>CATQJL010000316.1:44877630-46339420 GCA_958299035.1 Cylicocyclus nassatus | reverse complement strand
GTTCTGTGTAGTTTCTGCGATCCTCATCTGCAATTAGGATTTCTGCGATTTTCGTTTCGAGTGCGATCATCTCGTCAATGTCTCTCTCAATTTTTGTTCTGTTAGTGGGCAGATTAGCATCCTTTTGAAACAGTTCAACCTGCAAATTTCAAAGTTTCCAAATTTGCGTAAACCATCTGAGGCAGTGTCTCACCTTTTTGACAAGATACTTTTTTAGAGCCTCAATCTTCTTGCCGTGTTTTGCTCTATCCAAGTAGTAATCTCGCGACGATTCGCCCAAGATAAGGTCTCCTTGATCAAACTGTAAAAAAAACTAGCTTCAGCTTGTTTATGGTAAAAGACAAATTCTATCCACCAGCAAAAGTAGCTTCTTAAACAAATGACGCATATAGGGTGTTCGGCGCTGCTGGTAAGTTGCCCGAAAATTTCTTAATAACTGAAAATGCGTTATGCATGCTCTACTCACTATACTACAACTAGCTACTAGCTACTGGGCTAAGAGCGTTTGCTTTTCAAGTGCAGACTTCCTACTTGTGGACATCATTTTAATTTTTTTTTAATCTTGAGGATCATAGTGTTTGTGACACTCGCAGATTGTTTTAGCACTCTTTTCTCCTAATTTGCATTGCGCACAAGTCATAATTTACTTACGACACTGGCATCTTTCCCAGAAAGACTGCAAATTCCCGCATAAGATGCCTGAAGATTATATTCAAGTGCACACAAAAATCTTGGTGGGCAAATCGTAACCATTAAAATTCGTCTATGCTAAGCTGCTCTAGCTTTGCAAGTATTGTGCCAGACTTTGCGCAAATAGTAGAAATCAGTATCGTCGATTCATTGACCGTACGGACTGCTTCAGCGCTACGGACCACGCGCGGCGCGGCTAAAATGTTGCGAGAGCACGGTTTGTACTATGGCGAATTTGTACTGGGGCAAGCGTTTTACCACGCGGCGCGTGCTCCGCGGCGGTTTCCAGTCCGTGCGGTCAACGAATCGACGATATGTAGTTTGCAGACCCTCTCAATAAATGATGGAATATTATGCTTGATATTCCTCCTGAGTGCGTTCTCCGCGCTGACTAGAGCAACCTGTCGCGCGCAACGCCTACGTGATTGCTCATAATAGCATACACCCTAAAAGTCTCAAGGCTGAGATCCTTAAGAGATTTTAGGCTATAGCTCATGGCTGGTTGCATAACGATATATATCCAAAACATTTGTATCTTGAGTTGCATTAAACCAAACGGGAATTTGGAAAAAACTTCGATTGCACAGCACATTATCCCTAAATAACAATAATTCTTTGAAGCAATTACTAAACAATTAATCTCGTTTAAAGCGATTCCCTAAACAACCACCTTTAATTCGTTGTCTATGCCCTAACAAGTGAAATCTGCACTCAAAAGCATGAACAGGTCTTCTTTTGCTTCTCCTGTAATTGAGTTTTAGCCAGTGGTTAATGCTATGAAATGGGGAGCTGAAGTTTTTGCAAATTCGCTGACCTTTGCTACTGCTCCTCGCACATTGCATTTCGAAGATTATGAAGTCAGTGTTGCAAAATATAATGTGAAACACATCCGTACTTCACTAAACTTACTATATTCAACTAATATTTTCTCGTCGCGGAGACTACGGTTGTGCAGAGCTGCATAATCAAGACCCGATATGCTGGCTTCATGCCAGGTCCAGTCATCGAGTTCTCTTAAAGGCAGTGTCCCGGCAGATTTTGAAATATTAGTTTTTGCCTTATCGGAATCTTTCCATCCGCCCTATCCGAATATGGGCTTCCGAGCGCATGAAAGAGCCTAATTCAGTCACACTTTTGAAAAAGCTCGGACGAGAGCGCGTGCAAGGCAATTCAAAACTCAAACTATTGGCACGAAAACTTTGAAGCCAGTAATTTAAGCAGTGAGCTGCGAAGAGATTGCCCAAGCCGGTGGGTCAAATGCGGACTGAGCCACTAAGTTTGTACAAAATGAAAGGCGTTCCCTTTGCGGACACCGGACAGAATCTGACGCGAATTGGCCAGGGGGCCAAGAGGTGTCTACTATCCTACTGTTGTCACTTTTCCGACTGATCAAACCTGTCGGGGCACTACCTGCAAGACAGTGTTCAGCGCTGTTCCAGTGCCATATTTAGCTAACGACTGCACCGGCTTGCAGAATTCTAAGACTGGAATCATTCGGATCCCGAAGTTCAGTTTTAGCACAGTTTTTCCACTGTGCTGTAACTGTGCCGGAACTGTGCTGCATGCTCTGTAGCTGCCCGCACGCGATTTTGAGGGGCGCGAAATGACAATTTTTGACTTTCTTCAACGGTTCTAATTGTAAGCTTTGCCCGTTTTCGTCTCATTCTCGCATCCTGCTTCTTTTTGTGTTTAGAGGGTACAAACTTGGAGGAGCAGAATTCGAGAATGAAACTTTTTTATGTCGTCTTGCAAAAATTATCTACTTTACTTTGCGCGGCCTTTTACCTTCGTGCTTTTTCTGTTGATCGCTCTTTATGTGCATATTTCAAAGAGTCGCTGCATCCTCGATCTCTTCAGCTGTCTCCAGAAGGGACTGATACAACCATTATGATTGCGAAAATCGTGGATTAGGGGTATCAAGAAGGGTATCAAGACAGCGACTGAGGGGGTGGATCGGATATAGCGATCGTGTGCGCCACACCTCTTGCTTTACCCCGGAGGTGTTCCCCTGGGGATTCCCTGTGATCACACAAAATAGTGGAAATGTAATCTTGAATGACAACCCTGGCAACCATTATGCGCAGATATCGGGTATCAGAACCTTCATAATTCAGAGGGAGAAAGAAAAAGCAAGATATTCAGAGCAACGAGAGTCGCATCCCCTTTCAGATCTTTTCCTCCGCGCGGGGATGAACGTGCATACAAGCTTTAGAAATTTGGACCCTTTTATCTGCTTTTCGTTCAAAGATACTGCGCTAAAGTGATAAATCAACTCCGGTATTTACTCTATGCTTTGTATATGCAATAAAGAAAAAGAACGACAAACCTCAATGAGTCGGCGAGAAACATTTTTGTTGTCGAGAGTGACATAATAACTGACAAATACATCGACACCACGGATTTGTGACACATGGATTAGCAACGACGTCAAGTCGAAATTCTCCACTTTCCATTTTTCATCGCCTTCCAAAATGGGCCATACGCCGTAACTCTAAAGGAGTTCACTTGACAGATGTCGGAGCAAAAGTAGATATCAACCTTGACGTTTTCTACGAATCGCCTTGCGCCGATACGGTTCAGTTCGTCCTTGTCCATACACCTCTTGTAGATGGCTTTCAGTGCATTCATAGATTTCGATCCAAACATCTCATTTGATTCAAATATATCTTAAATTTCTTAGGTGAGCGTATTGTCACAAGGCGAGATGCTTAAGTGCGCATCTCTGCTATATCAACAGAAAAAAAAACTTTACAAAGTTCACTTTCTTTGTTCAGTGATGTTTACGCTTCAAAGAGCAGAGCAGAGTTTTGCACGGTTTATTTGCACTAAGAATCTGCAGCGGTTCCTTGAGTTGAGTACGTACCTCTCATTTGTTCCTGTACTTTGTCAGAAAGCATTCCAAATTGCGAATAGCTGGTTTTGTGTTTGGGAATTGGATGATTAGCTATCCAGTTGCCACAGGTGAATTCAAAGAAATCCTCACATGGGTCCACCTGGAAAGCTTGATAAGTTTTAAGAACCAAAGCAAGTTTTAAGGCAACTAGCCGAAAAGTTGATGGACTTCGTGAGCATTTCTGAGGCGACGTTGTATCCTGCTGATGAGCCGATGTTCTTCACGTCGTCTTCACACGGTGGGGTGATGCGAGGTGCACACCAGCACAACGGCACCAGAGCCAGCACCCACCACATTTGGAACTGAGTGAAGATTATCTATTTAATTACCATGTTTATCAACCACGCAGGGAAACGTATCAAAGGGTAGGCCTAGAAAGTCATTTATGGTTCGTAAATAGCATAGAAATGGGTTAAACGGTGATTTATGAGCATGACTTTGACGAGTCACGAGAAGGACCTCCAGATAAGTACAGAGATATTAATCAAAAATAGGACAATAATAGTTTGAAGCTCTTTATTCACACATAGTTCAAATTTCTCTCTTGAAAACTTTATTTTATAAGCCAGACAGTAAGTTGAGGTAAAAGTTGTAATTTTTTGAAAATCAAATTTAACACGGATAAATGACTATTCCTCAATGTCGGAGAAGTAGACACTCAGCTTAGAAAAGCAGAAGTTCAAAAAATGAGTCCATGTAGCATGAACAAGGCTACATTTTTGCATATACTTGATAGAAAAGTTAAAGTGAGGTTATTCGATAACAATTGAAGCATGAAATATAGTGTGGCACGTTTCACTATGCGATAGTTCTGCACAAAGAAAAGGTTAGAGCTTTCTCTGTCAATAACAAGAGATAAAAATGTAAGGGTAAGCGGACTAGTACATATTAGAACACAACTTAGAGCACAAAAGCAGCATATGGAGATTGATGTGATGATCATGGAAGTAAGGCTCACTTTAAAATCATTCAAAAGAGCTTAACTCCTATTTCACCGCAGATTTGTAGAGTGCTTAGCCATTGGTCATTATCCTTATCAAAATTGAGAAACTATGGAAGAAAGACCGCACACGTTATAAAGTGTCTAGTTTGATGTGAATAGGTAAAACACTCTCCTTTCTCTCCGCGGTTTTTGTGTCTAATGACAATTACAAAGAAAGACTTGAAGGTTAAAGTTTGACACTAAGGCCTACTGTTTGCATCCGTGCAAACAGTAGACTAAGGTTGTGGGATAATTTTAGGTTCCCAGATCTCATGGGTGAGAATTTTAATGTAAAAATGCAGAATTAGCGATAGTAACGCCTCTCTGATAAGTTCTAATATTGGAAGAATATTTAGATGACAGCAGGTAATTAGGCTAATACGTATGACTGCATAACGCATTCACTTCCGTACTATGCCCGAATGCTCCAAAGATAGGAAAGACCACTTTTTGAACCATCTATCTTACATGTAGTGAGAGCGAGCACTCCAGCTTAAAAGGGAGTTATAAAGCACTTGAGTGTGTAACTGAAATGCTATTTGATGTCCGCTGCAATGCAGAGACCGTGTCCGCTATCAAATTGCAAATCTTGAAAAGATGTCATAGATCGAAAACAGTCAACGAACCTGGGGAAGTTCGTAGAAGTGGCAGAAGAAATGGTAGGGGAACTGTTTTGATAAGCGGAGAATAGTTCGAGAACTCCATATGACTCATGATCATGTTACAATGGAAAAAGAAGACTTTTCAGCATTGCTTGACATTCAAGTAGAAGTTGCTAGTTCTTTTGTTATACAATTGGTTGAACCGAAAGTTCTGCCAACCTTTTTAGAAGGCCACAACTTTTTGCTGCGTCAAGATTTTGGAACGATTCTAATTTCATCAAGTAAAGATCTCATATTCGCTTTACAAATATCGCTTTGATACAGCTACTGAGAGATAATATAAAAGATTCAAGCAATCGAAAAGATTTACTTAAGTTTGGCATTTTTTGAAAAAGGTCTCTGAGAAAGTACTAAAAGATACATACTCTTCACACACTATCTGTTTGCTATGTGCAATGGCAGATTCAAATTCGTCAAGACCGACGAAAGCGGGGTTTTTCCGTATTTGGTCAATTCTTTACTCTCATTTCTCTATCTATCTATTGAAAAAAAAATTTAGCAAATGAGCATCAAACAACAAAATATTTCCACGATCATACAATAACCATTTGCCATCTATCAGAAGAATTCCTAATTCCTTTTCTGTAGAAGAGTAATGCCAAAAAAAGTTATTAAGATAGTGCCACGAAGGAAGAGAAAATGAGAAATTGACCAATTTTAGGAGAAAACCATAGCGGACTTGAGGGTACCACAGTTTTGTTAGCATTGTTTAAGGAACATGCACAATTTTTCTGAGCTGTCTTCTTTCAGTACTTTTTTTTTTGAGAACTTGTTTATGAAGTGCCAAATTTGAGTAAAATCTTTGATTGCTTGCATCTCATGAGAGCGAAAATTGGAAGAGGATCTTCTCTATCCAACAAAATTAAAATCGTTCCAAAATCTTTAAAAAACAATTTATGATTTTTTGAAAAGTTGCGACAAATCGGTTCAACCTTCCTTGCATGGTATAACTGTTCAGTTGACTGCCCTAGCAAACGCAATCGAAGAATACGAAATGGCAGAATCAATGTCAATATCGTAGTGATAAGAACATCGACAAGGCCACAACGCGACACCATCAGTGGTAACAATCATTGTGTAACCTTCACGGAAGGCTAGAACGAAAGAGTATTTACTTACAGAAAGCGATAGGAGGATGTAGAGAAGATAGGGTTCAAGTTTGTCCGATATGGGAAAGACTACGGTGTGGTAGTTTGCATAGACTGAAAAATTCTCCATCACAGACTTCAAAGTGACCGCAATTGTCTTGAGATCAGTTCATGGGGCTAACGCCTGTATGATATCAATGAACGAACTCCAGCGACGAAGATAACCACTCAAAAAGCTATTTGATTTATTTTTCGATTTTAGCGAACCCGAAGAAAACAAAAAGCACTTTCAGACTATTGTAAGTCACGTCATGACATATAGAAAAATGACGGGAAAAACCTTTATAATGAATGGGATGAATGGGTGTCGGGAGAAGATAGAATGAACATGCGGAAACAGAAAGGTTGCAAATGCTCTTTGGGCTCCCTTTTTCTTGAATGAATTTATTGGGAAAACTTCGTTTCTTTGAGATTGTGTTTTGTAAAATTTGAAACACTTGCTGGAAAAATCTGCACGTTGCAGGTGAAGTTGCTAAGCTCTATTCTTTCCGTAATGTTATTGATTGAGTTCGTACCTTTTGAAATTATACCCTAATGTTCCCTGCGTTTGTACGGTAACATCGAAAGCCGTTCTCGAATTGATTGGGTAGTTAGTGATACCTTTGAGTACTGATTTGATAAGTGCAGCGGTATTCCGTTTTACACAAAGATCTGGTAATTGCAAAATGCACCGACGATTGCATTTGTTTGCGACGATTATGAAGAAAAATGCTCCAAAACTTGCTGCTTTGCTATAAACCATAGCCTTTTTTTGCGCGGATGTACTGAATATTTCTATGCAAAAAAGTTTGCGAGTACATATGTACGGGTTCAGCGCTGATTCTCATGGTAATTTTCTAGATCTGCAGACAAGCAGAGCTTTCACAGACAATGACAGAAAAGCAAAGTGCTGTTTGCGATTGCAGCAGCTTATGTTTTATGTTTATAAAGGTTTAAAGCGGGTAAGCCGGTAATCTAGTCGCAATGGCAAACCGAAGAAAAACCTAAGCAAATATGAAGAGCAGTAAGGAGCACACGCATAAACTGCTAGCCATTCCAATGGAATGCTGTGATCTAGGGATAAAATGGCAACGCGCAGTAATATTGCCTACTCCGATTGAGCGATTTTGGCAACAGCTAAAGGCCGTGGATCGGCAAAATAGACCCTTCTTGGATTTTGGTGGATTTAGGTAGCAGACCACCTATGTACACTGTAGCCCAACTCCACCCGCAAATTCATGCGCTAAGTCCTGTAAAGTCCCTAGTTCCATTAAGTGGGCAATATTGATGGAGTTTTGAAGCTCCTCTACAGGACATAGCGCCTGAATAGGAGGGTGGGGTGAGGGCTACAGTGTACATAGGTGGTCCACTACCTAAATCCACCAAAATCCGAGAAGGGTCCATTTTGCCGATCTACTGTCAGTTTTACTCAAAGTTGACAAATCGCAATATCTTACATCTCTGCCACGTTGCGGGAAGCCAGCATTGATGGGCTGATGGACCGTCAGATCACATAGTTAGATGCAGCACAAAGAAGTTTCACAAGTCACACAGGATCACACAGGATCCCGCACAGATTCCGTGGCACAAAGGACAGTAGATGCTACTCTATCACAGAACTTCTCTTTCTCTATAACATACTAAGCGAGCTTTTAGATCAATTTTATATAACTAAACGCAATAAATAAGTTGGAATAGAGTTCAATGGTCACTCCAAAAACCAACCGCATTGTTCTCCTTTGATACTTTTTTGCACCTTAAAAACATGATCACGTGAGAACTATGCTCATTTTTACAGTACGCTGCTAGGCTGATAAGAGGAGTTTCAAAGCTATGCATAAGATTTACTTTCCTAACCATATAATGGCCAATAGGAACGACTACAAAGAGAATCTCTTGCCAATGATTTGCACAATTAAGACAACTATATTTTACATAACATTCTGATACTTCTTCGTGAAAGGGACGCAAGATTCAAGCAACTAGCAGTATTTCTAGCTCATTCTACTGACCAACTCAGATAAACTCAAAATCATTCGACAAAGTCCATGAGAATGCGAGAATCTGCCTCATCAGTTTTTACCTTTGTTCAATTTTTCAAGTGTTTTCTTGTGTATCATTTGGCGAAGACAGCAAACAATCATCATTTGAAACAGAGGCTTTGCGCGGAAACTTTTCCTAGAATTTATGATTCGTCCTATTGAATTTTTGATAAGGATTTTTTGCGTAAGTCTTGACTTTCGATCAAGCTTAGGTTTGGAAGATTACTTTTCCATATTTGAAAGACGTGTAAATCTCGAATTTTATTAATGGATTATATGGTGACACCTTCGGAAATCATGCGCAATCTTTGCAACTTGTACCGCTGAGATATAGCTACAATAAGTTCAAAATGCGGGATTTTGAATAATCAAATTTCTTTAGAAAATTAGCAGATTGATTATCGTAAGCACAATCTTCCCTTTCCGGAGCATGTCGAATCTTGCAAATTTGGTCAATTTGAAAAAAAAATTATGGAACGACGAGAAAATTGAAAAAACTTCAAAGGTGGCTTCTTAATAAAAATTGGTTGTTTACAGTATTTATTGATCCTTAGAAGTGAAAAGTGATCTGCCAAATGAATTTGTTATGTGTAAAGAAAACAGCATACATGATGAACGCTGATAACAGTCACAAAAACATTAGTCTAAAAGGATGATACCTGAGGTCTGATTGACACCTCCGCTTAAATAAGACTTGTTCGAAACAGAGAGATTTTTCTTGAGCTCAAACTCAAAACGCTGAGCGCTAAGATAAACGGACAATAGTTCACAGAAGTGAAACGAACACGCAATCTGAGTGCTGTTTGCTCAAATATTCGAGATGCGAGAAGTCGTGAGCAAGGAGAGTGCACGCAAGAGATTCCGCAGCTAGCCTTTGTATGGCTCGGTGGTGACCGAAGGAACTTTTGCGGGTCTACGTGTCCAGCGGATTCAAACTTCGCTGATTGCATTGACACTAAAGATTTTCCGGTCGTACGTCGTTAGATTAAAATCAAAAAGGGTTTGCGGGTTGCGACACTTTGTACCCGGATGTAGACGATGACGTGAAAGGTCTGTACGGAGTTTGTAACACGACACAACAAATAAATAAGCGGGAAAGGGCGGTGTGAGACCAGCAAAACTCGTCTCACCTCAAGTCAGTCGAAGACTAGTTTTTGTAACACTGTGCCGACTTTACATGAACATCAACAGCGTCCGTGGAGATTGAAATAAGAAAACAACATCAGAGACGTTTATTTACTGTACGTAATTCACTACATGAAACTGGGGGGGGGGGGGGAAGGGGGGAGGGGAGAGTGATGTTATAATGTGAACTTAGTTATCAAAGTGCAGAGTCTTTTATATTAGGGTGTCCCATAATCCTTTACCGTTTTTACCTTGAAAATAAGCATTTCTCGAAGACTGAAGGCATCTACAAAGGGCACAAATACATGATCGTACTACTTCTTTATCTATAAGCTACTATCTGGCTTACCCGGCTCAGCCAGGCCCTGTCAAAACACTATAATAAAGTTCCTTTACATCCCTGTACAATCTTTCCCTGTGCCCACTTCTACATGCAATTCCCTATTCTAGCTGTATTAGTAATCAGCTTGCTCGATTACCCCCACCCCCGTGCCAACTCCCAGCCCCGTAGACTAAATTTTACAAAAAATCAATAAAAAATCAGTAAAACCGATATCGATAAAAACGAAAAGACGAAAAGTTGCCTATGACACTTGTTCCCTCCCCTTCCCCCCCCCCCCCCCCTCCCCCGAAGTGTATGTGTGCCAAGTTTGCTCCGAATTGGTTCAGAAATGGAATTTTTAATTCGTAACATACGTACACACATACATACAGACAAACAGACATTCAGCTTTATATACAGGAAGATATGATCACGCGCATGGGAGGAGCTCAGGACGACTCGGGGCGGAGTTTGCCATTTTTCTTCAGCCATTTTTTTCTTAATTTTTAGCCATGGAAGTGTATGCGTGCCTAGCATATGCTAGGATAGATGGGAAATTCTTGAGATTTTTTTGAGTGCAGATGTGACTTTCTACGGTAAAGCGCGTTTTTGACGCTATCAGATTTCAGCTTAAAGCTCCACATGGAATACGATTTGAGCAGACTCTCGACAGCTATCTCATAAAGCTTATTTGCCGCGTCGAATGATTGATCAAGCCACATCATTTGGAGGAAAGATACAAAAATACGACGGTTGTAGTAAGAAAGGTAAAATTTTTAGGACATCCTAATAAAACATCACCGCATAAAAGTGAACTGTTTCAATTATGGGTGCAAATTTCTCGCATTCACTGCCTGCTCCTTTGATTGGAAAAATTAGACAAAAGTCTATTCCTAATCAATTTGTTGCACTAGTCTCGCCACTGTAAAGTAATAGCATAAAACATAACACATGGAAAACTTGTTATTCTCCATTAAAAGGCGTTGAGGCCCTCAAAAGTCTTGCACTCATCAATCACATGTGATTTTATTGCACTAATGGGACGTAAAAACTTGCGAGGACTACCGCAAAAGAGTGCGCAAAAATGATTGTCAGAATATTTCGGTGAAGGCTCCTAAAAATTGGGACATCTAGCACTTGACAGTGTGACCGAAATTTGCGATAAAATTTTGCAGAAAAAACTGATAGACACCTATCTTCAGACAAATTTTCTTTGACTGCTATAATTGTCTTATAGCGCAAATCAATGAGTATGTTGCTCCTTTTTGCTTCGGAAAACCCCTTTGACCCTGTAAAAATTGTTCATTTCTTTCAATATGAAAAATAGCAAATTCGAGTAAGAAGACGAGGAGAAAATCATACATAGTGACCTCGATCTTCGCGGACAGTACAATTCTGGAACAATCATTCGGATTGATTTTATCAACTTCTTATTTAGGAAGGACTTCTGGTACCGAACAAATAAGAAATATGTAATTGTATTGAATAACAACAATGACCATATTGATTTCATAAGGTAGTGAAATAGCGTAATTTAAACATTCATTAAGGAAGTTTGCCAGTTATTTTCCTCCAGTCCTGATCACTTAGTAAGGCGTGGGATCAGCACACACGCTCAACTTTCTGCAGTAAGAATGCAGCGTATAGTACCTAAATTTCTTGTGACTATTTTCCCTTTTTGAATCTAGGAGACAACCAATTGTGCAAGCAATACAATGCTCATGAATATAAAGGGTTGGGCAAAAGTCTGGGAGCCTAGTACTTTTTCAGATAAAATCAGAAGGAAAGTGCCTAGAAAAAAGACTTCGGTGCACACATAAATCGAACCTTTAATAATACAGCGTTCCTCTCAAATTTTGAGATTGCCTCTTATGGTTTCAAAACAGCCCTTCGAGATCTTGGCGAGTCCGCCTGTCGTGGCACGCAGACAGTCGTAATGAAATTCGTCCCACTCCTTTAGATAACTGTTTCTTTCATCAGGCAAATGTACGGTATGATTGAGCAAGCTTTTGGCTACAAAGCACTGCGAAGAAATTTTTTTTGCAGTGTTTAGGGAAAAAATTTTGGAATTTTTATTGAAGGCAAGTGTACTCGTATACTGGAAATCTGGATGCGATTGCACGAACGGGAGCGAAGAATCGTAATCTGAAAAGTTTTGCTTAATCGATCGAACCCAAGTGTATGGTTGCATAGAATACTCATGGAAAGAATATAGCTTAGAATTCAGTGGCTGTTGTGCTCCTATAGCTTTCAAATTTATTTTAAAGAAAAATGGCCTGGCACTGGCACGCAGGTAGTATTCGCAAACTTTCATTTTGCGTTTCCGAAAGAATAGCATCTGACAAACGCAACGACTACGAATTGATAGCGCAAAGTCTCCTCTACATTGTGTATATCGAAGTGCTCTAAAAAATTCACTGTATCTTTAACTACGAAATAAGTTGTGAAGACCAAAAATTTCGATTTTCTCGCTTTGCAGAGCACTTGTTTGATAAATCCAACTCCTACAAAAACATATGCCAAGCAAAAGTGTGATTTATAGAGAATGATTGCAGCAATATGTGGCACAAATCTGGAGTTTAAATCATTAGTAGTTTCTTAATTTACAGCACTCAAAGTAGGCTCCCAGACTTTTGCCCCACCCTGTACAATATCACTCTCAGAAGCCGTAAAATTTCCGTGAATGTCGCGAATTTCGGCAATTTCGCGAACACTCGCGAACTTCGGAATTCCGCGACATTCACGGAAATTTTGTACGTTCTGAGATTGGTATTGTAGATTTAGAAAATTTGCGCATTTGAACTACGTAGAGTAACAATAAACTTCTTCAGTTGCAGAAAATCATTACTATATTTTTCCATGACTTGGCATTCTACTTACAAGAACTATGAAGCACCTGCGGACGAAGGGAAAGCTAGTAGCAAAAAGCTAAAAAATAGAGAAGAAAAACGAGTCTTAACCTCTTCTAACCACAAGATCTTTTGGGAAAAACCGATTCAGTGCCCAAATCTCAATTGGGGTCTGCATGAGTTTAAAGTCATAGAGTCTCCGATGGCCAGAAGTCTTGGTTTTAAAAGCACAGATTTGACATGTTTCCAAAATCTAGAAATTGGGCTTAAACTACCTCGCAAATTGCTCCCTTATGGTCGCGATATTGAAGATGTAAGTACTCAAGCAAAAACACTACTTCAAGAGACAGCTAGCTGTGCTAGAAGAGGCATTCTTAGAGATTGGTTTCCATATGGCATCATGATGGTAACGTAAAGAATACCTAATTTGGTAAGCAATATGAATACTTTAGACAAGTCATTCAAAGTGAATGTGCTTTATTTGAGCGTCTTTTAGACATGGTGGTTGCTGAATTTGACCATTGGTTGACCAAAGTCGACGATGTTGATGTTCACTATCGTGCGCATCTTATAGGGGGTGTAAGGGAACTGAAATATGGAGATGTGGCCTTGGCAAGATCTAAAAACTGGCATAGGGCGGTAGCGGTCGCGATTTTTAGCAGATAAGCTACATAAAAAAACAATCTTTTCTTTGCGCCTTTCAGCAAATCTCTCGTTAGTCGCTAGTTGAGAGAAATGTCTAGGTCATTGCAAGCTCTTGCTGGGAAACAAAGAATAACACTTGAGTGACTCGTAAACCTCAATAAGTTCAAAAAGGAGTTAATTTACTTAGCAATGTTGCATCTACAGCTCGAGCTCTACTACTTATATACGTCTTCATTGTTAAGATAAGACGTAGAATCTCAAGGACTTACGCTGTGCGCAACTACAGGGCGGCACTGTTTGAAGAGCCTATTGAAAGTGCAAGGAGGAAGACTTTCCCTGACTTTGCCCTTGTTACGGATTCTGTCCAGAATAGAGTTTGGGTGATGCGCTGCACTATGTGTGCACATGCTCATTCGATACTTATTTTGAAAGATTTATTAGGAGTAACTAGCGATACAGAATGGACTATGAGCATATATATTAAAAACTCAAAGTTAGGTCATTGCATTTGGCATTCTTGATAAATTTTGCATTCTTGATAAACTGCTTTGATATGACTGGGTTGAATCAAATTGCATCAAGCTCTTGCACTGACTTTATTTCGAAAGGAGATTTCATTTGAGCTACTCGGAAGAATCTTTTTATAAGATCAACTAGCTGGCTTACCCGGCTCCGCCGTATGTTCCGAATAGAAAATCCCATTTCTTAACCGATCCGGACCAAACTTGGCACACATACCCTTCGGGCCCCGGCGGGTGTCACAGTCCACTTTTCGTTATCGATCGATGTCGATTTTATCGATTTTTTGCAAAATTTGAGCTACGGGGCTGGGAGTTGGCAGAGGGTGTAATCGAGCATGCTGATCACCCCCACGGGGGTGATCAGCATGCTCGATTACCCCCCTGTGCCAAATCCCAGCCCCGTAGCTCAAACTTTGCAAAAAAATCGATAAAATCGATAAAACTAATGCACGATTTCAAAAACTAATATTGTATTCGGAATCCCCATGCTCACTTACCCCCCTGTGCCAACTCCCAGCCCCGTAGCTCAAATTTTGCAAAAAATCGATAAAATCGATATCGATCGATACGAAAAGTAGCCTATGACACCCGCCGGGGCCCGAAGTGTATGTGTGCCAAGTTTGGTCCCGATCGGTTCAGAAATGGAATTTTCTATTCGGAACATACGTACATACAGACAGACAGACAGACAGACATACAGACAAACAGACATTCAGCTTTATATATAAGATTATGTACGAGTATTTAGCGATACAGCATGGAACTATGCATGAGGCGCTATCTCAGTTAATAAACCCACAACTTGAAAATTATGGATTTCGCTGAAAATTTGCCTGGGGAGGTTATTCGATGCTGTCACGGATATGGTATTCATTTTGCGTGGTAGGGCCTTTTTTGAAGGACTGCGGTAGGCATACGGTATTGGTCAAAATCTCGAAACTCTATAAGACTTTGCGCATGGGAGTTATTCGACATGTTGATCACGAATATCATACTTTTTTCGCACGAACATGTTTCCTTGTTGTTACTGTGGGTACATGGTAGGGGGGTAAAAATCTGGGGTTTGGTTGGTATTTGGTCTGAAGGGTTTCTTTAGCATCCTGAACATGGATATCATGTTGATTTTGTACGGTAGCTCATTTCCTCGAGTTACTGTGGGTGTATGGTAGGTAGGTGAAGACTCCATATTTGCTCGAAACGTTGCGTAGAGGGGTCTGTGAGCATGCTGTTAACGAAAATCAGGTTTTCACGTTGCAACAACTCTATATTGTTGAGTTATGGTAATTTGCGGCGTTTTGGTAAGCATCTTTCCCGTTTTTGAGTTCTCAAAAATCCGCGAAAACGCTTTATAAGCGACATGAGCGTAGTATTCGTGACAGCACATTGGATAGCACCCTTGCACAAAGTTTCGGGTAGATCTTTAACGTCTACCTACCGTAACCATGCAGGTAGACATTTTTGTGCGGAAAAAGTGTGATATTCGTGACCAGCATGTCGAATAACCCCTAATTAGCGAAATCCATAGTTTTCAATTTTTGGGGTTGTTGAATGGAATAGTACCAAACCTCAACCAAACCAACCAAATCTTTGAAAAGTGCGCATTGTGGCAGTGAGATGACAGACGCCGAGAACCCATACGCGATTTATCGTACATTCGCGTAGATCCGTTCAATATAGCGTGCTTGTACTGCAATTAATGCGGTAAAATTTGTGCGTAACAAATGGCTACACCTATGGCGAATTGCGCGCGCAAAATGCCGGCAATACTGGCGTGGTTATTCGTCCACGCGCAAATTTCACCGCTTTTCGCCTGCAGTGCAACCACAGTATGTTAAGCGGAAAATCTATCTACTTGAGTGTAGCTAAGTTCACAGTCAAGGATAACGAGGAGTAGAATAGCACAGGCAAAAACTCGTTTGAAAGTCATTGATATGCACGGCATTTACATTGTTGTGTGATGCTACTGCACAGAATTACCTTTGTGGCCTTTTCATGAAGCGATCATTGGGAATACCGCATTTTTTTTACAGCAAGGAAGCACCTAATCGCTATCTCGTGTCGGTATAAATACTGTGTTATAATACTTTCTCATATAAGCCATATGTCATGGCCCAGCAGAAGTGACGTTTTTACACGGTGGATGCCCTTTTATGAAGAAAAACAACCGAGAGCTTGTGAATTTCCCAGGAGTAGATTCCCATAAATCTGACAGAATATAGCTTAACGATTCCAAATCTTAATAAGGTCGAATTTGAAGCACCAAATTAATAGCTGATTTAGTACATTACAAGCAATATTAGTGCAAACTCGTGTGCACACAATGTTGATGGGTTGAAACAAAGCTTTTATGCACAAGAAGATGAAACATCGGTCTGTTAAGAGCGCGTAAGCAATAATGACCCACCAATTTTGTACCTTTGTGAATGCTATTAGAGAAAGTATTGGGTTGTAAAGAAAGTTTCCGGGCACGTGCGAATGCATTCGGCCTGTTAGTGCAGAAGTTTCTGAGGCACGAAGAGAGCTGGAGAGCTCATATATGTTAGTTATGTAGAACTCTGCTGGTGCTATTTATAGACTGTGTCAAAACTTGGAGCACAGATTGTAGAAAAAATTTCTCAAAAAATTGAAAAATCGGCCATTTTCTGCACTCTAAAAATGCCCCAATTTTTGAGTAAAGAGTTTGAAGTCTTACTTCTTTCCACGGAGTATCAAATCTTTGATTACTGCAAATATTATTGTTGTAATGTCTTGCACATTTTGGACTTATCACCGGCATGACGATCCTCACAAAAACGACGCCAACTGCGAAAACAAGTACCATCGAAAGCAAGTTTGAGGGCTTGTAATTCTTGTGCGCGTACTGTAAAATCCGAGCACAGCTGCAGTATTAAAGTGGACAGCCTCCTTATTCGGAGTGGTGCACTTTAATGGTTTTTTTATTCATTGGGAAAAAATGGCAGCAAAGAGAAAAATTGTAAAATTTTCATTGTTGCAAAGATTTATTTTTTGGTTTTAATGGATTGACAACTATGAAGATGGATGCGAGTCTGGAAAGTTTAGGCTCTTTTCTTCAAAATCATATGAAATAAATGTCGTTAAGATTTAACCGACTGCAAAAAAAAAACTCTGAAAATGAAATTTCCAAAACTGCCCGGAAACTTTCTTTACAACCTAATGCAAAAAAATTATGAGTGCTCGAGTGAAGGAAATAAAGCAATTTCTTCTATTTTAGATTCTTGCGCAACTTGAGGGCATCCACAGGCGGTAATCATCATTGGTACCTTGAGGTAAATTTCTGCCTCAAGGTACTCAAAATCCGTATTCATCGAACGGTCTGCATTTACCTTGGGATAAATCCTCAATGATACTTCTAATCCTATCTGGATACAAGGTGAGGAGGATACCTTTTGAGATCTAAAGACTTTCGAAAGCTGATTTTTGCATTGCAGTACCGTAGTTAGGTCACCGTAGCACTTTTGCGAAATAGTGAGATTGACGAGAGTGAGGGTTAAAGAACCTAACATAAAATTTCTGTCTGTACTTTTTATGAACCTTATAGATGTTGACGAACGCCTGTTCTTTTTAATCTGTTGAGGTGGAGGTAGTCATACACAGAATTCATACTTTTTCGCAGCCTCTCGAGCACATAGCACTGTTGAGATCACAAAGTCGAGGATACTTGATGAAAGCACTTGGTTTCCGATTTCCAAATGTGTAGAAAAAAAGATGCTGACGTTCAAAGCTTAGACCTTGGGCACACCTTAGGCAATTTCAGTCGCGACGCGATTTGGCAATACTTCAGTTGTGCATAACTTATCGCATGGGGTTTCTGAATGCACGAAAGATAGGGCATTTTATCAAAATATGAAAGTTAAACATGCTACGCATTTGCGTTCTGCCAGTACTGAATTTGGAGACATCAAATTGTCAGACGCGTGGCATGAAATCACATGAGGTATGCCCACGGCCTTGAGAATTGGACCTAGCCTTTAGCTGGAGGAAAGAGTTGGCCGTTGAATGCAAAAAAAATAGATGAAATGTTGCTGGCTTACCAAAAAAAAAATCCAAAGACCTTTTTTATCTTTCATGTGAAAATGTACATATGAGCTTAAGCAGCATGTAACTCTAACAATAAGAAGTTTTCTCAAAAACAAAATACTGATTTATTTTCGCGTAATCCGCCTTCACAAGCCTTTACTTATTGTTAGCATCAAAAGCCGCACAATTCACAACTTTGCGAGAAAAAATTCTATTCTGTATAAACTGGAGAATTGTCAAAATATAAGGCGAAAATAATTCGAAAATTAGCTTTGCAAATTTCAGAATGTTTTCTGAACGGCAGGTACCTCACAGTGTCACGGTGTGTTGAAATTTCTACCGTCATTGTGTACATTTCTGGAAGATGATTAATCCGCTGAACTATAAACCTAAATCAATCGAAGCTGGCTTTACAGAATATCTCTAAAAGGAAAAAATCAATTTTCATGTTGTGCATACATACAGAGTGTCCCAAAAAGATTTGTCTACTATTTTGTTAATAACTCCCCTGCATAGGTGCGATAGGGGGAGCCGGGCTCTCCCCAGGTGAAGGAGGTCTCGGCTGTTCCCGACCTTCCAGGGTGAAGGGGGTATGTGAGTCTAGGGGGGGGGGGGGAGGGGAGAGGAAGAGAGAAAAGGTAAAAAAGCGTGGTATGAAGAGCTCTAATTTGTACCTTATTTAGGCACAAATTTTAAAAAATTTAAAAATTTTCAAAAGAAATTAAAAAATTTTAAGAAATTGATTATGAAGATCTGTGCTCCTGTTTCACTGCATCAACAAAAAACGAAAGCAATAAGGTATATCCCAAAAGATGTACAAGTTAGGAACAACTTCATTTCCTGCACATCATCATCAACAACATCACTATCGCTAACATCAGAGACAACAAGTTCGCTGCCTGAAAAATCTTCTTCTTCCTCCGAAAGGTCATCGGAGTAGAAGTAGAATTGCGTGCTAAAGCGTTCTGGGTCGAAATTGGATTTGAAACTTTCTTCTTCTTCTAAGCGCCTTTGTGGTTTTTTTCCGCCCTCTGGTAGTAGGAAGTCAGCAGGTAGGTGACCAGTTTCTTCATACCATTTTTTAGGATATTTCAAAAAGTCGTACGGTAACAGCCTGTCTGGACCACTTATACCAATACTTTAAATGAAGTTTTTAGATGTGTTTAGTAGAAGGTTGACAAATCTTAAGTATTTGCTTAGATGCTCTATCGTTGTACGACTTCTGCGTTGTGTTCTGATAACAGAGTAGATAGAAAATTTCTTTCTCCACCTCTGCCGTGCTAGACCGAATGGAAATTAGCTTTGCTAGTAAATCCATCAGATTTTTGCGGTAAGTAACGGGAAAAGAGCCAGATCGCATATGCTTTTGCAATACGGGAAGGAAATAGTGCATACTTTTTTGGGCCTTGTCGAACTCTGGCATACGTCCTGTTAGTTGATTAGAAAGCTGCTCAACTTCTTCGTTAACAGCATCTGCGGAAAAGCCGAAAAAAGGAGGTACTATGTTGCGCGTTGGTTTTTTTCCTTTCAATATCATAGGTCATAATGTCCCAAGGCGAATAACTTCCAAAAGCATAAAGCACAGAGTTGGGTTCGCACTCCAGCCGGGATCTAAATGCAGTAACTATGCTTTGTACTAACACCTTCCTTTTGTTCATATCCATGTTTGTGAATTTAGCAGCCTTGAATTCTTCAGCAACCTGAAGATCAGCAATGGACTTCCTGGACATTTCCTCATTGAAACTAGACAATCTGCTTGGATTCCCTATGCAGGAAATCAGAGAGTTTCGCTCAATTGCCAGCTCTGTATCAATGTCGACAACATTTTCGTCGGCGTAAGATTCTCCTTCTGCCTCGCTGTTGAACTGGAACACATGGGAGTTATCTGCGATTTTGTAAAGTATTCTGCCTGCCGTTTCCTCTTCAAACTGCCAACCTGTCCAAAACATTGAGGGATATTTTAATAACATGTTATTCTTCTGAATATCTTAGAGTTCCTGATTTATTGAAACCAACCATTCTCTACAATTAGGTGAGTTTAGGCGTTTTCACGAAAGTTATCTTCTTCAGCACTAGGTTTACAGAGTATGGATTCCAGAAATGGGCGGGTTTTTGTGTGAAGGTGTGCAAATTCACCAATCTGATGGCATAACTGTCAATCAAAAGCGCATTTTTTACCAAAAAACATAGACATATAACAACGATAAGCACGCTCAGATAGACGCGTTCGCTCACGTTCCAGTTAGTGCTGATAACGATGTCAATCCACAGCACATTTTTTACTATTAACTTGCTCCACCTCGCTCTTATTAGGTCGTCCAGAAAGTTTTTGGGCATGAATTTCAAAACTCATAACTTCTGATTTTTCCAACCGATTTGACTGCTTTCACTTTTATGTGAAAGGGTATGTCATGCTTTTTATAATGACATCTCAGCTGCTTAGTACTGGTCATCTGTTGCATAGATAGAAGCGATAGAAGAAAAATGGTAAAAATTTTAATTTTCTGTGTAGGGTCATAAAAAATCGGAGCAGTCAGTACCGCAGGTCTCTCCAACAGTTCAAAGTTTGCGCCGATTGAGCGTTTCTATGAAAAGTTATGATTTCCCTGAAAAATGCCAAAATAAATCAAATTCGCCTTTTTGTATTGCTTGCTCGGAAATCATAACTTTTCATTGAGACGCTCAATCGGAGCAAACTTTGCACTGTTAGAAAGAGCTGGTGAGAGAACCTACAATACCGGCTGCTCCGATTTTTATTGCAAGTTTCTGATTTTTTATGCTACACAAAAATTCAAATTTTGAGTGATTTTGGTTTTGAGCTTCTATCTATGCAACAGATGACCATTACTAAGCAGCTGAGATGTCATTATAAAAAGCATGACTTACCCTTTCACATAAAAGTGAAGCAGTCAAATCGGTTGGAAAAATCAAAATTTATGAATTTTTGAAAATCGTGCGCAAAAACTTTCGGGACGACCTATACAGTGTGTTGGCTTTCATGGGTCACCGAAGCAAATGATTTTTAGAGCCGGGAAGCAAAGAATCCCTAACATGCTGTATACCATTCGAAAGCTGAGATCATGGAGAATCGACGTACCATCGACTTTTTTCTAGGTCTTCTGTGCCGCGAGATATGAGGGCTTTTATGTGCTTCAAAAATTAACTGATTTTGTGTCCTCACTTTCTGCTCTCCAAATGAATGCTACGAAAAAGTCGACTGTCTACGTTTGTTAATGAAGACCTGTTCTTTAAGAGAGATAGATAATCAGCAGTGATTAGGTCTTCATTTGGCAGAAATCTGCTGTTGAAAATGACCATGTTTTCAGATAAAATGCAGTGTATCTCTCGGTAGAAAGGGGGGGGGCTAGAAAGAATTCGATTGTCTAGGTCGAATCCCCTTTTCCTGAGCTTTCGAATGGTATATAGGTTGCTGGGCGAAGAAACTAACCAGTTTTCAAAAATGGGGTGGAGATATTTACTATTAACTTGCTCCAACCCAGCTCCACCAATGTATTGGCTTTTATCGATTACAGAAGCAAATGATTTTTAAAGCCGGGAAGCAAAGAATCCCTAACATGCTGTATACCATTCGAAAGCTGAGATCATGGAGAATCGACGTACCATCGACTTTTTTCTAGGTCTTCTGTGCCGCGAGATATGAGGGCTTTTATGTGCTTCAAAAATTAACTGATTTTGTGTCCTCACTTTCTGCTCTGCAAATGAATGCTACGAGGGTAAATAAATAATATAAATAAACATAAATACCGTTTCTTTTGTAAATTTATGAGTGTACTTGTTGCTTGAGGTACTTAGCCTGCAAAACCTTTTAATAACTAATTTTTATCATATTCTCAGTGTACAATACCAGTCGCAGCCCAGGTGAAGGAGGTCATCGGGAGTTTGGCCTCAAAGTGAAGGGGGTAAGAACCATCACTCCCCCTATCGCAACTATGCTCTCCTGTAATGAAGTGTTTCGAGAAGCTTTGGGTTACATTATATAAAGCTGCTTCAACTTAGATTTGCAGTATGGTGCGAATCAAAAAATTGCTCTTCATTACCTTAGGATTATGTTGGGACTTTGAGGAGAGTTTTGAGAAATAAGGGTTGTATTCCACCTTTTGAAATGAAACCAAAGAAGCTGAAAACTCCCAAACTAGGTAAATCAAAGTCGCTGATTCCAAACATAATACTCGCGCTTCACCGTAACGCATTATTCAAGAGTCATTATACTTGGGGAAATTCGGAATTTTTTTCGAATATTCGAATATCGAATATATTCGAAAACTGAAAATTTCGAATATTCGAATATCGAATAATATTCGAAAATCGAAATTCTCGAATATTCGACTATCGAATATTATTCGAAAACTGAAAATTTCGAATATTCGACTATCGAATATTATTCGAAAATGAAAATTTCGAATCTAATAATATTCGAATATCGAATATCATTCGTTATTCGAATTTCGAATATTATTCGGTTCTCGAATGTTATTCGATTTTCGAATATCATTCGATTTTCGAATACTGACCGAATAATTTACGTCATTGAGACTGCTTATGAAAGGCCAAAACACTAAGAATAAATTGTTTCATGTAAGTGCTAAGAATGGACACATTCTTATGGTACATATTGCGATGGAAAAACGATTTAGTTGTGACGTGAAGAGACTTAGGAACCTAAAAGCTACTCCTGTGACGGTTGTGAAGAGATTTTTCGTACTTCAAAGATTGTATACCCTCACTGAGAGTTGCGATTGGGATATACAGCGTTACCAACAGTATGTAGATCTGTAGGCTGACATCAACTTAGAGTATAGGCGATTTATCCATCGCTTTTCACTGTTGTGAAATTACCGTAAGACTGAAGCGGGTTTCAAAACATCAAGAGCCATTTCCAGAAAAAGAATCAAAAGGGCTGAAGGTCTTGCTTTAGATTTCTAAAGACACTCATTTTATGTAGAATTTGCACTCAACCGTAATGCTTTTTTCAAAACTTACGCCAGGTATCCTGTGTTCCCAAGAGAAGTTCCCATGTGAGCCAGCGTGCGTACGTGGTGCGACGCTGCCTTTCGCTCTTTTTGACACGTTTCTCCTAAGATTTCAAGGGAACTGCCCGAGGTTAACACGTTCAAAATAGCGAAAGGCAGCGAGATAACGTGGTATTTATGGGAACTTTGCTGGGGAACAAACGATACACCGTAACAATGTTTTTCAACGCCTTTCAAAAATGTGATTGCCATTTGAAAAGCTTGAAATCTCATGCGTAGTAAAATCAGCGTACGTAAAAACACTGCTGCACAAATTTTGAACCTTTTTTGGGGACAGTTTTTTTGGATGTCTTATTTTGCAGTTGGTCTATAAGCTGGAGTTTCCTATTGTGATAACACACATTAAGAAAAACATGGGTGATTCGCTTTCTGCTGTATTTATAAGCTGAAGCCATCCCTACTGGATGTTACTCAATTGGCAAAAGACTTTGAGAGGTATTGGCGATCAAATAGTGTGTAGATACTTTTAAGACATCCTATACGCTATGCATATCGAATTCTCGAATATTTGGTGCTTATCGAATTTTCGAATAGTCAATTCTTATCGAAGTTCCGAATATTCGGTGCTCGACGAATATTCGAATATTGATGGACATCGAATGATCGAATGAATGACTCTCGAATATTCGACTATCGAATAATTTTCGAAAACTGAAAATTTCGAGTATTCGACTTTCGAATTTTATTCGAAATCTCAGATTTTCGAATATTCGACTTTTCGAATCATTTGCATTCGAATGATTTATTCGAATTATCGAATAATTATTCGATTCGGTCCCAAGTATAAGAGTCATGCCAAATACACCACAGCAACCATTTCCTGCTATTCGTCAAAAAACTGATCAGGTCATTTCAAAAGCTCTAGAAAGCCCAAATATTTACTGAATCAGCATACAAGAAAACCTTGTTATACAATTTTTCAACTTTTTTTTGAAAATTTTTTTCCAAAAAAAGCTTTTTCATAATGACGCCATATGTTGCAAGTTCCTACCGTGCTTCTATAGTAATGAAGATAGGCCCTTAATTCTCTCCGTGCTGCAAGTCTAAGTTGAAGCCAGCTCTACAAAACGATATTTAAAGCCTCTCGAAGGACTCCTTTGTAGAAGAGCTATTAACAATCAAACAGTAGGCACATTTTTATGGGACACCCTGTACTGGAACACCTTGTAGATTCAGGGGTCACCTAAGAGGAACATCACGTCTTGACTTTTTGTCACATCTGCAACAACTATAAGCAGAGCCAAGCTGACCTGGATCGGAGGGCTGCCAAGTGAAATAAGTACATTTCTTAAAAATTAGTTTTTATTTTAAAGCAACCACAAACAATAAATAAAATTACACAAAATCCATTTCAAGATCACGTAGAGATTCGATGTGTTCCACTAAAGGTGTTTACCATACTGCACAACGTTTAGAAGGATTCATAGCACTTCCATGGTCACATTTGAAGGCAGTTGCGAATTCAGGTTGATTGGCCAGGACGACGTTTACACTAAAGTTTAGACGAGATTAATGTTCCCAATGGCCAACATCTTGATTCCCACCGATAACGTTCTGGAGGATGTTCGTCCGTCAGCACTTGTTCAATCAGTGCATCCTCTCTCATGTCTCCACACCATGTCTGCAAGTTGTGGTACAGATTAATTATAAAATATCTGAAAAGCCTTACAAAGGCGTATGCCAAGAAAAACAACTGTTCATTGCTGAACTCTTCTAATCCGCTTATATGCTCTTCTTCTTGATGCTCTTTGAGATATTCCTTGTAAGCCTGCAAAAGAGTTCGATAATATATCCAGATTGAACCTAACACATTCATTGCAAACCGACTTTATAGGCCACCTTTACACCACCATTGTCAGCGATGTTTTCTCCTTGCGTTAGTTTCCCATTTACTGAGAGGTCCATCCCGGGGATTTTGATGTTCGAGTACTGATTGATCACACATTGTGCATGCTCTTTAAACTTTTTTTTCGCATTCTCATCCCACCAGTCGCGCACATTACCGATGCTGTCGTACTGGCGTCCTGGAACAGCATTATACTTACAGTCTGTGTGGATTTGCATTTATTGCAAAACACATAACACTAACAGACGAGATACAAACACTTGAAATGTTGAAAACAGTTTTCTTCGTCCTAGTAGTAGTTAGACTTTTCTGGTGTCCCTCTGGTAACATGAATAATCCCAAACAAAGAAACATCAATAAAGCTTTGACCAAGTTCTTTTAATTCATTAAACCTCAGCTCAATCTTTCGCAATGGAATACGCGAACTTTTTTTAATGCGAACGGCTTTATGTTCTGTCGAGCAAACGTTATACAACGGTGATAGGCTTTCCGTTCTGATTGTTCTTTAATTCTTTTGTTCCATTTTGCTTGGACCGGGGCGTAGTTGGTACTCTTTAATCTTGCTGTACCGTACAGATTCGTTACAATGGTCTTCGTATCAGCCTTACAGTCTGCCCCAATCGGGATCAGGCCGAATCGTAGGCTGAATTTGCGCGCTCGCAGCTCTAGGGGATTGCGCTGCATATGCGCGCTGTCGCAGAGAGTGAACAGATCGAAACGAGAGCAGACTAGCTAGCCGCAGATGTGGCGCGAAACCCTCGCGGCGCGGACTCCCGCCATGCCGATTTTGGCCTTGTTAGGATTGGGGCAGACTGTACGTTTCGGCGCCTATGCCGTACTTAGGAGCTAATGACATTTCAAAGCATAAGCTCCAAATTCGGTTTTTTGAATATCTCCTCTAGCTTGGCCACGTTCACCTTTGTTTTGAACGCGATTCGCATATGTCCGTACCGAGATTAATTGATAGAGCCACCGGTAGAGGATTCGCCCATTATCTACAGCTCACTAGTGCTATAAACGGCAGGAGGTCGGCTCTAATAGGCAAGCACTAGCTGTTATTATTTTCTGGACTTCTCGGAGAAATCCAGGAGGATGTTAGTGTCTTTGTGGCCTGGTCTGTTTCTCATAGCTCACCTTACAGTTGGCCTTGGTATGTTCCATTATGTGCGTCGTTCGTTTTTAAATCTTCTAGAGGCGTTGCTAAAGCTTCTGCGTCTCATGCTTGCCAGATGCTCCCTAACTGCTGCCAGATGCTTGCCAGATGACCCTTAGCAAGCTTGCGGAGCTGGAAGTGATAATTTCCAGACAACCCGAAGATGTTACACTTTAGACGGGCGCTTACTATGGTCATCACTCTCTCCTTTCTAGGCCCATACATATTGATGATTCCGACATGTTGGTCTAGCATTTCCGATAACGCCTGTACTTGATGGTTTTGAACATGTGAAGGTGACGTCAAATTACTGCATGCCAAGCGATTCAGGTTGTATTACGGACCCAACAACTTCCATCCTATTTGATAGACGGGCGGGCACCTTAACCAGAAGTTGGGCGAGAATTTTGTTGAAAAAATTTTTCAGACCAAATCCTAAGCCAACTGCTGGTTAAGGTGCCGGCCCATCTATCAAACACCAAAATCAAAAAAGATTTGTCGCATTAAATAATAACAAAATCAATAGGGATAAGGCTAAATATCGGGCGAGCATGAGATGCGAAAGCTTAGCAACGTCTCTAGGAAGACACAAAAACGACACGCATAATGGAGATGATTTCAAATCTAGATGTGAGATCTTGGATATAAAAAGCAGATTTCGGCTAAAAAGGCCCTTAATGAATGAATAATAGTTACGAGTGCTTGCCTACTACAACCGACTTTCTGCTGTTCGTAGCACTATGTGAGCTGTAGATAGTAGATGATTCCTCTACCTGCCTTTGGTAGCCCACTTGTTCTCTTCTGTCGTTAATTTCCGGTCCTCTATTGAATTCTTTTAGTGCGGACATATCATAGCGCTGATATACGGTAGATTCATTTCTTTCTGAAGAGTTTTTTAAATCACATCCGGAACAAAACTGAAACCAACTGAGCTAGAAAGACATCAACTCCAAATTGAGTTTATGTTCATAGATCTTTGATTTGTGGACAGCTTAGAAATCTTTTAGGGCAGCTTTTTGTATAAGTTGTTGTAGGAAAAGCGACGGTAAAAACTACGCCTAGAGCTTCAAGTTCTATCGCAGGATATCGCGATTCGTGGATTCGAAGGTTGGATTGGATGGAGAGGGTTCGGCTGGCGTAAGCTTCACTTTGAGGATGTCGTTTTGGAGCTGCTTGAGAACTCCGGCAAGAGGGCGTATCGTTACGTGCGGTCTTCAAATTGAAAAACGTCGTCGTTACGTGCGGTCTTCAAATTGAAAAACGTCGCGCGCGACAGGCTGCCAGTGACCAGACTCGGGTAATTCAGCCAGCATGATCCGCAGCACACAGTTTCTCAGTTTCTCATCCTTTGTTGAAGTTCACAGACTATTCTCATATTAGTTTTGCTTAGTTATTTGAAGTTTTGCCGTAGAAGTTGTAAAATGAGCTCTTTGAAGGATAAAAAAGACACTAATTGAAGAAGGTAAAATACTAACAATATAGGAGAAGCATTGGTAATCTAGTGGTATAAATCTGACAAGTTTTCTGCACTGCTGCTTCCCGCGCGCGGTCACTTTAACGCCGCGTCGCGACGTTTTCCATTTGGCAGACCGCACGTAACGAGCGCCCCCCTCCCCCCCCCCCCCCTCCGGCAACAGCTTTTCCGGAGCTGTTTCAATGACGAAAGGGTCTCCTAACCTAGGTGCGACTAGTATGGGCGCGGAGGTTAGAGCTCTCTTGAGTGTCATAGTTGCGTCCTCGCATTCTGGAGTCCAGATGAACGGAGCGTCCTTTTTTGTTAATGCTGTTAGTGGTGAAGCAATGAGGGCAAAATTATGGGTAAATCTTCGAAAAAAGGAGCACCTGCCGAGAAATGCTTTTACATCAGTAGGAGTTCGAAAGGTTGGAAATTGGTCGATGGCTCGGGTTTTTGTTAGGTCAGATCCATTCGCTGCTTAGCACAAACCCCAAGATTTGATTTCTTCTCGACCAAATTCGCATTTTTTCGCTTTGAGTTTCATTCCTATTTGCTCGATTTTGTCTAGCACTTCATCGATATCTGCGAAGTGTTCGGGCGTAGTTTCGGAAGTAATGATTAGGTCGTCAATGTATATAAACACGCGTGCTCTGAGATGTTTTCTGAAGTCGTCCATGATCCTTTGAAAGGTAGCTGGAGCGCCTTTTAGTCGCCTAGGAATGCGGATGTATTCGAATGCGCCTAGGAAATAGGCAAAAGCCGTTCTTTCGCAGTGGCTTTCTTCTAGCGGGATTTGGTGAAACCCTTGCTCAAAATCCAGGAACGAATACAAACATTTGTTGGCGCATAGATCAATTATGCCCTGGATGTTAGGCAAATAGACTGCTGGAGTTTGGTGATGGCATTCAGTCCCCTGAAGTTGATAGTAAATCTCCACGAGTTCAAATTGCGCTTTCGTACTAAGACTATTGATGCACAAAATGGTGAGCAGGATTCGTGTATAATTCCATCTCTGATCATATGTGTTATCTGGCGTTCGACTTCGGTTCTTTTTTCGAGGGGGATTCGATAGATCTTCCGGGTTGGTATCGTGGCGTTTTCTATCAAATCGATGCGATGCCGGATGAGTCCGTTGTAATGTCCGAGATGACCGTCGGGTCCGACAAATGCAGCGCTGTGCTTTCGGCAAATGTTTCGGAGTTGTTCCTTTTCGCTTTCGCTTAGTACCGATGTTGTTAGATCAATTTCCCTGCATATATCGTAAGATTGAGCGTCAGTGGGAAATTGCGGAATCCTGGATTCCCAGTCTGCCTCCGGCAGAACATAAGGCTCAGTAGCAACTGCAAAAGTTGGTGTTCGGGAAACTAGATTGGCGAGGCGCGCGCGATTCTCATATTCTTGTATAGGCGAATCGCGCTATTTGATGGATTGAGGATGCAAATGACGCATTTTCCTTGAGCATCGGGTGTAGCTAGGGATCTGCCAACGAGAAAAAGTGAATCAAAGTCTCTTTGATTATCCTCGATGACGAATTTGAGTGGGTTAGGAAATGAGTATTCATCTATCTGAGGTGGAATTATATTAGTCCTTTTGGCTAAGGTGGTGTTTTCTAGTAGGCGCACATTGAAAGATTGCGGAGCCGCGGGAAAAATGGCGTTGACCTGCACCATATTTCGTTGTTCATCACTAATGGTCAGTATGTTGTTATGCAAATCAATTGTGACTTTCAGGCCGAGTTCGTTCAATCGCCGGATGAACTCGGAGCCGAGTAGAACGGGTGCAGGACACTGCTGATCGTGGGATACAAGGAAACGGTGGAATAAGATGTGATTTCCAATTTTACCGATGAATTGATTGATGGACGAGATCTACTGTTGTTCCATTTGCCGCTTGGGCATTTGTTACATTTTCTTCTATTTGTGTTTGCGGTCCTAGCGATCTTAGCGTGGATAGTCGCAATATGATATCGAAGCGCCGGTGTCCACGAGGGCAGTGATGGGCACATTGTTTAGTGTTGTTTTCACATACGGTAGGAGATTATCTTTGTTGTTGTTGACCGCTGAAATGATGGAGTAGATTCGTGGGACGAAAAGGGACTTCTGGGATTCTCTCATTTCGGTTGTTACTGCGTTAACTCTTCGCTGTGGGTGTCGTTCTTTCCTGGTGAAGGCGCCCGCTAGATCAAAAAGTACGGATGCGGATGTGCTGGACGTTTTTCTAATGAGATAGACCTTGATGTAGCATATGCAAAATTCAATTTGCAAAAAGACCACCAGCACAGGTACTGTGGTCCATAGCAGGAAATTTATGATTGACCAGCGAATGCTTTCGACGCCTGCAGTCAGTTTATCCGTGGTTTTGTCGTAAAGGCTGCTCAAAGATTCTCCTACGGAATTCCCGGCACTTTTAATGTGGAATAGTGTGTCTTCAAGAATTCCTCTTTTGTGCAACTTGTTTTGTAGGGCGGCATATTTTTGAGATGTTGGATTTGAAATCGCGTTGTTGGCGCCATCACTTCGGGCAGTTTTTGGAATATCGGTGGCGCGTTAAAGAGAAATGGTTGAGCGTATTCGCTGTTAAAAGTGTTAGGTGGTAACAGCGTTTGTAGTTGTTCGGGGGAGCTGGGCATGAACGGGCACGAAATTTCCATTGCGTTTAGCAGATCGTTTGAGCCTGGAGTAGCGAACCATAGTTGATCTTGGACTGATAAAGGAAGCAGATCATAACAGGTGCCATTTACCATGTGATTTTCGTAAACATGCGAGGGTTATATTTTCCTACACCTGGTTACTTGGAGATTATCACCGGTTAGAATTGCAGAAACTTCATCAGTTTGTAAAAGCGTTCTGGCTGCCCAAGTGGGATCCGCTCGGCTACGTTTGCGCATTTCGTGATTGCTGAGAAATTGTCGCACGCACGCACTATTATAAACTCGTCTGACATCATAATGTTCCTCGTGGAGCTCGTGAGTCTCTGGAGGGATTAGATAAGTGGCGTCAGCTTTGTTTTCCGTTGGGGTTGCTCGCTCGATTTTGTTGTAATGATCGGCGCGATCAGCTGGAATTTGGCCATGTTGGAGGTTCGGTTTCTTTTTCGGGGACTATTGTTGTTGTTTCTATCGTTTCCTCTACAGTTTTTGCTGAAGTTGATGGAGTAGTTAGAGGTATCTGAATCGCTGGTGCTACTGAAAAGAGGACTTGAGTCGTAGCGCGTTGCAAATCGTGATATCGTTTTGGAAGAGTAAGGTGGTAGTTCTTTCATTGAATTAGTGATGACCGCGAAAACAGTTGGCTCTGGTGCTTGAGTTGTTGTGACCTTTTGGATAGGGGGTTTTGTAGTTATCGAATTTTTGCTTGCGATATGGATTTAGGCGGCGATCTCTGCGTCACAGGTGACTTGTATACACTAAGCGCCGTAACGCAGTTGTTAGGCTAGGTGGTGTCGCTGCCGTCATTTGAGCTAGATCCTTCTCCTCAAACATTGGAATTTCTCGATTGTGTGAACCCTTTCGAAATTCAACTTGTTAATGCCCAAATTCTTGCCCAAGGTAATTGTCGAAAATGTCCGTGATTCCATGTTCTAGGTCTTGCTCTATAGCCTTTTCCGCCTAATTCAACGCTCTTTTAGATTTGATGGAGCGGAGCCATGTGAATTGGCGAGCGCGATAAACGCAGTAGCGGATGGTTCGAAGAGCGCTGATGCAAGGATCTTCGTTCTGCTAGAAGCGGCTTCTGCGAAGAAAGTCTAGGTTCGTCACATTCCAATGTTTGATTTCTCGCAATAAATTCTTTTCTTTGATTGTTTTTATTTCGAAATTTGGAATACTGTGAATGTTGCTTTTCCCAAATATTCGTTGCACTAGCGGGGTTGCTTGATAGGGTACAAGCTCGTAGCGAGACTGCCGATTTTCCGCCGTAAGATACTTGGTTTCTCGTTTTTTTTTCGGCTAGGCGCATTGTGCAGAACAGTCTTGGATGAGCCTGTTAGGAGGTATTTCGGGAAAAGAGAGTAGGTGGTTTGAAGTAGTTAAGTAGCTGTTAGGGATAAAGCAGTGACTCTTGGACGTCGACTGAAGTAGGTAGTTATTAGTGAGTTCAAAAGCCAATTCATGGTCTTGGAGAAGAACGTACTGCATGGATACTAGAGCCGGCCGCGGTACCACACCGTCCATTCACTAACATGAAGAAACATGTTCATTGCTACAACCACTAATATGAGACATGTTCAAGGTCACAACTCTCAAGCTTCTTTTCAGATGCCCTTCTATCGTAGCTCGCTACTGCGTTCTTCAACTTCACCATATCGGATGCCAGAACGCTCAACCGACTCCGAAACGAAACCGACGATTACGACAAACGCCGCGACGACCATAGTAAATTAAGGAAAAGACACGCATCGCCGACTCCGAAAACAACCAGATGGAGTCTACGTCCCCGGAAAAACTACAGAAACCAAACACCAATCCCTATGCGCGTCACCATTAACAATCCACATGCCTCACCCGTCCACACGGGAAAACAGCACGCAACATCTCCATCTGTCCCCGAGGCCCTACCGATGAGCAGCAGAGCAATTAAAACTAACAAGACGAAAATCATGTGCCCACTCTGCAGGAAGAACCACCTGCCACATCAGTGCAGAGCATACCTGCCCTTTTACATAAAAGCCCACATCATTTCAAATGAGAATAATCTTTGCCCGAAATGCGCCAAACCTCATCACATCAGCGTCAGTTACGACTACCAACCTTGCGAATTTTGTGGCAGAGACGACCACGTTACTGTTCTATGCCAGTCGCATCCCAGCTCTTTCAAAAGTCTCGAGGACGGGACTTCTCCGAGGCGTTACATGTAGAAAAAGCGACGGCAAACAGAGCCGCCGCCGAAGACTTACGACTCGACTCGGAGGAGGAGTCACCGCGAGGATTTCTCGATGCCAAGCAGTTAGCCAGTAGATAGTTTAATCTTATCTCTTGTAGCCGCCTATCTATATCCGCTGTGCGCCATGTTTCTATTGCTACTACAATGAACCTTACATATGCCTCCTAGTGTCTGGTTCATATGGCCAATTGTCTCGGATCTAGGTGATGGGTCTAGCGCAACAGTACAGTAATCCTTAAGACTGGGAAAACTACGGAACGCAGCATAATTTTATAACATTGTAAAGGAAGTTTTCGGTTATTTCTAGAAATTTTTTCCTACTGTAACCTCGAAAGATGTCGTTTGCAAGGTCCGGGGCGAGCTCCGGAAAAAGCACGTTTTGTTACTTTGGGAACTACGCTGACAGTGATTTTTTATACGAAATTAACTGTTTGAATTACTTCCATGGGTTGGCGAACCCTACGCCCCTCATTTCAACATTCTCCCTCCTATCCCCTCTCTTACAAAACTTATCCTATTACTAATGTCACATGGGTCATACATATACATACTGCACGACTAATCCTCCCCCCTCCTACAAGTGCCCTTCCCCCTCGCTCCTCTCCTTCATCTTTCGGAGACCTCGCAAGTGCAACAAAAAGCTTGTTTACAACGAAGAGGAAATGACACGAAAAGTTTGGTGGATGAGCAATGAAGAGTTTAAACTGGGTATGAAAAATTTTGAAAAAAGTATGTCACGTCCTCAATCTTCAAAACCTTTAGAAAAAGGCAGTTTAGAAACCACCTAATAAGCTATCTGAGATGCTGAGAATATACAAATTTCAACTTTTTTCTCCCACATAGTTCCTTCACACTTTTCACATAACGTTCATCTTCTAGAGTGTCCCATAATTTTTCCAATTTACATAAACTGTAGTCCTTCTGCTTCGTTTTGCTAACGTGCGCAGCTTGGGTAGTACACAGTAGAGCAAAGCAAGGTCTACAAGATAATCACCAAGCATGTGCATGAATCGTAATCCGTTTATAGCTAAACTCTGATAGTACTCAAAAAGAATTTAGCTCAAATCAGGTATCTCCATTCCAAAACATCCTGCAGTACCCCAATTCACCCGGACAGGTACTTAATCATCAGACATTTTATTATGCAACTCCCAAATTTTTAGTTTTTTCAAATGAAGCAAAATCGGGGGATAGAAGGACAAACTCCCCCTAGTCCTAGGTTCCTTTCACATATGATTATATACTTTATGAATTAAGAAGTACGATCTGCAATCGGGAAAAAAAGAGGAATAACCTAAAATATCCAAGACCTACAAACTATTTTTTGAACCTCTGAAACACCCTCCTCACCGCTTAGTTACAACCATCCTGAAATTTTGAGTGCCAATGAATCAGTCCTGCTCCAAGCGACGGTGGTGCGCACACAACACGCCGCCCTCCCGGAGAATACGAACATTTTTAGTTTTTAACTGTCGTTCAATTTTTGTACCTGTTCCATTCTTCTGTGTTGTTCATGTTTGCTTCTCCCATGAGCTCTCATAGAAAATGTCCAGTTTGTTGCGAATTCAACGGGGCTTCGTTTCAAAAAAAATTGCCAGAACCACTTCGTGCCGAGTTCTGCATTTCATTTCGGTCACTAATTTGCGCAAAGTAGGACCCACTCAAAACGGCTGTTTATGCAGGATCAGGAATAATAAGTGCTGGAGGGCTATGTGCGGTTCGTATAGAAATCTACTGGAGGTGTTATAAGAGCTACTGAAGTGAGCACGCAATTTGCACAATAAACGTGCTCATTTCTGTGTGACTCGAAAATTTTCTTTCTGCATGAAGTCAGCCAAATTTTTGATCGCTGCAGATGTTTGAGTGATGTCTCGCATATCTTTTGCGTCCATCATTCAAGCTTTGAGATGCTTATAGAGGCTGCTACGGAAAGAGCACAGGACAGACAAGCTGATAATTCATAAAACCAAATCTAGCATCAAAAATCTTAAGGTCCAAAAAATTTTCGCAGAAAGTTTGTCTCTGAAATGCAACCGCGTACGAAAAAAATGCGAAATTTTTGAATTTTTAAAAATTTGCTGAGCCTGTGACAAGCAAGTTTTGATACAATTTGACATTCTCTGTGTTTTCTGTCATGTCGTGTCATGTATTACTCGGTTTTGAGTGTTGCAAAAATGATCTTGAAAAAACTTGACCAGTGCGGAAATACAGGATGATTAGATCAGTCTACGGTAGTTTTGCCAAATGTCTTCTTCAAAATTTCGAAACGAGAATGAACTAGGTTAGAAAAAATGATGGAGAAAAAAAGCAGCTGTGAGCATGAGTACCTTGATCATCAAATCCGTGAGTTAATTCATGTCCAATAACTGCTCCGATTCCTCCATAGTTGAGTGCTCTGAAAAGAGTAGTTTCGCAGTTGTTGCAAATACAAACGGCACAACTGCTTCTGGCTTTAGTCTATCATTGACAGAAAAATAGCTTATCTCAAGTATTCGTACCCTATCGTTACATGTACAAGTCGCACTGTGACTGCTCTGAAGGCAATCAAAGGCCCGCGTACCACGGGGCCAAGGCCCAGCACAAGGTGGCATTTGTGAAATTCAAAAACAAAGTTCCCTTCACATTGCAGAAAAATACGAGATACTTTTTGTAGTATTTGTAGTCTTCTCATAGTCTACACCGAAAAAAGCAAGGATTAATTAAAAACAGCCAGCGAAAGACGAAAAAAAGCTGTTTTCATGACACCAAGAGCTGTAACAAAACATAGGGGATGAAACTTTGGTTAAGGTGAGTACTCATAGGTAGTTAAGCTAAGGAATAGATTTATGCGAAGAAAACTTGAAAATTGTGTGAGAAAGGGGAAAAATTATAAAGATTCATAACTTTGTCCGATCTCGCGCAATCTTGGTGCTCCCGAGTTGCGCGGGAGCAATAAAATCAAAAAATGCTCACAATCCCCCTCATTCACATAATTTTTTCATAATTTTTCGTACTTTTCTTTTGATCATCGTCGCGGATGTACACTTCAAATTTGGTTTCTCAATATTGCTTGCTCGTTGTAAACAAACTGATCGTTTATATTTTTCTGCGAAAAGTTCGTGTTTTGACACGTTTTATGCACTAGTCGTGCTGTATCAATCAACCTGTAACTGGAAAATTGAGTTAGAGCTTCAGATTCAGAATTTTCAAGAGGTTTAAAGATGCTTTCTAAAGAGCAAGGGCATAGTTCACGCGATTTCACTCGCGACGCGATTTGGCAATATTCCAGTTCCATAACTCACTGTAAACACATTTTAAATGTGCAGAATGGGGGTATTTTAGCAATCCACGTAATACACACTATGCATGCGCTGTTTGCTACTGTTGGATCCAAAGACTCTTGGCGAATAGTCAAATCGCGTCGCAATCGCGTGAGGTATGCCCGATCCTTAATATTTCATCAGGTTTCCGGGAATCTCACCGGAAACTTTACTTGTTCTCCTTTGCTTTCCCTCAAAAACGACATCCAGCGTGTGAAAGCGCCACCTCTATTGTGCCCTGTATGGGGCGCATTGACTGCGCAAATAGCGTAGGGAAGTGCGAACGCTTTGAGGGCCACACCTGCAGCGATCTCTGTTGAGCGTCTTACAAACTTGAAAATAAGGTATTCATTCCATACGACTTTTCTTACCATCGAACTCTGAAATCTCCCAATTTTCGATTTTCAAGCTCGAAGAAGGGTGAACTTTTGGAAAAGTAGTTTTGAGTTATATATCTTAAAAGGTCAAGGTGATGAAAATTGAAGCATGTGCAGAAAGCATTATGTATTGAAATTCCCTTTCGGAACACTGGCTTTTGAGGGATGAATTCGCTCGAATTTCATGGCAAAAGATTATCCTCACAAGACAAGTTAGATCCCCAGCCAATTTCGAGGTTTGGCTGATTTGTAGAAAGTTAAAAGACTCTGAGGATTAGGGAGCGATTTTATGTCTTGGGGATAAGGATCATACGAAGCACTGAAACTCAACTGATACGTGGTGCGACGCGGTGTTATCCGTGCACAGTCATAAGAGCAGTTCAGTCTGTTGAAGACGGATTGTGAGAGGAATATACATAGATGTGAAGCAAGACAGAACTTTCCAAGTTTCTTCTATTTCTTACCCTCTCGTTTTTCACCGTATTGTACTACATTCACATATGCGAACTTATATTGCATTTTGTACATAACAGAACATATTCTCGAACTTAGCGTATCAATGCACTTGTCGGATACCTCAGTCCGATGAGCACTGATAGTAATTTTCATGTTAAATGCCCATTCATTTTTGTTAACGTGTGCCCAAAGTGTATTAGCCTATATTAAACTGTGAATTTAGCGAAAAATGATCCAGATAAACTTAGCTAACCCTGGGAAAGCACGTTCATAGAAAGGTGCTTGAAGAATGGCGGCAAGAATACCTGAACGTGAATGTTAGCAGAAAACAACCAAACAGAATCGACCTACTTATAGAATTGAGGTTCGCAGAGTAATAAGCATTCACTCGGAGAACGCTCGAATCGAATTCACATCGATCTGGTGGCTTGAGCAGGCGCTTGAAACCGTCATCAACTGTCCATTTCATTGCTATCTCCAACATCTCGCTGTACGTAGAAGCGGCATCTATGTCCAACTGAAAGCGTACCCAGTGATTTCAGAAGACGAAAACGCTTCATCAGATGTCCAATATTTAAATCCATCCAAAGGTAAAAGATTTCCAATTTAGTTGAAAAATCGAATTGCTATAATCTTGGAAGATCTTGAAGTACGGCAACGACATCATTGCATAAACAATATTTTCCTACCATTACAGTAAGTTTCGATCCGCTTCAGGCGGAAATTGGACTGGCGCGAGTTCGCCTCGCAACAGCTCGCGCCGTTTCGCAGCTACAGTATATCCTATCGTGCTGAGAACCCATGTCTGCGTCTCTTCAATCCTCCCAGTCTTTACTTGGCAAAATGCCAGCGCTATGCGCCCGCGAAGCCTCCAGCGATGCGCATGCGCTGCTCCACGTAGAATGTCTCGCCTAATCCGGGATGAAACCGACTGTACTTACTTTTGTGCACATAAGGTGCGCTACAACTGGCAGCTGTGTGGAAAAGTTTAGACTGCAAAGGCCAGTCACCCTTGACTTAAACTCGAACCAGACACTGACATATATAGTACCTCAATAACAGAATTTATTGTCAACTTTTTTGAGCAGCACGGGGTGAGGTGGCAAAGGGCCTGAGAAAGTCGAGAGGTTTATGAAGTTGAAAGTTTGGGATTCCAAACGTAATCTCATTGAAAAAATTTCTGAGACAAGAAGAGTCCTGGCTGTCTCACACATTTTTTGTTTTAAATTTTCTAATGCAATAAAACATATTTTTCTTCTTTAGTTTTGAGTAGTTTTTAAGAAACTTTAAAGCAAGCATCACAAAAAGGCATTCAAACTTACCAATATTAAACTAAGTGAAACTTGTAGCCAACATTTAAAAAGCTGTGGATGCCAGAATGAGAAAAACCCCTGCTCAAAAATTTACTCCTATCTTAGCAATCCTATTCGCCCACGCCTAAACTCTTTATATCAAAATTCAATTCGCAAATGCGCATCCTTCTTCTAACTGAGAACTGAGAAAGAGAGATATTTCTCTTACTTGTTGAAGCAGCGCGGAGAGTTTTCTCTTAGGTGCTTCTATACCACACTGTGTACGTACAATCGTTCTTTGCCTGTGTAACTGTCCAATATTTGCTCATTTTGATATTTTTCGATGACTTGCTTTTGTTAGGCTCGAAACTTGCCGCTGTGCTCCCAAAGTTTTGTATAGAGTATCCCAAAAATGTATCAAACTTTTAAACTTTCAGAATATTTCGTTAAAGTCTTCTAGAGTTGTAAGTTGTGAAAAGTATTAGTTCAAATTCCTACAAAAGCTTGAAAAAATCCAGAATTTAAAAAATCGAAAGATCGTAGCCTGAACCCAGTTTTAACCCGACTATATCGGAACTCCGCTGAAAAAATGTTACTCTGATTACTAACATACACCCTTGTAGTAATCATCCAATTTTTCGTCGCTTAGAACGATGTCAGGATAAGCGCTGTTTCGAACCATCTTTTTCAGTTTGTCCACGGCTAACTGGAAGACAAAATGTACTTTTTCATCTCACAAACATCAAAATCGAACATACAAGTTTAGACTGGTGATTCAACCAGTCGCTGCTGAGAAGCATTTCGCGAAAGATCTTCTGCAGGCTATGGATCAGTTTCAAGGTAGTGTACTTTGCATCCTGAATGTCTTAATAATTTTATCATTCTCATGAAATGACAGTCGATAGCATGGCTTACCTTATCAAAAACGTTTCTTACGTAGATAGCACTTTCTGCGTAAGTCAAGCCCTCCGGTGCGTGTGCTGTACAATACTTCCAGCGCGGCTCCAGATGTTGTTTTCCAGTAAGCACGATATTGAACTCCTGCAAACGATGAAAGACAAGAATTTTCTTTATTCTGAAGGACACAACTGCGTTCAAGGTAGAGGTTGCTTGTCGATAATTCGCGAAGCATTTCGCAATGCTTTTTGAGAAAAGAATTTTTGTAGTCTGCAAAAGATGAGACGCAGCGGCTGTCTGATGCAGAATTGCTTGAGTGAATCTCGCGCCTGCACATACAAAGATGACGCAGCGGCTAGCTCACAAAAATTGTTTTGTCTAAAAACCCAATCCAAAACTGCACAATCTTTCTTACACGATGCTGCAAATGTTTGTTTACAATGCTTGATCATTGATGTCTTTCTTGGAGCACGATCATCACGGTAAGATTTCTTTAAGACTCAACAATCTTGATGAAGATATACGGCCTACTGGAGTTTGATACACATCAAATTTATAGGGGGTTTTTCAGGAAAGACTTGCAGTGTAGAAAATTTTAGTTTACTAAGTCGAAAAGCGCAGAAATATATCTTGTATATAAAGTTGAATGTCTGTTTGTCTGTCTGTGTGTATGCATGTATGTATGTCTGTACGTATGTTTCGAATAGAAAATTCCATTTCTGAACCGATCCGGACCAAACTTGGCACACCTACATTTCGGGGCGGGGCGTCGTAGGCTACTTTTCGTTAGCGATCGACATCGATTTTTTCGATTTTTATCGATTTTTTGCAGAGTTCTCTTAGCTGGGATTTGGCGCAGGGGGGGGGGATAATCGAGCATGCTGATTACGAATACAATATTAATTTTTAGAATATCCTTTTTTTATCGGTTTCATCGATTTTTTTGTAAGGTTTGGCCTACTGGGCTGGGAGTTGGCACAGGGGGTAGTCGAGTATGCTGATTGCGAATACACTACTAGTTTTTAGAATTGTCCATTACTTTTGCTAATTTTATTGTTTTTTCAATGTTTGACCTACGGGGCTGAGAGTTGGCACAGGGAGGGGGGAGGTATAATCGATACTCATACGAATACAGCGGGAGTAGGGAATTGGCCTTTAGAAAAGGGCACAGGGAAAGGTTGTACAGGGACAGGGATGGGACCTTTATCCTAGTGTTTTGACAGGGCCGTCTAACTAGAATACGGAAATAGTATTGAATGTGCAATGTGTCAAGCATACGCTTTGATATATTGGGAACTTTTAAGACATTTTAGGGCGGAAATACGATTGCACATTAAGAATCTATATTGCTGAGGTCAGTACAAGATCTGATCTTCAAGATGCGGTCCCTGTCTACGGAACGTTTTCCTTTGAAATGTCACATGCTTGGCCACGTTGACCAACTGGTATGTGAGCAACGCAGGTGCTATCGTCATAAAAATGAAGCGCGATTACGGTCGTCTTGTTAGAAAATTGCATTTTTGAAACCTTTCGCAAGCATCGTTTTCGCATTTTCGTATTTCAGACGCCATATCTTCACAAGAAGCCCACACATAACGATCGCACTTTTGAAGACAGCATTCATCTGACTTCAGCAACGTTTACCTCGAATGGCCGCTTAGATTGAATTCCCTTTATGTAAGCAGATTTTGAGTACCTGATAGATTTCCTCGGAGTATCTTCCCATCTCGGATATCCAAGTCAAAGCATATTGCATGTAAACATAGTTAGCAACTATTCGTAATTCTGTCGACTGAAGAAGCTTTCTAACCCTGAAATTTCTGAATCATCGTCCACTTTCTTGCTCTCTAATTTGACAGGATAAGCACTTCTCGGTAAGATTGCTGAGCTTGACCAAGATTGGTATGATAACTGATAACTTTAAAGTGCATATAACAATGCCAAGATTCAAGAAAAACCGAACCCTCACCATACTGACAGGATAAGCTTACTCACCTCCGCAAGAGGTCCATGTCCGCAATGACAACTTCTGGATCTGAGCGAATATATGCATGAGAAACGTTAGGTGAGATGGCGATAAAAAATTGCGTCCAATTTACCTAAAATCATGCTTTGATTTGAGCATTCTGCGGTCGTACAGTGCTTACCAGGGGAACTGCTGCTTGTACATCACTCAAGTGGCGGAGATTGTACCTCTCAGCGGTAGATCTTTGTTCTTCGGGCGGACTTAAAATTTTTGCAATTCTTGCCTCGAAGTCAACAATCTCAGCAACATCATTCTTTATTTTTGTTCTATTTGTTCGGAAACCTCCATCTTTTTGGAAGAGCGTAATCTAAAAATTAAGGTGTAAGCGTGTGTAAGTGTGCGTCTCAAGATAACCTCTTTGATAAGCATGTTCTGGTAGGCGTCAATCTTCTTGCGATACTTATTTTTGTCCAGGTAGTACTCTCGTGCCATGTGAAGGTTTCCATCGTCAAACTGAAGCTTGCAAGTCAGTAGTTAGTGTTACTGTAGATTGTACATGAATTTCAAGCTGCGCGCAAAACGCTAAGGGGTTAAGCTGCTCTTCATAATTCGTTTTCCTAGAATTTGCTGTGCAGTTCTAACGCTGCAAGTCCATAATATGAAGTTTGTGCCCCAAGCACTAATCTTTCTCAGACAATTGCAAAATACTTCCGGGGAAAACCAAGGTTTCGAAACTTCGGGGACTTCTGTTAAGGCTGCCGGGTAGGATGGGGACAGTAGGGCGGGGCCCACCCACACGGCCCAATAGGAGCGCGTCTGCCCGGAAGTTTTAGAAGTTCAGCTTTCCCCGGAAGCATTTCGCGATTATCTGAGTTCTTCAAAGCGATTAGCGTGTTCAGCGGGACCGTTCAGAATTGAATTGGACCCAAATCTAAGGCGATAACTACGACAGCTCTCTGTAGACCAACTCAAACGACAGCTGCCCCCACTTTTTCCAACACTATCGAAAGCTCTAGTTCCTTCTTCAGCAGTTTCCAAACCTTAAAGACCCTCAGGCAAGAGAGTTGTTGGCAAGCACATAGTGTATAACCTTTGATTCAACTGGCTTGGCTTTTGGAAGGCGGAGTTTTGTGACTCAATTTAGGCCGCTCGCGCCCGCGATGAGTCTGCGCCTCTCTCGCGCGCGTGCACTCTGGTCATTATCTAGCCTCAACTAGGTCACGAAGCCCCGCCTTCCAGTCGCCAAGCCAGTTGAATCAAAGGGTACATACTTTCGTGACACCCTACATAAGGTTTACCTTTTCCATCTACACCTTTTTCAAGGGTGGAAAGATTGGGTATCTCGGGTTAATCATGTAAATGATAAGGTGTCCTGAAAAAGGGTGAGAAAAGGGCAAGGTCTGCCATAGATACCGCTAATTTGGCATACTCGATGGGTAATTCCGCAGAATGTCACAACGATCAATCACGAATGTGTCAGTCAAACGTGGTTCGTACCTTGATAAGATACCGAGAAGAGTTTTTGCTGTCGACTTCAATGGAGTACTCAAAGAACACGTCTACCCGATATGACAATCGAGCCAGCAGTGAAGTCAAATCGAATTTGTCTGCGTTCCACTTCTCATCTCCTTCCAACATCGGCCAAGTACCAACACTCTGCAATCTTACATAGTGCAGAGTTCATAGAACAGGTACAGTTTACGAACTTTGACGCTCTTTAGCATCTCTCTGCTTCCGATGCGATTCAATTCATCCTCATCCATACACTTTCTATAGATTTTCCTGATGGCCTCCATAGACTTCGAGCGAAACCTCTTCTCAGATTCCAGAACTTCTTGAATAAGTAATTTGTAATGCAAGAAATTCTCCATTGTTAACTCTATTAGGCCGCCAGGAAATTGATGCCCGTTCCACAAAGTCTTCTTGAAAGTCATAAATCAGAATGTGTCCCAAAGGTGTCCCAAAAGTCTTTGAGCCCAGCACCATCGTAACTTAGTCGACTATGCCGCTTTCGCGTCAAATTTTGCACGTGACTTTTCGGTGGATGTTAAGATTCCCCCAATTCTATACTGCTTGTGTCATGCATGCAAAGAGTTATGAAGCAAACATTACTACGACTTGGGTAGAGGAACGAACACCTCAATCATGCACTGCCTCCGCGGGCTGCTGCTCCTTTCGTCCTACTGTTGTGCATCGAAGACCAATAGTCCGCGGAGGCGGTACTTAATTAAGGTGCTCGTTCCTCTATCCCTTTGATTTCATAATAAAGCTAAGTGAAGTGTACCCACTGCTTAAACATATATAGCTCAAAGTTCTGCCGAATTTGTATAAGTCGCTAATTCTAGCTATAAGGTTCGACTGTTACGCCGAGTACACCGTATTTCTCTTTTCTTGTTCGCGAGAAACGTTTGAACCTTTCAAGACATTTGCACAATAGTAGAAATCCCTTAAATTGACCGTTTTTTCACGAATTTAAAGCCACTGATTTTTTGTGCTTAATCTTGAAAAGCAAGGCCTGCGCTGTTTCTCATCAAAATTTGGACGGTTTCGAGTGTGTGGTTCGAGAAGCGTGAGACAAGCTCGACGTCAGTTACCCGTCTTCCATGGAGGATGCCGTTTCCAAAGGGTCTGCGGACGCTTTTGAAGACCAGTGGGGGTGTTTCAAACACACCGAATTCAGTTAGTCTACACTGCTTTGCTCAAGTTCTAGCTGAGAAAATATAGGCTCAAAAATTTTAAGGACAATCCATACTTCAAAAAAGGATAAAACCCCCATAATCAGTACGCTTTTACCCTTAGTCCACATCTATATTCATCAAGGCCAACACGCAACTTACGGAAGCCAGAAATATTTCTGAACAATTTCGCATAAAAGCTTCCAGGAAAGCAACCTATGGGATATTTCCAATGCGAATGGCCAGTAATGCAACGTAGATTGCAGAGCAAAAATATTGCAGAATCAAAGGTATCCTTTCAGCGTTTTTTCGACTAATATAAAAATTCACAAATCGAGAAGTTCCAGTTGCAGATCGAATAGTTCTGAACATATAAAGCTTATAATTCGAAGGAACACGTTAAAAAGATGAAAAGCCCTTTCAGATAGCATGCAAAGTTAGTCGCAAGAAGCTTTGAGAAAAGAACGGCTGCTCCAGAAACAAATTCAGAAACATGCATCAATCTCCAAACACCCCAACAACTCAGTTCGGGGAGGGGGGAGGGGAGAATGGTTCCTAAAAAATTCGAGCTTTTTCGAGCTTTTCTGCAGGGCGCAGTCAGTCTTAGGAAGTAGTAAAATGTATGACCAGATACCTCGCATTTGTTCTTGAACATTGTCAAAGAGCAAATCAGATATTGAATATTTGGACATAAATTTAGGAATCGGATGGTTGGCTATCCAGTTGCCGCAAGCGTAGTCAAAGAAGTCATCACACGGATCAACCTGGAATTGAATACTTCTATTTACAACCGCTATTATATGACTAAACCGAAGGAAACTAGGCACAGGTCACTCACCGAGTAATTAATGGATTTTGCTAGCATTTCTGATATCCTAGAAACGGAAGAATTCCTATTTCTCCACTCTTCAGCCTGTGCGGATTGAGGACCATAGTAACAAACAGCGATTGTGAGAAGCAATCGCAGCATGGAGTGAGATGCTGGAATGATTTTCAGAAGTTAAATAGTGAGAAATCAATGTCGCATCCATCAAAGTATGACATCATTGTAAGTGAAAAAGGCACCTTGAGTAAAAAGTACAGAATTATGAAGAGTTGGAGAATGGATCTAATATGGATCCAGAAACATCTTTACGCATACAAGAAAAGCTTATAAGCCCTACATGCTGCAAGTGTTTTATCAAATTCGAATTGCATATGCTTCACGTGCATATGCAATTGAATGGGTACTATAGTATTCGGACTTGAATGGGTGAGGGTGCCGATGATAGTGAACGACCCTTGGTGAAGGATTAGCGACTGATTTGTTCGGCACAAGGTTGTATTTATTTTCTCAAGCAAGCAACTGAAAAGCGCAGCAGGTGACCTTTTGAAAAAGAACAGCAAACATTTCCCGCAGCAAATTTCCGCAGAAATATTTGAGCTTGAAATGTGATGTCATACGCGTTTAAGGAGAAAACGGGAACAGGGCTCGGCACGAGGTGGCTAGATGAAAATGGAAAAAACGAAGTCCCCCTTGACTTTTGGGAACTTTTACGAAGTCCCCTTTGACCCTCAACCAAATTTCCTCTATAAACCTGAAAAATTCCCCAAAATCCCCCAAAAAACGAAGCGTCGACTAAAAAAAAAGGTCGCCGTCGCCAATTTTCCGTGTCTCTTCGGTCACAAAAACGAAACCCCCTTTGCTTTTCGTCCCAAAAACGATATCCAGCTTGCTTGTAAGCCACCTCGTGCCGAGCCCTGAACGGGAAGGCGGCATTGCTAAAAAATTCGATCAAATCGCTGGAGGTAGATTTATTGGAATTATGAGATCACAAGCGTCTTATAAAAGAATGAAATCATAACAACAACTTACTGAGATTCCCCCTTCCCTTAGACAAGATTATCACTCATTATCCACAAAGCTCAGAATTATGTTTATGTTTCACAACCGATGCAAGGCCCAAATCTATCGTTTAGCTTGCTTCGAAAGTCTACTGTAAGTAGAAATCTAGCCTTTCTGTTTACTCAGTTTACCTGCATTAAGAAGAACAAGCAAAAGCTCTGCGTGTGATCGAGTCTTCTAATCAGAAAATTTCTCAGAAAAATTGGATCAATACTGCTAGCCCAATTCTGAAAATTCAAGGCTGCAGTGCAAAGTCTAGGTACAGACAACACGTAACACGCCTCAATTCTTGGCTTTGAATTAGTCACATTTCCGTTGTTACTGCAATATCAGGTTTTCTAATAAAAATTTAGGCTGCTTTGACGGCTAATAGAGATGTTGCTTGTCCAATGCTTAGAAGTTCTACTTTAGCGAGGATTAGATACACATTTTTAGTAGGAATTTTTTATAAATAAGGAAGAGGGTAGAAGAACTAAGATACTCTGTTTTTTCAGGCGCAAATAAAAGAAAATGCCGTTTTTTTTCTTCCTTTATAGAAATTCAGAACAATAGATCACATTTCTTATTCTTGTTCGCTAAGTAGACAAAACCCGTGCGTTCAGTTACAGAATTACTCAGCTGCACATTCATCACGGCATGAAAACGAAACAGAAAAATCTGAAGAAATGATTTTTGAAAATTCAGCCATCTTGGAGCAGAGCTGTCCTTTATCGTCCATAAAAAATGCCGAATAGTTGGTATGTGACGTTAGCAGCTCAAAACTGCCAAAGAAACGAAAAATCCTAGCTAACTATTAGGTTGGAAACTAAGTTTTGCAACTGGTCTCATAACTTCCCACTCACTCAACATGGCGCACTCAAATTTTGCCACTGCGTTGGTTATTACGTAAGCTAAAGCGCAGCTGCTGTCCTACCAAATTCTGACGCCGCAGTGAGGGTTACGGTAGGTGTATGGTATGAAGGGGAAAAATTCAAAGTTTGACGGGTTTCGCTGAAACTTGGCATAGGGATGTTATCCGACATGCTGATCGCGAAAACGATAGTGAAATTGCGTGATAAGGGCTTTTTTGTGGGATTACTGTAGGTGTACGATATGAAGTCTCACCCTAAACAAGGAAAAAGGCATTGATTCAACAAATGAATGTGATATCCGCGTTCGGCAGGTCAAATAACCTTACTATGTAAAGTCTCGGCGGAGTTTGAGTTTCGGACTTTTTAGTCATTGACAGTCGTCCCCAGCAGCTCTTGCGTACATCGACTCGTTCGAATTTATGAGGACGCCAAATCTCGACATGCCCCTAAATTTTGTTTCTTTCTTACTAGGTCAAAGGAGTCAACCTCCAGCAATAATTTGTAGACAAATCCGGATTACTGCGCATGGTCCAGGCTGCCAAAGGCTTCATTCTATCTTGAAACCCCAAAAATTCTCAAAATTCACTAGTTTTCGAATAATGCCTGAAACTTTTCTATTTCGTGTTTAAACTTCAGACAACTTGTGCTCGCTTGTAGCTCATATTGCCTTCTACATAATGCCAAAGTTTGAATGCGCCATATCCAAAGAGAGTGAAGTTATGAAACCAGTTGCAAAACTTAGTTTCCAGCCTAATATTATTATAATTATTTATTACATAGGCTAGCTTACCCTATGTTGATAAAGCAGCAAAATTAACAAAATGAACATTTTCGGACAGTTGGATAAAAGCTATTAATAACAATGACATGAATCACCCTACCACGAATTCATCGAGACAATAGATAGTTCTTCAAGACTTAAACTGTGAATGTTCATAGGGAAGCATTCCTTTCCTCATTAGTTTATTAAGGTCACTGCTTAGTCTATTCACAAAAAACCTTCTCATCACATTCCTTCTCACTCGAAACCACTACAATTAACAGCAAGCTCAATTTTTCTAGAGATGTACATGCAAAAGCGAACTTATTTTTTAGAACTAGTATATTGGGTCTGTGATAATTACTGTTGCATTTTTCCTTCAATATTTTCTCAATATGCGCAATGTTTTGCAAAATATATACATGCATTTAAAAATTCTAAGCCTCGTCCATCAGTATTTTCACTTCAGTTTCCTACATCAAAGGACTTGGAAAAGTTTTCCAGCATCGAATTTGGGAAACAATAGAGGAATAAAATCTATTTTTGACAGCCACATTACATCGCTCCCCTCGAGTCGAAATTTCTACGCTAAGTTGAGGATTAATGCATATGAATCTGCAGAGCAGACATAGACTTTTAAAAGCAATACATTTCATCTATATATAAATAAAACTCAATTCTGCAAAATTCCGGTTTATTTGTCTGTGTTTTATGAGAACGCCTGCTGTTGAACCGGTTGAGCTGAAACTTTGCACACTTATGTATTCGACCCCTGTGGACTACTTTTTGAGGCGATTCGTATGTTTCTTCTATTAATTCATGAGTTTGTTTATTTACATTAGGAAAACGGAAGCTTCTCATGCTCTTACTAATCATTTTCCAATGTTAGCAGGGACGGTAAAGCTCATTCTAATCACAGAGTCGGGGATGCGGCAGTTTGTCTCAGAGCGCTTTTCGCGCCTGGTAGGAGTTTGAAAGAGTAAATAACCTAGCCTGTTGGCCTAAGTAATTTAAGCTCGTGTGGGACCGGGATCGCAAGCTAGTTCCAAGTAAGTTCAATATTGTTGAGAACTAAAGCAAAAAATGCGACAGAACTTATAACCACCTCATTATATTCAATAGCGGTGTTGCTACCCGAAACTTTTTGGGACAAAAAGCAAATCTTTTTCGAGGCCGAAAAGAACAATTGCGAAATTTTTTAGTCGACGCTTCGTTTTTTGAGGGTCTTTATACGCATAGGGTTTAAGAAAGAAGGGGATTTCGTAAAAGTCGCGAAAGTCAAGGGGAACTTCGTTTTTTGCATTCTACAAAAGGCATCTCGTACCAAGCCCTGGAAAGGAGAGCCACTTAAATGTTGCATTTCTTATGTGCAGAGCACTCGATCGGAATGGTAGATCACAGGTGAATGTTAGAAGATTGTATGCATGACATTGATATACGATATATATATTATTTTTCGGATATTATGTTTAAAACGAGTAAAGGAGATGAATTCTGAGCAACACAATTGCTCTCAAAATTCTCTCTTTTTTGAAATTCACACCAATACGCAACTATGATTGGTGGACAAACTGAATGGCACGTTGTAGCTCTTCTTATATGAGTGATTGCAATACATAATCATCAAAGTTTAGCTAAATCAAATTAAAAATCGAAAATTCGCTTCAATAAAGCAAATCAAAGCATATTGCATCGAGAAATGGAGTGAACATGAACAATGAAGTTTTCAAATCCGCTTGTGCCTCAGAATTTCTGACAGTTTCTCTTGTTCGTGACATTAAAGGAACTTGCGAGTTACGTTTATCGTTGTTTTGTAGCAAAATGAATTTCATTCGAAAATTATTAGGTGTTTTATGTGGCAGACGAACGCGCCTCAGAAAGTCAACAACATGAATTCTGTAGATTTGGAAATCAGTATACCATGAGAGCAATGGGCTCTGTGGCATTCGAACATCAAATACTTCTCTAAAATGAGAAAGAGAAAAAACTCCAAAAGTTACTCAAGTCGCTATGGTCTTATTTCTGCCTGGCTCGGTGTGATTATCAGAGAAGAGAAATCTGTACAAGGAAATGGTCATCCTTAGGAATGTCGCAAAAATCTTATACAACAATCTTGCAATGACCTCATTGACCTTAATTTATATACACTTAAAGCTCAGCCTTAGTTTGTGTTTTGTATACCGCTTCAATAAGCCATTATAACAAAAATCAAAATTTATGACATGCCTAGAGATATAGCAAATTTCCAATGAACTAAAATTCCAAATCTGCCGAAGAACAAGAAAACACAAATTTGCAGAGCATTGTAATGCCACGATTTGTCATTCTGAGATTTTTCTCAAAGAAAAAACCTGTTCTTTCGTCCTGATATGGACAATGAGCACATCAAGTTCATGCTACGTTATCTGAACTTAGAGTGCAGATGATATCGAAACAAATGGAGTTCTAAAAGCAATTTTTTATGCCGGGGGGGGGGGGGGGAGAGAGTAATAAAAGGAGATTAGAAAGGTCCAAAGTATGCATTGAATGTAAGTATACTTTCGGAGATAAACTGTGGACCATGGTTCCTGATCCAATGTGGAGCTATGACGATTTATAACATTACTCGTGCTGTCCTAATGGGGGAAGGAGGGGGGGATTCCCATATAACCGGTTTCACGACTTATCTCAACGCTCACTACGTTGCTAATAGACTTCGGTCCAGTTTTTTCCAGATGTTTAGTGGATTGCATTTAAAAGCAGCTAAAACATTTTTGCACTCTAATTACTCACGTGTAAGGAAACTTTTCATAGAAGATTGTGAAAAGTGGGTGATTCACTTTGCTTTCATTAAAATAGAACCGTAGTGGATGGAATGAGGTTGGGAAGGGTGCTCGTCTCTCGTAGATGGTGGTTATTGCAGATCTTTGTGGATATTTGTTTAGAATTTTTATTTTGATGCTTACTCTACGATTTGAAGAAACTAAACAGGTTAGAGATAGTTGGAGACTCCCTAAAAATATTAGGAATATGGCTCCATAATTCGAAACACTCTACTTCTTATTCACAAGCGTCATAATGTTATAATTGTCTCAAATGAAAGTTTCCTACCTCGAACAAAGACAATTGAAAATCTTTTAACAAGCTAATCGAAGATTCCTATGGAATTAGAATCTATTCTATTAGATTGTTTCACAAGTTTTTCCAATTTTAACTTCTTACCCAATAAGTCACACACTTTCGGTAAAAAGTTAAAATTGAAAAAACTTATGAGACAGTCTGACATTTGAGCAGAAAGCACAGAGATTAGAAGTTATAGAGAGAATTGATCATTCATTTAGTGGCTGTGGCTGGAGTATGACCTTCATCCATTACTGTTTCCAAGAAATACTTCCACTATGTCTCATTTTCAGTTCTCCTTGACAGAAACGTCCGCTGTTCGCGATGTTTGAGCAGATTTGATAGCTCAAAGAATATTTCCCCATAAATCTCTTTTTGAAATATCATCATTTGTGACGGGTTCCACAAATTTGAACTTCCTACTGATCATGAAACCGTTTTCAAGCGTCAGTTTAGTTTACAAAGGATTCAAACTGGTTTGACGTTATTGTAACAATATACGTGAGTCAACAATTTATTTCACCATCCCTGTGAATTTTTCGCAAGGCCATTTGTCCAGTTCAGGTAATGACGAACGAAGCTGTATATAGCTCAGGCAGCGAATGTGATTGAAGATCAAAACCAAATCTGTCCGTTCAAAATATTTTGAAGCTACTCAAAAAAACTGTTGTTAATGTAGTTGTTTAAGTCGACTTTTGTGAAGTTTGTGACAGTTTCTCCCAACTGTTATTTTCGATTAACATGTACCTGGAAGCCTAACCTGAACAACACTTCATCCCAATTATCTAACCTTCTGTACAGTTCTTGTTCAGAATGAAATAGAAGGTGAATACTCAGGGAAAGGTCGATTAAGTGAAAAACTTCTGAAAGGGTTTGTTGTTACTACTTTGAATTCAGGTAGGAACTTGACCCAGCTTATTTCGACTGCACTTCAACATAATCTACTTAGCAGGTAGGAGTGCAATTAGTTTTAACTATTATTTAAATCGAAGAAGTTACAATTCATATGATTGTCTTGTATACCAATCTTTATACTATATAGTTTAGTAGTATAAAGATTGATATACAAGGCTAAATGAATTGTAACTTCTTTGAGTTAATAATAATTGAAACTACCCATTGGGTTGGAAATTACAAATCTCATCAAATTGAAGATAGTTAATGTTCTACAAATGTTACACTTTAAGTTGTACTCAGGATATCGCCTACCCTACCGAGGAGTGTTCTAAGAATGAAGATCTTTTATTGTATGAGAGAAGGAATGAGACGGAGAGAACAAAAGCATCTTCTATTGTATAAAAGAATCTTACCGGCGGATAAGGATCTTCTACAAATATTGTCAGCAGTTGTCAAAGAGTATAGATTATAACAACGACGATGAAGCTTTCTTATGTCAACCAACGTACCCAGTGGGCTGGAATGGTAATGGAAGCGAGTCTTATCCAAGTTGAAGGAGGACGAAGCATTAGCCAAGTGTTCTCCACCTTTTTATATCGGAAAATGACTTTCACATCCCTATCCTGACGGGTTATGGTTTTTTCGCTAATTTGCAACAAACTTGTTGAGCTCCTAGAGCGTTTTAAGCTACAGCAAAAAAATATAGATTTGAAGGTCGGCTGGATTTGCAACTGATTGGATGTATGAAATACTTCATGAAGAACCAAACAAGTAGGAGCGGTCGACATAAAAACGATAATTACAACCAAATGGATAAAAGTAATTTACATGAATAATTATTTACAACATCTTACAGATGCGCGTATTTTACAGCAAATCCTGGGAAGCGGTTCTCCGAGTGCTTGCACTTTCAGTACACCGTCATATCCGTGGCGAACTCGCTTTCCTAAATGAGATGGTGCTAGATACAAACAGAGAACAGATACTGGATAACCTTGAAGTCAAAATCAATGTCTTGATCGTTAGTACACGTGAATAGGTCCCTTATCATGAGGACGAAATCTTTGAATAGAGCGTAGAAAAGCATATCTAAAGCAGTAAGTTCGACTGAGTAAATCAAAGGTAATATGTGTCATATTCAATATTCTAAGAATGAGAACAAAGATATGACATGTAGGACCAGAACTGCACTCTCTAAGTTATAGTAACCTCATTAATCTCCAAACGCAGCCCCTAATTGAGCGAACGATAAACATAACTCAGGTGCTGTCGCCCTAGGCGGATAATAAGAATTTTGCCACTTCACACTTTGTATGAGAGTGGTAGCTTTGCAGTGTTTAAGAAGAAGGTAGGTAATATAAAATTGTCTGAGAGAACAGATGTGTACCCAGATGATTTAGAAAATGTATAAGGGAATGAAATTACTATCACACGCAAGTTATAGTAAAATAAAATGTTGGCATGTTGTTTTGGAACATCTATGCTGTTAAAGTCTTCTCTTATATGTAATTGGGCAAAGGTTTTCATAGTGGATAGTTTAATAAACTTATGGATTATCATTCTATGAGCAATTAATGATGATTCACGTTTGTTCCCAATATCGACTATCCCATCTGTATTATCCTCGATACTCTCATTTGCTCGTATCATCTTGCCAATTAAGACCTGCAAACAATACGAAAACTCTACCTTTTATTGGATAAAATGTTCTTTTTTCTGTGTCAAAGATTCTTCATAGAATGCGATTACATGGGGTACAGGAACTTAGAACCCCAACTTTATTAAAGCTCGGGTCGGGCAGTACCGTACCTGCGGGATACAATCATACATGTGCTGTCTCCGACTGCTCGCTAGGACAACGACACACCAAGTTCCTCTCCCCCCCCCCCCCCCAGAGTGTGTTCAGAAACATGGCCAAGAAAAGTCAACAATTTCTAAGGATCCTCAACTGAAACTGGCGCTGAGCAAAATTTCAAAATGGTCGTACGAAGCTGAAATTGGGCTCAAATGAAAAACCGCGCCTTCATCAACAAGCAGTCAAGGGTGCATAGCAGAAGTTCTCAAAGAATAGATGCTTTTCCTCGCAAGGGTACTTGGCACATCCATAAATCCCTTAAGGGCAGCATACACCCAAAATCTAACAAGGAAAGGAAGGTTGGTCGAAGTGGCCTTTTGACATAAGATGTATACTGCCTTATAGACTTGTAAAGCTGAGTCCAAATCTACCTTTGCTATCTGCTGCGGGCTTCTGGGCGAGGAGTTATGAAGGTTTTTGTGAGTAAAAATCTGAATGCAAGAGTAGGCTAAAATCAGTCGTAACATTTTTTATAGGGCTTAACTGGTAGTCGAGTCACTCGGTGCAACAAATATTCTTGATTTAAATATACCAATTCGCTGCTGCCTCATTTGAACCCTGGGAAAAGGTTACGACTGATTTCGCCCTATTTTTGCATTCAGATTTTTACTCACAAAAACCTCCATAACTCTTCGCGCAGAAGTCCGCAGCAGATAGCAAAGGGAGATTTGGAATCAGCGTTCCAAGCTCTACAGGGCAGTGCACACTTCATTTCAAAAGGCCACTTCGACCAACCTTCCTTCCCTTGTAAGTTCCCCAGTTCTCTATACCGTATATCTAGGGCCCAGAAGAAGACCAACTGCATTGGTCCGGTTTCCCAATGTTGCTTCAGAGCGGAGAAAACCCGCCTGATTTTTTTTCATTTCCCCCCCCCCCTTTTCTTTCACTCCGCCTCCTACGGACGAAATCCACGTCGGCGTAAGCTGCAGTTGCCGTTGCATTTGCTGTTGCAACTGCCGACAGTTGCAACAGTGCGGTTGCTTTTTGCAGTCTGCCTCCTTCGGACGACGAATCACGACAGCATACGCAGCAGTTGCATTTGTAACTGCAGGTTGTCATGCTGTTGCAGCTGCTGGCATGCCGACGGGGACGAGCAGTTCGAAACTCGTCCGCCCTCTGAAGAGAGGGTCCCCGGAAATCGGAGTTTTTTGGGATTTTTGAAGAATTTTAATGCCATAACCGTAATCAGTGACAAGGAAAGGCCCCAGATTGGCAAAAACATCGAAGGCGAAATTTTGGGTATACGCTGCCTTCAAAGGACTCATACCTTCTGTGATGTCCTTTGAGAGACCAGAGCCAGAGCCTGTTTTGGCCAAGAAATGTTGGAAGTTACTATAAAACTGCAGGTTGCTGAAACTGGACAGCCGGAATCTTCAAACTGGTCTTAACTTAGGTTAAACAAAAATCATCAGATAGACTACATAGCCAGGAGTTATCACTAGCAGATCTATAATCTAAAGAAAAAATTTTGTTTCGTTTTGAACACAGTCAAAATGGTGGATTTCAGACAAAACGCCAGAAAATCATATCCATAGGAAATCTGTTGATTATAAATATTGTTATGACGGGAAAACAAAGACTCAAATTTTTTTCGAGCGCTTTCTAAAAATAATGTGCTTTTGTTCCCATGATAGTCGTTTTGCCTCCTAATTGATGGTCATTTCTCTCTAGCGATAGGCTTGTGAAAGTTTCTTCTCACATATATTTTTCAATAGTATTAGATACCTCTATTAGTACTTCATCATATTAAAATCCGAAAAAGTGAAATTTGATGCCAAGTGTATCTACTCAAATATTGTTTTTTGAAACTTCATTCAACGTATTCAAATTTGAGTCCATTCTTTTTCCAGTTAAGCCTTCCCTTCTCTGTGCTTTCAGTTTTGTTTAAAAAAATTATTTCAACTGATTTAAAAAGAAATACGAATTGATAAAGAACACGGTTGTAAACTTTAAATTCATCTGCTGATGTTAGTCGAAGTCGTTTTCAATTCAAATTTACTTCAGCAGCTTGAAGTTCAGCACTTCCTTTGAAATCCTTTCAAGTGAAAATTTTGACTGGGCTCAGTTTTGAAGTATATCAAAGTTTCTGAATAAACAGCTCAGCGCTCTCCAACAATTAGGATATTTGAACACATACTTTCCTAGTTTCGTCTGCCATCATTTATCTGAATAACTTTCTCATTCCAACTACTCTAATGATCAGTGAGATACAAATACAAAAAGAAATTTTCGAGTGTAATATTTCCTACAACCAATGTACTTGAATACCAGACTCCGGTCGCATGTGTGACTGAAAAATTGGCTAAGAGTTTAATTACGACACTATACTTGCAAGATATTCTAATTCACTATATTCTTAGATGATTTTTAGAACTTGCATGAAATGGACTGACTTCTTTGTTATATACTATGATTGCAACACTCATAATTTCTGCTTGATTTACTTTGATTTGATATGCTTTAGAAACTCACTCAAGCGCTAGCACTTACAAGTTTTTAAGGACCGTCATTTTAAACGAAAACTTGAGTAGAACATGCTCGCATGCTGAATCAACCACAGCCATTTACGGATTCTAACCCTATGGAAACCTAGAAATTTTTTATATCTCGATTTCAGTTCTGTTATTTTCCAACACAATGAAGCGCATCTTACAGTGCGTGGGCACAATACAAAATAAGATAATTTACAAGATATTTCATATTTGGACTACTCATCTTGTACACTTTCTTTGATAGTGTAATTAGATTTCATAATTCTATCTCTTCACTGAGTAGAACGTTTTCTTTCGTAGAATTTTTCTGTGCTAGTTGTACACTTCTATTATACAAGCAACAAATGGGTAATTAAGAGCCACGTTTTTGCTCGAACTTCTGTTGAGCAATAAAATAATAGACAAAACTGGGAATCTGTTTAACGTTTTTTCGGAGTTTGCTGTTTATTCGCGACTGTGAATAATTCAGTCAGTTAGGAAAATACTTCGTATCAATTTTGAAATTCGCAGTCTCATATATAAGATGTACTATGAAAGCAATCCCACTTATACTTGGATTTTCGAGGGCATTAAATTGACTCAAGTTGAACTACCGCTGACCTAATCATCCGTTTTGATTACAGGTGGTATTCGGAAGTTGCTAAAAGCTATATGCATCAGAGCAGCAGCGCTTGAATAAGATTCAAAGAGTTCCGTACTTCCTCGATTTACTTGTCATGTATTTTCTAACAAACATCAAGATCAATCTGATAATTCATTAACAAGGATTTTTCACCTGCTAGATAACAATCTGAGTCAGAGTATTTCTTGCTTGTCCAGTGATAGCAAACGCCAAAATTTTGTTCGAAAAATGTCCACTTACAGCTCTGGTCTAATACGAAATATACGTATTCTGGCAAGTAATGAAGTCGAGGCATCGACAAAAAATCCATGGTAGTTTTACAAGCATCACAGCTCTAGTAGGATAACTGATCAAATTGCCAGCTTCTGCAATAAAGGGATTCTAAAGGGTCGAAATGCATTATTTTGTTCCATACAAAAGTAGGTGTTCTTTTTTTTATCATGGAAGCAACATTTGCATGCCGCTATGTTTTGACTGCGATTTACAATGTATTGGATTGCTTAAATCTACCCGCTTTTGTACCCCTTCTATGAATTGCTAATTTTCTAAAGAAATAGGTAATCGTTACACATTGCTTTCATTATCTAGAAACCTTTCTCCTCCAGTTTTTTGAGAACAGCTCTTATTTTCATAAAACCTTGCATTCGGTGGTGCCTTTACTTAATAGAGCAACGAAGTGAGTGTAAAATACTCTGTTCGCCAGAATCTACAGGCAAAGACAAATGTTTTAAAACAAGTATGATATTTGCCCATTGTGATATGATACAATTTCAGCAACTATTGGAAACCAAATGGATTCAGCATAGAACTCGTCATTGTATTTGGCTTATAAGTCGCTTAAAAATCATAGGCACAATGCAATTACGAAGCATCGCTCTATACAACAGGCTGAGTCCAGGACATTCGCCACTAGACAAACAAAAAAATCCCTCTATTGTCTGCGGCTAAAAAGATTGAAATATTCAAAAAATGCAACTTCGTGTCACTTTAGTGAAGGCGAAAGAATGTGTGTGCATGAGCAGTTGGGGGATGTAAAACTTTTTTGAAAGGGGATCCGGTGTTCAAGTATTTTGAAAATTTTGCCTTGCTTCAGAATTTACGTGGCTCTAATTTTCCTGCAAATGTAGGCAAACTTGTAGAGCCTGCTCTCCATCAATCGTTCGGCCCTCGAAGATATGAAAAAACGAGATATCATCTTGCTTGTGGGTGGCAGATTTTGCCGAAATAGCGCATGGTATTTTTCCAGTATGCGTTTCTTAACAATTCCGTCGTTTCATTATTCCGAATCCCAGGTTATCCTAGGCTTAATTTCATGCAAATAAACTAAATTTCAAGGTTGATCTGACAGCTGGTGTTCGGTTTCCATCTGCAAATAACCGATAATTCTGTTGTAAAACAAAAAATCCAGTGACCAATTCTATTCAGTACGTAATTGTCAGCCTGCTCTCTTAGCTGCAAATGAGATTTTTTGATTGACTTCATCGTCAATCCACTGCGGCACGTAAGCAGTTGGAGCAAACTTTGGTTTCAACGAGCACCTTTACAAGTGTTTTTATCAGAAATGGGACCAGCAATGTGCTACTGATAGTCTATATCCATCATGTCCCCTTTTTTGAAAAATTTATTTGGAAATTTACTTATTGGTCTTTGCTATGTAAGATGAATGAAACTGAGAAAAAGCGGACATTGACTGAATCTGCTTAGAGGAAATCGTTAAAAACTTGAACATAAAAGAGGTAGAACGAAAAATTAGCTTGACAATACTATTAGGGTGTCTCATAATTTTTTTACCGATTTTGCTACAACCGTTGTACTTTATGAATCTTTCCTTCATTTAATGTGGATTCAGTAATCATTTGAAACGGCAAAGCAAGCTCTACATGACGGCTATCAATAGTTCCCCCAAAACGTATTCCACGGGAAGCTGAGCTAAAATTTGATAGCAGTCGAAAACGAATTTTACTGCCGAAAATCGTCTCTCCGTCCTAAATAAAAATTCAAAAATTCTCCGCTTTTCCTAGCATATGCTTAACACATCGCACATCCAATTGTACACCTTCCGAATTTTTCCAAGGCTAAAATTAAAGGAAGAAAACGAGTGGGGTAAAATGGCAAAATCCGCCCCTGAATCCATCCTGAGCTCCTCCCACGCACGTGATCATATAGCTCATCCATACGGGATTACGATCGCGAATTTGTACTCTTTGTAGGTGCCCCAGTTCTCGAGAAATGCTGATGTTTAGGGTAAAAACTGTAAAAAAAATACGAGACACCCTAATGCTAGACTGTTTCAATGTGTGATGGATCTTCTGAGCTTTATAAGGTTAGGTACTAGCGAAGAAAAGAGCTGATTGTTTTGCGCCAACCTTACTATTTCACTTGTAAGAATGAACCTTCCGACTATGTCAGGAGGTGCGATTTTTATTGCCAGATGGACACCCATTAGCGCTTCAAATTACTGAGGTATTAAGCAAGGTCTGTTTACTCTTGTTTCTTGAAGTAGATACAAAACACAAATGGTGGCGGGGGGGGGAGGCAAAAACTCGTAAAAACGCAACTGATGGCAACTCGTGAGTACCTCGATCAGGTTTACACCAAGAGCAATCAAACTTAGCAGTTGGTAGCTTCAGATAGTTAGCAAGTTAGAGCACTTTGTCTGGTATTTTTGGAAGACTCGCATAGCTCTGAACTGAGCTGTTGGGTTGGGGAACTTTGAAGAAACCGCGCCTCTTGCCGTCTCTTCATATAAAGCATAGCTCAATTCCTTTCTTGATGTTCTAATCAATACGTCAGATGCATGATAGTGAATCCCCTTCGCCATTGAAAGCATCGCTCGCGGGGATTTTCGAAAGGGTCAATATCACTGGCCATCCATCAGCTGAAATTCTCACGAGACCAAAAATGGGATGGCATGGCATAAACAGAGCTGAGCGCCTGAACGGCCTCTTCCACTTCATTCAAGCTGGTCTACTTGAAAAGTTTGCTAATTGGTCTGCGTGTCTTTGCAGCGAAAACTCAACTACAAATCCTCATCTCTGCCATCTTTTCCCCAGAGGTACATAGGGACGTACATAGGAAAGAGATGTTACACTTTAGCCGCTTTCTTAGTGTCACGCAACTGGATTAAATGCTTAATTCGCTCATTTAAATGCACCAATTTTCGAAATTTCGAAAATGGCTAAAGTGCAGCCATCTTTAATTGCCTGTGCTATGAGCTTTTGGTCCATGTTTTTCAGATGGATAATTCTTTGAACGTTTGCAATTTCTTAATAGTCAAATGTATCTTAATGATTCAAGTTCTTGGAGACTGGAAGGAATACAAATCTTATGCTGATTGTTAGTAGTCAGACTTTAGCTCCATCCCTGAAATAATTGTTGCCTCAATATCTGAATTTTTTTGATTTTTTAGAACTTTTGCCAGAATTTGTTAATTCAAAATATCTGCTGCAAGATAAAAGCGACACTGTTGGAAAATCTTTACAACCCATTCTCCAGAGCAGCGAGAGGAGAAGGCGGAAGAGGATAGGACTTTTCCTCATTGCTCGTAGCTCATCAGCTTTGCTGTAACAACACATTGATTGCCCCCTACTGCTAATTTAGATAATGGAGTCTTGAAACATTTTCGTGAGCAAAAACGCTAGTCGCAGATGTAATTTCACCACGTACTAATGATGGGCTTATTGACGCTAAGTGTATGGAAATTTTTTGCGGCAAAAAAGAAACAGAAAGGATGAGCATTTTTATTGATAGGATGTCTTCAAAATCTTAAGTATTCCTGCCGCTGCTGAATCAGAATCTCTCCCCCTTCTTTTTCCTGCCAATGCAAGAGCGAACTGAACTGAGCCTAACGCCTCCTTCTGTTAGAAACAGAGATGTTGCAACAAACCTGGAAACCAGAACTCTTCTTAACTATGAAAAATAAGCCATCCTTCAGCATAATTTCCAAACTGGATGATGAGGTTGACTTCTCAAATGAAACATCAACTGCTAATGGTTTTTTCTTTTCTCCTTCCAACGCTGCAGTTTCACATGTCTGAAATATTAGATTGTTCCGAAAATAATGTTGCTTCAAGGTAGACAGAAAAAAGTGAGTGGCGGCTATTTGATAGGGTAAAGCAAGCTCTAAAGATGAGCTTCAAAGTTCACACCAAGTTCGATCTACTTGATGTTTCAAGCCGAAGTTCGAAAGCTTCAAATGTGAATAGTCGGAAAAAAACCATCCCTTAATCCCGAAAAATTCCAAGGACTCCCCCCCCCCCCTTGCTTACGCGTATACTCTCCACATTAGGCACTTGTACGCAAAGTTTTTTGATTTATTTCAAAACTGAGAACGAGAAAGAACTCTGGCCAACTCCTGTCAAAGCAATCCTGAGCTTCTCCCTCCTAAGAAATGCGACATGTTCGCACTTTCGACCTAGTTTTCTCATAATCTAGCCCTAGAAAAATCACAAAGTGTACAAATGAGTGTTTAATGCTGAGAATGCCTGCGTAAATTTAAGATTCCTAAAAAAAATTTTTGGACCGAGATTCGATTTTCGGGTACTTGAAATTTTTTGGAATTTGGTTTCAAACTTCAGGTTGAGCAAGGTTTTCGCGGTTTTTGTATGCTGTCTTGTACAGCTTGCTCTAATTTATCAAATGATACTCTACCCACTTTTTTCTTGCCTACCATGCCTCGATGGGATGCAGTGCGAATTATTTTCCGAAGAACCTAATACTTGTTCATCTCACTGATCTGTTTGTTCAGATTATGGATGGTGCCTAGTCAATCTTTTATTGTTTCAATTTCAACAGTATTCGACCTCCAATTTTTTACATCTCAATGATGCTTGAAGATGTCTATACTCAGATCTTTATCAGTTTATTTGATTAAGACTGAATAACACAAGCATCTATATCTCCTTAGAACTAAAACTTTACAAAACCCTGCATACGCACTATTTGATGTCCGTCTGGCCGAATTGCGCTTCTTGTCTGACAAGCCTACCAATTCTACTAAAGAAAGAAAGCTGCTCACTTCTGTTTTCGATCTTGCTGCGAACGGTCGGCTAATGGTTAGCTCTACCATCCAACGACCACGTCAGTGGAATGATTTTGTGTACGTATAATTCTTATCCAGTGATGATCCTCTTGAGGTATTCAAAAATACCTCATAAGATCATCACGATTTTTATTGTTTTGAACTCTCGCATATGTATAAATATTGAAATAGTAAGCTGCATACACTTTATTTACGGGGTTCGTCAAAAGTCTGGGAGCCAAATTAACCATGTTGAAAATTACAGAACTAGTATGATTTTGATTCCAGTTTTGTGCCACACAATACCGCAATCATCCTCTTCAAATCGCAATTATCTAGCTGGAAATACTTGCCATACGCTCCTGTAAGATTAATTATTAAACGAGAGCTTATGCGGAGCGAGAAAATCAAAATGTTTAGTACCAATGTTTTATCTTGTAGCTAGAGATACTTTGAATTTTCTACAGTCCTCCTGCAAAATTCTTACCTGCTTTGGTATACACCAAGCTGGTACCACTACGTTGTAAACTGTTTATTAGATAGTAGCGGAGCAGCCGCTGACTATTAACAGTGAATATGCGGAACAGCCGCTGACGATAGTGGTATCAATCGAACCAACACCAGAACTGAGTATTCAGGCCCTTTTATGCCACTATTTTGGGCGTGGATAACCTGAATGCTCACTTCTGGTAAACAATAGTATCATACAGCATGAAGGATTGCCTACATGAAAGTAGGCGCCGCCAAGTAGACTATCAAGCACAGCGGAGGGTGACCTGGCGGCTTAAGTGGTCAGTGAACAGTAACGTTTGTCAACGACAAGCTATTGAATAATAACATGCAAGGTAGATCTACATTGCTAAAGGTTGTAGATTATTTGGATAATCTACGACAGTGGGGCGCGCGACGTAAGGCGCGTAAGCAAGAAAATATATATCACAAAAGTTACACGTAGGTTACAAAACCTTAAAAAGTTCATCACAACATTGCCTAAGTCATGTATATCACATGATTTCTGCAACGGGCTTGTTGTCTTGTTTTGAGAATCGTAGGGTAGTCGGCCGTGGTGCCATGGTCGGCCTTCGGGGCCAGGCGCGACGCTGAAGCGAAACATCCCGGTTGAGCATCAGTAATCCTCTTCACGAATTGTCTTTGAGCCCTTGATTTCGGCGTTTGCGATCGAATTGTTGTCCACGAGATGCGCTGTTACGTTGGCAGCTTTCGTGTTTGGTAGATGACTTCTCAGGCTGTGCGAGCATATTCGTCGGATACGGACGACTGAGCTTCTTTGCGCGGCGTTTGGAAGTTTCGCGCTCAGCTCGTTCGACGCTTCTAGCTGGCTTCTGCTTCATTGAGTTTCCTTTACTCACTGAATGATTGTAGGAGACCATGGTGATTGCGGTGTTCTGTGAATGCTCCTCCATCTTGTTTCCATATATCGGACTGCTTCCGGAGATTGCATGACCGAAAACAGTAGGGGTGAGAATGAGTCCTGACGGAAGAATTGTACATGGTCGATCCCTCAAGATGAATTGATCGATCAGATCTTGACCAATGAGAATGTCCGGTGTGAACCGTTGCGTCTTCAGATCCGGTTGTGCTACTCGAATCTTTCTTTTTCGAATCAACCTTCTATCCTCTGCGCTTAGCCAAGCTGTACTCATCGCGGAAGTGAGTGTCGACTTTGTGTGTATCTTCACGGCTTTGATAGCGACTCCAGCAGACGTTGTTCTCAGTGTAAGCGGGACTTCACTGGATGTGAAATGTGCGATAGATCCTCCGAAGCCGCCAATCTTGAAAGTGGTGTTTTGCAGCACTGGTAAGCCAAGAGCTTGGGTCTTCTTTGCATTGATGAAGCTCTTTTGTGCACCTCCATCAAAGAAAACAGTTACGGGCTTATAGCTGGTCGATGTGTAGTCGTATGCGAGAGCAGTCGCCGTCATCAGTAAGTGCTGCATTCCTCTTTCTCGCTTCGTGCTCTTGTTGTGGAGAACTTCAGAATTTTGCGCAAATTCAGGGTTTCTCGGGAGATCTTGATCGCGTGCAGATCGTTGCTGCGATCGCCTGGTTGCGGTGCCTCTAGATGCCGAATAGCTACCCATGCATACAGCAGTGTGGTGGTTTTCGTGGCACTTGTAGCAGAACTGTGAGCTTGTGCAATCACTAATCCTGTGATCGGTTTGAAGACATCTGAAGCACAGCCTTTGTTTCCTGGCTTCATCACGTCGCTCTGCTGCTGTTTGGAATGTTGTGCATCTCGTCGCATCATGCTGATAACTTCCGCAGATGCATTGAGCAATCGAATCTCTCGAAGATCTATTTCCTTGACCGTAGTTCGAATTGTATGCGATTGAGTCTTCTTCATAGTTCAGCCTTTCATCAACTTCTTGATCGAAATTAGAGCGTGCCATAATTTTGCAGTCCTCGAATGCTTGGAATGTGTCCATTGAAATTGAGATTGTTTCCTTAAGAGCTACCGCACTTTCCAGGATCTCTAGTATTTCCTCGGTAGATAACGGTTTGTTTTCGTTTTGCTCTTTGCTGAACACCTTTTCGCTCAGTGATGTTGGGAATTTCGAGAGTATCAATCGTCTCCACATTCGCCCGTTGTCCAAGGTGACTCCCGCACACTCAATGTGAGTGAGCTTTTCAGTCACATCGGTTAACATTTTTCGGCAACTACTCGCGTCTTCCTTTGCTCGCGGAAGTTTTTCGAGCTCTGTGATGAGAAGATCAGCTATGCATCCGGACTTGTTGTATCTCTTGTCGAGGAGTTTCACAGCTTTGTCGTAATTTTTCCCTATCACAGGAATACTGCCAAGCATAGAAGCAGCAGATCCTTTTAGTGCTTGCCTCAAAAATAGGAACTTATCAGTGTCGCTTAGCTGTGTATTGCTATGGATAAGCGAATTGAAGATCGTCCAAAACGTCGGGTAGTCTTTGTAGCTTCCACTAAACGTTGGAACTTCCAGCACTGGTAATCGGACCCTGTGCTCATTGTTTTGTCTTGTGGATAGACAACTATCCGTGTCCGTATCCGGTACTGGTGATCGTATCGAAGACGATGCTAATGAGTGGATTGCATTTGACTGTTTTTCTAATTCCCTCGTTCGATATTTCAACCTGTTGGTCCAGTTGATACCTTCAAGCTGTAGACCGTTTGCTTCTGTGCTTAGGAAGGCAGCCAAATCATTCATCAATCTGTCTTTGTCTGACTGGTCCTTTTTTGCGCCAAGAAAATTCATGGCAGTTTGCACTTGCGCCTCCAGGTTCTTCAGTAAACCTGTTAGGGTAATTTGCAGTTCATCAATCTCTGCTATTTTGTCCGCTATGAAGGCGTTGCATTCGGTTGCAGTGTTGGGAAATTCGAAAGCCTTATCAATATTGCGGACCTTGTCCTCAAGACCGCTGATTGATGAGCAGGCCATAGAAATGCGAGCTTTGTATAGAGTTAGCTCAGCCATCGTCTGCCTTGTGCGCATGGGCTTGTATCGCTTGCGCTTCTGTCGTCTGCGTGTTTGGCACTGCAGGTGTCGGCTTTGGTAGAGGTGTTCTGGCTGGGTACTAAGTACGCGCAGCTGTCGAGAACTGTGAGGTTGGCTGGGCCTGAACCTCTGTGGGATTTTTTCTTGCTGAGTGCAAGAAAATTAGTCACTAGTGAGCTAGCAGTGGAGCGCTTAGCTTCTTCTAGTTGGTTAGCAAGCGTGCCGATGGGCTTGAACGCTGTGCTGACTGGTTAGGTTTGGATCCTGCCCAGTGAGATTTTGAGGAGACCTTGTAATTTAATAGCTTCCGAGTGAACTATTAAAGATGTACCAACTGTTTTTATTTTTTACTAACCTCTGGTCGTCTTACTAGAAGAGATCACAGAAGAGTTCAATTTCAGTGGTAAGGTCTTCAGCTGGAGCTTTTACTACTTTCTGGTCGTCTCACGAAGAGAGAGCTCAGAAAGGTTCAATTAACCAGTGGTTTCCTCAGCTGACGCTTTTACTACCTTCTGGTCGTCTCACGAAGAGAGAGCACAGAAGGGTTCAATTAATCAGTGATTTTCTGCCGACTAACGCTTTTACTACCTTCTAGTCGTCTCACGAAGAGAGAGCTCAGAAGGGTTCAATTAATTAGTGGAGAAGTATTCAGCTGGGGCTTTTACTATCTTCTGGTCGTCTCACGAAGAGAGAGCTCAGAAAGGTTCAATTGACCAGTGAAATTTCTTCGGTTGACGCTTTTACTACCTTCTGGTCGTCTCACGAAGAGAGAGCTCAGAAGGGTTCAATTGATCACTGAAGAAGCCTGCCAACTAACGCTTTTACTACCTTCCGGTCGTCTCACGAAGAGAGAGCTCAAAAGGGTTCAATTAATTAGTGGAGTGTCTGCCACGCGGGACTTTATCAGCTTTCTGGGTAGCAAACGCCAGAAAGTGAACCGTAGGCCGAATGCACCAATTTGGTATACACCAAGCTGGTACCACTACGTTGTAAACTGTTTATTAGATAGTAGCGGAGCAGCCGCTGACTATTAACAGTGAATATGCGGAACAGCCGCTGACGATAGTGGTAATATTCGAACCAACACCAGAACTGAGTATTCCGGCCCTTTTATGCCACTATTTTGGGCGTGGATAACCTGAATGCTCACTTCTGGTAAACAATAGTATCATACAGCATGAAGGATTGCCTACATGAAAGTAGGCGCCGCCAAGTAGACTATCAAGCACAGCGGAGGGGTGACCTGGCGGCTTAAGTGGTCAGTGAACAATAAAGTTTGTCAACGACAAGCTAACAGATATGCTAAATATAACATACACGGTAGCTCTACAATACTAAAGGTTGTAGATTATTTGGATAATCTACGACACCTGCTACTGCTAAAATGATTAGGTGATTAGCATGCTATGCTAGCATAAAAAGCTCAAAAATTAATAATTGCAGATACCCTGCAACGCATTGGAATGTTCCCCTCAAACGTACTAATCGGCTCATGTCTTTTATTGCGAAAGCACCGCCTTTGAGCACTTCTATGATTGACGCTCGGCACTTTGCGGAGCTGCCTCGCGCTTTCACCCGTTATCCTATTGATCCCATCATGGGCACATCGGAGCTGCACATTCACCTAAGAGTTTCTCCTTAGGCCATTCTTTGCGCCATTCGGCAAGACATATGGTGGCTGCGAGAGCTCTCTCTAGCATCTCAAGTCTTGAATCTACTCATTTTACGCTGCTCTGGAGCTTGTCGCTAAGACGCAGAACTATTAGGCTTCCTAAAAGTAAAAACCTTTAAATAAATAGAACTATTGTTTTCTTAGAAGATTAGGATACTATTTGATAGAGCAAAGCAAGTATAATTTCACGGTCGTGCTTTTTATGGCCACAGTATATAGTCACGTATGTGGGAATACTTTGCCATGTTCGAACCATCTTTTTTCTCTCGATTCAAACTTTGATTTGAAACTTGAAAATTCTAAAAAGTGCATTTATGACCACTAATATGTACTGTTTATGATTATTACTGTATAATGACCAATTTAGAGCGTTGTAGGACTTTTTTCGGCAAATATCCTATTTTCAGTGATAAAACCTTCTCCGATCTTAGCTCCAAACTCTATAGGACTTAGTGGATCTCCGATGTCATTTTGTAGAGCTTGATTTGCGTTATCGAACTAGGCTCTATGTATGTTAGGGGAACAGATACCGTTTGATTTATTCAGAAGAGGGTACCTTGAGTCGACCCAATAGAATTCCTCTGTGTAAATATTCGGAAGCATTCTTCTGAGTATCAATTTCACAGTTTCGTCACAGGGCAGCTTCAATTGAATTTTTGATTGCGAGTCCCCTTGCACTCGTCATGTTCAACAATTTCGCCTGGACGAATAATCCGAGAACGCGCACATGCATGACTTAGCAATTTGCATACAATGCAAGAAATCATGTTATAGCTATAGCAAGACGGAAGTTTCCTTAACGAAAATGACAGCTGTGTACTTTGTCTACTTGCTCGCCGATTTCGCCTATAGTATAGTTCATTGATGAACGTTGTACACGGTGAAACAATTTTTAGGACTTGCGAAGCGAGCTCGAGTGCGGACGTGGGTGAGAGATGTAGAGAAAAAAACTTCTTAAGAAAAGTGCTCTCCATTCTTGCGAGGCGAGAGATGTACTAGGTCATTCAGAAAGTTCTATCAGTTTTGAAACAGTTTTGATTTGAAAATTTTAGGACTTTTTTCACTTTTCGGCGAACTTAACTCTTAGGGTTGAGAAGTTTTCCTATTATAGTTGCTCCATAACACTAAGCTGGGGGGCAGCCAAAATGAACTGGTTGTACCACCCCTATGCGCTGCGTAGCTCAAATCTTTTTCAAATTCCATATTTACGCTATATTGTTATTTGGTAGTTTGGAAAAAACGCTGAGAGCTCTGTATGCCCTAGTTCTTACTGTTTGACACCTCTCCAATCCAATGTGACACATATCTCTTCAAAAAATAAGATTTTATGTGTGGCATACTGACAACCACAGGAGTCAGTATACTTACTCCAGCTATCGTTCATCTTGGCATACACCCTCAAGCCAGTAAAAAACGAGATCTAAAAATTTTTGTGAAGTTTTCTTCAAGGCTGACTTCAAGAAGATAGCAAATCAAGCTCTTGGGTACATGAATAGCAATTAGACATAGTGTTCGCTTGCCATTATGAATAGCCTAAGAGTATTTTATGGCTAGAGCCAAATTTTCTAGATTTTGATGCATAGAAATAACTACGAGCAAATTTTGAAAAAAAAACGACTCCGTCTCCGCGCATGAGTACGTAAATTTGTAATACTTGTCATAAACAAAGTAAAATTTTGATGGTTCCTGCTTGCTCTTGTTTTGCATTCATTTACAATACTAAGTTCGACGAATGCTTCCACTTGTGGAAAGAGCGAGATAGGAACTGCTCAGTGTAAAACCACTAGGTGTTATTATAAAGCTTTTCGCTAACTTCATGCCACTTAGGGCTTGACAAATTTGGACATTTGATCGCTTGTAACTTTTATCGGAGGGCAATTGCGCAAAAAAGGAAAACAAATTCGGAATCAAGCGTCAGAGACGCGTTTAGAGACACACATCTCGTCTTTCATCGCCAACTAACTTGGTTCTTATGATTGCATTCTGTAAAACCGGTCTTGACACGAATTTTTACCATAGCGAAAACCTCAAGAGCGAAGGAAGCATAGGAGAACCATAAGCACCTTCGAGCGGTATATTAATAGCACATCAATGTAACTCTTGATCTCTTGGATCTGTAGCGTTTTTCCCAAAAATCAAACACTAACAAGAAAACGAACGGCAATTTTAAAAACACAATAATTCGTAGAATCCTGGAGAGAGCTAAAAATGGCTGCTATTTTGATTTATTGTCGAGTTTTGGAAATAACGCTGCGTTTCAAGATTCATGTCCAGTTTGACTCCTTAGTACTCCTTAGTGTGCACAGAATAGAATATATAAAAATTTGATTGTTTATGCGCACAGCTTCTCCCACTAAGATTATGTCTACTACCCTAGTTGTGCACGCAGATAGCTCAGTAAATTTGATCTCACTGCATGGTGACTCAAATATCTGGTTACCGTATTCTTCTCTATACGTACTCTCTTCTCAAGAACAATGGAACGTGAAAAAGAGTATTGCGTTAATGGAACAGTTTTTGTTTGTCCCATGTGACTTGTTCCCGAATCTCGCCTACGACCCTCTTATGCGCATATGCGATCCTTCATCGATAACAGCATGGTTCTAAAGAAAGGATTTTGGTGATTTATCTTACCAAGAAGTTCGGAACGCATTTAGGAGGAAAAGTTGACTGAATGCTTTGGAAAGTTTATTTTTGTATTTATCATTACCCGGTTCCTCAAAGGACCTAAAAACCAAATTTCTCCTTATAGGCTGAAAAATCAAGATTGGTCCTATTCATCCCGTAATTAAAAATTTTACTTTAGCGTATCCAATAATTCACTTGTAAAGAAGCTTACACATAGATTACTTCTCAGTAAGACTTTCATAAACGGTTACGATATGGGTGTAGGTACGCGAGTGAGAAAAGCATTTTTGAAGTTGCAAATATTGGAGTGTATGAGGTTTCCCAAAAGTATGCTTTTTGCTACAAACGGAAAGAACACCATGTAAAAATTCTCTAGTCTTCAGTTCCACCTCTTCAGAGCAAAGGGATTCTACATAGCCTTTGAAGGAAATTCGACGTGATTTTTTTTACCTGCATAATTTTTAGACAGTGAGCTATGTTATTTCTTGGATTGACACTAAGTCTTGTCCTTTGGGGTACTCGTAGGGATTGAAAAGGCCTCCGAATTTTTTAGTCCATTATAGGTTGCGTTGGTTAGTTTTAGTTAGTTGTTGTGTTAGTTTAAAATTAGCACAATCTGGCCTTACACTCTTCCTTTTTCTTGCACTTTTTTAAATCAATGCAGTAATTATGTGAGTCGCTTACTACTAGGAAGTAGGAAATTGTAGTTGGCTTTATGTACTGTGAGCAAGAGCACAAAGTGAATCATCGTGTTTGCCCCGTCTCAGCTCTTTACTTCATCCTGAAAACATTTACTAAGATGAGTTTAACATTTGAACGAGGGTGCTTACCATTAGAAATGTGCCGCTGAAGCTGAGCTGACATTCTTCTAACATTTCCTGTTTTTTTCTACAAAAGCCGTATGGTATGTATGCCTGGAGCTTTTTGCTGACCACAGTGAAAATCACAATGTATTTGAGTTGTGCAGGAAACGTTATAGATGAATAAAGTGCGGTTCATAATTATACGAACACCCAAAATTTTGTAAGTTTTCGGACTTTTTGGGAGAAACTCAAAAAGCCGTTCATACCACGCGATAGAACACAGCCGAAAACGGTATAAGATTCATAAGAATGGGAACTGATGTCAATCTTAGGAGTGTTTTTGCGCCTAGTGCGAATTTTTAGCGGTTCATAATTATACGAACACCTCAAACAAAGGTCCATTTTTCCTTCAAAATTGCAATCATTTGAGTCCAAATTTTTTGTAGAGTTCCAGTAACAAAGTCTGACATATCTGCTACACACTGAACCCAGTGCAGTTCAAAAAGAGGACCGTTTCTTTTTTCGAAAGGCTCTAAATGCTTTTGGAGTGGCTGCGCTCCAAATATATCCGTTTTTCTGTCGTTTACGCTCTCTAATTAGCCTCTACTAAAGCTATGAGATAGAACAAGCTCTTTCGATAGGTGTTTTGTTTGACGCTTGAAAAATTTTTGCGTTTTCTGCCGTTTTTCAATCAAGTTCCAACCTTACTTTAGAGTTAGCACGATTTCGAGCCTCAAAACTCAGCTTCTTTTTTCCCGCAAACATTTGATATGAAGATACATTTGATATATCTGCATTGTTTGCATGATGGTGTTTCTGTGCCAATTTTTGTTTTTTGTAGAACTGATCTTGGGGCTGTGGAGCTACAAACCAAATAAATGTGTGATTGCAATAGTAAAAACAGTGTTTTTGGTGAAATGACGTCTGCGTGGTCAAAACAAACGCTCAACGCTGCTGATTTTTTCTAGCCAAATATACAGTCCTGTGAACTTCTACATACTACATGCTTACTTCATTGTACGGCTTCAGAAGCTGAGTTTTGAGGCTCGAAATCGTGCTAACTCTAGGGCAAGGTTGAAACTTCGTTGAAAAACGGCACGAAAACGCAAAGATTTTCCAGGCGTCAAACAAAACACCTAACGAAAGAGCTTATTCTATCTCATAGCTTTGATCGAAGCCAATTAGAGCGCGTAAACCACAGAAAAAGGATATTTTCGGAGCGCAATCATTCCAAAAGGATTTAGAGCCTTCTGAAAAAAGTAACGGTCCTCTTTTTGAACTGCATTGTGTTCAGTGTGTAGCAGATATATAGACTTCGTTACTGTAACTCTACAAAAAATTTGGACTCAAATGATTGCAATCTCGAATGAAAAATGGGCCTTTGTTTGAGGTGTTCGTATAATTATGAACCGCTAAAAATTCGCACTAGGCGCAAAAACACTCCTACAGTTGACATGGATTTCCATTCTTATGGATCATATACCGTTTTCGGCTGTGTTCTATCGCGTGGTACCAACGACTTTTTGAGATTCTCCCAAAAAGTCCAAAAACTTACAAAATTTTGAGTGTTCGTATAATTATGAACCGCACTTTAGATCGGCCACTGTTTGTAAACCAATAAATATTGCCGCGACTACGAAAATGTGCCCTAAGTTTTCCTTACTCTTCCTCGCTATTTATTTACAGCAAAGTTGTTGTTTTCCATTGACGTTGCTACTAGGTCGTCGCAAAATAATGTTCGTTTTTCTAGGACTACTTTCCAAACAACTTTATTCCCTCAACTTCTTTTCGAGATATAGATTTTGCATATTATTGGAAAGCTTTCTCCATGTACTTTTTAGCAGTGGTGAAATTAAGCTTCTATCTCATTCGTGAGAATTTCCAGCATCTCGCACAGCTGCACTCATAATCGAAATTTTGTTGCTTTGACTTCCTTGGCCACAATTCAGGGACGAATTTTTTTTGAAAACACGGTACTGTAGGGATGAATATTGTTTGCCTATTCTTTTCAAAATAAATTTTTTCGAATGTATCTTGACTGAGAAATCGACGCCTCAAAATAGATACTCGCTGCATGGCATTCTATGTATTAGCAATTTGTTCCTGAATAAGGCAGCCGCCAAAGTTTCGCTTATTTCTGAATGCTTGAAGTTAGGACACCTTGCCTACAATTTTTGCAGAAAAACTTAGCTATTGGAAGAATTCAGATTTTCATAGTTTGGGGACTTTTGGCCTACCACAAATAGACTCAAAAAAGTGAACAGTTTTGGATTTCTAACTTTTCTATTTGCAGGTCCCCTTCTTGAAGTTTTTTCTATACATTCGTATACTACTGGCTTGCGTTTACAAAATAAGCTGATCAGCAGCGGTAAGATTGAAGGGAGTTGTATTCTCTCAAAGACGAGGTTTTCAAAGAGAAACTTTCGGTTTTTTGACACAGGTTGGGACCTGAATCATATAAATTATTGCCTTACAGATACTGTCCGAACAAAGTTGGGTGCTTTTTATAAATTACTAAGAGGCCTTATTGAGCCATTACCGAAATGGCATTTCATGTATATCATTCTTCATTCGTGGCGAGAAAGTTAGCACTGAAATTGTGCCCAAACAGTATGTACTATTTCGAACCAATTAGGGCCTCCAACTATGGTAGTACAGTCTGGTCTGAAGCCTATAGTTAAATTTCCTTGTAGATAGATCAGAGCTAGTGCGACAAGGGTTTAGTTAAGGCCTCTTAATGACCATTTACATAATATGTGGAAAACCAAGTTGCGGGGCCATGGGCTATGCGTTGCTGATGTTCTCTTTCAAGTGGATGTTTTGCTGTTAATAAAAAAAAATCGAAAAATTTTGAAGCGGGAACAGTTTTCTGGCCGGGAGCGGCTTTATCCATTCTGCAGAAGGCATGCTCATTCGGAACAAAAGCTCAGCTGAAGCTGAAGCGAGCGAGTAAATCGGTTTACCCGACGCGCTTGTTCTCCACTGAATGAAACGCACCCGCACCGCTGCACAAACGTTCGTTTTCTCGTCACATGTGTTTGAGTGATTAGCTCGGGTATGCAAAATTGCATTTCGGGTGCTGATGAAGCGACTTTCGCCTCACACTTTCAAAACAAGTGTGGAAATGACTTATCCACGCCTTCCAGTATTCATTATAGGTCTTCAGTCGTTTAACTCAAAAGCTATTTTATTCATCTACTAGGCTACATAGATAAAACCTTTGTAATCGTATTTTGGGTTCTTCTAAACGCAATAGACTCTATTCCTGGACTTTGTATCCATGCAACAGTTTTTTTCTAAAAATCTGTTCAAAAGGTAACTAAGCCTGATTGATTTCTCCACTTTTCTCCTTGTAATTTTTCTCATCCATCCTCATCTGGTATTTTGTGTGCCTTTTGTTTAGCCGTTTTGCTCATTTAGCAGCCCTATCAGGCATAAAGGGAGTTCCATATTAAGCTCTAGTGATATCTAACAGCAAAACGCAAGATGATGAAAATCTTCATATGTAGGGCAGAAAATCTGCGTTTCTGTCTATGCTTCCCATAGTCATGAAGGATGAGCGGTGAAGTTCATTTTGATCTACTGGTCATCAAGATGTGGTAAAGACAGTAGGAAGCTAACCCAAGACGAGTTGGAATCGAAAGAAGGGTTAATCTCGCTATGAGAGATCACGATGGAGACTCCAGAAAGAGTGGAACCCGGGATGCCAGCTCGTAATATACTGCCGACCACAGCGCTAATGCACTGCATGTTTTTAGTCATAGAATCAGCGATATTTCAAAGTTGGTGGGTCCTGAATCTCTGATATACTGAGAATATAACTTTGGAAATTTGCCGCTGGAAATAAATAATAAAAGATAATAAACAGCAAGCGAGAGAGAAGGTCGCAGATTCTAGCTTGGAAGCATAGGCATTAGAAAACTCATTAGATATACATCTTCAGCAAAATAAAATAATCGTTTTTTTTTCAAAAAATGACGCATTGGTTATCTGTGGTTATTATATTATAGTTAAACAATCCTAAATCGTACCAATCACTCTTTTGGAAAAATTCTGCTCAAGAATACATGAGCTCTAATTTGATAGCTCAGAAGCGAATGAAGTTTTGCACTATTCTTAGGATCTGCTATTCATAGAAGGGCTAGGGTAATTCAATGTAATTCACATCTCAGCACAAAGAAGTCTCAAGTCTCCTATCCGCGACGATCCTCAAAGGGCAGATTTAAGCTGCTTGGAAGAAGGTGCAGCGAAGCTATGTACTTATTGTCCCCAGTCCATTCTCTTACTTTTACTTACGGCAAATTCTTGCTCGTTTTCTGCTCTCAAATCTATTCTTGACATTTGCTCGCTTTGATTAGAGCTTCGCTGCCTGTACCTCGCAATAACGTTATTCACTGCAAAACATAACTTTACGTCATACATTTCTTACCTTTGAAAGATTTTGTATGGCAAGAGTCACTTGCTATCATTTCCGCTTTATTAGACAAGCAGAAAAAGTATGCCCTCAAGGCAACAGGCTATAATATTTCCCAAAGGGTATCTAAGAGCTCAGCAATTCTCGCGGCAGGCTTGAAACTGATTAGTGCTACATAGAGATGCAAAAAGGAGACTTTTTATCAAATATGCAGCGGGAAAATCACATATTGAGGAATAACCTGTCGTAGAGTTGGTGGGTAGAGTTTTCGTAAACAGCAGTGCAAATCTCAAAATTTTCGATTGGAGGAAAAGCAAGCAATACATAAGGATACTTCACGGATAGCTTACAAGGGAAGCCTTTTTACTCGAAATGGTTGATGAACTTTATATCACTTTGAAGAGCATTGAATGCTGATTTCGAATCTATTTTTATTATCTGCCAAACGCCTTAGACGAAGAGTTAAAAGTATTTTTGGAGCAAAAATTGAAAGCAGAAGCTTTAGAAGCAGTAAAAAAAACAATGATTACGATCTTCTTTCACTCAAATAAAACACTATTGAGTATGAGGTGATGGGCAGAAGGAATTCATAAAATGAAGTGCTCTGATAGTTAACACTTGATCATTTGAGCAATTCTAGATGATTTTGTCATTTGCGCATTCAATATTTTTTCGTAAAAATGCTCGTAACTCGACTCCCAAAGGCGTTTGGCAGATAAGGAATACAGATTGGAATCATCGTTTAATGCTCTACAAAGTGTTATGGATGTCGTGTAGAATCGCCAGTTAGAGTGCAAAGGCTTTCCTTGTCATGAAAGTAGGATGCAAAAGAAAAAGTAAGACTTGTTCAAATATCAGATTCGTTCAAATATCCACTTCTTTAATGCTATAGACTAAATAGACCAACCATTACTATGCGCAAATTCGTTATACGCCCTCATAATCATGTCTTGCCCTTTAGAAAACAAGGACGTTACTAAAAGGGGCAAACTCGGCCTTTCTGAGGAGACTAATGATGCTTATAAACTTTGGAGCCCATCTGCACATTTTCGCTTTCGCACAAACAAGAGATCCTGACAGATAACACCACTGATCTATTTGGTTTCTGCTAACTTACAATGTCTATGTCATTTCATTTCAGCTTAGCACACCAAATCACTTCCATTACTTTTTCCCACTGACAGTAAACCTGCAAGGTTGGAAATATGTGCTTGAATGCAAGAGTTACTGCAGTATAAGTGTCTCATTGAAACGTATGTTTTTCACCACCCACACTGCAACGAAGAACATTCAAGCTGATGTAGATGCTTACTTGACAGAGCTGTCATTATTAGCGACAAGCGCCGGTATCTCCCCTGATTAAGTTGCAGCGAAGAGTTTTTTTGCAGCGAAAAGCTACTCAATAAGGCTCTGCAAGTTCAGTGCAGTGCCATTCATCACTTCACTTCCTCGCCTCGCCCTTAATTCACAGCCTACGTTCGGGCTGCCCGAGTGAGCACTTCACGAACCCATCAATAGTTGAGAAATGTCATAGCAGAAGCTCAATTAGTCTTAGAGATGCACTTCTATGCCTCTTCTTCACGCATGGTTGGGCTCGGAGGTGCTTACACTCAAAAAAGAAATAACGAGAGCTCTACTTGGTAGTCACAAGCAACACTGCAATCCTCCACAATTTGTTCTGTTAAACGTTCCAGTTTAGGTTCAGTCAGCACAGGCATCAATGGTCCCTCTCATAACCCTCAAGAACATAGCGCAAGAACAAATAATCTAGAAGTGATCCCCATAAGTGCTGAAAAAATGCATTCTTACCACGATTGCATAATGGGAAAGCTCTGCAAAGGATTTATCAGTCATTTAATAACTTAAATCTCTTTGTTAGTTCTTGAACCGTTCGTCAACATCGCTATTTTAGTGGGACTGCTTAGAGGGTGCGGCAGGCAAGTCTGGTAACTGGTTTTTGTCAAAAACTGCTGGTAATTTTAACGCCATTAACATTGTCAAGCGATGCTCATATTTGTCTGTGTGCGAGACATCTAAGTCTAAGCTTTAGCCCAGACCGTATTTTTACACATTACCGTATTCGATAACACTAGTTGGTCCGCGAAAAGACCACGGTCTAGACGAAGTTGAAAGTCCAGTTTAAACTTACAGAATTAAAGGAGCTGGGGCAATGGCTTAGCTAAGACACTGCATTAAGTCTCCAAGCAGTCCACTTACCCAACTTCAGCGTCTGAACTTTATACTTACAGCTGTGGTGCAGAAGTAAGACGGTAAACAGCGCGGATTGCCTAAGTGTCACTGAAAGAATCAGGGGAAAAGTTCAAGTTTATCTTGTTTCTTTAGGATTCGGAGTTAATATGATCTTTAGCTGCACATAATGTCACACTAACAAAATTGGGAAATGAAATTTGCTTTTGTGCGGAATATCCATCAGGCAATGAGAACTGCCAACCAGAGCCCGGCACAGATCGTATGGAAGCAGGCTGGACTTCGTTTTGGAGCAAAAAACAAGGGGGATTTCATTTTTGACTAGTCGGGGCCGAGCACAAAGAATAAGCGCCATTTAGTCGAACACAAGCTTTTCGGACAGGTTATCACACGATTGACATGCTCTATCGTGTATGACGAAAGTGCACCCGATTTGAAAGCAAGGCAAAAATAAACGAATTGCTTGTTTACAGCGCACACAGAATCATATGACACCAAAATTGAACTGTATACTTAGAAAATTATTTGCGGAATGACTGTGTAAAAAGATTTGGAAACTTATGGGAAGTAATATTTTTTCAAAATTAGTCCGTCTCCAGACGGCTATCAGACTATCTGAGATCGAGCATATATAGATCGTCACTTCACATAAGTTTCCGGTCTTTTTAGCATAGACGGATGCCCCGGTCAAGAACGTATCCCTGAGCATAAAAACATTGTCATATCACCCCCTGTCCGTCGTTTTTTATCCTCTTTTTTCCGAAAATCGCCCTATTAGATATCGCGCCCCAGCGTCAACTTTTCTGCATCTTCGACTTTTGAATTTACATTTTCAGTTCTAGCTTTTTTTAGATATTTTGATGACTTCTTCCATTCTTTTTTCTTGTTCTTCTTCTTCCTTCAACTCGTAATCTATTTTGATCGTTCTGTGACCATGTGGGGCTCTATGAAGCAAAATTCTGTGGATTTTGTGGTTTTTCTTTGAGAGTTTGACCTGAAATCGCGATATTCTCAGCTCGCAGCAGGCAAATGGTTTTGTTAAGAACTAAGTGAGTCGCAGGGATCCACCAACATCGGAGGGGGGGGGGGGGGTAGAGCAAGGGTCAAAGGGGACTTCGTAAAATTTTCGAAAGTCATGGGGGACTTCGTTTTCAAAAAGCCTAGAAAAACGGACTCGTTCCGGGCCCTGCTGCCAATTCCCACTTTTCCACAAACAAATACCTGGTACAATTACCCGCTTTAGCTTCAAGTTTGAGCCTTTGCCGCTTTCCACCGTTTGGCTTCTTCGCTTCACTTTCGCCACTTCTGTTCTCCACATTGCTTCCTATGATGGAAAGCCGGCTCAGCATGGTCTTAATAACGCTGGCGGCTGCTCGGCCAAAGACAAAAACACTGTGGCAAGGCCACGCCCGCACCTCTCACCGTATCTTCGGCTGCACTCGTCGATTCTTCTACGTTTCGCTTACTTTGCTGGCCAGCTTTTCACACTTGAATGAATGAACTCTTGGGACAAATGCACTCTCGGTGGCGCGGGTGCACTACTTCGATCTCGTCCCACTTACGGCTATTTTTCCCGCGTTGCTTAGCCCATCGCATCCTTTTTACACGGGTTTCTTCCACTTCTGAATTCTCCTCATCTCATTGTTACAGAATTATTCTTTCCCTTTTTCATCTCCACCTTAGAGGGAAAGTGTCCGCAACACACGCAACGCGCGATTTTTTTTTCTCTGTCCAACATTTCAATAGAGGCTGTGTTGTTCGTGAGAAAATTGAAATTAGAGTCTGAATACACACGCAGATGAATGTACTTTGTTATGCAATTATGATTATTATTGCCGTCGAAGCGAACAAGCTCAAGTTTTAGCCAGAAAAATGGCTCGCACACGCCTCAAAATATCGAATTTGTCTAGCTTCATGCTGTCTAACGTCAATTCAAAAAAAAAGAAAATTTTTGCTCTCATTTAAGAGGACAACGCTTGGTTTTGCTATGTCAACATTTTGGAAAGTCGATGTGTTAAATTTGTTTTACTAGAAAATCACTGGAAGCTCTCACAATTCTTTATCATCCTATACCCATACGTAAATCTATCATCGATTCACGCATTGTTGGTCTAAAGTGCATTGACGTTCATATGATGTCACAAATCCATTTTCGAATAATAAACAAATCGTGGATATACAGCTTTGTGGTCACCTGAACTGGACTCTTTTTCCACTTGGTTCTTTATAGAATTGGTCTCCTTCTTTTCAACCTCTTTCAATCATCTCCTTCCTTTCTTCAAAACTAGCTCCATCAGACACATATCCTTGCTCACCTTTTGTGTTATAATCACAACGTCAAAAGCTGAATAAGGCTCAAGTTTACGCTCAGAATAACTTGCCATTTTTATTCATTGGAATAACCCAAAGCCGATTCTTAACTGAATGTATGTGAGTGTTCTGTTTGGAAAGGTAGCATCTCAGTAAACTAGGTCATAAAGAAGTTTTGCTACACTAGAACTGAAACATCTCCATAACTTTCATAAAAGGCTTCCCCCATTTTCAGTTTACATAGAGGTGCAAGATTACATAGTCAGACAATAAAAATCCAGATTTTGAAATTTTTCAGTTTGCGATGAATTTCATCAGACTTCTGCCTTACTCTATAGAAGGGCTAAAGGGAAATGTATAAAAGCATAGGGGCTCGCTAAAATCCATAAAAAGTCTAGAATATGAGAAAAGAGTTTTATGAAAATGAGAACAGGATGAGGTTGAATGCCGTTACAAAACTGAAATGTTGAAAATGGATAGACCTATTTTTTTCGCATATTTAAAAGCATGTTAGCCTGAGTTTCCAAAGTTCGAGGAAAGTGAAACACAATTGATAAGAAGAAAGATAGTTTTAGTTTTACCCCATTTCGTCCCTTTCCTTGGCCGAAGTTTTGAAATCTAGACCCTCTCCGGGACTCATCACTAAGGAGAGAGGTTTTGATATGTTTTGATTTGATCTAATGACTTTCCGATTTGCAAATGCATAGCATTGAGCACCTTCTACCTTAATGAAATAGATCCGAACATTGTATATATGTATACAATGCTCTCATTAGTGCCTGCTCGCTGTAATTGTTGTTTTCACTGATTCACTCCGAGCTCTCAACCGCATTTGATTCATAAGAGTTGGCTACTGCTTCTCCGAGGTGCTCAGTAATAGAATGACACCATTCAAGCAAATACTCATTCACTCATGAATGATGGTAAACAAAAACGTCTACGAATGTTTTTTGTTTGTTTTTGCAGATGCTCACGTCTTCAAGCTGGAGATGCCTTCGAAGGCTTGTTTTTGCGCATTTTCATTTAGGATTATTCCTAGTTAACTAGAATTGCAATAAACTCGATGCCATAAAATGGAAGCGAATGATATGGCTCACAGTTTCAGCAATTAGTCCCAATGCAATGAAATAATGAAGAAGATAATTAGCAGACTTTCCTTTCTGAAGTTTTCTCCAAAACAAATAAACAGGTTTCTTCGTTTGGTTGAATTTCACCTGCATTTCACGGACAGGCTCAAAATGAGTGTGTTGCGGAGCGGGTGGCTTGTGAATGAATATTAAATTTGAGTAGGAAGGATAATGTCAAAACACTCTAATAGCCATCTCGCCTCATTTTGCAATTTATCGATCCATGGCTGTGCAAATTTAATCATGAGTAAATCATATGTGTGAATAAAGTCCATTTGTACCGTACAAAACAAAGTCTACTCCAGCTATTACCTTGGCTAAAAAGTCAGGTTCGTTTTTTTGTGCAAATCTCCACAAACATTTTTCTTGTTGTTTTTATCTATTTTTTGAGGGAGAGCAGCTAGAGTCTTCTATATCACATATCAACTCCTTAGAACTTTCTACACTAAGAAATAGTTATGCCCAGTATGGCGGTTCTTTGAATATCTAAGCTTTGTTTTCAAGCTATAAAGGATGCAGAGATGAGTAACTTGTATTCAGATACAATTGAGTTTTGTATATTTAGCGAATATCAACAAAAATTTTGATATGCTATTCTGAAAGTCTTTGATAAAAAAACGAATTTTTCCCACATTTGCGCACAATGAGAAAATAGCTTCTTACTTTTTAGCGCTTTTTCGATAGGAAATGATTTCGATTTACCTCACTGGAATGCTCTTTCAGCGAATCAAAACTGGACAAAAATTTGTCTGCAGCCTTTATAGGAGCGCAAAGGCGATTGAAATTATACTAACCTGATATCTAGGTGCTTGGAAGTCAATTTCATTAACAAAGCAGATTATCTTCTTCGGTAATATGTTAGTGAAATGACACTTGGCACATTATGAGGAAGCCTTGAAGGTATATGAAAAGCCTTAAAGGTATATGAAAAGTATACCTTTAAGGCTTTTAAGGCTCTTGGACTGCCTCATTCGATTAAGATGACTTGTAATTCCTCCCCATATACCTCCTTGACAAATCGCATCCAGTTTCGGCGCATTTCCTCTCCAATAAATCACGCTGCCTTATTTGGGATAAAAAAGCTCTGAATCGAGTGCATTGAGTACTTCCAATTGTGTTCGGTGTGTATTTTGTCATCGTTGCTGGCTGGGATTGACTGGGCATGTCCCTATCGATCTGAGGCGCGCTTTCTCCGGGACTAAAGAGGGAGAGCTGCTTCTCGGAGGATCCTCACCTGCACTCGCCATGCTTCTGCTTCCACTTTTAAAAACCTCAGATTTTCACAAAAATCACGTCATTTTCGCCTTTTTGTGTGTTGACACAATCGAATTTTCTCTCATTGCTATTCCATTAATGCTTTCGTGAATCCCAGGTCTCCAACCCCATTAAACAAACTCGCGATTCTTTCAGTAGTGGCGCCATGGTGCGCGTCCACGACTCGGCCGAGGAAGATGCTCCCGAAGAAGAACTCACCAAGGAGTTTGCTCCCAAGGATATGCCAATGCAAACCGAACCACCTTCGACTACTTCGACTACTCCCGCAGCTCCGTAAGCGAAAATTTTTTTATGTAATCACATAGTTTTCCGAGAAGACACTTGGTCCTTTTGTTATGAGATGTGTATTTTGGATGTATCTTTGAGTGTTGTTTTCAAAAATGCTTTCATTATCTGCTGCGCTATTCTCCGGAAGAAGTTAGCAACATTCTTAGACTGAAAAACTAGCAATTGTTTGAATGACAAACATCACGGATGTCGATGGCATAATCGCTACACAAAAAAATAAAACCGAGGAAAAAATGTCACTTCAAACCAAGATAGAATGTCCCACATTTATCAAAAACGTTTCGCTCCGAGAAAGCGAAAATATTGGTGACTTTAACCAAAATCGACTTTGGAAATCAGCCCGAAAGATTCTCAAACCCGTCTGAAGTGTCGCGCAGCACATACTGGTCATGAAAATGAAAATGGATTTCAAGACTTTTGAATATTATAAACAACGGACATGGTCATCAAGTTTTCCTCCATTATTAGATCTTAGCTCTCCTTAGGTAGACTTCCTGGGTGTACACTCAGCTAAGATTTCCTAGCAATCAATCACATTCTCATGCTTGGCTTGCACTTCCTGTACTTGGCTGAGGAAGCGAAAAAACGAGAATGCTTGGCCCGAGCAAATATTTTTCTTCAGCTTCTAGTCATCAAGAGAATGCTAGAAAAAACTTTTTGCATTGCGATGAGAGTAGATCAAAGAAACTACGCTGAAAATTTTTGTCCAAAGGCAATTTCGGCAAGTTGACACTAATGCAATTTTTCTTCTTGTAAAACGATATCTAAATCTTACATTAGACTCAGTTATTTGCCAAGGACCCAGTAGTTTTAGGAGCTTTGTAAATAGCTGGGCGGCAATCTAAATTAATGCTTTTTTTTTGCTCAAGTTGATCCATCTTCTTCATTTTTTCTCGTTTTTTTTCTGAGACTTGCAAGGCTGAAGCTGACTGCTATCCTGCTATTCCAAAACTTGCTTCTCTCACATCAAGGCTTTCCCCTTTCAAGACAAAACTCATAAGAGCAGAATCTCTTTTCTTCAACAGGAAATTTGGCTTTGATGTCAGCGTTAAAGCTCAGAAATCCACCTAAAAGCCTGCTCATAAACGTCATAGGATCCTATGTGAATGATATCGTTGACGCTTTCAAGCTCTAGCACGATGTGGAAAAAATTCGTCAAGCACCTCGTTTTGCTAGCAGAAACGTCTGCGTCGATGAATGTATGAGAAAACGAGAGCGAGGGAGCGACGATGAAATATTCATCTCAAGCTCATTCACCATTTATGGTTTTTTAGTTGCTAACAAATACAATAAAACTGATTTTCTAGTATTCTAGACTAATACACTTGAAGATTTTAATCTGACTGATCAAAATCCAAAAGCAAGCAAATTAGCACGAGGTTGCTTTGGAAGTGTAACTGAGTCTACTTTTACAATCTGAGCATGATCAAAGTTCCAAAAAATCCAAAATACTTAGAGTGTATAGGGTGTACATTCAGCACAATTTCAATTTAGTCTGTTTTAATGTTGATAAGATAAAGTAAAGTAAATAAAATTAGAATGATCATGTTCAAAATGAAATCTGTACCAGAAGTAAAGATATTATTAAAAGACTTGTGTGAACACTAAATATCATTATTCCGTTTTGTTTCTTCCCTTAGACGCAGTTTGAAATGAGTTGTAGGTCTCCTCAGTAAGGAAGGAAAGAAGAAAAATAATATTATAGAAAATTTCATTCCTATCGAGCTAAAGCGAAATTAACCTCCCATTTCAATATACTTCCTTTTCAGGACGACAACCAAAGAATCGCTAAAGGATGTAGTGGTGAATAAAGTGGTGAACAAAGTGATCGACGTTAAAGACGTCGTCAAAGCCAAAGTGATGAAAGAGACAGGAAGTGAGTCATTATTTCTTTTGTTTCTCTTTCCATTAGATATTACGAAGCAATTTCTTCCATACTAGACAATGAGAGGATTCCGCAATCTCTTTTTTGAGGCATTCATGACTTAATCCGTTCAGAAAAACGCTTTTTCTGAATAAATCTCGCGTTGCCATGGTATTCCTTCTATGGAGATAACCTCTTTAGTGTTTTGCGGAGTGTGTAAGACAGATTAAGGTTTTTGCAACTTTTCCGTGAAAGAACAAAGCAATATCTTGATTGAACAAACTGTCTCTAATGCTTCTTTGTCCCCCCCCCCCCCCCTCCCCCCCCCTCTCTCCCCTCCCTAGAATAGACGCAGTGAGTGACCTACTGTGTTATGGTATCGTGCAAATGTCTTAACCTCGCTGAATGTTGAAAAAGATTTTGAATTTTGTGATATTTCAAAGTAGACCTGTAAAAATTTGGTTTTCACCGCGACACCTCTTTTTCGTCGGATTTTGTGATCAATAACTAAAGTCAGAAAGCATCCAAATTTTTCCTCAATAGTTGACCTTCTTTCATATAAAGAATTTCTGTGTCCTGTTGCCCATCCCCCCCCCCTTCCGTCCAACGAAAAAACTTCAAAGACCTCCACGGTGAATCTGTGGAGCAAATTAGTTGCATAAAAATGTCAGTTACGATACATTGACTTGTCTTCAATAAAAGTCCACCGCCTAAGCATGCAAAATCTGGGGGTTCTTAAATTGCACCCTACGTTTTGAAAGATTCTGACCCAAAACAGTTGAGCAGTTTCTTTGACCAGTCATTCGTGTAATATGTGCGATTGCACACAACATGCGCAAGCCCGTTGAATGTTTGATGTTGTTGGTTATTTTGCCTAAATCTCTTGAGCCTTAAGCTTCCCCCTGATTCTGACAGAACAATCCATTAAAAAAACTTCAAAAAACTACATGTATATTTGACAAGCGCATGGTCAACAAGTCCCTTTTTTGAGCATTCCGCATTTTGTGTGCAACCGCACATATCACGCTACCGAACGACCTAATGCTACATGTTAGAAGCGTGTGCTTATGTGGTTTCTTGCCTCAAGGCTATCTGCTCAAATTTGGCACCTAAAGCAAGCTAACGTTGCATTCCGCATTTTGAAACGAATAGCCAGTCCTGTCACTTCCTCATCCGCTTCCGTTAACTACTGCTTCCTCATTACATATTCATTTGCATTTAGCGAATGAGAAAAAAGGATTGTGGGAAAAACGCTGGCACATATTTGTTTACCATAATTACTCGCATAACAAAACCCAATTAGCATTAAGTTATGTAAACTGAAACCAAGTTTTCCATATGCGTCTCCTCCATGCATGAACCTTGGAGTAAAATTGTTGTGATAGTCTGAACTTTCGCATTCAAAACGGCACAAATATTACAACAAGTCCTTATTAGATACTCGACGATTAATATTGCACATTTATTTTTTGTCCAAAGTTTTCCTGTGATTCATATTATCCATGAGAGAGGAAATGCCGTCTTTTGCATTAAGGCTGTAATGAACGCATTGTCAGAATTTTGTGAAAGTAAAATCTATTTATTTATTTATTTATTACGCCAATGTGTGTAGGGCGGAGATGGGAGGGGGGGGGGGGGACATAAAATTAGTTGTTGATCAAGGTTTACATTGTACACGCAAGGTACGCACACAACACAGAAGTGTTTTTATTTGAAATGGCCTTTCCAAAGAAGTTTCATTCAATTTGGGGAGTATCATGATTTCAGATCTGTCTTCAGTAACCGAAGCCAGTTATGAGCGGGTTTTGGGCCCAGAGAAGGCTCTACTGAAACCAATTCATACAGGACCACTCAAATGGGTTAATGTTGGATATCAGAGCACCTTATGTAATTTAATGCTCTACCTGAGTGCTGGTAGAACAGTAACCATTGATTATCCCTAGATTTTTGTTTCGTTTTCCTCTGAAAAGGAAACTCCTAATACGGCTCCCAAGAGCGCACAGCAGATATCAAAGACATATCTGGAATCAGCGTTGTGCCTTCAAAATTTTGGTGCAGGTCTCATCAAAGACCACTTTAGCCAAGTTTTTCTTTGTTAGTGAGATTCGTTTTAATCTGCGATTGATATATTACGCCTAATTTACAATTAAGAAAGCTTATGAGCATTGGATTACGAGTAATAACCACTGATCACAATTTTTTTCCTTCGCTACCAGCTACTTTGGGCATGATGCTTGATTTCTTTATTCAAGTGCAAGTTGCCTATGGGAAATATGTCTCTTTCACTGTCGATAGGTGGTTTTTCTCCCAGTTGAGCAAATGCTCCTCGAATGACTCTATATCTCTCACTTTCTACGCTTGTCAAGCTCCAAATGGGAATTCTGAAAAATGAGCTTTTCTTGGTTTCGTGCTAATTTACGTAGCGATTTGCAGTGCCGGAATGGGCGTTCGTCTTCCTTGGAATTATCGCCATCATTGTCGTCTTACTGATCGCATATTTAATTATCCGGAAATTGTTCGGCAAGAAACGGCATGGAGAAAAGAAAGGCAAAGGCTTCAAGGGACTGTTCAGTAAGGGAGGAGACCTCGTCGCTGGAAAGGATGTGATGGGTGACGTGAGTGACGAGCGAATTGTCTAAAAAGTATCTATGGAAAGGGTCAAGCGACTTTTTTAGATGCAGCAAGACATGGAAGAGCTCGAGAAAAACATGGAAGAAAATGAAAAAGCACAGGCAGAGGAAAAAGAAGAGATAAAATTGGGCAGGATACAGTACAAACTTGACTATGATTTCCAACAAGGACAAGTATGCATTCTTAAGAAAATGTTTTACCATCAACCAAATGAGCATAAAATTCATATTTAGCTCACGGTTACCGTAATCCAAGCAGAAGACTTGCCTGGAATGGACATGAGCGGAACGTCTGACCCATACGTCAAGTTGTACCTATTGCCTGAAAAGAAGAAAAAGGTGGAGACGAAAGTTCACAGAAAAACTCTGAACCCTGTGTTTAACGAGACGTTTATATTCAAAGTGAGTTAATACATTAGCAGTCTTTTTTCCTTCGCACTTCGGTGGCTTGAACTTTGCTTTAGACTTCAATATGTAGATCTCGTATTGTCATTTATTTCTCGTTATAGGTCGCCTTCAATGAAATCACGTCCAAGACACTGGTATTCGCAATTTTTGACTTTGATCGCTTCAGCAAGCACGACCAGATTGGCCAGGTAGGTCTTTGTATCTTCTCATAATTCCCAAAAGTACATGAGAGTAGCTTCTCCTTTGCAAGCGTTAAAATGCCGATATGGTATAATAAGAAAAAATTTGATCTCATATTCGGAAATAAAAAGTTATGTAACAAGCCCGAGATGATAATCTGGATATCTTCTTCTTTTCTATTTTATTTTCGATGTATGCTTGTGGAAAGCTCATGCAAACCAATCACTGTCAATATGAGAGATTGCCATAAAAAAACTCTTTTTCCCATCTTGTTTATATTCTATCAAAAACTAAGAAACAGCGACTTCCCTAAAAATTTCGGAATACACAGAAACATTTTTCGAATGAAGGGCTATAAAAAGTGCACCAGCTTCTTGCGTGCAACTTTGAAAATGAAAGGCGCGGCGTCACCTAAGCCAGAAGTTTTCGCAAAGCTTATCTGCATTTTCAAGAGGAATCATGCGAGATTTCATTTATTTAAGAAAATAAGCATTAGAGTCAAGTAACATCTTTTTTGAAGTTGTATAACGTCATTTTTCGACCAGACCCTTGAACCTTTCTCCATGGTTTGGCCTCGGAAATCTTCCATCTAGAAGCTTTATTGTTACATTTGCAGGTCCTCATTCCACTTGGAAAAATCGACCTTGGGCAAGTTATCGAGAAATGGGAGGACATCGCCCCGCCACCAGATGACAAGGAAGCTGTAGGTTTTTTGATATCTCCTCTCTCCTAGTCGATATTCACCAGTTTTTGTCCTTCCACATGGCCGCACGCTCATTGTCGCCGTTGGCCCCAGAAAATTCAATTTTCAGGAGAAAGCCCTCGGGGATATCTGCTTTTCGCTGCGATACGTGCCCACTGCCGGAAAATTGACGGTGGTGATTCTCGAGGCCAAAAATCTCAAGAAAATGGATGTTGGTGGTCTGTCAGGTAGGGGATTGAAAGTGTTGACAATAATCTGAATAAAGAAGTATGAATTGACACGCTAGCGTTGCTTTACCAGTGTCCAATTTTCTTTGTACGGGGGAAGGAGGGGGTAGGGGGGGGGGGAGGGGAGGGAGAAGTGCGTTCTCTATATCCTGTCCCTTGCAAAGCTAACTTTTTTTATGAACTTTACCAGTGATCCAATAAGTGACTAGTAAAACATGCTCATTGGTAGCGAATCTTATGTACAAATTTCCTGAGATTACGCGACCCAATGCGAAAGAAAGCCTTTTATCTCTTCCCGCTTCTCAGCTTTACAAGCCACGGGTCCGCTAGTACCGCTAATAATGCTTTAGCTTCAATGCTTACGTGAAAATTCTCCGAAAAATAGTTTTTTGACCCGGTTTTTGGGTTCGACGACAAGCGGCCAATCAAAATTATATTCAACTCAGTACAAAATGCTCTTTCACGGCGCGTGATATGCTCTACCTTTGCTAGCTTTGTTTCCTCATAAAGCACTGGTAAACATATAAAAAAAGATTTCATTACTTTGCAGCCCAGAGATAACACATCACTTCTGGCCTAATTTGCACTCTTCATCTAACGCTTTTGCAGACCCTTATGTGAAGATTGTACTCATGCAAGGAGGGAAACGGCTGAAGAAGAAGAAAACTTCCATCAAAAAATGCACACTCAATCCCTACTATAACGAGTCGTTCTCATTTGAAGTTCCATTCGAACAAATTCAGGTCAGCCTTAGCTTTCATTTCATAAAATCTTATGATCAAATGCGCAATTGTTTCCCAAAGCTTTACTGCTTGATCGTATTTATTGCAAGCATTATTTAATGAATTCAAATAATGCTTTTTAGAGAAACATTTCTTTTTTTCTCAGAGTTAGCCAGTGATACAACAAATCACACTGGCCATATAGAAATGTAAGAGAATTTAATGAAAATTTTCCTAGTCAATTCAATTAGTGAACTTCGATATGCTATCCTTGCGTACACTACAACTTAAAAAGTTTACAATCATAGTTAATGAATTCATAACAACTCATCATTTTCCCTTTATTTGATTGCTTTGCATATTTATATCACTTTCGGAATCGTTGTCGCTAACATTAAAAACATACGCTATTGAATCAAAATCACTCTCCACCAACAAATGAGGCAGCAGGCTCAAATGACTCAAAAAATGATGCTTGTACCAAAAAATGATCAAAATTTCCCCAACATATGAAAGAAAGGTTGTATCAATATCCCCAAAAAAAGCTTAAATCCCGAAAGCGGAGCATTGCCAAAACCCATAGTTTGCGCCACTTACTTTTTTGTAGAAATGCCATCAAGCGCTAAAAATCTGCAATCAAGGGAAAGACAAACAAATTTGAGCAGCGCAGACTGTTTTAATTGTCATTCTGGCTGCTTCCAATACTTTCTGATGTCTACACTTGCTTCTCAAAAACAGGATTTTGCATTTGCAGCCAGGGACTGGTAAGCATGTAGCCTAACACTTTTGTTGGACATCGTAAAAACGAGTCATTCAAGGAGAGATGTGTTAATGGTGAAACTAATACTTATTTCGGTGCCTTATTTCGTAAAACCGGTTTAATTCAAGATTCCGTGATTCAGTGCTGCATTTAATCCATGAATAGTGGGAGGAAGTCCTTCCTATAAACTCCAGAATTTCGAATAATTTGATCGCAGCAGCAAAATCTTTCTCGTACAACTGCCTGCATTTAAGCTGCTTTTGTTTTCTGACATTCAGTTTCTTTCGCAGTGAAAAATTAATACTAAGTGTCGAAATTAATCTTACACAATATGTTTTGTCCATTATCATACCAGCACGATTTTTTGCCTTTTATAACCCTCATGGTTTTTATTTGCAGAAAGTTTCACTGATGATTACCGTAATGGATTACGATAAGCTTGGCTCGAACGACGCTATTGGACGATGCCTCCTTGGATGCAATGCCAGTGGAGCAGAATTGAGGTAGGAAGCTACGTAAAGCTCTTTCCAGTGTATTAGCCAACTTTATCAACTTAACTAAATTACTTCCATCCTGCAATTCTCACGCTAATTTGTTGTATTAAATGGAGCTTCCGCATATTCTGTTTGTTTATTTTTTATTTTTCAGACAATGTGTCTTAAAGAATATATTGTCTGCTCCATGACGAAGGTGGTCGCCCAAATAGGTTGAAAGCATGCAAGGCTGACGCGCGCGCGGCGTGAACTATGGGTCGCCGAAAGCGGGGGAACTAGGCGACATCAGACATATTGCGAGTACCCGCGGCCCCTAACGCTGTCTTTTGGCGGTGCGCGCACTACAGAGGCAGCGTCCGGGCAAAATTTCGAACAAATTTTTTTGCGCTTACCTGAGCTTATTGTTCCCGCTAATCCGAAAATGCAGCTTGCAGACTATGAAAATGTCGAAAACGAGCTGTTAGAGAAGTCGCTGATTTTGAATATGGGCGCTTGACGCGAGGTTAAGATGCAGAGTCGTGGTGGGACCCTACGACTTGGTTGTGTGCGACATACGTACTCTGGCTATCGATTCAAGGGGCGGGCAGGTCGCCGGGGTGTTCCGGTTGCCACTTCTGAAACGTTTTCTCGCTTCAAAAGCAAAGTGGCGCATACCACTTGGATAAGAGCTTTATCAGGGTGGGAGCCCCTTGGAGCCCCTTATGCCAGAATTTCATATTTGCCTGCACGCTGCCTTTTATTTCTTAGATCACCATCCGAGGCCATACGCTTATTTGCTTGGTCACCAGTGGGTTAATGTTATCGCGAGGGAAAGGCCGCTGGCTCTAAATGTTTTATCGGAACACCCGCGATCGAGAAAAAACGGGCGAGCCCGGGGCGTCACGGGACGCTTTGCATAATTATTCCCGGGCAGACCTCGGCCCTTTCAGGCCACGGCCCTATATCACTCTAGGAAGCCGCGGGCCTTGCCAAGCGCCACAATTATTACGCTGTGGGGGAAAAGTTACTCGCGTGAGATACACCGCTGCAACAGGGACTTCCAACCTTTGCGGCGTTATTACCGTAACTCGTTCTCCTATCCTACTAACAGGGGAGTCAATTTCTTGATCTTTGATAATGTCTCGAATGACTTGGGAGCACTTGGTCTTGGAGAGTTTGTCGGGCACTTTGGCTAGTATTAGATACCACGATAAATTCTGTTGTATATCGTGGACGGGTATTCAAAAATTATAAAATTCAAAACTGGAATACATGAACCATTGCTCTAATCACGGGGGGGGGGGGGGGTTCGGGCCACCCGCGAGCATTGTCGGGCCGCTCATAGGATACTCATCGCCGCGCTCTTGGGATGGGCGTGGCGTCGTCCGGATAGTCGGCGGGTGCTTGTCATATTGTCTGAGGACAAATCACGCAGCTCCACATATCGCAGACGTTAGGGATTAGTACCTGCACGGGGTGGAGCCGGCGACGTATAGTCTCCTAGCCCTCTGAACTGTACCGATCTTGCAGTCATGGTCATGAGCACAGGTAGCTTTCTACGTAGATGTTAACTTTGAAAGGAAGTTTTGATCAAACAGATAGAAACTTTCTGCACGCAAGAACTCGCTTGAAAAGCTGTTAGTGAAAACCTCTCCCAAATTTTCATGGCTCTACCTTTTTATTTGCAGCTTCAAAAGAAGGTGGGCTCCTTTTTGAGAGCACTCTCACTTTGTCGTTTATCACCATTGCTTGCTTTTTTGTATTGTATTAGAGTGGAAAGAAAAGAATGTCACTTTTCATTTCCTCGTCATAGCATTGCAACAAGGCTGAATCTCGGAAAGATGTATGAAGTACCATTCGCAAGAGCAGAGCAAGCTCTACGAAGTGGCATTACTATTTTTGCATAAAGTTTGATCCATTCGAAGTTCGAACACGGAGACTAAAAAGTTTCAAATGACTGAAAAAACTAAAAAAACTCACTAAAACTAAAATTCTCTCCGTTCAAAAAATTTCTGCGAACCCCCATTGCTCACGCACATACATCCCCCATCGAACATTCATGTGCGCAATTACTGTAATTCTTTCATCAATAATTGAAAAATCAAAAATTTTCATGCTTTTGCCGAAGTTATGCTAGGCAGTCTTCGCGTTCGCGTGAGTAATCGTGAGCATCCACAAGAGTGAGTTCTTAAGAAATATCGAATTTAACTTTCTTCTTCTGTTCTATGAATTGAATTCGATATTCATCGAATCGAAATCTAACTCTTCTAGAAAGCTGAAAATCACGGTTGCACTTCCCAAGCTAAGCAGTATAGAATAACTTACGCGGAAATTGCCTAGCATCACATTGGCAGTAGCATAGCATCGCCTTGGCAATTACTTACGCGGGAATTGCCTAGCATCACATGGCAGTAGCATGAAAATTGTCAATTTTCGATTTCTAAGCAAAGAATAATTACACCAACTGCGCACAGGAACGTTTGATGAAGGATGTTTGTCCGTGAGCAAGTTGGGGGTCCGTAGATATTTTTTGAACGAAGATACGAGTTTTCTTGATTTTCCAGACATTTGAAACTTTTTAGATTCCATCTTTACTTCACGTGGATATAACTTGGTGCGATAGCAGTACTTTTGTAGACTTGCTTTGCTCTATCAAATAATGTGCCTTACACGTTTATGATATTTGAACTGTTGCGATGCTATGGCGAGGAAATAAAACGAGACATTCTTTTCTTTACAACTCAATGGCTGGAAGCAAACATATAACATGACATTCGGTGGAACTTAAGGCCTGGCTCTTCTTACTTATCTCAGCCGTTTTCATAAAAGTCAAAGTCACTTTCAGGCACTGGATGGATATGTTAGCTTCACCACGACGGCCTATCGCACAATGGCACACGCTAGGTCCAGTTGAGGAAGAGGGAGGTGACAAGGACAAGAAGTAGCCTTGCTCTGGCCCTCCTTCAGCCTCTAACACTTCCCAAACCTCCTTCGCCTTCTAAAAGATGGATGTCCCCGAGTGATTTCTTGCGTTGTAAATCGGGTTTCCACCAATCATTCCGATTTTTGCTTTCGCAAGCGACAGTGTTCTCTTTTCATTGTTCACAGAGATCTGGCAGATTATATTGACAATTGTACTCAACATTCCGCGCTTCGTACACCCGTGTATGTCATGTTTTCTTCTCATTGTTAATCTATTGTATTTATTATATTTCGTGAGCGTTGTGCCAACAAATGCAGCGTCCGATACAAGCGGTGAAAATACTTAAACGTTTGTCATCTTCTGTTGGACGTCAGTATTGTATAGCTTGAACGCATAATTATAGATTCGGTCTAGTTCACTCCTACCAAGTGTGTTCCGTCGTGAGTAGCTGTGAAAAGTCGAGCTTCTCTATAAATAATTCGATCATGTGTACCATGGAAAGTTTCTCTGATTACCGAGAAACCTTTCAAACAGAGAGACAAACTCAGATGTCTCTCATAACGAATGTTTAAGCGAATAAATTCAACATTGAAAGAACGAAGTTCAATTCAATTTTCTACTCAGTCCAATATCGGAGCACCAAAGACAGTTTGAGGTTCTATATTATCACATTAGTTGTCATTACTTTGCTATGTTTTGTAATTGTCATTTTTTGTCTTTTTCCTTTGTCAGTACTAAATTTTACTAAAATCATGTCATGTACTACGCAAGATCAGTGTACCATAATAAGTAAATCAACTCATTGAAAATGGGATAAAAGTTGGAAATCCTCTCGACCACACTCTCATAGTTTAAAATTTGTTGGACGCGAAAATTCATTGATATCTCCTTACTATCTGGAGTATGCACTGCATCACTATCATCTACAGCAGCTTCTCACAGGGGAAGGATACTTGGATGCCAGAGCCAATCATAATGATTTGTATACCAAAAAATGCGCTTTTGAATACTGGTTCGTAGACTGTCTTTCATATCTGCGAAACGATAAGTTGAATGGAGTTATGATTTTTTTCATTAAAAAAATTGCGTTCCTGCGGAGGGTCAAAATCATCAATAAAAAAATTTTCTTTTTTTTTCCAAATGCTGAGTATGATCCAGATAGTCTAAATAAATATTACTACGTCTAAAATTTTCTTCAGTAGCATCAAACGGTAGACTAGATCAAATCTGGTGATTTTTACTATCCAAAAGTAGCCTAAATTTTCAAGGAAAAAAGTTCATAACTTTCTTCAAAAGATCGTTTCGCAGATTTCGAGCACAGATTCAGAATCTGCATTCGAAGGCGCATTTTTTGGTATACAAATCATCAGGAATGGCCGCGGCATCCAACTATCCTTCCCTTGTCAGACAGTCGATGGGATACCTCCGGAGCAGAAGTGGCAGGGTCGCGGGCTTTCCCCAGCGGAGGATTGACTTCGCGCTCCGGAGCCCTGCCATTTCACGCATTTTTGTGCTCCGGGGCTCTCCCAAAAGTGGCGCACCTCCGGAGCAGAGATTTGCGCGTCGCGGAGATTTGTGACGTCACCGTGACGTCACCGTGAATGAATGGGACCCCTCTCCGCGACGCGCAAATCTCTGCTCCGGAGGTGCGCCACCTTTGGGAGAGCCCCGGAGCACAAAAATGCGTGAAAAGGCAGGGCTCCGGAGCGCGAAGTGGCATATGTTTGTAAACAAATAGACTCGCGCAATATGCCCGCCGGAGGTATCCCTTCGACTGTCTGAGTTAGTAAAGCAATTACTACTAGCAAGGGAAGGAAACTAACTTAGATTCGCCTTTTGAGATGAGACCAGGGCCCGGCACAGATCGTCTAGAAGCAAGCTGGACTTCGTTTTTGGAGCAAAAAGCAAAGGAGATATCGTTTTTGACGATTCGGGGCCCAGCACCAAGAATAAGCGCCATTTAGTCGAATACAAGCTCTTCAGACAGGTTATCACACGATTGACATGCTCTATCGTGTATGGCGAAAAGTGCGCGCAATTTGAAAGCAAGGCTAAAATAAACAAATTGCTTGTTTACAGTGCACACAAAGTCATATGACACCAAAATTGTACTGTATACATTAAAAATTATTTGCAAAAGAATTATGTAAAAAGGTTTGAAAACTTATGTGAAGTAATACGTTTTCCAAAATTAGATCGTCTCCAGACGGCCACCAGACGATCTGAGATCGTCTGGAGCATATATTTCTGTCACTTCACATAAGTTTTGGATTTTTCTATCATGGACGGATTCCCCGGTCAAAATTCTACCCCTGAGCATGAAAACATTTTCATATCATTGCCTTTCCTTTGTTTTTTGCCTTCATTTTCTCATATATCGCTTTGTAAAATATCGCGCTCCAATCCCAAACTCTTGTGCATGCGTAATCAGCTCCAATTTGGATTTTCACTCTTATCCTACGTTTTATCTTTCAGACTAGTAACTATTTCTTGTTTTCATCTTCTCCTAAGCAAATAGGTCAAAGGGGACTTCGTAAAACTTCCGAAAATCATGGAAGACTTCGTTTTCAGAAACGCCAGAAACCGACTCGTGCCGGGCCCTGGATGAGACACATATATTTGGAATCAGCTTTGAACGCTGATTTCAAATATGTTGTTCCTAGCTGCTTAGCACTACTCCGGAGCCAGTTATGGGCTTGCCGTTGTGAGTAATTAACAAATTCTGAATGTCGTAAGGCGTATACATAAGAATCTTCTCGAAAAAAAGTGCTAGGATGTTGAACTAGCATCAGATTAATCCTTTCGATTTTGGAAGCGAGCGTTATACAATTGCAAAACCACCTAGACCTCGACACCGTGTCATCCGTAGCTCGAGGAGCACGCAAACTTTGCATAGAAAAGAGACTATAACTCGCTTCAGAATAATGCTAAGCAGCTAAGAACAGCATATTTGGAATCAGCGTTCCAAGCTGATTTCAAATGTATGTGTATCATCTCAGTAGGCGAATCTAAGTCAGTATCCTTCCCTTGTAAGATATGAAGGCTGTATCGATGTCCGCTGACATCGTCGGACAACGGCCAAGAATCAATCTGCACAAGTGTCTAATAATATAATGAATTGGAGAATGTCTCATTTCTCAAGTTAGGAGGAATTTCCACATGCATACTGCTTGCGAAGACTTTGAATCTATGCAATTTGGACTTTTCCGAAGTCAAAGCTCAGTCTCTTTCCGAATATGGTTGTAAATCTGGTTGAGATCTTCCCGTGGGACGACTACTTCACACATTTTATTTTCAAAATCGTATTACTTTCTGTTTTATCTCATCTTATTTTATTTCAACTCACTTAGTGCTCTCTATTTCCTAATTGGAGCGGTTAGTAACAACCACAAGCAACATAGCACGGTTTGTCAAGCACGCATGAAAAGCACGTTTGTATCAATCGTTAGCATCTAAGTTGCAGGGATGTTCCTGGTGCGAGACGCTGGTGAACAACCGTCCTCGAAAGGAACGAATGGAAACATCGCTGGTACCTGTCGTACAACACGACGAACAACGGGGTTATAGGTGATACATGATTTATAAGCAAATCCGCTCCAACCCTAAGCAACTTTAGTCCATTCCATCTTTTTGCCATTTTTTTGTAAAACCCCTAAAACGCATTGGCTTTGAGGTAATTCTATTAGCTTCCATACTCAATTTCCGTTATCATTTCTAGTTACTTCTCCTACGAGGTGTTTGCTATCATTGTAGTCATGAATAAGTGATTATTAATTTCGTCGTTCATGCAAGTACTTTGATAAAGAATCTACAGAATGAAGTATTATGTAATTGCGCGTAAGTTCATGTTCACTCTCCACTTAACTTTCACAAGCTGTACACATGTCCAATACTCGTTGTCATAGCACGAAAAAGTACAACTCAAACATTTCCTGCTATATATCATACTCTATCATTGTTATGCACTTTTTACTTTTGAATGAACTTCACAATTGAAATCAGCATTAGAAAAGGCTTTAGTCATGCTATATACATGGTGTCCCAAAAAATTGTGAACACTGTTTGATTGTGCATAAGTCCCTTGCTTTCATGTCTTTTGCCGAGCTTGAGGCACCATTTTATAGAGCGAGGTTTAACTTAGTACAGTATGACCGCTCTTTATACTGTAGAATTACGGTATTAACTTCGACAAAAATTTTAGGCCGTTGGAGACCGTATTCTCCTCGGAACTAAACCAAACAAGCCAAAAACTCTTATACCATAGTAATGGAAGCCGCTGATTCCGAACATGAAATTTCCACTTTCCTGTTATGCTTCTTTCCAAGGCCCAGGTAAACCGTAATAACTGAATTTCCAGCATTTGTCAGAAATGTGAGTACACCGTCAAAGAAGCTAAAAGCACTTGTGAAAAGTTGTATAGTGGAATCAGCGTGCGCGCAAACCCTAGTCCATGATTTTTTAGATTTTCTGAAAAAAATTTTGCAAATGGCATATCTCATAATGGATCCACATGCTAGAATTTCATACCGTAATCCTACAGTAACGGAGAGAGATCGGTGATTCGCTCCATGCTACAAGTCTAAGCTGAACCTCGCTCTACAGAATAGTACCTCAAGCTCGGCGAAAGACATGAAAGCAACGGAGTTATTAACGAGCAAATAGTGTTAATAATTTATTTGGGACACCCTGTATTTATATCTCTACAAACAATATGTTAATAGTGAGATGAGTCATATACATCACTTCAAATTCTTAGGGTTGCTATATTATCGACCAAATCCCGAAGCAAGAATGTAAATGATTTTAGAAAAAAAGGCGATTGATGCTCACGAGGGAGCGGTCATGACATAACTTAATCCCTAACAATCTGTTTATTATCATACTTGCCTTGAAACGCTGATCTCAAGTATATACCTGTTTTCTGTTAGGCGAATTATGAGTCATGAGTTTTTGGATGTGAGAATACTTTGTTCCAATGAATAGAAATTGAAAAGACGACACAGGGCGCGAAAAGAAGAAGCATACCGAAATTTTAAATAAGTTATTGGAACATATTGGGGGAATACGCTCTACATAATAATTGACATCTTGCAGTTTCGGACGCTGAAAGCTCCCCTTAAATAGTAGCTTAGCAGATTACGAACATATATTTGAGATCAACTTCTAAAGGCGAATGCGACAAAATACAGCTTGCCTGGAATGGCTGGGTTAGGTCCAGACTACCTCCTCATCAGCATCCTCTGAAGCAAAAGCTTAATACGGAAAGATGTTCATTTTCAATTGACTCAAGTTTTTGTTCATATCTCAGGTCCATAACATTTGTTGGGAGCTCAAGCCGCCTCTAATTCTATTTAGAGATGGAAAGAAACAAGAAGAATCAATGGAGCAGGAGGTCATGTGTCTAACAAGCCTGCATCCTGGATCCTTAGAGTTATCAAAAGAAATTGTTTCAAACAGATTAATGCAGGACTTGATAGATATAATTTATAAACCTAGAGCCTTAATAGAAGACATAGACCCATTAGTAAACCTCCGTCTTTTTAGGTCAGCTCAAGCGAAACTACGTTGACGTTACGGCACCTCAGCACACTGCCAAGGAGCAATTGTTCGGATAATCCATACCCTACCATCGAATCATGTACAACGCTTCAATTGCTTTAACGGAGAAACTACACTGGATCTAGTGATGGAGTGGGGAAGAGGTTCACTTCATATTGAGAGGTTGAAGTTTCAAGTCCGGCCCAGCTTGAATTTCTTTGCGTAGCCTCAAAAAATTCATTTTGTCGACATGTTCTGCGTCAGCGGGCACTTTGTCCAAGATCCATACAAAGCTCCAATTTTTCTTGCGCACCAATGTTTGCTTTCTCTTTTCCACTCATCTCATTTTATTTTTACACTGTATTATAATCGCTTGTAACTGAGCAATAAGTATAGTACCCACACTAATTATTCGACAGAAAACGCGAAAACTGACAACCCGCGTTTTTTTGTTTTTTCTTCATAACTTCCTTAAAATTGCATAAAATAAGAATCCGAAGAAAGCATGATGTTCAGCTCATCAAGATGAATCTTCTGACTACACTCTCTTACTATTCCGTTTTCAGTCTGCTCGAATTTTATGTGAGGATGGGTATTCGTAGTGGTGTAACTCAGTGAAGAACACATATGGAAGATTTAAGTTAACATGATTCAGCAGAGCTGTTCCAGTAGATTTTCATGCGCTAGCGACTAGCGGAGGAATCCCTTGCCATAGAAAAAGATAGGCCGGTTTTGAAAAAATCGATGTCTCTCAAATTTTAGCTACCGTAGCCATACAGTAAGACGCTATTTTGCAAAGCAGGTGTGTTTTTCGTAATCAGCACGGTAGATAACCTCTATGAGCAAGTTTTCCAAGAAATTCGGGCCCTTTGATTTTTTCTCGTTCTAGGCTCGCCGAAACTCGCCGACGGATTTTAGCTGAAATATTGATGGTCTAGGATTGACCGGAAACTTCGCCCATAGAGGTTTTCGGACTCGCTGATTACGAAAATAGTGCTCTTTGTGCAGCGTAAGTTGTTTTAGCAAGGTTATGCTGAGAGGAATGCTGCGACACTATGCAAGTTCCTAAATTTGTCTGCTCTTTTCGGATATCTGTTGAACAAATTATCTGCTCCTTTTTGTAATTTGAAATCACTGGAGAAAGTACTCTCAGAGCATGCTTAAGCTATGCCCTTACCCGCATTGGTCGCCGAGTGAGCCTACGAACTCATGTCCTCTTGAAAATCGTTCAAAATTTCAAGGTCACATATTCTGGCCAAATATCACCGCGAATGGCTGCAGATCACTCTGATTGCAGAAGTCATGTTTGTACATATGTAAATTGATAATTTTAATACAGCATAGTTGCTTACCCCCTATGCCAACTCTTACACCTGTAGCTCAAAAGTTTGCAAAAAAAAGGTAACTGTTTTTAAAGACTAATATTGTGTCCGTTGTTGGCACCCTCACTCCCACTTAAATCAATTTCCAGCCGGTAGCTCAAAGTTTGCAAAAAACCGATAAATCGATATCGACCGATGACGAAATGTAGTCTACGAGAGCACCTCGACCCCTAAGTTGTGTGTACTCCCACGGTGGTGTAACTGCACGAAATGGGGCGATCGTTTACGTTTATCCTTTAGACGCCTATGATTTTTATGATGAGAATGACAGACTTTAAAATTTCAACTGTTATTGTTATTTATCTCTAACATACTAAACGTGCGTGAATGTCTGTCTGTCACGTGTCTGTGCGTCCGTGCGTATGCTCCCAACAGAATTGCATCTCTGGACCAAGACTAAACTCCGCACACAACTGGATCGAGCTGCTCTCGTAGACTACATTTCGTCATCGGTCGATATCAATTTATCGGTTTTTTGCAAACTTTGAGCTACCGGGCTGGGAATTGATTTAAGTAGGAGTGAGGGTGCCGACAACGGACACAATATTAGTCTTCAAAAACAGCTACTTTTTTTGCAAACTTTGAGCTACAAGTGTAAGAGTTGGAATAGGGGTAAGCGAATATGCTGTATCAAAATTATCAATTTACATACAAACATAACTTCTGCAATCAGAGTGATCTGCAGCCATTCGCGGTGATATTTGGCCAGAATATGTGAAATTGAAATTTTGAACGATTGTCATGAGGACATGAGTTTGTAGGCTCACAGTTCGACGATCAATGCAGGTAAGGGCATAGCTCAAAGGCAGTGGCTCGGCAAATCTCAATCTAGTCAAATTTGCGCTTACCTGGGGTTTTTCAATACGCTGATCCCAAAAATCCACTTTTGAAAGCTTGAGAACGGCGAAAATGAGCGTTTTTAATGCCCTTCCCTTTGATACTGGACGAGTGGAGCAAGGCCGATGACGAAAAATCGTGGCAGGACCCAATGGTTATAGCGTTGCGGCGGGCAGCCTCCAATGGTGAGAAGGGGGTAGGGGAACGAAAGCCGCCAGTTTGAGCCGCCTTTCGCGGCCAACTGGTCCTTTCGCAGTGTTGTTGCATGTCGTTCCAGGACCAGCAGTCCGCGAAGGCAGCCTAAACTGGCGGCTTTCGTTCCCCTACCCGTGAGAAGGAAATTGCGAACTCGTTCAGATGCGTGTAAGATTGGCCTGCGCGTGTAAGTTCGAGAGCGATTTTCTCGGCAGGGAAAGCATGCTGTGCAACCGGGATTGCACTGTTTTCATAGTTGGGCGATAAGGAACCTACCGCGTTAAAACCCGAGTTGTTGGATTCTGCCGAACCACTGCCTTTAAGCATGCTCTGAGAGTACGTTCTTCAGTGATTTCAAATTACAAAAAGGAGCAGGTAATTTGTCCAACAGATACGAGAAAAGAGCAGACAAATTTAGGAACTTGCATGGTGTCGCAATATTCCTCTCAGCATAACCTTGCTAAAACAACTTACGCTGCACAAAGAGCACTATTTTCGTAATCAGCGAGTCCGAAAACCTCTATGGGCGAAGTTTCCGGTCAATCCTAGACCATCAATATTTCAGCTAAAATCCGTCGGCGAGTTTCGGCGAGCCTAGAACGAGAAAAAATCAAAGGGCCCGAATTTCTTGGAAAACTTGCTCATAGAGGTTATCTACCGTGCTGATTACGAAAAACACACCTGCTTTGCAAAATAGCGTCTTACTGTATGGCTACGGTAGCTAAAATTTGAGAGACATCGATTTTTTCAAAACCGGCCTATCTTTTTCTATGGAAAGGGATTCCTCCGCTAGTCGCTAGCGCATGAAAATCTACTGGAACAGCTCTGCTGAATCATGTTAACTTAAATCTTCCATATGTGTTCTTCATTGAGTTACGCCACTACGAATACCCATCCTCACACAAAATTCGAGCAGACTGAAAACGGAATAGTAAGAGAGTGTAGTCTATCAGAAGATTCATCTTGATGAGCTGAACATCATGCTTTCTTCGGATTCTTATTTTATGCAATTTTAAGGAAGTTATGAAGAAAAAACAAAAAAACGCGGATCGTCAGTTTTCGCGTTTTCTGTCGACTAATTAGTGTGAGTACTGTATATGCATGATTGTGCACTTGTATCATTGAGTCTGCACGGTCACGCCGCAGTGAAACGGCAAAGTAGAAGCGCGCAGGAAACTGGCGCCCAAACAGTAGAGCGCTGAAGTGGCCGCCGTGTTTTGCCACGCATATCAGGCTTGAGACCTGCCTGGCACAAGGCGTTTTATCATGGTGCAAGGATAAACGCTCAACCCTCTATTGTAAGCGCATGCTTTACAGGATGCGAACAAGCTTGTAGCCGTTGATTTTACAAGGAAAGGCCTTAGCTTAGACTAGGCTTGCGCAATTATTAGGCTGACGCACAATTCTTGCACCAAAATTTTTGAAATTCTGTCACTTCCTCCAGCTTCAAGGAAATCTTCTGATTTAGTACATAACGGACAGAGGAAATTTTGCGCTTTTTGCAGATGCTCGAGTCAAAATTTTTGAGCGCATATGGCGACGATATAAACTGACTGAGAAAAATACCCACAAGATGATTTTTCGATTGTTGGTCACAATTGGCAGAACATCTACTAGAATTTACATTTATTTTTGGTCTAGATTTAGGACATATTATTCTTAACTAGAAAAAGTTGGTAGCGATTGGATGTCCTTGCGAATAGTTACGATTCGATTTTTCTGAATTAACTTATTGATTTTGTTTTATATTGATTTTCTAAAATGTGCTTATAGAAAAGTGGCATATAGTGGGGGGGGGCCCGGCCAGTTTCCCATAGGTACTACCTCCGCGGCGCATACGCATCGCGCGCCAACGCGCGCTCTGTTGACGCTTCTCATCTCACTTTTAGCAAAAAAAAACATTTTTACGTGAAGGTAGGAGAGAAATAAGGAGTGGAAACCCTCTAATCTCAGTTCGAAAAAAGCCGAAGCAAAGGAGAACCATCACAACTTTCACTAACACTTACAAGGGAAGGAAGGTGGGTCGAAGTGGCCTTTCAGAATAAGATGGGTATCATCTTGTAGGGCTTCGAACGCTGATTTCAAATCTGCCTTCCTTATCTGCGGCGCGTTTTTGGGTGAGGAGTTATGAGGGTTTTTAAGGGGGGCGGAAGTCGATACAAGTACAATCAAGGACAGCACACCGCCGTGTGCCGTCTGGTGTAGAGTGGTTAGTGTGGTGGTTTTGCAAGCAGAGGCTTCCAGGTTCGAATCTCCTGCTGTGCTTTCCGTTTTGCTGGTCATACAAAGAATTTGTATGAGCATGAACAGCGTCCATACACCACCCCCTGTTTCTTTTATCAGAATCTCGAGGCAACAACTGCTCTCTCTTTGCAAGTGATTTAAAGTGGAGGTAGAAATGTCAAAAGAGTTAATTTGTCACGTAACACCCCGATGAACGTAAGAGGTCACAATGTTCTTAACATGCAAAGACCCACGCATAGTTGGTAAAGCTGAAAAAGCGCATGTTCAAGTTTAGCAATCAAAAACTCATTAACCTGCAAGATATTCTCGCCTGTTCTCTTGGCTTATTCCTGGTACGCCAGCGGCTAGCTTGATGCACCTCCGAGAGATTTTGAAACGCCCGCCTGCCCGCCCGCACGTATGTTTTGCACATTTTGTCCTCTCCTTTCATCAGTGCACATAGACATTCAAAAACATAAAGTAATAAAACTTTTTTTGAAGAGATTTGCAGTTAGAAGGGAGAGTTGATGTATAGACGATACGCGTGCTCATACAAATTTTTTGTAGACCAGCAAAAGGAAAACCACAGTAGGAGAGTCGAACCTGGGAGCCTCTCCGTGCAAGACCACCACACTAACCACTACACCAAACGCACACCCCGGGGTGCTGTCCTTGATTGTACTTGTATCGACTTCCGCCCCCTAAAAACCCTCATGACACCTCGCCCAAAAACGCGCCGCGGATAAATGTCAGGATAGAGGTTCATGACGCCTTTACCTGATGTGTAGCGGGTTTACATTATTACTATAATCTTTATTATACAAGCTATATACAAATACGGCGGGCGGAGGTCACTGCCAAGGTTCGCTATCTTAGGCCAACCTCCATCGCGAGTTGGGTAGTAGCTGCGTCCCGACAGGTGAAGGTCGTTGGTTGGTTATCCAGCTCGCTTAAACCAAATTCCCTACTCGATCGATGAATCTGAGGATAATGGTACGAAGTCGAAGTTCTTTATGGTCTCGCCGTATCATTCTTACACACGTATCTCGGAAGACGTTCAACATTCAACAACAGCAAAACAAGCTCGAGGACGAGCTTTCTGAAGGAATGGAGATGTCGGGACGCAGCTATTACCCAAAAGCTGCTCGTGGAGGTTGGCCTAAGGCACGGCGGGCGGAGGTCACCTTGGCAGTGACCTCCGCCCGCCGTCAGGAGACGGTTCCATCTTCCCCCTTTCCCTTTCCCCTTTTGTATATAGCTTGTATAATAAAGATTATAGTAAGACTAATGTAAACCCGCTACACATCAGGTAAAGGCGTCATGAACCTTTATCCTGACAGGAAGACGGATTTGAAATCAGCGTTCGAAGCCCTACAAGATGATGCCCATCTCATTCTGAAAGGCCACTTCGACCCATCTTCCTCCCTTGTTAGTTTTATAGAGAGAGGAGCATTTCTGAAACGTTTTCCTTTCGTAGTCGTAGTCATAAACCTGAGAAGTGTAAGCTTAAGAGCGTCATTGTACAAGAAGAAGCTTTGATGCTGCATCGAAAAGGAACTAAAAGTCCTTGTAAAAAACATACATATTCAGAGAGATACGGTAATTGATAATTGTCCGTGATAGAAACTTCTGCAGATAACTCTTCCTAAAAGGGACTCAATCGTCACTACCGAGGCAAAAAACTAGAACTTTCTGAGAGAAATGCTCCTCAAGACCTCTAAGGCTTGTAAAAGCTCTTAGACATCAGCTGTCGTGGGTCGGTTAACCCCAAAATAAAGAGATTACAGAAAAACAAAGTTAGCGAAGATAAAAAAACGCATAAAAACCTTAGAGGCGGGATGAAAAGCGTATTGAAGGCATGCGCTGCGTGCGCGGCTCGGAGGCACATATGGGAATCTGGCCGGGGTCCACACTATAGCAGTGTTTTCAACATGAAAATCATTGGAAAACGTCTTACGACTTTTTTAAGGAGTCTTGAATTATTCAATCGCATTTTTGAGAAACATCGAAAAACGCTGCTGCGGGTTACCTGGGCCGACTTGAGAAGAATGCCTTTTGGTAAAAAACGAATTTTATATTCCTAGCTAGCAACTCAGTTTAGCCTATTGATGGAGTTTTCTACTTATAGAGTATTCATTCTAGGCAAAACGTAGCCGTAGATGGCTTAAAACTCCCTTTAACTCCTACATTAATTTACAGTAATGAAGAAGGAAGCGTGATTAGCTCCACGCTGTAAACCTGAGTTGAATTCCGCTTTAATGGTTTCTGGTTGAAGCTATGCAAAAGTCTACTTGGAAAAAGGGTCATTAACAATCAAAAAATGTGTACTTACCTTTGGGACACCCTGTTCTCTGGCCAATAAGAAGTCAACAAAATATTAGGCACTTGGATAGATGTCATTAGGTGTATTGATGCATGTCTGATCCGGATCCAGCGGTCCATCAACTTCGGCAACCACTATCACTGCCGGAAGGCATGTTGCGCAGTCAACATGATTGTGCTAGTGAATGCCAAGGCTCGCTTGATATCAACTCGTCAAGTGATCATTACATACACAGCAGAACTCGACAAAACGAGTGTAAATGCTACTACTCGCACCGTGGAAGAGCTTTTTTGTACGTAGAGTAATAATTATGCACATAATGAGATAAGACATTATCAGTGAACTAGATGCTCATAGATGAACTATGCAACCAATTGCAGCGACGAGAAAATATTACCGGATATGTGACTATTCTGATATGATGGATGTAAAAGCGACAGGCGGGCTGTGTAGCTGGATTTTGTTGGTACCCCGGCAAGCGCTCTGCACTTTATGGAAGTCGAACTAATTTATCATGCAAGTACTGCACATTTTGATAACCTTTCCATGACTACTACAACAACAGCTAGTACTTAGTCTGTTACCTCCAGATCCTTGAGAAAATCGGAGGCAGAAGAGTGTTTATGTATGCTGTGTGCCCCAGAAAATTTGAACCTGTGAACCACGTGGCGCGACGCTGCCTTTCGTTCTTTTTGACACATTTCTCCCGAGATTTCAACGGAACTGCCCGAGATTAACACGATAAAAAGAGCGAAAGGCAGCAAGATGACATGGTACCTATGGGAATCTTGCTAGGAAATAAACGATACTTCGGTTTTTGTTAAATGATGGAAATGTGGGAAAAGTAGAAATACTCTTCTATAATGAACGTCTCTTTGAATTGGACTTGACGCTCACTTAGCTACTGTTACAAATTAGGTGAAGCGAGAAAACAAGAACGAAAACGAAAAACAAAGGATTGGCCAGCCATCATTCCTTATAGCGTCGTGTTGCCAGTGTATCGTTCCTTCCACCTTTGCTGCTACCCTTCTGACGTCGCGGACTGCTACGTGCGACTAACACGTTGGCAACATGCAGCAACATGTTGGCGTGGCCAAAATGTTCTGCCAACATGTTTTGGCATGTTGCAAACATGTTGTTGCCACGTTGCCAACATGATAGCCACACGTGGCACGTCTGAGACGCAGACCAACGGTAGCAGCAACTGTGGAGGGGACGATACGTTAGGCGAAGCATTTGCGACATTTGAACCCGTTGGCAGAATTTCAAACCTCTACTGCAAAGCACGATGCTTTGTACTCTCTAAACTGCCACGTATATATGCTGTTGTCACACGTGGCGTCTTTGATAGCGAGAAAATACACAAAACAATGCCTTGCATTTGAGGGTTAACAAGTTCACCAACGTGTTCAGATGTCTGCAAATGCCCCGCCCAACGTGCAGCGGGGAGGCAGCGATAGCAGCTGAGAAGTTGTGTGCGATTTTGCGCTAAATCTGTCAGCCAGTGGAGGACCAAGGGAGCGGGCGCAGGGAGAGGGAGGAGGAAATTTTTGAATTTGCTTACATAGTTTATAAAAATGTGCAGGTCACTTGCTTGTTCTTGCGGATTATAAATAAAATTTTTGAAATTCTCATAAAAATTCATTTCGGGGGGCTAGATTCCAGGGGTTATCGACCCTCAAGAGTTTTGAGAAGCACACCAAAAAACTTTTGAATGCGTCGCAGACGTTACGCACTTTCATTTGAGAAAAAAATCCTGCGACCGCGACTGCTGTCAGCAGTGTTAGGTAAAATGACGGGTAATGTAAGTTACTCGGGAGAAACTACGGAATCTTTCCATAAATCTCCTCGTTAGCACACTATTGCGTCAGATCATCGCTTATCTCCTATGACTTGATCGAGAGATGATCTCCTTGCCGCACTCGACCTGAGGCTCACCTCTCAGGTGACGTTCAATACTTATAGCAGTAATTGGAAGGTCGTCATATCACCTGACCTAACTTCACATGAAGGCCTCAGTTCAGATCATCTGGTCTGATTGGCACTTACTACGGCCCTAAAGTTTCAAGAACTCTAACGTAAAGAATATACTTGAAATGATGTGGATTATCGCTAACAACTATTTTTTAAAGTTATGGCACTGTGGCATTGCGAAATTCGGACCTTCGAACGCTCATAACTTCTAGAGAACCGCGCAGCGGATATGGAAGCTAGATTTGCATTCAGAACAAGGCGCATCTAATGATATGGATTTCGCTCCAAATCGCCACGGCGATCTAAGAATAAGATCATTCTCTAGTAAGAAAGGTGAACTACTGATCTCTTGACTGTATTATCGAATAGCTTCTATCTTTATGACTGAAAGTTTCCGTTTTTTGTGTGCGCTAGATTGCATTCATGATTGCTCTGTTCAAATCTGTGTTTTGGATTTGAATAATTTCTCCTACTCGATCCTCGCTTCGAAATGTGCGTGTAACCCACCGATAGTTGACTGAAGTAAAGAAATTGAATTTATTGCAACTCAAGATAAAAGTGTATTGAAATTGCTAACCCTCATCTTTGTTCAAGGAGTCCCCATTGAGGCATTTACAAAACTATCGTCCACACGGGCAACATATCTTCCTTGCAGCAAAAACGCCTAAGTGTGCTGGCGGCTGTCAATTGCTACTTTTTGCGACTCGTTTCGCCAAGCTATGGTATTGCTCAATTCAATGAAAGCAATTCACGCATAGGTAAAAAAATCGTGCCCATTTCAATTGATGCATAGGAAAAATGAAAATGATAAGTGAAACTACACAAAATGAAGCTGAAGGTAGTTCGCCGATCGTTTTGCTTTTTCCATGTTCATCTCTATTCCCGTCACATCACTTTCGAACGATGGATTCAAATTCCCGCATAGTTCTGACACAAACAATTGCCGTTAGATTTATTGCTATCATTATTTCTTTGTGAAGAACAAAACATATTCAGGCACATTTTAATCATTTAAGCAGATAGGAACGAATAATTTGCTTAAGTGACTGATGCTAACTTACAAAGCAAGTATGTAGTCTGACCCACATCTCACGCATACTAGCTGGTTCTCATCGTTCGTCGTCGTGACCTTCACGCGCATGCGAACGGATTAAAAGCATAGTTCATGACGAACTATGGCTGCGCTTAGGTGGAATGAAAGTTTTATTAGCCATTTGCACGAGAATATTCTGTTGCAGCTGTCATACGAGTCAATGGAAAACGATTAAGTTGGTCCACTAGCCTTGCAACAGAAAATATGGAAAAATCCCAGAAGTCTTCAAGCATTTGGGTTTGTGTAACAAGACTTTTCACTGTTCTAAACGTATCTCAATATTACCATACTTATAGGGACAATAACAAAAGTGAAAATTTGATAACTATCTAAAAATTATATATTCCGAGAGACATCCAAGCTAGGACTTACAAATATTAGGCCTCCAAAGCAAAAGCAAGTTTAGGAATTTGGTCAGGAATTTTAGAATTGATCGAAAATAAAAGGTTCACGATAATCGTTTCTTTCTCAGCTTGGATGTCAACATGTTTTTGAGTTTTTTTTTTATAGTTTGAGGCATGACTCGTGAAGCCCATTAATAATTTATTTTGCTTGATTTCAGCCTACACCATTACATCTTGCTTGGTAAACATTCACATTCGTCCTGCGCGCGACACCTGACATTTCGCAACGGTAATAAATTAGAGTTGATAGCATAACCGAGAAGAGTTTTTCATAAAGTCCTTTGTTTCAAGCCTGATTTTATTCTTGAAGAAAGTTACAGGTTGAAAGTGGCAAGAAGTGTCACGGATATGTTTATGTAACTCATCATCGGAGCGGACATTTGCAATAATATTCCACAAGCGCAGATTTTCCAAACCTTACTCGTCTCAGGAAAGCAGTGGTCTTTGATCTGTATTTTGACAAGCCAAAACCCCTCAAAAATCAAAAAGATAGGCATGAAGCGTAAAAGCTGCAAATATCCTTATAAGTCTTTTCAGATCTTATCTGCCTGGGTAGCGCAATTTTCATTTACGGGAAACATTATGAGCTTGAATTTCTTTGCAATTGTGAACCTAAAGTGTTCTCAAAACTTTGCTGCAACCTTTCATAAAGTTGGTGGTTTTTGCGATACTGACCAGTTTTCATAAAAACTTGCGCATATCACTTTGTTGCAAAGACTTTTGCCGAAATTTTTATCACCCAGCCCTCCCTGCCCAAATCTGGCACTTGCATAGAGCACCTCAATGATTGTAATACACTGTTTGGAACGTACCTGGCCAAAAATACTTCCAATTCAACTTTTTACGCGCTTTTTGCTTCATTGTGCTCATCAAACCTCGAAACCATCATTTCATTAAAAATCACGTTTTTTTATGGTTTCCTCGATCTTCTTTTGTTTGGACCTTAACGATTTTTTATTTAGTTGAAATACAACCATTATAGCCTTCCTCTCTTATTAAAATGCTTTTTACGAAGAAGGAGACATATTTCATCGAAAACTTTGCACACCATCGCCACCTCTTATTCATTTCGAGAAAGCATACGTTGGAAGACAAGAGATCCAGTTCTTCTCGTCAAGAAATTCAGCTCCAAAATTGTATGTTTTATCTTCAAAACCTTACAAGCGTGAAAAATACGCAAATTTTCTGTTACCAACATAATGAGAGTTAAAGAGTTGTGCTGACATACACATCAAAATAAGATAAGACTCTCAAAAAAATTCGTAAAATTATTTCAAGACAAAATTAGAAGATTGTCTGCAGTAAATTAGCGACCTGGAAATCTTTGTACGCAAGCTACTGAACAAGTTTTATTTTATAAAGAAAGTTTAGACTTCGAACTTTAGTAGTAATAGAACAAATTAAATAACGCACTTTTTCGCCTCTTTAAGGAAGTTGGAAAAGCTGGTTACTCTCAGATTTTATGGAGTATTTCGAAGCACGGAAATTTTTTTTTGTAAATTTAGTGGCCTCTAGGTTTAGCGAACACATATAGCAATAATCGAGTCCGCAACTGAAGTACTTGAAGCCAGAAAGTTTTCAAACACCCTATATATTCACTTTAGCAAATATGTAAGTATTGAAAGTTAATAAGTAATGCCATAGTGAGAAGTGAATTGACAAAACATATTTCCATTTCTTCTATGAGAACGACTAGATAAACAAAATGCTGTTTACTATTATATTGTTCTTGAACTGACAAATATCTGCTGTCATGGGAAACAACTACGAGCCCAAGACTTGCAGCGCCTCATTGCGCTAAGCAAGTCTTCCATCTCACGCAGTTGACAGATTGGTATCATAGTTGCGTGGGACGTCGAAACATACTTAACGGACTAGATCCCGCTCATGGCAGTAACGTTTATAGAAAAGAAACAGATTTGTAGCCCATGTGTTACGAAGTCAAGAACAGAAACTGTATTAGGTCGTTCCAGAAGTGTTTTCTTTTCTTCAGTTGCCAAATTTATCAACATAATAACCAAATTAGATGTGTAAAGCAACACTACTTCCTTTTTCTGGCAGCTCTCCTTGAGCTGCAGCTCCGAACACCGAGATAAACATTTTCACTATTTCTTGACTGCTGCGATCCTACTAAAAAAAAATAAGATACTTATTATGGACTTCCGGAGAATCAGATAGCTCCCATCTACTCGAAACTTACGTAACAACATCTTTCCTTCCTCAGCTAGTCCAATATAATTTTTGAAACCAAGCTCGACTATCTTGAATATAAATCTGGCGATATATTAGACTTTGGTTTCTGGAATTACAAAATTTTACCAGCATATCACTTCAAATTACTTAACCTAACTATTACTCGGCCCCTCCAGAAAATTCTTAGTGTTGTTAATATTAAATACAACATACAGTAGAAAACATAATATTTTCATCTTCCTTTTTCCCTTTACGGTTTTCTCACAGGATCGAGTGGATCGATGGGAGCAAAAAACTTCAAAATGAGGAAAAATTGCTATCATCTGTAATGTGTTCGTGAAGATTTAGATGGAAAACGAGTGTGAAGATATCATTTACAGTCTCGAAAAAAAAACTTTACTAGATAAAGGAAAGCTGCATTGAACGCGACTTGGAGGCGTGTAGTGTGAGATTTGCGTGGGTGGCAATCATAGAGATTCGATACACCAACCCTGAGGCAAAAACCCCAAATCTAATAGAGCTATATTCAAGCTATCTTCTCTCGAAGAACCCTCTATTCTCCGGAGACCAGGCCGTTAGGCAGCGACGGCATTTGCATTTGTGAGCATGGAAGCGGTGTCGCATGCTTAATGCAGTGAAATGAATGCGACACTAATATATTCGCTGTCGTTTCAGAAATCATGTGAAACACTACTGTTTAGCTTTTCTTGTATGTATACTACTAAGAGACTACTCCTTCAATGTAAAACTTATCTCAAACAAGGATAACTATCACTCTTTGCATTTATGCCTCACAGTTCGCCATCTTATTGTAAGACTTTTCGCGAAATAATGCAATGACTTCTAATTGCTTCATTTTCTGGCCTGTTCACATTTGAGTTTGAGCATCAAAAAATAATGCGCCCATAAATCTATCTCACCAAGGCTGTTTTAGTTGGTAGCTATTTATAAACAGCTGCGGTCTCACTTTATTGTCACAAGTTTCCAAAACATATCGTTTATGCAGAAACATCATATGAAAAAGCTAGCTATCAGATAACAACACTATTACTAAAAAACCCTAGAAAAGGTGCTTCGAAGCATTTTCGAAAGAAAAAAAATTAAAGCAAAGGTTGGATGTCTCAATCTAATTTGTACTGAAAAATTACCATCTGTATACCGTCGAGAAACCAAGTATAGAGGGTGCGCCAAAATTATCAGTGCCAACTTGACAAACAGTGCCACAAGGAAACCACTGGGAAAATACAAGCTCAAATTTATATCATAGAAGGCACTAATCAATCTCTAAAAATACCTTTTACAGAACTAAAAAAGACCTTTTTTCATGAGCGTGAGAATCAAAACAATCAGGCAAGCATTTAGAGAGAAGCAAAAATGGAATTTGTATACATTCATAATTTGCTCTGTAACTGTAGGAACTCAAAGCCTTTCTGTTAGATCCTTCATTGACTTTGTAGAGCACAATTTGCATTTTTACATAGGCCTAGTTGAATTTACATAATTTGTTCCTTCACGAAATAAGAAAGAGCGGTGAGCAATGACTTTATGTTCAAAATCGATTATGAGACTTTCCAGATAAAAAAAAATTTTGTTTATGAGACATGCACAAATCATGACCTATTGATTAGAACGGCTTTGAATTTGATTTATAAGACATTTTCTGACCCCAAGGCGCACACAGGAAAGCCGAAACTAAAGGCCGAAAATACATCACCTATCGGTATGCTCCCTTTCAACAAAGTTTTTGAAAAAGCAAAAATTCTCTGAATTGAATTACAAACCTCCATACCAGTATTAGAGACGAAGGCTTGCTCTACTCTTAAACTCAATTACAAAGCAAGAGGAAAATTTTTCAAAAAGATATTTTATGAATTTTCAAAATCATGCTTGCGTACGGAGTACACTTCAGTTGGCGAAAAAGTACAGATTTTTTCAAAAGGTAAAGCAGCAAATTCTGATTTGACTATTGCATTACGATCATGATGGTTGGTGAAAACGCATACTTGATCCGTCCTCAAGCACGTCTAGTATCCTTCTCGCACCCAAGGAAACGCGCCGGTAATTTTGCATCCTGTACACATCTTACGGGAAGGATCCTTGGTCGAAGTGGCCTTTTCAGATGTCATGCAAATATTCTTGAAGGGCATCGAACGCTGATTCTAAATCTGTCCTTCCCATCAGCGGAGCGCCTTTGGGTAAGGAGTCATGAAAGTTTTTAAGGCGGAAATCTGAACGCGTGGGAGGAAGGAACTCAATGGGAGTTCCCCGTGAGCTTGAATGGAACGGCATTGCCTGTCAAATCACTTCCGTGGGGAGATTAACTTCTAGATTAACTTCTTCTTATAGCCTTACTCAACACTAGTCCATTTGTGAGTTGCACAAGGTGTTAAGTCAATCTAAACCTCGTCTTGCGTTTAAATTTTTGGTTCTCCGAACGCTCATAAATTCTTATTCAGAGGTGCTCCGCAGATAAGGAAGACGGATTTGGAATCATCGTTCGATTCCCTTCAAAGATATTTGCAACTCTTCATGAAAGGCCACTTCGACCAATGATCCTTCCCTCATTAGTCAAAACACAGATTACTGACAAAGAAGAAGCCCCTATATCAAAAATGCCATACTGTAATTATAAGCATTATCATAAATCGAAATTTACTAGGATTGGTATTACCATTTCAACTTTCATGCTAAGGTCCATAAAGAGATGTTGAAGAAAGAGAGATTTCTAGGTACACCACATTTTCGAAAGTACTTCAGCTCTGCCCCGCTCAGGGAATCGTCTTGCATTAAATGAATTCTCCACACCTGCTTACCTAGTAACCACATAAAAACAGTTGTTGAGCGAAATAAAATTCAGTTTCAAAGTTGACTTCCAGACAGTCCTAACAATGAATATTTTATCTTCCGAGAGGCCAGCTTAGCGAGAGATATTAGTTCTTCAACGACTCTTATTCACAGATGACTGAGGTTCAAACTACTCTCGCAATCGAACGCATACGTAAGTTCTACCTGGCACAAGAACATTAGCAAACAATGCTCGAGTGCCTGCTATCGCCGCTTTGCAGCAAAACAAACACGAATGATATCAGTGACTTATTGCATGTGATAAGTATACCGATTCCCAAATAAATGATTGTACTTGTTTCATGCACACTTGTGGCATAGTAATAATTTTATTATCTCGGGCATCATAACAACTCGTCTTTGACCATTATTGGAACATTCAATTCAGAACTATCACAAGAAGCGTAAATAATACAGCTACGCGGAGATGCAATCATAAGAGACTGATCTGGAGCACAATACCCATCTACATGATCATGAAAATGATAACACAATTTTCCATATTATTTTCAAAGCAAATTCCATGTGATGAGAAAAGTAAGGATCATGCACCGTTTTTTCAATGATTATAACAACTGTTGCTAGATTATTTTGAAATCACTTTGGATTAAACTATGTGGAAGGAAAATATGCATGTCAAACATTTCAACACACAGATGCGAACACAAGAGATAAGTTCTCAGAGACAAGAAATCGTACCGCATCCATTCGGATAAAGGAACTCGCGGTGAGTAACCGGTTTTGCACGCGGACGGTCGGTACCGCCGGGAGAAGAACAACACAAAACATTCAAACACAAAATCAAGAGCGCAAGGCACTCGGTAACCTGAGTTTGGCGGAGGTTCATATTTACATACGAGTGAGTATCTCGCCGGGCTCTGCACCCGAAGCAGGAAAGACAATGTGACTGAGAGAAGCAGCAACTATGGAGAATTGAGATTATTGCGGGCGCATGGGAAAACCTTCCTGCTGCAGCCTTCGCATCATGTCCGAGCTGGCCATGAGGCCGTTGGCCTGCGAGGAAGGGATTAAGGCAGGGTGAAGTCCCAGATTGGGAGGAAGGCCGGCAGACATTGCGTTCGGGGCTTGTAACGAGGGTGGCGCCATTTGAGGCATGTTCATTTGATTGGCCATCATCATTTGCATCATGAGCGCCTGCAGTTCAGGGCTGGCCAAGCCCTGTGGAGGGCCCATCGCGTTACCCATGGCGCCAGCCATCTGCTGCGCCTGCATCATTTCCATTTGGAATCGTTGCATATCAGTAGGCTGTTGAGTCGGCATAAAAGAGAGGCCGCTGGCGGCGGCGGCTGCTGCCATTCGCTGGTCCATGAACGGCATCATTGGTATGCGGCCAGCAGCTGCTAGTTGACGCTGCATCTCCAGTTTCATCATCTGCAGAGGAAAAGTTTAAAAACAAGACGCAAGCATAAACTTAAACAAAGGGATCACGAATAAGTGTGTGTCTGTTCAAGCCCTACGAGATCGGAAAACTCACATGCTGTTGTTGAGCTGCAGCATGTTGCTGGGCTTCCATCAGTTGTGCTTGCTGCATTTGCTGCATCATTGCTACTGTCATCGGATCCATACCAGAAAACATATGCATCTGTCCGTTCATGGCTGCCATACGCGACAAATCAGCAAGGCCTCCAGGGATCACTCCATTGAAGTCAGGCTAAAAGACAAAGTTACCTATTTTATACACAAAGCATCGTAATCCCGTACCTTTTTCGGTTGAGTTGGTGTGTGCGGCTGCTGTTGAGCAGCGGCAGCCGCAACAGCGGCAGCCTTTTCCTTCTTCTCGCGTTTTCGTTTCGCCCATTCACAATCGCTTGGCATACGATATGACAAATCAGTTCTCGCACACATCTGGCCGCAAGGCCGCACGATTGACTGCACAAATATCGCATTTTTTGATGTGCACGCCTCCTGAAATATGGATTTCGTAGCGTATGCTGATAATAGCAGAACATTAGACGTAATGCGCAAAAAAGAACAAGAAAAAAGAGGCCATAAATGCGGTACCTGGTCGCCATGTTTCCAAGTGTTGTCATCACTGATAACATTTGCCACATTCTCATCGTTCTCATCCGAATCTATGTCATCGAATAACTTCTCCTCTTTCTTGGGTTCCTCCGCTCCAGTATTCTCAGGTTTAATCTCCTCAACCATTTTCGCAACTTGCTCTAATTTCTCTAGCGGTTTTCCGGACTCCAACTCTTTCTTCAACTCCGAAGTTGCCTGATAATACACGAGTTATGCCGTATTCAATCATAGCTAGCAGTGCACATTTTATTTTCTTACAAGCAACGAACATGTCGTATAATTACCTCGTTGTTGACAGTCGGTTGCGGCGGTTCTTCATGAACATTTGCGTCCAGCGGATTTGTTTGCTCGACAACATCCTCTTCTTTCTTGACATTTGTTGCCGGTGCTGGTTTTTCCTCGGCGGGTGCCTCCTCTTTTCCACTACTACTGTCTTCATCAACATCTTCCTTGAATAAATAACAAGAATTAAACCTCTAGTCATCTGCGACGAAAGTCATATGACCATGAAAACCAACCCTCTTCTTCTTCGAGTTGTTGTTGTTGGGAAGACCATTGTGATGATGCAGATGATTCGCGCGTTTCCTCTTTCCATTCTTTGTTTTGCTCACTGGCACTTTGTCGAGGTCGAATTCATGCACGGATGCCGCCTGGCTCGGGCTGCGACGCTCTTCGCCCATTGAAGGAGTCCTAAAAACGGCGACAATGTGACAGCATAGCGATGAAATGTTTGATTTCCACCTGTACGACTGAAAAAAAAGCGATAACAGCACTTTACGACGCTAAAAACCGGCTACGCTTACGAAGTGTTTCGCTGCTGTTTTGGCTGTTTCTAACGCAGATCATTATAGAACCGATTACAAGCGACTCCATTTTCGAGCAAGGTAAACTCATAGAACATATGGCTTGGTAAGTGTCCAAAACTTACTGCAAACAAGACTGGGAGAAAAAATTGTACAAACAATCTATTTACGGTTGCTCGGTTTCAGTATGAAATCCGGTAGATAACAAGTCCATGATTTAGGTAGAATATATGCGAGATCAATGGACGTGAGCAAATCATTCATACAAGAATTAAGTAAAATTCTAACGCAAACAAACCTTCGTCGTTCCTTCTTCCCAGCTCTAGTTCTCACTCCACTGTCCTCATCGATATCTCCGCTGGATGGGCTGCGTTTGAAGAGACACGGAGGCACAGTTGACGGCCGATCGACGGGACGTAGTTGACCGTATTTCTTATAGAAAAGCCGACAATCAGTGCATAGCAGCAGACCATCTCTTCCTGCATGATGCCAGTCGCGACTCTCTGGAAAGACAAATCTAGTTCAACATATAATAAAACAGCCATAAGCCACTTACTGGAGCCATAGCAATGATGGCAGGCATATTGCGATGCTTTTTCAGATTCCAATCCCTCCATTTCGCCCTCGCTTGCCGATGCATAATCCAGCAATTCAGTAGAAGCAGGTCGTGACGTCTTAAAGTTCAATTAGTAGCTACAAATACGTATAGAAACATAATGGATGACTACCTTGCTCTGTGAATTTTTTGAATTTCTCTTTATGCATGCTACTTGATTTCGCTGTCGTGAAAGTGGTTTCGGCTTCACGGCATCAGAAGTTTTCTTCCATAGATAATAGAAACCAACCAGTTGATCCTGAAAATGTGCACATATTTTTGACAAAAAAAGGCAACAACTATTATACATGCAAATCTATGTGTAAGAAATTAGAAACCAAGGAAACTTTAGAAAGGAACTCTTACCCGACTATGAAGAGGCAGCAATTCACGACTAATTCGCACAAAGTTTTTGCCGATAGTCTTTATTCCCTTGCAAAACTTCTTCGTATCCTCAACGGTCATGAAGTTCGCATCCGCGGAGAGCAATTTATCATTTGCATTCATTTCCTTGAGTGCCTCATCGAATTTGTATCCGCAGCGATGCAACGTGGTGAGAGCGTCGTCAAAAAGCAGATCGCTCACCTGGAAAAAGCTAATCTCGTAACTCGTACATCATTATCCCCGTTTATGACTGCCGTGCGGAAACGAGTGCACCTGCTTTCTGTGCAGCCATAAACGACGGGTATTACGTATGCGGCGGCTCTCTTACTATGCATTACATACACACAACGAGCAGAATTCGGAAGCAGAGTAGTGTAAGCCTTACTCGAGAATGCTTTTCAGTGTCCAACATTCTTGTCTCCATCATAGCAAACATACGAAAACTTCGTGCCAATTTGATGTATTTGTCCTCGGTACCGGGATCAATCATACCGGGCCTGTACAATAGCTCATCACGATCGGGTTCATCTGCCACCGAACAGGTAGCCTCGGCAGGCAATCTCGCCTAAAAATAATGAGATAAATGGAAAACCGCAGAAGATGTCCTGCAGAATATTCGCTAATTTGAGCTTTACCATAGAATGTGATTCATGTACATTTATATAACAAGAAATTCAGAAGTGATAGGGAAACACTAGATGTTAGCAACCAAACATTGGCTGCTATATAGAAATTACGTAAAGAGCAACAACAAAAGAGTGTTCGGAGTTTTTCCATAAAGGCTGCTGACATTGAAAGCAGCGCAAGAAGAGCGCTGCGGATGCGGAAAATACGAGAAATGATGTATTAATTACTACTAAGTCATCGCGCACGATCGATAGGCAGGAAAATTCTATTGTTCAGAATAAATACTTCGCCATGAGTGAAACTAAAAATCTTCTGGAGAGATCAAAAAACAATACGAAAGATATCTACGTTACTGCAGAACTCATGAGAGTTCCCAGAAACTATTTTGGAGCAAATTATGCAGTCTTTGGTTTTTTCATGCAGTTATAAGGATTCATGGTTCATTTGAAAGCTTGTCCTGCAGAAAATCACGATCTTCATCACGTGCAAAGGTCAACAACGCAAACTCCTCTCATCCACTCATCGTAAGCGAGAAGGAACAACAGCAACGATCGATTTCTAACAACAGGCAGCGAAACGAAGACGAAAGCGCTTGCTCATTGACGAGAAAAGTGGAAAATAAAGCCAACCAGTGTAAAAAAAGATACATGTGCTATTACAAAACCTCTAAAGTGAATCGTTTTTGCAACAATCACTGAAATGGGATCAACCCAAAAACGGTAGATACTACATTGGTACTTCAGTTCGATGAAACAGACAAAAAAGGTGCTCGGATAAGTCTTCTTAAAAGAAGAAGTATAGCACAGTTTGCATCAAAATGCTTGAATAAGTGGAGAGGTTTTGAAAAATGACCAGATTACGAATATTTATCATGCGATAGACAAAAATACTGCCAAAAAATTCAAAGAAAAGGAAAACGATCAAAAGAACTGAATTAGAAGTTTCATAGACACACCTGATACGAGGCACCAACACGTATTTCTCCTTGAACAGACGCCAGCCTTGATGATTCTTGATTGTATGATAGACAAGAGAAGAAGGTATTCTCCTTTGTAAGATCGCACTCTCCAAGACTTCGAATATCTTTTACGAATGCAATTTCACACTTGCCCCTGAAATGAACAAATCAAATCATGGATAAACGAAAGATATGAGGAGGAATGAGTGAAGCACAGGGTCAGAGGTTGTAAGCGGTGGGCTGCCTGGTGTGTTTTCGACGGCGGCCGATCAATACGAGCCAGACATCTCTAGTGGAAAACCACGCCCCGTCAATGAATAGCGACTGAGGGAGTTGTGAGGGACATTCCGGGGGAGGGGGGGGGGGAGGGGGGAGAGCAGAGACGTCAGCAGCGTGAGCAGCAGCAGCACATGCAAACTCTCTCGATTCCGCTTAGTACGCCAGCGCTATTATATGTTTCAAAAGGACAATCTCCACCAAAAATAGAACTGGTGCAAGCCGATAGTCACAGATTGTACATGTAATCGAAAGAACGGTATATAATAACGCAAGACTAGTCATAAAACACACCACTTCAACAAGGCACAAAAGCTCTCGATGTTGCCATTTAAGTATACCATCACATTTGCATACAATTTGGTATACAAAAGCGTTGAAAATCGAACCCTACTATTTCATTTTTGCGCACAAATTAAGAGCCAAAATTGCGAAAATGTGAATGAACAGTACTCTAAGAGGAGAGTAACATTCGGTGTTAATACAAGTGTTGTTCAAATATTCAGTCAATGGAATATGAAACTTCCATCACATTATCATTTTGCATGGATACATTGAAAGAAGTGACGGCACAAAGTGTCTCTTAATACGTCTCATCTCCGTAGCTTGAATGGAGCAAAAATATTATCATTCGTTCTGTAACTAAGGCAATCGAAACCGCTTTGCACACATTATCAAAACAGGACCTTGTTCTTTCTTGTTTCCAAATAGCAACTAATTCTAAATTAGACAGATCACAACTGAAACTTTGTTTACCACACAATGAGGCTTCTTTTGACAGTGTGTGCAAAGCGGTTTCGAGTCCCTTCACAAAATAAATGATAATATCAGTGCATCACCGCATTACCAAGGAGACGGAGGAGTTGAATCTAGTAAACCTTAATATGGGTTCTATTCGCTTATACAAAAAAAAATTTCGGCTGCTTTGACGGACACAAAGAAAATGTGCAAACAAATGATTGACAAATTGGTGACAAAAATAGGATTTATCATAGAAAGATGGTCTCAGATACTGTAAAAATTGTACGAGATAAATTATTAAAAGAAGTAGACTCTCGGGTCAAACAAAGAGAATGACTAAATGTGTATGACTGATTCAGTGCGAAAAGAAAATGCATCAACGATTATTTGTAGAAGAATTGTGACGCCCAGAAACTAGCACTTACTGAGTCATATCGAGAAGGACAAAGTCTATTGCAAACTTGAGACAGGCATTTAACTGATGATATAGGAAATGTATATAATCCCATACTACTGCTTGGTAATGATGTTCGCCGCGTTTGAGCACGTCCCCACAGATAATTTGTCGTAGGATAACGGAAATTCGGGCGAAATGTGATTACGAGCGCCGCTTCGCAACGTGATTATCTACTTTGTCAAGTGCGAATGAAATATGCAGAGACAGATGATGGATAAATGGAATAAGAAAAACTCTGAAACTGATAAAAACATCTTCTAGAATTTCAAAGAAAAACTTGTAATTTCTCAGCAATTCACATGCATTCAAATGCGTCAGTACGACTCCGGTCGCATGCTCAACTGGTCTACGCATTTACAACCATGTATAAGACATAAAGTTATAAGATACAATGGTTGCAGAGCTTTGCACCAGATGTTCGATATAGTTGCGGCAACGCGGTAGTCAACGCAACCCATATTTATGCAGCATTTATGATTCGCAATTAAGAAACTTGAAAGGCGACAAAAGAAGTTACCAAGTAAGTCGATACAAATACTCTCTTCTTCAAATTAATGAAATCGACATATACTCATTTCTCAGGCAAATTGACTGCGAATCCTTTCAAACGCATTGGCATTCCGAAAATAGATTTTCGAAAAAATCACAACTTCATCTTAGTTGGATGATGTGGGCGCCGTATATGTGAGTCAGTTTGTCATGCATAGACCAACTCTATACGATGCCTCTCTTTTTGAAGAGCGTCAAGGGATATGCGCGCCCATTATCTTCAAACACTCACCACTAATAGATATGGGACGCAAAAACAGCGTTCGAATGCGCGTAAAGGGCAGCTCATGAGTGGAATGGGAGAAGGAGAAAAAGTGGAGAGAGCGCTCGCATAACAACGACGCCATCTCGTCAGAGAACGAGCAAAAATGGAATGATGAAAGCTTAGCGATACCACAGGAAAAGCAGCTTTAAAAGATAGAAGAGACACACGGAAAATACTGTAAAACCTCACCTTAGGCTAGCAATGGAATGAAATGTGGTTGTGTCAGAGGTGAACAGCTCTCGAGAGAGTGCTTCTGGGCTAGGTTCCTCTGCAAAATCCATTTCCATTCGCTCTTGAGCAATGAGACTGAGGGAAATTTCCGGCACATCTTCTGGTCGATAAAATCGTGATATTTTCACCGATAGCATGTCCCTTTTTGTCTGAAACAAGACAGTAAGACAAAGATATAGTCAGACAAAAAAGCTGCAAAAGAGATGATTCGACAATTATCCTCGATTTAACACGTTGACAACAACGCGTATTTTCAGCTGTCTGTCTTGTGGGACAATGCCTTCCACGACAAAGTTGAAGATTTTCAGCTAAAATTAAGCAGATCGTCGTCTACAGTAAATCTTCGGTAATTTTAAGGAGCAGAAAAGAAATGCGGTAGTAACCGGTAGAATCAGAGCGTAGGGGAACCTCTAAAACGAATTTACCTTAAGATTGTACTCATTTTGACAAATTTTAAGCCATGACCCACCATGTGGGTCACATTGTCCCACGTGGCAGTCATTGCGTGACCCACCATGTGGGTCACGCTGTCGTCAATGTGTTAAATGTCTCGAAAATGAAAACCTCTTACTAACAAAAACGCTACCGCATAACCAAATACATATAATCTGCCATTTTTTGAAGATACTTGGTGTACTCTTCAATTTTTTAATCGAAACAAAACGCGAGTATCTCTTCTAAGTGACAAGTCCCCAATTTCGTCGCGCGTTCAAGCGTCTTCAGCGGCTGCGCGCTTGTGACTCGAATCCAGTTTCTACGTTCATCGTTACATGTGGTTTTCGATTTCACTATACATATCGATTTAATGTCACACATCGTAGTGGACATAATAGTATCGAGTTTGTCGCGTATGGGACTAAACGGGACGCAAAAGAACGGCGGGCATGCGGTTGCTAATTGCATGGCGCGCCATTTGGTACGTCAAACGACAATGACATTCTGTAATCGCGATTTCGCCCTAGCCAGGGAAGCGAGTCACACGTAGTTATTGTCCACTTCTGTGGACAATTTATAAAACAAAACTTCTTTCGTTATTTCATCTATGACAGTAATTATGAACTCCAAAATCTACGAACATGCGACTTTGATACAAACGGCAATTTTCGATTCATCCTAGGCAGAGACTCAATAACTGATGAGACAAATATAGCAAAAGTGCGATGACAAAGCGTAGAGAACAAACACAACAGAAACTTCCTTTTTCACTTCAAAAGATGAAGTTACGCTAGGATTACTTGCCACACAAAAAAGTGTAAACTTATGTACTTGTCCATAACCTACTTCATTCAATGCAGTTTGAAAAGAGAGCTGTATGAATTAGAAAATGATAATGAAACTCAAACATAAGTTCTCTTCCAGAAAGAATGGACTGTTGCCACAAAATTCGAACAGCCAAGGTAAAATGGAAGGCAGATGCAACATTGATAAAAATAATGCAAAGAGCAGGAATAGAAGCGAACGCCCTAAACATGAGTCTCCCAAGTGCAGAAGCAGATTCCCCTAAACCGGTGAGCGATGTATAAGTAGTATAGCAGACAAGTCCACTATGTTGATCTACATACAGACCACTTTTGCAAAACTGTGGTGACTATCTGCAGTCCTTTTGCTACCATTAAGTGAAGTAAGCATAATTAGTGTGCCGTTTGCAGGCGAAAACCAAGTTCAGTGGGCTTCGCTCATAATTCATCCCAGCTATTTAAACGAGAAGAGGATCAAAAAACTCACCATTTTGAACAAGGTTATTGATCCAACTATATATGGATCGGCAGATGTTGTCTCAATGTAAACATTATCACCCGGTTTGTAAATAATACCATCATGAGCTTCGAAACAACAAATTTCGCCATCTGATCTTTTGCGGTAAGCCTAAAACATTTATGTTAATGTGTTCTTGTCGCAGACTTTAACGAGATGTTCCAAAGAAGAGTTCAAATACCTTGCCGCGGCGACTACGATCCGAGCGACCCGGGATACTGTAGTATAATGGCTCAACTTCCCAAAGGCCGGCTTGAGCACACTCGTCTGGACTTCGACTGTGCTCCCCGTCTTCGGTCATCTGCAAAGAATTTAACTTTTAGAAACAATATGTTCCAAAACATGCGCCGCGTATGATTCATAGGAATGAATAAGTACATGCACTTTCAGATGAATGAACAAAAAAGTGAGTAAATATTATAATTTTTTGCCAGTATAAGTTCCACAGGTGAGATAATGTGTTAGCGGCCAGTTTATAGTCAAAGGTTCAAATATACGCTTCCACCTATATATGTACATAATATCACAGTCGTAAAGTTCCTGCACATGTGTCATCAGATGGCATTAGCGAACACTCTTCACGCCCACAGTGAAAGGGCAATCTTTCTTCGATGAGCGCGACAGCTGCTTGATACTCAACATTGCATGCACATTTTACATCAAATGAGCTAGTCATACTCGTCGAATGTTTTTAGCATTCATACGGAAGCAAAAAACATAATGGAGAATGATGAAGTAAAAAGCTTGTAACAATAAACATAAGTAGCTGCCTTTTGGGGTCCTTTGATGCAACATCACAAATTATTGGAATACTGGTAAAGAGCACATGCGCCTCATTTGCACTTTTTTGTGTTTTCCCGTAACTTTTTGAAGACCTGCTATTATTTTTATCATTAAGCGCACCACACTTGAAGCAAATGAGGAGTAAACGCTTCCTGTATATCACATGTGTGATCTTTTTCGCAGCTGTTTGAACTTACAGTCCAAAAAATCTGAATACATCCCACCAAAGTTATTAACATATCATGTCAAGCTAAAGCTTCAGTTAGAATGAACAAAAAAGTTCCTCAAATGAGGGAAGCATCTGTGCGTCACTAACAACTAACTGCAACAAGAAAAACTTTGAAAAATAGGCTTATGAGGACGGCATCCAATAATAATCGAAAATGGAAAACGACTAACATCATCAGGTGTAAAATTGGTTGGAGCACTTCGGATACTCAAAAATAGCACAAAGACAAGAAGTCAATGAGATCAAACTCATTTACGATCAGTTCCAAAAACAGTGGAAAGGACAATCCACTATGAATTAACGATCTTGCATGCTTACGTAACAAGCAAAAACATGGCCGAGCAAAAAGATCCATTGCGAAAGAAAGCGTGAACATTTGGAATCAGTTTTTGTGTGATTAGGTATTCGCGCAAAAACAGGCACGGAGTTTAGCACAACCATCGCAGCGCACAAAGCACTCAAAGGTCATCGCAGGGCATCACTGCTGACCGCGGTCGATCTTGACTGGTCGCATTCATGCCGACCTATCATAAAGACGATGAAATCACTTAAATGTAATGAAACAGGATCGGCGCAGAACTTCACAATCAAAAACCCAACTATTAAGAATTAGGGGCCACAAAAAACTCAAACTGATAAGGCGCTTGATGCAGCTCCATCTCTGACGCAGATTGTGTCGAAAAAAAAACAAACAATAATATTCTTAATTCTGATTGAACGCCAATTTCCGACGTACCACATACAATGTTGAACCGATTAAATAACACACACATTCTGTAAGAGGCAAACTTGATTTTTTGAGACCCATCAAACCGAAGAAAAAATTAAAATTCAAGAGGCGCTTAAAACAAGCGGTGCGCTAGGTGGCACAACTATTGAACGTTTGCTAGTGTCAGATCTTAAACAACTCGATTAGTTTGAGAATCTGGTGGAAACTTTACAAAAACTAAATAAAAAATAAAAGAATAAAAAACCAAAAAGATCAAGCGAGTGACCTCTGGATGGCAATGATAAAACCCTAAACTTGTGAAAGGTCACAAAGAAAATGACCCCCAAAATTTGAAGAAGCTTTCAAGAGATACAGTCGAGTAGATTTAGCGGTAAATATAGTGTGCTTGCACAGAAGGTGAAATGCGGTGAAATTTGCGCGTGAACAAGTAGCCACGTCAGTACCGCGGGTATCTTGCGCGCGCAATTGGCCGGCGCCACAGTCGAAACTATATCTTCACGCGCCAATTTTACCGCATTTCACCTTTTGTGCAAGCACACTATATTTACCCCTAAATCTACTCGACTGTACATGAATGTATAAGTAGTACGTACTCGCGTCAGAGACAATTAATTCTATTAAACAAATATACTTTTTCAAAAAATACTCAGAGAATTTATTTTGTTTTCTTGTCTGGACATATATTGCATGTTCGTAACGCTGAACGATATGATAAACTGCTAGAACGCCCAGAGATTCCAAAGAGGCAACAAAAAAGAACAACACATTAAAAACGGGCAAAAAAAGCGCACTGCATATTGGACTTGACAGTCACACAGTGAGTACTCCAGCAATGATAGAGTCTAAGCGGAAATAATGAAGAACATCGGCATTAGGATGAGAGCAAACACATTCACAGAGGCAGGCAAGCAATGAAAGAGGACGCAGCACGGATACGCCACCACCAACACAGAGCGACCGCCTTCCAGAGCACACAAACGCAAACAAGCGATTAACCCTTGTTCTTGAATTTTTGGACTAGTAACGCTCGCGCGTTCCATAACAACGTGCTTCGCGATGAGGTAAAGGATAGAAAAACGTACAATGGGATAATTATGATGATGAATGAGGGCGTTGTGTTCTCAGAATAGGAGTGCATCGAAAGTGCACAACTTCTGAAGTACAGTATCGGTTTCCACCTAGCATGCTTGTCTGCACATGTTTGATGTGGCACTTGTCCTGTTATCGCATGTTCTTTCATGACGCAACATATCAACACGTAAATGTCGGCTACGGCGACCGTGGTGCAACTGCTTTGCTGCGCTCGGATTAGAGGCCACTTACAGCGAACCAATTCTGATCGGACCAAGGAATATTGTCCGAAAATAGACACTCACCAAGCGACATGCGATATTTTGGGCAGACAATTGCACAGACATTGATGTCATGTCAACTGCCGCTACTTATTTGTATTATTCACGCTCAACACGTCTCAACGCAAATATTCGCTCTTTCTCGCTCTGCAGAGCAATCATTCAAGTTCTTATAACGCAGTTGGCGAAGCAGGCAATGCCTTATAGGAAGTGTATGGAGTGACTTTGCTAACATACAGATCCACTTAAAGTTCAGTGGACTACTTTAAGCTGAAAGTTATAGAAAGAGTCAATCATCAACACCAAATCGATGCAAAAAATGAATCTTTGAACCAAAGCTGAGAAAGCTCTATTCTTAGGAATTCCTCTTGTTATAAATTCTCAAAACATGTGGAATTTTATCAAAAAAGTTAATGGAGCTAAAATGGATTCGTACTATGATGTGATAGTTTCTACATAGCCATAAACAAATGCGAACAACTTTTCAATCCCTGTTCCAAAATATGAGAGAATTTCGGAAAACAATGAACTAATGCGCCTGAAAATGGCCCCGGCATCTCATGCATCTGTTGTAAAGCGATTTCTCTCAAATAACTAGCAAAAACACAACATTAACGATTCATTCAGACATAATTGATAGTACGCAGTAGCGGTTCATCGAGCGCAGAGGACAAACGCACAAAAACAGATTAGCGTTGTACACTATTTATAATCGAGTCAACAAAGTAGCTGTTAGTTTTGATGTTGAATGAATAACATACAGCAAAAGTTCGGGAAGGTCTGCCTGATACACTTATAAACTGATGGACCTAACTGATACTGCGATGCCGGCACTATATGCGTTTGAAAAATACCCTTGGAGTTCACATGAAGCGTTTGAATTAGTAGAAGAAAGAAATCAATCAATCAAAATTAGAAAGAATCGAAGGCAAACATTCAAATTTATTTTTGAAAAGGCAATATAAAGGAAGTTGATATGGTTGAAACTGTGGCCATGTCCATTTTTTACGAGCAAAACTTGTCGGAACGCAAATACACATACCATAGTCCAAAATCACTGACTTCAATTTCAAGTTAGATTTCTGCGCTTCTACCACCTTTGGTCGTTCGTCAATGAATGCATTTGATGACATCTGAGTTCTTCATGTCGAAAAACCTTAACCCGCTAGAAAAGAGGATACGGTAGGCAGTTGATGTGGAAATAACGCAGGAACGCGCGGCTACCCAGAAAATGGCGCTAATCTGCGTTGTGTGAAGAGCGGTGAAGAGCAGGCAGAAGACGGAGTAGGAGGAGGAAAGGCGTGAACGCGGTGTTCTCGAGAGGACATATGGCCGCTTGGCGCTGGTGCACGGTGGGTGTATGTGTGTGTGTCTCTGTGTATGTGGACACACAAGTGGATTGCCGCTTGCGCGCGACCCGACAGCTCAATTGAGATCATCCCAGACGACAGGAGCGACGATAGCCCCAGATGGGACAGTTCACCAGCAAAACAACGATAGGATCGCCAAGTCCTACTAAGCGTGGCATCCCAAAAATTTAGGACCGCGACTGGCAGCACGGCGCAATGCAACGACTAAACGAACACTTAGCACCTGTGACACAACACGACTCGTCCGCCTGGCGCGATTGCGCTCGATCGCTTCGCCAGCGAAAGAGAAAACGCCCGCTCGTGCCGAGCCTTCAGTTTTCCAGCAATCACAAGCGAACCTAGCCGCCAACCCAGAAACTCGTTCTCTGACGTTCGGTAACTAAACCCCGAAATTGGCACAACCAACTAATCTCTTAGTAGCCACTTTAGTCGGCGTCTCATGGGAAACATCGTGAACCAAGTGCAAACATGCAATTGATGGCGAGATTTACTGCTCTCATGAGAACACAATCCTGCCGTTATTCACCGCAAAATCAAAGTAATGGAGAAACAATCGAGGGGTTTAATTGGACATTACCAATTCCAAATGGCATCATTTCTCCCCAGTGAAATTCTGGCCCTCTATATATCTTTGAGTTTAGAAAAGAATTTGCAGAACGCAAAAGCTAGAATTTCGATTGTGTAAACACGAAGCACATAGAGTACAACAGAAAGATGCAAAGCGCACAACAAAAACTCCAAAAGATATCTGAATATTTGATATCATGGAACCAATTGTAAGGAATTTGGAAACGCTAGCACATCCTGTCTAACAAGCTTGAACTTGTTCATCTTTAGTCAAAGTAGTGAATCATGCAAAGCCGACCACAAGTGCAAACTTATCAAACATACGTCCGCAAAGCGCTCTCGAGTTTTTCAGTCTCAGAATAGCAAATAAGCAACCGAGATTATGCATCAATCAAATTAGAATAAGCACAAGTCCCACATGTGGAAGTTGTGAGCGCGCAGGCCGTAAAAATAGTTGTTGTTCAAGGACAGATCACGAGAAGCAAGTAAAAATCACTGCTCCAGAAGTGAAGAGGATTGAGACGAAGAGTGAGTAGCGTGAGTGGGATGTTCTCTCCAAAATTAATGAGAATATGGGGAAATCAAAACGCGATAATAGTGATTTATGGAAAACGGGAACACGGTGCGTCTCTCCATGACTAATGTGATGAACGATGAAACGTTCTCTACCTGCATCGCGGCGGTGTTCACGAAATCGAAATCACGACGGCATTATCTTTTGTAAGTGACCCGCGTGTTTTCGAGGGTTTGTGTGATAGCGCAGAGATTTGCGGGAGTCGCTCGGTGACCAACTCGCTCTTTTTTGGCCACCAGAGGGCGCTAGATCGGCGATGTAATGCGATAGCGTGAAGCCGATTAAAGATATCCTCGTTGTTACCGCGAAGGGGAAGCGCTATAGCTCGGAGTGCAACTCAGAGGGTCTGTAAACGAGGAAATTGAAGCGATGAGATGAGGATATCCTGACAGGATAGCGTGAGCATTGGAAGATGTAGGTAAAGAGCTAATCTGCTGAACAGATGCGACGTTCGGCCGCGGTCGAGCAGCTGATTAGCGCGATTTCAGCAGTTTTCGCTCATTTGAGAGGATGTAAAGGGAAAGATCTCGGGAGTTACGAGACCTATATGACGCGCTCTGTCGGACGGGGGGAGGACGGGCCCCGGAACATCACGCTGTGGGCAGAGGGCGCAGGCATAGCGCGCATACAATGCACCCGAAGAATAGCAACCCGACTCGGAAGACGTCATGACCCCTGAAAACCCCCGCCGCCGCTCCGGAAGAACCCGCGACCGGCGCGAGGTGGCGCAATCTGCATAGTTCTTTGAATCTGACAAACTCCCCTGCTTTTTAGTATTTGTAGAGCGAATTCGCGCTTGCAATATCATCCCCGCTTCAAAACGCGCACAATGAGTTGTTCATGGCCAAACATACTGCAAGTGACAACAATTGTGGGCTTTTTATACAAGCATAGCCAGCCTGCAATCACTTCGCTCATAAAAGTTTATGTGCCAAAAACATCCAGGAAGAGGATCTACGAAAACATTAAGAAGACAGCAATAATAAAGTAAAAGCTGTGATAGTTTGTTCTAGGATATTACATGAAATGTGTTGATTCGACAATATTATCGGTACAGGTGCGAGTGATTCACAAAAGTGCACATTTCTATTATTATGTCATAACTGCTGCAAAACAGTGAGCTTCGAAAGTTCGACAAGTTGAGAGCAAGCGCTGAATATACTGCCACTGTCTGGGAGTAATGATTGAAAGAACATTCGCACTCTTCGCTTTCTATCAACACACTTCCAGAAGTAGATGTTGATCATAAAAAGGAGAGTGTAACGTGCAAAAGTGATGAACGTAAAAGCGAGGCGCAAAACATGACTGCCGAGCGGCACCCCGACTCGACTTGCCCCCCCCCCCCCGCCTCACACTTACCGACCACATCGCCGATGCCAAACACACACAATGACGACGGACAACACGTGGAGAAACTCGAGGAAAAAGTGTGTGGCGAGCAACTCGAAACTTTGACGCATACTATCCGTCACGAAACCACTGTGACGATTTATGAGCGCAAAGCGCAAAGGGCTCATTCGGCGCAGCGAAACGTTGATGCTTTGATTGAAGATGTGTTTGGGGTAGATTTCAAATGGGAAGCAGTGATTGAATTTAATTTGCACTTGTCAAGTAATTTGTCACTTGTCCTCACACTGCGGAAAATAGAAAAAAGCGAGCAAAAAGTTATGAGGCTATTGAGTTTTACTGACAATGCGAAAGCAATCGAAGAGCTGTAGAAATTGCCGCTTTTTGATATAATCTCTTCAGCAGATTAGAGTATTATACCAAGTAAGGCTTGCAACAATAATTGACGAACAGAAACAAGCTGTGTAATCACCTCAGTCTGCAAATACTGGTGCTAGTTTGTCAATCTACCTGCAACGGATGTCACTAGCATTCTTCATTATTCGCTATGACCGAACCCTATGTTTAGCCCTCCACGTCAACTTGCTTGACTAACTCAAAAGGACAGGTTTTCGAGTTTTTGCGGACGAACATGACAAAGTGCGACATTTCACCACTTATAGTGATAATTAACAGCATTATGGCTTCTTAGATGCGAGTCGAGGTCGAATGGAACGAGCGCTCAGCTCGAACAACAAGGTCAATAGGCTGTCTCAACAGCGCTCTCGCAACCCACTCCAGCCAATCGATACTCATCAAATACACTTTTACCAAATAAGAGCTAATAGCTGGGGGATCGCATGGTGAATGATCCGCTAATGTTCCATCACATGATGCGATGAAACGAATCTGGCGTTCTGAGATGGTTTTGAGATGCCACTGAGACACGCTGTGGTGGATAAAAAGGCGCAAAGTTCACAAAGCGTGCAGACAATGCTTTGCCTTTCTCAAAGGACTACGATGTCTAAAAGTCTACATAACTTGTAAGGAGTACAGATGATGAGGCGGGAAGGGGTAATTGAGGTACAATGCACCCGCCCGGCCGGGATAAGGGATCGCGAAGGCCCCGCCCAGCGTTCCGCAAGCGAAGCATGCATAAACAGCAGCGAAATCGGGAAATTGATATCCCGCATCAGCAGTGCAACTGGCGGCTATTTGGGAATGGATTAAGGCGTGCTATCAGCTGGCCGCGGACCCGCGAGCTGCACTTCATTAATGATGATGTTTCAGCAGGAAACTTGAAGGCAACAAGTGACAAGCGGTGAAGCAGGCGGCGAAAGTGCAACATAGCAGGGCGAGAGCGACGGGACTAATGGTGTCGGCAACATGACAACAGTGAAAGGGCAGTCGCGTCCAGGCTGCTTCGCACGCCCAGTTCTCGTTCGTCAAGAAAAACAAACACCTGGGAGACATCGGCCGCGATTTTTGATTTCGACTCTCAAAATTGCTTTTGCAGCTATGGCCGCGTATGAGGTCGGAGTGCTAAGTGCTGGAAAAAGCGGCCACAATTCGGAGCATTTGCCTCCGCCAGCCCCTCAAACTGGCCTCTGAGAGAGACAAACCCAGGAGGAAGATTCGATTAGACCGCAGATTAACGGCACGGGATGCAAAACAGATCACGCCAGGGTCGTGCCAGCATACTTCGGACTACAAATAGAGCAAGAGCACTTGGGGATGTACTTTTGAGACTGCGGCTATTGCTGTGATGAGGAAATGGAGAGAAAAACTATAAATCTGAGATTTTACAATGCATCAGCGTGCAAGTCAAGCTCTGTGGAACCGATTGCACGAACAAAGCTGACCAAAAAATCTGTGTACATGCAAGCGGATCGAATTTCTCGCTAGCGCAAGCTTTGGAAAGTGGCAAGAAACGGGGAACTGCAATATGCGCCGCGAAGAACTCGAGGACCAGAAAGCTTTTGAAATATGGATGACTCCATTAGAACTGAAGTGGGTTGTAAACGCCGCACGTGAAACTTGCAAGTTAATACACTCTGAATTTCTTGTTGAAGGTGAATGAACCGAAATGATCTTCCTCTTGCCTACTCAACACTACTACTCTATGATATTCGAGATAATCCCTTGTGAGGAATTGCAGAAATGGTTGTAAGAGCACGCGATTGCGAACAATACGGCAACTGGTGCAAATGTTTGCCTATCGGTCCGTTCGAGAAAGTCTGAAAGCGCGACCATGGCGTGGCCAATTGTCAACAAACACAGAACTCGCACCTAGCAGCGGAAATGTGTACGGAAGCAATGACAAAGTGGTCAGCGCGGAGATTTCAGGATACTCGGCCGAGGATAACAGCTGTTGCGTGCTGAGAGTGACATTTGTGGCGCGTCAACGATTATGGTGACGGAAAAGGAGGTGGAGGAGGTAAACCGAGTAGCATCGAACGCCATTGAGAAGATTCGAAGCGGGAAGAAATCCTGGACGATTGCTTAACAAGCTCCGCCCCGTGGCTGCACGCAACGGACGTTGCGCAGCGCTTGCGGAAGCGATCGCACGGCCTGCAATGAGCGTCGCTGCCGCGTATGCGTTGAGATGTAATCGCTCCCTGGGATTTGACGCCTATCACCGCAAAACAGCTGGACAGAGCGAGGGAGACAGGCGAAAGCTCATTCTCGAAAGAAAAAAGTGATAAGGATGATAGAACACGCCACGCACATGACATGTTTACTGAAAAAGGCGAAAGTGTGCTGTGCGATTGCTTCTTGGCGGTTTGATCGAAACGCGGCCGGAACGCGAGCAACATCCGCGGAAATTACGGTAATGACAGTGAATGCGGACCAGCAGTCCCATAGCACACTAAAGAAGGTGTCAGCGTCATTATCGGCACGAAAGGAAAAAAATGACTCGTCATGAACTCAAAGGGTTCAAACCTCATAATGCTGATAGGAACAAGAAAAAAAACAGTGGATGCACTTGTGGACACTCCACCCATCGCAAATGATCAAGCAGCTGGTGATTGATTCAACACAACGAAAGCAATTACAGAATAGGTACGGGTGATGCCTCTTGGGACAGAGGCTAGAAGATGGACGCCGATGGGCTTGAATTAAGCTCTATGAAGAAAAAAGCAGAAGCTGAACGCAATGCATTTTTCAGACCAGAAGACTACAAATGATTGAGAAAAACGCCAAATGCTGATAAGAGACAACGCGATATCAGTGAAGAGATGAACGCAGAACTTCTAAAACAACAACATTTTCATGCATCCATGCATTGTTGTGATGACTAACTAATGAGTAATTTACACAGCTACCACGAAACCGCAAAGATAAACATAGATGACATGCGGAGCCAGTGGGGCAAGGTAACGCTCTACGAACGGTGAACAAACAGAATTCGACAGCTTGGCGTCTTCCCATGCACGTCCCACGATCTCGCGAGACGATCCTTATCTGCTCGGCCATTGAATTGTTGTGTTTGCACAAAGATGATCAGCATAATTAGGAGATAGGCAAAGTTAACTACATGGGGAGGGAGAGAGGATTTAGAAAAATAGCGGTGAATCTTTAGGGCGAAAAAGGTTTAGAGTTTTGTGGAAGCTTTGAAGAGAATTTTGCTGTCCGATAAATTGTGAAGGCGCGCTTGGCTTCGAAGATTACGGTAAGACGCCGAGCATTTGTAACCCAAGCATACTATGCGCGGCAATCGACGACTCCCTCACTAGTAACTTCTAAATAAAACGTCGTAACAAATATGAAAATGTGTACTACTGACTAAGGCCTCGGACAGAGTTCACACGATTCAGTCGTCGCGATTGATCGCTACAAGACAAGTGTTACGAGTCCACTGCATGCCGATCTTCTCGTATTTCGGTTGTGATAGTTTTTCAATACGATTAATCATGACTAACCATCACAACCGAAATACAAGAAGATCGGCATGCAATGAACTCGTAACAATTGAAATGCGACGATTAAGTCGCGTGAACGCTGCCTGAGTCTAACGCATATCCAATCAAATGAAAAGCGACAAGAAAACAACAAAAAATCACTGGAAGTGAGCATTTGGTGATTTCAGGTCGTCAAGTAGCGCGCATAATGTACATTAGCATATCAAGTTACAAATGACTGGACAATATGGCCAATGGCGGGAAAATGATGATAATCGACAAAGATCTGGAAGAGGGAAGGGACCAATTATCCCTGTTCGCCGAGTCCTCCCCTACACTGCTAGCGCATTCGAGAACCAGGGAATGAGGGTTAACGACCCGTACGCGCGGCTAACCTGAGCATTGTACAAAAACAGCGATGGTCCGTTCAGTTCACACCTTCTGGCATGTGAATGGAACGCGTGTTGGTTGGGCTCATTATCTGCCGCTTGGTCAATCTTAACTGCGGCGGTTATTTGTGAAGACAACCGGTTCCCGGGGTGTCGAGATGAATTCTCAGGTGTGTGCGGGGTGCTGGGCTGTGCAGCGAGAGAGAAAGAGTTTACGCTGGAGACAGAATTACTCAACATTACTGACAAGTGTACCTACCGTGAAACGAACTTTAGACCTAGTTCATTACCTATGAAGCCTATGAAGATTCAAGAGGCATACATAAAGGTTATAATAATTGGTATTCCAGTAAAAGGTTCATAAACAGTGTTCACAGCGGCGACAAGGGTGAGTGCAAATTGATATAAATAGAGACGAAAGTACTCGGCTCCATTTGACGCGAAACACGCGAATAAAAGAGGAGCGTCGAACTAGATAATGCGATTTGTGTGCGAACAAGCTGACACGCAGAGAAAACAGCTGGCGCAGATGATGGGCGGTATCATCCTCGGACGGGAAGAGAGCTCACCTCAATTTGGGGGCATTAGGGCAAACTGGAGGCAGCAGTAAGTTCATCTCAAGGTTCAAATCGGTTACTACAACGATGCGGAGTTGCATGGTGCGAGAGCCCTACTTAGCGGAGGTTGCCCAGACGGGCAATGAAAACATGCGCAACAACAATGATAGGGCAAATAGTTGATTCCGAGAGCAGCACGGGAGCAGAGATGAGGAACGACATCGGAGAGTGAGACTTAGAAAGCGAGACGAGCGAAGAGCGATAAACAAAACCTAGTTCATAAACCATGCGCCCTCACTGCAGCCACGACACTTATCTATCTCCGGTGGAAGTTCCTCGATGGTTGTACTTGCAAACAAGAATTTTTCCCCTCCCCCCTGTGAGAGCGCAGCATGAGCATTAAAGAAGAAAAGCACTTATCGCAGGGCTTGTGCACTGTTTCCTTTTTTCTTGCTCACGCTCTTTTGACCGCAGCGTGGAAAATATGTGCAAGAACTGCTGGCAAAGTAAATAATTATATAGCGGCTCATGGTTGGTTATTGTCGTATGTAACAAATCTAATGTCAGAAAATCAACGAACAACACAATCAATCGACATATGTCGCCTCTTGATGATGACACATGTTTCACTAAATTTGTTCAAAAATAACGGACTACACTTCGAAAGCAAGGAAAGAAATTCCTTGTCGCGATATAACTATGTGATTGAAGTGAATAATGAATGTAATTGCTGTGACTGGCTAGTGCCACTCTCTGACGCAAATCCCCGAGGATTTTTCGCGTTGAATATTCTAGGGAACATCGGTGGCAGAACATACGTGAACACACTCCCTCTAAATCGCAAAGTTTTATGGTTATACTGGTTTTGTCTGCCGATGGATTAGATGAGCGATTACTTCACACAAGCTGCTAATACGGAAAATGTGCGATAAAGAGGATTAGAGCTGAGTAGAAGAGTCGAGCGCCTTCATAAGAACTCCCCATCGGGGGAGGGGGAAGGGGGGGGGGCGACAGTGCTTCTTGCTCTTTCTGCTTGAAATGCGCAACACTAAGGTTGTAGGCAAGGTGTCATCTATCACTGCCCATCTGTTTGGGTGGAGGGGGGTGGCGATTGTATCGCACACATCATCGGCCGGGCGGGGGGACGAGCGGGGTTAGAAGGGGGGGGGGGGGGGGAGAACGCAACCGTGCAAAGTAGTTTCATATAATAATGTCAAATCTTCTTACGCTCATTATTCCAAGAAAGGAAAGGCGAATTCCTTAGGATCTCCAATATATGAAGAAACGTAAGCGCATTTCAAAAATCTGCAAATAGCGGGAGACCGCGTGGCGGTCCCGAAGCGCGCAGATGCAAGACACTTTTAATTACTGTCACTAGTTCAGTGAAAGAAATGATAATTTCTGCAATTCAGCGAATCATGAGAGAAAGAAAAGAACACATTTTTTTCGAAAGCTTAGAGGCAAAGAAATCAGTTTGATAATAAAGACAGGAAATCAAGTACATAGATGTGGGTTATGTACGTCTCCAATTTTTTCAAATTTTTCTTTCTTTCCGACCTATAATCACTAATTAAAAAGTACTGTCAGTTTTTTCCTTAAAAGTGATTGATTAATGGAATATGATAAAAAGTTGAGATGGTGATTAGTAGAAAGGTTTTTGCACTTCTCTCACTTTCTACACTACATTTCTCTTACGTAATGTTGGTGCTTGTCGGGAAGATAGAAAATCTGAAAAGTCTGGCTCCATATATGATTCACACCATAATTAATCAAAAGGATGATAATTCTTTCCTCTTCCTTCTCTCTCTCCGTCGACACACACAATCGTTATGTTGCACTTTTTCAAACATTTCTACATCGCCTACTTATACTACTCTTTACGTCCCAAATATAACCTTTTTTCCCATAACTCATTTGCTACAGTAACCTCATTTTTAGTATTTGATTTGGATGTAACATCGGCGCTAGCATCAATCTAATGAGCATTCTTCGCGGCTCTTGACCTTGATTTCGCCACCGGTTTCTTCTGCAACGCAACGACTGCGAACAGCATTATAGAGAGAGGTTTTTCCCAACTGAACTGCTTTCATGAATTGCAAAATTATGGCTGGTGAACAGCTGTGGTCGTATGTGTCTGCCGATTAACACTTGGAGATATCTCACTCGCTATCTTTACCACAAATAACAAAGATATCATTTCTACTTCTTTCTTGAAGTTCTATTAAGATGCCAAACAAACCCTTCAGAAATTTCAGGCACTTTTTGCATGCACTGTCAATGTTGACTTAACGCCTAGTACGATCAAAGGCATATATTTGAGAATTTGTGCCAAAGTCAATTTATACTTGAGGTCAATCGTCCTTTTTCTCTAAGGGGCACTTCGGTGTAAAAAACATCCAGCCATGTTTTCAACAGCGATTAGAGGGAAGGAATCGAGTCCAAAAGCAACTTTGCGACAAACGCAAAAAAGCGCCGACACGCCTCCCTCTGGCTGCCCCACTTATGATCAAGAAGCAGGGGTTGGACGCTAAGAAGGAGGAGTGGGGGGGGGGGGGATTTCCACTGATTGTGCAGGTATTCACTCAAGATCCCTATGGTGGATTCATTTGTAACTCAATATTTGGCACAAAAAACACTTGTACTTGGAAAAAAAAGTTGTTGACGACTCGCAATTTGTAAGTGCGGAGGTCGTAGAATTCCGAGCATATGCAATGCAATATATCAAGTTATTATAGATGACATGCTCTTATTGCTGCACTCTATTCTGAGCTTTCACTTTTTTTGAAAGGAATTTAACTCATGGCTACAGGGGGACCAAATTCGGCTGAGCTAATCTGCACTTCTTTGCCTAACCAGCCGGTGATACATTATTCCTCGGTGCTAAGCCTAACGAGCCGTTGCGCCCCGCATAGATTTAGCTGTCGGTCGACCTGGGGCCCATGCAATTGGTCCTTACGCTCTGCGGATTACAATCATCTGCTAATAGAGGGGGGGGGATGAATTAGCCGAGCGCGAAGCACTCCCCACGATGTTGACTTGATAATAAGACGCGCGTGATGAAGTAAAAGAGTGACACGGGCGACGAGCGGGGCACCCTCTGCACATTCTCCCGAAATGAAACCGGTTCCGGGCTTAGCTCCCCACTTGATGCATATGTTCCGAAAAACGCTAGCCATTCTAAGCTGTTCTAGCTTCTGCTGAGAAATGAATGAATTATGTGAACTGACACAATAAATGGACTAGTATCAAGAATCCAAATAGGTGCACTAAGAGTAGCTGAAACGCAGATGAGTGCCTGATGAAATGTATTCATGAACAGTGATGAACATATTCAATGCAAATTCCTTCCATGTTCTACAGGACAAAAGAAAACGAGAAGCAAATAACAATTTTTTTATTGTCAAGTCTTTCTATGTACTAAACAAAAAGTGCATGAAACGATTGATGTGCATGAAACTTTGATGGATAGTACAATCCTCTAAGTACTCAAGGGTAATACTTTCAATGGGTTGCACTTGCCTCATCCAACACCATCACAACACACATTTACACATCCTTTCACTAGCATATTAGATAACAGCGAAAAGAAGTTGAGCAAAAAGTAAAGCAAAAAGCTGCACTAGTCGTTGTACCAAAAAATGCGTCCACTCTACCGTGATAAAGTGAAAAATAAAAACATTTTGGGCTAAGACACCAGTACAACCTAGCTTGACGGGTCCACAAATTATTGCCTCTAATTACTAACAGCGGCCGTCAATATAATCCCGATTGTTACACTCGGGGTATGAGAATGTGGGGCGCTGTGAATGCAATGAACTTGCTTGTCTGGCAGACATTTGGTCATGTACAGGCCTTACAACCTTGCACGGAAATTAATGCGTGCAAGCAAATTTGCAGTTAATATGAAGCTCTTCCATTGCCAAAAAAATTGCACGTAAACAATGGCAATGTGCGCGCTATGTCCGTTTTTATGCGCGCAAGTCGCAAGCAAGCTGTCGGCATTTTCGAACATGTTGATCTTTTCGCGCAAATATTGCCGCCACCGCGAAAGCAGTGATTAATCCTCATCTAATAGATACAACCACCACGATACTAAAATCTAGAACGATACAGGTGGAGAAGTAAAAATTATGGTGTATAAGAGTAGAGTTTTCAGTATAGATGACCAACCACCTTCTCGTGCATGGATGCAATCGCGGCATTTTTTCATTTCCGGGTCGTGCTTTGTCGAGCGCTTATAAAGCGAGGTGCTGCGCGCGCTTTTCAGAGAACACAAATCACAGGCGCGTAGTGCAAAAAACGATGCCCTTCGCAGCACAGCTCATGTTCTGCCGTGTAGAGTTCTTAGTGTTCTTGACACACGAGGCGAGGCGACAACGAAGTAGCGATCGGGTTGTGTTCTTTTGAGCGATACTATGCCGCGATAATAAATGACCGGCGAGAGACGCGCGCTGCGGCGGAGACGCCGACGTGACGACGGCGCCCATCAGCGTGCCATAATCCGACGAGTCACCCGCTGACCAAACAATTATTGCGCCATCGCATTCCCGCGAGTTCATCGCGAACATCGCGAGTGCATCGCAAAGTGTTCGCTACTCCGCTTACTCGAAGTCATCCGCAGTGCGAATGCAAACTCAGCAAACCGAAATAAAAACAAAGATGCACTCAATGCTGTTGACGACGACGCGCAACTTTGCATAGGCTGATCTGTGCGCTAAACCTATAATTAGCTCAGTAATAGTCCTAGACATGAGCTATACGGGCCAACAAGTCTCATAATATGGCATAATGAATGATTTATTGTTTGCTGCACAGGTGAGAGCACCGCTTGAGTTCTTCCTTCCTATCAAGCATTTCGTTTGAAACCCTTTGCGAAACACGAGAAGTGGAAGATAGACTGGGATAGAGGATGGACGGAAAGCGAAGAAATGTATCAACTAAATGACTAATCGTTGGCGAATGGGTACTGGAGGCGAATGAAAGCGGAAGAGTAGAGAGCCACAGCAAAACGATAGCTAATGTGACTCGATCAATTTGGGGGGACTGCATTCCGTTAGGGACCAGCAGACCAATGCCGCTACCGATCTGACAATAGCGCGCGATTGCTAAATCAGTCTCAAAGTCCTGCTTGAAAGCATTGTCTCGAGCTTTTTGTGTGACTGATTACACACAACTTTATTATAGGCATGGATGACATCTGTTTCCACTTTGCCAGTCAGCCTCGTACACGTGCAATGGGTGTGACGAGTTTTTCTATCTGGCGTAGACGCGTGGAGATAGCAAACACTGCTGGTTTTTGTGATTTTAATATGAAAATGACAGACTTTTTCTGTACTCTTGAACGTGGAGAACAAAATTCTCTAACCTGTCGGCAATGGTGAGACATTGCACAACTTTTTCGGGATTAGATTCTGGCGGTTGTTTGTCACGTTTGATGCTAGCCAGGAAGTGGAAGTATTTACGCAAAAATTGTGTATCTTAACAAAAGATTTTGCAGAAAATGCCACTTATCAGTGACCCATATGGGTCCATCGCTGATTAGGTAGGCTTGATTTGAATATTGATCCAGAGCCAGATGAATTCAGAATCTTAGGTTGGCGTACTATCTGCACTATGTTTGAAAAAAAAGGAAACCCTTAACCACACAAGACTCAAGCTAATTGTTGCAAGTGCATTATAATTAAGCTGTCAGTGTAGAGGTCTAATCGAGTTTTTAAACTATGTTTTGATTTCTGGACGGAAAGTGTTTAAATTTCAGTCACTGCTTTACTGAGCAGATAAGTCAGCCGTTAATTCTCATCGCTGGAGAATCTTGCTAATTCCGCTTTTGCATTCTATGTCCCGTTTTAGCTACTTCCTCGTCGTCTCTTCTACAATCTAGATTTGACGTTAGTGCTGTGCCCTTGCGGTGACGACAGCATCTACGGAGAAACAGATCCCATGCTCGCAATTGCCAACAACTTGCTTGCTACCTGCGCGTAAAAAACTGTCATAGAGCACACATCGGCATTGTTTACGCGTAAATGCTGTCAGCAACGCAAGAACACTAAAGTAACGTTTCAAATCTATTAGCTACGCATGTTCGCCAGTCTCTTCGCACTTCGCATGCTCAAGAGCATGTCAGGTCAAAAAGTGCTTGAGTGTTGCGCGTTCCGCCTCCTCGATTAATTGTCGCCAATATCCGCGCACGTCGGGGTAGAGTAAACAAAACAACGCGAGCGCGAGCGAGAGATAATGGTGCATGAGCGCAGAGTGCGAGCGCGACAGCAGCAGTTAAACGACGACGGGGGAGAGCGGCCGAAGAAGCGGACGACGAGACGACCGCGGCCAAATGAGTTACGAGCGAACGCTTGCGCCCCTGCATTGAGTATGACATGTTAAAGGGCATTAGAATAATTACGTTGCCATAATGTTCTCGGCTCATCGCCGATGGGACAAATGTGGCGTATAAGGGGATATGTAGCATTAATTGGGAGCCCCTGTCGCTTTTTTTCTAGCTCTACACGATTGGAACTTACGATAGAACGAATGAACCTATAGACTTCCTACCTGTCTAAGGAGTTTCAAGAGAAGTCTGTAGATTCTTAGAAACAGTTCTAGTATTTCTCTAATCATGAGAGTTGTTACCCTCGAAGAAAAAATCTTCATAAATTACTCAAAATATTCTTTCTCTTTTTTCCACGTGGAGGATTGCAGCTCTTCTAATATACATGTCATAAACAAAAATTCAATTTTTGGATCAGTCAAAATTTGCTCAAATTTTTTGGCAAACTTCCAAATTGCGTTATTGAAAATTCTAGAGTTCCGTGCAGCTTTCGTAATAGTTGTCCCTGAAAATTCACATGTTCTAGAAACATAAAAAGAGCGAGAGAATTTTTGGAAGAAAAAGGGAAAGCATAAGAATTAAATTGCAATCAGGAAATCTTTAGTCTTTATATCTATTGTAATCCATATCCCTGAAGGTGAAAATAATTACCGATGGGTAGCCCTTTGTCCATTATTCAAATGTGCCAAAACTTTGCTGAACTATCGAGTATTTCCGAGGAACACGAAGAAAGTGTAACGAAACTTATGTTACAAGTTAACAGTTTACTTTATAGTTATGCAAGTATGGCCAAAAAGAAGAGGCTCGATGAATTTCTCGTGATTTCTTGATACTAGATATGTCATTTCCGTGCCTAGATGAGAAAGGCTACTGATTTTTTTCAATTAATCTCATTAGCATTAGGGGCTTTACAAAAACAAGTGTGGTTCATCTTAGTCTTCATATGAAAACCGTGATGCAAATATTCCCAGACATAAGGGCATAAAACTTTAAGGACTTCTCTTACACTCCTGGTCTATTATAGAAATAACAAAGCAGCAAAGAAAACAAAGCTCATTCTCATGCAAAAATCATAAACTGCAAATACATAAACGAATGTTGGTCAGTGAATAATTTACAACAAATGTCCGCAACCGGAACTAGTTTTGAAACAGAACACGCCATCAGGAGAGGGGAGAAACACCTCCACATCATGATCATAGATGTGTTTCTGATTTGCAAAACAATCGGCGCTGTTTATAAGAGGCTGGAATATGGCTGAGTCGGGCGCATATTTCAAACATCTGCCATCATCATTGCATTTTATGTGATTAGAAAGCACTTTGCTGATTGAGTTCTCAGACTATTTGCAAGTCCATAAGAAAGCGCGAAGCGAAGAATCAATCTGCTCATGTTTTCTATTCCCTATCATTCGAACCAGCTTTTTATTGCCGCTGATTTCATAGAGTGTTGCGAGCGAAAGAACGGCTGACTTACAAAACGCAATCTGTCAATTCTGTCACGTTCGGCGGTGATGGTAGCCGCGGAAAAAACGACGATTTATGCGATTAGAGTGCGCACAATCGGACACGCGATTTTTTTGCAGCACTATGTTATTCTCTCGGCTGGCCAGTTGTCGCGGCCGGCAACAGATGATGTGCTAATGAGACGCGATCGTCGTGATGTGCGTCACGACCGAGAGTGGCGGCAGCTGAGGACAAGTTCACGTCGTGCCGCGCGCCGCTCATTCGCCGCCTAATCGCCGCCGCCGGAGATAGCGATCTGGCGCGGGGGGCGACCACCTTCTTCGCGCATAGTTAATTGCTTGCTCAAGCGTTTGTTTCAAATTTGAACGGGGACTGAAACGGGGGCTAATTTTTCTAAGCACTGCATTAAGCGCAGACGACTTTTCTCCATCGAGGCGAGGGAAATCGTGAAAAAGTATCTTCGAACACTTAATCCACACGGTTACGCCTTCTCAAGGACGATTTGTTTGCTGAGTAAACTCGGGGGACAGCGCTCTTGTGTGCACCACGGATCCTAGTAAACCAGGGATGGAACATCTGTCAGGTGGTGATGGATCGTTGTAGTACTGGCATTTCCGTAGCATGCCAGACTTTTTACAATTTCTAATGTGGTTGGAGTTTTCATGAAAGTCACGAAAATCACGTGAACACCACGGCAGTAATTCGTTGATTCACTAATAATAAGTCCTATTCTTCTTTTACAGAACGCACTATTTGAGAAGATTGATTGGATTAATAGTATCTCTTGATTTTCCTCAAGTTATAGCAGAAAAAAAATTGGTTGGCACTATCATAAATTATGCTACTAAAATAGTATAAAATACTAACAAACGAACCGCCGGATGCTGTCTAATCCTACTACGTTAAAAAAAAGCTTCGCATACGCAATGAACATGAATGCACTTTTCCATGTCATTGTTCTTGTGTGATATAAGTATATCCCAGCGCAAATAAATGATGAGTACTTAGAAAAGGCTCTAGTACCGCACTTGATTACTAGGGTTTTCATCAATCTTGAAGTTCAATAAATTCAGACGACTGTGGTGTCAAGTTACCGGATAATTCGTGTCATTTTTCGGAACATCTCTTGGCAGAACACAACATCATGTTTACAAAAAAGGAAATAAACGAATTTTCCAACGCATAAATATTCGAATCTCAAAATAAAATGTTAGTCCTTTATTGATGCTATTCTAATTCTAGTAAATACCAGAAGCTCCTGAAAAACTCAAATTGCTTACCTACTGGCGTGTTTGATGCAGTAAATGTACACATTATCAGCAAGCTTGAGACATTTGTAAACATGCTCAATTTTTTCATTTTTCATCCAATTTGGCTGGTTCTCCATTTGCTTCCTCTTCTGCAATTTCTTGCAGAACATTTCACTTTCTCTTTCTCTATACGGCAGCAGTCTGATGCCTTTAGCATCTTAAAAATGGGTAAAAATTTTGAAATTTCTTAGCAAAGTCTTTGTTTAGAATGCTAATAAAGTGTTAGGTTGATACATAAGTCTTGCATCAAAAATTAGGATCTCATTATCTTTACAAAATTCGACGAATTTAACTTCGCTTATTAGATAAAGAACATTCGTATTTCCCGCAAGTATTTGAAGGAAAAAATGTATATTGCCATATCGTGCTGATACAAACTGATGAGAATTACCACCCAAAATGTGGCTTTTTTGTCTTCCGTTTACTGAAGCTTTCACTGAGTTTCCATTTATGTTTCGCTTTCAACATGTTTTTTCTATCTGGGACGTGTCGGTTGGATGTTCTACGAATAGTTATGATCTCGAATTTTTGATTCAACTTTTTACCTGTAAGCCAAAAAAATCTCTGTCGATTACGACAAACAACTTTTGATATATGTTACAAAACCTGAATTGTGTGCTTCGAAAAAATTAACTAAACATTTTTGATTCCAATTCTTTGGTGCAAGACTTGTCAACAACCCGATAAGGTATGATGGAGTTTATAGTTCAGTGCATTTCCGCTACCCCCCCCCCCCCCTATGGACAGATATACGAAGCTTGGAATTTTGGATATTTGTGGAATGGTTCCAAAAACCATACAATGCATAAAAGGTGAAGTCTCCGAATTCGATTCAGCGGTTGTGTCCCACTTGTTTGCGCACATGGGGCGCCTCAATGAAGTGCACTAACCAAATAAAGAGATACCCGTCGCGCGCGCGTCGAATCGGATGTTGTTTCCGCTGTTTCACTGCTTTGCTGCGGCGGTGCAATTATCCGCGAAGGGGGCCCTTATAGCTGGAGATTACCCTCGCCCCGTTTCGGGTCGGGGCGCAAGGCTAGGCAGCGCGTCATTGACAAAGCCACCAAATTGCCCGTCACATTACATGTCGTCCTCGAATAGCATACCATTTTACAGCTTTCATTGGCCTCTCGAAACCATTCAAATATTTAGACTTTTCTAGAACAAGAGAGTTCCTTCAAAGGAACCCCGAAAAAAGGCGATGGCAGGAAGCACTTGGTTTTTTTTCCGCGAGCTGACGCAGGAGCAGAATTACGATGCACAGCTGACTAATTGCCTATGCGACTCGAGCACATATATTATTGCATTTCCGCATTTCGAGCACATTAGAGGCGAAAAATATTTTCTAAGCAGAAAATAAGATGAATTATGTAAAGACATGCGTTTCACATCACTAATTCCAGTCAGTACACGAGAATTGATCCGAGCCAATTACAGGTCATCGGGCACTCGGGTGTAATGTTTACAGCTCAATTTCATCCGTTGAGGGTCGGCCAAGTGTGTATTAGTATATGTTTACATACAGAGTGGATCTCGCGGTTTGATGTTGTCTCACTGGAGATTGAAAAATGAGTCGCAGTTTCTTGCACAGTTGTCCTAGTTACTAAATCGAGTTGAATTCTATGAAAAAAGCGTCAGTTAATATGTACTTTTATAAATTATCAAGACTGTCGCCATAAATTCTGTGGGTAATAATCCATTTGATAAACATCTTAAATGACGAATTACGTCGCTTAGCGCTGAATGCTGCTTGTCGCCGTCCATATGAGCAGATAGCGAGAATTTCAAGGGGTCAGCGAAAATTTATTGATGCAGAAAAATGTGTTATTGGCTGGAAGCACAAGCACTTAGGGTGATGATTTTGAGACAAAGGGCTTGCAAAAATACTTTCACGCTCTTGAAAAATATCCATTTTTGACGAATCTGTTCATTTCGATATGTTCTAGAGAAAGATAATTGCTTTCTGTGGTGCCTATCAATGGCTCTTCCAGGATCTTCGGTCGGGGGTGGAGGAGGGAAGAGGGAGGGGGGGGGGAGGAGGAGGGTGCAACAGAAATTGAATGAAGAATGTGGCGCTAGTCAGGCACCCGAAAAATGCTTTGGGATCTCAAAATTTTTGCAAAAACTGCTTCAACTTATAAACAAGTCTGCACATTTTTATAATCCATATGAGTAACTTTACAAAATTCGGAGAATTATTCTTGGAAGGGGGGGGGGAGTTAACCTCGGTGAGCGCCATTGGGGGTGTATGTCAAGAGGCGCGATTCCTATTGCCAGATGGGCAGCATATAGCACATATTTAGTGTTTTATGAAGTTCCAGAGTATTTGAAATTTCAAAAGAAGTATATTAGAGAACTGCAGGAATTCTTCGATCTTATCATCTTTGAATCGATTCAAAACAAAATTGTTGAAGGTCAAAAACCCATGAAAATGCAGTTTATAGCAATTTTGTAATTATTTCGGTCAGTTTTCTAGCAAAAGTCGTCGAACTTATCTAATGGTTACTTCAAACAGCTAGTAAGCCGATGGACTTTGTCCGGCACTTTTTGAACACTCCCATAGCAAGAAACTGAAGTTTTAAGTTGGCAGCTAGAAAAATCGCGCCTTCTTGACCGTCTCCCCGCCATTGGTGCCTAGAAAACAAAGAAGATTACGGCACATGGCGGCGATACAAGCTGATAAATAAACACACAATTTTTTTTTTACTGAAATTCTGTGATGGAATTCCTTGATAATCAGAATAAATTAAAGTTCTTCTGCTCTTGGTTCCACGATGTACCGTTCCTTAGAAGAAGAAATGTGTGGTGTGATCAAATGCTTGAATAGTTAGGATTTTCCAGTTTTTTGTTCGGCTTTTTTTCGTCTTAAATAAGTTCTTTGAGATTTCTAAGAAACACAGCCATAATACATTACAAGCCTTATTTGTATGAAATGAGTAATTTTTCCAAACATGTTCAGAGCAGATTTTTGAAATTTTTTTGGTTCAAGAGTTACGCATTGAACTTAATATTTCGCAAGCAATCAAAAGCAGAAGCTCCGCACTGGATTTGATCTGGAGGATCGCATTCCAATCGGAAGGTCTTTGCTAGTGTTTTTGTTTACTCATCGGATTGCAACAGAGCACATCTCAAACATCTGTCTTTGAGCTGCCCGCCCCTCTCGTCCATAGAGCGCGCGCCTTAGTAAAATATGTGAGACGCATGACTGGGCAACGGCCTGGCGGGGGACCGACCGGTTTTGCCCCCGGAATATACGCAGACAGCAATTCACGACTGACACAACGTGTGCACGTGTACCTCCGATGCGGGTGAGAAAATTTGGCGGGGGGCCACAAAGGAAGTCGAGCGAGAGAGATCAGGTGGCGACCTCGAGCTGCTGCCAGTTGAGCCGGAGGTGGCAAGCGGGATGATGTGCGGGTTGTGATAGCTGTCCTCATTGTGTCACCGGCTACAGGCACTACGGGGGCGCGAGAGGGCGCCAGACACGGCCCACAACCGCCGTCACCCACTGTGCTTCTCTGCCCCACAGTTCGTCGACCGACATGGCAACGTGGCACTACACTGGACCTCCCGGCGGGTGAGTCTTGCTTTTCCCTAATTACACGGGCTTGACATGGGGACAGTCGCCGTCACATTGTGAAAAAAACAGCGATAAAACGCTTTTGGCAAGGTCATGCGATAAGCAGATGATCCTGCGTCCTGCGCAGCAAAGGGGACGATTTGTAGATTTCCACTCAAAAACTAGTAGGTACCATAGCTAGCTGTTCAGAATCACCAAAACACTTGCTTCGATATGAAATATATGAGCGTTTAGTAACTGATCAAACATCGCAAGAACTACATACTTTGCACCAGTACGTAGTTCCACTTTTGCACTATTTGTGATCGTTTCCTAGGAAAGCTGGGGGAAAAAAATTGTAGAACGTTTTCATATGCCTTCACATTCTCATTTTTCGCCAGCATAAATTCTGCATGATTTATACGGCTTATTTTGCATACATTTACCACCCTGTGAAAGTTTAATCCGCTTAAAGTTTGACATAGAAATCTAGAAAAGAAAAAGAAGAAATATAACAAGAGTGCTCTTTGTTTTTTCTTTTGTATGAGAAATGATGAGATTTTGTGTTGTGGCAATGACCTTATCAGAAGTCTTGCATGTCAAGCTTACATAGACAGGATTTTTTTCGGTTTTTATAGGTAGAAGACAAAGTGTAAAAAATAGCATTTAACGGCAATATTGTCTTAAACAAGTAGTTCAACATTTTTTTTGAAACTCTCGCATTGAGTCGTTCAGCGTTTATAACATGACTAACCCAATGACGACATCATGATTTTCAGAACTTTTTTAGTATGAATTTCTGACGATTTGCATGCCTCTTAGGCGGATCTTTTTCTGGTCCTGACGTTAGCTAGGAAATCAGATGTTAAAAGTTGTTTGTTGAAAACAACTCATCCGCAAGGGTTCAGGAAAATAACAAACATTGAAACAATGAGATAAAATCTTCCGAAGGATGCCGTTGATCACCAGGACTCATTTCGGTCTTTAATGGGATATATTCTGACAATCACTTCCTTTGAGAAATTTAAATACTTGAAACTATTTCTTACATGTCTTGCATTTGTTTCAATAGTTTTTACTTCCACATTTCTTCGAATTACTACAACTAATGCTACAATTTATGTTTATAATTTTCCGATTATTTAAATACCCCTACTGAATAATCCATAAAAGGACAAGCAGCTTTTTAAATGCTTACAATGCTCTCAAAATCATTTGCTTTGTATCATAAGCGCCCTGGCACGTCACATAGCGGCCATAATTTGATTTTTTTCTCTTTTCCTCATTAATTATATCTCTTCTGAGAATCTGATTGCTCGATAAGCTTTGTTCTTCGGGGCGGCAGTTGAAATGCTTATCTGGCAAGTGCATCTCCTTCAGTTGCGTGCACTTTCGCCGCTGCGCTGCACCTCGTAAATTAAGTTGTTTTTTGTGCGGCAACGCCATTACATGCATAAACCCGGGACCGGGGCACATATTCTCGTCGTCGGAGCAGGGGGGGGGGGGGAGAGGGATGGAGCAAGGGGGGGGGGGCAGATCGAAGCGCAATCAGCCCAACATCTCGATGCGCAGCTCAGCTGTCCCCACATACACACATGCCGTGGTGTTTGTGGGTCGTTTGGCTGTTGATGCACTTTTTTATGAGAGAGCACGAAAGAAGGCGCAAGATCAAAGTACAGTAAAGGTACCGTAGGGACCAGAACGATCACAGAGGTTTCCACTTATGGGGGGGGGGGAGGTTTACAAACCGAGCAGGTATCTCTATAAATAACGAGGTGCACTGACTCGTCTCTGCGTCTGTAACACAATCTCGTTATGTTACGCGCACTTCACTTCACAATGGGGGACCGACAAATGGCAGCCACTCAGCCTGCTTCTCGATATTGCAAAAGTGACAAACTACCCGATCAAGCCAAGCCATCAAAATTTTCAATTTATGCTATATAGCCTTCAGGTAAAGAAAAATCCACGAGCTTGAATCATTGCGCCGGGTTATATTGTCATAAGATTATCATTGGTTTTGGCGAAAGCTGTATCAATAATTCATATATTTATTCAGTTAGCATCGCTTACGAAATGTCTTTGCTGGATGAAACACCTATGAAAAATTATGAGCTTAATTAGTTGCATAAAACGCAAATGCTACTGAATTGATTTCTATAGCATGTCGGGAAGCTACCTTCATGTGGTGTGTAAATAAGTATAGAGAAAATCAATACAATGGAAATAAAAAGGAAGTTTTATTTCATGACTTGCAGAAATGAAAATAATAGAATCTCAACAAAAATGAACCCCTTTCTTTCTCTGCTCTTTTGTGTAAATAACATCTGCGGAATTCCTTTAAAACCATTCAGTAGGGAAGGAGGAGCTGGTAGATTTACGTCGTTATTTTTTGAGTTATTTAGAATTGTCTAAAATTTTTCAAAAACTTCGATGTTTGATTCTCCAACTCGAGAATTTCTTTGAAGCCTTGGATCCCGATGTTTACTTTCCTTTACCTATGTTTTTGTCGAGTTTTCTTCCGAGTTTTTCCAAAGAAAAGGCAAACGAAAACGACCACAGTTGAATAATTCTACCTCAACATTTGCCCAAAACAGAGCCATTCATTCTTTCGGATTTGATGCCCATGAATGGGCAGCCATTCTATTGTTGAGAGTTGTTCATAGTGAGGTGGCATGACGCAAGAGAGCGAATGTTTGTTTTATAGCTTTGTGCTGACTTGCTCCGTAACTTGTGGCGTTCAACAATTCGAGAATTGTCTGGAAAAAATTTTTGTTTGTCTGTAGCACCCTCTTCCTAGGATTTCGAATTATGAGATTTTGACCTAAACGCAAACTAAAGGGACCTCAAGTTGAAAACGAGAGCATAAGCACGCAGAACTGTACCCATAAGTCCAATTGGAAGTTTCAGAAATCAAAATTTTGAGTTCATAATGCAGTAGCGTTGGGATTTAGGTATTTCTGGGTTGAAAGTTAAGCGCTCGTCTTGCACCCCAATTTTGCGCCAATTATCAAAAGTGCAATTGGCGTAACGATAGTGGTGCACATGAAATCTGAAGCAGCAACGTAATAGCAGTTCGCTCGTTGTTTTTCCACTCTCATATGTTTTAGCGCGACAAAAGCGCTGACGGAAGAGTGTTTGACGAGCCGTCCGGCCGGCCGACGAGAGAGTGCGTGCTAGCGCAGAGACGGCAGATCGCCGGCTGCTCACTGAAAACCTACAATGACCATCCGGCGCGTAATTGCATTCGAAAGTGAGTCGCGGCGGCCCCGCATGAGAAATGGGGCGGGCCAGTGAGTTCATTTAGAAAATGTCGGCTTCTACCGTATACTTGGGAAGGGGGGAGGCGGGGGGGGGGGAAGTCTGCCCGTGAATAAGACGGACAGCTGAGTAAATCAGACTCTTGCGTTTGTTTCGCTGTAAATGTGGAACACTGCTAAGAGGAATGTGTAACAACGGGTGTTCACAAAAAGGGTTTGTTTATAGTTATTGAACGGGCTGGAAGACGAGCTTGCAGCCATGTTTTTCGATAGAGCTGTTGAAATATGTAACTCTATTAGTACATGACTAATAGAGACGCACTTTTTGAGTGGAATCACATTATGAGTCAATCTCATGTTATTTGCATAACAATAGAACAATGAAACAGTCCTCGTGCTTACTGGAGATCGAGCGCTCGTAAAATGTACAAGAGCAACTTTAGATTTTTGTTTCTTATTACTCCTACAACTGAACTATTTAATATGTGTTATTGCACACATTGCGCGTCTTATTCTGGATTTCCTCAGCAACGAGGCATATTAAGTGACTTTTTATCATTTACCTGTTTCGCAAGCATCGGGAGAAACATAACATCGAATAGTAATTATGAACTTTTTTCAGTTTTCGTAGAAAAATTACCGGATTCCGTTTCGTTCCTGTCTCTAAGCGAAAACTTTACAGACCTTCCCCGGGACTGCTTGAGGGAGGATGGTCTGTAAACCTTATTGTTTTGAGTACTTAAAGAAAAGTAAATTTCGGAACTTCGTGTGTAGCTTGCGTATTTTTAGATCTGTTAAAAATCTTGAGAGTTAGTTTCATCAATTTTATCTCAATTCAACCAACTTATTAACATTTTGGAGGTTTTTTGTATCGCGCAATGGGTGACTCGGACAAGGTTGTGAATGATTTGAATATGCTACAGCTGTCCTTGATTGCTCAAATATGCAATCGTCTCTCCATAGCATCGATCTTAACTTGTGGTATCAATAGCTCATCACCTTTCCGCGTCTCGATCTGAAAAACACTTTTTTCTTATCGTCATGAAATCATCTAATGCAATTTTTACAGGAGAGTTGACGACCTAGGATTCGAGTGTCCTTGGTATAGCGAAAATCCTCGATTCATGGAGGAACATAGCGAATTGGAGCAAGCCAAAAAAGATTACGCAAAATTTTGGACTGACTATTTTCCGGTCATTATGCGTCGACGGAAACGATGGGAAAAAGCTGATCCACGTCGTCATCCGCATACATGTATGTTTTTTTAATTTGGCTTTTTCCCATAAGCGCCGCAAAAGAAAATCTTTTGTGTACATACCGCAGTGGACGTTGGCTTACAGGTTCTAAAAACTAAATTTGCTTTGAAATTAGCAAAAAGTGTTCGTGGAGATTCCTAGGAAATAGAATATACGAGCTTTCCATTTCTTTTTATTTTTTTTGTCAGCAAATAAATCAACCCATGTTTCCTTATTCGAAACCATCGCTGCCATGAAAGTTACACTCATCGCACTCGCTCATCATTCGCGGCGAACTCATCGCACCTTTCGTGACTACCTATTCAGCAGCAGAAAAAAAAACTCGTCGCTCTTCTTATCGGCCGGCATAAGGCGATAGATTGGAGTGGGGGCGGATCGCGCGCCATCGCCGCCGGAATGGCGTAACCAGCCCTGCCCCACTCGGGGGACTACTCAACGAAGTGTATAAGTAAGATTGAGGAACTGAAGTGCACTTAACGGCTTGCAAGCCAATATTATAAACTCTCTTTGTTATGAGGGGGCGGCTTAATAACGCATTATGCCGTGCCTAATAATAAATGGTTTCTGAAATGATTATATCGTTTTCATTATTTCATCTCTTTTTAAAAGAAAGATTTAAAATCTCTCATCGACCCTTTTTTGTGCGCGACTTGAAACTCTATTTGTTATGAGGAGAGCAGCCTAATAATGCATTGTGGTGTTCAAGGAAAAAAATGGTTTTCAAAAATGATTATCTCCCATCTCTCAAAAAAAGAGGGGGATACAAAATCCTTTTATTGATTTTTGCGCTATGAAAACCGCTGGCAGGCTTTTAAGGATTTACTAAAGCTTAGATTATTTATTTAGCTTTCTGAGAGCTCTCAAAAATGGTACAAAAAATTTAAAATTAATTCGATTTTGTTCACATGAGCGATAATGCCTACGACTTTGAAGAAATCTGTCAGCAAGTTTCTACGAGAATTAGTTGCAGTCTTTACTATATCCAGAGGATTCTTCAAACGCATTTTTCTCTTCTTCCTTGGTTTTTTGTAAGCTTTAAATGAAAAATTACCTTCAAAGTTTTTCTTGAATCAGTTTGCGCTAATTTATTGTTGTAAGTCACTTTTTCTAATCCTTGATTTAAGAGTTAGCTGATACGTGGTAATGAACAAATTGAATAATCTTTTATCTAGTGCCACGAGTAAAAAACCAAAAACTATGTCACGATGAGCGCAAATCAGTCTGATTGACACATGATTGATGCTCCCAAGACAGTGCAATGTTTTTGATTCCCATAAAAAACAAACATCAAATGAGTATTTTCTTACTTGTGGTCTAATACGACTAATTTATTCATTTTCAGTGCAGCGGTTCGTCTACAAAGGCATTCCGGCGCCATTCAGAAAAGATGTGAGTGTGATGACCTCTTTACTCTCTTCGGTGTCGCGGTTCAAGTGATCAGCGCCGATACTTCGGCAAACCGAGACTGTGCAAACAAGCATATTTACCCCCCCCCCCGTGTCCGCCACCCCGTTGTGATTTTCCATGGAACACTTGGGGGAGAATCGATGCGTGTGACGAACTGGTTTCACTGAGGTTAAAGAGTGCGGCAAATAGCTATGGCTTATGAGCGTTCTTTTATTGCTAATCACTCCGTTGCATACTTCTTCCAAATTAGCGGAATTCTAGCGAAAACTAGTTGTCCAAGCATTATTCGAACATGATTTTAAAGGAGCCGTGAAGTTCAAATTATTAGGTAACACAACTGGAATATCCAATTTCGATTTTTATCTGTCACACTCTAAGTTTGAAAAACTATCACATGCAAGATGGAGCCACCATGTATGAAGTGAGAGAAGATTTTTGAATTAAACTTTGAAAGCAACCATAAACTCAAAGAGAGGAATTTTGCCACACCGAAGCGCGAAAGATTATTTCTAAATTTTTTATGGTCGAAATGAGACTCGCAGATTTGAGCTGAAGAACTTTAGTACGGGCTTGTCGATTTGATTTACGTCACTCAAAGCAAAGGCCATTCTAACTGACATAATACACCCAGACTCGAAACGGAACTTTCTGCCGACAATATTAATTGCTCCATATTTGTATCAAATGAAAATTGAGGAAAAAAATATAGAGAACATTCAACGCACATAGATTTTCATTAAGGTCATAAATGTTGCATCTTACTTAAGCTGGTTGAAGTAGAAAAATTGGATTTATAAACTCTTTCTGAAGAGATAAAATCAGGGCTCTTTTGCAGAACGAGTATGTTGAGTCATTACCTAACTAATATTAGTTACTGGACCCTTACGTTTTCCAACACCGGAATACAAAACAAAATAATTAGACGAGCCTTTACCTTAGTTGGTACCTTGATGGTTCTTGTTTTGAGGTGAGAACCTCGTGTCTCCCTCTTTGAAGATAACTAGATTAAATGACATCAAAGGGATTACGATTTTCTGAGAATTTTTGCATGTAATGGACCAAACCTATAAGTAATAACAAACTAAACCTTTGACATCTCCGTAAAGTGCTCGAAATCGAACAAATTCCAACGTTAGCTATGCGTACATTCCACAGCTATCACTCTCTGATAAATAATTATACTTCGATTGCTGTCGTATCCTTTACATAATCCTCTTGTCAAGCAGATTAGCACTTTTTCACGCTCTCCACATCACAGCGATGTGCAGCTTTTCCAGTTTTTCCACACACTCGTTCCTGTTTGCTTTCATTTGCCGCCATAATCCGAGAGTTCAAGGCAAAAGTGCAGATTATGCAAGAAACAAGTGCTCGTTCGTAGCGGCGCTGTGTGTGTCCTTCTGGCAATCAATCATTCACAAATGAAGATTGACGATCGTTCGCGTTTGTCATACTCGTGCTATTTACAGATAATGGCCATGACATAACGTTTTGAAAAATGGTAGTTGTAATTTTTTTTATTGTGCAGAATGTTGTTCATTTGACGAAAGAGTACAGTTTTGCGACTAACAGTTTCTTTTCTATTTTCGACGTAAAATTAGTGCTAAGCAGCTTTGCTAGATAACATTTACGGTGTGCTGAGTTATATACATGAAATGAAATTAATGGGTTGGTCCAGAGTCTCGTACCGAAATTTCCAGAAATTCACAATCTTTCTAGTTTTGATAAATAAGTTTGAGTTGTAGTTTGGAAACAGAAAATCAATCTAGCTTGAAAACAAATATGCATTTTTTGTTTGTTATTTGCGCAAGAATTTATATTGCCGTGTCGCGAAGATATAAACTGATAAAAATATTCGAATTGTAACCTATGAACTTTGTTGAGTAAAATCTCTAATAAGCTAAGCTTAGTAAATTAGAACATTCGTCATATGATCATTAAAAACTGAAGGTTTTTATTTTTTTTATTTTTTATTTATTTTATAAATACACTCGAGGTGCACCAGAGCAAAGAAATAAAAGAAGATCCAAACAAACAATGAGACCAGTCAGTCCTCAGCTGCAAGAGAAGATAAAAGAAAATACGGAATGAAACAGAACTCGAAGCTCTAGACCCAGCTTGTAAAGTTGAACGAAAGTAACTTGATCAAAAACAATCACATAAATCTTGCACACTCTAAAATCAAAGATGCCCCGTTTTTGAGTGTCAACGAGCCCGCCGGTAAGGCTAGCTGACCTGACCCCATTAAAGATTAAATTTTAGAGGAAGCAAGATTTAGATTAAGAGTGGCAGAGTAAACATCTAACAACTACTCCAGAAGGCACTTCATTAGGCGGACACAATTTGGAGTGCCCTAGATGGGAAACTAGGCTTCGTTAAGGCAATAAGGTGTGATAAAACTTCTGACGAATGAGCCGGGCTGGTTCGAAGATTTTTTAAAGATTTTCAAAACGAATTATTCTTTTTTTCCGGCGCAAAGCTCATGGATCAGCCCAATTATTATTTGGTGGAGGAATGACTTGAAACCTTGCTTGATGCCCCTTTGTAATGTACAGCATGCTTACCGTACTTTAGTTACGATAAAGCAAAGTCTATTTTTGGCGAATGAATCTCTTTTTTTTTAGATCAACTTTTCTATAGAAAAAAGTGTCTAGTCAGTTGGTCCACAGTTCGCAGAAAAGTTTTTTCTGCTTGATTCAGGCAAAATTTTTGTAGTTGAAGGTTTGCATTTGATTTTGAAAGTCTAAAGAACCACATACTATGTAAAGTTGACGAAAAAATGAATGTCTGCTTTGAAAGCAAGTTTCATACAAATTTGATGATTCTTTTCGATATTTATTATTTTTCGAGAATACTCCTCAGTTTGGTTGTTATCTGGCTAAGATCATTTGTATCAAGAAAGTTAAAGTCAATGACCCCAAAAATTTTTTTAGCGAACCTAATAGCTTCAAAAAGTTACATAAATCGCTTTCGGCGGGCGGTCGTTGGGAAGAAGCACTTAATCACATCAGTCGGGAAACGCGCCGTTTGCTTTCGTTTATCTCAAAACGTCTCCAATCGCCACGCTGCATTTGCGAAACCTGATCGCGCTCCTATCGCTATTTTAAAGCGTTGCTTAGAGGGATAATCGCCGCGATTTATGAGTGGATGCGTCGTCGCAGCGAATGCGAACGGCGACCAGGGAGACAAGTCACAACAACACATCATTCTTCGTTTTGGACATCCACTTTGTAACGGAGAAAAAGGCTTGGAAATCTGAGAAAATCTGAGAAGTTATCAATAATGCATTAAGGAAAAAAGTCGCAGTTTTCTACAACTCAGATCCGTTTAATTACTGAACAAGGAAAGCACTGCTTGATATGCAAGTGAAGATTTTTTATAAGCTCTGAAAATTCCGATCAGCCTTGTTAAACGAATTTTTTGGGACTTCCATTAAAACAAGTCTTGAAACTAAAATATATCTTGAAAAATCAAATTTGTATTCTTTATAGGTGTAAGCTGTGCTATTTTTGCCATAAGTTTTTCACGCTATTGCCGAAAGTATAGTAACTGCATTTTCTATACTAATAATCAAGATAATTTATGAATTGTAAATATCTAAGCTTTGTAATACAAATTTCTTGGGGTTTACACTTCTACAAAATGGAATTCTTTAAACTATGCATCATATGCAATACTTCTATAAAATGATCTGTAAAATTGTTCATAGGAAGGGAAGTTGTTTCATTTCTTTGAAAGTCTTCCTCACTTTTCCAGAAGACTAGTAATTGCAGTTTCTTTTAAATATCCCTCTTTTATCGCTAGCCCAATTCCTCATCGTCAGCAATTTTAGTCTAAGAGGGAGCAGTTTTATGACTTTTATATGGAGAATAGCAGTCCAGTCCATCTATGAAAAGACGAGGAAATTGATGTGTGTCGTGAGAATGTTCGATTTATGATGGTGTGCGACATTCGGAAGAAAAACGCTGTAAGCTCATTTATCATTTGAACGGGAAGATTGCCCGTTCGAAAGTATTTGAAATGGTTTTGTTTGAGGGACCAATGTATCAAAATCAGATTAGATTTCGTGAGTGATTTAGTTATCTGGTGAATTTGAAAACATACATCCCGTATTTCATCGAAAATTTCTTTCGACGAGTGGAGGGAGAGCAAGAAATTATTCTGGATAAAGCACCTGCGGATATTTCACAAATCCTCTCGGGATCATTGTAGACCATTGTATTATATTTGTCAAGATATGTCTCCCGAAAATCTTTTACAAAACAAATATGGACTATGGACTAAAATTATTCTGATTATTATCATATGAAAGGCTTAGACGATTTGACAACACAAGTCAACTTTGTCGACAATTCCTCAACCTTTTGTCGTGGGGGAAAAGGGAGGGGCTGGGGTGAAGGGAGGGGTGGGGTAGAAAACAGGAATTTTGGAAAAGAAGAAGAATGAATACATCTACAATGTTTGCTGTTTGAATTTCTTTGATGATGTTCTCAGAATTTTTACCAAGCATATTCCAAAGAAATTTTGAATTGATAAATTTGCGTTTTGTGCTTCTTAAAATTTTGTTATTGCCAAAAAATTTGCTTGAATGATTTCGTAACCTGTGTAAAACACTCAAAAAAATTCGCGACCCTTTCACAAGATAATGAGGGAGGGGGTGGCTGAGCGTTCTTATAGCCAACTTATTACTTTTTTCTCGCTCAAAAACAGGCTAACGAAGCTAAGAGCTTATGAATTCTCTTTAGATATGGATGCGAAATATCGCGCCTCGAGGGCAGCCAGTGGAGGCTACGGTACCAGCCAGCACGGTAGAAGCGATCAAACTCGACCTGCCGAGAACGTTCCCGAACAATCACTTCCTGCAGACCGAACGGTATGGCAACTCGTAGTGCTAGTTTCTGTGTTGCTTTGTGGGTGCGTCATCGTCCCATAGACGTCGCGTCGTTTTTGTTTGCAATCGGTGGTTGTCACATCAAAGCGGGCCGCGATTACGGACAAGTGGCCTTCTGTTTTGGTCTGCGTGACCGCCACCGCCGCCGCCACCGCGGCCGCCGCGGCCGCTGTGTGACGAACGACGAGATAACAAGCATCAAGTTTAATGCCTCTGCACTCTGAATGTAATCGGTGCGCGCGTTTTTCAGAAATCGCAAGGCGCTTGGAAGGGTACTGTACTGCCTCGCGCAACACGTGCCATCTGTAGGATACTGTCAGGTGGGAAGGTTTAGGCTTCTATACTCAGCGCTAAGAAATACTAAAAACACGATCACTCCAAAATTGCAGTCACTTCAGATGATGGATGATTCCTTTTTTCAATTTCAAGCATAAAAAGTAATAAAAAAAATCAAAAAACAGCCCTAAAAGCCAACGAAATCATGATGCAAATGAAAACTGTGAAAAAAAAACATAAGGACTTTGAAAAGGCAAGACTTATACGCTTTATACCCTTGCGACTTGGGCTCACCTGCGTAATTCAGTCGCTTCCCGATTTGGCAATTCGCCATATTTCGGATCCAGCACTGCTAGACTTCAAATTGTGAAATGTTCATATTCTCCGTTATTATACCAAACTGCACTTATGGTGATCCTTGGATTATTGGCAAATTGTATGACGAATAAATCTCGCGAGGTATGCCGAGGACCTAATGAGGAATATCAAATGAAAAAACTCCTTTTCTGTGAAGATTCAACCAATTATGATCTTCATTGATTCTATTGACTACTGCGGAGTCTTAAGCTTAAAAAGTTAAGCTTTTTTCAATCAAAAACTTCTGTCTGCTACATAACTGCTTTAAATAAAAAAGCTTGGCAAATACACACAAAAAAGTGATGCCGACAAGTTTGTTCAATGCGAGAGCTTTCGTAATACAAGTAAATAATAATGTTGACTTTAGTAGAGGGAGCGCCAACGGTGACTCATTCTAAAATAGTGAAATAACGATTCTGACCGATGTTGGTTTCATAACTTTCCAGAATTTACAGCCCTTCAGCCAATTTTAACTATTCGAGAAGTTTTTGAATCGCAATGGTCACACTAAAAATTCTGATAAGAATATCATGTGATCGTTACCGAAAAAAACTGTCAAACACCAGATGTAGCACTTTTTACCACCCAAGCTCGCTGCTTTATTGCACAACTGCCAAATTCTAGCCCGCTCAATTGATAAGCAAATCGGTTTATAACCTGCTCGGTGCTGTGCGATTACTGCTAATGTCAGTTTATAGTCACATGTGCCAACTTAGCTAATTCATTTACATCGAAAACAACGGTCCACTTTAGCTGGGCGCCTCTGTAGCAGCGGTTTGCTGAAGTGTTCTTAGCATGAAACGATCTTTTTTGTGCATATTTGCGTAGCGTCACTCGCGCGCAAACACAACAGGCCGGCAACACATCGTGAAGGCGCTGCATTCATTTGCTCACACAGTCGTTGGGCTAACAATGGAAGAAGTGGGAAAAATTAGCATTGTGGTCCCTAAGAAAGAGTTTGAACTATTAGATTAACGCAAAAGTTCTTGGGTATTTCAAAAAATGGTATTTTTTCGAAATTCGTGATTTTTTAAATGAAAACGAAAAAGATCACTTTCCTAGTTATGAAAGAGACTTTCCTTCGGCGATCCTCGGAGAACCAAGCTCAATAAACGGCACTTCAAGTTTTGTGATACCAACTGTGGTTTTAATTGTATAAAATGATAGAGTGACGCTAGATAGGCGAAAAATTCTGTAATTATTTCTTGCGCAGCAGATGTACAGGTTGTGGCAGGCTTTAGACTGAAATGGAAATGACAAAGAATCCGAAAAATGCCGTTTTATTGAAAGTTTCCTTTCTAATGCACTTTTCCAGCAAAAACACTGTTTGATGCCGATAAATTCACCACAGCGCTTTAGATAAGAAAATGGTCAAAAATTTGATCTCGAGGTCTGTTTATGAAGAAAACGTGATGATAAGAAAGTTTTTTCTGCAATATAAAGTTTTCCACGCACTTGTTTCTGTATTTATATGGGAATAATACTTGGTAAGAAATTTTTGCAATTTTGGGACCAATTAGAGGCTTATTTTTGCTCAAATTCAGATCACGAAGTAAGCATTATTCTGAAAACTTGGTTTTCCGAGGCTAGCCCACAAAAAGTGTTTTTGGAATTAGTACTGTAAGGCGCAAAGTTCTAATTTTCGATCACGAAATTAGAAGTTGGGTGTCGATTTAGATTTCGAATTTTTCTTTTGTTACGCAAAAACCTTTGCAACAACCTAATATATAGGTCGGAAATGAATCACAGCTACTTTCCGAGAGAAAAACTTTTTTCAGGGTTTAAACTTCGTAGCCGCAGTAATTTTGCTAGTTGTGAGAGATGAATCACAGGCGGCCGATCTGCTCATCCAGATGGTCAAGAAACGCGAGGATTATTACGGCCACACGATGTCGGGCCTGCGTCGAGACACGAGAGTCTTGCAAGAAATTCTTGCGTGAGTCCTTCATCGCCTTTTCGTTCTCGGTGTCAAATTCTCCAGCTGCGAGATGCGTTTGTAAGTCGGTCGCGAACCGGATCGGGCACGTCCCGGTACGAAAAGGTGCTCGCGACTACTCGAAACTTTTACATCTCACTGTGCAAACAACGCGCACAGCCAAAATCATGTATTTATGGGGATGCTTTCAGTTTCACACGGCTATCGAGTGTTATTGAACAGAGGGTTGAACATCACTATGACGTGCTTCGTGGTCGAAAAAGACTTTTTATCAGTGAACAGAGCGGCGATAAAGTTCTTTTTCGAACGATTTTTTGAACTAGGCAAAGACTCGTTGCACTCTGTTGTGACGAAATGATTAATGGTTACTTGGGCTGACAAAAACTCGCAATCATATCTTCCAAACAATCTACTTTTTGTAATGTTGGCTAAACATTCGTTTTATGGCTAAAACAAAATGCAACGTGCGATGCTGCAAACAAAAAAATCTTCTCAATTCATTAGCTGTACAAAAGTGGCATAGGCGAGCCGAATACTGTTTAATCTGGACCTTAGCCCCCATAGATAACGAAACAGACTTCGACACTTATTGTGGCGTATCTAAGATTATATCAATTTTTTCTACCTCTCAGGACATATTTACACTCATAAAAGTGTCAGAATGAAAATAGGGTAAAAATGTTGTTGGAGCTTAATCGTTCTAATATATGGAAAAAAAGTGATTATGGCAGTCACATTAATAGTATGACATAAAATATGCGAGACTTACATTATGTGAACTGCTAGCTTCCAGTTGCTAATCATTAGTGGCGAAATGTTGTTAGGTTGCCTGAAAAATTAATTTCGTTTTGGCATGAAAATGATTATAAAAAGTTTTCTAATGTTCTTTATCCAAGAATTTTCGTAGATAAGTATAAAAGTTTCTTCTACATAAGAAATTTCATTCATCAATAAGGGATAGCTTTGCCCGAGCATGGCTAAAATTCCAAAATTCAATTCTGCGACTCTCTAAGCTTCGTTTTCATGCTCTAGTGGATGTAGAGAACAGCAGTTTCGTATTCAGATACAGACAAGTTTTGCCTACTTGGCAAATAACAATAAAAAGCTTGATCTACCATTTCAAAGTTCTTTGATCGAAAAACCAAATTTTCTTATATCTGCGCAAAATTAAGGAAGTCTCACTACTTACTGCAGATTTTGCGGATCTGATGGCAAAATTCTGCGCAAACTGATATGTTCTGAATTTCTTCGAGGTGTGCCTTCTAGGGGTAACGAATACTGGCCAAAAAATTGTCCGCGGCATCTGTAGGTGCCGCAAAAGCGACCGAATTTATTTATCAGCCAACCTAATACAAAGCTGAAAATACTTCGCTTTTTAGTTGTGCGTGGAGAAACCACATTACCCGCATTTGGGCGACAATCAAGTTGCACTTTTTAGAACTCGGCTTCTGAAAATGATGAAATGGTACAATGGACAAATTTATTTTTGTTATTTCATCAACTACTCTTTCTAGATTGAAAAAAAATTATGTTGTCTCTCTAAGAATAGTTGTTATTCGTAGTTTTTACTCAATTTCCTGAGTTTTGCAAAGCAACTCTCTGATATGTAATCGCAGCAGAGAGGATAGTGTATATAAATTTTTTCAAACAGGATTTTTATCGAAAACTCATATATCGGAAATATGGTGTCGACGTTCCAAAATATGAGCAAAAAATTTTTTTTATCTCACGGTTGTTTCGTCCTCTAGTCAAATATGTCAAAACCTTAGCTCTCAACCACTGCTTGAACCAGTTCATAGCATTCGACAACATCACGTTTGAGAAGGTGGTTTTTGCTATATAGTATTCCCAGGTACTGTCATTTTTACCTACATTTTTTATGAAAACTATGGAAACTATCTTTGCAAGCAGGAATAGTGTATTGCAAAGGTATCTACTATCAAGATCAGTTTTCATGAGCATCTTTTTAGGTTGAGGCTGACGTTGAGATTTGTTCAGTAAATCTCTATAAAGTACTGCGATTTGAAAAATACCAGTTGTTGAAAATCTATCCAGGGTACTTGTATATGTCTCCTTTTGCGCTTATTGTAAGAAATGCGAAGGTCGTAGCAACAATTGAGCGTAAGAGAACTAGTTTAGATCCCGGTTAATTCGCATCTATTATAATCCCAACCAAATTAGCTACATCCATCTTCTAGGTTATCAGATCAAGAGAATCAGTCACTAAATCGATTGCAATTGATCATGGGCTCCCCCACGTTCAAGTAATCGCAGTCATCGCGTTGACATCGCCTTCTACTAGTATTCTTGTAACCTCATCGACTGGGGATAGCAAGAAAATGAATTAACAGAAAAACCATCTTATCTTTGGAGATGGACACAAATTCAAGCAAATTGCTTTTCATAATACAACACCGTTGAAGAGCTTTGTGTTAAGTCGTTTTCGTTTTTTTCATTCTAAAGTAACTTATGGTTAGAACCATTGAATAATATCACCAGCTCTTCAGAATTATTAAGCTATTTAGATGCACGAAATACCTTTATCTAAGCATAGCGTGAGACTTTTGTATGTATAAGTATTTAATCAACTTTTGTATAGTTTTCGTCATTTTTTTCTTTGCCCTCAGCACCCAGACCGGTTTAGCGGGCAGATTGAGTTGCCGGCAACCGATACAGAACACTAAAATAATTGCGAATAAGCAGATTCTAGAGTAAATATGCAACCAACTGTTTTCAAAAAATACCGAGTAGTGGTTCTTCTTTGTCTCATTTGCTCAAATCTAAGGAAATAAAAGAGTCACGGCACATTATTTTTCTGTAGAGCTAACAAAGAAAGCATGTTTAGTCAAAAATTGCCTTCTCGATGTGATGATATTGAAGAAAATGAAATGCTGATTAAAAACCTGCAATCCTTATTTGCAGAAAGTTTGTGGACGAGGAGTTATGAACGTTTATTAGAGCAAAAGATTAAATGTGCATTTACGATAAAATGAATCGCTAAATTCTCACTAGCCGTCAAATAAAGCAATCGAGTGCGATTTTCTCTCAAAGTATCTATTGGGTAAAGTGCTTCAATAATCATCACTGCTTCACTAAAGAGCTAGAAAAGATATTATGACTATTTTTGTCCTACTCGCACATTCAATATTTTGCTTCAGTAGACGCTCATAACTTTTTGTTCATGAATGTTCCGCAGACCAGAAAGGCAGATTTGGAATCAGTGCTTCATGCCCTCCAATATGCTACACATCCCATCTAAAAGGCGACTTCGACTAAATATGCTTCCCTTATAAGTTTCAAATGACGACTCTGGTGGAGATGTCCGAACCTGTGCATGCCGGAACCTCGTGAGATTCACATCCATTTGATTCATTTTGATGGTATGCATTAGAGAAAACAACTGTCTAGCAAGACCTTTTGTCGCTTTTAATCGATGATTGTCTAAAAGTCATGGATGCTTGATTAATCCCTACTACATGACTCTCTTGAAGGTCTGCTTTTATATGACTTCGTGTTTACTAAGGAAGTTTTGGTACAAGAGGCTTGCCTGTACAAGTTTCTCCGCGTTGGTAGATGTATTCAGAGAGAATGAAGTTTTGTACCTAACAGATTTCCGCTTACAACTAGAAGTACGAAAAACTTAATATTGAAAAAAAAGTTCAAGCAAATAAATTGCTTTTGCCTCTTAATTTTTGAAATTGTGTATGTTGCGGGTTCACTCCAAGTGAGTGTCTCCAAAATTTCCACCAAAGTCGTCACTTGAACTTTACGCTACCTCCACGACTGTGTGAATTAGACAGAATGTGAGATAGAATAGTGAATTCCCAGCCATTCTTCATCAAACTATAAACTGGGGATTTTCGCTTCAGTAAGAATCAACAACCGATATAGAAAGTGAGGCTATGATACCCCTTCTGCGGATACTGTCTACACTTACGCAAAAAATTCTGCCATGGATATCTTCGAATATGCTTTTCCTTGCTCCTTTCCTCTCAATGATATGTTTTGTACCATAATGACTACTCAATAAATTTCAGCAAGGAGTGTCCGCAAGTAGCATCAGTGTTTCGAGAACTAGACGTTGGGCTAGATTTGGTAATTGGTAAATGGCTGCTATGCTGGTTTGTGGAATGCTTGCCTTTAGAGGTGAGTTAATACGATACGACAGTTTTTTTTTCAATCAGATTTCATTGATAGAAGCCATACGGAATGACAAGAGTCATTGATAGAATTCTACAACACCCTATATGCTTTCTGTAATGTAAGCCTTTATAGCAAACGTCGCAAAATATCCTTGGTAAAAGCGAAATATTTAAGTTTAATGTAATTGGACGTTTGATGATGTTCTTCGCCCATTTTCTCTCGGCCCCATTGTGCTAACGTATATTGAACTATAAAGTTTAGCCGAGCTTTACAAGAAGATCTTCTCGAAGTTTTTGGAGCTTCCGGGCTGCCACGCTATGTAGCATCAGATTTATGTGATGAGTATCAACAACAGCCATCAATGGGGACATCATTTTTTACTACGCTATACAATAAAGGCATCGTGCCCAATGTGTCTGAGAAGGGCTAAACGATGTTTTACATCTGCAAATGAACATACAGCGAGTAGAGGTCGAGCTCATATCGTAGAAAACTTGCCATGAATTCTTGCATTTCAGCACAGTGGTGGTGCTGTAAATTACCATCATAAAAGAAAACATGTTAATGGAGCTTAATTGTGCCATGTCTTTTCTCTCCAAGAAGATATAATCATTTTGTTCATCATCATTATGATCGCATAAGCCTTTTTTGGTCCTATGACTGAAAAATTAGTTGGAAGCAATCCACAGCTTCCGCTATTCTCGAAATCCTTTGTTGATGATTCATCAAAAGCCGCTTGGCCCCTTCCACCCTAGCTTAGCTTACCCGTGCTAAATAATCATTTGTGTGCTAAACGCGGACAGTTCTCTACACCTATTGCAGCGTAAATTCGATAACCTAAACCTTTTTTTTCCTAGGACTGTTGTTGATACTCATCATACAAAAATCTGATGCTACATAGCATGGCAGCCTGGAAGTTTAGAAAAGTAATATTCATTTCTCAAAAAGGTGCAGCTGCACCGTTGATGGGAAGCGGGGGAAGGAGGAATTACACGAGACTTCTTTTTTGAGTGTGTATGCTTCAGAAAAATTTTTTTAGCTTATCCGAAGTAGATTCCATAATTTGTGCCCATGTCAAGCAAATCTTTTTTTTTTGTATGTAGCTGATTTCGCTGTTCAAAGCAACCAAGCTTACAAGGTAATCGCTAGCTAAGTAAACGCGACAAAATTACGTTTGAGGCCTAAAATGAAATTATTGAATTACGTCAATTGTATCTTAATTTTGGAACATACAAAAATCTCAATGGTACATTACACTTTCAAATATTCACACAGCAAGTTTTTTGGTGGTTAGAAATAAGGAAAATAGATAGGCGGGTAATCCAAGTATAATTTGAGGCTTCTCACATATATTTATATGTTTGTACGCCCAGATTTTTGAAAGTATAAATATGAATTAGACCATTGTATGTGCCTTACTTTTCGACAAGTACTGAATCTAGCATGAGAACCCAAAAGCAGAATATTTTGTACATCCATATATTCTTGATCCCTCACTTTTTGCCGTGGAAAAATAAAACGCAGATGTCTACTAAATTACGATCACCCAAGGCATTTTGTAGGTTCATCGGAGTCCGCTTACGATTTGAGTGGATGTCAGGTGACGGCCTGTAGAGCTTGTTTTCTTTATCGACTATCCAATTCAAAAATAAAAAAAAATAAAAGCAAAATTTGATTGGACAGTAACTTGGGAGGATCTATTAGAACATTGAAAAAATTGCTTATCATTCCGCGGTGGTGAGTTTCGGGCTTATATACTGCTTATTGATCCTAGATTTGCACGGAATTCAAAAGCTCGATTTGTCTTATGCTTTACTACTTGCTATCTGGCCGTCAACGTTCTTATACTTTTTTCCATAAATTTTTTGTTTCAGTGGAATTGCACAGATATTGTCACCTATATCTTCAGACGGTGTTACGCATTTGGGACTGCATGATTTATGACGGAAACGATGTGTGGCTATTCCGGATTACACTGTCCCTGATCCGCGCGAACCAGAAGCGGATTGGCGCAGTGCGCTCACTCGACCAACTAATTTTGGAGTTTCAAAAAGTTGGGCGATCAGATGCAGCTTTATACTGTCACCAGCTAATAGAGGTAAAACACAGTTTTAATTTGAAAATACGCTGTGATTATGCATTCAATGTAATCCTTTTTACTTATACGAAAATAGGGTATGTGTTATACATAATACCTTCCTTTGCTTATGAGACATCGATCCAATTTCTGTCGATATCTAGCATACATACATGAAAATGTATTAGGCGAAGTTGAGCGTCGTATCGTTTCCTCAAACTTTGTTTACTTGTTTACCTAGTAAAATATCCTTTTCTAAGCATATAATATTGTCGATTGGGGACCAATTGAAATTTTCTGAGAATTCTCTAGGCAAAAAGGCAAAAGCAAGGGCTGCAAAGAAGGTGAACTTAAAAAAACTTTCTCCGATGTCTGAGAAAGCTCCACCTATTTGAATGCGCCCGCCCACTCCTCATTAGCCTAAAAGCACCGGAAAGGGTAGAACGGCCAAAAGGCGGAGTTCTCAGTCCATTAGTGAATAAAAAACCACTCAATTGTAATGTCATCCGAAAACAGCAGGAAGTTTTTGTCTGAGAGAATTTTAAAATCATCAAGCGACTTTCTTCCAGCATTTAGTACTCTTTTTTTTACCAAAGAGGCAGTTTGTATGTGGAAGCGCAACAAGCATAAAAATCTTGAATAGTGAGAAAATAAAAAACCGCACTGTCCGCACGAAGGACTTGCTTTCAGAATTTTGCTTAAATCTCTTAAAGCGCACAGCTTTCGCCAAAATCGGAACTTCGAAGTTGGTCGAACATAGAAAGGGTTTTTCTTCCGACAACATAATATTGCATTTTTTCAAGCACAAGCGAAAGCAACACCTAGATTGCTCATAGTTGTTAAAAACGGTTTTTCTTCGTATATACAGTACCCACACTAATTATTCGACAGAAAACGCAAAAACTGACGATCCGCGTTTTTTTCGTTTTTTCTTCATAACTTCCTTCAAATTGCATAAAATACAAATCCGAAGAAAGCATGATGCTTAGCTCATCAAGATGAATCTTCTGATATACTGCACTCTCGTACTATTCTGTTTTCAATCTGCTCGATTTTTGTGTGAGGACGGGTATTCGTAGTGGTGTAACTCAGCGAAGAACACACATGGACGATTCATGTAAACATGGTTCAGTAGTGCTGTCCCCGTAGATTATCATGTACTAGTGAGTAGCGAACGATTTCCTTTCTATAGGGAAAGATAGGCCGTTTAATTTTAAAAAAATTGATGTCTCTCAAATTTTCGCTACCGTAACCATACAGTAAGACGCTAATTTGCAAAGCAGGTGTGTTTTTCGTGATCAGCAGGTTAGATAACCTCTATGCGCAAGTTTTCCAGGGAATTCGGAACCTTTCATTTTTTCTCGTTCTGGGCTGCGAAGCTCGCCGACAGGTTTTGGCTAAAATATTGATCATCTTGGATTGACCGGAAACTTCGCCCATAGAGGTTTTCGGACTTGCTGATTACGGAAATAGTGCCCTCTGTGCAGTATAAGGTCTTTTGGCAGAGTTATGCTGAGAGGAATGCTGCGATACTACGCAAGTTCCTAAGTTTGTCTGCCCTTTGCACGTGTCTGTTGGACAACTTACCTGCTCTTTTTTGTTATTTGAAATCATTAGAGGCAGTGCTCTTAGAGCATGCTTAAACTAAGCCCATACATGTATTCATCGCCGAACTGTGAGCTGACGAACTCACGTCCTCGTGAAAATCGTTCGAAATTTTAAGATCGTATATTTTGGCCAAATATCGCCGCGAATGGTCACAGATGACTCTGATTGTAGATATTATATTTATATACACATGCAAATTGATAATTTATGCCGCATACCGATACTTACCCCTTGTGCCAACTCTTACACCTGTAACTCAAAGTTTGCAAAAAATCGGTACGCCGATATCGACCGATGACGAAATGTAATCATCAGACCAGCTCGGCTCCTAAGACTGGGTTCGTACTGATTCCCATGTTTCGGAAATGTTCCCGCACAGTCCCGCAATGTTCCCGCACTGTGCTGGGAACTGTGCGGGAACTGCAACTGTGCTGCATGCGCTGCAGCCGCCCCGCCGCGTTTTGAACGGTGGGAGTTGGAGAATTTTGACCGTTTTCAACGGTTTTTCTTCCAGATTTCTCTCATTTTGGCCTTATTCCTCTACCCCGCTCCTTTCTTTTTGATCAGCAGAACTTTGAGCTCGAAGCGGGGTTGAAGAGTGAGCGCTTTTCTGTTTTGCGTATGCGACAAAATGTGTATTCTTGCGCTCGTCCATTTTCTCTTCGCTTTATTTTTACACAGACTTATTCCAATTGTTCCAGGAAGTCCCTGCGTGGTTTCCAAGGCCATCTTATATATAAAGCTGAATGTCTGTTTGTATGTATGTATGTCTGTACGTACGTATGTTCCGAATAGAAATTTTTATTTCTGGACCGATCGGGACCAAACTTTGCACACATACACTTCGGGGCGGTGCGGGTGTCATAGGCTACTTTCGTTATCGATCGATATCGATTTTATCGATTTTTTGCAAAATTTGAGCTACGGGGCTGGAAGTTGGCACAGGGGGGTAATCGAGCATGCTGATTACAAATATATTGTTGACAGGGCCGGGCGGAGCCGGGTTTGCCAGCTAGTCCGCTATAAATTAGGGAGTAGGAGCAATTCTGAAATTGCATGAATTGAGACTTCTCTCTTGTTTTGATGAGTTTCGTTTTTGGGCATTCTCCGCCCCTTTCCTTTTTCCATATCGTTGCTTCTCCTTTCTTTCTTCTATCCCGCTTCTCCTTATGATGAGAAAAACTGTGAACTTGAAGCGGAGTTGAGGATTGAACGAGATTCTCATCATGTATCCGGGAAGATGAACCTTCTTGCTCTCGTCCATCTTCTCTGCCATTTTGGTTCAGGCCTACTTCATGTGTTCTAGAGACCTGTCCATGTCCCTTTCAATACAGATGCGAGACTACGCAGCGCCTTCTAGAACACATGAAGTAGGCCTGGGCAAAAATGGAAGAAAATGGACAAGCGCAAAAAGAGCAATCTGCCCGGATATGGAACAGAATAAGGCTATTTCTTTAACTCGCTCTAATTTCACAGCTTTTCTCATAACAAGGAAAGGGGCTGAGAATGGCCAAAAAGTAAACTCATCAGAATACAAGAGAAAAGTCCCAATTTATGCAACTTCAGAATTGCTCCTACTCCCTAATTCATGGCGAAAAGCGCTCTTCTTCAACCCCGCTTCGAGCTCGAAGTTCTGCTGATTAAGAGAAGCGGGGTAAAGGAGTAAGGCCAAAATGAGAGAAATCTGGAAGAAAAACCGCTGAAAACGGTCAAAATTCTCCAACTACCGCCGTTCAAAACGCGTGCGGGGCGGCTGCAGCGCATGCAGCACAGTTGCAGTTCCCTCACAGTTCCCAGCACAGTGCGGGAACATTGCGGGACTGTGCGGGAACATTTCCGGAACATGGGAATCAGTATGAACCCAGTCTTAGGAGCCGAGCTGGTCTGATTGATTACATTTCGTCATCGGTCGATATCGGCGTACCGATTTTTTGCAAACTTTGAGTTACAGGTGTAAGAGTTGGCACAAGGGGTAAGTAGCGGTATGCGGCATAAATTATCAATTTGCATGTGTATATAAATATAATATCTACAATCAGAGTCATCTGTGACCATTCGCGGCGATATTTGGCCAAAATATACGATCTTAAAATTTCGAACGATTTTCACGAGGACGTGAGTTCGTCAGCTCACAGTTCGGCGATGAATACATGTATGGGCTTAGTTTAAGCATGCTCTAAGAGCACTGCCTCTAATGATTTCAAATAACAAAAAAGAGCAGGTAAGTTGTCCAACAGACACGTGCAAAGGGCAGACAAACTTAGGAACTTGCGTAGTATCGCAGCATTCCTCTCAGCATAACTCTGCCAAAAGACCTTATACTGCACAGAGGGCACTATTTCCGTAATCAGCAAGTCCGAAAACCTCTATGGGCGAAGTTTCCGGTCAATCCAAGATGATCAATATTTTAGCCAAAACCTGTCGGCGAGCTTCGCAGCCCAGAACGAGAAAAAATGAAAGGTTCTGAATTCCCTGGAAAACTTGCGCATAGAGGTTATCTAACCTGCTGATCACGAAAAACACACCTGCTTTGCAAATTAGCGTCTTACTGTATGGTTACGGTAGCGAAAATTTGAGAGACATCAATTTTTTTAAAATTAAACGGCCTATCTTTCCCTATAGAAAGGAAATCGTTCGCTACTCACTAGTACATGATAATCTACGGGGACAGCACTACTGAACCATGTTTACATGAATCGTCCATGTGTGTTCTTCGCTGAGTTACACCACTACGAATACCCGTCCTCACACAAAAATCGAGCAGATTGAAAACAGAATAGTACGAGAGTGCAGTATATCAGAAGATTCATCTTGATGAGCTAAGCATCATGCTTTCTTCGGATTTGTATTTTATGCAATTTGAAGGAAGTTATGAAGAAAAAACGAAAAAAACGCGGATCGTCAGTTTTTGCGTTTTCTGTCGAATAATTAGTGTGGGTACTGTATATCACTCCTCACTTCAGTCAGCGAAATCGGAACGAGTGTCACAGGAGATGATTGACGAGCTGCGAGCGGTCTGCGCCAAGGACGTGTGACACCATGACAGAATGTTCTGGATCTTATAGATGTTCAAGATGTTCGTCGTGAGTCAGCTGAATAACTGATGCAAGAGGAGAAGGGTCACGGCTGACTTGTTTCAAACATCTGTGCATTTGAATTTTATTAAGTTATTCAACAATTCATACGGGTTTAATGTTTAGTCTACCTCTGTGTTTCTACCTTCCTCACCTCAATTCGAATGCTCATTTGGTTGTGCCTATATGACATGGTTTAGTCTCTTTCAAACGAGACGGTTTTTTATGCATCTGCGGAAACTGCATTCCTGCAAATCATCACTGCTGCTTGAGGATCCAATAAAAATTTGTCCGTTGTACCAAATGAAATCTCTGTTTTCGTATTTTCTTCGTAAGCTTTTTAAGGATGAGTAGCGAAGAGTATAAGTATGAGTATAAGTACTTTATGTATCAAAGATACTATAAAGTACCCTTTGATCTAACAGGATCGGTGGCTGGAAGGGTGGGGCTTCGAGGCCTAATCAAGGCTAGGGAATGATCAGGAGCAGGCCCGCGAGAGGGACGCAGACTGCATCGCGGGTGCGAGCGATCCTTTTCCCGCTTCCAATCCTATTGAAGCAAAGTAATTGTACCCTTATAATGTAATCATGAGAGCACCAAAATGATTAAAGAACACTTTAGTATGCGAGTGCATGCTCTAAAGTGTCTTGTTACAAGAGCGCGGGATATGAATGCATTGTAAACAAATGGTTGGCTCAAAACCAAATAACCACCATATGACATGTTTGAAATACATTTTGAAAATATTACTTGTAGAAGTACTATATGAAAAAACGCGGGGTTATACTTTTTCGGATAATCGTGTTAATAATCCACCATGTATTTAAAGACTACTGCATGACAAGGGCGCAGAAGCAGTACAAGTTGAGTGGGTGCTAACTCGGCGCGCGCATCTTTTCACAACTGTAAACTTTGCGCCTCATGCGCGCTGCGGCTAAAACAAGCACTTAAAGGCAGTGTCCGGGCAGAAACTCGACTTCTAAAAAATCAACTTATCTGGGGTTATCCGCAACGCTGAATCCGAAAATCCACATCAGAAGGCGCGAAAACGGCGAGAACATGCATTTTCCAAGTCCTCACATTTCGAAATTTGGGGATCCCCGCCAGGCTAAGACGCAGAGGTTGCAAAGAGCGCACGGTTTTTAACTGTGGCGGCATACGTACTCTGCCGTCTGGCAGGAATTCAAGCAACTCGGAGGACCCCGCCCCAAGGCGTAAGTTTCCCCAATTTGCAATCGTTTTTCTTGCTTTAGGTCGAACGTTTTATGCTCGCAGTTGCGCGATGTTGTGTCTCAGGGGGGCTACTTTCACATGGCAGAGAAATCTCAGAACCCCCATTTTGCCCGGACACTGCCTTTAAAGGCAGTGTCCGGGCAAAAACTCGATTCTGAGATTTTGTACTTACCCGGGCCTATTCGCTACGCTGTATCCGAAAATGCACATTGGAGAGCGCAAAAACGGCGAAAAATGGCTCTAACACATTAGGGAAACGAGCAGGCGGGCGGGGTCCTCCACATTGTGAATTCACGCTCCCAGCTTCCGGAGCGATCTTCTCGCTTCCGGTTCTAAGTCAATCAGTCGCACTTGGCCGACAGCGATGTTATGACGGCTAGCGGAATCGAGAAAACTGCTACGGAAGCTGGGAGCGTGAATTGGCAATTGGAGGACCCCCCCCCCCCCACTTGCTGTCTCTCCTGCGCTGGGACCTTTTTTTGCCGTTTTCGAGCTTTCCAGTGTGAATTTCCGGATTTAGCATGGCGAATAGGCCTGTATAAGCACAAACTCTCAAAATCGAGCTTTTGCCCGGACACTGCCTTCAAAACAGTTCAGACTCGAAGGTATTGCGCCTTCCTCATGCAGTAGGCTGTATATCCAGCAGCTTATACTCATTTATCAATTCTCAGAATCGCTTCGAGTGTGAAACTAATATTCTCCACCTTTATTCTTGCCCTTCATGAAATTTCGCCACAAACGTCGAGTCGGATTCGACCCAGCGACCTAAGGATAGCTGCGACTCTACAGTCCTCCGCTCTACCAACTGAGCTATCGACGGCACAGCTTTTACTCGTTCATCGATCCTGAAAATCGTTTCAAGTGCGAAATCAATGTTCTCACTACTGTTCTTGCTCTTCACAAACTTTCACTATGAAGTATGTGGTCTGCAAAAGCAATCCGTCGAGCCGGATTCGAACCAGCGACCTAAGGATAGCTGCGACTCTACAGTCCTCCGCTCTACCAACTGAGCTATCGACGGCACAGCTTTTACTCGTTCATCGATCCTGAAAATCGTTTCAAGTGCGAAATCAATGTTCTCCACTACTGTTCTTGCTCTTCACAAACTTTCACTATGAAGTATGTGGTCTGCAAAAGCAATCCGTCGAGCCGGATTCGAACCAGCGACCTAAGGATAGCTGCGACTCTACAGTCCTCCGCTCTACCAACTGAGCTATCGACGGCACAGCTTTTACTCGTTCATCGATCCTGAAAATCGTTTCAAGTGCGAAATCTATGTTCTCCACTACTGTTCTTGCTCTTCACAAACTTTCACTATGAAGTATGTGGTCTGCAAAAGCAATCCGTCGAGCCGGATTCGAACCAGCGACCTAAGGATAGCTGCGACTCTACAGTCCTCCGCTCTACCAACTGAGCTATCGACGGCACAGCTTTTACTCGTTCATCGATCCTGAAAATCGTTTCAAGTGCGAAATCAATGTTCTCCACTACTGTTCTTGCTCTTCACAAACTTTCACTATGAAGTATGTGGTCTGCAAAAGCGAAGCAATCCGTCGAGCCGGATTCGAACCAGCAACCTAAGGATAGCTGCGACTCTACAGTCCTCCGCTCTACCAACTGAGCTATCGACGGCACAGCTTTTACTCGTTCATCGATCCTGAAAATCGTTTCAAGTGCGAAATCAATGTTCTCCACTACTGTTCTTGCTCTTCACAAACTTTCACTATGAAGTATGTGGTCTGCAAAAGCAATCCGTCGAGCCGGATTCGAACCAGCGACCTAAGGACAGCTGCGACTCTACAGTCCTCCGCTCTACCAACTGAGCTATCGACGGCACAGCTTTTACTCGTTCATCGATCCTGAAAATCGTTTCAAGTGCGAAATCAATGTTCTCCACTACTGTTCTTGCTCTTCACAAACTTTCACTATGAAGTATGTGGTCTGCAAAAGCAATCCGTCGAGCCGGATTCGAACCAGCGACCTAAGGATAGCTGCGACTCTACAGTCCTCCGCTCTACCAACTGAGCTATCGACGGCACAGCTTTTACTCGTTCATCGATCCTGAAAATCGTTTCAAGTGCGAAATCAATGTTCTCACTACTGTTCTTGCTCTTCACAAACTTTCACTATGAAGTATGTGGTCTGCAAAAGCAATCCGTCGAGCCGGATTCGAACCAGCGACCTAAGGATAGCTGCGACTCTACAGTCCTCCGCTCTACCAACTGAGCTATCGACGGCACAGCTTTTACTCGTTCATCGATCCTGAAAATCGTTTCAAGTGCGAAATCAATGTTCTCCACTACTGTTCTTGCTCTTCACAAACTTTCACTATGAAGTATGTGGTCTGCAAAAGCAATCCGTCGAGCCGGATTCGAACCAGCGACCTAAGGATAGCTGCGACTCTACAGTCCTCCGCTCTACCAACTGAGCTATCGACGGCACAGCTTTTACTCGTTCATCGATCCTGAAAATCGTTTCAAGTGCGAAATCTATGTTCTCCACTACTGTTCTTGCTCTTCACAAACTTTCACTATGAAGTATGTGGTCTGCAAAAGCAATCCGTCGAGCCGGATTCGAACCAGCGACCTAAGGATAGCTGCGACTCTACAGTCCTCCGCTCTACCAACTGAGCTATCGACGGCACAGCTTTTACTCGTTCATCGATCCTGAAAATCGTTTCAAGTGCGAAATCAATGTTCTCCACTACTGTTCTTGCTCTTCACAAACTTTCACTATGAAGTATGTGGTCTGCAAAAGCGAAGCAATCCGTCGAGCCGGATTCGAACCAGCAACCTAAGGATAGCTGCGACTCTACAGTCCTCCGCTCTACCAACTGAGCTATCGACGGCACAGCTTTTACTCGTTCATCGATCCTGAAAATCGTTTCAAGTGCGAAATCAATGTTCTCCACTACTGTTCTTGCTCTTCACAAACTTTCACTATGAAGTATGTGGTCTGCAAAAGCAATCCGTCGAGCCGGATTCGAACCAGCGACCTAAGGATAGCTGCGACTCTACAGTCCTCCGCTCTACCAACTGAGCTATCGACGGCACAGCTTTTACTCGTTCATCGATCCTGAAAATCGTTTCAAGTGCGAAATCAATGTTCTCCACTACTGTTCTTGCTCTTCACAAACTTTCACTATGAAGTATGTGGTCTGCAAAAGCAATCCGTCGAGCCGGATTCGAACCAGCGACCTAAGGATAGCTGCGACTCTACAGTCCTCCGCTCTACCAACTGAGCTATCGACGGCACAGTTTTTACTCGTTCATCGATCCTGAAAATCGTTTCAAGTGCGAAATCAATGTTCTCCACTACTGTTCTTGCTCTTCACAAACTTTCACTATGAAGTATGTGGTCTGCAAAAGCAATCCGTCGAGCCGGATTCGAACCAGCGACCTAAGGATAGCTGCGACTCTACAGTCCTCCGCTCTACCAACTGAGCTATCGACGGCACAGCTTTTACTCGTTCATCGATCCTGAAAATCGTTTCAAGTGCGAAATCAATGTTCTCCACTACTGTTCTTGCTCTTCACAAACTTTCACTATGAAGTATGTGGTCTGCAAAAGCAATCCGTCGAGCCGGATTCGAACCAGCGACCTAAGGATAGCTGCGACTCTACAGTCCTCCGCTCTACCAACTGAGCTATCGACGGCACAGTTTTTACTCGTTCATCGATCCTGAAAATCGTTTCAAGTGCGAAATCAATGTTCTCCACTACTGTTCTTGCTCTTCGCAAACTTTCACTATGAAGTATGTGGTCTGCAAAAGCAATCCGTCGAGCCGGATTCGAACCAGCGACCTAAGGATAGCTGCGACTCTACAGTCCTCCGCTCTACCAACTGAGCTATCGACGGCACAGCTTTTACTCGTTCATCGATCCTGAAAATCGTTTCAAGTGCGAAATCAATGTTCTCCACTACTGTTCTTGCTCTTCACAAACTTTCACTATGAAGTATGTGGTCTGCAAAAGCAATCCGTCGAGCCGGATTCGAACCAGCGACCTAAGGATAGCTGCGACTCTACAGTCCTCCGCTCTACCAACTGAGCTATCGACGGCACAGCTTTTACTCGTTCATCGATCCTGAAAATCGTTTCAAGTGCGAAATCAATGTTCTCCACTACTGTTCTTGCTCTTCACAAACTTTCACTATGAAGTATGTGGTCTGCAAAAGCAATCCGTCGAGCCGGATTCGAACCAGCGACCTAAGGATAGCTGCGACTCTACAGTCCTCCGCTCTACCAACTGAGCTATCGACGGCACAGCTTTTACTCGTTCATCGATCCTGAAAATCGTTTCAAGTGCGAAATCAATGTTCTCCACTACTGTTCTTGCTCTTCACAAACTTTCACTATGAAGTATGTGGTCTGCAAAAGCAATCCGTCGAGCCGGATTCGAACCAGCGACCTAAGGATAGCTGCGACTCTACAGTCCTCCGCTCTACCAACTGAGCTATCGACGGCACAGCTTTTACTCGTTCATCGATCATGAAAATCGTTTCAAGTGCGAAATCAATGTTCTCCACTACTGTTCTTGCTCTTCACAAACTTTCACTATGAAGTATGTGGTCTGCAAAAGCGAAGCAATCCGTCGAGCCGGATTCGAACCAGCGACCTAAGGATAGCTGCGACTCTACAGTCCGTCCTCCGCTCTACCAACTGAGCTATCGACGGCACAGCTTTTACTCGTTCATCGATCCTGAAAATCGTTTCAAGTGCGAAATCAATGTTCTCCACTACTGTTCTTGCTCTTCACAAACTTTCACTATGAAGTATGTGGTCTGCAAAAGCAATCCGTCGAGCCGGATTCGAACCAGCGACCTAAGGATAGCTGCGACTCTACAGTCCTCCGCTCTACCAACTGAGCTATCGACGGCACAGCTTTTACTCGTTCATCGATCCTGAAAATCGTTTCAAGTGCGAAATCAATGTTCTCCACTACTGTTCTTGCTCTTCACAAACTTTCACTATGAAGTATGTGGTCTGCAAAAGCAATCCGTCGAGCCGGATTCGAACCAGCGACCTAAGGATAGCTGCGACTCTACAGTCCTCCGCTCTACCAACTGAGCTATCGACGGCACAGCTTTTACTCGTTCATCGATCCTGAAAATCGTTTCAAGTGCGAAATCAATGTTCTCCACTACTGTTCTTGCTCTTCACAAACTTTCACTATGAAGTATGTGGTCTGCAAAAGCAATCCGTCGAGCCGGATTCGAACCAGCGACCTAAGGATAGCTGCGACTCTACAGTCCTCCGCTCTACCAACTGAGCTATCGACGGCACAGCTTTTACTCGTTCATCGATCCTGAAAATCGTTTCAAGTGCGAAATCAATGTTCTCCACTACTGTTCTTGCTCTTCACAAACTTTCACTATGAAGTATGTGGTCTGCAAAAGCAATCCGTCGAGCCGGATTCGAACCAGCGACCTAAGGATAGCTGCGACTCTACAGTCCTCCGCTCTACCAACTGAGCTATCGACGGCACAGCTTTTACTCGTTCATCGATCCTGAAAATCGTTTCAAGTGCGAAATCAATGTTCTCCACTACTGTTCTTGCTCTTCACAAACTTTCACTATGAAGTATGTGGTCTGCAAAAGCAATCCGTCGAGCCGGATTCGAACCAGCGACCTAAGGATAGCTGCGACTCTACAGTCCTCCGCTCTACCAACTGAGCTATCGACGGCACAGCTTTTACTCGTTCATCGATCCTGAAAATCGTTTCAAGTGCGAAATCAATGTTCTCCACTACTGTTCTTGCTCTTCACAAACTTTCACTATGAAGTATGTGGTCTGCAAAAGCAATCCGTCGAGCCGGATTCGAACCAGCGACCTAAGGATAGCTGCGACTCTACAGTCCTCCGCTCTACCAACTGAGCTATCGACGGCACAGCTTTTACTCGTTCATCGATCCTGAAAATCGTTTCAAGTGCGAAATCAATGTTCTCCACTACTGTTCTTGCTCTTCACAAACTTTCACTATGAAGTATGTGGTCTGCAAAAGCAATCCGTCGAGCCGGATTCGAACCAGCGACCTAAGGATAGCTGCGACTCTACAGTCCTCCGCTCTACCAACTGAGCTATCGACGGCACAGCTTTTACTCGTTCATCGATCATGAAAATCGTTTCAAGTGCGAAATCAATGTTCTCCACTACTGTTCTTGCTCTTCACAAACTTTCACTATGAAGTATGTGGTCTGCAAAAGCGAAGCAATCCGTCGAGCCGGATTCGAACCAGCGACCTAAGGATAGCTGCGACTCTACAGTCCGTCCTCCGCTCTACCAACTGAGCTATCGACGGCACAGCTTTTACTCGTTCATCGATCCTGAAAATCGTTTCAAGTGCGAAATCAATGTTCTCCACCACTGTTCTTGCTCTTCACCAACTTTCACTATGAAGTATTTGGTCTGCAAAAGCAATCCGTCGAGCCGGATTCGAACCAGCGACCTAAGGATAGCTGCGACTCTACAGTCCTCCGCTCTACCAACTGAGCTATCGACGGCACAGCTTTTACTCGTTCATCGATCCTGAAAATCGTTTCAAGTGCGAAATCAATGTTCTCCACTACTGTTCTTGCTCTTCACAAACTTTCACTATGAAGTATGTGGTCTGCAAAAGCAATCCGTCGAGCCGGATTCGAACCAGCGACCTAAGGATAGCTGCGACTCTACAGTCCTCCGCTCTACCAACTGAGCTATCGACGGCACAGCTTTTACTCGTTCATCGATCCTGAAAATCGTTTCAAGTGCGAAATCAATGTTCTCCACTACTGTTCTTGCTCTTCACAAACTTTCACTATGAAGTATGTGGTCTGCAAAAGCAATCCGTCGAGCCGGATTCGAACCAGCGACCTAAGGATAGCTGCGACTCTACAGTCCTCCGCTCTACCAACTGAGCTATCGACGGCACAGCTTTTACTCGTTCATCGATCCTGAAAATCGTTTCAAGTGCGAAATCAATGTTCTCCACTACTGTTCTTGCTCTTCACAAACTTTCACTATGAAGTATGTGGTCTGCAAAAGCAATCCGTCGAGCCGGATTCGAACCAGCGACCTAAGGATAGCTGCGACTCTACAGTCCTCCGCTCTACCAACTGAGCTATCGACGGCACAGCTTTTACTCGTTCATCGATCATGAAAATCGTTTCAAGTGCGAAATCAATGTTCTCCACTACTGTTCTTGCTCTTCACAAACTTTCACTATGAAGTATGTGGTCTGCAAAAGCGAAGCAATCCGTCGAGCCGGATTCGAACCAGCGACCTAAGGATAGCTGCGACTCTACAGTCCGTCCTCCGCTCTACCAACTGAGCTATCGACGGCACAGCTTTTACTCGTTCATCGATCCTGAAAATCGTTTCAAGTGCGAAATCAATGTTCTCCACTACTGTTCTTGCTCTTCACAAACTTTTACTATGAAGTATGTGGTCTGCAAAAGCAATCCGTCGAGCCGGATTCGAACCAGCGACCTAAGGATAGCTGCGACTCTACAGTCCTCCGCTCTACCAACTGAGCTATCGACGGCACAGCTTTTACTCGTTCATCGATCCTGAAAATCGTTTCAAGTGCGAAATCAATGTTCTCCACTACTGTTCTTGCTCTTCACAAACTTTCACTATGAAGTATGTGGTCTGCAAAAGCAATCCGTCGAGCCGGATTCGAACCAGCGACCTAAGGATAGCTGCGACTCTACAGTCCTCCGCTCTACCAACTGAGCTATCAACGGCACAGCTTTTACTCGTTCATCGATCCTGAAAATCGTTTCAAGTGCGAAATCAATGTTCTCCACTACTGTTCTTGCTCTTCACAAACTTTCACTATGAAGTATGTGGTCTGCAAAAGCAATCCGTCGAGCCGGATTCGAACCAGCGACCTAAGGATAGCTGCGACTCTACAGTCCTCCGCTCTACCAACTGAGCTATCGACGGCACAGCTTTTACTCGTTCATCGATCCTGAAAATCGTTTCAAGTGCGAAATCAATGTTCTCCACTACTGTTCTTGCTCTTCACAAACTTTCACTATGAAGTATGTGGTCTGCAAAAGCAATCCGTCGAGCCGGATTCGAACCAGCGACCTAAGGATAGCTGCGACCCTACAGTCCTCCGCTCTACCAACTGAGCTATCGACGGCACAGCTTTTACTCGTTCATCGATCCTGAAAATCGTTTCAAGTGCGAAATCAATGTTCTCCACTACTGTTCTTGCTCTTCACAAACTTTTACTATGAAGTATGTGGTCTGCAAAAGCAATCCGTCGAGCCGGATTCGAACCAGCGACCTAAGGATAGCTGCGACTCTACAGTCCTCCGCTCTACCAACTGAGCTATCGACGGCACAGCTTTTACTCGTTCATCGATCCTGAAAATCGTTTCAAGTGCGAAATCAATGTTCTCCACTACTGTTCTTGCTCTTCAAAACCTTTAACTATGAAGTATGTGGTCTGCAAAAGCAATCCGTCGAGCCGGATTCGAACCAGCGACCTAAGGATAGCTGCGACTCTACAGTCCTCCGCTCTACCAACTGAGCTATCGACGGCACAGCTTTTACTCGTTCATCGATCCTGAAAATCGTTTCAAGTGCGAAATCAATGTTCTCCACTACTGTTCTTGCTCTTCACAAACTTTCACTATGAAGTATGTGGTCTGCAAAAGCAATCCGTCGAGCCGGATTCGAACCAGCGACCTAAGGATAGCTGCGACTCTACAGTCCTCCGCTCTACCAACTGAGCTATCGACGGCACACCTTTTACTCGTTCATCGATCCTGAAAATCGTTTCATGTGCGAAATCAATGTTCTCCACTACTGTTCTTGCTCTTCACAAACTTTCACTATGAAGTATGTGGTCTGCAAAAGCAATCCGTCGAGCCGGATTCGAACCAGCGACCTAAGGATAGCTGCGACTCTACAGTCCTCCGCTCTACCAACTGAGCTATCGACGGCACAGCTTTTACTCGTTCATCGATCCTGAAAATCGTTTCAAGTGCGAAATCAATGTTCTCCACTACTGTTCTTGCTCTTCACAAACTTTCACTATGAAGTATGTGGTCTGCAAAAGCAATCCGTCGAGCCGGATTCGAACCAGCGACCTAAGGATAGCTGCGACTCTACAGTCCTCCGCTCTACCAACTGAGCTATCGACGGCACAGCTTTTACTCGTTCATCGATCCTGAAAATCGTTTCAAGTGCGAAATCAATGTTCTCCACTACTGTTCTTGCTCTTCACAAACTTTCACTATGAAGTATGTGGTCTGCAAAAGCAGTCCGTCGAGCCGGATTCGAACCAGCGACCTAAGGATAGCTGCGACTCTACAGTCCTCCGCTCTACCAACTGAGCTATCGACGGCACAGCTTTTACTCGTTCATCGATCCTGAAAATCGTTTCAAGTGCGAAATCAATGTTCTCCACTACTGTTCTTGCTCTTCACAAACTTTCACTATGAAGTATGTGGTCTGCAAAAGCAATCCGTCGAGCCGGATTCGAACCAGCGACCTAAGGATAGCTGCGACTCTACAGTCCTCCGCTCTACCAACTGAGCTATCGACGGCACAGCTTTTACTCGTTCATCGATCCTGAAAATCGTTTCAAGTGCGAAATCAATGTTCTCCACTACTGTTCTTGCTCTTCACAAACTTTCACTATGAAGTATGTGGTCTGCAAAAGCAATCCGTCGAGCCGGATTCGAACCAGCGACCTAAGGATAGCTGCGACTCTACAGTCCTCCGCTCTACCAACTGAGCTATCGACGGCACACCTTTTACTCGTTCATCGATCCTGAAAATCGTTTCATGTGCGAAATCAATGTTCTCCACTACTGTTCTTGCTCTTCACAAACTTTCACTATGAAGTATGTGGTCTGCAAAAGCAATCCGTCGAGCCGGATTCGAACCAGCGACCTAAGGATAGCTGCGACTCTACAGTCCTCCGCTCTACCAACTGAGCTATCGACGGCACAGCTTTTACTCGTTCATCGATCCTGAAAATCGTTTCAAGTGCGAAATCAATGTTCTCCACTACTGTTCTTGCTCTTCACAAACTTTCACTATGAAGTATGTGGTCTGCAAAAGCAATCCGTCGAGCCGGATTCGAACCAGCGACCTAAGGATAGCTGCGACTCTACAGTCCTCCGCTCTACCAACTGAGCTATCGACGGCACACCTTTTACTCGTTCATCGATCCTGAAAATCGTTTCAAGTGCGAAATCAATGTTCTCCACTACTGTTCTTGCTCTTCACAAACTTTCACTATGAAGTATGTGGTCTGCAAAAGCAATCCGTCGAGCCGGATTCGAACCAGCGACCTAAGGATAGCTGCGACTCTACAGTCCGTCCTCCGCTCTACCAACTGAGCTATCGACGGCACAGCTTTTACTCGTTCATCGATCCTGAAAATCGTTTCAAGTGCGAAATCAATGTTCTCCACTACTGTTCTTGCTCTTCACAAACTTTTACTATGAAGTATGTGGTCTGCAAAAGCAATCCGTCGAGCCGGATTCGAACCAGCGACCTAAGGATAGCTGCGACTCTACAGTCCTCCGCTCTACCAACTGAGCTATCGACGGCACAGCTTTTACTCGTTCATCGATCCTGAAAATCGTTTCATGTGCGAAATCAATGTTCTCCACTACTGTTCTTGCTCTTCACAAACTTTCACTATGAAGTATGTGGTCTGCAAAAGCAATCCGTCGAGCCGGATTCGAACCAGCGACCTAAGGATAGCTGCGACTCTACTGTCCTCCGCTCTACCAACTGAGCTATCGACGGCACAGCTTGTACTCGTTCATCGATCCTGAAAATCGTTTCAAGTGCGAAATCAATGTTCTCCACTACTGTTCTTGCTCTTCACAAACTTTCACTATGAAGTATGTGGTCTGCAAAAGCAATCCGTCGAGCCGGATTCGAACCAGCGACCTAAGGATAGCTGCGACTCTACAGTCCTCCGCTCTACCAACTGAGCTATCGACGGCACAGCTTTTACTCGTTCATCGATCCTGAAAATCGTTTCAAGTGCGAAATCAATGTTCTCCACTACTGTTCTTGCTCTTCACAAGCTTTCACTATGAAGTATGTGGTCTGCAAAAGCAATCCGTCGAGCCGGATTCGAACCAGCGACCTAAGGATAGCTGCGACTCTACAGTCCTCCGCTCTACCAACTGAGCTATCGACGGCACAGCTTGTACTCGTTCATCGATCCTGAAAATCGTTTCAAGTGCGAAATCAATGTTCTCCACTACTGTTCTTGCTCTTCACAAACTTTCACTATGAAGTATGTGGTCTGCAAAAGCAATCCGTCGAGCCGGATTCGAACCAGCGACCTAAGGATAGCTGCGACTCTACAGTCCTCCGCTCTACCAACTGAGCTATCCACGGCACAGCTTTTACTCGTTCATCGATCCTGAAAATCGTTTCAAGTGCGAAATCAATGTTCTCCACTACTGTTCTTGCTCTTCACAAACTTTCACTATGAAGTATGTGGTCTGCAAAAGCAATCCGTCGAGCCGGATTCGAACCAGCGACCTAAGGATAGCTGCGACTCTACAGTCCTCCGCTCTACCAACTGAGCTATCGACGGCACAGCTTGTACTCGTTCATCGATCCTGAAAATCGTTTCAAGTGCGAAATCAATGTTCTCCACTACTGTTCTTGCTCTTCACAAACTTTCACTATGAAGTATGTGGTCTGCAAAAGCAATCCGTCGAGCCGGATTCGAACCAGCGACCTAAGGATAGCTGCGACTCTACAGTCCTCCGCTCTACCAACTGAGCTATCGACGGCACAGCTTTTACTCGTTCATCGATCCTGAAAATCGTTTCAAGTGCGAAATCAATGTTCTCCACTACTGTTCTTGCTCTTCACAAACTTTCACTATGAAGTATGTGGTCTGCAAAAGCAATCCGTCGAGCCGGATTCGAACCAGCGACCTAAGGATAGCTGCGACTCTACAGTCCTCCGCTCTACCAACTGAGCTATCGACGGCACAGCTTTTACTCGTTCATCGATCCTGAAAATCGTTTCAAGTGCGAAATCAATGTTCTCCACTACTGTTCTTGCTCTTCACAAACTTTCACTATGAAGTATGTGGTCTGCAAAAGCAATCCGTCGAGCCGGATTCGAACCAGCGACCTAAGGATAGCTGCGACTCTACAGTCCTCCGCTCTACCAACTGAGCTATCGACGGCACAGCTTTTACTCGTTCATCGATCCTGAAAATCGTTTCAAGTGCGAAATCAATGTTCTCCACTACTGTTCTTGCTCTTCACAAGCTTTCACTATGAAGTATGTGGTCTGCAAAAGCAATCCGTCGAGCCGGATTCGAACCAGCGACCTAAGGATAGCTGCGACTCTACAGTCCTCCGCTCTACCAACTGAGCTATCGACGGCACAGCTTTTACTCGTTCATCGATCCTGAAAATCGTTTCAAGTGCGAAATCAATGTTCTCCACTACTGTTCTTGCTCTTCACAAACTTTCACTATGAAGTATGTGGTCTGCAAAAGCAATCCGTCGAGCCGGATTCGAACCAGCGACCTAAGGATAGCTGCGACTCTACAGTCCTCCGCTCTACCAACTGAGCTATCGACGGCACAGCTTTTACTCGTTCATCGATCCTGAAAATCGTTTCAAGTGCGAAATCAATGTTCTCCACTACTGTTCTTGCTCTTCACAAACTTTCACTATGAAGTATGTGGTCTGCAAAAGCAATCCGTCGAGCCGGATTCGAACCAGCGACCTAAGGATAGCTGCGACTCTACAGTCCTCCGCTCTACCAACTGAGCTATCGACGGCACAGCTTTTACTCGTTCATCGATCCTGAAAATCGTTTCAAGTGCGAAATCAATGTTCTCCACTACTGTTCTTGCTCTTCACAAACTTTCACTATGAAGTATGTGGTCTGCAAAAGCAATCCGTCGAGCCGGATTCGAACCAGCGACCTAAGGATAGCTGCGACTCTACAGTCCTCCGCTCTACCAACTGAGCTATCGACGGCACAGCTTTTACTCGTTCATCGATCCTGAAAATCGTTTCAAGTGCGAAATCAATGTTCTCCACTACTGTTCTTGCTCTTCACAAACTTTCACTATGAAGTATGTGGTCTGCAAAAGCAATCCGTCGAGCCGGATTCGAACCAGCGACCTAAGGATAGCTGCGACTCTACAGTCCTCCGCTCTACCAACTGAGCTATCGACGGCACAGCTTTTACTCGTTCATCGATCCTGAAAATCGTTTCAAGTGCGAAATCAATGTTCTCCACTACTGTTCTTGCTCTTCACAAACTTTCACTATGAAGTATGTGGTCTGCAAAAGCAATCCGTCGAGCCGGATTCGAACCAGCGACCTAAGGATAGCTGCGACTCTACAGTCCTCCGCTCTACCAACTGAGCTATCGACGGCACAGCTTTTACTCGTTCATCGATCCTGAAAATCGTTTCAAGTGCGAAATCAATGTTCTCCACTACTGTTCTTGCTCTTCACAAACTTTCACTATGAAGTATGTGGTCTGCAAAAGCAATCCGTCGAGCCGGATTCGAACCAGCGACCTAAGGATAGCTGCGACTCTACAGTCCTCCGCTCTACCAACTGAGCTATCGACGGCACAGCTTTTACTCGTTCATCGATCCTGAAAATCGTTTCAAGTGCGAAATCAATGTTCTCCACTACTGTTCTTGCTCTTCACAAACTTTCACTATGAAGTATGTGGTCTGCAAAAGCAATCCGTCGAGCCGGATTCGAACCAGCGACCTAAGGATAGCTGCGACTCTACAGTCCTCCGCTCTACCAACTGAGCTATCGACGGCACAGCTTTTACTCGTTCATCGATCCTGAAAATCGTTTCAAGTGCGAAATCAATGTTCTCCACTACTGTTCTTGCTCTTCACAAACTTTCACTATGAAGTATGTGGTCTGCAAAAGCAATCCGTCGAGCCGGATTCGAACCAGCGACCTAAGGATAGCTGCGACTCTACAGTCCTCCGCTCTACCAACTGAGCTATCGACGGCACAGCTTTTACTCGCTCATCGATCCTGAAAATCGTTTCAAGTGCGAAATCAATGTTCTCCACTACTGTTCTTGCTCTTCACAAACTTTCACTATGAAGTATGTGGTCTGCAAAAGCAATCCGTCGAGCCGGATTCGAACCAGCGACCTAAGGATAGCTGCTACTCTACAGTCCTCCGCTCTACCAACTGAGCTATCGACGGCACAGCTTGTACTCGTTCATCGATCCTGAAAATCGTTTCAAGTGCGAAATCAATGTTCTCCACTACTGTTCTTGCTCTTCACAAACTTTCACTATGAAGTATGTGGTCTGCAAAAGCAATCCGTCGAGCCGGATTCGAACCAGCGACCTAAGGATAGCTGCGACTCTACAGTCCTCCGCTCTACCAACTGAGCTATCGACGGCACAGCTTTTACTCGTTCATCGATCCTGAAAATCGTTTCAAGTGCGAAATCAATGTTCTCCACTACTGTTCTTGCTCTTCACAAACTTTCACTATGAAGTATGTGGTCTGCAAAAGCAATCCGTCGAGCCGGATTCGAACCGGCGACCTAAGGATAGCTGCGACTCTACAGTCCTCCGCTCTACCAACTGAGCTATCGACGGCACAGCTTTTACTCGTTCATCGATCCTGAAAATCGTTTCAAGTGCGAAATCAATGTTCTCCACTACTGTTCTTGCTCTTCACAAGCTTTCACTATGAAGTATGTGGTCTGCAAAAGCAATCCGTCGAGCCGGATTCGAACCAGCGACCTAAGGATAGCTGCGACTCTACAGTCCTCCGCTCTACCAACTGAGCTATCGACGGCACAGCTTTTACTCGTTCATCGATCCTGAAAATCGTTTCAAGTGCGAAATCAATGTTCTCCACTACTGTTCTTGCTCTTCACAAACTTTCACTATGAAGTATGTGGTCTGCAAAAGCAATCCGTCGAGCCGGATTCGAACCAGCGACCTAAGGATAGCTGCGACTCTACAGTCCTCCGCTCTACCAACTGAGCTATCGACGGCACAGCTTTTACTCGTTCATCGATCCTGAAAATCGTTTCAAGTGCGAAATCAATGTTCTCCACTACTGTTCTTGCTCTTCACAAACTTTCACTATGAAGTATGTGGTCTGCAAAAGCAATCCGTCGAGCCGGATTCGAACCAGCGACCTAAGGATAGCTGCGACTCTACAGTCCTCCGCTCTACCAACTGAGCTATCGACGGCACAGCTTTTACTCGTTCATCGATCCTGAAAATCGTTTCAAGTGCGAAATCAATGTTCTCCACTACTGTTCTTGCTCTTCACAAACTTTCACTATGAAGTATGTGGTCTGCAAAAGCAATCCGTCGAGCCGGATTCGAACCAGCGACCTAAGGATAGCTGCGACTCTACAGTCCTCCGCTCTACCAACTGAGCTATCGACGGCACAGCTTTTACTCGTTCATCGATCCTGAAAATCGTTTCAAGTGCGAAATCAATGTTCTCCACTACTGTTCTTGCTCTTCACAAACTTTCACTATGAAGTATGTGGTCTGCAAAAGCAATCCGTCGAGCCGGATTCGAACCAGCGACCTAAGGATAGCTGCGACTCTACAGTACTCCGCTCTACCAACTGAGCTATCGACGGCACAGCTTTTACTCGTTCATCGATCCTGAAAATCGTTTCAAGTGCGAAATCAATGTTCTCCACTACTGTTCTTGCTCTTCACAAACTTTCACTATGAAGTATGTGGTCTGCAAAAGCAATCCGTCGAGCCGGATTCGAACCAGCGACCTAAGGATAGCTGCGACTCTACAGTCCTCCGCTCTACCAACTGAGCTATCGACGGCACAGCTTTTACTCGTTCATCGATCCTGAAAATCGTTTCAAGTGCGAAATCAATGTTCTCCACTACTGTTCTTGCTCTTCACAAACTTTCACTATGAAGTATGTGGTCTGCAAAAGCAATCCGTCGAGCCGGATTCGAACCAGCGACCTAAGGATAGCTGCGACTCTACAGTCCTCCGCTCTACCAACTGAGCTATCGACGGCACAGCTTTTACTCGTTCATCGATCCTGAAAATCGTTTCAAGTACGAAATCAATGTTCTCCACTACTGTTCTTGCTCTTCACAAACTTTCACTATGAAGTATGTGGTCTGCAAAAGCAATCCGTCGAGCCGGATTCGAACCAGCGACCTAAGGATAGCTGCGACTCTACAGTCCTCCGCTCTACCAACTGAGCTATCGACGGCACAGCTTTTACTCGTTCATCGATCCTGAAAATCGTTTCAAGTGCGAAATCAATGTTCTCCACTACTGTTCTTGCTCTTCACAAACTTTCACTATGAAGTATGTGGTCTGCAAAAGCAATCCGTCGAGCCGGATTCGAACCAGCGACCTAAGGATAGCTGCGACTCTACAGTCCTCCGCTCTACCAACTGAGCTATCGACGGCACAGCTTTTACTCGTTCATCGATCCTGAAAATCGTTTCAAGTGCGAAAGCAATGTTCTCCACTACTGTTCTTGCTCTTCACAAACTTTCACTATGAAGTATGTGGTCTGCAAAAGCAATCCGTCGAGCCGGATTCGAACCAGCGACCTAAGGATAGCTGCGACTCTACAGTCCTCCGCTCTACCAACTGAGCTATCGACGGCACAGCTTTTACTCGTTCATCGATCCTGAAAATCGTTTCAAGTGCGAAATCAATGTTCTCCACTACTGTTCTTGCTCTTCACAAACTTTCACTATGAAGTATGTGGTCTGCAAAAGCAATCCGTCGAGCCGGATTCGAACCAGCGACCTAAGGATAGCTGCGACTCTACAGTCCTCCGCTCTACCAACTGAGCTATCGACGGCACAGCTTTTACTCGTTCATCGATCCTGAAAATCGTTTCAAGTGCGAAATCAATGTTCTCCACTACTGTTCTTGCTCTTCACAAACTTTCACTATGAAGTATGTGGTCTGCAAAAGCAATCCGTCGAGCCGGATTCGAACCAGCGACCTAAGGATAGCTGCGACTCTACAGTCCTCCGCTCTACCAACTGAGCTATCGACGGCACAGCTTTTACTCGTTCATCGATCCTGAAAATCGTTTCAAGTGCGAAATCAATGTTCTCCACTACTGTTCTTGCTCTTCACAAACTTTCACTATGAAGTATGTGGTCTGCAAAAGCAATCCGTCGAGCCGGATTCGAACCAGCGACCTAAGGATAGCTGCGACTCTACAGTCCTCCGCTCTACCAACTGAGCTATCGACGGCACAGCTTTTACTCGTTCATCGATCCTGAAAATCGTTTCAAGTGCGAAATCAATGTTCTCCACTACTGTTCTTGCTCTTCACAAACTTTCACTATGAAGTATGTGGTCTGCAAAAGCAATCCGTCGAGCCGGATTCGAACCAGCGACCTAAGGATAGCTGCGACTCTACAGTCCTCCGCTCTACCAACTGAGCTATCGACGGCACAGTTTTTACTCGTTCATCGATCCTGAAAATCGTTTCAAGTGCGAAATCAATGTTCTCCACTACTGTTCTTGCTCTTCACAAACTTTCACTATGAAGTATGTGGTCTGCAAAAGCAATCCGTCGAGCCGGATTCGAACCAGCGACCTAAGGATAGCTGCGACTCTACAGTCCTCCGCTCTACCAACTGAGCTATCGACGGCACAGCTTTTACTCGTTCATCGATCCTGAAAATCGTTTCAAGTGCGAAATCAATGTTCTCCACTACTGTTCTTGCTCTTCACAAACTTTCACTATGAAGTATGTGGTCTGCAAAAGCAATCCGTCGCGCCGGATTCGAACCAGCGACCTAAGGATAGCTGCGACTCTACAGTCCTCCGCTCTACCAACTGAGCTATCGACGGCACAGTTTTTACTCGTTCATCGATCCTGAAAATCGTTTCAAGTGCGAAATCAATGTTCTCCACTACTGTTCTTGCTCTTCGCAAACTTTCACTATGAAGTATGTGGTCTGCAAAAGCAATCCGTCGAGCCGGATTCGAACCAGCGACCTAAGGATAGCTGCGACTCTACAGTCCTCCGCTCTACCAACTGAGCTATCGACGGCACAGCTTTTACTCGTTCATCGATCCTGAAAATCGTTTCAAGTGCGAAATCAATGTTCTCCACTACTGCTCTTGCTCTTCACAAACTTTCACTATGAAGTATGTGGTCTGCAAAAGCAATCCGTCGAGCCGGATTCGAACCAGCGACCTAAGGATAGCTGCGACTCTACAGTCCTCCGCTCTACCAACTGAGCTATCGACGGCACAGCTTTTACTCGTTCATCGATCCTGAAAATCGTTTCAAGTGCGAAATCAATGTTCTCCACTATTGTTCTTGCTCTTCACAAAATTTCACTATGAAGTATGTGGTCTGCAAAAGCAATCCGTCGAGCCGGATTCGAACCAGCGACCTAAGGATAGCTGCGACTCTACAGTCCTCCGCTCTACCAACTGAGCTATCGACGGCACAGCTTTTACTCGTTCATCGATCCTGAAAATCGTTTCAAGTGCGAAATCAATGTTCTCCACTACTGTTCTTGCTCTTCACAAACTTTCACTATGAAGTATGTGGTCTGCAAAAGCAATCCGTCGAGCCGGATTCGAACCAGCGACCTAAGGATAGCTGCGACTCTACAGTCCTCCGCTCTACCAACTGAGCTATCGACGGCACAGCTTTTACTCGTTCATCGATCCTGAAAATCGTTTCAAGTGCGAAATCAATGTTCTCCACTACTGCTCTTGCTCTTCACAAACTTTCACTATGAAGTATGTGGTCTGCAAAAGCAATCCGTCGAGCCGGATTCGAACCAGCGACCTAAGGATAGCTGCGACTCTACAGTCCTCCGCTCTACCAACTGAGCTATCGACGGCACAGCTTTTACTCGTTCATCGATCCTGAAAATCGTTTCAAGTGCGAAATCAATGTTCTCCACTATTGTTCTTGCTCTTCACAAAATTTCACTATGAAGTATGTGGTCTGCAAAAGCAATCCGTCGAGCCGGATTCGAACCAGCGACCTAAGGATAGCTGCGACTCTACAGTCCTCCGCTCTACCAACTGAGCTATCGACGGCACAGCTTTTACTCGTTCATCGATCCTGAAAATCGTTTCAAGTGCGAAATCAATGTTCTCCACTACTGTTCTTGCTCTTCACAAACTTTCACTATGAAGTATGTGGTCTGCAAAAGCAATCCGTCGAGCCGGATTCGAACCAGCGACCTAAGGATAGCTGCGACTCTACAGTCCTCCGCTCTACCAACTGAGCTATCGACGGCACAGCTTTTACTCGTTCATCGATCCTGAAAATCGTTTCAAGTGCGAAATCAATGTTCTCCACTACTGTTCTTGCTCTTCACAAACTTTCACTATGAAGTATGTGGTCTGCAAAAGCAATCCGTCGAGCCGGATTCGAACCAGCGACCTAAGGATAGCTGCGACTCTACAGTCCTCCGCTCTACCAACTGAGCTATCGACGGCACAGCTTTTACTCGTTCATCGATCCTGAAAATCGTTTCAAGTGCGAAATCAATGTTCTCCACTACTGTTCTTGCTCTTCACAAACTTTCACTATGAAGTATGTGGTCTGCAAAAGCAATCCGTCGAGCCGGATTCGAACCAGCGACCTAAGGATAGCTGCGACTCTACAGTCCTCCGCTCTACCAACTGAGCTATCGACGGCACAGCTTTTACTCGTTCATCGATCCTGAAAATCGTTTCAAGTGCGAAATCAATGTTCTCCACTACTGTTCTTGCTCTTCACAAACTTTCACTATGAAGTATGTGGTCTGCAAAAGCAATCCGTCGAGCCGGATTCGAACCAGCGACCTAAGGATAGCTGCGACTCTACAGTCCTCCGCTCTACCAACTGAGCTATCGACGGCACAGTTTTTACTCGTTCATCGATCCTGAAAATCGTTTCAAGTGCGAAATCAATGTTCTCCACTACTGTTCTTGCTCTTCGCAAACTTTCACTATGAAGTATGTGGTCTGCAAAAGCAATCCGTCGAGCCGGATTCGAACCAGCGACCTAAGGATAGCTGCGACTCTACAGTCCTCCGCTCTACCAACTGAGCTATCGACGGCACAGCTTTTACTCGTTCATCGATCCTGAAAATCGTTTCAAGTGCGAAATCAATGTTCTCCACTATTGTTCTTGCTCTTCACAAAATTTCACTATGAAGTATGTGGTCTGCAAAAGCAATCCGTCGAGCCGGATTCGAACCAGCGACCTAAGGATAGCTGCGACTCTACAGTCCTCCGCTCTACCAACTGAGCTATCGACGGCACAGCTTTTACTCGTTCATCGATCCTGAAAATCGTTTCAAGTGCGAAATCAATGTTCTCCACTATTGTTCTTGCTCTTCACAAAATTTCACTATGAAGTATGTGGTCTGCAAAAGCAATCCGTCGAGCCGGATTCGAACCAGCGACCTAAGGATAGCTGCGACTCTACAGTCCTCCGCTCTACCAACTGAGCTATCGACGGCACAGCTTTTACTCGTTCATCGATCCTGAAAATCGTTTCAAGCGCGAAATCAATGTTCTCCACTACTGTTCTTGCTCTTCACAAACTTTCACTATGAAGTATGTGGTCTGCAAAAGCAATCCGTCGAGCCGGATTCGAACCAGCGACCTAAGGATAGCTGCGACTCTACAGTCCTCCGCTCTACCAACTGAGCTATCGACGGCACAGCTTTTACTCGTTCATCGATCCTGAAAATCGTTTCAAGTGCGAAATCAATGTTCTCCACTACTGCTCTTGCTCTTCACAAACTTTCACTATGAAGTATGTGGTCTGCAAAAGCAATCCGTCGAGCCGGATTCGAACCAGCGACCTAAGGATAGCTGCGACTCTACAGTCCTCCGCTCTACCAACTGAGCTATCGACGGCACAGCTTTTACTCGTTCATCGATCCTGAAAATCGTTTCAAGTGCGAAATCAATGTTCTCCACTATTGTTCTTGCTCTTCACAAAATTTCACTATGAAGTATGTGGTCTGCAAAAGCAATCCGTCGAGCCGGATTCGAACCAGCGACCTAAGGATAGCTGCGACTCTACAGTCCTCCGCTCTACCAACTGAGCTATCGACGGCACAGCTTTTACTCGTTCATCGATCCTGAAAATCGTTTCAAGTGCGAAATCAATGTTCTCCACTACTGTTCTTGCTCTTCACAAACTTTCACTATGAAGTATGTGGTCTGCAAAAGCAATCCGTCGAGCCGGATTCGAACCAGCGACCTAAGGATAGCTGCGACTCTACAGTCCTCCGCTCTACCAACTGTGCTATCGACGGCACAGCTTTTACTCGTTCATCGATCCTGAAAATCGTTTCAAGTGCGAAATCAATGTTCTCCACTACTGTTCTTGCTCTTCAAAAACTTTCACTATGAAGTATGTGGTCTGCAAAAGCAATCCGTCGAGCCGGATTCGAACCAGCGACCTAAGGATAGCTGCGACTCTACAGTCCTCCGCTCTACCAACTGAGCTATCGCCGGCACAGCTTTTACTCGTTCATCGATCCTGAAAATCGTTTCAAGTGCGAAATCAATGTTCTCCACTACTGCTCTTGCTCTTCACAAACTTTCACTATGAAGAATGTGGTCTGCAAAAGCAATCCGTCGAGCCGGATTCGAACCAGCGACCTAAGGATAGCTGCGACTCTACAGTCCTCCGCTCTACCAACTGAGCTATCGACGGCGCAGCTTTTACTCGTTCATCGATCCTGAAAATCGTTTCAAGTGCGAAATCAATGTTCTCCACTATTGTTCTTGCTCTTCACAAAATTTCACTATGAAGTATGTGGTCTGCAAAAGCAATCCGTCGAGCCGGATTCGAACCAGCGACCTAAGGATAGCTGCGACTCTACAGTCCTCCGCTCTACCAACTGAGCTATCGACGGCACAGCTTTTACTCGTTCATCGATCCTGAAAATCGTTTCAAGTGCGAAATCAATGTTCTCCACTACTGTTCTTGCTCTTCACAAACTTTCACTATGAAGTATGTGGTCTGCAAAAGCAATCCGTCGAGCCGGATTCGAACCAGCGACCTAAGGATAGCTGCGACTCTACAGTCCTCCGCTCTACCAACTGAGCTATCGACGGCACAGCTTTTACTCGTTCATCGATCCTGAAAATCGTTTCAAGTGCGAAATCAATGTTCTCCACTACTGTTCTTGCTCTTCACAAACTTTCACTATGAAGTATGTGGTCTGCAAAAGCAATCCGTCGAGCCGGATTCGAACCAGCGACCTAAGGATAGCTGCGACTCTACAGTCCTCCGCTCTACCAACTGAGCTATCGACGGCACAGCTTTTACTCGTTCATCGATCCTGAAAATCGTTTCAAGTGCGAAATCAATGTTCTCCACTATTGTTCTTGCTCTTCACAAAATTTCACTATGAAGTATGTGGTCTGCAAAAGCAATCCGTCGAGCCGGATTCGAACCAGCGACCTAAGGATAGCTGCGACTCTACAGTCCTCCGCTCTACCAACTGAGCTATCGACGGCACAGCTTTTACTCGTTCATCGATCCTGAAAATCGTTTCAAGTGCGAAATCAATGTTCTCCACTACTGTTCTTGCTCTTCACAAACTTTCACTATGAAGTATGTGGTCTGCAAAAGCAATCCGTCGAGCCGGATTCGAACCAGCGACCTAAGGATAGCTGCGACTCTACAGTCCTCCGCTCTACCAACTGTGCTATCGACGGCACAGCTTTTACTCGTTCATCGATCCTGAAAATCGTTTCAAGTGCGAAATCAATGTTCTCCACTACTGTTCTTGCTCTTCAAAAACTTTCACTATGAAGTATGTGGTCTGCAAAAGCAATCCGTCGAGCCGGATTCGAACCAGCGACCTAAGGATAGCTGCGACTCTACAGTCCTCCGCTCTACCAACTGAGCTATCGCCGGCACAGCTTTTACTCGTTCATCGATCCTGAAAATCGTTTCAAGTGCGAAATCAATGTTCTCCACTACTGCTCTTGCTCTTCACAAACTTTCACTATGAAGAATGTGGTCTGCAAAAGCAATCCGTCGAGCCGGATTCGAACCAGCGACCTAAGGATAGCTGCGACTCTACAGTCCTCCGCTCTACCAACTGAGCTATCGACGGCACAGCTTTTACTCGTTCATCGATCCTGAAAATCGTTTCAAGTGCGAAATCAATGTTCTCCACTATTGTTCTTGCTCTTCACAAAATTTCACTATGAAGTATGTGGTCTGCAAAAGCAATCCGTCGAGCCGGATTCGAACCAGCGACCTAAGGATAGCTGCGACTCTACAGTCCTCCGCTCTACCAACTGAGCTATCGACGGCACAGCTTTTACTCGTTCATCGATCCTGAAAATCGTTTCAAGTGCGAAATCAATGTTCTCCACTACTGTTCTTGCTCTTCACAAACTTTCACTATGAAGTATGTGGTCTGCAAAAGCAATCCGTCGAGCCGGATTCGAACCAGCGACCTAAGGATAGCTGCGACTCTACAGTCCTCCGCTCTACCAACTGAGCTATCGACGGCACAGCTTTTACTCGTTCATCGATCCTGAAAATCGTTTCAAGTGCGAAATCAATGTTCTCCACTATTGTTCTTGCTCTTCACAAAATTTCACTATGAAGTATGTGGTCTGCAAAAGCAATCCGTCGAGCCGGATTCGAACCAGCGACCTAAGGATAGCTGCGACTCTACAGTCCTCCGCTCTACCAACTGAGCTATCGACGGCACAGCTTTTACTCGTTCATCGATCCTGAAAATCGTTTCAAGTGCGAAATCAATGTTCTCCACTACTGTTCTTGCTCTTCACAAACTTTCACTATGAAGTATGTGGTCTGCAAAAGCAATCCGTCGAGCCGGATTCGAACCAGCGACCTAAGGATAGCTGCGACTCTACAGTCCTCCGCTCTACCAACTGAGCTATCGACGGCACAGCTTTTACTCGTTCATCGATCCTGAAAATCGTTTCAAGTGCGAAATCAATGTTCTCCACTACTGTTCTTGCTCTTCACAAACTTTCACTATGAATTATGTGGTCTGCAAAAGCAATCCGTCGAGCCGGATTCGAACCAGCGACCTAAGGATAGCTGCGACTCTACAGTCCTCCGCTCTACCAACTGAGCTATCGACGGCACAGCTTTTACTCGTTCATCGATCCTGAAAATCGTTTCAAGTGCGAAATCAATGTTCTCCACTATTGTTCTTGCTCTTCACAAAATTTCACTATGAAGTATGTGGTCTGCAAAAGCAATCCGTCGAGCCGGATTCGAACCAGCGACCTAAGGATAGCTGCGACTCTACAGTCCTCCGCTCTACCAACTGAGCTATCGACGGCACAGCTTTTACTCGTTCATCGATCCTGAAAATCGTTTCAAGTGCGAAATCAATGTTCTCCACTACTGTTCTTGCTCTTCACAAACTTTCACTATGAAGTATGTGGTCTGCAAAAGCAATCCGTCGAGCCGGATTCGAACCAGCGACCTAAGGATAGCTGCGACTCTACAGTCCTCCGCTCTACCAACTGAGCTATCGACGGCACAGCTTTTACTCGTTCATCGATCCTGAAAATCGTTTCAAGTGCGAAATCAATGTTCTCCACTACTGTTCTTGCTCTTCACAAACTTTCACTATGAAGTATGTGGTCTGCAAAAGCAATCCGTCGAGCCGGATTCGAACCAGCGACCTAAGGATAGCTGCGACTCTACAGTCCTCCGCTCTACCAACTGAGCTATCGACGGCACAGCTTTTACTCGTTCATCGATCCTGAAAATCGTTTCAAGTGCGAAATCAATGTTCTCCACTACTGTTCTTGCTCTTCACAAACTTTCACTATGAAGTATATGGTCTGCAAAAGCAATCCGTCGAGCCGGATTCGAACTAGCCATCTAAGGATAGCTGCGACTCTACAGTCCTCCGCTCTACCAACTGAGCTATCGACGGCACAGCTTTTACTCGTTCATCGATCCTGAAAATCGTTTCAAGTGCGAAATCAATGTTCTCCACTACTGTTCTTGCTCTTCACAAACTTTCACTATGAAGTATGTGGTCTGCAAAAGCAATCCGTCGAGCCGGATTCGAACCAGCGACCTAAGGATAGCTGCGACTCTACAGTCCTCCGCTCTACCAACTGAGCTATCGACGGCACAGCTTTTACTCGTTCATCGATCCTGAAAATCGTTTCAAGTGCGAAATCAATGTTCTCCACTACTGTTCTTGCTCTTCACAAACTTTCACTATGAAGTATGTGGTCTGCAAAAGCAATCCGTCGAGCCGGATTCGAACCAGCGACCTAAGGATAGCTGCGACTCTACAGTCCTCCGCTCTACCAACTGAGCTATCGACGGCACAGCTTTTACTCGTTCATCGATCCTGAAAATCGTTTCAAGTGCGAAATCAATGTTCTCCACTACTGCTCTTGCTCTTCACAAACTTTCACTATGAAGTATGTGGTCTGCAAAAGCAATCCGTCGAGCCGGATTCGAACCAGCGACCTAAGGATAGCTGCGACTCTACAGTCCTCCGCTCTACCAACTGAGCTATCGACGGCACAGCTTTTACTCGTTCATCGATCCTGAAAATCGTTTCAAGTGCGAAATCAATGTTCTCCACTACTGTTCTTGCTCTTCACAAACTTTCACTATGAAGTATGTGGTCTGCAAAAGCAATCCGTCGAGCCGGATTCGAACCAGCGACCTAAGGATAGCTGCGACTCTACAGTCCTCCGCTCTACCAACTGAGCTATCGACGGCACAGCTTTTACTCGTTCATCGATCCTGAAAATCGTTTCAAGTGCGAAATCAATGTTCTCCACTACTGTTCTTGCTCTTCACAAACTTTCACTATGAAGTATGTGGTCTGCAAAAGCAATCCGTCGAGCCGGATTCGAACCAGCGACCTAAGGATAGCTGCGACTCTACAGTCCTCCGCTCTACCAACTGAGCTATCGACGGCACAGCTTTTACTCGTTCATCGATCCTGAAAATCGTTTCAAGTGCGAAATCAATGTTCTCCACTACTGCTCTTGCTCTTCACAAACTTTCACTATGAAGTATGTGGTCTGCAAAAGCAATCCGTCGAGCCGGATTCGAACCAGCGACCTAAGGATAGCTGCGACTCTACAGTCCTCCGCTCTACCAACTGAGCTATCGACGGCACAGCTTTTACTCGTTCATCGATCCTGAAAATCGTTTCAAGTGCGAAATCAATGTTCTCCACTATTGTTCTTGCTCTTCACAAAATTTCACTATGAAGTATGTGGTCTGCAAAAGCAATCCGTCGAGCCGGATTCGAACCAGCGACCTAAGGATAGCTGCGACTCTACAGTCCTCCGCTCTACCAACTGAGCTATCGACGGCACAGCTTTTACTCGTTCATCGATCCTGAAAATCGTTTCAAGTGCGAAATCAATGTTCTCCACTACTGTTCTTGCTCTTCACAAACTTTCACTATGAAGTATGTGGTCTGCAAAAGCAATCCGTCGAGCCGGATTCGAACCAGCGACCTAAGGATAGCTGCGACTCTACAGTCCTCCGCTCTACCAAGTGAGCTATCGACGGCACAGCTTTTACTCGTTCTTCGATCCTGAAAATCGTTTCAAGTGCGAAATCAATGTTCTCCACTACTGTTCTTGCTCTTCAAAAACTTTCACTATGAAGTATGTGGTCTGCAAAAGCAATCCGTCGAGCCGGATTCGAACCAGCGACCTAAGGATAGCTGCGACTCTACAGTCCTCCGCTCTACCAACTGAGCTATCGACGGCACAGCTTTTACTCGTTCATCGATCCTGAAAATCGTTTCAAGTGCGAAATCAATGTTCTCCACTACTGTTCTTGCTCTTCACAAACTTTCACTATGAAGTATGTGGTCTGCAAAAGCAATCCGTCGAGCCGGATTCGAACCAGCGACCTAAGGATAGCTGCGACTCTACAGTCCTCCGCTCTACCAACTGAGCTATCGACGGCACAGCTTTTACTCGTTCATCGATCCTGAAAATCGTTTCAAGTGCGAAATCAATGTTCTCCACTACTGTTCTTGCTCTTCACAAACTTTCACTATGAAGTATGTGGTCTGCAAAAGCAATCCGTCGAGCCGGATTCGAACCAGCGACCTAAGGATAGCTGCGACTCTACAGTCCTCCGCTCTACCAACTGAGCTATCGACGGCACAGCTTTTACTCGTTCATCGATCCTGAAAATCGTTTCAAGTGCGAAATCAATGTTCTCCACTACTGCTCTTGCTCTTCACAAACTTTCACTATGAAGTATGTGGTCTGCAAAAGCAATCCGTCGAGCCGGATTCGAACCAGCGACCTAAGGATAGCTGCGACTCTACAGTCCTCCGCTCTACCAACTGAGCTATCGACGGCACAGCTTTTACTCGTTCATCGATCCTGAAAATCGTTTCAAGTGCGAAATCAATGTTCTCCACTACTGTTCTTGCTCTTCAAAAACTTTCACTATGAAGTATGTGGTCTGCAAAAGCAATCCGTCGAGCCGGATTCGAACCAGCGACCTAAGGATAGCTGCGACTCTACAGTCCTCCGCTCTACCAACTGAGCTATCGACGGCACAGCTTTTACTCGTTCATCGATCCTGAAAATCGTTTCAAGTGCGAAATCAATGTTCTCCACTACTGTTCTTGCTCTTCACAAACTTTCACTATGAAGTATGTGGTCTGCAAAAGCAATCCGTCGAGCCGGATTCGAACCAGCGACCTAAGGATAGCTGCGACTCTACAGTCCTCCGCTCTACCAACTGAGCTATCGACGGCACAGCTTTTACTCGTTCATCGATCCTGAAAATCGTTTCAAGTGCGAAATCAATGTTCTCCACTACTGTTCTTGCTCTTCACAAACTTTCACTATGAAGTATGTGGTCTGCAAAAGCAATCCGTCGAGCCGGATTCGAACCAGCGACCTAAGGATAGCTGCGACTCTACAGTCCTCCGCTCTACCAACTGAGCTATCGACGGCACAGCTTTTACTCGTTCATCGATCCTGAAAATCGTTTCAAGTGCGAAATCAATGTTCTCCACTACTGTTCTTGCTCTTCACAAACTTTCACTATGAAGTATGTGGTCTGCAAAAGCAATCCGTCGAGCCGGATTCGAACCAGCGACCTAAGGATAGCTGCGACTCTACAGTCCTCCGCTCTACCAACTGAGCTATCGACGGCACAGCTTTTACTCGTTCATCGATCCTGAAAATCGTTTCAAGTGCGAAATCAATGTTCTCCACTACTGTTCTTGCTCTTCACAAACTTTCACTATGAAGTATGTGGTCTGCAAAAGCAATCCGTCGAGCCGGATTCGAACCAGCGACCTAAGGATAGCTGCGACTCTACAGTCCTCCGCTCTACCAACTGAGCTATCGACGGCACAGCTTTTACTCGTTCATCGATCCTGAAAATCGTTTCAAGTGCGAAATCAATGTTCTCCACTACTGCTCTTGCTCTTCACAAACTTTCACTATGAAGTATGTGGTCTGCAAAAGCAATCCGTCGAGCCGGATTCGAACCAGCGACCTAAGGATAGCTGCGACTCTACAGTCCTCCGCTCTACCAACTGAGCTATCGACGGCACAGCTTTTACTCGTTCATCGATCCTGAAAATCGTTTCAAGTGCGAAATCAATGTTCTCCACTACTGTTCTTGCTCTTCACAAACTTTCACTATGAAGTATGTGGTCTGCAAAAGCAATCCGTCGAGCCGGATTCGAACCAGCGACCTAAGGATAGCTGCGACTCTACAGTCCTCCGCTCTACCAACTGAGCTATCGACGGCACAGCTTTTACTCGTTCATCGATCCTGAAAATCGTTTCAAGTGCGAAATCAATGTTCTCCACTACTGTTCTTGCTCTTCACAAACTTTCACTATGAAGTATGTGGTCTGCAAAAGCAATCCGTCGAGCCGGATTCGAACCAGCGACCTAAGGATAGCTGCGACTCTACAGTCCTCCGCTCTACCAACTGAGCTATCGACGGCACAGCTTTTACTCGTTCATCGATCCTGAAAATCGTTTCAAGTGCGAAATCAATGTTCTCCACTACTGTTCTTGCTCTTCACAAACTTTCACTATGAAGTATGTGGTCTGCAAAAGCAATCCGTCGAGCCGGATTCGAACCAGCGACCTAAGGATAGCTGCGACTCTACAGTCCTCCGCTCTACCAACTGAGCTATCGACGGCACAGCTTTTACTCGTTCATCGATCCTGAAAATCGTTTCAAGTGCGAAATCAATGTTCTCCACTACTGTTCTTGCTCTTCACAAACTTTCACTATGAAGTATGTGGTCTGCAAAAGCAATCCGTCGAGCCGGATTCGAACCAGCGACCTAAGGATAGCTGCGACTCTACAGTCCTCCGCTCTACCAACTGAGCTATCGACGGCACAGCTTTTACTCGTTCATCGATCCTGAAAATCGTTTCAAGTGCGAAATCAATGTTCTCCACTACTGCTCTTGCTCTTCACAAACTTTCACTATGAAGTATGTGGTCTGCAAAAGCAATCCGTCGAGCCGGATTCGAACCAGCGACCTAAGGATAGCTGCGACTCTACAGTCCTCCGCTCTACCAACTGAGCTATCGACGGCACAGCTTTTACTCGTTCATCGATCCTGAAAATCGTTTCAAGTGCGAAATCAATGTTCTCCACTATTGTTCTTGCTCTTCACAAAATTTCACTATGAAGTATGTGGTCTGCAAAAGCAATCCGTCGAGCCGGATTCGAACCAGCGACCTAAGGATAGCTGCGACTCTACAGTCCTCCGCTCTACCAACTGAGCTATCGACGGCACAGCTTTTACTCGTTCATCGATCCTGAAAATCGTTTCAAGTGCGAAATCAATGTTCTCCACTACTGTTCTTGCTCTTCACAAACTTTCACTATGAAGTATGTGGTCTGCAAAAGCAATCCGTCGAGCCGGATTCGAACCAGCGACCTAAGAATAGCTGCGACTCTACAGTCCTCCGCTCTACCAACTGAGCTATCGACGGCACAGCTTTTACTCGTTCATCGATCCTGAAAATCGTTTCAAGTGCGAAATCAATGTTCTCCACTACTGTTCTTGCTCTTCACAAACTTTCACTATGAAGTATGTGGTCTGCAAAAGCAATCCGTCGAGCCGGATTCGAACCAGCGACCTAAGGATAGCTGCGACTCTACAGTCCTCCGCTCTACCAACTGAGCTATCGACGGCACAGCTTTTACTCGTTCATCGATCCTGAAAATCGTTTCAAGTGCGAAATCAATGTTCTCCACTACTGTTCTTGCTCTTCACAAACTTTCACTATGAAGTATGTGGTCTGCAAAAGCAATCCGTCGAGCCGGATTCGAACCAGCGACCTAAGGATAGCTGCGACTCTACAGTCCTCCGCTCTACCAACTGAGCTATCGACGGCACAGCTTTTACTCGTTCATCGATCCTGAAAATCGTTTCAAGTGCGAAATCAATGTTCTCCACTACTGTTCTTGCTCTTCACAAACTTTCACTATGAAGTATGTGGTCTGCAAAAGCAATCCGTCGAGCCGGATTCGAACCAGCGACCTAAGGATAGCTGCGACTCTACAGTCCTCCGCTCTACCAACTGAGCTATCGACGGCACAGCTTTTACTCGTTCATCGATCCTGAAAATCGTTTCAAGTGCGAAATCAATGTTCTCCACTACTGTTCTTGCTCTTCACAAACTTTCACTATGAAGTATGTGGTCTGCAAAAGCAATCCGTCGAGCCGGATTCGAACCAGCGACCTAAGGATAGCTGCGACTCTACAGTCCTCCGCTCTACCAACTGAGCTATCGACGGCACAGCTTTTACTCGTTCATCGATCCTGAAAATCGTTTCAAGTGCGAAATCAATGTTCTCCACTACTGTTCTTGCTCTTCACAAACTTTCACTATGAAGTATGTGGTCTGCAAAAGCAATCCGTCGAGCCGGATTCGAACCAGCGACCTAAGAATAGCTGCGACTCTACAGTCCTCCGCTCTACCAACTGAGCTATCGACGGCACAGCTTTTACTCGTTCATCGATCCTGAAAATCGTTTCAAGTGCGAAATCAATGTTCTCCACTACTGTTCTTGCTCTTCACAAACTTTCACTATGAAGTATGTGGTCTGCAAAAGCAATCCGTCGAGCCGGATTCGAACCAGCGACCTAAGGATAGCTGCGACTCTACAGTCCTCCGCTCTACCAACTGAGCTATCGACGGCACAGCTTTTACTCGTTCATCGATCCTGAAAATCGTTTCAAGTGCGAAATCAATGTTCTCCACTACTGTTCTTGCTCTTCACAAACTTTCACTATGAAGTATGTGGTCTGCAAAAGCAATCCGTCGAGCCGGATTCGAACCAGCGACCTAAGGATAGCTGCGACTCTACAGTCCTCCGCTCTACCAACTGAGCTATCGACGGCACAGCTTTTACTCGTTCATCGATCCTGAAAATCGTTTCAAGTGCGAAATCAATGTTCTCCACTATTGTTCTTGCTCTTCACAAAATTTCACTATGAAGTATGTGGTCTGCAAAAGCAATCCGTCGAGCCGGATTCGAACCAGCGACCTAAGGATAGCTGCGACTCTACAGTCCTCCGCTCTACCAACTGAGCTATCGACGGCACAGCTTTTACTCGTTCATCGATCCTGAAAATCGTTTCAAGTGCGAAATCAATGTTCTCCACTACTGTTCTTGCTCTTCACAAACTTTCACTATGAAGTATGTGGTCTGCAAAAGCAATCCGTCGAGCCGGATTCGAACCAGCGACCTAAGGATAGCTGCGACTCTACAGTCCTCCGCTCTACCAAGTGAGCTATCGACGGCACAGCTTTTACTCGTTCTTCGATCCTGAAAATCGTTTCAAGTGCGAAATCAATGTTCTCCACTACTGTTCTTGCTCTTCAAAAACTTTCACTATGAAGTATGTGGTCTGCAAAAGCAATCCGTCGAGCCGGATTCGAACCAGCGACCTAAGGATAGCTGCGACTCTACAGTCCTCCGCTCTACCAACTGAGCTATCGACGGCACAGCTTTTACTCGTTCATCGATCCTGAAAATCGTTTCAAGTGCGAAATCAATGTTCTCCACTACTGTTCTTGCTCTTCACAAACTTTCACTATGAAGTATGTGGTCTGCAAAAGCAATCCGTCGAGCCGGATTCGAACCAGCGACCTAAGGATAGCTGCGACTCTACAGTCCTCCGCTCTACCAACTGAGCTATCGACGGCACAGCTTTTACTCGTTCATCGATCCTGAAAATCGTTTCAAGTGCGAAATCAATGTTCTCCACTACTGTTCTTGCTCTTCACAAACTTTCACTATGAAGTATGTGGTCTGCAAAAGCAATCCGTCGAGCCGGATTCGAACCAGCGACCTAAGGATAGCTGCGACTCTACAGTCCTCCGCTCTACCAACTGAGCTATCGACGGCACAGCTTTTACTCGTTCATCGATCCTGAAAATCGTTTCAAGTGCGAAATCAATGTTCTCCACTATTGTTCTTGCTCTTCACAAAATTTCACTATGAAGTATGTGGTCTGCAAAAGCAATCCGTCGAGCCGGATTCGAACCAGCGACCTAAGGATAGCTGCGACTCTACAGTCCTCCGCTCTACCAACTGAGCTATCGACGGCACAGCTTTTACTCGTTCATCGATCCTGAAAATCGTTTCAAGTGCGAAATCAATGTTCTCCACTACTGTTCTTGCTCTTCACAAACTTTCACTATGAAGTATGTGGTCTGCAAAAGCAATCCGTCGAGCCGGATTCGAACCAGCGACCTAAGGATAGCTGCGACTCTACAGTCCTCCGCTCTACCAAGTGAGCTATCGACGGCACAGCTTTTACTCGTTCTTCGATCCTGAAAATCGTTTCAAGTGCGAAATCAATGTTCTCCACTACTGTTCTTGCTCTTCAAAAACTTTCACTATGAAGTATGTGGTCTGCAAAAGCAATCCGTCGAGCCGGATTCGAACCAGCGACCTAAGGATAGCTGCGACTCTACAGTCCTCCGCTCTACCAACTGAGCTATCGACGGCACAGCTTTTACTCGTTCATCGATCCTGAAAATCGTTTCAAGTGCGAAATCAATGTTCTCCACTACTGTTCTTGCTCTTCACAAACTTTCACTATGAAGTATGTGGTCTGCAAAAGCAATCCGTCGAGCCGGATTCGAACCAGCGACCTAAGGATAGCTGCGACTCTACAGTCCTCCGCTCTACCAACTGAGCTATCGACGGCACAGCTTTTACTCGTTCATCGATCCTGAAAATCGTTTCAAGTGCGAAATCAATGTTCTCCACTACTGTTCTTGCTCTTCACAAACTTTCACTATGAAGTATGTGGTCTGCAAAAGCAATCCGTCGAGCCGGATTCGAACCAGCGACCTAAGGATAGCTGCGACTCTACAGTCCTCCGCTCTACCAACTGAGCTATCGACGGCACAGCTTTTACTCGTTCATCGATCCTGAAAATCGTTTCAAGTGCGAAATCAATGTTCTCCACTACTGTTCTTGCTCTTCACAAACTTTCACTATGAAGTATGTGGTCTGCAAAAGCAATCCGTCGAGCCGGATTCGAACCAGCGACCTAAGAATAGCTGCGACTCTACAGTCCTCCGCTCTACCAACTGAGCTATCGACGGCACAGCTTTTACTCGTTCATCGATCCTGAAAATCGTTTCAAGTGCGAAATCAATGTTCTCCACTACTGTTCTTGCTCTTCACAAACTTTCACTATGAAGTATGTGGTCTGCAAAAGCAATCCGTCGAGCCGGATTCGTACCAGCGACCTAAGGATAGCTGCGACTCTACAGTCCTCCGCTCTACCAACTGAGCTATCGACGGCACAGCTTTTACTCGTTCATCGATCCTGAAAATCGTTTCAAGTGCGAAATCAATGTTCTCCACTACTGTTCTTGCTCTTCACAAACTTTCACTATGAAGTATGTGGTCTGCAAAAGCAATCCGTCGAGCCGGATTCGAACCAGCGACCTAAGGATAGCTGCGACTCTACAGTCCTCCGCTCTACCAACTGAGCTATCGACGGCACAGCTTTTACTCGTTCATCGATCCTGAAAATCGTTTCAAGTGCGAAATCAATGTTCTCCACTACTGTTCTTGCTCTTCACAAACTTTCACTATGAAGTATGTGGTCTGCAAAAGCAATCCGTCGAGCCGGATTCGAACCAGCGACCTAAGGATAGCTGCGACTCTACAGTTCTCCGCTCTACCAACTGAGCTATCGACGGCACAGCTTTTACTCGTTCATCGATCCTGAAAATCGTTTCAAGTGCGAAATCAATGTTCTCCACTACTGTTCTTGCTCTTCACAAACTTTCACTATGAAGTATGTGGTCTGCAAAAGCAATCCGTCGAGCCGGATTCGAACCAGCGACCTAAGGATAGCTGCGACTCTACAGTCCTCCGCTCTACCAACTGAGCTATCGACGGCACAGCTTTTACTCGTTCATCGATCCTGAAAATCGTTTCAAGTGCGAAATCAATGTTCTCCACTACTGCTCTTGCTCTTCACAAACTTTCACTATGAAGTATGTGGTCTGCAAAAGCAATCCGTCGAGCCGGATTCGAACCAGCGACCTAAGGATAGCTGCGACTCTACAGTCCTCCGCTCTACCAACTGAGCTATCGACGGCACAGCTTTTACTCGTTCATCGATCCTGAAAATCGTTTCAAGTGCGAAATCAATGTTCTCCACTACTGTTCTTGCTCTTCACAAACTTTCACTATGAAGTATGTGGTCTGCAAAAGCAATCCGTCGAGCCGGATTCGAACCAGCGACCTAAGGATAGCTGCGACTCTACAGTCCTCCGCTCTACCAACTGAGCTATCGACGGCACAGCTTTTACTCGTTCATCGATCCTGAAAATCGTTTCAAGTGCGAAATCAATGTTCTCCACTATTGTTCTTGCTCTTCACAAAATTTCACTATGAAGTATGTGGTCTGCAAAAGCAATCCGTCGAGCCGGATTCGAACCAGCGACCTAAGGATAGCTGCGACTCTACAGTCCTCCGCTCTACCAACTGAGCTATCGACGGCACAGCTTTTACTCGTTCATCGATCCTGAAAATCGTTTCAAGTGCGAAATCAATGTTCTCCACTACTGTTCTTGCTCTTCACAAACTTTCACTATGAAGTATGTGGTCTGCAAAAGCAATCCGTCGAGCCGGATTCGAACCAGCGACCTAAGGATAGCTGCGACTCTACAGTCCTCCGCTCTACCAAGTGAGCTATCGACGGCACAGCTTTTACTCGTTCTTCGATCCTGAAAATCGTTTCAAGTGCGAAATCAATGTTCTCCACTACTGTTCTTGCTCTTCAAAAACTTTCACTATGAAGTATGTGGTCTGCAAAAGCAATCCGTCGAGCCGGATTCGAACCAGCGACCTAAGGATAGCTGCGACTCTACAGTCCTCCGCTCTACCAACTGAGCTATCGACGGCACAGCTTTTACTCGTTCATCGATCCTGAAAATCGTTTCAAGTGCGAAATCAATGTTCTCCACTACTGTTCTTGCTCTTCACAAACTTTCACTATGAAGTATGTGGTCTGCAAAAGCAATCCGTCGAGCCGGATTCGAACCAGCGACCTAAGGATAGCTGCGACTCTACAGTCCTCCGCTCTACCAACTGAGCTATCGACGGCACAGCTTTTACTCGTTCATCGATCCTGAAAATCGTTTCAAGTGCGAAATCAATGTTCTCCACTACTGTTCTTGCTCTTCACAAACTTTCACTATGAAGTATGTGGTCTGCAAAAGCAATCCGTCGAGCCGGATTCGAACCAGCGACCTAAGGATAGCTGCGACTCTACAGTCCTCCGCTCTACCAACTGAGCTATCGACGGCACAGCTTTTACTCGTTCATCGATCCTGAAAATCGTTTCAAGTGCGAAATCAATGTTCTCCACTACTGTTCTTGCTCTTCACAAACTTTCACTATGAAGTATGTGGTCTGCAAAAGCAATCCGTCGAGCCGGATTCGAACCAGCGACCTAAGAATAGCTGCGACTCTACAGTCCTCCGCTCTACCAACTGAGCTATCGACGGCACAGCTTTTACTCGTTCATCGATCCTGAAAATCGTTTCAAGTGCGAAATCAATGTTCTCCACTACTGTTCTTGCTCTTCACAAACTTTCACTATGAAGTATGTGGTCTGCAAAAGCAATCCGTCGAGCCGGATTCGAACCAGCGACCTAAGGATAGCTGCGACTCTACAGTCCTCCGCTCTACCAACTGAGCTATCGACGGCACAGCTTTTACTCGTTCATCGATCCTGAAAATCGTTTCAAGTGCGAAATCAATGTTCTCCACTACTGTTCTTGCTCTTCACAAACTTTCACTATGAAGTATGTGGTCTGCAAAAGCAATCCGTCGAGCCGGATTCGAACCAGCGACCTAAGGATAGCTGCGACTCTACAGTCCTCCGCTCTACCAACTGAGCTATCGACGGCACAGCTTTTACTCGTTCATCGATCCTGAAAATCGTTTCAAGTGCGAAATCAATGTTCTCCACTACTGTTCTTGCTCTTCACAAACTTTCACTATGAAGTATGTGGTCTGCAAAAGCAATCCGTCGAGCCGGATTCGAACCAGCGACCTAAGGATAGCTGCGACTCTACAGTCCTCCGCTCTACCAACTGAGCTATCGACGGCACAGCTTTTACTCGTTCATCGATCCTGAAAATCGTTTCAAGTGCGAAATCAATGTTCTCCACTACTGTTCTTGCTCTTCGCAAACTTTCACTATGAAGTATGTGGTCTGCAAAAGCAATCCGTCGAGCCGGATTCGAACCAGCGACCTAAGGATAGCTGCGACTCTACAGTCCTCCGCTCTACCAACTGAGCTATCGACGGCACAGCTTTTACTCGTTCATCGATCCTGAAAATCGTTTCAAGTGCGAAATCAATGTTCTCCACTACTGCTCTTGCTCTTCACAAACTTTCACTATGAAGTATGTGGTCTGCAAAAGCAATCCGTCGAGCCGGATTCGAACCAGCGACCTAAGGATAGCTGCGACTCTACAGTCCTCCGCTCTACCAACTGAGCTATCGACGGCACAGCTTTTACTCGTTCATCGATCCTGAAAATCGTTTCAAGTGCGAAATCAATGTTCTCCACTATTGTTCTTGCTCTTCACAAAATTTCACTATGAAGTATGTGGTCTGCAAAAGCAATCCGTCGAGCCGGATTCGAACCAGCGACCTAAGGATAGCTGCGACTCTACAGTCCTCCGCTCTACCAACTGAGCTATCGACGGCACAGCTTTTACTCGTTCATCGATCCTGAAAATCGTTTCAAGTGCGAAATCAATGTTCTCCACTACTGTTCTTGCTCTTCACAAACTTTCACTATGAAGTATGTGGTCTGCAAAAGCAATCCGTCGAGCCGGATTCGAACCAGCGACCTAAGGATAGCTGCGACTCTACAGTCCTCCGCTCTACCAAGTGAGCTATCGACGGCACAGCTTTTACTCGTTCTTCGATCCTGAAAATCGTTTCAAGTGCGAAATCAATGTTCTCCACTACTGTTCTTGCTCTTCAAAAACTTTCACTATGAAGTATGTGGTCTGCAAAAGCAATCCGTCGAGCCGGATTCGAACCAGCGACCTAAGGATAGCTGCGACTCTACAGTCCTCCGCTCTACCAACTGAGCTATCGACGGCACAGCTTTTACTCGTTCATCGATCCTGAAAATCGTTTCAAGTGCGAAATCAATGTTCTCCACTACTGTTCTTGCTCTTCACAAACTTTCACTATGAAGTATGTGGTCTGCAAAAGCAATCCGTCGAGCCGGATTCGAACCAGCGACCTAAGGATAGCTGCGACTCTACAGTCCTCCGCTCTACCAACTGAGCTATCGACGGCACAGCTTTTACTCGTTCATCGATCCTGAAAATCGTTTCAAGTGCGAAATCAATGTTCTCCACTACTGTTCTTGCTCTTCACAAACTTTCACTATGAAGTATGTGGTCTGCAAAAGCAATCCGTCGAGCCGGATTCGAACCAGCGACCTAAGAATAGCTGCGACTCTACAGTCCTCCGCTCTACCAACTGAGCTATCGACGGCACAGCTTTTACTCGTTCATCGATCCTGAAAATCGTTTCAAGTGCGAAATCAATGTTCTCCACTACTGTTCTTGCTCTTCACAAACTTTCACTATGAAGTATGTGGTCTGCAAAAGCAATCCGTCGAGCCGGATTCGAACCAGCGACCTAAGGATAGCTGCGACTCTACAGTCCTCCGCTCTACCAACTGAGCTATCGACGGCACAGCTTTTACTCGTTCATCGATCCTGAAAATCGTTTCAAGTGCGAAATCAATGTTCTCCACTACTGTTCTTGCTCTTCACAAACTTTCACTATGAAGTATGTGGTCTGCAAAAGCAATCCGTCGAGCCGGATTCGAACCAGCGACCTAAGGATAGCTGCGACTCTACAGTCCTCCGCTCTACCAACTGAGCTATCGACGGCACAGCTTTTACTCGTTCATCGATCCTGAAAATCGTTTCAAGTGCGAAATCAATGTTCTCCACTACTGTTCTTGCTCTTCACAAACTTTCACTATGAAGTATGTGGTCTGCAAAAGCAATCCGTCGAGCCGGATTCGAACCAGCGACCTAAGAATAGCTGCGACTCTACAGTCCTCCGCTCTACCAACTGAGCTATCGACGGCACAGCTTTTACTCGTTCATCGATCCTGAAAATCGTTTCGAGTGCGAAATCAATGTTCTCCACTATTGTTCTTGCTCTTCACAAAATTTCAATATGAAGTATGTGGTCTGCAAAAGCAATCCGTCGAGCCGGATTCGAACCAGCGACCTAAGGATAGCTGCGACTCTACAGTCCTCCGCTCTACCAACTGAGCTATCGACGGCACAGCTTTTACTCGTTCATCGATCCTGAAAATCGTTTCAAGTGCGAAATCAATGTTCTCCACTACTGTTCTTGCTCTTCACAAACTTTCACTATGAAGTATGTGGTCTGCAAAAGCAATCCGTCGAGCCGGATTCGAACCAGCGACCTAAGGATAGCTGCGACTCTACAGTCCTCCGCTCTACCAACTGAGCTATCGACGGCACAGCTTTTACTCGTTCATCGATCCTGAAAATCGTTTCAAGTGCGAAATCAATGTTCTCCACTACTGTTCTTGCTCTTCACAAACTTTCACTATGAAGTATGTGGTCTGCAAAAGCAATCCGTCGAGCCGGATTCGAACCAGCGACCTAAGGATAGCTGCGACTCTACAGTCCTCCGCTCTACCAACTGAGCTATCGACGGCACAGCTTTTACTCGTTCATCGATCCTGAAGATCGTTTCAAGTGCGAAATCAATGTTCTCCACTACTGTTCTTGCTCTTCACAAACTTTCACTATGAAGTATGTGGTCTGCAAAAGCAATCCGTCGAGCCGGATTCGAACCAGCGACCTAAGAATAGCTGCGACTCTACAGTCCTCCGCTCTACCAACTGAGCTATCGACGGCACAGCTTTTACTCGTTCATCGATCCTGAAAATCGTTTCAAGTGCGAAATCAATGTTCTCCACTACTGTTCTTGCTCTTCACAAACTTTCACTGTGAAGTATGTGGTCTGCAAAAGCAATCCGTCGAGCCGGATTCGAACCAGCGACCTAAGGATAGCTGCGACTCTACAGTCCTCCGCTCTACCAACTGAGCTATCGACGGCACAGCTTTTACTCGTTCATCGATCCTGAAAATCGTTTCAAGTGCGAAATCAATGTTCTCCACTACTGTTCTTGCTCTTCACAAACTTTCACTATGAAGTATGTGGTCTGCAAAAGCAATCCGTCGAGCCGGATTCGAACCAGCGACCTAAGGATAGCTGCGACTCTACAGTCCTCCGCTCTACCAACTGAGCTATCGACGGCACAGCTTTTACTCGTTCATCGATCCTGAAAATCGTTTCAAGTGCGAAATCAATGTTCTCCACTACTGTTCTTGCTCTTCACAAACTTTCACTATGAAGTATGTGGTCTGCAAAAGCAATCCGTCGAGCCGGATTCGAACCAGCGACCTAAGAATAGCTGCGACTCTACAGTCCTCCGCTCTACCAACTGAGCTATCGACGGCACAGCTTTTACTCGTTCATCGATCCTGAAAATCGTTTCAAGTGCGAAATCAATGTTCTCCACTACTGTTCTTGCTCTTCACAAACTTTCACTATGAAGTATGTGGTCTGCAAAAGCAATCCGTCGAGCCGGATTCGAACCAGCGACCTAAGGATAGCTGCGACTCTACAGTCCTCCGCTCTACCAACTGAGCTATCGACGGCACAGCTTTTACTCGTTCATCGATCCTGAAAATCGTTTCAAGTGCGAAATCAATGTTCTCCACTACTGCTCTTGCTCTTCACAAACTTTCACTATGAAGTATGTGGTCTGCAAAAGCAATCCGTCGAGCCGGATTCGAACCAGCGACCTAAGGATAGCTGCGACTCTACAGTCCTCCGCTCTACCAACTGAGCTATCGACGGCACAGCTTTTACTCGTTCATCGATCCTGAAAATCGTTTCGAGTGCGAAATCAATGTTCTCCACTATTGTTCTTGCTCTTCACAAAATTTCAATATGAAGTATGTGGTCTGCAAGAGCAATCCGTCGAGCCGGATTCGAACCAGCGACCTAAGGATAGCTGCGACTCTACAGTCCTCCGCTCTACCAACTGAGCTATCGACGGCACAGCTTTTACTCGTTCATCGATCCTGAAAATCGTTTCAAGTGCGAAATCAATGTTCTCCACTACTGTTCTTGCTCTTCACAAACTTTCACTATGAAGTATGTGGTCTGCAAAAGCAATCCGTCGAGCCGGATTCGAACCAGCGACCTAAGAATAGCTGCGACTCTACAGTCCTCCGCTTTACCAACTGAGCTATCGACGGCACAGCTTTTACTCGTTCATCGATCCTGAAAATCGTTTCAAGTGCGAAATCAATGTTCTCCACTACTGTTCTTGCTCTTCACAAACTTTCACTATGAAGTATGTGGTCTGCAAAAGCAATCCGTCGAGCCGGATTCGAACCAGCGACCTAAGGATAGCTGCGACTCTACAGTCCTCCGCTCTACCAACTGAGCTATCGACGGCACAGCTTTTACTCGTTCATCGATCCTGAAAATCGTTTCAAGTGCGAAATCAATGTTCTCCACTACTGTTCTTGCTCTTCACAAACTTTCACTATGAAGTATGTGGTCTGCAAAAGCAATCCGTCGAGCCGGATTCGAACCAGCGACCTAAGGATAGCTGCGACTCTACAGTCCTCCGCTCTACCAACTGAGCTATCGACGGCACAGCTTTTACTCGTTCATCGATCCTGAAAATCGTTTCAAGTGCGAAATCAATGTTCTCCACTACTGTTCTTGCTCTTCACAAACTTTCACTATGAAGTATGTGGTTTGCAAAAGCAATCCGTCGAGCCGGATTCGAACCAGCGACCTAAGAATAGCTGCGACTCTACAGTCCTCCGCTTTACCAACTGAGCTATCGACGGCACAGCTTTTACTCGTTCATCGATCCTGAAAATCGTTTCAAGTGCGAAATCAATGTTCTCCACTACTGTTCTTGCTCTTCACAAACTTTCACTATGAAGTATGTGGTCTGCAAAAGCAATCCGTCGAGCCGGATTCGAACCAGCGACCTAAGGATAGCTGCGACTCTACAGTCCTCCGCTCTACCAACTGAGCTATCGACGGCACAGCTTTTACTCGTTCATCGATCCTGAAAATCGTTTCAAGTGCGAAATCAATGTTCTCCACTATTGTTCTTGCTCTTCACAAAATTTCACTATGAAGTATGTGGTCTGCAAAAGCAATCCGTCGAGCCGGATTCGAACCAGCGACCTAAGGATAGCTGCGACTCTACAGTCCTCCGCTCTACCAACTGAGCTATCGACGGCACAGCTTTTACTCGTTCATCGATCCTGAAAATCGTTTCAAGTGCGAAATCAATGTTCTCCACTACTGTTCTTGCTCTTCACAAACTTTCACTATGAAGTATGTGGTCTGCAAAAGCAATCCGTCGAGCCGGATTCGAACCAGCGACCTAAGGATAGCTGCGACTCTACAGTCCTCCGCTCTACCAACTGAGCTATCGACGGCACAGCTTTTACTCGTTCATCGATCCTGAAAATCGTTTCAAGTGCGAAATCAATGTTCTCCACTACTGTTCTTGCTCTTCACAAACTTTCACTATGAAGTATGTGGTCTGCAAAAGCAATCCGTCGAGCCGGATTCGAACCAGCGACCTAAGGATAGCTGCGACTCTACAGTCCTCCGCTCTACCAACTGAGCTATCGACGGCACAGCTTTTACTCGTTCATCGATCCTGAAAATCGTTTCAAGTGCGAAATCAATGTTCTCCACTACTGTTCTTGCTCTTCACAAACTTTCACTATGAAGTATGTGGTTTGCAAAAGCAATCCGTCGAGCCGGATTCAGTACTCTGCGTTGATACCACTGCTTGCGACTCTACAGTCCTCCGCTTTACCAACTGAGCTATCGACGGCACAGCTTTTACTCGTTCATCGATCCTGAAAATCGTTTCAAGTGCGAAATCAATGTTCTCCACTACTGTTCTTGCTCTTCACAAACTTTCACTATGAAGTATGTGGTCTGCAAAAGCAATCCGTCGAGCCGGATTCGAACCAGCGACCTGAGGATAGCTGCGACTCTACAGTCCTCCGCTCTACCAACTGAGCTATCGACGGCACAGCTTTTACTCGTTCATCGATCCTGAAAATCGTTTCAAGTGCGAAATCAATGTTCTCCACTATTGTTCTTGCTCTTCACAAAATTTCACTATGAAGTATGTGGTCTGCAAAAGCAATCCGTCGAGCCGGATTCGAACCAGCGACCTAAGGATAGCTGCGACTCTACAGTCCTCCGCTCTACCAACTGAGCTATCGACGGCACAGCTTTTACTCGTTCATCGATCCTGAAAATCGTTTCAAGTGCGAAATCAATGTTCTCCACTACTGTTCTTGCTCTTCACAAACTTTCACTATGAAGTATGTGGTCTGCAAAAGCAATCCGTCGAGCCGGATTCGAACCAGCGACCTAAGAATAGCTGCGACTCTACAGTCCTCCGCTCTACCAACTGAGCTATCGACGGCACAGCTGTTACTCGTTCATCGATCCTGAAAATCGTTTCAAGTGCGAAATCAATGTTCTCCACTACTGTTCTTGCTCACAAACTTTCACTATGAAGTATGTGGTCTGCAAAAGCAATCCGTCGAGCCGGATTCGAACCAGCGACCTAAGGATAGCTGCGACTCTACAGTCCTCCGCTCTACCAACTGAGCTATCGACGGCACAGCTTTTACTCGTTCATCGATCCTGAAAATCGTTTCAAGTGCGAAATCAATGTTCTCCACTACTGTTCTTGCTCTTCACAAACTTTCACTATGAAGTATGTGGTCTGCAAAAGCAATCAGTACTCTGCGTTGATACCACTGCTTGTAAGGATAGCTGCGACTCTACAGTCCTCCGCTCTACCAACTGAGCTATCGACGGCACAGCTTTTACTCGTTCATCGATCCTGAAAATCGTTTCAAGTGCGAAATCAATGTTCTCCACTACTGTTCTTGCTCTTCACAAACTTTCACTATGAAGTATGTGGTCTGCAAAAGCAATCCGTCGAGCCGGATTCGAACCAGCGACCTAAGGATAGCTGCGACTCTACAGTCCTCCGCTCTACCAACTGAGCTATCGACGGCACAGCTTTTACTCGTTCATCGATCCTGAAAATCGTTTCAAGTGCGAAATCAATGTTCTCCACTACTGTTCTTGCTCTTCACAAACTTTCACTATGAAGTATGTGGTCTGCAAAAGCAATCCGTCGAGCCGGATTCGAACCAGCGACCTAAGAATAGCTGCGACTCTACAGTCCTCCGCTCTACCAACTGAGCTATCGACGGCACAGCTTTTACTCGTTCATCGATCCTGAAAATCGTTTCAAGTGCGAAATCAATGTTCTCCACTACTGTTCTTGCTCTTCACAAACTTTCACTATGAAGTATGTGGTCTGCAAAAGCAATCCGTCGAGCCGGATTCGAACCAGCGACCTAAGGATAGCTGCGACTCTACAGTCCTCCGCTCTACCAACTGAGCTATCGACGGCACAGCTTTTACTCGTTCATCGATCCTGAAAATCGTTTCAAGTGCGAAATCAATGTTCTCCACTACTGTTCTTGCTCTTCACAAACTTTCACTATGAAGTATGTGGTCTGCAAAAGCAATCCGTCGAGCCGGATTCGAACCAGCGACCTAAGGATAGCTGCGACTCTACAGTCCTCCGCTCTACCAACTGAGCTATCGACGGCACAGCTTTTACTCGTTCATCGATCCTGAAAATCGTTTCAAGTGCGAAATCAATGTTCTCCACTACTGTTCTTGCTCTTCACAAACTTTCACTATGAAATATGTGGTCTGCAAAAGCAATCCGTCGAGCCGGATTCGAACCAGCGACCTAAGAATAGCTGCGACTCTACAGTCCTCCGCTCTACCAACTGAGCTATCGACGGCACAGCTTTTACTCGTTCATCGATCCTGAAAATCGTTTCAAGTGCGAAATCAATGTTCTCCACTACTGTTCTTGCTCTTCACAAACTTTCACTATGAAGTATGTGGTCTGCAAAAGCAATCCGTCGAGCCGGATTCGAACCAGCGACCTAAGGATAGCTGCGACCCTACAGTCCTCCGCTCTACCAACTGAGCTATCGACGGCACAGCTTTTACTCGTTCATCGATCCTGAAAATCGTTTCAAGTGCGAAATCAATGTTCTCCACTACTGCTCTTGCTCTTCACAAACTTTCACTATGAAGTATGTGGTCTGCAAAAGCAATCCGTCGAGCCGGATTCGAACCAGCGACCTAAGGATAGCTGCGACTCTACAGTCCTCCGCTCTACCAACTGAGCTATCGACGGCACAGCTTTTACTCGTTCATCGATCCTGAAAATCGTTTCAAGTGCGAAATCAATGTTCTCCACTATTGTTCTTGCTCTTCACAAAATTTCAATATGAAGTATGTGGTCTGCAAAAGCAATCCGTCGAGCCGGATTCGAACCAGCGACCTAAGGATAGCTGCGACTCTACAGTCCTCCGCTCTACCAACTGAGCTATCGACGGCACAGCTTTTACTCGTTCATCGATCCTGAAAATCGTTTCAAGTGCGAAATCAATGTTCTCCACTACTGTTCTTGCTCTTCACAAACTTTCACTATGAAGTATGTGGTCTGCAAAAGCAATCCGTCGAGCCGGATTCGAACCAGCGACCTAAGGATAGCTGCGACTCTACAGTCCTCCGCTCTACCAACTGAGCTATCGACGGCACAGCTTTTACTCGTTCATCGATCCTGAAAATCGTTTCAAGTGCGAAATCAATGTTCTCCACTACTGTTCTTGCTCTTCACAAACTTTCACTATGAAGTATGTGGTCTGCAAAAGCAATCCGTCGAGCCGGATTCGAACCAGCGACCTAAGAATAGCTGCGACTCTACAGTCCTCCGCTCTACCAACTGAGCTATCGACGGCACAGCTTTTACTCGTTCATCGATCCTGAAAATCGTTTCAAGTGCGAAATCAATGTTCTCCACTACTGTTCTTGCTCTTCACAAACTTTCACTATGAAGTATGTGGTCTGCAAAAGCAATCCGTCGAGCCGGATTCGAACCAGCGACCTAAGGATAGCTGCGACTCTACAGTCCTCCGCTCTACCAACTGAGCTATCGACGGCACAGCTTTTACTCGTTCATCGATCCTGAAAATCGTTTCAAGTGCGAAATCAATGTTCTCCACTACTGTTCTTGCTCTTCACAAACTTTCACTATGAAGTATGTGGTCTGCAAAAGCAATCCGTCGAGCCGGATTCGAACCAGCGACCTAAGGATAGCTGCGACTCTACAGTCCTCCGCTCTACCAACTGAGCTATCGACGGCACAGCTTTTACTCGTTCATCGATCCTGAAAATCGTTTCAAGTGCGAAATCAATGTTCTCCACTACTGTTCTTGCTCTTCACAAACTTTCACTATGAAGTATGTGGTCTGCAAAAGCAATCCGTCGAGCCGGATTCGAACCAGCGACCTAAGAATAGCTGCGACTCTACAGTCCTCCGCTCTACCAACTGAGCTATCGACGGCACAGCTTTTACTCGTTCATCGATCCTGAAAATCGTTTCAAGTGCGAAATCAATGTTCTCCACTACTGTTCTTGCTCTTCACAAACTTTCACTATGAAGTATGTGGTCTGCAAAAGCAATCCGTCGAGCCGGATTCGAACCAGCGACCTAAGGATAGCTGCGACCCTACAGTCCTCCGCTCTACCAACTGAGCTATCGACGGCACAGCTTTTACTCGTTCATCGATCCTGAAAATCGTTTCAAGTGCGAAATCAATGTTCTCCACTACTGCTCTTGCTCTTCACAAACTTTCACTATGAAGTATGTGGTCTGCAAAAGCAATCCGTCGAGCCGGATTCGAACCAGCGACCTAAGGATAGCTGCGACTCTACAGTCCTCCGCTCTACCAACTGAGCTATCGACGGCACAGCTTTTACTCGTTCATCGATCCTGAAAATCGTTTCGAGTGCGAAATCAATGTTCTCCACTATTGTTCTTGCTCTTCACAAAATTTCAATATGAAGTATGTGGTCTGCAAAAGCAATCCGTCGAGCCGGATTCGAACCAGCGACCTAAGGATAGCTGCGACTCTACAGTCCTCCGCTCTACCAACTGAGCTATCGACGGCACAGCTTTTACTCGTTCATCGATCCTGAAAATCGTTTCAAGTGCGAAATCAATGTTCTCCACTACTGTTCTTGCTCTTCACAAACTTTCACTATGAAGTATGTGGTCTGCAAAAGCAATCCGTCGAGCCGGATTCGAACCAGCGACCTAAGGATAGCTGCGACTCTACAGTCCTCCGCTCTACCAACTGAGCTATCGACGGCACAGCTTTTACTCGTTCATCGATCCTGAAAATCGTTTCAAGTGCGAAATCAATGTTCTCCACTATTGTTCTTGCTTCTTGCTCTTCACAAAATCTCACTATGAAGTATGTGGTCTGCAAAAGCAATCCGTCGAGCCGGATTCGAACCAGCGACCTAAGGATAGCTGCGACCCTACAGTCCTCCGCTCTACCAACTGAGCTATCGACGGCACAGCTTTTACTCGTTCATCGATCCTGAAAATCGTTTCAAGTGCGAAATCAATGTTCTCCACTACTGCTCTTGCTCTTCACAAACTTTCACTATGAAGTATGTGGTCTGCAAAAGCAATCCGTCGAGCCGGATTCGAACCAGCGACCTAAGGATAGCTGCGACTCTACAGTCCTCCGCTCTACCAACTGAGCTATCGACGGCACAGCTTTTACTCGTTCATCGATCCTGAAAATCGTTTCGAGTGCGAAATCAATGTTCTCCACTATTGTTCTTGCTCTTCACAAAATTTCAATATGAAGTATGTGGTCTGCAAAAGCAATCCGTCGAGCCGGATTCGAACCAGCGACCTAAGGATAGCTGCGACTCTACAGTCCTCCGCTCTACCAACTGAGCTATCGACGGCACAGCTTTTACTCGTTCATCGATCCTGAAAATCGTTTCAAGTGCGAAATCAATGTTCTCCACTACTGTTCTTGCTCTTCACAAACTTTCACTATGAAGTATGTGGTCTGCAAAAGCAATCCGTCGAGCCGGATTCGAACCAGCGACCTAAGGATAGCTGCGACTCTACAGTCCTCCGCTCTACCAACTGAGCTATCGACGGCACAGCTTTTACTCGTTCATCGATCCTGAAAATCGTTTCAAGTGCGAAATCAATGTTCTCCACTATTGTTCTTGCTTCTTGCTCTTCACAAAATCTCACTATGAAGTATGTGGTCTGCAAAAGCAATCCGTCGAGCCGGATTCGAACCAGCGACCTAAGGATAGCTGCGACTCTACAGTCCTCCGCTCTACCAACTGAGCTATCGACGGCACAGCTTTTACTCGTTCATCGATCCTGAAAATCGTTTCAAGTGCGAAATCAATGTTCTCCTCTAATGTTCTTGCTCTTCACAAACTTTCACTATGAAGTATGTGGTCTGCAAAAGCAATCCGTCGAGCCGGATTCGAACCAGCGACCTAAGAATAGCTGCGACTCTACAGTCCTCCGCTCTACCAACTGAGCTATCGACGGCACAGCTTTTACTCGTTCATCGATCCTGAAAATCGTTTCAAGTGCGAAATCAATGTTCTCCACTACTGTTCTTGCTCTTCACAAACTTTCACTATGAAGTATGTGGTCTGCAAAAGCAATCCGTCGAGCCGGATTCGAACCAGCGACCTAAGGATAGCTGCGACTCTACAGTCCTCCGCTCTACCAACTGAGCTATCGACGGCACAGCTTTTACTCGTTCATCGATCCTGAAAATCGTTTCAAGTGCGAAATCAATGTTCTCCACTACTGTTCTTGCTCTTCACAAACTTTCACTATGAAGTATGTGGTCTGCAAAAGCAATCCGTCGAGCCGGATTCGAACCAGCGACCTAAGGATAGCTGCGACTCTACAGTCCTCCGCTCTACCAACTGAGCTATCGACGGCACAGCTTTTACTCGTTCATCGATCCTGAAAATCGTTTCAAGTGCGAAATCAATGTTCTCCACTATTGTTCTTGCTTCTTGCTCTTCACAAAATCTCACTATGAAGTATGTGGTCTGCAAAAGCAATCCGTCGAGCCGGATTCGAACCAGCGACCTAAGGATAGCTGCGACTCTACAGTCCTCCGCTCTACCAACTGAGCTATCGACGGCACAGCTTTTACTCGTTCATCGATCCTGAAAATCGTTTCAAGTGCGAAATCAATGTTCTCCACTACTGTTCTTGCTCTTCACAAACTTTCACTATGAAGTATGTGGTCTGCAAAAGCAATCCGTCGAGCCGGATTCGAACCAGCGACCTAAGAATAGCTGCGACTCTACAGTCCTCCGCTCTACCAACTGAGCTATCGACGGCACAGCTTTTACTCGTTCATCGATCCTGAAAATCGTTTCAAGTGCGAAATCAATGTTCTCCACTACTGTTCTTGCTCTTCACAAACTTTCACTATGAAGTATGTGGTCTGCAAAAGCAATCCGTCGAGCCGGATTCGAACCAGCGACCTAAGGATAGCTGCGACCCTACAGTCCTCCGCTCTACCAACTGAGCTATCGACGGCACAGCTTTTACTCGTTCATCGATCCTGAAAATCGTTTCAAGTGCGAAATCAATGTTCTCCACTACTGCTCTTGCTCTTCACAAACTTTCACTATGAAGTATGTGGTCTGCAAAAGCAATCCGTCGAGCCGGATTCGAACCAGCGACCTAAGGATAGCTGCGACTCTACAGTCCTCCGCTCTACCAACTGAGCTATCGACGGCACAGCTTTTACTCGTTCATCGATCCTGAAAATCGTTTCGAGTGCGAAATCAATGTTCTCCACTATTGTTCTTGCTCTTCACAAAATTTCAATATGAAGTATGTGGTCTGCAAAAGCAATCCGTCGAGCCGGATTCGAACCAGCGACCTAAGGATAGCTGCGACTCTACAGTCCTCCGCTCTACCAACTGAGCTATCGACGGCACAGCTTTTACTCGTTCATCGATCCTGAAAATCGTTTCAAGTGCGAAATCAATGTTCTCCACTACTGTTCTTGCTCTTCACAAACTTTCACTATGAAGTATGTGGTCTGCAAAAGCAATCCGTCGAGCCGGATTCGAACCAGCGACCTAAGGATAGCTGCGACTCTACAGTCCTCCGCTCTACCAACTGAGCTATCGACGGCACAGCTTTTACTCGTTCATCGATCCTGAAAATCGTTTCAAGTGCGAAATCAATGTTCTCCACTACTGCTCTTGCTCTTCACAAAATCTCACTATGAAGTATGTGGTCTGCAAAAGCAATCCGTCGAGCCGGATTCGAACCAGCGACCTAAGGATAGCTGCGACTCTACAGTCCTCCGCTCTACCAACTGAGCTATCGACGGCACAGCTTTTACTCGTTCATCGATCCTGAAAATCGTTTCAAGTGCGAAATCAATGTTCTCCTCTAATGTTCTTGCTCTTCACAAACTTTCACTATGAAGTATGTGGTCTGCAAAAGCAATCCGTCGAGCCGGATTCGAACCAGCGACCTAAGAATAGCTGCGACTCTACAGTCCTCCGCTCTACCAACTGAGCTATCGACGGCACAGCTTTTACTCGTTCATCGATCCTGAAAATCGTTTCAAGTGCGAAATCAATGTTCTCCACTACTGTTCTTGCTCTTCACAAACTTTCACTATGAAGTATGTGGTCTGCAAAAGCAATCCGTCGAGCCGGATTCGAACCAGCGACCTAAGGATAGCTGCGACTCTACAGTCCTCCGCTCTACCAACTGAGCTATCGACGGCACAGCTTTTACTCGTTCATCGATCCTGAAAATCGTTTCAAGTGCGAAATCAATGTTCTCCACTACTGTTCTTGCTCTTCACAAACTTTCACTATGAAGTATGTGGTCTGCAAAAGCAATCCGTCGAGCCGGATTCGAACCAGCGACCTAAGGATAGCTGCGACTCTACAGTCCTCCGCTCTACCAACTGAGCTATCGACGGCACAGCTTTTACTCGTTCATCGATCCTGAAAATCGTTTCAAGTGCGAAATCAATGTTCTCCACTATTGTTCTTGCTTCTTGCTCTTCACAAAATCTCACTATGAAGTATGTGGTCTGCAAAAGCAATCCGTCGAGCCGGATTCGAACCAGCGACCTAAGGATAGCTGCGACTCTACAGTCCTCCGCTCTACCAACTGAGCTATCGACGGCACAGCTTTTACTCGTTCATCGATCCTGAAAATCGTTTCAAGTGCGAAATCAATGTTCTCCACTACTGTTCTTGCTCTTCACAAACTTTCACTATGAAGTATGTGGTCTGCAAAAGCAATCCGTCGAGCCGGATTCGAACCAGCGACCTAAGAATAGCTGCGACTCTACAGTCCTCCGCTCTACCAACTGAGCTATCGACGGCACAGCTTTTACTCGTTCATCGATCCTGAAAATCGTTTCAAGTGCGAAATCAATGTTCTCCACTACTGTTCTTGCTCTTCACAAACTTTCACTATGAAGTATGTGGTCTGCAAAAGCAATCCGTCGAGCCGGATTCGAACCAGCGACCTAAGGATAGCTGCGACCCTACAGTCCTCCGCTCTACCAACTGAGCTATCGACGGCACAGCTTTTACTCGTTCATCGATCCTGAAAATCGTTTCAAGTGCGAAATCAATGTTCTCCACTACTGCTCTTGCTCTTCACAAACTTTCACTATGAAGTATGTGGTCTGCAAAAGCAATCCGTCGAGCCGGATTCGAACCAGCGACCTAAGGATAGCTGCGACTCTACAGTCCTCCGCTCTACCAACTGAGCTATCGACGGCACAGCTTTTACTCGTTCATCGATCCTGAAAATCGTTTCGAGTGCGAAATCAATGTTCTCCACTATTGTTCTTGCTCTTCACAAAATTTCAATATGAAGTATGTGGTCTGCAAAAGCAATCCGTCGAGCCGGATTCGAACCAGCGACCTAAGGATAGCTGCGACTCTACAGTCCTCCGCTCTACCAACTGAGCTATCGACGGCACAGCTTTTACTCGTTCATCGATCCTGAAAATCGTTTCAAGTGCGAAATCAATGTTCTCCACTACTGTTCTTGCTCTTCACAAACTTTCACTATGAAGTATGTGGTCTGCAAAAGCAATCCGTCGAGCCGGATTCGAACCAGCGACCTAAGGATAGCTGCGACTCTACAGTCCTCCGCTCTACCAACTGAGCTATCGACGGCACAGCTTTTACTCGTTCATCGATCCTGAAAATCGTTTCAAGTGCGAAATCAATGTTCTCCACTATTGTTCTTGCTTCTTGCTCTTCACAAAATCTCACTATGAAGTATGTGGTCTGCAAAAGCAATCCGTCGAGCCGGATTCGAACCAGCGACCTAAGGATAGCTGCGACTCTACAGTCCTCCGCTCTACCAACTGAGCTATCGACGGCACAGCTTTTACTCGTTCATCGATCCTGAAAATCGTTTCAAGTGCGAAATCAATGTTCTCCTCTAATGTTCTTGCTCTTCACAAACTTTCACTATGAAGTATGTGGTCTGCAAAAGCAATCCGTCGAGCCGGATTCGAACCAGCGACCTAAGAATAGCTGCGACTCTACAGTCCTCCGCTCTACCAACTGAGCTATCGACGGCACAGCTTTTACTCGTTCATCGATCCTGAAAATCGTTTCAAGTGCGAAATCAATGTTCTCCACTACTGTTCTTGCTCTTCACAAACTTTCACTATGAAGTATGTGGTCTGCAAAAGCAATCCGTCGAGCCGGATTCGAACCAGCGACCTAAGGATAGCTGCGACTCTACAGTCCTCCGCTCTACCAACTGAGCTATCGACGGCACAGCTTTTACTCGTTCATCGATCCTGAAAATCGTTTCAAGTGCGAAATCAATGTTCTCCACTACTGTTCTTGCTCTTCACAAACTTTCACTATGAAGTATGTGGTCTGCAAAAGCAATCCGTCGAGCCGGATTCGAACCAGCGACCTAAGGATAGCTGCGACTCTACAGTCCTCCGCTCTACCAACTGAGCTATCGACGGCACAGCTTTTACTCGTTCATCGATCCTGAAAATCGTTTCAAGTGCGAAATCAATGTTCTCCACTATTGTTCTTGCTTCTTGCTCTTCACAAAATCTCACTATGAAGTATGTGGTCTGCAAAAGCAATCCGTCGAGCCGGATTCGAACCAGCGACCTAAGGATAGCTGCGACTCTACAGTCCTCCGCTCTACCAACTGAGCTATCGACGGCACAGCTTTTACTCGTTCATCGATCCTGAAAATCGTTTCAAGTGCGAAATCAATGTTCTCCACTACTGTTCTTGCTCTTCACAAACTTTCACTATGAAGTATGTGGTCTGCAAAAGCAATCCGTCGAGCCGGATTCGAACCAGCGACCTAAGAATAGCTGCGACTCTACAGTCCTCCGCTCTACCAACTGAGCTATCGACGGCACAGCTTTTACTCGTTCATCGATCCTGAAAATCGTTTCAAGTGCGAAATCAATGTTCTCCACTACTGTTCTTGCTCTTCACAAACTTTCACTATGAAGTATGTGGTCTGCAAAAGCAATCCGTCGAGCCGGATTCGAACCAGCGACCTAAGGATAGCTGCGACCCTACAGTCCTCCGCTCTACCAACTGAGCTATCGACGGCACAGCTTTTACTCGTTCATCGATCCTGAAAATCGTTTCAAGTGCGAAATCAATGTTCTCCACTACTGCTCTTGCTCTTCACAAACTTTCACTATGAAGTATGTGGTCTGCAAAAGCAATCCGTCGAGCCGGATTCGAACCAGCGACCTAAGGATAGCTGCGACTCTACAGTCCTCCGCTCTACCAACTGAGCTATCGACGGCACAGCTTTTACTCGTTCATCGATCCTGAAAATCGTTTCGAGTGCGAAATCAATGTTCTCCACTATTGTTCTTGCTCTTAACAAAATTTCAATATGAAGTATGTGGTCTGCAAAAGCAATCCGTCGAGCCGGATTCGAACCAGCGACCTAAGGATAGCTGCGACTCTACAGTCCTCCGCTCTACCAACTGAGCTATCGACGGCACAGCTTTTACTCGTTCATCGATCCTGAAAATCGTTTTAAGTGCGAAATCAATGTTCTCCACTACTGTTCTTGCTCTTCACAAACTTTCACTATGAAGTATGTGGTCTGCAAAAGCAATCCGTCGAGCCGGATTCGAACCAGCGACCTAAGGATAGCTGCGACTCTACAGTCCTCCGCTCTACCAACTGAGCTATCGACGGCACAGCTTTTACTCGTTCATCGATCCTGAAAATCGTTTCAAGTGCGAAATCAATGTTCTCCACTATTGTTCTTGCTTCTTGCTCTTCACAAAATCTCACTATGAAGTATGTGGTCTGCAAAAGCAATCCGTCGAGCCGGATTCGAACCAGCGACCTAAGGATAGCTGCGACTCTACAGTCCTCCGCTCTACCAACTGAGCTATCGACGGCACAGCTTTTACTCGTTCATCGATCCTGAAAATCGTTTCAAGTGCGAAATCAATGTTCTCCTCTAATGTTCTTGCTCTTCACAAACTTTCACTATGAAGTATGTGGTCTGCAAAAGCAATCCGTCGAGCCGGATTCGAACCAGCGACCTAAGAATAGCTGCGACTCTACAGTCCTCCGCTCTACCAACTGAGCTATCGACGGCACAGCTTTTACTCGTTCATCGATCCTGAAAATCGTTTCAAGTGCGAAATCAATGTTCTCCACTACTGTTCTTGCTCTTCACAAACTTTCACTATGAAGTATGTGGTCTGCAAAAGCAATCCGTCGAGCCGGATTCGAACCAGCGACCTAAGGATAGCTGCGACTCTACAGTCCTCCGCTCTACCAACTGAGCTATCGACGGCACAGCTTTTACTCGTTCATCGATCCTGAAAATCGTTTCAAGTGCGAAATCAATGTTCTCCTCTAATGTTCTTGCTCTTCACAAACTTTCACTATGAAGTATGTGGTCTGCAAAAGCAATCCGTCGAGCCGGATTCGAACCAGCGACCTAAGAATAGCTGCGACTCTACAGTCCTCCGCTCTACCAACTGAGCTATCGACGGCACAGCTTTTACTCGTTCATCGATCCTGAAAATCGTTTCAAGTGCGAAATCAATGTTCTCCACTACTGTTCTTGCTCTTCACAAACTTTCACTATGAAGTATGTGGTCTGCAAAAGCAATCCGTCGAGCCGGATTCGAACCAGCGACCTAAGGATAGCTGCGACTCTACAGTCCTCCGCTCTACCAACTGAGCTATCGACGGCACAGCTTTTACTCGTTCATCGATCCTGAAAATCGTTTCAAGTGCGAAATCAATGTTCTCCACTACTGCTCTTGCTCTTCACAAACTTTCACTATGAAGTATGTGGTCTGCAAAAGCAATCCGTCGAGCCGGATTCGAACCAGCGACCTAAGGATAGCTGCGACTCTACAGTCCTCCGCTCTACCAACTGAGCTATCGACGGCACAGCTTTTACTCGTTCATCGATCCTGAAAATCGTTTCAAGTGCGAAATCAATGTTCTCCACTATTGTTCTTGCTCTTCACAAAATTTCACTATGAAGTATGTGGTCTGCAAAAGCAATCCGTTGAGCCGGATTCGAACCAGCGACCTAAGAATAGCTGCGACTCTACAGTCCTCCGCTCTACCAACTGAGCTATCGACGGCACAGCTTTTACTCGTTCATCGATCCTGAAAATCGTTTCAAGTGCGAAATCAATGTTCTCCACTACTGTTCTTGCTCTTCACAAACTTTCACTATGAAGTATGTGGTCTGCAAAAGCAATCCGTCGAGCCGGATTCGAACCAGCGACCTAAGGATAGCTGCGACTCTACAGTCCTCCGCTCTACCAACTGAGCTATCGACGGCACAGCTTTTACTCGTTCATCGATCCTGAAAATCGTTTCAAGTGCGAAATCAATGTTCTCCACTACTGTTCTTGCTCTTCACAAACTTTCACTATGAAGTATGTGGTCTGCAAAAGCAATCCGTCGAGCCGGATTCGAACCAGCGACCTAAGGATAGCTGCGACTCTACAGTCCTCCGCTCTACCAACTGAGCTATCGACGGCACAGCTTTTACTCGTTCATCGATCCTGAAAATCGTTTCAAGTGCGAAATCAATGTTCTCCACTACTGTTCTTGCTCTTCACAAACTTTCACTATGAAGTATGTGGTCTGCAAAAGCAATCCGTCGAGCCGGATTCGAACCAGCGACCTAAGGATAGCTGCGACTCTACAGTCCTCCGCTCTACCAACTGAGCTATCGACGGCACAGCTTTTACTCGTTCATCGATCCTGAAAATCGTTTCAAGTGCGAAATCAATGTTCTCCACTACTGTTCTTGCTCTTCACAAACTTTCACTATGAAGTATGTGGTCTGCAAAAGCAATCCGTCGAGCCGGATTCGAACCAGCGACCTAAGGATAGCTGCGACTCTACAGTCCTCCGCTCTACCAACTGAGCTATCGACGGCACAGCTTTTACTCGTTCATCGATCCTGAAAATCGTTTCAAGTGCGAAATCAATGTTCTCCACTACTGTTCTTGCTCTTCACAAACTTTCACTATGAAGTATGTGGTCTGCAAAAGCAATCCGTCGAGCCGGATTCGAACCAGCGACCTAAGGATAGCTGCGACTCTACAGTCCTCCGCTCTACCAACTGAGCTATCGACGGCACAGCTTTTACTCGTTCATCGATCCTGAAAATCGTTTCAAGTGCGAAATCAATGTTCTCCACTACTGTTCTTGCTCTTCACAAACTTTCACTATGAAGTATGTGGTCTGCAAAAGCAATCCGTCGAGCCGGATTCGAACCAGCGACCTAAGGATAGCTGCGACTCTACAGTCCTCCGCTCTACCAACTGAGCTATCGACGGCACAGCTTTTACTCGTTCATCGATCCTGAAAATCGTTTCAAGTGCGAAATCAATGTTCTCCACTACTGTTCTTGCTCTTCACAAACTTTCACTATGAAGTATGTGGTCTGCAAAAGCAATCCGTCGAGCCGGATTCGAACCAGCGACCTAAGGATAGCTGCGACTCTACAGTCCTCCGCTCTACCAACTGAGCTATCGACGGCACAGCTTTTACTCGTTCATCGATCCTGAAAATCGTTTCAAGTGCGAAATCAATGTTCTCCACTACTGTTCTTGCTCTTCACAAACTTTCACTATGAAGTATGTGGTCTGCAAAAGCAATCCGTCGAGCCGGATTCGAACCAGCGACCTAAGGATAGCTGCGACTCTACAGTCCTCCGCTCTACCAACTGAGCTATCGACGGCACAGCTTTTACTCGTTCATCGATCCTGAAAATCGTTTCAAGTGCGAAATCAATGTTCTCCACTACTGTTCTTGCTCTTCACAAACTTTCACTATGAAGTATGTGGTCTGCAAAAGCAATCCGTCGAGCCGGATTCGAACTAGCGACCTAAGGATAGCCTGCGACTCTACAGTCCTCCGCTCTACCAACTGAGCTATCGACGGCACAGCTTTTACTCGTTCATCGATCCTGAAAATCGTTTCAAGTGCGAAATCAATGTTCTCCACTACTGTTCTTGCTCTTCACAAACTTTCACTATGAAGTATGTGGTCTGCAAAAGCAATCCGTCGAGCCGGATTCGAACCAGCGACCTAAGGATAGCTGCGACTCTACAGTCCTCCGCTCTACCAACTGAGCTATCGACGGCACAGCTTTTACTCGTTCATCGATCCTGAAAATCTTTTCAAGTGCGAAATCAATGTTCTCCACTACTGTTCTTGCTCTTCACAAACTTTCACTATGAAGTATGTGGTCTGCAAAAGCAATCCGTCGAGCCGGATTCGAACCAGCGACCTAAGGATAGCTGCGACTCTACAGTCCTCCGCTCTACCAACTGAGCTATCGACGGCACAGCTTTTACTCGTTCATCGATCCTGAAAATCGTTTCAAGTGCGAAATCAATGTTCTCCACTACTGTTCTTGCTCTTCACAAACTTTCACTATGAAGTATGTGGTCTGCAAAAGCAATCCGTCGAGCCGGATACGAACCAGCGACCTAAGGATAGCTGCGACTCTACAGTCCTCCGCTCTACCAACTGAGCTATCGACGGCACAGCTTTTACTCGTTCATCGATCCTGAAAATCGTTTCAAGTGCGAAATCAATGTTCTCCACTACTGTTCTTGCTCTTCACAAACTTTCACTATGAAGTATGTGGTCTGCAAAAGCAATCCGTCGAGCCGGATTCGAACTAGCGACCTAAGGATAGCCTGCGACTCTACAGTCCTCCGCTCTACCAACTGAGCTATCGACGGCACAGCTTTTACTCGTTCATCGATCCTGAAAATCGTTTCAAGTGCGAAATCAATGTTCTCCACTACTGTTCTTGCTCTTCACAAACTTTCACTATGAAGTATGTGGTCTGCAAAAGCAATCCGTCGAGCCGGATTCGAACCAGCGACCTAAGGATAGCTGCGACTCTACAGTCCTCCGCTCTACCAACTGAGCTATCGACGGCACAGCTTTTACTCGTTCATCGATCCTGAAAATCGTTTCAAGTGCGAAATCAATGTTCTCCACTACTGTTCTTGCTCTTCACAAACTTTCACTATGAAGTATGTGGTCTGCAAAAGCAATCCGTCGAGCCGGATACGAACCAGCGACCTAAGGATAGCTGCGACTCTACAGTCCTCCGCTCTACCAACTGAGCTATCGACGGCACAGCTTTTACTCGTTCATCGATCCTGAAAATCGTTTCAAGTGCGAAATCAGTGTTCTCCACTACTGTTCTTGCTCTTCACAAACTTTCACTATGAAGTATGTGGTCTGCAAAAGCAATCCGTCGAGCCGGATTCGAACCAGCGACCTAAGGATAGCTGCGACTCTACAGTCCTCCGCTCTACCAACTGAGCTATCGACGGCACAGCTTTTACTCGTTCATCGATCCTGAAAATCGTTTCAAGTGCGAAATCAATGTTCTCCACTACTGTTCTTGCTCTTCACAAACTTTCACTATGAAGTATGTGGTCTGCAAAAGCAATCCGTCGAGCCGGATTCGAACAGCGACCTAAGGATAGCTGCGACTCTACAGTCCTCCGCTCTACCAACTGAGCTATCGACGGCACAGCTTTTTCTCGTTCATCGATCCTGAAAATCGTTTCAAGTGCGAAATCAATGTTCTCCACTACTGTTCTTGCTCTTCACAAACTTTCACTATGAAGTATGTGGTCTGCAAAAGCAATCCGTCGAGCCGGATTCGAACCAGCGACCTGAGGATAGCTGGGACTCTACAGTCCTCCGCTCTACTAACTGAGCTATCGACGGCACAGCTTTTACTCGTTCATCGATCCTGAAAATCGTTTCAAGTGCGAAATCAATGTTCTCCACTACTGTTCTTGCTCTTCACAAACTTTCACTATGAAGTATGTGGTCTGCAAAAGCAATCCGTCGAGCCGGATTCGAACCAGCGACCTAAGGATAGCTGCGACTCTACAGTCCTCCGCTCTACCAAGTGAGCTATCGACGGCACAGCTTTTACTCGTTCATCGATCCTGAAAATCGTTTCAAGTGCGAAATCAATGTTCTCCACTACTGTTCTTGCTCTTCACAAACTTTCACTATGAAGTATGTGGTCTGCAAAAGCAATCCGTCGAGCCGGATTCGAACCAGCGACCTAAGGATAGCTGCGACTCTACAGTCCTCCGCTCTACCAACTGAGCTATCGACGGCACAGCTTTTACTCGTTCATCGATCCTGAAAATCTTTTCAAGTGCGAAATCAATGTTCTCCACTACTGTTCTTGCTCTTCACAAACTTTCACTATGAAGTATGTGGTCTGCAAAAGCAATCCGTCGAGCCGGATTCGAACCAGCGACCTAAGGATAGCTGCGACTCTACAGTCCTCCGCTCTACCAACTGAGCTATCGACGGCACAGCTTTTACTCGTTCATCGATCCTGAAAATCGTTTCAAGTGCGAAATCAATGTTCTCCACTACTGTTCTTGCTCTTCACAAACTTTCACTATGAAGTATGTGGTCTGCAAAAGCAATCCGTCGAGCCGGATACGAACCAGCGACCTAAGGATAGCTGCGACTCTACAGTCCTCCGCTCTACCAACTGAGCTATCGACGGCACAGCTTTTACTCGTTCATCGATCCTGAAAATCGTTTCAAGTGCGAAATCAGTGTTCTCCACTACTGTTCTTGCTCTTCACAAACTTTCACTATGAAGTATGTGTCTGCAAAAGCAATCCGTCGAGCCGGATTCGAACCAGCGACCTAAGGATAGCTGCGACTCTACAGTCCTCCGCTCTACCAACTGAGCTATCGACGGCACAGCTTTTACTCGTTCATCGATCCTGAAAATCGTTTCAAGTGCGAAATCAATGTTCTCCACTACTGTTCTTGCTCTTCACAAACTTTCACTATGAAGTATGTGGTCTGCAAAAGCAATCCGTCGAGCCGGATTCGAACCAGCGACCTAAGGATAGCTGCGACTCTACAGTCCTCCGCTCTACCAACTGAGCTATCGACGGCACAGCTTTTACTCGTTCATCGATCCTGAAAATCGTTTCAAGTGCGAAATCAATGTTCTCCACTACTGTTCTTGCTCTTCACAAACTTTCACTATGAAGTATGTGGTCTGCAAAAGCAATCCGTCGAGCCGGATTCGAACCAGCGACCTAAGGATAGCTGCGACTCTACAGTCCTCCGCTCTACCAACTGAGCTATCGACGGCACAGCTTTTTCTCGTTCATCGATCCTGAAAATCGTTTCAAGTGCGAAATCAATGTTCTCCACTACTGTTCTTGCTCTTCACAAACTTTCACTATGAAGTATGTGGTCTGCAAAAGCAATCCGTCGAGCCGGATTCGAACCAGCGACCTGAGGATAGCTGGGACTCTACAGTCCTCCGCTCTACCAACTGAGCTATCGACGGCACAGCTTTTACTCGTTCATCGATCCTGAAAATCGTTTCAAGTGCGAAATCAATGTTCTCCACTACTGTTCTTGCTCTTCACAAACTTTCACTATGAAGTATGTGGTCTGCAAAAGCAATCCGTCGAGCCGGATTCGAACCAGCGACCTAAGGATAGCTGCGACTCTACAGTCCTCCGCTCTACCAAGTGAGCTATCGACGGCACAGCTTTTACTCGTTCATCGATCCTGAAAATCGTTTCAAGTGCGAAATCAATGTTCTCCACTACTGTTCTTGCTCTTCACAAACTTTCACTATGAAGTATGTGGTCTGCAAAAGCAATCCGTCGAGCCGGATTCGAACCAGCGACCTAAGGATAGCTGCGACTCTACAGTCCTCCGCTCTACCAACTGAGCTATCGACGGCACAGCTTTTACTCGTTCATCGATCCTGAAAATCGTTTCAAGTGCGAAATCAGTGTTCTCCACTACTGTTCTTGCTCTTCACAAACTTTCACTATGAAGTATGTGGTCTGCAAAAGCAATCCGTCGAGCCGGATTCGAACCAGCGACCTAAGGATAGCTGCGACTCTACAGTCCTCCGCTCTACCAACTGAGCTATCGACGGCACAGCTTTTACTCGTTCATCGATCCTGAAAATCGTTTCAAGTGCGAAATCAATGTTCTCCACTACTGTTCTTGCTCTTCACAAACTTTCACTATGAAGTATGTGGTCTGCAAAAGCAATCCGTCGAGCCGGATTCGAACCAGCGACCTAAGGATAGCTGCGACTCTACAGTCCTCCGCTCTACCAACTGAGCTATCGACGGCACAGCTTTTACTCGTTCATCGATCCTGAAAATCGTTTCAAGTGCGAAATCAGTGTTCTCCACTACTGTTCTTGCTCTTCACAAACTTTCACTATGAAGTATGTGGTCTGCAAAAGCAATCCGTCGAGCCGGATTCGAACCAGCGACCTAAGGATAGCTGCGACTCTACAGTCCTCCGCTCTACCAACTGAGCTATCGACGGCACAGCTTTTACTCGTTCATCGATCCTGAAAATCGTTTCAAGTGCGAAATCAATGTTCTCCACTACTGTTCTTGCTCTTCACAAACTTTCACTATGAAGTATGTGGTCTGCAAAAGCAATCCGTCGAGCCGGATTCGAACCAGCGACCTAAGGATAGCTGCGACTCTACAGTCCTCCGCTCTACCAACTGAGCTATCGACGGCACAGCTTTTTCTCGTTCATCGATCCTGAAAATCGTTTCAAGTGCGAAATCAATGTTCTCCACTACTGTTCTTGCTCTTCACAAACTTTCACTATGAAGTATGTGGTCTGCAAAAGCAATCCGTCGAGCCGGATTCGAACCAGCGACCTGAGGATAGCTGCGACTCTACAGTCCTCCGCTCTACCAACTGAGCTATCGACGGCACAGCTTTTACTCGTTCATCGATCCTGAAAATCGTTTCAAGTGCGAAATCAGTGTTCTCCACTACTGTTCTTGCTCTTCACAAACTTTCACTATGAAGTATGTGGTCTGCAAAAGCAATCCGTCGAGCCGGATTCGAACCAGCGACCTAAGGATAGCTGCGACTCTACAGTCCTCCGCTCTACCAACTGAGCTATCGACGGCACAGCTTTTACTCGTTCATCGATCCTGAAAATCGTTTCAAGTGCGAAATCAATGTTCTCCACTACTGTTCTTGCTCTTCACAAACTTTCACTATGAAGTATGTGGTCTGCAAAAGCAATCCGTCGAGCCGGATTCGAACCAGCGACCTAAGGATAGCTGCGACTCTACAGTCCTCCGCTCTACCAACTGAGCTATCGACGGCACAGCTTTTTCTCGTTCATCGATCCTGAAAATCGTTTCAAGTGCGAAATCAATGTTCTCCACTACTGTTCTTGCTCTTCACAAACTTTCACTATGAAGTATGTGGTCTGCAAAAGCAATCCGTCGAGCCGGATTCGAAAGAGCGACCTGAGGATAGCTGGGACTCTACAGTCCTCCGCTCTACCAACTGAGCTATCGACGGCACAGCTTTTACTCGTTCATCGATCCTGAAAATCGTTTCAAGTGCGAAATCAATGTTCTCCACTACTGTTCTTGCTCTTCACAAACTTTCACTATGAAGTATGTGGTCTGCAAAAGCAATCCGTCGAGCCGGATTCGAACCAGCGACCTAAGGATAGCTGCGACTCTACAGTCCTCCGCTCTACCAACTGAGCTATCGACGGCACAGCTTTTACTCGTTCATCGATCCTGAAAATCGTTTCAAGTGCGAAATCAATGTTCTCCACTACTGTTCTTGCTCTTCACAAACTTTCACTATGAAGTATGTGGTCTGCAAAAGCAATCCGTCGAGCCGGATTCGAACCAGCGACCTAAGGATAGCTGCGACTCTACAGTCCTCCGCTCTACCAACTGAGCTATCGACGGCACAGCTTTTTCTCGTTCATCGATCCTGAAAATCGTTTCAAGTGCGAAATCAATGTTCTCCACTACTGTTCTTGCTCTTCACAAACTTTCACTATGAAGTATGTGGTCTGCAAAAGCAATCCGTCGAGCCGGATTCGAACCAGCGACCTGAGGATAGCTGGGACTCTACAGTCCTCCGCTCTACCAACTGAGCTATCGACGGCACAGCTTTTACTCGTTCATCGATCCTGAAAATCGTTTCAAGTGCGAAATCAATGTTCTCCACTACTGTTCTTGCTCTTCACAAACTTTCACTATGAAGTATGTGGTCTGCAAAAGCAATCCGTCGAGCCGGATTCGAACCAGCGACCTAAGGATAGCTGCGACTCTACAGTCCTCCGCTCTACCAAGTGAGCTATCGACGGCACAGCTTTTACTCGTTCATCGATCCTGAAAATCGTTTCAAGTGCGAAATCAATGTTCTCCACTACTGTTCTTGCTCTTTACAAACTTTCACTATGAAGTATGTGGTCTGCAAAAGCAATCCGTCGAGCCGGATTCGAACCAGCGACCTAAGGATAGCTGCGACTCTACAGTCCTCCGCTCTACCAACTGAGCTATCGACGGCACAGCTTTTACTCGTTCATCGATCCTGAAAATCGTTTCAAGTGCGAAATCAATGTTCTGCACTACTGTTCTTGCTCTTCACAAACTTTCACTATGAAGTATGTGGTCTGCAAAAGCAATCCGTCGAGCCGGATTCGAACCAGCGACCTAAGGATAGCTGCGACTCTACAGTCCTCCGCTCTACCAACTGAGCTATCGACGGCACAGCTTTTTCTCGTTCATCGATCCTGAAAATCGTTTCAAGTGCGAAATCAATGTTCTCCACTACTGTTCTTGCTCTTCACAAACTTTCACTATGAAGTATGTGGTCTGCAAAAGCAATCCGTCGAGCCGGATTCGAACCAGCGACCTAAGGATAGCTGCGACTCTACAGTCCTCCGCTCTACCAACTGAGCTATCGACGGCACAGCTTTTACTCGTTCATCGATCCTGAAAATCGTTTCAAGTGCGAAATCAATGTTCTCCACTACTGTTCTTGCTCTTCACAAACTTTCACTATGAAGTATGTGGTCTGCAAAAGCAATCCGTCGAGCCGGATACGAACCAGCGACCTAAGAATAGCTGCGACTCTACAGTCCTCCGCTCTACCAACTGAGCTATCGACGGCACAGCTTTTACTCGTTCATCGATCCTGAAAATCTTTTCAAGTGCGAAATCAATGTTCTGCACTACTGTTCTTGCTCTTCACAAACTTTCACTATGAAGTATGTGGTCTGCAAAAGCAATCCGTCGAGCCGGATTCGAACCAGCGACCTAAGGATAGCTGCGACTCTACAGTCCTCCGCTCTACCAACTGAGCTATCGACGGCACAGCTTTTACTCGTTCATCGATCCTGAAAATCGTTTCAAGTGCGAAATCAATGTTCTCCACTACTGTTCTTGCTCTTCACAAACTTTCACTATGAAGTATGTGGTCTGCAAAAGCAATCCGTCGAGCCGGATTCGAACCAGCGACCTAAGGATAGCTGCGACTCTACAGTCCTCCGCTCTACCAACTGAGCTATCGACAGCACAGCTTTTACTCGTTCATCGATCCTGAAAATCGTTTCAAGTGCGAAATCAATGTTCTCCACTACTGTTCTTGCTCTTCACAAACTTTCACTATGAAGTATGTGGTCTGCAAAAGCAATCCGTCGAGCCGGATTCGAACCAGCGACCTAAGGATAGCTGCGACTCTACAGTCCTCCGCTCTACCAACTGAGCTATCGACGGCACAGCTTTTACTCGTTCATCGATCCTGAAAATCGTTTCAAGTGCGAAATCAATGTTCTCCACTACTGTTCTTGCTCTTCACAAACTTTCACTATGAAGTATGTGGTCTGCAAAAGCGAAGCAATCCGTCGAGCCGGATACGAACCAGCGACCTAAGGATAGCTGCGACTCTACAGTCCTCCGCTCTACCAACTGAGCTATCGACGGCACAGCTTTTACTCGTTCATCGATCCTGAAAATCTTTTCAAGTGCGAAATCAATGTTCTCCACTACTGTTCTTGCTCTTCACAAACTTTCACTATGAAGTATGTGGTCTGCAAAAGCAATCCGTCGAGCCGGATTCGAACCAGCGACCTAAGGATAGCTGCGACTCTACAGTCCTCCGCTCTACCAACTGAGCTATCGACGGCACAGCTTTTACTCGTTCATCGATCCTGAAAATCGTTTCAAGTGCGAAATCAATGTTCTCCACTACTGTTCTTGCTCTTCACAAACTTTCACTATGAAGTATGTGGTCTGCAAAAGCAATCCGTCAAGCCGGATTCGAACCAGCGACCTAAGGATAGCTGCGACTCTACAGTCCTCCGCTCTACCAAGTGAGCTATCGACGGCACAGCTTTTACTCGTTCATCGATCCTGAAAATCGTTTCAAGTGCGAAATCAATGTTCTCCACTACTGTTCTTGCTCTTTACAAACTTTCACTATGAAGTATGTGGTCTGCAAAAGCAATCCGTCGAGCCGGATTCGAACCAGCGACCTAAGGATAGCTGCGACTCTACAGTCCTCCGCTCTACCAACTGAGCTATCGACGGCACAGCTTTTACTCGTTCATCGATCCTGAAAATCGTTTCAAGTGCGAAATCAATGTTCTGCACTACTGTTCTTGCTCTTCACAAACTTTCACTATGAAGTATGTGGTCTGCAAAAGCAATCCGTCGAGCCGGATTCGAACCAGCGACCTAAGGATAGCTGCGACTCTACAGTCCTCCGCTCTACCAACTGAGCTATCGACGGCACAGCTTTTTCTCGTTCATCGATCCTGAAAATCGTTTCAAGTGCGAAATCAATGTTCTCCACTACTGTTCTTGCTCTTCACAAACTTTCACTATGAAGTATGTGGTCTGCAAAAGCAATCCGTCGAGCCGGATTCGAACCAGCGACCTAAGGATAGCTGCGACTCTACAGTCCTCCGCTCTACCAACTGAGCTATCGACGGCACAGCTTTTACTCGTTCATCGATCCTGAAAATCGTTTCAAGTGCGAAATCAATGTTCTCCACTACTGTTCTTGCTCTTCACAAACTTTCACTATGAAGTATGTGGTCTGCAAAAGCAATCCGTCGAGCCGGATTCGAACCAGCGACCTAAGGATAGCTGCGACTCTACAGTCCTCCGCTCTACCAACTGAGCTATCGACAGCACAGCTTTTACTCGTTCATCGATCCTGAAAATCGTTTCAAGTGCGAAATCAATGTTCTCCACTACTGTTCTTGCTCTTCACAAACTTTCACTATGAAGTATGTGGTCTGCAAAAGCAATCCGTCGAGCCGGATTCGAACCAGCGACCTAAGGATAGCTGCGACTCTACAGTCCTCCGCTCTACCAACTGAGCTATCGACGGCACAGCTTTTACTCGTTCATCGATCCTGAAAATCGTTTCAAGTGCGAAATCAATGTTCTCCACTACTGTTCTTGCTCTTCACAAACTTTCACTATGAAGTATGTGGTCTGCAAAAGCGAAGCAATCCGTCGAGCCGGATACGAACCAGCGACCTAAGGATAGCTGCGACTCTACAGTCCTCCGCTCTACCAACTGAGCTATCGACGGCACAGCTTTTACTCGTTCATCGATCCTGAAAATCTTTTCAAGTGCGAAATCAATGTTCTCCACTACTGTTCTTGCTCTTCACAAACTTTCACTATGAAGTATGTGGTCTGCAAAAGCAATCCGTCGAGCCGGATTCGAACCAGCGACCTAAGGATAGCTGCGACTCTACAGTCCTCCGCTCTACCAACTGAGCTATCGACGGCACAGCTTTTACTCGTTCATCGATCCTGAAAATCGTTTCAAGTGCGAAATCAATGTTCTCCACTACTGTTCTTGCTCTTCACAAACTTTCACTATGAAGTATGTGGTCTGCAAAAGCAATCCGTCGAGCCGGATTCGAACCAGCGACCTAAGGATAGCTGCGACTCTACAGTCCTCCGCTCTACCAAGTGAGCTATCGACGGCACAGCTTTTACTCGTTCATCGATCCTGAAAATCGTTTCAAGTGCGAAATCAATGTTCTCCACTACTGTTCTTGCTCTTCACAAACTTTCACTATGAAGTATGTGGTCTGCAAAAGCAATCCGTCGAGCCGGATTCGAACCAGCGACCTAAGGATAGCTGCGACTCTAAAGTCCTCCGCTCTACCAACTGAGCTATCGACGGCACAGCTTTTACTCGTTCATCGATCCTGAAAATCGTTTCAAGTGCGAAATCAATGTTCTCCACTACTGTTCTTGCTCTTCACAAACTTTCACTATGAAGTATGTGGTCTGCAAAAGCAATCCGTCAAGCCGGATTCGAACCAGCGACCTAAGGATAGCTGCGACTCTACAGTCCTCCGCTCTACCAACTGAGCTATCGACGGCACAGCTTTTACTCGTTCATCGATCCTGAAAATCGTTTCAAGTGCGAAATCAATGTTCTCCACTACTGTTCTTGCTCTTTACAAACTTTCACTATGAAGTATGTGGTCTGCAAAAGCAATCCGTCGAGCCGGATTCGAAACAGCGACCTAAGGATAGCTGCGACTCTACAGTCCTCCGCTCTACCAACTGAGCTATCGACGGCACAGCTTTTACTCGTTCATCGATCCTGAAAATCGTTTCAAGTGCGAAATCAATGTTCTCCACTACTGTTCTTGCTCTTCACAAACTTTCACTATGAAGTATGTGGTCTGCAAAAGCAATCCGTCGAGCCGGATTCGAACCAGCGACCTAAGGATAGCTGCGACTCTACAGTCCTCCGCTCTACCAACTGAGCTATCGACGGCACAGCTTTTACTCGTTCATCGATCCTGAAAATCGTTTCAAGTGCGAAATCAATGTTCTCCACTACTGTTCTTGCTCTTCACAAACTTTCACTATGAAGTATGTGGTCTGCAAAAGCAATCCTCGAGCCGGATTCGAACCAGCGACCTAAGGATAGCTGCGACTCTACAGTCCTCCGCTCTACCAACTGAGCTATCGACGGCACAGCTTTTACTCGTTCATCGATCCTGAAAATCGTTTCAAGTGCGAAATCAATGTTCTCCACTACTGTTCTTGCTCTTCACAAACTTTCACTATGAAGTATGTGGTCTGCAAAAGCAATCCGTCGAGCCGGATTCGAACCAGCGACCTAAGGATAGCTGCGACTCTACAGTCCTCCGCTCTACCAACTGAGCTATCGACGGCACAGCTTTTACTCGTTCATCGATCCTAAAATCGTTTCAAGTGCGAAATCAATGTTCTCCACTACTGTTCTTGCTCTTCACAAACTTTCACTATGAAGTATGTGGTCTGCAAAAGCAATCCGTCGAGCCCGATTCGAACCAGCGACCTAAGGATAACTGCGACTCTACAGTCCTCCGCTCTACCAACTGAGCTATCGACGGCACAGCTTTTACACGTTCATCGATCCTGAAAATCGTTTCAAGTGCGAAATCAATGTTCTCCACTACTGTTCTTGCTCTTCACAAACTTTCACTATGAAGTATGTGGTCTGCAAAAGCAACCCGTCGAGCCGGATTCGAACCAGCGACCTAAGGATAGCTGCGACTCTACAGTCCTCCGCTCTACCAACTGAGCTATCGACGGCACAGCTTTTACTCGTTCATCGATCCTGAAAATCGTTTCAAGTGCGAAATCAATGTTCTCCACTACTGTTCTTGCTCTTCACAAACTTTCACTATGAAGTATGTGGTCTGCAAAAGCAATCCGTCGAGCCGGATTCGAACCAGCGACCTAAGGATAGCTGCGACTCTACAGTCCTCCGCTCTACCAACTGAGCTATCGACGGCACAGCTTTTACTCGTTCATCGATCCTGAAAATCGTTTCAAGTGCGAAATCAATGTTCTCCACTACTGTTCTTGCTCTTCACAAACTTTCACTATGAAGTATGTGGTCTGCAAAAGCAATCCGTCGAGCCGGATTCGAACCAGCGACCTAAGGATAGCTGCGACTCTACAGTCCTCCGCTCTACCAACTGAGCTATCGACGGCACAGCTTTTACTCGTTCATCGATCCTGAAAATCGTTTCAAGTGCGAAATCAATGTTCTCCACTACTGTTCTTGCTCTTCACAAACTTTCACTATGAAGTATGTGGTCTGCAAAAGCAATCCGTCGAGCCGGATTCGAACCAGCGACCTAAGGATAGCTGCGACTCTACAGTCCTCCGCTCTACCAACTGAGCTATCGACGGCACAGCTTTTACTCGTTCATCGATCCTGAAAATCGTTTCAAGTGCGAAATCAATGTTCTCCACTACTGTTCTTGCTCTTCACAAACTTTCATTATGAAGTATGTGGTCTGCAAAAGCAATCCGTCGAGCCGGATTCGAACCAGCGACCTAAGGATAGCTGCGACTCTACAGTCCTCCGCTCTACCAACTGAGCTATCGACGGCACAGCTTTTACTCGTTCATCGATCCTGAAAATCGTTTCAAGTGCGAAATCAATGTTCTCCACTACTGTTCTTGCTCTTCACAAACTTTCATTATGAAGTATGTGGTCTGCAAAAGCAATCCGTCGAGCCGGATTCGAACCAGCGACCTAAGGATAGCTGCGACTCTACAGTCCTCCGCTCTACCAACTGAGCTATCGACGGCACAGCTTTTACTCGTTCATCGATCCTGAAAATCGTTTCAAGTGCGAAATCAATGTTCTCCACTACTGTTCTTGCTCTTTACAAACTTTCACTATGAAGTATGTGGTCTGCAAAAGCAATCCGTCGAGCCGGATTCGAACCAGCGACCTAAGGATAGCTGCGACTCTACAGTCCTCCGCTCTACCAACTGAGCTATCGACGGCACAGCTTTTACTCGTTCATCGATCCTGAAAATCGTTTCAAGTGCGAAATCAATGTTCTCCACTACTGTTCTTGCTCTTCACAAACTTTCACTATGAAGTATGTGGTCTGCAAAAGCAATCCGTCGAGCCGGATTCGAACCAGCGACCTAAGGATAGCTGCGACTCTACAGTCCTCCGCTCTACCAACTGAGCTATCGACGGCACAGCTTTTACTCGTTCATCGATCCTGAAAATCGTTTCAAGTGCGAAATCAATGTTCTCCACTACTGTTCTTGCTCTTCACAAACTTTCACTATGAAGTATGTGGTCTGCAAAAGCAATCCGTCGAGCCGGATTCGAACCAGCGACCTAAGGATAGCTGCGACTCTACAGTCCTCCGCTCTACCAACTGAGCTATCGACGGCACAGCTTTTACTCGTTCATCGATCCTGAAAATCGTTTCAAGTGCGAAATCAATGTTCTCCACTACTGTTCTTGCTCTTCACAAACTTTCACTATGAAGTATGTGGTCTGCAAAAGCAATCCGTCGAGCCGGATTCGAACCAGCGACCTAAGGATAGCTGCGACTCTACAGTCCTCCGCTCTACCAACTGAGCTATCGACGGCACAGCTTTTACTCGTTCATCGATCCTGAAAATCGTTTCAAGTGCGAAATCAATGTTCTCCACTACTGTTCTTGCTCTTCACAAACTTTCACTATGAAGTATGTGGTCTGCAAAAGCAATCCGTCGAGCCGGATTCGAACCAGCGACCTAAGGATAGCTGCGACTCTACAGTCCTCCGCTCTACCAACTGAGCTATCGACGGCACAGCTTTTACTCGTTCATCGATCCTGAAAATCGTTTCAAGTGCGAAATCAATGTTCTCCACTACTGTTCTTGCTCTTCACAAACTTTCACTATGAAGTATGTGGTCTGCAAAAGCAATCCGTCGAGCCGGATTCGAACCAGCGACCCAAGGATAGCTGCGACTCTACAGTCCTCCGCTCTACCAACTGAGCTATCGACGGCACAGCTTTTACTCGTTCATCGATCCTGAAAATCGTTTCAAGTGCGAAATCAATGTTCTCCACTACTGTTCTTGCTCTTCACAAACTTTCACTATGAAGTATGTGGTCTGCAAAAGCAATCCGTCGAGCCGGATTCGAACCAGCGACCTAAGGATAGCTGCGACTCTACAGTCCTCCGCTCTACCAACTGAGCTATCGACGGCACAGCTTTTACTCGTTCATCGATCCTGAAAATCGTTTCAAGTGCGAAATCAATGTTCTCCACTACTGTTCTTGCTCTTCACAAACTTTCATAATGAAGTATGTGGTCTGCAAAAGCAATCCGTCGAGCCGGATTCGAACCAGCGACCTAAGGATAGCTGCGACTCTACAGTCCTCCGCTCTACCAACTGAGCTATCGACGGCACAGCTTTTACTCGTTCATCAATCCTGAAAATCGTTTCAAGTGCGAAATCAATGTTCTCCACTACTGTTCTTGCTCTTCACAAACTTTCATTATGAAGTATGTGGTCTGCAAAAGCAATCCGTCGAGCCGGATTCGAACCAGCGACCTAAGGATAGCTGCGACTCTACAGTCCTCCGCTCTACCAACTGAGCTATCGACGGCACAGCTTTTACTCGTTCATCGATCCTGAAAATCGTTTCAAGTGCGAAATCAATGTTCTCCACTACTGTTCTTGCTCTTCACAAACTTTCACTATGAAGTATGTGGTCTGCAAAAGCAATCCGTCGAGCCGGATTCGAACCAGCGACCTAAGGATAGCTGCGACTCTACAGTCCTCCGCTCTACCAACTGAGCTATCGACGGCACAGCTTTTACTCGTTCATCGATCCTGAAAATCGTTTCAAGTGCGAAATCAATGTTCTCCACTACTGTTCTTGCTCTTCACAAACTTTCACTATGAAGTATGTGGTCTGCAAAAGCAATCCGTCGAGCCGGATTCGAACCAGCGACCTAAGGATAGCTGCGACTCTACAGTCCTCCGCTCTACCAACTGAGCTATCGACGGCACAGCTTTTACTCGTTCATCGATCCTGAAAATCGTTTCAAGTGCGAAATCAATGTTCTCCACTACTGTTCTTGCTCTTCACAAACTTTCATTATGAAGTATGTGGTCTGCAAAAGCAATCCGTCGAGCCGGATTCGAACCAGCGACCTAAGGATAGCTGCGACTCTACAGTCCTCCGCTCTACCAACTGAGCTATCGACGGCACAGCTTTTACTCGTTCATCGATCCTGAAAATCGTTTCAAGTGCGAAATCAATGTTCTCCACTACTGTTCTTGCTCTTCACAAACTTTCACTATGAAGTATGTGGTCTGCAAAAGCAATCCGTCGAGCCGGATTCGAACCAGCGACCTAAGGATAGCTGCGACTCTACAGTCCTCCGCTCTACCAACTGAGCTATCGACGGCACAGCTTTTACTCGTTCATCGATCCTGAAAATCGTTTCAAGTGCGAAATCAATGTTCTCCACTACTGTTCTTGCTCTTCACAAACTTTCACTATGAAGTATGTGGTCTGCAAAAGCAATCCGTCGAGCCGGATTCGAACCAGCGACCTAAGGATAGCTGCGACTCTACAGTCCTCCGCTCTACCAACTGAGCTATCGACGGCACAGCTTTTACTCGTTCATCGATCCTGAAAATCGTTTCAAGTGCGAAATCAATGTTCTCCACTACTGTTCTTGCTCTTCACAAACTTTCATTATGAAGTATGTGGTCTGCAAAAGCAATCCGTCGAGCCGGATTCGAACCAGCGACCTAAGGATAGCTGCGACTCTACAGTCCTCCGCTCTACCAACTGAGCTATCGACGGCACAGCTTTTACTCGTTCATCGATCCTGAAAATCGTTTCAAGTGCGAAATCAATGTTCTCCACTACTGTTCTTGCTCTTCACAAACTTTCATTATGAAGTATGTGGTCTGCAAAAGCAATCCGTCGAGCCGGATTCGAACCAGCGACCTAAGGATAGCTGCGACTCTACAGTCCTCCGCTCTACCAACTGAGCTATCGACGGCACAGCTTTTACTCGTTCATCGATCCTGAAAATCGTTTCAAGTGCGAAATCAATGTTCTCCACTACTGTTCTTGCTCTTCACAAACTTTCACTATGAAGTATGTGGTCTGCAAAAGCAATCCGTCGAGCCGGATTCGAACCAGCGACCCAAGGATAGCTGCGACTCTACAGTCCTCCGCTCTACCAACTGAGCTATCGACGGCACAGCTTTTACTCGTTCATCGATCCTGAAAATCGTTTCAAGTGCGAAATCAATGTTCTCCACTACTGTTCTTGCTCTTCACAAACTTTCACTATGAAGTATGTGGTCTGCAAAAGCAATCCGTCGAGCCGGATTCGAACCAGCGACCTAAGGATAGCTGCGACTCTACAGTCCTCCGCTCTACCAACTGAGCTATCGACGGCACAGCTTTTACTCGTTCATCGTTCCTGAAAATCGTTTCAAGTGCGAAATCAATGTTCTCCACTACTGTTCTTGCTCTTCACAAACTTTCATAATGAAGTATGTGGTCTGCAAAAGCAATCCGTCGAGCCGGATTCGAACCAGCGACCTAAGGATAGCTGCGACTCTACAGTCCTCCGCTCTACCAACTGAGCTATCGACGGCACAGCTTTTACTCGTTCATCAATCCTGAAAATCGTTTCAAGTGCGAAATCAATGTTCTCCACTACTGTTCTTGCTCTTCACAAACTTTCATTATGAAGTATGTGGTCTGCAAAAGCAATCCGTCGAGCCGGATTCGAACCAGCGACCTAAGGATAGCTGCGACTCTACAGTCCTCCGCTCTACCAACTGAGCTATCGACGGCACAGCTTTTACTCGTTCATCGATCCTGAAAATCGTTTCAAGTGCGAAATCAATGTTCTCCACTACTGTTCTTGCTCTTCACAAACTTTCACTATGAAGTATGTGGTCTGCAAAAGCAATCCGTCGAGCCGGATTCGAACCAGCGACCTAAGGATAGCTGCGACTCTACAGTCCTCCGCTCTACCAACTGAGCTATCGACGGCACAGCTTTTACTCGTTCATCGATCCTGAAAATCGTTTCAAGTGCGAAATCAATGTTCTCCACTACTGTTCTTGCTCTTCACAAACTTTCACTATGAAGTATGTGGTCTGCAAAAGCAATCCGTCGAGCCGGATTCGAACCAGCGACCTAAGGATAGCTGCGACTCTACAGTCCTCCGCTCTACCAACTGAGCTATCGACGGCACAGCTTTTACTCGTTCATCGATCCTGAAAATCGTTTCAAGTGCGAAATCAATGTTCTCCACTACTGTTCTTGCTCTTCACAAACTTTCATTATGAAGTATGTGGTCTGCAAAAGCAATCCGTCGAGCCGGATTCGAACCAGCGACCTAAGGATAGCTGCGACTCTACAGTCCTCCGCTCTACCAACTGAGCTATCGACGGCACAGCTTTTACTCGTTCATCGATCCTGAAAATCGTTTCAAGTGCGAAATCAATGTTCTCCACTACTGTTCTTGCTCTTCACAAACTTTCATTATGAAGTATGTGGTCTGCAAAAGCAATCCGTCGAGCCGGATTCGAACCAGCGACCTAAGGATAGCTGCGACTCTACAGTCCTCCGCTCTACCAACTGAGCTATCGACGGCACAGCTTTTACTCGTTCATCGATCCTGAAAATCGTTTAAAGTGCGAAATCAATGTTCTCCACTACTGTTCTTGCTCTTCACAAACTTTCACTATGAAGTATGTGGTCTGCAAAAGCAATCCGTCGAGCCGGATTCGAACCAGCGACCTAAGGATAGCTGCGACTCTACAGTCCTCCGCTCTACCAACTGAGCTATCGACGGCACAGCTTTTACTCGTTCATCGATCCTGAAAATCGTTTCAAGTGCGAAATCAATGTTCTCCACTACTGTTCTTGCTCTTCACAAACTTTCACTATGAAGTATGTGGTCTGCAAAAGCAATCCGTCGAGCCGGATTCGAACCAGCGACCTAAGGATAGCTGCGACTCTACAGTCCTCCGCTCTACCAACTGAGCTATCGACGGCACAGCTTTTATTCGTTCATCGATCCTGAAAATCGTTTCAAGTGCGAAATCAATGTTCTCCACTACTGTTTTTGCTCTTCACAAACTTTCACTATGAAGTATGTGGTCTGCAATAGCAATCCGTCGAGCCGGATTCGAACCAGCGACCTAAGGATAGCTGCGACTCTACAGTCCTCCGCTCTACCAACTGAGCTATCGACGGCACAGCTTTTACTCGTTCATCGATCCTGAAAATCGTTTCAAGTGCGAAATCAATGTTCTCCACTACTGTTCTTGCTCTTCACAAACTTTCACTATGAAGTATGTGGTCTGCAAAAGCAATCCGTCGAGCCGGATTCGAACCAGCGACCTAAGGATAGCTGCGACTCTACAGTCCTCCGCTCTACCAACTGAGCTATCGACGGCACAGCTTTTACTCGTTCATCGATCCTGAAAATCGTTTCAAGTGCGAAATCAATGTTCTCCACTACTGTTCTTGCTCTTCACAAACTTTCACTATGAAGTATGTGGTCTGCAAAAGCAATCCGTCGAGCCGGATTCGAACCAGCGACCTAAGGATAGCTGCGACTCTACAGTCCTCCGCTCTACCAACTGAGCTATCGACGGCACAGCTTTTACTCGTTCATCGATCCTGAAAATCGTTTCAAGTGCGAAATCAATGTTCTCCACTACTGTTTTTGCTCTTCACAAACTTTCACTATGAAGTATGTGGTCTGCAAAAGCAATCCGTCGAGCCGGATTCGAACCAGCGACCTAAGGATAGCTGCGACTCTACAGTCCTCCGCTCTACCAACTGAGCTATCGACGGCACAGCTTTTATTCGTTCATCGATCCTGAAAATCGTTTCAAGTGCGAAATCAATGTTCTCCACTACTGTTCTTGCTCTTCACAAACTTTCACTATGAAGTATGTGGTCTGCAAAAGCAATCCGTCGAGCCGGATTCGAACCAGCGACCTAAGGATAGCTGCGACTCTACAGTCCTCCGCTCTACCAACTGAGCTATCGACGGCACAGCTTTTACTCGTTCATCGATCCTGAAAATCGTTTCAAGTGCGAAATCAATGTTCTCCACTACTGTTTTTGCTCTTCACAAACTTTCACTATGAAGTATGTGGTCTGCAAAAGCAATCCGTCGAGCCGGATTCGAACCAGCGACCTAAGGATAGCTGCGACTCTACAGTCCTCCGCTCTACCAACTGAGCTATCGACGGCACAGCTTTTACTCGTTCATCGATCCTGAAAATCGTTTCAAGTGCGAAATCAATGTTCTCCACTACTGTTCTTGCTCTTCACAAACTTTCACTATGAAGTATGTGGTCTGCAAAAGCAATCCGTCGAGCCGGATTCGAACCAGCGACCTAAGGATAGCTGCGACTCTACAGTCCTCCGCTCTACCAACTGAGCTATCGACGGCACAGCTTTTACTCGTTCATCGATCCTGAAAATCGTTTCAAGTGCGATATCAATGTTCTCCACTACTGTTTTTGCTCTTCACAAACTTTCACTATGAAGTATGTGGTCTGCAAAAGCAATCCGTCGAGCCGGATTCGAACCAGCGACCTAAGGATAGCTGCGACTCTACAGTCCTCCGCTCTACCAACTGAGCTATCGACGGCACAGCTTTTATTCGTTCATCGATCCTGAAAATCGTTTCAAGTGCGAAATCAATGTTCTCCACTACTGTTCTTGCTCTTCACAAACTTTCACTATGAAGTATGTGGTCTGCAAAAGCAATCCGTCGAGCCGGATTCGAACCAGCGACCTAAGGATAGCTGCGACTCTACAGTCCTCCGCTCTACCAACTGAGCTATCGACGGCACAGCTTTTACTCGTTCATCGATCCTGAAAATCGTTTCAAGTGCGAAATCAATGTTCTCCACTACTGTTTTTGCTCTTCACAAACTTTCACTATGAAGTATGTGGTCTGCAAAAGCAATCCGTCGAGCCGGATTCGAACCAGCGACCTAAGGATAGCTGCGACTCTACAGTCCTCCGCTCTACCAACTGAGCTATCGACGGCACAGCTTTTACTCGTTCATCGATCCTGAAAATCGTTTCAAGTGCGAAATCAATGTTCTCCACTACTGTTCTTGCTCTTCACAAACTTTCACTATGAAGTATGTGGTCTGCAAAAGCAATCCGTCGAGCCGGATTCGAACCAGCGACCTAAGGATAGCTGCGACTCTACAGTCCTCCGCTCTACCAACTGAGCTATCGACGGCACAGCTTTTACTCGTTCATCGATCCTGAAAATCGTTTCAAGTGCGAAATCAATGTTCTCCACTACTGTTTTTGCTCTTCACAAACTTTCACTATGAAGTATGTGGTCTGCAAAAGCAATCCGTCGAGCCGGATTCGAACCAGCGACCTAAGGATAGCTGCGACTCTACAGTCCTCCGCTCTACCAACTGAGCTATCGACGGCACAGCTTTTACTCGTACATCGATCCTGAAAATCGTTTCAAGTGCGAAATCAATGTTCTCCACTACTGTTCTTGCTCTTCACAAACTTTCACTATGAAGTATGTGGTCTGCAAAAGCAATCCGTCGAGCCGGATTCGAACCAGCGACCTAAGGATAGCTGCGACTCTACAGTCCTCCGCTCTACCAACTGAGCTATCGACGGCACAGCTTTTACTCGTTCATCGATCCTGAAAATCGTTTCAAGTGCGAAATCAATGTTCTCCACTACTGTTCTTGCTCTTCACAAACTTTCACTATGAAGTATGTGGTCTGCAAAAGCAATCCGTCGAGCCGGATTCGAACCAGCGACCTAAGGATAGCTGCGACTCTACAGTCCTCCGCTCTACCAACTGAGCTATCGACGGCACAGCTTTTACTCGTTCATCGATCCTGAAAATCGTTTCAAGTGCGAAATCAATGTTCTCCACTACTGTTCTTGCTCTTCACAAACTTTCACTATGAAGTATGTGGTCTGCAAAAGCAATCCGTCGAGCCGGATTCGAACCAGCGACATAAGGATAGCTGCGACTCTACAGTCCTCCGCTCTACCAACTGAGCTATCGACGGCACAGCTTTTACTCGTTCATCGATCCTGAAAATCGTTTCAAGTGCGAAATCAATGTTCTCCACTACTGTTCTTGCTCTTCACAAACTTTCACTATGAAGTATGTGGTCTGCAAAAGCAATCCGTCGAGCCGGATTCGAACCAGCGACCTAAGGATAGCTGCGACTCTACAGTCCTCCGCTCTACCAACTGAGCTATCGACGGCACAGCTTTTACTCGTTCATCGATCCTGAAAATCGTTTCAAGTGCGAAATCAATGTTCTCCACTACTGTTCTTGCTCTTCACAAACTTTCACTATGAAGTATGTGGTCTGCAAAAGCAATCCGTCGAGCCGGATTCGAACCAGCGACCTAAGGATAGCTGCGACTCTACAGTCCTCCGCTCTACCAACTGAGCTATCGACGGCACAGCTTTTACTCGTTCATCGATCCTGAAAATCGTTTCAAGTGCGAAATCAATGTTCTCCACTACTGTTCTTGCTCTTCACAAACTTTCACTATGAAGTATGTGGTCTGCAAAAGCAATCCGTCGAGCCGGATTCGAACCAGCGACCTAAGGATAGCTGCGACTCTACAGTCCTCCGCTCTACCAACTGAGCTATCGACGGCACAGCTTTTACTCGTTCATCGATCCTGAAAATCGTTTCAAGTGCGAAATCAATGTTCTCCACTACTGTTCTTGCTCTTCACAGACTTTCACTATGAAGTATGTGGTCTGCAAAAGCGAAGCAATCCGTCGAGCCGGATTCGAACCAGCGACCTAAGGATAGCTGCGACTCTACAGTCCTCCGCTCTACCAACTGAGCTATCGACGGCACAGCTTTTACTCGTTCATCGATCCTGAAAATCGTTTCAAGTGCGAAATCAATGTTCTCCACTACTGTTCTTGCTCTTCACAAACTTTCACTATGAAGTATGTGGTCTGCAAAAGCAATCCGTCGAGCCGGATTCGAACCAGCGACCTAAGGATAGCTGCGACTCTACAGTCCTCCGCTCTACCAACTGAGCTATCGACGGCACAGCTTTTACTCGTTCATCGATCCTGAAAATCGTTTCAAGTGCGAAATCAATGTTCTCCACTACTGTTCTTGCTCTTCACAAACTTTCACTATGAAGTATGTGGTCTGCAAAAGCAATCCGTCGAGCCGGATTCGAACCAGCGACCTAAGGATAGCTGCGACTCTACAGTCCTCCGCTCTACCAACTGAGCTATCGACGGCACAGCTTTTACTCGTTCATCGATCCTGAAAATCGTTTCAAGTGCGAAATCAATGTTCTCCACTACTGTTCTGGCTCTTCACAAACTTTCTCTATGAAGTATGTGGTCTGCAAAAGCAATCCGTCGAGCCGGATTCGAACCAGCGACCTAAGGATAGCTGCGACTCTACAGTCCTCCGCTCTACCAACTGAGCTATCGACGGCACAGCTTTTACTCGTTCATCGATCCTGAAAATCGTTTCAAGTGCGAAATCAATGTTCTCCACTACTGTTCTTGCTCTTCACAAACTTTCACTATGAAGTATGTGGTCTGCAAAAGCAATCCGTCGAGCCGGATTCGAACCAGCGACCTAAGGATAGCTGCGACTCTACAGTCCTCCGCTCTACCAACTGAGCTATCGACGGCACAGCTTTTACTCGTTCATCGATCCTGAAAATTGTTTCAAGTGCGAAATCAATGTTCTCCACTACTGTTCTTGCTCTTCACAAACTTTCACTATGAAGTATGTGGTCTGCAAAAGCAATCCGTCGAGCCGGATTCGAACCAGCGACCTAAGGATAGCTGCGACTCTACAGTCCTCCGCTCTACCAACTGAGCTATCGACGGCACAGCTTTTACTCGTTCATCGATCCTGAAAATCGTTTCAAGTGCGAAATCAATGTTCTCCACTACTGTTCTGGCTCTTCACAAACTTTCTCTATGAAGTATGTGGTCTGCAAAAGCAATCCGTCGAGCCGGATTCGAACCAGCGACCTAAGGATAGCTGCGACTCTACAGTCCTCCGCTCTACCAACTGAGCTATCGACGGCACAGCTTTTACTCGTTCATCGATCCTGAAAATCGTTTCAAGTGCGAAATCAATGTTCTCCACTACTGTTCTTGCTCTTCACAAACTTTCACTATGAAGTATGTGGTCTGCAAAAGCAATCCGTCGAGCCGGATTCGAACCAGCGACCTAAGGATAGCTGCGACTCTACAGTCCTCCGCTCTACCAACTGAGCTATCGACGGCACAGCTTTTACTCGTTCATCGATCCTGAAAATTGTTTCAAGTGCGAAATCAATGTTCTCCACTACTGTTCTTGCTCTTCACAAACTTTCACTATGAAGTATGTGGTCTGCAAAAGCAATCCGTCGAGCCGGATTCGAACCAGCGACCTAAGGATAGCTGCGACTCTACAGTTTTCCGCTCTACCAACTGAGCTATCGACGGCACAGCTTTTACTCGTTCATCGATCCTGAAAATCGTTTCAAGTGCGAAATCAATGTTCTCCACTACTGTTCTTGCTCTTCACAAACTTTCACTATGAAGTATGTGGTCTGCAAAAGCAATCCGTCGAGCCGGATTCGAACCAGCGACCTAAGGATAGCTGCGACTCTACAGTCCTCCGCTCTACCAACTGAGCTATCGACGGCACAGCTTTTACTCGTTCATCGATCCTGAAAATTGTTTCAAGTGCGAAATCAATGTTCTCCACTACTGTTCTTGCTCTTCACAAACTTTCACTATGAAGTATGTGGTCTGCAAAAGCAATCCGTCGAGCCGGATTCGAACCAGCGACCTAAGGATAGCTGCGACTCTACAGTCCTCCGCTCTACCAACTGAGCTATCGACGGCACAGCTTTTACTCGTTCATCGATCCTGAAAATCGTTTCAAGTGCGAAATCAATGTTCTCCACTACTGTTCTTGCTCTTCACAAACTTTCACTATGAAGTATGTGGTCTGCAAAAGCAATCCGTCGAGCCGGATTCGAACCAGCGACCTAAGGATAGCTGCGACTCTACAGTCCTCCGCTCTACCAACTGAGCTATCGACGGCACAGCTTTTACTCGTTCATCGATCCTGAAAATCGTTTCAAGTGCGAAATCAATGTTCTCCACTACTGTTCTTGCTCTTCACAAACTTTCACTATGAAGTATGTGGTCTGCAAAAGCGAAGCAATCCGTCGAGCCGGATTCGAACCAGCGACCTAAGGATAGCTGCGACTCTACAGTCCTCCGCTCTACCAACTGAGCTATCGACGGCACAGCTTTTACTCGTTCATCGATCCTGAAAATCGTTTCAAGTGCGAAATCAATGTTCTCCACTACTGTTCTTGCTCTTCACAAACTTTCACTATGAAGTATGTGGTCTGCAAAAGCGAAGCAATCCGTCGAGCCGGATTCGAACCAGCGACCTAAGGATAGCTGCGACTCTACAGTCCTCCGCTCTACCAACTGAGCTATCGACGGCACAGCTTTTACTCGTTCATCGATCCTGAAAATCGTTTCAAGTGCGAAATCAATGTTCTCCACTACTGTTCTTGCTCTTCACAAACTTTCACTATGAAGTATGTGGTCTGCAAAAGCGAAGCAATCCGTCCAGCCGGATTCGAACCAGCGACCTAAGGATAGCTGCGACTCTACAGTCCTCCGCTCTACCAACTGAGCTATCGACGGCACAGCTTTTACTCGTTCATCGATCCTGAAAATCGTTTCAAGTGCGAAATCAATGTTCTCCACTACTGTTCTTGCTCTTCACAAACTTTCACTATGAAGTATGTGGTCTGCAAAAGCGAAGCAATCCGTCGAGCCGGATTCGAACCAGCGACCTAAGGATAGCTGCGACTCTACAGTCCTCCGCTCTACCAACTGAGCTATCGACGGCACAGCTTTTACTCGTTCATCGATCCTGAAAATCGTTTCAAGTGCGAAATCAATGTTCTCCACTACTGTTCTTGCTCTTCACAAACTTTCACTATGAAGTATGTGGTCTGCAAAAGCGAAGCAATCCGTCCAGCCGGATTCGAACCAGCGACCTAAGGATAGCTGCGACTCTACAGTCCTCCGCTCTACCAACTGAGCTATCGACGGCACAGCTTTTACTCGTTCATCGATCCTGAAAATCGTTTCAAGTGCGAAATCAATGTTCTCCACTACTGTTCTTGCTCTTCACAAACTTTCACTATGAAGTATGTGGTCTGCAAAAGCGAAGCAATCCGTCGAGCCGGATTCGAACCAGCGACATAAGGATAGCTGCGACTCTACAGTCCTCCGCTCTACCAACTGAGCTATCGACGGCACAGCTTTTACTCGTTCATCGATCCTGAAAATCGTTTCAAGTGCGAAATCAATGTTCTCCACTACTGTTCTTGCTCTTCACAAACTTTCACTATGAAGTATGTGGTCTGCAAAAGCGAAGCAATCCGTCGAGCCGGATTCGAACCAGCGACCTAAGGATAGCTGCGACTCTACAGTCCTCCGCTCTACCAACTGAGCTATCGACGGCACAGCTTTTACTCGTTCATCGATCCTGAAAATCGTTTCAAGTGCGAAATCAATGTTCTCCACTACTGTTCTTGCTCTTCACAAACTTTCACTATGAAGTATGTGGTCTGCAAAAGCAATCCGTCGAGCCGGATTCGAACCAGCGACCTAAGGATAGCTGCGACTCTACAGTCCTCCGCTCTACCAACTGAGCTATCGACGGCACAGCTTTTACTCGTTCATCGATCCTGGAAATTGTTTCAAGTGCGAAATCAATGTTCTCCACTACTGTTCTTGCTCTTCACAAACTTTCACTATGAAGTATGTGGTCTGCAAAAGCAATCCGTCGAGCCGGATTCGAACCAGCGACCTAAGGATAGCTGCGACTCTACAGTCCTCCGCTCTACCAACTGAGCTATCGACGGCACAGCTTTTACTCGTTCATCGATCCTGAAAATCGTTTCAAGTGCGAAATCAATGTTCTCCACTACTGTTCTTGCTCTTCACAAACTTTCACTATGAAGTATGTGGTCTGCAAAAGCGAAGCAATCCGTCGAGCCGGATTCGAACCAGCGACCTAAGGATAGCTGCGACTCTACAGTCCTCCGCTCTACCAACTGAGCTATCGACGGCACAGCTTTTACTCGTTCATCGATCCTGAAAATCGTTTCAAGTGCGAAATCAATGTTCTCCACTACTGTTCTTGCTCTTCACAAACTTTCACTATGAAGTATGTGGTCTGCAAAAGCGAAGCAATCCGTCCAGCCGGATTCGAACCAGCGACCTAAGGATAGCTGCGACTCTACAGTCCTCCGCTCTACCAACTGAGCTATCGACGGCACAGCTTTTACTCGTTCATCGATCCTGAAAATCGTTTCAAGTGCGAAATCAATGTTCTCCACTACTGTTCTTGCTCTTCACAAACTTTCACTATGAAGTATGTGGTCTGCAAAAGCGAAGCAATCCGTCGAGCCGGATTCGAACCAGCGACCTAAGGATAGCTGCGACTCTACAGTCCTCCGCTCTACCAACTGAGCTATCGACGGCACAGCTTTTACTCGTTCATCGATCCTGAAAATCGTTTCAAGTGCGAAATCAATGTTCTCCACTACTGTTCTTGCTCTTCACAAACTTTCACTATGAAGTATGTGGTCTGCAAAAGCGAAGCAATCCGTCCAGCCGGATTCGAACCAGCGACCTAAGGATAGCTGCGACTCTACAGTCCTCCGCTCTACCAACTGAGCTATCGACGGCACAGCTTTTACTCGTTCATCGATCCTGAAAATCGTTTCAAGTGCGAAATCAATGTTCTCCACTACTGTTCTTGCTCTTCACAAACTTTCACTATGAAGTATGTGGTCTGCAAAAGCGAAGCAATCCGTCGAGCCGGATTCGAACCAGCGACATAAGGATAGCTGCGACTCTACAGTCCTCCGCTCTACCAACTGAGCTATCGACGGCACAGCTTTTACTCGTTCATCGATCCTGAAAATCGTTTCAAGTGCGAAATCAATGTTCTCCACTACTGTTCTTGCTCTTCACAAACTTTCACTATGAAGTATGTGGTCTGCAAAAGCGAAGCAATCCGTCGAGCCGGATTCGAACCAGCGACCTAAGGATAGCTGCGACTCTACAGTCCTCCGCTCTACCAACTGAGCTATCGACGGCACAGCTTTTACTCGTTCATCGATCCTGAAAATCGTTTCATGTGCGAAATCAATGTTCTCCACTACTGTTCTTGCTCTTCACAAACTTTCACTATGAAGTATGTGGTCTGCAAAAGCGAAGCAATCCGTCGAGCCGGATTCGAACCAGCGACCTAAGGATAGCTGCGACTCTACAGTCCTCCGCTCTACCAACTGAGCTATCGACGGCACAGCTTTTACTCGTTCATCGATCCTGAAAATCGTTTCAAGTGCGAAATCAATGTTCTCCACTACTGTTCTTGCTCTTCACAAACTTTCACTATGAAGTATGTGGTCTGCAAAAGCGAAGCAATCCGTCGAGCCGGATTCGAACCAGCGACCTAAGGATAGCTGCGACTCTACAGTCCTCCGCTCTACCAACTGAGCTATCGACGGCACAGCTTTTACTCGTTCATCGATCCTGAAAATCGTTTCAAGTGCGAAATCAATGTTCTCCACTACTGTTCTTGCTCTTCACAAACTTTCACTATGAAGTATGTGGTCTGCAAAAGCGAAGCAATCCGTCGAGCCGGATTCGAACCAGCGACCTAAGGATAGCTGCGACTCTACAGTCCTCCGCTCTACCAACTGAGCTATCGACGGCACAGCTTTTACTCGTTCATCGATCCTGAAAATCGTTTCAAGTGCGAAATCAATGTTCTCCACTACTGTTCTTGCTCTTCACAAACTTTCACTATGAAGTATGTGGTCTGCAAAAGCAATCCGTCGAGCCGGATTCGAACCAGCGACCTAAGGATAGCTGCGACTCTACAGTCCTCCGCTCTACCAACTGAGCTATCGACGGCACAGCTTTTACTCGTTCATCGATCCTGAAAATCGTTTCAAGTGCGAAATCAATGTTCTCCACTACTGTTCTTGCTCTTCACAAAATTTCACTATGAAGTATGTGGTCTGCAAAAGCAATCCGTCGAGCCGGATTCGAACCAGCGACCTAAGGATAGCTGCGACTCTACAGTCCTCCGCTCTACCAACTGAGCTATCTACGGCACAGCTTTTACTCGTTCATCGATCCTGAAAATCGTTTCAAGTGCGAAATCAATGTTCTCCACTACTGTTCTTGCTCTTCACAAAATTTCACTATGAAGTATGTGGTCTGCAAAAGCAATCCGTCGAGCCGGATTCGAACCAGCGACCTAAGGATAGCTGCGACTCTACAGTCCTCCGCTCTACCAACTGAGCTGTCTACGGCACAGCTTTTACTCGTTCATCGATCCTGAAAATCGTTTCAAGTGCGAAATCAATGTTCTCCACTACTGTTCTTGCTCTTCACAAACTTTCACTATGAAGTATGTGGTCTGCAAAAGCGAAGCAATCCGTCGAGCCGGATTCGAACCAGCGACCTAAGGATAGCTGCGACTCTACAGTCCTCCGCTCTACCAACTGAGCTATCGACGGCACAGCTTTTACTCGTTCATCGATCCTGAAAATCGTTCCAAGTGCGAAATCAATGTTCTCCACTACTGTTCTTGCTCTTCACAAACTTTCACTATGAAGTATGTGGTCTGCAAAAGCGAAGCAATCCGTCGAGCCGGATTCGAACCAGCGACCTAAGGATAGCTGCGACTCTACAGTCCTCCGCTCTACCAACTGAGCTATCGACGGCACAGCTTTTACTCGTTCATCGATCCTGAAAATCGTTTCATGTGCGAAATCAATGTTCTCCACTACTGTTCTTGCTCTTCACAAACTTTCACTATGAAGTATGTGGTCTGCAAAAGCGAAGCAATCCGTCGAGCCGGATTCGAACCAGCGACCTAAGGATAGCTGCGACTCTACAGTCCTCCGCTCTACCAACTGAGCTATCGACGGCACAGCTTTTACTCGTTCATCGATCCTGAAAATCGTTTCAAGTGCGAAATCAATGTTCTCCACTACTGTTCTTGCTCTTCACAAACTTTCACTATGAAGTATGTGGTCTGCAAAAGCGAAGCAATCCGTCGAGCCGGATTCGAACCAGCGACCTAAGGATAGCTGCGACTCTACAGTCCTCCGCTCTACCAACTGAGCTATCGACGGCACAGCTTTTACTCGTTCATCGATCCTGAAAATCGTTTCAAGTGCGAAATCAATGTTCTCCACTACTGTTCTTGCTCTTCACAAACTTTCACTATGAAGTATGTGGTCTGCAAAAGCGAAGCAATCCGTCGAGCCGGATTCGAACCAGCGACCTAAGGATAGCTGCGACTCTACAGTCCTCCGCTCTACCAACTGAGCTATCGACGGCACAGCTTTTACTCGTTCATCGATCCTGAAAATCGTTTCAAGTGCGAAATCAATGTTCTCCACTACTGTTCTTGCTCTTCACAAACTTTCACTATGAAGTATGTGGTCTGCAAAAGCAATCCGTCGAGCCGGATTCGAACCAGCGACCTAAGGATAGCTGCGACTCTACAGTCCTCCGCTCTACCAACTGAGCTATCGACGGCACAGCTTTTACTCGTTCATCGATCCTGAAAATCGTTTCAAGTGCGAAATCAATGTTCTCCACTACTGTTCTTGCTCTTCACAAAATTTCACTATGAAGTATGTGGTCTGCAAAAGCAATCCGTCGAGCCGGATTCGAACCAGCGACCTAAGGATAGCTGCGACTCTACAGTCCTCCGCTCTACCAACTGAGCTATCTACGGCACAGCTTTTACTCGTTCATCGATCCTGAAAATCGTTTCAAGTGCGAAATCAATGTTCTCCACTACTGTTCTTGCTCTTCACAAAATTTCACTATGAAGTATGTGGTCTGCAAAAGCAATCCGTCGAGCCGGATTCGAACCAGCGACCTAAGGATAGCTGCGACTCTACAGTCCTCCGCTCTACCAACTGAGCTGTCTACGGCACAGCTTTTACTCGTTCATCGATCCTGAAAATCGTTTCAAGTGCGAAATCAATGTTCTCCACTACTGTTCTTGCTCTTCACAAACTTTCACTATGAAGTATGTGGTCTGCAAAAGCGAAGCAATCCGTCGAGCCGGATTCGAACCAGCGACCTAAGGATAGCTGCGACTCTACAGTCCTCCGCTCTACCAACTGAGCTATCGACGGCACAGCTTTTACTCGTTCATCGATCCTGAAAATCGTTCCAAGTGCGAAATCAATGTTCTCCACTACTGTTCTTGCTCTTCACAAACTTTCACTATGAAGTATGTGGTCTGCAAAAGCGAAGCAATCCGTCGAGCCGGATTCGAACCAGCGACCTAAGGATAGCTGCGACTCTACAGTCCTCCGCTCTACCAACTGAGCTATCGACGGCACAGCTTTTACTCGCTCATCGATCCTGAAAATCGTTTCAAGTGCGAAATCAATGTTCTCCACTACTGTTCTTGCTCTTCACAAACTTTCACTATGAAGTATGTGGTCTGCAAAAGCGAAGCAATCCGTCGAGCCGGATTCGAACCAGCGACCTAAGGATAGCTGCGACTCTACAGTCCTCCGCTCTACCAACTGAGCTATCGACGGCACAGCTTTTACTCGTTCATCGATCCTGAAAATCGTTTCAAGTGCGAAATCAATGTTCTCCACTACTGTTCTTGCTCTTCACAAACTTTCACTATGAAGTATGTGGTCTGCAAAAGCAATCCGTCGAGCCGGATTCGAACCAGCGACCTAAGGATAGCTGCGACTCTACAGTCCTCCGCTCTACCAACTGAGCTATCGACGGCACAGCTTTTACTCGTTCATCGATCCTGAAAATCGTTTCAAGTGCGAAATCAATGTTCTCCACTACTGTTCTTGCTCTTCACAAACTTTCACTATGAAGTATGTGGTCTGCAAAAGCAATCCGTCGAGCCGGATTCGAACCAGCGACCTAAGGATAGCTGCGACTCTACAGTCCTCCGCTCTACCAACTGAGCTATCGACGGCACAGCTTTTACTCGTTCATCGATCCTGAAAATCGTTTCAAGTGCGAAATCAATGTTCTCCACTACTGTTCTTGCTCTTCACAGTACTCTGCGTTGATACCACTGCTTTGCAAAAGCAATCCGTCGAGCCGGATTCGAACCAGCGACCTAAGGATAGCTGCGACTCTACAGTCCTCCGCTCTACCAACTGAGCTATCGACGGCACAGCTTTTACTCGTTCATCGATCCTGAAAATCGTTTCAAGTGCGAAATCAATGTTCTCCACTACTGTTCTTGCTCTTCACAAACTTTCACTATGAAGTATGTGGTCTGCAAAAGCAATCCGTCGAGCCGGATTCGAACCAGCGACCTAAGGATAGCTGCGACTCTACAGTCCTCCGCTCTACCAACTGAGCTATCGACGGCACAGCTTTTACTCGTTCATCGATCCTGAAAATCGTTTCAAGTGCGAAATCAATGTTCTCCACTACTGTTCTTGCTCTTCACAAACTTTCACTATGAAGTATGTGGTCTGCAAAAGCAATCCGTCGAGCCGGATTCGAACCAGCGACCTAAGGATAGCTGCGACTCTACAGTCCTCCGCTCTACCAACTGAGCTATCGACGGCACAGCTTTTACTCGTTCATCGATCCTGAAAATCGTTTCAAGTGCGAAATCAATGTTCTCCACTACTGTTCTTGCTCTTCACAAACTTTCACTATGAAGTATGTGGTCTGCAAAAGCAATCCGTCGAGCCGGATTCGAACCAGCGACCTAAGGATAGCTGCGACTCTACAGTCCTCCGCTCTACCAACTGAGCTATCGACGGCACAGCTTTTACTCGTTCATCGATCCTGAAAATCGTTTCAAGTGCGAAATCAATGTTCTCCACTACTGTTCTTGCTCTTCACAAACTTTCACTATGAAGTATGTGGTCTGCAAAAGCAATCCGTCGAGCCGGATTCGAACCAGCGACCTAAGGATAGCTGCGACTCTACAGTCCTCCGCTCTACCAACTGAGCTATCGACGGCACAGCTTTTACTCGTTCATCGATCCTGAAAATCGTTTCAAGTGCGAAATCAATGTTCTCCACTACTGTTCTTGCTCTTCACAAACTTTCACTATGAAGTATGTGGTCTGCAAAAGCAATCCGTCGAGCCGGATTCGAACCAGCGACCTAAGGATAGCTGCGACTCTACAGTCCTCCGCTCTACCAACTGAGTTATCGACGGCACAGCTTTTACTCGTTCATCGATCCTGAAAATCGTTTCAAGTGCGAAATCAATGTTATCCACTACTGTTCTTGCTCTTCACAAACTTTCACTATGAAGTATGTGGTCTGCAAAAGCAATCCGTCGAGCCGGATTCGAACCAGCGACCTAAGGATAGCTGCGACTCTACAGTCCTCCGCTCTACCAACTGAGCTATCGACGGCACGGCTTTTACTCGTTCATCGATCCTGAAAATCGTTTCAAGTGCGAAATCAATGTTCTCCACTACTGTTCTTGCTCTTCACAAACTTTCACTATGAAGTATGTGGTCTGCAAAAGCAATCCGTCGAGCCGGATTCGAACCAGCGACCTAAGGATAGCTGCGACTCTACAGTCCTCCGCTCTACCAACTGAGCTATCGACGGCACAGCTTTTACTCGTTCATCGATCCTGAAAATCGTTTCAAGTGCGAAATCAATGTTCTCCACTACTGTTCTTGCTCTTCACAAACTTTCACTATGAAGTATGTGGTCTGCAAAAGCAATCCGTCGAGCCGGATTCGAACCAGCGACCTAAGGATAGCTGCGACTCTACAGTCCTCCGCTCTACCAACTGAGCTATCGACGGCACAGCTTTTACTCGTTCATCGATCCTGAAAATCGTTTCAAGTGCGAAATCAATGTTCTCCACTACTGTTCTTGCTCTTCACAAACTTTCACTATGAAGTATGTGGTCTGCAAAAGCAATCCGTCGAGCCGGATTCGAACCAGCGACCTAAGGATAGCTGCGACTCTACAGTCCTCCGCTCTACCAACTGAGCTATCGACGGCACAGCTTTTACTCGTTCATCGATCCTGAAAATCGTTTCAAGTGCGAAATCAATGTTCTCCACTACTGTTCTTGCTCTTCACAAACTTTCACTATGAAGTATGTGGTCTGCAAAAGCAATCCGTCGAGCCGGATTCGAACCAGCGACCTAAGGATAGCTGCGACTCTACAGTCCTCCGCTCTACCAACTGAGCTATCGACGGCACAGCTTTTACTCGTTCATCGATCCTGAAAATCGTTTCAAGTGCGAAATCAATGTTCTCCACTACTGTTCTTGCTCTTCACAAACTTTCACTATGAAGTATGTGGTCTGCAAAAGCAATCCGTCGAGCCGGATTCGAACCAGCGACCTAAGGATAGCTGCGACTCTACAGTCCTCCGCTCTACCAACTGAGTTATCGACGGCACAGCTTTTACTCGTTCATCGATCCTGAAAATCGTTTCAAGTGCGAAATCAATGTTATCCACTACTGTTCTTGCTCTTCACAAACTTTCACTATGAAGTATGTGGTCTGCAAAAGCAATCCGTCGAGCCGGATTCGAACCAGCGACCTAAGGATAGCTGCGACTCTACAGTCCTCCGCTCTACCAACTGAGCTATCGACGGCACGGCTTTTACTCGTTCATCGATCCTGAAAATCGTTTCAAGTGCGAAATCAATGTTCTCCACTACTGTTCTTGCTCTTCACAAACTTTCACTATGAAGTATGTGGTCTGCAAAAGCAATCCGTCGAGCCGGATTCGAACCAGCGACCTAAGGATAGCTGCGACTCTACAGTCCTCCGCTCTACCAACTGAGCTATCGACGGCACAGCTTTTACTCGTTCATCGATCCTGAAAATCGTTTCAAGTGCGAAATCAATGTTCTCCACTACTGTTCTTGCTCTTCACAAACTTTCACTATGAAGTATGTGGTCTGCAAAAGCAATCCGTCGAGCCGGATTCGAACCAGCGACCTAAGGATAGCTGCGACTCTACAGTCCTCCGCTCTACCAACTGAGCTATCGACGGCACAGCTTTTACTCGTTCATCGATCCTGAAAATCGTTTCAAGTGCGAAATCAATGTTCTCCACTACTGTTCTTGCTCTTCACAAACTTTCACTATGAAGTATGTGGTCTGCAAAAGCAATCCGTCGAGCCGGATTCGAACCAGCGACCTAAGGATAGCTGCGACTCTACAGTCCTCCGCTCTACCAACTGAGCTATCGACGGCACAGCTTTTACTCGTTCATCGATCCTGAAAATCGTTTCAAGTGCGAAATCAATGTTCTCCACTACTGTTCTTGCTCTTCACAAACTTTCACTATGAAGTATGTGGTCTGCAAAAGCAATCCGTCGAGCCGGATTCGAACCAGCGACCTAAGGATAGCTGCGACTCTACAGTCCTCCGCTCTACCAACTGAGCTATCGACGGCACAGCTTTTACTCGTTCATCGATCCTGAAAATCGTTTCAAGTGCGAAATCAATGTTCTCCACTACTGTTTTTGCTCTTCACAAACTTTCACTATGAAGTATGTGGTCTGCAAAAGCAATCCGTCGAGCCGGATTCGAACCAGCGACCTAAGGATAGCTGCGACTCTACAGTCCTCCGCTCTACCAACTGAGCTATCGACGGCACAGCTTTTACTCGTTCATCGATCCTGAAAATCGTTTCAAGTGCGAAATCAATGTTCTCCACTACTGTTCTTGCTCTTCACAAACTTTCACTATGAAGTATGTGGTCTGCAAAAGCAATCCGTCGAGCCGGATTCGAACCAGCGACCTAAGGATAGCTGCGACTCTACAGTCCTCCGCTCTACCAACTGAGCTATCGACGGCACAGCTTTTACTCGTTCATCGATCCTGAAAATCGTTTCAAGTGCGAAATCAATGTTCTCCACTACTGTTCTTGCTCTTCACAAACTTTCACTATGAAGTATGTGGTCTGCAAAAGCAATCCGTCGAGCCGGATTCGAACCAGCGACCTAAGGATAGCTGCGACTCTACAGTCCTCCGCTCTACCAACTGAGCTATCGACGGCACAGCTTTTACTCGTTCATCGATCCTGAAAATCGTTTCAAGTGCGAAATCAATGTTCTCCACTACTGTTCTTGCTCTTCACAAACTTTCACAATGAAGTATGTGGTCTGCAAAAGCAATCCGTCGAGCCGGATTCGAACCAGCGACCTAAGGATAGCTGCGACTCTACAGTCCTCCGCTCTACCAACTGAGCTATCGACGGCACGGCTTTTACTCGTTCATCGATCCTGAAAATCGTTTCAAGTGCGAAATCAATGTTCTCCACTACTGTTCTTACTCTTCACAAACTTTCACTATGAAGTATGTGGTCTGCAAAAGCAATCCGTCGAGCCGGATTCGAACCAGCGACCTAAGGATAGCTGCGACTCTACAGTCCTCCGCTCTACCAACTGAGCTATCGACGGCACAGCTTTTACTCGTTCATCGATCCTGAAAATCGTTTCAAGTGCGAAATCAATGTTCTCCACTACTGTTCTTGCTCTTCACAAACTTTCACTATGAAGTATGTGGTCTGCAAAAGCAATCCGTCGAGCCGGATTCGAACCAGCGACCTAAGGATAGCTGCGACTCTACAGTCCTCCGCTCTACTAACTGAGCTATCGACGGCACAGCTTTTACTCGTTCATCGATCCTGAAAATCGTTTCAAGTGCGAAATCAATGTTCTCCACTACTGTTCTTGCTCTTCACAAACTTTCACTATGAAGTATGTGGTCTGCAAAAGCAATCCGTCGAGCCGGATTCGAACCAGCGACCTAAGGATAGCTGCGACTCTACAGTCCTCCGCTCTACCAACTGAGCTATCGACGGCACAGCTTTTACTCGTTCATCGATCCTGAAAATCGTTTCAAGTGCGAAATCAATGTTCTCCACTACTGTTCTTGCTCTTCACAAACTTTCACTATGAAGTATGTGGTCTGCAAAAGCAATCCGTCGAGCCGGATTCGAACCAGCGACCTAAGGATAGCTGCGACTCTACAGTCCTCCGCTCTACCAACTGAGCTATCGACGGCACAGCTTTTACTCGTTCATCGATCCTGAAAATCGTTTCAAGTGCGAAATCAATGTTCTCCACTACTGTTCTTGCTCTTCACAAACTTTCACTATGAAGTATGTGGTCTGCAAAAGCAATCCGTCGAGCCGGATTCGAACCAGCGACCTAAGGATAGCTGCGACTCTACAGTCCTCCGCTCTACCAACTGAGCTATCGACGGCACAGCTTTTACTCGTTCATCGATCCTGAAAATCGTTTCAAGTGCGAAATCAATGTTCTCCACTACTGTTCTTGCTCTTCACAAACTTTCACTATGAAGTATGTGGTCTGCAAAAGCAATCCGTCGAGCCGGATTCGAACCAGCGACCTAAGGATAGCTGCGACTCTACAGTCCTCCGCTCTACCAACTGAGCTATCGACGGCACAGCTTTTACTCGTTCATCGATCCTGAAAATCGTTTCAAGTGCGAAATCAATGTTCTCCACTACTGTTCTTGCTCTTCACAAACTTTCACTATGAAGTATGTGGTCTGCAAAAGCAATCCGTCGAGCCGGATTCGAACCAGCGACCTAAGGATAGCTGCGACTCTACAGTCCTCCGCTCTACCAACTGAGCTATCGACGGCACAGCTTTTACTCGTTCATCGATCCTGAAAATCGTTTCAAGTGCGAAATCAATGTTCTCCACTACTGTTCTTACTCTTCACAAACTTTCACTATGAAGTATGTGGTCTGCAAAAGCAATCCGTCGAGCCGGATTCGAACCAGCGACCTAAGGATAGCTGCGACTCTACAGTCCTCCGCTCTACCAACTGAGCTATCGACGGCACAGCTTTTACTCGTTCATCGATCCTGAAAATCGTTTCAATTGCGAAATCAATGTTCTCCACTACTGTTCTTGCTCTTCACAAACTTTCACTATGAAGTATGTGGTCTGCAAAAGCAATCCGTCGAGCCGGATTCGAACCAGCGACCTAAGGATAGCTGCGACTCTACAGTCCTCCGCTCTACTAACTGAGCTATCGACGGCACAGCTTTTACTCGTTCATCGATCCTGAAAATCGTTTCAAGTGCGAAATCAATGTTCTCCACTACTGTTCTTGCTCTTCACAAACTTTCACTATGAAGTATGTGGTCTGCAAAAGCAATCCGTCGAGCCGGATTCGAACCAGCGACCTAAGGATAGCTGCGACTCTACAGTCCTCCGCTCTACCAACTGAGCTATCGACGGCACAGCTTTTACTCGTTCATCGATCCTGAAAATCGTTTCAAGTGCGAAATCAATGTTCTCCACTACTGTTCTTGCTCTTCACAAACTTTCACTATGAAGTATGTGGTCTGCAAAAGCAATCCGTCGAGCCGGATTCGAACCAGCGACCTAAGGATAGCTGCGACTCTACAGTCCTCCGCTCTACCAACTGAGCTATCGACGGCACAGCTTTTACTCGTTCATCGATCCTGAAAATCGTTTCAAGTGCGAAATCAATGTTCTCCACTACTGTTCTTGCTCTTCACAAACTTTCACTATGAAGTATGTGGTCTGCAAAAGCAATCCGTCGAGCCGGATTCGAACCAGCGACCTAAGGATAGCTGCGACTCTACAGTCCTCCGCTCTACCAACTGAGCTATCGACGGCACAGCTTTTACTCGTTCATCGATCCTGAAAATCGTTTCAAGTGCGAAATCAATGTTCTCCACTACTGTTCTTGCTCTTCACAAACTTTCACTATGAAGTATGTGGTCTGCAAAAGCAATCCGTCGAGCCGGATTCGAACCAGCGACCTAAGGATAGCTGCGACTCTACAGTCCTCCGCTCTACCAACTGAGCTGTCGACGGCACAGCTTTTACTCGTTCATCGATCCTGAAAATCGTTTCAAGTGCGAAATCAATGTTCTCCACTACTGTTCTTGCTCTTCACAAACTTTCACTATGAAGTATGTGGTCTGCAAAAGCAATCCGTCGAGCCGGATTCGAACCAGCGACCTAAGGATAGCTGCGACTCTACAGTCCTCCGCTCTACCAACTGAGCTATCGACGGCACAGCTTTTACTCGTTCATCGATCCTGAAAATCGTTTCAAGTGCGAAATCAATGTTCTCCACTACTGTTCTTGCTCTTCACAAACTTTCACTATGAAGTATGTGGTCTGCAAAAGCAATCCGTCGAGCCGGATTCGAACCAGCGACCTAAGGATAGCTGCAACTCTACAGTCCTCCGCTCTACCAACTGAGCTATCGACGGCACAGCTTTTACTCGTTCATCGATCCTGAAAATCGTTTCAAGTGCGAAATCAATGTTCTCCACTACTGTTCTTGCTCTTCACAAACTTTCACTATGAAGTATGTGGTCTGCAAAAGCAATCCGTCGAGCCGGATTCGAACCAGCGACCTAAGGATAGCTGCGACTCTACAGTCCTCCGCTCTACCAACTGAGCTATCGACGGCACAGCTTTTACTCGTTCATCGATCCTGAAAATTGTTTCAAGTGCGAAATCAATGTTCTCCACTACTGTTCTTGCTCTTCACAAACTTTCACTATGAAGTATGTGGTCTGCAAAAGCAATCCGTCGAGCCGGATTCGAACCAGCGACCTAAGGATAGCTGCGACTCTACAGTCCTCCGCTCTACCAACTGAGCTATCGACGGCACAGCTTTTACTCGTTCATCGATCCTGAAAATCGTTTCAAGTGCGAAATCAATGTTCTCCACTACTGTTCTTGCTCTTCACAAACTTTCACTATGAAGTATGTGGTCTGCAAAAGCAATCCGTCGAGCCGGATTCGAACCAGCGACCTAAGGATAGCTGCGACTCTACAGTCCTCCGCTCTACCAACTGAGCTATCGACGGCACGGCTTTTACTCGTTCATCGATCCTGAAAATCGTTTCAAGTGCGAAATCAATGTTCTCCACTACTGTTCTTGCTCTTCACAAACTTTCACTATGAAGTATGTGGTCTGCAAAAGCAATCCGTCGAGCCGGATTCGAACCAGCGACCTAAGGATAGCTGCGACTCTACAGTCCTCCGCTCTACCAACTGAGCTATCGACGGCACAGCTTTTACTCGTTCATCGATCCTGAAAATCGTTTCAAGTGCGAAATCAATGTTCTCCACTACTGTTCTTGCTCTTCACAAACTTTCACTATGAAGTATGTGGTCTGCAAAAGCAATCCGTCGAGCCGGATTCGAACCAGCGACCTAAGGATAGCTGCGACTCTACAGTCCTCCGCTCTACCAACTGAGCTATCGACGGCACAGCTTTTACTCGTTCATCGATCCTGAAAATCGTTTCAAGTGCGAAATCAATGTTCTCCACTACTGTTCTTGCTCTTCACAAACTTTCACTATGAAGTATGTGGTCTGCAAAAGCAATCCGTCGAGCCGGATTCGAACCAGCGACCTAAGGATAGCTGCGACTCTACAGTCCTCCGCTCTACCAACTGAGCTATCGACGGCACGGCTTTTACTCGTTCATCGATCCTGAAAATCGTTTCAAGTGCGAAATCAATGTTCTCCACTACTGTTCTTGCTCTTCACAAACTTTCACTATGAAGTATGTGGTCTGCAAAAGCAATCCGTCGAGCCGGATTCGAACCAGCGACCTAAGGATAGCTGCGACTCTACAGTCCTCCGCTCTACCAACTGAGCTATCGACGGCACAGCTTTTACTCGTTCATCGATCCTGAAAATCGTTTCAAGTGCGAAATCAATGTTCTCCACTACTGTTCTTGCTCTTCACAAACTTTCACTATGAAGTATGTGGTCTGCAAAAGCAATCCGTCGAGCCGGATTCGAACCAGCGACCTAAGGATAGCTGCGACTCTACAGTCCTCCGCTCTACCAACTGAGCTATCGACGGCACAGCTTTTACTCGTTCATCGATCCTGAAAATCGTTTCAAGTGCGAAATCAATGTTCTCCACTACTGTTCTTGCTCTTCACAAACTTTCACTATGAAGTATGTGGTCTGCAAAAGCAATCCGTCGAGCCGGATTCGAACCAGCGACCTAAGGATAGCTGCGACTCTACAGTCCTCCGCTCTACCAACTGAGCTATCGACGGCACGGCTTTTACTCGTTCATCGATCCTGAAAATCGTTTCAAGTGCGAAATCAATGTTCTCCACTACTGTTCTTGCTCTTCACAAACTTTCACTATGAAGTATGTGGTCTGCAAAAGCAATCCGTCGAGCCGGATTCGAACCAGCGACCTAAGGATAGCTGCGACTCTACAGTCCTCCGCTCTACCAACTGAGCTATCGACGGCACAGCTTTTACTCGTTCATCGATCCTGAAAATCGTTTCAAGTGCGAAATCAATGTTCTCCACTACTGTTCTTGCTCTTCACAACTTTCACTATGAAGTATGTGGTCTGCAAAAGCAATCCGTCGAGCCGGATTCGAACCAGCGACCTAAGGATAGCTGCGACTCTACAGTCCTCCGCTCTACCAACTGAGCTATCGACGGCACAGCTTTTACTCGTTCATCGATCCTGAAAATCGTTTCAAGTGCGAAATCAATGTTCTCCACTACTGTTCTTGCTCTTCACAAACTTTCACTATGAAGTATGTGGTCTGCAAAAGCAATCCGTCGAGCCGGATTCGAACCAGCGACCTAAGGATAGCTGCGACTCTACAGTCCTCCGCTCTACCAACTGAGCTATCGACGGCACAGCTTTTACTCGTTCATCGATCCTGAAAATCGTTTCAAGTGCGAAATCAATGTTCTCCACTACTGTTCTTGCTCTTCACAAACTTTCACTATGAAGTATGTGGTCTGCAAAAGCAATCCGTCGAGCCGGATTCGAACCAGCGACCTAAGGATAGCTGCGACTCTACAGTCCTCCGCTCTACCAACTGAGCTATCGACGGCACAGCTTTTACTCGTTCATCGATCCTGAAAATCGTTTCAAGTGCGAAATCAATGTTCTCCACTACTGTTCTTGCTCTTCACAAACTTTCACTATGAAGTATGTGGTCTGCAAAAGCAATCCGTCGAGCCGGATTCGAACCAGCGACCTAAGGATAGCTGCGACTCTACAGTCCTCCGCTCTACCAACTGAGCTATCGACGGCACAGCTTTTACTCGTTCATCGATCCTGAAAATCGTTTCAAGTGCGAAATCAATGTTCTCCACTACTGTTCTTGCTCTTCACAAACTTTCACTATGAAGTATGTGGTCTGCAAAAGCAATCCGTCGAGCCGGATTCGAACCAGCGACCTAAGGATAGCTGCGACTCTACAGTCCTCCGCTCTACCAACTGAGCTATCGACGGCACGGCTTTTACTCGTTCATCGATCCTGAAAATCGTTTCAAGTGCGAAATCAATGTTCTCCACTACTGTTCTTGCTCTTCACAAACTTTCACTATGAAGTATGTGGTCTGCAAAAGCAATCCGTCGAGCCGGATTCGAACCAGCGACCTAAGGATAGCTGCGACTCTACAGTCCTCCGCTCTACCAACTGAGCTATCGACGGCACAGCTTTTACTCGTTCATCGATCCTGAAAATCGTTTCAAGTGCGAAATCAATGTTCTCCACTACTGTTCTTGCTCTTCACAAACTTTCACTATGAAGTATGTGGTCTGCAAAAGCAATCCGTCGAGCCGGATTCGAACCAGCGACCTAAGGATAGCTGCGACTCTACAGTCCTCCGCTCTACCAACTGAGCTATCGACGGCACGGCTTTTACTCGTTCATCGATCCTGAAAATCGTTTCAAGTGCGAAATCAATGTTCTCCACTACTGTTCTTGCTCTTCACAAACTTTCACTATGAAGTATGTGGTCTGCAAAAGCAATCCGTCGAGCCGGATTCGAACCAGCGACCTAAGGATAGCTGCGACTCTACAGTCCTCCGCTCTACCAACTGAGCTATCGACGGCACAGCTTTTACTCGTTCATCGATCCTGAAAATCGTTTCAAGTGCGAAATCAATGTTCTCCACTACTGTTCTTGCTCTTCACAAACTTTCACTATGAAGTATGTGGTCTGCAAAAGCAATCCGTCGAGCCGGATTCGAACCAGCGACCTAAGGATAGCTGCGACTCTACAGTCCTCCGCTCTACCAACTGAGCTATCGACGGCACGGCTTTTACTCGTTCATCGATCCTGAAAATCGTTTCAAGTGCGAAATCAATGTTCTCCACTACTGTTCTTGCTCTTCACAAACTTTCACTATGAAGTATGTGGTCTGCAAAAGCAATCCGTCGAGCCGGATTCGAACCAGCGACCTAAGGATAGCTGCGACTCTACAGTCCTCCGCTCTACCAACTGAGCTATCGACGGCACAGCTTTTACTCGTTCATCGATCCTGAAAATCGTTTCAAGTGCGAAATCAATGTTCTCCACTACTGTTCTTGCTCTTCACAAACTTTCACTATGAAGTATGTGGTCTGCAAAAGCAATCCGTCGAGCCGGATTCGAACCAGCGACCTAAGGATAGCTGCGACTCTACAGTCCTCCGCTCTACCAACTGAGCTATCGACGGCACAGCTTTTACTCGTTCATCGATCCTGAAAATCGTTTCAAGTGCGAAATCAATGTTCTCCACTACTGTTCTTGCTCTTCACAAACTTTCACTATGAAGTATGTGGTCTGCAAAAGCAATCCGTCGAGCCGGATTCGAACCAGCGACCTAAGGATAGCTGCGACTCTACAGTCCTCCGCTCTACCAACTGAGCTATCGACGGCACAGCTTTTACTCGTTCATCGATCCTGAAAATCGTTTCAAGTGCGAAATCAATGTTCTCCACTACTGTTCTTGCTCTTCACAAACTTTCACTATGGAGTATGTGGTCTGCAAAAGCAATCCGTCGAGCCGGATTCGAACCAGCGACCTAAGGATAGCTGCGACTCTACAGTCCTCCGCTCTACCAACTGAGCTATCGACGGCACAGCTTTTACTCGTTCATCGATCCTGAAAATCGTTTCAAGTGCGAAATCAATGTTCTCCACTACTGTTCTTGCTCTTCACAAACTTTCACTATGAAGTATGTGGTCTGCAAAAGCAATCCGTCGAGCCGGATTCGAACCAGCGACCTAAGGATAGCTGCGACTCTACAGTCCTCCGCTCTACCAACTGAGCTATCGACGGCACGGCTTTTACTCGTTCATCGATCCTGAAAATCGTTTCAAGTGCGAAATCAATGTTCTCCACTACTGTTCTTGCTCTTCACAAACTTTCACTATGAAGTATGTGGTCTGCAAAAGCAATCCGTCGAGCCGGATTCGAACCAGTACTCTGCGTTGATACCACTGCTTACAGTCCTCCGCTCTACCAACTGAGCTATCGACGGCACAGCTTTTACTCGTTCATCGATCCTGAAAATCGTTTCAAGTGCGAAATCAATGTTCTCCACTACTGTTCTTGCTCTTCACAAACTTTCACTATGAAGTATGTGGTCTGCAAAAGCAATCCGTCGAGCCGGATTCGAACCAGCGACCTAAGGATAGCTGCGACTCTACAGTCCTCCGCTCTACCAACTGAGCTATCGACGGCACAGCTTTTACTCGTTCATCGATCCTGAAAATCGTTTCAAGTGCGAAATCAATGTTCTCCACTACTGTTCTTGCTCTTCACAAACTTTCACTATGAAGTATGTGGTCTGCAAAAGCAATCCGTCGAGCCGGATTCGAACCAGCGACCTAAGGATAGCTGCGACTCTACAGTCCTCCACTCTACCAACTGAGCTATCGACGGCACAGCTTTTACTCGTTCATCGATCCTGAAAATCGTTTCAAGTGCGAAATCAATATTCTCCACTACTGTTCTTGCTCTTCACAAACTTTCACTATGGAGTATGTGGTCTGCAAAAGCAATCCGTCGAGCCGGATTCGAACCAGCGACCTAAGGATAGCTGCGACTCTACAGTCCTCCGCTCTACCAACTGAGCTATCGACGGCACAGCTTTTACTCGTTCATCGATCCTGAAAATCGTTTCAAGTGCGAAATCAATGTTCTCCACTACTGTTCTTGCTCTTCACAAACTTTCACTATGAAGTATGTGGTCTGCAAAAGCAATCCGTCGAGCCGGATTCGAACCAGCGACCTAAGGATAGCTGCGACTCTACAGTCCTCCGCTCTACCAACTGAGCTATCGACGGCACGGCTTTTACTCGTTCATCGATCCTGAAAATCGTTTCAAGTGCGAAATCAATGTTCTCCACTACTGTTCTTGCTCTTCACAAACTTTCACTATGAAGTATGTGGTCTGCAAAAGCAATCCGTCGAGCCGGATTCGAACCAGCGACCTAAGGATAGCTGCGACTCTACAGTCCTCCGCTCTACCAACTGAGCTATCGACGGCACAGCTTTTACTCGTTCATCGATCCTGAAAATCGTTTCAAGTGCGAAATCAATGTTCTCCACTACTGTTCTTGCTCTTCACAAACTTTCACTATGAAGTATGTGGTCTGCAAAAGCAATCCGTCGAGCCGGATTCGAACCAGCGACCTAAGGATAGCTGCGACTCTACAGTCCTCCGCTCTACCAACTGAGCTATCGACGGCACAGCTTTTACTCGTTCATCGATCCTGAAAATCGTTTCAAGTGCGAAATCAATGTTCTCCACTACTGTTCTTGCTCTTCACAAACTTTCACTATGAAGTATGTGGTCTGCAAAAGCAATCCGTCGAGCCGGATTCGAACCAGCGACCTAAGGATAGCTGCGACTCTACAGTCCTCCGCTCTACCAACTGAGCTATCGACGGCACAGCTTTTACTCGTTCATCGATCCTGAAAATCGTTTCAAGTGCGAAATCAATGTTCTCCACTACTGTTCTTGCTCTTCACAAACTTTCACTATGAAGTATGTGGTCTGCAAAAGCAATCCGTCGAGCCGGATTCGAACCAGCGACCTAAGGATAGCTGCGACTCTACAGTCCTCCGCTCTACCAACTGAGCTATCGACGGCACAGCTTTTACTCGTTCATCGATCCTGAAAATCGTTTCAAGTGCGAAATCAATGTTCTCCACTACTGTTCTTGCTCTTCACAAACTTTCACTATGGAGTATGTGGTCTGCAAAAGCAATCCGTCGAGCCGGATTCGAACCAGCGACCTAAGGATAGCTGCGACTCTACAGTCCTCCGCTCTACCAACTGAGCTATCGACGGCACAGCTTTTACTCGTTCATCGATCCTGAAAATCGTTTCAAGTGCGAAATCAATGTTCTCCACTACTGTTCTTGCTCTTCACAAACTTTCACTATGAAGTATGTGGTCTGCAAAAGCAATCCGTCGAGCCGGATTCGAACCAGCGACCTAAGGATAGCTGCGACTCTACAGTCCTCCGCTCTACCAACTGAGCTATCGACGGCACAGCTTTTACTCGTTCATCGATCCTGAAAATCGTTTCAAGTGCGAAATCAATGTTCTCCACTACTGTTCTTGCTCTTCACAAACTTTCACTATGAAGTATGTGGTCTGCAAAAGCAATCCGTCGAGCCGGATTCGAACCAGCGACCTAAGGATAGCTGCGACTCTACAGTCCTCCGCTCTACCAACTGAGCTATCGACGGCACAGCTTTTACTCGTTCATCGATCCTGAAAATCGTTTCAAGTGCGAAATCAATGTTCTCCACTACTGTTCTTGCTCTTCACAAACTTTCACTATGAAGTATGTGGTCTGCAAAAGCAATCCGTCGAGCCGGATTCGAACCAGCGACCTAAGGATAGCTGCGACTCTACAGTCCTCCGCTCTACCAACTGAGCTATCGACGGCACGGCTTTTACTCGTTCATCGATCCTGAAAATCGTTTCAAGTGCGAAATCAATGTTCTCCACTACTGTTCTTGCTCTTCACAAACTTTCACTATGAAGTATGTGGTCTGCAAAAGCAATCCGTCGAGCCGGATTCGAACCAGCGACCTAAGAATAGCTGCGACTCTACAGTCCTCCGCTCTACCAACTGAGCTATCGACGGCACAGCTTTTACTCGTTCATCGATCCTGAAAATCGTTTCAAGTGCGAAATCAATGTTCTACACTACTGTTCTTGCTCTTCACAAACTTTCACTATGAAGTATGTGGTCTGCAAAAGCAATCCGTCGAGCCGGATTCGAACCAGCGACCTAAGGATAGCTGCGACTCTACAGTCCTCCGCTCTACCAACTGAGCTATCGACGGCACAGCTTTTACTCGTTCATCGATCCTGAAAATCGTTTCAAGTGCGAAATCAATGTTCTCCACTACTGTTCTTGCTCTTCACAAACTTTCACTATGAAGTATGTGGTCTGCAAAAGCGAAGCAATCCGTCGAGCCGGATTCGAACCAGCGACCTAAGGATAGCTGCGACTCTACAGTCCTCCGCTCTACCAACTGAGCTATCGACGGCACAGCTTTTACTCGTTCATTGATCCTGAAAATCGTTCCAAGTGCGAAATCAATGTTCTCCACTACTGTTCTTGCTCTTCACAAACTTTCACTATGAAGTATGTGGTCTGCAAAAGCAATCCGTCGAGCCGGATTCGAACCAGCGACCTAAGGATAGCTGCGACTCTACAGTCCTCCGCTCTACCAACTGAGCTATCGACGGCACGGCTTTTACTCGTTCATCGATCCTGAAAATCGTTTCAAGTGCGAAATCAATGTTCTCCACTACTGTTCTTGCTCTTCACAAACTTTCACTATGAAGTATGTGGTCTGCAAAAGCAATCCGTCGAGCCGGATTCGAACCAGCGACCTAAGGATAGCTGCGACTCTACAGTCCTCCGCTCTACCAACTGAGCTATCGACGGCACAGCTTTTACTCGTTCATCGATCCTGAAAATCGTTTCAAGTGCGAAATCAATGTTCTCCACTACTGTTCTTGCTCTTCACAAACTTTCACTATGAAGTATGTGGTCTGCAAAAGCAATCCGTCGAGCCGGATTCGAACCAGCGACCTAAGGATAGCTGCGACTCTACAGTCCTCCGCTCTACCAACTGAGCTATCGACGGCACAGCTTTTACTCGTTCATCGATCCTGAAAATCGTTTCAAGTGCGAAATCAATGTTCTCCACTACTGTTCTTGCTCTTCACAAACTTTCACTATGAAGTATGTGGTCTGCAAAAGCAATCCGTCGAGCCGGATTCGAACCAGCGACCTAAGGATAGCTGCGACTCTACAGTCCTCCGCTCTACCAACTGAGCTATCGACGGCACAGCTTTTACTCGTTCATCGATCCTGAAAATCGTTTCAAGTGCGAAATCAATGTTCTCCACTACTGTTCTTGCTCTTCACAAACTTTCACTATGGAGTATGTGGTCTGCAAAAGCAATCCGTCGAGCCGGATTCGAACCAGCGACCTAAGGATAGCTGCGACTCTACAGTCCTCCGCTCTACCAACTGAGCTATCGACGGCACAGCTTTTACTCGTTCATCGATCCTGAAAATCGTTTCAAGTGCGAAATCAATGTTCTCCACTACTGTTCTTGCTCTTCACAAACTTTCACTATGAAGTATGTGGTCTGCAAAAGCAATCCGTCGAGCCGGATTCGAACCAGCGACCTAAGGATAGCTGCGACTCTACAGTCCTCCGCTCTACCAACTGAGCTATCGACGGCACAGCTTTTACTCGTTCATCGATCCTGAAAATCGTTTCAAGTGCGAAATCAATGTTCTCCACTACTGTTCTTGCTCTTCACAAACTTTCACTATGAAGTATGTGGTCTGCAAAAGCAATCCGTCGAGCCGGATTCGAACCAGCGACCTAAGGATAGCTGCGACTCTACAGTCCTCCGCTCTACCAACTGAGCTATCGACGGCACAGCTTTTACTCGTTCATCGATCCTGAAAATCGTTTCAAGTGCGAAATCAATGTTCTCCACTACTGTTCTTGCTCTTCACAAACTTTCACTATGAAGTATGTGGTCTGCAAAAGCAATCCGTCGAGCCGGATTCGAACCAGCGACCTAAGGATAGCTGCGACTCTACAGTCCTCCGCTCTACCAACTGAGCTATCGACGGCACGGCTTTTACTCGTTCATCGATCCTGAAAATCGTTTCAAGTGCGAAATCAATGTTCTCCACTACTGTTCTTGCTCTTCACAAACTTTCACTATGAAGTATGTGGTCTGCAAAAGCAATCCGTCGAGCCGGATTCGAACCAGCGACCTAAGAATAGCTGCGACTCTACAGTCCTCCGCTCTACCAACTGAGCTATCGACGGCACAGCTTTTACTCGTTCATCGATCCTGAAAATCGTTTCAAGTGCGAAATCAATGTTCTACACTACTGTTCTTGCTCTTCACAAACTTTCACTATGAAGTATGTGGTCTGCAAAAGCAATCCGTCGAGCCGGATTCGAACCAGCGACCTAAGGATAGCTGCGACTCTACAGTCCTCCGCTCTACCAACTGAGCTATCGACGGCACAGCTTTTACTCGTTCATCGATCCTGAAAATCGTTTCAAGTGCGAAATCAATGTTCTCCACTACTGTTCTTGCTCTTCACAAACTTTCACTATGAAGTATGTGGTCTGCAAAAGCAATCCGTCGAGCCGGATTCGAACCAGCGACCTAAGGATAGCTGCGACTCTACAGTCCTCCGCTCTACCAACTGAGCTATCGACGGCACGGCTTTTACTCGTTCATCGATCCTGAAAATCGTTTCAAGTGCGAAATCAATGTTCTCCACTACTGTTCTTGCTCTTCACAAACTTTCACTATGAAGTATGTGGTCTGCAAAAGCAATCCGTCGAGCCGGATTCGAACCAGCGACCTAAGGATAGCTGCGACTCTACAGTCCTCCGCTCTACCAACTGAGCTATCGACGGCACAGCTTTTACTCGTTCATCGATCCTGAAAATCGTTTCAAGTGCGAAATCAATGTTCTCCACTACTGTTCTTGCTCTTCACAAACTTTCACTATGAAATGTGGTCTGCAAAAGCAATCCGTCGAGCCGGATTCGAACCAGCGACCTAAGGATAGCTGCGACTCTACAGTCCTCCGCTCTACCAACTGAGCTATCGACAGCACAGCTTTTACTCGTTCATCGATCCTGAAAATCGTTTCAAGTGCGAAATCAATGTTCTCCACTACTGTTCTTGCTCTTCACAAACTTTCACTATGAAGTATGTGGTCTGCAAAAGCAATCCGTCGAGCCGGATTCGAACCAGCGACCTAAGGATAGCTGCGACTCTACAGTCCTCCGCTCTACCAACTGAGCTATCGACGGCACAGCTTTTACTCGTTCATCGATCCTGAAAATCGTTTCAAGTGCGAAATCAATGTTCTCCACTACTGTTCTTGCTCTTCACAAACTTTCACTATGAAGTATGTGGTCTGCAAAAGCAATCCGTCGAGCCGGATTCGAACCAGCGACCTAAGGATAGCTGCGACTCTACAGTCCTCCGCTCTACCAACTGAGCTATCGACGGCACGGCTTTTACTCGTTCATCGATCCTGAAAATCGTTTCAAGTGCGAAATCAATGTTCTCCACTACTGTTCTTGCTCTTCACAAACTTTCACTATGAAGTATGTGGTCTGCAAAAGCAATCCGTCGAGCCGGATTCGAACCAGCGACCTAAGGATAGCTGCGACTCTACAGTCCTCCGCTCTACCAACTGAGCTATCGACGGCACAGCTTTTACTCGTTCATCGATCCTGAAAATCGTTTCAAGTGCGAAATCAATGTTCTCCACTACTGTTCTTGCTCTTCACAAACTTTCACTATGAAGTATGTGGTCTGCAAAAGCAATCCGTCGAGCCGGATTCGAACCAGCGACCTAAGGATAGCTGCGACTCTACAGTCCTCCGCTCTACCAACTGAGCTATCGACGGCACAGCTTTTACTCGTTCATCGATCCTGAAAATCGTTTCAAGTGCGAAATCAATGTTCTCCACTACTGTTCTTGCTCTTCACAAACTTTCACTATGAAGTATGTGGTCTGCAAAAGCAATCCGTCGAGCCGGATTCGAACCAGCGACCTAAGGATAGCTGCGACTCTACAGTCCTCCGCTCTACCAACTGAGCTATCGACGGCACGGCTTTTACTCGTTCATCGATCCTGAAAATCGTTTCAAGTGCGAAATCAATGTTCTCCACTACTGTTCTTGCTCTTCACAAACTTTCACTATGAAGTATGTGGTCTGCAAAAGCAATCCGTCGAGCCGGATTCGAACCAGCGACCTAAGGATAGCTGCGACTCTACAGTCCTCCGCTCTACCAACTGAGCTATCGACGGCACAGCTTTTACTCGTTCATCGATCCTGAAAATCGTTTCAAGTGCGAAATCAATGTTCTCCACTACTGTTCTTGCTCTTCACAAACTTTCACTATGAAGTATGTGGTCTGCAAAAGCAATCCGTCGAGCCGGATTCGAACCAGCGACCTAAGGATAGCTGCGACTCTACAGTCCTCCGCTCTACCAACTGAGCTATCGACGGCACAGCTTTTACTCGTTCATCGATCCTGAAAATCGTTTCAAGTGCGAAATCAATGTTCTCCACTACTGTTCTTGCTCTTCACAAACTTTCACTATGAAGTATGTGGTCTGCAAAAGCAATCCGTCGAGCCGGATTCGAACCAGCGACCTAAGGATAGCTGCGACTCTACAGTCCTCCGCTCTACCAACTGAGCTATCGACGGCACAGCTTTTACTCGTTCATCGATCCTGAAAATCGTTTCAAGTGCGAAATCAATGTTCTCCACTACTGTTCTTGCTCTTCACAAACTTTCACTATGGAGTATGTGGTCTGCAAAAGCAATCCGTCGAGCCGGATTCGAACCAGCGACCTAAGGATAGCTGCGACTCTACAGTCCTCCGCTCTACCAACTGAGCTATCGACGGCACAGCTTTTACTCGTTCATCGATCCTGAAAATCGTTTCAAGTGCGAAATCAATGTTCTCCACTACTGTTCTTGCTCTTCACAAACTTTCACTATGAAGTATGTGGTCTGCAAAAGCAATCCGTCGAGCCGGATTCGAACCAGCGACCTAAGGATAGCTGCGACTCTACAGTCCTCCGCTCTACCAACTGAGCTATCGACGGCACAGCTTTTACTCGTTCATCGATCCTGAAAATCGTTTCAAGTGCGAAATCAATGTTCTCCACTACTGTTCTTGCTCTTCACAAACTTTCACTATGAAGTATGTGGTCTGCAAAAGCAATCCGTCGAGCCGGATTCGAACCAGCGACCTAAGGATAGCTGCGACTCTACAGTCCTCCGCTCTACCAACTGAGCTATCGACGGCACAGCTTTTACTCGTTCATCGATCCTGAAAATCGTTTCAAGTGCGAAATCAATGTTCTCCACTACTGTTCTTGCTCTTCACAAACTTTCACTATGAAGTATGTGGTCTGCAAAAGCAATCCGTCGAGCCGGATTCGAACCAGCGACCTAAGGATAGCTGCGACTCTACAGTCCTCCGCTCTACCAACTGAGCTATCGACGGCACGGCTTTTACTCGTTCATCGATCCTGAAAATCGTTTCAAGTGCGAAATCAATGTTCTCCACTACTGTTCTTGCTCTTCACAAACTTTCACTATGAAGTATGTGGTCTGCAAAAGCAATCCGTCGAGCCGGATTCGAACCAGCGACCTAAGAATAGCTGCGACTCTACAGTCCTCCGCTCTACCAACTGAGCTATCGACGGCACAGCTTTTACTCGTTCATCGATCCTGAAAATCGTTTCAAGTGCGAAATCAATGTTCTACACTACTGTTCTTGCTCTTCACAAACTTTCACTATGAAGTATGTGGTCTGCAAAAGCAATCCGTCGAGCCGGATTCGAACCAGCGACCTAAGGATAGCTGCGACTCTACAGTCCTCCGCTCTACCAACTGAGCTATCGACGGCACAGCTTTTACTCGTTCATCGATCCTGAAAATCGTTTCAAGTGCGAAATCAATGTTCTCCACTACTGTTCTTGCTCTTCACAAACTTTCACTATGAAGTATGTGGTCTGCAAAAGCAATCCGTCGAGCCGGATTCGAACCAGCGACCTAAGGATAGCTGCGACTCTACAGTCCTCCGCTCTACCAACTGAGCTATCGACGGCACGGCTTTTACTCGTTCATCGATCCTGAAAATCGTTTCAAGTGCGAAATCAATGTTCTCCACTACTGTTCTTGCTCTTCACAAACTTTCACTATGAAGTATGTGGTCTGCAAAAGCAATCCGTCGAGCCGGATTCGAACCAGCGACCTAAGGATAGCTGCGACTCTACAGTCCTCCGCTCTACCAACTGAGCTATCGACGGCACAGCTTTTACTCGTTCATCGATCCTGAAAATCGTTTCAAGTGCGAAATCAATGTTCTCCACTACTGTTCTTGCTCTTCACAAACTTTCACTATGAAATGTGGTCTGCAAAAGCAATCCGTCGAGCCGGATTCGAACCAGCGACCTAAGGATAGCTGCGACTCTACAGTCCTCCGCTCTACCAACTGAGCTATCGACAGCACAGCTTTTACTCGTTCATCGATCCTGAAAATCGTTTCAAGTGCGAAATCAATGTTCTCCACTACTGTTCTTGCTCTTCACAAACTTTCACTATGAAGTATGTGGTCTGCAAAAGCAATCCGTCGAGCCGGATTCGAACCAGCGACCTAAGGATAGCTGCGACTCTACAGTCCTCCGCTCTACCAACTGAGCTATCGACGGCACAGCTTTTACTCGTTCATCGATCCTGAAAATCGTTTCAAGTGCGAAATCAATGTTCTCCACTACTGTTCTTGCTCTTCACAAACTTTCACTATGAAGTATGTGGTCTGCAAAAGCAATCCGTCGAGCCGGATTCGAACCAGCGACCTAAGGATAGCTGCGACTCTACAGTCCTCCGCTCTACCAACTGAGCTATCGACGGCACGGCTTTTACTCGTTCATCGATCCTGAAAATCGTTTCAAGTGCGAAATCAATGTTCTCCACTACTGTTCTTGCTCTTCACAAACTTTCACTATGAAGTATGTGGTCTGCAAAAGCAATCCGTCGAGCCGGATTCGAACCAGCGACCTAAGGATAGCTGCGACTCTACAGTCCTCCGCTCTACCAACTGAGCTATCGACGGCACAGCTTTTACTCGTTCATCGATCCTGAAAATCGTTTCAAGTGCGAAATCAATGTTCTCCACTACTGTTCTTGCTCTTCACAAACTTTCACTATGAAGTATGTGGTCTGCAAAAGCAATCCGTCGAGCCGGATTCGAACCAGCGACCTAAGGATAGCTGCGACTCTACAGTCCTCCGCTCTACCAACTGAGCTATCGACGGCACAGCTTTTACTCGTTCATCGATCCTGAAAATCGTTTCAAGTGCGAAATCAATGTTCTCCACTACTGTTCTTGCTCTTCACAAACTTTCACTATGAAGTATGTGGTCTGCAAAAGCAATCCGTCGAGCCGGATTCGAACCAGCGACCTAAGGATAGCTGCGACTCTACAGTCCTCCGCTCTACCAACTGAGCTATCGACGGCACAGCTTTTACTCGTTCATCGATCCTGAAAATCGTTTCAAGTGCGAAATCAATGTTCTCCACTACTGTTCTTGCTCTTCACAAACTTTCACTATGAAGTATGTGGTCTGCAAAAGCAATCCGTCGAGCCGGATTCGAACCAGCGACCTAAGGATAGCTGCGACTCTACAGTCCTCCGCTCTACCAACTGAGCTATCGACGGCACAGCTTTTACTCGTTCATCGATCCTGAAAATCGTTTCAAGTGCGAAATCAATGTTCTCCACTACTGTTCTTGCTCTTCACAAACTTTCACTATGGAGTATGTGGTCTGCAAAAGCAATCCGTCGAGCCGGATTCGAACCAGCGACCTAAGGATAGCTGCGACTCTACAGTCCTCCGCTCTACCAACTGAGCTATCGACGGCACAGCTTTTACTCGTTCATCGATCCTGAAAATCGTTTCAAGTGCGAAATCAATGTTCTCCACTACTGTTCTTGCTCTTCACAAACTTTCACTATGAAGTATGTGGTCTGCAAAAGCAATCCGTCGAGCCGGATTCGAACCAGCGACCTAAGGATAGCTGCGACTCTACAGTCCTCCGCTCTACCAACTGAGCTATCGACGGCACAGCTTTTACTCGTTCATCGATCCTGAAAATCGTTTCAAGTGCGAAATCAATGTTCTCCACTACTGTTCTTGCTCTTCACAAACTTTCACTATGAAGTATGTGGTCTGCAAAAGCAATCCGTCGAGCCGGATTCGAACCAGCGACCTAAGGATAGCTGCGACTCTACAGTCCTCCGCTCTACCAACTGAGCTATCGACGGCACAGCTTTTACTCGTTCATCGATCCTGAAAATCGTTTCAAGTGCGAAATCAATGTTCTCCACTACTGTTCTTGCTCTTCACAAACTTTCACTATGAAGTATGTGGTCTGCAAAAGCAATCCGTCGAGCCGGATTCGAACCAGCGACCTAAGGATAGCTGCGACTCTACAGTCCTCCGCTCTACCAACTGAGCTATCGACGGCACGGCTTTTACTCGTTCATCGATCCTGAAAATCGTTTCAAGTGCGAAATCAATGTTCTCCACTACTGTTCTTGCTCTTCACAAACTTTCACTATGAAGTATGTGGTCTGCAAAAGCAATCCGTCGAGCCGGATTCGAACCAGCGACCTAAGAATAGCTGCGACTCTACAGTCCTCCGCTCTACCAACTGAGCTATCGACGGCACAGCTTTTACTCGTTCATCGATCCTGAAAATCGTTTCAAGTGCGAAATCAATGTTCTACACTACTGTTCTTGCTCTTCACAAACTTTCACTATGAAGTATGTGGTCTGCAAAAGCAATCCGTCGAGCCGGATTCGAACCAGCGACCTAAGGATAGCTGCGACTCTACAGTCCTCCGCTCTACCAACTGAGCTATCGACGGCACAGCTTTTACTCGTTCATCGATCCTGAAAATCGTTTCAAGTGCGAAATCAATGTTCTCCACTACTGTTCTTGCTCTTCACAAACTTTCACTATGAAGTATGTGGTCTGCAAAAGCAATCCGTCGAGCCGGATTCGAACCAGCGACCTAAGGATAGCTGCGACTCTACAGTCCTCCGCTCTACCAACTGAGCTATCGACGGCACGGCTTTTACTCGTTCATCGATCCTGAAAATCGTTTCAAGTGCGAAATCAATGTTCTCCACTACTGTTCTTGCTCTTCACAAACTTTCACTATGAAGTATGTGGTCTGCAAAAGCAATCCGTCGAGCCGGATTCGAACCAGCGACCTAAGGATAGCTGCGACTCTACAGTCCTCCGCTCTACCAACTGAGCTATCGACGGCACAGCTTTTACTCGTTCATCGATCCTGAAAATCGTTTCAAGTGCGAAATCAATGTTCTCCACTACTGTTCTTGCTCTTCACAAACTTTCACTATGAAATGTGGTCTGCAAAAGCAATCCGTCGAGCCGGATTCGAACCAGCGACCTAAGGATAGCTGCGACTCTACAGTCCTCCGCTCTACCAACTGAGCTATCGACAGCACAGCTTTTACTCGTTCATCGATCCTGAAAATCGTTTCAAGTGCGAAATCAATGTTCTCCACTACTGTTCTTGCTCTTCACAAACTTTCACTATGAAGTATGTGGTCTGCAAAAGCAATCCGTCGAGCCGGATTCGAACCAGCGACCTAAGGATAGCTGCGACTCTACAGTCCTCCGCTCTACCAACTGAGCTATCGACGGCACAGCTTTTACTCGTTCATCGATCCTGAAAATCGTTTCAAGTGCGAAATCAATGTTCTCCACTACTGTTCTTGCTCTTCACAAACTTTCACTATGAAGTATGTGGTCTGCAAAAGCAATCCGTCGAGCCGGATTCGAACCAGCGACCTAAGGATAGCTGCGACTCTACAGTCCTCCGCTCTACCAACTGAGCTATCGACGGCACAGCTTTTACTCGTTCATCGATCCTGAAAATCGTTTCAAGTGCGAAATCAATGTTCTCCACTACTGTTCTTGCTCTTCACAAACTTTCACTATGAAGTATGTGGTCTGCAAAAGCAATCCGTCGAGCCGGATTCGAACCAGCGACCTAAGGATAGCTGCGACTCTACAGTCCTCCGCTCTACCAACTGAGCTATCGACGGCACGGCTTTTACTCGTTCATCGATCCTGAAAATCGTTTCAAGTGCGAAATCAATGTTCTCCACTACTGTTCTTGCTCTTCACAAACTTTCACTATGAAGTATGTGGTCTGCAAAAGCAATCCGTCGAGCCGGATTCGAACCAGCGACCTAAGGATAGCTGCGACTCTACAGTCCTCCGCTCTACCAACTGAGCTATCGACGGCACAGCTTTTACTCGTTCATCGATCCTGAAAATCGTTTCAAGTGCGAAATCAATGTTCTCCACTACTGTTCTTGCTCTTCACAAACTTTCACTATGAAGTATGTGGTCTGCAAAAGCAATCCGTCGAGCCGGATTCGAACCAGCGACCTAAGGATAGCTGCGACTCTACAGTCCTCCGCTCTACCAACTGAGCTATCGACGGCACAGCTTTTACTCGTTCATCGATCCTGAAAATCGTTTCAAGTGCGAAATCAATGTTCTCCACTACTGTTCTTGCTCTTCACAAACTTTCACTATGAAGTATGTGGTCTGCAAAAGCAATCCGTCGAGCCGGATTCGAACCAGCGACCTAAGGATAGCTGCGACTCTACAGTCCTCCGCTCTACCAACTGAGCTATCGACGGCACAGCTTTTACTCGTTCATCGATCCTGAAAATCGTTTCAAGTGCGAAATCAATGTTCTCCACTACTGTTCTTGCTCTTCACAAACTTTCACTATGAAGTATGTGGTCTGCAAAAGCAATCCGTCGAGCCGGATTCGAACCAGCGACCTAAGGATAGCTGCGACTCTACAGTCCTCCGCTCTACCAACTGAGCTATCGACGGCACGGCTTTTACTCGTTCATCGATCCTGAAAATCGTTTCAAGTGCGAAATCAATGTTCTCCACTACTGTTCTTGCTCTTCACAAACTTTCACTATGAAGTATGTGGTCTGCAAAAGCAATCCGTCGAGCCGGATTCGAACCAGCGACCTAAGGATAGCTGCGACTCTACAGTCCTCCGCTCTACCAACTGAGCTATCGACGGCACGGCTTTTACTCGTTCATCGATCCTGAAAATCGTTTCAAGTGCGAAATCAATGTTCTCCACTACTGTTCTTGCTCTTCACAAACTTTCACTATGAAGTATGTGGTCTGCAAAAGCAATCCGTCGAGCCGGATTCGAACCAGCGACCTAAGGATAGCTGCGACTCTACAGTCCTCCGCTCTACCAACTGAGCTATCGACGGCACAGCTTTTACTCGTTCATCGATCCTGAAAATCGTTTCAAGTGCGAAATCAATGTTCTCCACTACTGTTCTTGCTCTTCACAGACTTTCACTATGAAGTATGTGGTCTGCAAAAGCGAAGCAATCCGTCGAGCCGGATTCGAACCAGCGACCTAAGGATAGCTGCGACTCTACAGTCCTCCGCTCTACCAACTGAGCTATCGACGGCACAGCTTTTACTCGTTCATCGATCCTGAAAATCGTTTCAAGTGCGAAATCAATGTTCTCCACTACTGTTCTTGCTCTTCACAAACTTTCACTATGAAGTATGTGGTCTGCAAAAGCAATCCGTCGAGCCGGATTCGAACCAGCGACCTAAGGATAGCTGCGACTCTACAGTCCTCCGCTCTACCAACTGAGCTATCGACGGCACAGCTTTTACTCGTTCATCGATCCTGAAAATCGTTTCAAGTGCGAAATCAATGTTCTCCACTACTGTTCTTGCTCTTCACAAACTTTCACTATGAAGTATGTGGTCTGCAAAAGCAATCCGTCGAGCCGGATTCGAACCAGCGACCTAAGGATAGCTGCGACTCTACAGTCCTCCGCTCTACCAACTGAGCTATCGACGGCACAGCTTTTACTCGTTCATCGATCCTGAAAATCGTTTCAAGTGCGAAATCAATGTTCTCCACTACTGTTCTTGCTCTTCACAAACTTTCACTATGAAGTATGTGGTCTGCAAAAGCAATCCGTCGAGCCGGATTCGAACCAGCGACCTAAGGATAGCTGCGACTCTACAGTCCTCCGCTCTACCAACTGAGCTATCGACGGCACAGCTTTTACTCGTTCATCGATCCTGAAAATCGTTTCAAGTGCGAAATCAATGTTCTCCACTACTGTTCTTGCTCTTCACAAACTTTCACTATGAAGTATGTGGTCTGCAAAAGCAATCCGTCGAGCCGGATTCGAACCAGCGACCTAAGGATAGCTGCGACTCTACAGTCCTCCGCTCTACCAACTGAGCTATCGACGGCACGGCTTTTACTCGTTCATCGATCCTGAAAATCGTTTCAAGTGCGAAATCAATGTTCTCCACTACTGTTCTTGCTCTTCACAAACTTTCACTATGAAGTATGTGGTCTGCAAAAGCAATCCGTCGAGCCGGATTCGAACCAGCGACCTAAGGATAGCTGCGACTCTACAGTCCTCCGCTCTACCAACTGAGCTATCGACGGCACAGCTTTTACTCGTTCATCGATCCTGAAAATCGTTTCAAGTGCGAAATCAATGTTCTCCACTACTGTTCTTGCTCTTCACAAACTTTCACTATGAAGTATGTGGTCTGCAAAAGCAATCCGTCGAGCCGGATTCGAACCAGCGACCTAAGGATAGCTGCGACTCTACAGTCCTCCGCTCTACCAACTGAGCTATCGACGGCACGGCTTTTACTCGTTCATCGATCCTGAAAATCGTTTCAAGTGCGAAATCAATGTTCTCCACTACTGTTCTTGCTCTTCACAAACTTTCACTATGAAGTATGTGGTCTGCAAAAGCAATCCGTCGAGCCGGATTCGAACCAGCGACCTAAGGATAGCTGCGACTCTACAGTCCTCCGCTCTACCAACTGAGCTATCGACGGCACGGCTTTTACTCGTTCATCGATCCTGAAAATCGTTTCAAGTGCGAAATCAATGTTCTCCACTACTGTTCTTGCTCTTCACAAACTTTCACTATGAAGTATGTGGTCTGCAAAAGCAATCCGTCGAGCCGGATTCGAACCAGCGACCTAAGGATAGCTGCGACTCTACAGTCCTCCGCTCTACCAACTGAGCTATCGACGGCACAGCTTTTACTCGTTCATCGATCCTGAAAATCGTTTCAAGTGCGAAATCAATGTTCTCCACTACTGTTCTTGCTCTTCACAAACTTTCACTATGAAATGTGGTCTGCAAAAGCAATCCGTCGAGCCGGATTCGAACCAGCGACCTAAGGATAGCTGCGACTCTACAGTCCTCCGCTCTACCAACTGAGCTATCGACGGCACAGCTTTTACTCGTTCATCGATCCTGAAAATCGTTTCAAGTGCGAAATCAATGTTCTCCACTACTGTTCTTGCTCTTCACAAACTTTCACTATGAAGTATGTGGTCTGCAAAAGCAATCCGTCGAGCCGGATTCGAACCAGCGACCTAAGGATAGCTGCGACTCTACAGTCCTCCGCTCTACCAACTGAGCTATCGACGGCACAGCTTTTACTCGTTCATCGATCCTGAAAATCGTTTCAAGTGCGAAATCAATGTTCTCCACTACTGTTCTTGCTCTTCACAAACTTTCACTATGAAGTATGTGGTCTGCAAAAGCAATCCGTCGAGCCGGATTCGAACCAGCGACCTAAGGATAGCTGCGACTCTACAGTCCTCCGCTCTACCAACTGAGCTATCGACGGCACAGCTTTTACTCGTTCATCGATCCTGAAAATCGTTTCAAGTGCGAAATCAATGTTCTCCACTACTGTTCTTGCTCTTCACAAACTTTCACTATGAAGTATGTAGTCTGCAAAAGCAATCCGTCGAGCCGGATTCGAACCAGCGACCTAAGGATAGCTGCGACTCTACAGTCCTCCGCTCTACCAACTGAGCTATCGACGGCACAGCTTTTACTCGTTCATCGATCCTGAAAATCGTTTCAAGTGCGAAATCAATGTTCTCCACTACTGTTCTTGCTCTTCACAAACTTTCACTATGAAGTATGTGGTCTGCAAAAGCAATCCGTCGAGCCGGATTCGAACCAGCGACCTAAGGATAGCTGCGACTCTACAGTCCTCCGCTCTACCAACTGAGCTATCGACGGCACGGCTTTTACTCGTTCATCGATCCTGAAAATCGTTTCAAGTGCGAAATCAATGTTCTCCACTACTGTTCTTGCTCTTCACAAACTTTCACTATGAAGTATGTGGTCTGCAAAAGCAATCCGTCGAGCCGGATTCGAACCAGCGACCTAAGGATAGCTGCGACTCTACAGTCCTCCGCTCTACCAACTGAGCTATCGACGGCACAGCTTTTACTCGTTCATCGATCCTGAAAATCGTTTCAAGTGCGAAATCAATGTTCTCCACTACTGTTCTTGCTCTTCACAAACTTTCACTATGAAGTATGTGGTCTGCAAAAGCAATCCGTCGAGCCGGATTCGAACCAGCGACCTAAGGATAGCTGCGACTCTACAGTCCTCCGCTCTACCAACTGAGCTATCGACGGCACAGCTTTTACTCGTTCATCGATCCTGAAAATCGTTTCAAGTGCGAAATCAATGTTCTCCACTACTGTTCTTGCTCTTCACAAACTTTCACTATGAAGTATGTGGTCTGCAAAAGCAATCCGTCGAGCCGGATTCGAACCAGCGACCTAAGGATAGCTGCGACTCTACAGTCCTCCGCTCTACCAACTGAGCTATCGACGGCACAGCTTTTACTCGTTCATCGATCCTGAAAATCGTTTCAAGTGCGAAATCAATGTTCTCCACTACTGTTCTTGCTCTTCACAAACTTTCACTATGAAGTATGTGGTCTGCAAAAGCAATCCGTCGAGCCGGATTCGAACCAGCGACCTAAGGATAGCTGCGACTCTACAGTCCTCCGCTCTACCAACTGAGCTATCGACGGCACAGCTTTTACTCGTTCATCGATCCTGAAAATCGTTTCAAGTGCGAAATCAATGTTCTCCACTACTGTTCTTGCTCTTCACAAACTTTCACTATGAAGTATGTGGTCTGCAAAAGCAATCCGTCGAGCCGGATTCGAACCAGCGACCTAAGGATAGCTGCGACTCTACAGTCCTCCGCTCTACCAACTGAGCTATCGACGGCACAGCTTTTACTCGTTCATCGATCCTGAAAATCGTTTCAAGTGCGAAATCAATGTTCTCCACTACTGTTCTTGCTCTTCACAAACTTTCACTATGAAGTATGTGGTCTGCAAAAGCAATCCGTCGAGCCGGATTCGAACCAGCGACCTAAGGATAGCTGCGACTCTACAGTCCTCCGCTCTACCAACTGAGCTATCGACGGCACAGCTTTTACTCGTTCATCGATCCTGAAAATCGTTTCAAGTGCGAAATCAATGTTCTCCACTACTGTTCTTGCTCTTCACAAACTTTCACTATGAAGTATGTGGTCTGCAAAAGCAATCCGTCGAGCCGGATTCGAACCAGCGACCTAAGGATAGCTGCGACTCTACAGTCCTCCGCTCTACCAACTGAGCTATCGACGGCACGGCTTTTACTCGTTCATCGATCCTGAAAATCGTTTCAAGTGCGAAATCAATGTTCTCCACTACTGTTCTTGCTCTTCACAAACTTTCACTATGAAGTATGTGGTCTGCAAAAGCAATCCGTCGAGCCGGATTCGAACCAGCGACCTAAGGATAGCTGCGACTCTACAGTCCTCCGCTCTACCAACTGAGCTATCGACGGCACGGCTTTTACTCGTTCATCGATCCTGAAAATCGTTTCAAGTGCGAAATCAATGTTCTCCACTACTGTTCTTGCTCTTCACAAACTTTCACTATGAAGTATGTGGTCTGCAAAAGCAATCCGTCGAGCCGGATTCGAACCAGCGACCTAAGGATAGCTGCGACTCTACAGTCCTCCGCTCTACCAACTGAGCTATCGACGGCACGGCTTTTACTCGTTCATCGATCCTGAAAATCGTTTCAAGTGCGAAATCAATGTTCTCCACTACTGTTCTTGCTCTTCACAAACTTTCACTATGAAGTATGTGGTCTGCAAAAGCAATCCGTCGAGCCGGATTCGAACCAGCGACCTAAGGATAGCTGCGACTCTACAGTCCTCCGCTCTACCAACTGAGCTATCGACGGCACAGCTTTTACTCGTTCATCGATCCTGAAAATCGTTTCAAGTGCGAAATCAATGTTCTCCACTACTGTTCTTGCTCTTCACAAACTTTCACTATGAAATGTGGTCTGCAAAAGCAATCCGTCGAGCCGGATTCGAACCAGCGACCTAAGGATAGCTGCGACTCTACAGTCCTCCGCTCTACCAACTGAGCTATCGACGGCACAGCTTTTACTCGTTCATCGATCCTGAAAATCGTTTCAAGTGCGAAATCAATGTTCTCCACTACTGTTCTTGCTCTTCACAAACTTTCACTATGAAGTATGTGGTCTGCAAAAGCAATCCGTCGAGCCGGATTCGAACCAGCGACCTAAGGATAGCTGCGACTCTACAGTCCTCCGCTCTACCAACTGAGCTATCGACGGCACAGCTTTTACTCGTTCATCGATCCTGAAAATCGTTTCAAGTGCGAAATCAATGTTCTCCACTACTGTTCTTGCTCTTCACAAACTTTCACTATGAAGTATGTGGTCTGCAAAAGCAATCCGTCGAGCCGGATTCGAACCAGCGACCTAAGGATAGCTGCGACTCTACAGTCCTCCGCTCTACCAACTGAGCTATCGACGGCACAGCTTTTACTCGTTCATCGATCCTGAAAATCGTTTCAAGTGCGAAATCAATGTTCTCCACTACTGTTCTTGCTCTTCACAAACTTTCACTATGAAGTATGTGGTCTGCAAAAGCAATCCGTCGAGCCGGATTCGAACCAGCGACCTAAGGATAGCTGCGACTCTACAGTCCTCCGCTCTACCAACTGAGCTATCGACGGCACAGCTTTTACTCGTTCATCGATCCTGAAAATCGTTTCAAGTGCGAAATCAATGTTCTCCACTACTGTTCTTGCTCTTCACAAACTTTCACTATGAAGTATGTGGTCTGCAAAAGCAATCCGTCGAGCCGGATTCGAACCAGCGACCTAAGGATAGCTGCGACTCTACAGTCCTCCGCTCTACCAACTGAGCTATCGACGGCACGGCTTTTACTCGTTCATCGATCCTGAAAATCGTTTCAAGTGCGAAATCAATGTTCTCCACTACTGTTCTTGCTCTTCACAAACTTTCACTATGAAGTATGTGGTCTGCAAAAGCAATCCGTCGAGCCGGATTCGAACCAGCGACCTAAGGATAGCTGCGACTCTACAGTCCTCCGCTCTACCAACTGAGCTATCGACGGCACGGCTTTTACTCGTTCATCGATCCTGAAAATCGTTTCAAGTGCGAAATCAATGTTCTCCACTACTGTTCTTGCTCTTCACAAACTTTCACTATGAAGTATGTGGTCTGCAAAAGCAATCCGTCGAGCCGGATTCGAACCAGCGACCTAAGGATAGCTGCGACTCTACAGTCCTCCGCTCTACCAACTGAGCTATCGACGGCACGGCTTTTACTCGTTCATCGATCCTGAAAATCGTTTCAAGTGCGAAATCAATGTTCTCCACTACTGTTCTTGCTCTTCACAAACTTTCACTATGAAGTATGTGGTCTGCAAAAGCAATCCGTCGAGCCGGATTCGAACCAGCGACCTAAGGATAGCTGCGACTCTACAGTCCTCCGCTCTACCAACTGAGCTATCGACGGCACAGCTTTTACTCGTTCATCGATCCTGAAAATCGTTTCAAGTGCGAAATCAATGTTCTCCACTACTGTTCTTGCTCTTCACAAACTTTCACTATGAAATGTGGTCTGCAAAAGCAATCCGTCGAGCCGGATTCGAACCAGCGACCTAAGGATAGCTGCGACTCTACAGTCCTCCGCTCTACCAACTGAGCTATCGACGGCACAGCTTTTACTCGTTCATCGATCCTGAAAATCGTTTCAAGTGCGAAATCAATGTTCTCCACTACTGTTCTTGCTCTTCACAAACTTTCACTATGAAGTATGTGGTCTGCAAAAGCAATCCGTCGAGCCGGATTCGAACCAGCGACCTAAGGATAGCTGCGACTCTACAGTCCTCCGCTCTACCAACTGAGCTATCGACGGCACAGCTTTTACTCGTTCATCGATCCTGAAAATCGTTTCAAGTGCGAAATCAATGTTCTCCACTACTGTTCTTGCTCTTCACAAACTTTCACTATGAAGTATGTGGTCTGCAAAAGCAATCCGTCGAGCCGGATTCGAACCAGCGACCTAAGGATAGCTGCGACTCTACAGTCCTCCGCTCTACCAACTGAGCTATCGACGGCACAGCTTTTACTCGTTCATCGATCCTGAAAATCGTTTCAAGTGCGAAATCAATGTTCTCCACTACTGTTCTTGCTCTTCACAAACTTTCACTATGAAGTATGTGGTCTGCAAAAGCAATCCGTCGAGCCGGATTCGAACCAGCGACCTAAGGATAGCTGCGACTCTACAGTCCTCCGCTCTACCAACTGAGCTATCGACGGCACAGCTTTTACTCGTTCATCGATCCTGAAAATCGTTTCAAGTGCGAAATCAATGTTCTCCACTACTGTTCTTGCTCTTCACAAACTTTCACTATGAAGTATGTGGTCTGCAAAAGCAATCCGTCGAGCCGGATTCGAACCAGCGACCTAAGGATAGCTGCGACTCTACAGTCCTCCGCTCTACCAACTGAGCTATCGACGGCACGGCTTTTACTCGTTCATCGATCCTGAAAATCGTTTCAAGTGCGAAATCAATGTTCTCCACTACTGTTCTTGCTCTTCACAAACTTTCACTATGAAGTATGCGGTCTGCAAAAGCAATCCGTCGAGCCGGATTCGAACCAGCGACCTAAGGATAGCTGCGACTCTACAGTCCTCCGCTCTACCAACTGAGCTATCGACGGCACGGCTTTTACTCGTTCATCGATCCTGAAAATCGTTTCAAGTGCGAAATCAATGTTCTCCACTACTGTTCTTGCTCTTCACAAACTTTCACTATGAAGTATGTGGTCTGCAAAAGCAATCCGTCGAGCCGGATTCGAACCAGCGACCTAAGGATAGCTGCGACTCTACAGTCCTCCGCTCTACCAACTGAGCTATCGACGGCACAGCTTTTACTCGTTCATCGATCCTGAAAATCGTTTCAAGTGCGAAATCAATGTTCTCCACTACTGTTCTTGCTCTTCACAAACTTTCACTATGAAGTATGCGGTCTGCAAAAGCAATCCGTCGAGCCGGATTCGAACCAGCGACCTAAGGATAGCTGCGACTCTACAGTCCTCCGCTCTACCAACTGAGCTATCGACGGCACGGCTTTTACTCGTTCATCGATCCTGAAAATCGTTTCAAGTGCGAAATCAATGTTCTCCACTACTGTTCTTGCTCTTCACAAACTTTCACTATGAAGTATGCGGTCTGCAAAAGAATCCGTCGAGCCGGATTCGAACCAGCGACCTAAGGATAGCTGCGACTCTACAGTCCTCTACCAACTGAGCTATCGACGGCACGGCTTTTACTCGTTCATCGATCCTGAAAATCGTTTCAAGTGCGAAATCAATGTTCTCCACTACTGTTCTTGCTCTTCACAAACTTTCACTATGAAGTATGTGGTCTGCAAAAGCAATCCGTCGAGCCGGATTCGAACCAGCGACCTAAGGATAGCTGCGACTCTACAGTCCTCCGCTCTACCAACTGAGCTATCGACGGCACAGCTTTTACTCGTTCATCGATCCTGAAAATCGTTTCAAGTGCGAAATCAATGTTCTCCACTACTGTTCTTGCTCTTCACAAACTTTCACTATGAAGTATGTGGTCTGCAAAAGCAATCCGTCGAGCCGGATTCGAACCAGCGACCTAAGGATAGCTGCGACTCTACAGTCCTCCGCTCTACCAACTGAGCTATCGACGGCACGGCTTTTACTCGTTCATCGATCCTGAAAATCGTTTCAAGTGCGAAATCAATGTTCTCCACTACTGTTCTTGCTCTTCACAAACTTTCACTATGAAGTATGTGGTCTGCAAAAGCAATCCGTCGAGCCGGATTCGAACCAGCGACCTAAGGATAGCTGCGACTCTACAGTCCTCCGCTCTACCAACTGAGCTATCGACGGCACAGCTTTTACTCGTTCATCGATCCTGAAAATCGTTTCAAGTGCGAAATCAATGTTCTCCACTACTGTTCTTGCTCTTCACAAACTTTCACTATGAAGTATGTGGTCTGCAAAAGCAATCCGTCGAGCCGGATTCGAACCAGCGACCTAAGGATAGCTGCGACTCTACAGTCCTCCGCTCTACCAACTGAGCTATCGACGGCACGGCTTTTACTCGTTCATCGATCCTGAAAATCGTTTCAAGTGCGAAATCAATGTTCTCCACTACTGTTCTTGCTCTTCACAAACTTTCACTATGAAGTATGCGGTCTGCAAAAGCAATCCGTCGAGCCGGATTCGAACCAGCGACCTAAGGATAGCTGCGATTCTACAGTCCTCCGCTCTACCAACTGAGCTATCGACGGCACGGCTTTTACTCGTTCATCGATCCTGAAAATCGTTTCAAGTGCGAAATCAATGTTCTCCACTACTGTTCTTGCTCTTCACAAACTTTCACTATGAAGTATGTGGTCTGCAAAAGCAATCCGTCGAGCCGGATTCGAACCAGCGACCTAAGGATAGCTGCGACTCTACAGTCCTCCGCTCTACCAACTGAGCTATCGACGGCACAGCTTTTACTCGTTCATCGATCCTGAAAATCGTTTCAAGTGCGAAATCAATGTTCTCCACTACTGTTCTTGCTCTTCACAAACTTTCACTATGAAGTATGTGGTCTGCAAAAGCAATCCGTCGAGCCGGATTCGAACCAGCGACCTAAGGATAGCTGCGACTCTACAGTCCTCCGCTCTACCAACTGAGCTATCGACGGCACGGCTTTTACTCGTTCATCGATCCTGAAAATCGTTTCAAGTGCGAAATCAATGTTCTCCACTACTGTTCTTGCTCTTCACAAACTTTCACTATGAAGTATGTGGTCTGCAAAAGCAATCCGTCGAGCCGGATTCGAACCAGCGACCTAAGGATAGCTGCGACCCTACAGTCCTCCGCTCTACCAACTGAGCTATCGACGGCACAGCTTTTACTCGTTCATCGATCCTGAAAATCGTTTCAAGTGCGAAATCAATGTTCTCCACTACTGTTCTTGCTCTTCACAAACTTTCACTATGAAGTATGTGGTCTGCAAAAGCAATCCGTCGAGCCGGATTCGAACCAGCGACCTAAGGATAGCTGCGACTCTACAGTCCTCCGCTCTACCAACTGAGCTATCGACGGCACAGCTTTTACTCGTTCATCGATCCTGAAAATCGTTTCAAGTGCGAAATCAATGTTCTCCACTACTGTTCTTGCTCTTCACAAACTTTCACTATGAAGTATGTGGTCTGCAAAAGCAATCCGTCGAGCCGGATTCGAACCAGCGACCTAAGGATAGCTGCGACTCTACAGTCCTCCGCTCTACCAACTGAGCTATCGACGGCACGGCTTTTACTCGTTCATCGATCCTGAAAATCGTTTCAAGTGCGAAATCAATGTTCTCCACTACTGTTCTTGCTCTTCACAAACTTTCACTATGAAGTATGCGGTCTGCAAAAGCAATCCGTCGAGCCGGATTCGAACCAGCGACCTAAGGATAGCTGCGACTCTACAGTCCTCCGCTCTACCAACTGAGCTATCGACGGCACGGCTTTTACTCGTTCATCGATCCTGAAAATCGTTTCAAGTGCGAAATCAATGTTCTCCACTACTGTTCTTGCTCTTCACAAACTTTCACTATGAAGTATGTGGTCTGCAAAAGCAATCCGTCGAGCCGGATTCGAACCAGCGACCTAAGGATAGCTGCGACTCTACAGTCCTCCGCTCTACCAACTGAGCTATCGACGGCACAGCTTTTACTCGTTCATCGATCCTGAAAATCGTTTCAAGTGCGAAATCAATGTTCTCCACTACTGTTCTTGCTCTTCACAAACTTTCACTATGAAGTATGCGGTCTGCAAAAGCAATCCGTCGAGCCGGATTCGAACCAGCGACCTAAGGATAGCTGCGACTCTACAGTCCTCCGCTCTACCAACTGAGCTATCGACGGCACGGCTTTTACTCGTTCATCGATCCTGAAAATCGTTTCAAGTGCGAAATCAATGTTCTCCACTACTGTTCTTGCTCTTCACAAACTTTCACTATGAAGTATGCGGTCTGCAAAAGAATCCGTCGAGCCGGATTCGAACCAGCGACCTAAGGATAGCTGCGACTCTACAGTCCTCTACCAACTGAGCTATCGACGGCACGGCTTTTACTCGTTCATCGATCCTGAAAATCGTTTCAAGTGCGAAATCAATGTTCTCCACTACTGTTCTTGCTCTTCACAAACTTTCACTATGAAGTATGTGGTCTGCAAAAGCAATCCGTCGAGCCGGATTCGAACCAGCGACCTAAGGATAGCTGCGACTCTACAGTCCTCCGCTCTACCAACTGAGCTATCGACGGCACAGCTTTTACTCGTTCATCGATCCTGAAAATCGTTTCAAGTGCGAAATCAATGTTCTCCACTACTGTTCTTGCTCTTCACAAACTTTCACTATGAAGTATGTGGTCTGCAAAAGCAATCCGTCGAGCCGGATTCGAACCAGCGACCTAAGGATAGCTGCGACTCTACAGTCCTCCGCTCTACCAACTGAGCTATCGACGGCACGGCTTTTACTCGTTCATCGATCCTGAAAATCGTTTCAAGTGCGAAATCAATGTTCTCCACTACTGTTCTTGCTCTTCACAAACTTTCACTATGAAGTATGTGGTCTGCAAAAGCAATCCGTCGAGCCGGATTCGAACCAGCGACCTAAGGATAGCTGCGACTCTACAGTCCTCCGCTCTACCAACTGAGCTATCGACGGCACAGCTTTTACTCGTTCATCGATCCTGAAAATCGTTTCAAGTGCGAAATCAATGTTCTCCACTACTGTTCTTGCTCTTCACAAACTTTCACTATGAAGTATGTGGTCTGCAAAAGCAATCCGTCGAGCCGGATTCGAACCAGCGACCTAAGGATAGCTGCGACTCTACAGTCCTCCGCTCTACCAACTGAGCTATCGACGGCACGGCTTTTACTCGTTCATCGATCCTGAAAATCGTTTCAAGTGCGAAATCAATGTTCTCCACTACTGTTCTTGCTCTTCACAAACTTTCACTATGAAGTATGCGGTCTGCAAAAGCAATCCGTCGAGCCGGATTCGAACCAGCGACCTAAGGATAGCTGCGATTCTACAGTCCTCCGCTCTACCAACTGAGCTATCGACGGCACGGCTTTTACTCGTTCATCGATCCTGAAAATCGTTTCAAGTGCGAAATCAATGTTCTCCACTACTGTTCTTGCTCTTCACAAACTTTCACTATGAAGTATGTGGTCTGCAAAAGCAATCCGTCGAGCCGGATTCGAACCAGCGACCTAAGGATAGCTGCGACTCTACAGTCCTCCGCTCTACCAACTGAGCTATCGACGGCACAGCTTTTACTCGTTCATCGATCCTGAAAATCGTTTCAAGTGCGAAATCAATGTTCTCCACTACTGTTCTTGCTCTTCACAAACTTTCACTATGAAGTATGTGGTCTGCAAAAGCAATCCGTCGAGCCGGATTCGAACCAGCGACCTAAGGATAGCTGCGACTCTACAGTCCTCCGCTCTACCAACTGAGCTATCGACGGCACGGCTTTTACTCGTTCATCGATCCTGAAAATCGTTTCAAGTGCGAAATCAATGTTCTCCACTACTGTTCTTGCTCTTCACAAACTTTCACTATGAAGTATGTGGTCTGCAAAAGCAATCCGTCGAGCCGGATTCGAACCAGCGACCTAAGGATAGCTGCGACCCTACAGTCCTCCGCTCTACCAACTGAGCTATCGACGGCACAGCTTTTACTCGTTCATCGATCCTGAAAATCGTTTCAAGTGCGAAATCAATGTTCTCCACTACTGTTCTTGCTCTTCACAAACTTTCACTATGAAGTATGTGGTCTGCAAAAGCAATCCGTCGAGCCGGATTCGAACCAGCGACCTAAGGATAGCTGCGACTCTACAGTCCTCCGCTCTACCAACTGAGCTATCGACGGCACGGCTTTTACTCGTTCATCGATCCTGAAAATCGTTTCAAGTGCGAAATCAATGTTCTCCACTACTGTTCTTGCTCTTCACAAACTTTCACTATGAAGTATGCGGTCTGCAAAAGAATCCGTCGAGCCGGATTCGAACCAGCGACCTAAGGATAGCTGCGACTCTACAGTCCTCTACCAACTGAGCTATCGACGGCACGGCTTTTACTCGTTCATCGATCCTGAAAATCGTTTCAAGTGCGAAATCAATGTTCTCCACTACTGTTCTTGCTCTTCACAAACTTTCACTATGAAGTATGTGGTCTGCAAAAGCAATCCGTCGAGCCGGATTCGAACCAGCGACCTAAGGATAGCTGCGACTCTACAGTCCTCCGCTCTACCAACTGAGCTATCGACGGCACAGCTTTTACTCGTTCATCGATCCTGAAAATCGTTTCAAGTGCGAAATCAATGTTCTCCACTACTGTTCTTGCTCTTCACAAACTTTCACTATGAAGTATGTGGTCTGCAAAAGCAATCCGTCGAGCCGGATTCGAACCAGCGACCTAAGGATAGCTGCGACTCTACAGTCCTCCGCTCTACCAACTGAGCTATCGACGGCACGGCTTTTACTCGTTCATCGATCCTGAAAATCGTTTCAAGTGCGAAATCAATGTTCTCCACTACTGTTCTTGCTCTTCACAAACTTTCACTATGAAGTATGTGGTCTGCAAAAGCAATCCGTCGAGCCGGATTCGAACCAGCGACCTAAGGATAGCTGCGACTCTACAGTCCTCCGCTCTACCAACTGAGCTATCGACGGCACAGCTTTTACTCGTTCATCGATCCTGAAAATCGTTTCAAGTGCGAAATCAATGTTCTCCACTACTGTTCTTGCTCTTCACAAACTTTCACTATGAAGTATGTGGTCTGCAAAAGCAATCCGTCGAGCCGGATTCGAACCAGCGACCTAAGGATAGCTGCGACTCTACAGTCCTCCGCTCTACCAACTGAGCTATCGACGGCACGGCTTTTACTCGTTCATCGATCCTGAAAATCGTTTCAAGTGCGAAATCAATGTTCTCCACTACTGTTCTTGCTCTTCACAAACTTTCACTATGAAGTATGCGGTCTGCAAAAGCAATCCGTCGAGCCGGATTCGAACCAGCGACCTAAGGATAGCTGCGATTCTACAGTCCTCCGCTCTACCAACTGAGCTATCGACGGCACGGCTTTTACTCGTTCATCGATCCTGAAAATCGTTTCAAGTGCGAAATCAATGTTCTCCACTACTGTTCTTGCTCTTCACAAACTTTCACTATGAAGTATGTGGTCTGCAAAAGCAATCCGTCGAGCCGGATTCGAACCAGCGACCTAAGGATAGCTGCGACTCTACAGTCCTCCGCTCTACCAACTGAGCTATCGACGGCACAGCTTTTACTCGTTCATCGATCCTGAAAATCGTTTCAAGTGCGAAATCAATGTTCTCCACTACTGTTCTTGCTCTTCACAAACTTTCACTATGAAGTATGTGGTCTGCAAAAGCAATCCGTCGAGCCGGATTCGAACCAGCGACCTAAGGATAGCTGCGACTCTACAGTCCTCCGCTCTACCAACTGAGCTATCGACGGCACGGCTTTTACTCGTTCATCGATCCTGAAAATCGTTTCAAGTGCGAAATCAATGTTCTCCACTACTGTTCTTGCTCTTCACAAACTTTCACTATGAAGTATGTGGTCTGCAAAAGCAATCCGTCGAGCCGGATTCGAACCAGCGACCTAAGGATAGCTGCGACCCTACAGTCCTCCGCTCTACCAACTGAGCTATCGACGGCACAGCTTTTACTCGTTCATCGATCCTGAAAATCGTTTCAAGTGCGAAATCAATGTTCTCCACTACTGTTCTTGCTCTTCACAAACTTTCACTATGAAGTATGTGGTCTGCAAAAGCAATCCGTCGAGCCGGATTCGAACCAGCGACCTAAGGATAGCTGCGACTCTACAGTCCTCCGCTCTACCAACTGAGCTATCGACGGCACGGCTTTTACTCGTTCATCGATCCTGAAAATCGTTTCAAGTGCGAAATCAATGTTCTCCACTACTGTTCTTGCTCTTCACAAACTTTCACTATGAAGTATGTGGTCTGCAAAAGCAATCCGTCGAGCCGGATTCGAACCAGCGACCTAAGGATAGCTGCGACTCTACAGTCCTCCGCTCTACCAACTGAGCTATCGACGGCACAGCTTTTACTCGTTCATCGATCCTGAAAATCGTTTCAAGTGCGAAATCAATGTTCTCCACTACTGTTCTTGCTCTTCACAAACTTTCACTATGAAGTATGCGGTCTGCAAAAGCAATCCGTCGAGCCGGATTCGAACCAGCGACCTAAGGATAGCTGCGACTCTACAGTCCTCCGCTCTACCAACTGAGCTATCGACGGCACGGCTTTTACTCGTTCATCGATCCTGAAAATCGTTTCAAGTGCGAAATCAATGTTCTCCACTACTGTTCTTGCTCTTCACAAACTTTCACTATGAAGTATGTGGTCTGCAAAAGCAATCCGTCGAGCCGGATTCGAACCAGCGACCTAAGGATAGCTGCGACTCTACAGTCCTCCGCTCTACCAACTGAGCTATCGACGGCACAGCTTTTACTCGTTCATCGATCCTGAAAATCGTTTCAAGTGCGAAATCAATGTTCTCCACTACTGTTCTTGCTCTTCACAAACTTTCACTATGAAGTATGCGGTCTGCAAAAGCAATCCGTCGAGCCGGATTCGAACCAGCGACCTAAGGATAGCTGCGACTCTACAGTCCTCCGCTCTACCAACTGAGCTATCGACGGCACGGCTTTTACTCGTTCATCGATCCTGAAAATCGTTTCAAGTGCGAAATCAATGTTCTCCACTACTGTTCTTGCTCTTCACAAACTTTCACTATGAAGTATGTGGTCTGCAAAAGCAATCCGTCGAGCCGGATTCGAACCAGCGACCTAAGGATAGCTGCGACTCTACAGTCCTCCGCTCTACCAACTGAGCTATCGACGGCACAGCTTTTACTCGTTCATCGATCCTGAAAATCGTTTCAAGTGCGAAATCAATGTTCTCCACTACTGTTCTTGCTCTTCACAAACTTTCACTATGAAGTATGCGGTCTGCAAAAGCAATCCGTCGAGCCGGATTCGAACCAGCGACCTAAGGATAGCTGCGACTCTACAGTCCTCCGCTCTACCAACTGAGCTATCGACGGCACGGCTTTTACTCGTTCATCGATCCTGAAAATCGTTTCAAGTGCGAAATCAATGTTCTCCACTACTGTTCTTGCTCTTCACAAACTTTCACTATGAAGTATGTGGTCTGCAAAAGCAATCCGTCGAGCCGGATTCGAACCAGCGACTTAAGGATAGCTGCGACTCTACAGTCCTCCGCTCTACCAACTGAGCTATCGACGGCACAGCTTTTACTCGTTCATCGATCCTGAAAATCGTTTCAAGTGCGAAATCAATGTTCTCCACTACTGTTCTTGCTCTTCACAAACTTTCACTATGAAGTATGTGGTCTGCAAAAGCAATCCGTCGAGCCGGATTCGAACCAGCGACCTAAGGATAGCTGCGACTCTACAGTCCTCCGCTCTACCAACTGAGCTATCGACGGCACAGCTTTTACTCGTTCATCGATCCTGAAAATCGTTTCAAGTGCGAAATCAATGTTCTCCACTACTGTTCTTGCTCTTCACAAACTTTCACTATGAAGTATGTGGTCTGCAAAAGCAATCCGTCGAGCCGGATTCGAACCAGCGACCTAAGGATAGCTGCGACTCTACAGTCCTCCGCTCTACCAACTGAGCTATCGACGGCACAGCTTTTACTCGTTCATCGATCCTGAAAATCGTTTCAAGTGCGAAATCAATGTTCTCCACTACTGTTCTTGCTCTTCACAAACTTTCACTATGAAGTATGTGGTCTGCAAAAGCAATCCGTCGAGCCGGATTCGAACCAGCGACCTAAGGATAGCTGCGACTCTACAGTCCTCCGCTCTACCAACTGAGCTATCGACGGCACGGCTTTTACTCGTTCATCGATCCTGAAAATCGTTTCAAGTGCGAAATCAATGTTCTCCACTACTGTTCTTGCTCTTCACAAACTTTCACTATGAAGTATGTGGTCTGCAAAAGCAATCCGTCGAGCCGGATTCGAACCAGCGACCTAAGGATAGCTGCGACTCTACAGTCCTCCGCTCTACCAACTGAGCTATCGACGGCACGGCTTTTACTCGTTCATCGATCCTGAAAATCGTTTCAAGTGCGAAATCAATGTTCTCCACTACTGTTCTTGCTCTTCACAAACTTTCACTATGAAGTATGTGGTCTGCAAAAGCAATCCGTCGAGCCGGATTCGAACCAGCGACCTAAGGATAGCTGCGACTCTACAGTCCTCCGCTCTACCAACTGAGCTATCGACGGCACAGCTTTTACTCGTTCATCGATCCTGAAAATCGTTTCAAGTGCGAAATCAATGTTCTCCACTACTGTTCTTGCTCTTCACAAACTTTCACTATGAAGTATGCGGTCTGCAAAAGCAATCCGTCGAGCCGGATTCGAACCAGCGACCTAAGGATAGCTGCGACTCTACAGTCCTCCGCTCTACCAACTGAGCTATCGACGGCACGGCTTTTACTCGTTCATCGATCCTGAAAATCGTTTCAAGTGCGAAATCAATGTTCTCCACTACTGTTCTTGCTCTTCACAAACTTTCACTATGAAGTATGTGGTCTGCAAAAGCAATCCGTCGAGCCGGATTCGAACCAGCGACCTAAGGATAGCTGCGACTCTACAGTCCTCCGCTCTACCAACTGAGCTATCGACGGCACAGCTTTTACTCGTTCATCGATCCTGAAAATCGTTTCAAGTGCGAAATCAATGTTCTCCACTACTGTTCTTGCTCTTCACAAACTTTCACTATGAAGTATGCGGTCTGCAAAAGCAATCCGTCGAGCCGGATTCGAACCAGCGACCTAAGGATAGCTGCGACTCTGCAGTCCTCCGCTCTACCAACTGAGCTATCGACGGCACGGCTTTTACTCGTTCATCGATCCTGAAAATCGTTTCAAGTGCGAAATCAATGTTCTCCACTACTGTTCTTGCTCTTCACAAACTTTCACTATGAAGTATGTGGTCTGCAAAAGCAATCCGTCGAGCCGGATTCGAACCAGCGACCTAAGGATAGCTGCGACTCTACAGTCCTCCGCTCTACCAACTGAGCTATCGACGGCACAGCTTTTACTCGTTCATCGATCCTGAAAATCGTTTCAAGTGCGAAATCAATGTTCTCCACTACTGTTCTTGCTCTTCACAAACTTTCACTATGAAGTATGTGGTCTGCAAAAGCAATCCGTCGAGCCGGATTCGAACCAGCGACCTAAGGATAGCTGCGACTCTACAGTCCTCCGCTCTACCAACTGAGCTATCGACGGCACAGCTTTTACTCGTTCATCGATCCTGAAAATCGTTTCAAGTGCGAAATCAATGTTCTCCACTACTGTTCTTGCTCTTCACAAACTTTCACTATGAAGTATGTGGTCTGCAAAAGCAATCCGTCGAGCCGGATTCGAACCAGCGACCTAAGGATAGCTGCGACTCTACAGTCCTCCGCTCTACCAACTGAGCTATCGACGGCACAGCTTTTACTCGTTCATCGATCCTGAAAATCGTTTCAAGTGCGAAATCAATGTTCTCCACTACTGTTCTTGCTCTTCACAAACTTTCACTATGAAGTATGTGGTCTGCAAAAGCAATCCGTCGAGCCGGATTCGAACCGGCGACCTAAGGATAGCTGCGACTCTACAGTCCTCCGCTCTACCAACTGAGCTATCGACGGCACGGCTTTTACTCGTTCATCGATCCTGAAAATCGTTTCAAGTGCGAAATCAATGTTCTCCACTACTGTTCTTGCTCTTCACAAACTTTCACTATGAAGTATGTGGTCTGCAAAAGCGAAGCAATCCGTCGAGCCGGATTCGAACCAGCGACCTAAGGATAGCTGCGACTCTACAGTCCTCCGCTCTACCAACTGAGCTATCGACGGCACAGCTTTTACTCGTTCATTGATCCTGAAAATCGTTCCAAGTGCGAAATCAATGTTCTCCACTACTGTTCTTGCTCTTCACAAACTTTCACTATGAAGTATGTGGTCTGCAAAAGCAATCCGTCGAGCCGGATTCGAACCAGCGACCTAAGGATAGCTGCGACTCTACAGTCCTCCGCTCTACCAACTGAGCTATCGACGGCACGGCTTTTACTCGTTCATCGATCCTGAAAATCGTTTCAAGTGCGAAATCAATGTTCTCCACTACTGTTCTTGCTCTTCACAAACTTTCACTATGAAGTATGTGGTCTGCAAAAGCAATCCGTCGAGCCGGATTCGAACCAGCGACCTAAGGATAGCTGCGACTCTACAGTCCTCCGCTCTACCAACTGAGCTATCGACGGCACAGCTTTTACTCGTTCATCGATCCTGAAAATCGTTTCAAGTGCGAAATCAATGTTCTCCACTACTGTTCTTGCTCTTCACAAACTTTCACTATGAAGTATGTGGTCTGCAAAAGCAATCCGTCGAGCCGGATTCGAACCAGCGACCTAAGGATAGCTGCGACTCTACAGTCCTCCGCTCTACCAACTGAGCTATCGACGGCACAGCTTTTACTCGTTCATCGATCCTGAAAATCGTTTCAAGTGCGAAATCAATGTTCTCCACTACTGTTCTTGCTCTTCACAAACTTTCACTATGAAGTATGTGGTCTGCAAAAGCAATCCGTCGAGCCGGATTCGAACCAGCGACCTAAGGATAGCTGCGACTCTACAGTCCTCCGCTCTACCAACTGAGCTATCGACGGCACGGCTTTTACTCGTTCATCGATCCTGAAAATCGTTTCAAGTGCGAAATCAATGTTCTCCACTACTGTTCTTGCTCTTCACAAACTTTCACTATGAAGTATGTGGTCTGCAAAAGCGAAGCAATCCGTCGAGCCGGATTCGAACCAGCGACCTAAGGATAGCTGCGACTCTACAGTCCTCCGCTCTACCAACTGAGCTATCGACGGCACAGCTTTTACTCGTTCATTGATCCTGAAAATCGTTCCAAGTGCGAAATCAATGTTCTCCACTACTGTTCTTGCTCTTCACAAACTTTCAATATGAAGTATGTGGTCTGCAAAAGCAATCCGTCGAGCCGGATTCGAACCAGCGACCTAAGGATAGCTGCGACTCTACAGTCCTCCGCTCTACCAACTGAGCTATCGACGGCACGGCTTTTACTCGTTCATCGATCCTGAAAATCGTTTCAAGTGCGAAATCAATGTTCTCCACTACTGTTCTTGCTCTTCACAAACTTTCACTATGAAGTATGTGGTCTGCAAAAGCAATCCGTCGAGCCGGATTCGAACCAGCGACCTAAGGATAGCTGCGACTCTACAGTCCTCCGCTCTACCAACTGAGCTATCGACGGCACAGCTTTTACTCGTTCATCGATCCTGAAAATCGTTCCAAGTGCGAAATCAATGTTCTCCACTACTGTTCTTGCTCTTCACAAACTTTCACTATGAAGTATGTGGTCTGCAAAAGCAATCCGTCGAGCCGGATTCGAACCAGCGACCTAAGGATAGCTGCGACTCTACAGTCCTCCGCTCTACCAACTGAGCTATCGACGGCACAGCTTTTACTCGTTCATCGATCCTGAAAATCGTTTCAAGTGCGAAATCAATGTTCTCCACTACTGTTCTTGCTCTTCACAAACTTTCACTATGAAGTATGTGGTCTGCAAAAGCAATCCGTCGAGCCGGATTCGAACCAGCGACCTAAGGATAGCTGCGACTCTACAGTCCTCCGCTCTACCAACTGAGCTATCGACGGCACAGCTTTTACTCGTTCATCGATCCTGAAAATCGTTTCAAGTGCGAAATCAATGTTCTCCACTACTGTTCTTGCTCTTCACAAACTTTCAATATGAAGTATGTGGTCTGCAAAAGCAATCCGTCGAGCCGGACTCGAACCAGCGACCTAGGGATAGCTGCGACTCTACAGTCCTCCGCTCTACCAACTGAGCTATCGACGGCACAGCTTTTACTCGTTCATCGATCCTGAAAATCGTTCCAAGTGCGAAATCAATGTTCTCCACTACTGTTCTTGCTCTTCACAAACTTTCACTATGAAGTATGTGGTCTGCAAAAGCAATCCGTCGAGCCGGATTCGAACCAGCGACCTAAGGATAGCTGCGACTCTACAGTCCTCCGCTCTACCAACTGAGCTATCGACGGCACAGCTTTTACTCGTTCATCGATCCTGAAAATCGTTTCAAGTGCGAAATCAATGTTCTCCACTACTGTTCTTGCTCTTCACAAACTTTCACTATGAAGTATGTGGTCTGCAAAAGCAATCCGTCGAGCCGGATTCGAACCAGCGACCTAAGGATAGCTGCGACTCTACAGTCCTCCGCTCTACCAACTGAGCTATCGACGGCACAGCTTTTACTCGTTCATCGATCCTGAAAATCGTTTCAAGTGCGAAATCAATGTTCTCCACTACTGTTCTTGCTCTTCACAAACTTTCAATATGAAGTATGTGGTCTGCAAAAGCAATCCGTCGAGCCGGATTCGAACCAGCGACCTAAGGATAGCTGCGACTCTACAGTCCTCCGCTCTACCAACTGAGCTATCGACGGCACAGCTTTTACTCGTTCATCGATCCTGAAAATCGTTTTAAGTGCGAAATCAATGTTCTCCACTACTGTTCTTGCTCTTCACAAACTTTCAATATGAAGTATGTGGTCTGCAAAAGCAATCCGTCGAGCCGGATTCGAACCAGCGACCTAAGGATAGCTGCGACTCTACAGTCCTCCGCTCTACCAACTGAGCTATCGACGGCACAGCTTTTACTCGTTCATCGATCCTGAAAATCGTTTCAAGTGCGAAATCAATGTTCTCCACTACTGTTCTTGCTCTTCACAAACTTTCACTATGAAGTATGTGGTCTGCAAAAGCAATCCGTCGAGCCGGATTCGAACCAGCGACCTAAGGATAGCTGCGACTCTACAGTCCTCCGCTCTACCAACTGAGCTATCGACGGCACAGCTTTTACTCGTTCATCGAGTACTCTGCGTTGATACCACTGCTAATCAATGTTCTCCACTACTGTTCTTGCTCTTCACAAACTTTCACTATGAAGTATGTGGTCTGCAAAAGCAATCCGTCGAGCCGGATTCGAACCAGCGACCTAAGGATAGCTGCGACTCTACAGTCCTCCGCTCTACCAACTGAGCTATCGACGGCACAGCTTTTACTTGTTCATCGATCCTGAAAATCGTTTCAAGTGCGAAATCAATGTTCTCCACTACTGTTCTTGCTCTTCACAAACTTTCACTATGAAGTATGTGGTCTGCAAAAGCAATCCGTCGAGCCGGATTCGAACCAGCGACCTTAGGATAGCTGCGACTCTACAGTCCCTCCGCTCTACCAACTGAGCTATCGACTGCACAGCTTTTCACTCGTTTATGGATTTTGAAAATCGTTTCAAGTAAATCAATGTTCTCCACTACTGTTCTTGCTCTTCACAAAAGATCAACATGCAGTTAAATCGGAGGAGTCACCATCATGAGTTGTTCGAATCCGGCTCGACGGATTGCTTTTGCAGACCACATACTTCATAGTAAAAATTTGTGAAATCTTATCCAAATTTACTAGTTTTGGAGTTATGGGACAAGTGCGACTTAGTTGACAACGTAAAATCTTTCATTGAACTAAGGTAGATAAGCAAATAAATATATTTCGTCATAGCCGAAGCTCTACCAGTTTTACGGAGGTGAACTGGCGGATTACCCTACAAACTGTACCGCTAATTATTTTTTACACATTTAGCCTCAATAGTAGTGGAATAAAAAGTAACTTCAGCATGCAAGGAACCCTTTGTCTCTACTGTAGAGTTCAAAATATTTGGTGATTCTATCAAGTTTCGATATCATACAAGTTGCAATACAATCTTCTGTCTGGAAGAAAACTACAGAAAATGCCGCTCGTTGCACAGTCCTTTATAGCAGTCGGCTAACGCCCTCACGTAAGCCTGGGTCCATCTTTGTTCAACCAGCGCTGACATGATGGCGTTGGTTTCAACGTTGTTAAAGGCTTTCTTGAAGTCGACAAAGGTTTGACGAGCGGCGGTCGCTATTCCCGGCAGAAATCAATGACCCTCGAAACCGTCTGGATGTAGCCATTGCAGTTGAACTCTTTGCGAGATCCAGCTTGTTAATGAGGCTGGGCTTCATCCAATGTCCTAGATATGCGAGCAAGGATAATCCCTGTGTAAAACACACTCAGCAGTCATATTGGGCGGCAGTTCCGAAGATCCGTCCCTTTTCAAAGAGAAGGACGCTCTTAATTGATCTCCACTGGTCAGGAATCCTTGTCCTCCTACTGCAAAAGTCGGGAGGATGTGTTCCTGGAGCACCGTGGATGTTTCCGCGGTCTGAATCGCGGTACGTCAGCAGGTAGAATTCGTGGTGGTACTTCTCCGGTGAGAACAACGAGCCTCGGCATTTGTGTTGAAGAGAAGAGGTTGGTGTAGAAGTTCTTCGCGATGGATTCCATCTTATATGGGAAGAAGTCGAGGTCCCGTCTTCGTTCAATAATGTACCCAGCGGCACGGGAATTTCACAGAGATCCTTCGGCACTTTCTGAGACTTCGTCTTCCTTCGGCTGCTTCCTATAGCAGTAACGAACGGAAATTTTTACCGCATGAACGAATATCGAGTGATTGAATTTTTGGAAGATTTTCAAACGAACGAATATCGAATTACTGCTATTCGTAAAATTTCCGAATGAGCTAATATTATTCCATTTCCGATCTTCATACTATTCGAATCCGGATATCTGAATATGGGCACACTCGAAAATTCAAACTTTCGAATATTCGAAAGACCCGAACTTGATCGAATATTTGACTATCTATTTGCATAAATAAATACTCGAACATTTAAAAGCTATTTTCAAACGTTCGAATGCGAAGTCGAGTATTCGAATGCACTATCGAATATTCGAATATGCAAGCAACGGTTTTTCGAAACTTCTTGAGTATTCGAACACTCGTGAGTTTCTTTCAAAACCCCTCAAATATTCGAATATTCGAATACGTCATTTTTCCAGGTAGTCGATGACCGAATTACTCGAATACAGACCTTTTCCATTTATTCGACTATTCGAATAATCGAATAAATGGACTTTCTCGAATATTTGAAGTCGGATATTTCGAATACGAACATTCGGTTTCAAGTATCCCAGGAAGAATAGCAAGCCAAGATACTGGAAGCAGCATGCTTCCAGTATCTTGGCTTGCTATCCTTCCTGGGATCCTCCTGCAAGACTGTTCAGCAATTGACGTGGCTATCGGTCGCTCAAGATAAAGTGCACTCGGATCTTCCCTCGGGAGTCTTCTTCTTTCAAGTTAAGTCGTAGTCTTCGTAATGCATTCGAAGTTCTTCTCGAAAGTTGCTGAGGAGCACCCTACAGTCCGTGTCAATCACATGTTACCTTTTCTTTACACGCAGTAAGCTTCGCGCCGAGTACTCTGCGTTGATACCACTGCTTAATATGGGCTTCATCGATTTTGCACGCATTGGAGTTCCGCACGCTGGGCCGTTGCGCATGCATAGTTTCCATGCGAAAGGGAGTATGTAATTGATATTGACTGTAAGCAGGCTCCCAGTCCTTTCAGAAGCCGGTCGTATCATGCGTTGGGTCCTCCTCGATGAGCCAAGCACGCTTGATTGAGCTCTTTCAACCTGTCACTGTCATAAACGACCTTCTTTCTTCTTGTGACGATGTGGCAGACCTTATTTTCCAGCTTTACTGAACCTGCCTTTGCTTAAAGAAGGCGATGATCGGAGTCACTGCAGAAGGATGGAACTACTAAGACTCAAGCAAGCTCCACCTTCGGTTGGTGTGAATGTGGTCAATCTCAGCATGAGCCGTTTCGCTGGGCGTTTCCCATGCCTACCAGCAATGTTCTCTATCATGAAGATATTTTCATGGAAAAGTCGTGCAGCGGAGAGAAGCCCAGCGAAAGGTTACCATTTTTGTTCTGGAACTCATATCCAAACTTCCCGACCCTATGTTCTTTTTCTAGTGGCATCAAGATTCTCGCATTAAAGTCTCCCATAACATTAGTCAAAGGACTTCTCGTTGACCTCCGACTTCGTAGAAACAATCTAGTTCTGATTCATCAGCTGCTACCGTTGGAAAGTAGCAGTTGATGATGCTGATGGTCTTTTGACGTCGAGCTCGTAGTCGTAGGATGGCAGTCAAGGTGATGGGGTTCTAGGAAAATCGACAAGATGGACAATAGATGGGTGGACGACACCAACCTCCAACGTTTCGTGACTGAACTTTCTCACCCGAATGATAAGGGTTCTATCGCTCATCTGTCGCACGTCCTTCTTCTTGGACTTCGTTTCCTGCAGAACGATAACGTGGTACTTGATGCGCTCTGTAGCGTCGAGAGAAACTGGAGGTCGCCGTTTGTGGAGACTGTCCTGACGCTGTAGCTGCAGAGCAGAGGGTAGTCTAATCCAGTCAGTCCAACCAATTCCATTAAGCTATATATCATACTAGCTGGCAAACCGGACTACGCCCGACCCTGTCAATAATATTTTCGCAATCAGCATGCTCACTTACCCCCCCCCCCCTCCGTGCCAATTCCCAGCCCCGTAGCTCGAACTTTTTGAAAAATCAATAAAATCGATATCGATCGATGACGAAAAGTAGCCTATGACACCCGCCGGGGCCCAAAGTGTATGCGTGCAAAGATTGATCCGGACCGGTTCAGAAATGGAATCTTATATTTGGAACATATGTACACACAGACAGATAGACATACAGACAGAGACATACAAACAGACATTCAGCTTTATATATCTCTTGATCACCACTTTCACGCTGACGACGTCGCGTCGCAATCCATTTTTTGATTTGAACGAGAAAAATTTCAAAAAAAGCACCATAAACCAGATTGGCATTGACGTGCGCCTCAACTTATAGGGAAAGCTACCTAACTTAGCTCGGCCTTTTGGTAAAAGGCATATATGGTCTGAATTAGCTTCAAACGCTGATTCCAAATGTGCTAATCCTAGCTGCCACGCACCATTCCGAAGCGAGTTATGTGCTTTTTCACACGTAAAATTGGCATACTACTGAACATGAGAAGACTGCCTGTAGATAAAAATCCGCAAGAAAAAGGTGCTGAGGTATCGAAATAATAGGTTGTAAAGAAAGTCCCCGGGCACTCTCGGAAATTTCATTTTCAAACGCATTTTTTCGGCGTTCGGTCGGACATTGACAACAAGTTTTTTGTACTGTTTAGTAAAGGGAAGCCTAAAGTTTTCAATACGGTTTTTGATTTCATTTGATGCCAAGACGGTTTGATCTGCACATCAAAAAGAAAAATCTTTCCAACCACAAATATTTCACAATATTTCTTCTTACGGCCATTTTTTTGCGCAATTCAAAGAATTTCGTCCAAATTATGGGTAATCTGATTGAGAAGCCTGTTAACTTGTGACCGGCAGCTGCACTCGAGTTTTGCGATTTGCGCTCAGAAATTACAAGCTGTCCAACTTGCCTCTGACTGCAACTCTTTTCGCAGCTGGCGTCGCTTTTGTGGAGATCGCCACGCCTTGATAATGGGTCCAAAAGTTGTGCAAGACATTACCCCACCAATGTTTCCAGCAGTGGCGTACCCAGGATTTCGGCTCGGAGGGGGGGGGGGGCGCGACAAAAATTTTTTTCTAAAGAAGGTGCGTGGCGTTAGCCACGCACTCCGAAAAAATTTTTGGGGTGCTTCTCAAAACTTTTGCGGGTCCCCAACCCCTAAAATCTGGAAAAAAAGGGGCGTGGCTAACGCCACGCCCCCGAAAAAAATTTTTTGACAAGGCTAATTTGATTTTTTAAAAATTTTTAAAAATCATTTTAATTATTTACAAAAATAAACAAGTCACTTGCACATTTTTATCACCCATATAAGCAACTTTCAAAAATTTCGCGACCCATTCTCGGGGGGGGGGGGGGAGCGCCCCCCCCCCCCCCCCGCCCCCCCCCCCTCGGTACGCCACTGGTTTCCAGTAATCAAAGATTTGCCTTTCCGTACAAAACTAGAAGACTTCAAATCACTTACTCGAAAAATGGTGCATTTTTAGGAGCAATAAACGATTGTTACTTTCTGTGAAAAATTTTTTGCAGGTGCAGGTCCTTCAAAAACATAATGGTGTCCATAACAGCCCCAGCAGACTTCTATATAACTACAGCACTTGAGCTTTCCACTCCTCATCATGCCTGAGATAATCCTGCGCAAATAGGCCACTCTTCAGGACGATCCTTTTCTCTTCTGCGCATGCTGGTGGACCGCAGTGAGGTGCTGAAAAGCCAGCAAAACAAATATATGTTGTGGACAAAATTGTCTTTGTAATGAAGTTTGTAGCTTCAAAAAAGATCCAATCTGCTTGAAGTTACAGCGATTTAAAAAAAATTTCGCAAGTGCCCGGGAACTTTCTTTACAACCTAGCAGTACAAATCCAATCTTTTCTCACTAAAAAAGCTTAACGCAGGCGTATCAGCACTTAAATGATGATGACATGATGTCCGTGAGTCGATGAGCATGTCAATTTTGGGCAGGAAAAAGCACATAACTAGCTTCGGAATGGTGCGTGGCAGCTAAAAACAGCATATTTGAAATCAGCGTTTGAAGCTGATTCAGACCATGCATGTCTTTTGCCAAAAGGCCGAGCTAAGTTAAGTAGCTTCCATCTTATATATAAAGCTGAATGTCTGTTTGTCTGTATGTCTGTATGTCTGTCTGTCTGTCTGTATGTCTGTGTGTACGTATGTTCCGAATAGAAAATTTTCATTTCTGAACCGATCCGGACCAAACTTGGCACACATACACTACGGGCCCCGGCGGGTGTCATAGGCTACTTTTCGTCATCGATCGATATCGATTTTATCGATTTTTATCGATTTTTTTGCTGAGTTCACCTACGGGGCTGGGAGTTGGCACAGGGGGGTAATCGAGCATGGGGATTCCGAATACAATATTGGTTTTCAGGATTATCGATTACTTTTATCGATTTTTTTGCAAAGTTTGAGCTACGGGGCTGGAAGTTGGCACAGGGGGGTAATCGAGCATGGGGATTCCGAATACAATATTGGTTTTCAGGATTATCGATTACTTTTATCGATTTTATCGATTTTTTTGCAAAGTTTGAGCTAGGGGGCTGGGAGTTGGCACAGGGGGGTAATCGAGCATGCTGATCATCCCCAAGGGGGGTGATCAGCATGCTCGAACACCCCTGTGCCAAATTCCAGCCCCCTAGCTCAAATTTTCAAAAAATCGATAAAATCGATAAAAGTAATGGACGATCTTGAAAACTAATATTGTATTCGTAATCTGCATTATAGTTAGCACCGAATATTCGTGTTCGAATAACTTATTCGAAATATTCGACTATTCGAATATTCGAATAGTCGAATATTTGAGAAAGTCCATTTATTCGATTATTCGAATAGTCGAATAAATGAGAAAGGCCTATATTCGAACAATTCGTTCATTCGACCATTTCGAAAAATGACTTATTCGAATATTTGTTCATTCGACGAGTTTTAAATAAAGGTTATTCGAATATTCATTCATTCGAGTAGTTTCAAAAGATAGCTATTCGAATATTCGAAAATTCGAATATTGCATTCAAATATTCGAATAATATTCGAATATTTATTCGAAATAAGTCTAATATTCGATCAAGTTCGGTTATTCAAGTATTCGTTCATTCGAATTTTGGAATGTGCCAATATTCGAATATTCAAATTCGAATAAAATGAAAATCGAAAGTCGAATAATATTCGTTCATTCGAAGAATTTTCGAAAATCAATTATTCGATATTCATTCGTTCGAAAAATTTTCGAAAATCAATTATTCGATATTCATTCGTTCGAAAAAAAATTAAAAATTGATTATTCGATATTCGTTCATTCGGCGAAAATTTTTGTTCGTTACAACTATAATCTGCATGCTCGATTACCCTCTGTGCAAACTCCCAGCCCCGCAGGTCAAACTTTGCAAAAAAAATCGATAAAATCGATAGAAGTAATGGACGATCCTGAAAACTAATATTGTATTCGGAATCCCCATGCTCACTTCCCCTCTGTGCAAACTCCCAGCCCCGCAGGTCAAACTTTGCAAAAAAAATCGATAAAATCGATAAAAGTAATGGACGATCCTGAAAACTAATATTGTATTCGGAATCCCCATGCTCACTTCCCCCCTGTGCCAACTCCTAGCCCTGTAGGTGAACTCTGCCAAAAAATCGATAAAATCAATAAAAGCAATCGATAATTCTGAAAACTAATATTGTATTCGGAATCCCCATGCTCACTTCCCCCCCTGTGCCAACTCCTAGCCCTGTAGGTGAACTCTGCAAAAAGTCGATAAAAAGATCGATAACGAAAAGTGGACTGTGACACCCGCCGGGGGCCCGAAGTGTATGTGTGCCAAGTTTGGTCCGGATACGGCGGAGCCGGGTAAGCCAGCTAGTTGTTAGTAAAAACCAAATTTTGCATGTAAACACCTAATTCCTTTATTGCTTATCTTCTTGATAATCACCAGCTCCGATAGTTGTTTTTGGAACAATCACCACAAGAGAAATTAGTTTCTCCTCGTTTTCCCCGCACTGTGGATTGACTGGTCCGAAGCAACAATCTGCAATTCGAGATACCGCCAAATGTAAAAATTTAGACTTTTTATAGATTTTTATCTGGTTCTTAAGTTTCTTTTGTAATTGCTATCTGTTTTGCATTTTTTTTTCTGATTTTCCCAGGCAACCTTCACATTTTGGGAGACAAATATTCCAACATTCACTCTTGAGGCCCTTTCTCTACACTTTCGAAGACATGCCTCTTGGGCAAGTTTGAGCAAATGAGACTTCGAAAATCAACATATACTATGTTACTGTTACTGTTACTTTGTGAATACATAGTAGTAGTATACTAGTAGTATACTCATAGTATACTCAACATATACTCGTCGTGACCCAAGATGCTAACGCTACTTTACGATTTTGATATGATATATATGTTTCAGTTGTTCAGCACGCTGGACATAGTATATAATTGTCCAGCGTGCTGAACAACTGCTCTAGGCCAGTGGCCGTAGTCACAATGATAGGTTCCGTGGGTTCGCGAACCCACTAGGTAAGATCGGTATTCACAAGTGCCCCGTTGAGTTCGCCAACCCATGACGTCACCACTGTCCTTGGTCTGTGTACTATTTTCCTCATCTCTCGACGCACACGGATGGCGCTAAACTAAAAGTGCCAGCACGCTTGACACACTTTCGGGAACTCTTATGCTCCGATAAATGGCATTAATCAATGTCTTTTGTGCGATCAAACTTGCATTTCCTTTATTCCAACCTTTAATCGAGTATTCTTTCGGACCGACATAACTATCGACTATAATATGTGTGGAAAGAGATGCAAAAAGAGGACTGCACGCTTTTTAAAGAAGATCTTTCTTGTTCAGAATTGTTTCCTACCTCATAAGGAAAAAATTAGCCATATTTTTGAAGATTGCACGACATAACTGACATAAACGTAGTAGTTTTAAACGATTATAAGAATGCAAGGAATGGCTAGGTTTTATTTCATGGGTGCTTTTGCTACATTTAACAAGTAAATTTATGCCTTTTTTTCAAACTCCTACTCTCAAAAGAATTTTCACCATTAGTGACAAGGGGCATATTCGCAGGAAGCGCTCAAGTCCTTTTGTCCATTTGTATTTCTGCGAGACGCCCAGATATTGAGGGAGTACTTTTCCTTGGACTGGAATGAGCAAAGAAATTATTGACAGAGTTTTAATCACTATGATGCAAACTATTACGTGAATACCATTATTACTACTTGTTCCCTTCCCATTGATTTCTGCTCCACGAAATTAGGGAACAAACGATTTTGATTAAAAACCGTTTTTTTTCATTTTTGAAGTTGTTGTCTGCTGACTCTTGGTCGGAATAAGGGCAAAAACTTTTCTATTGATCTGCGGAATAAAGGAACATAGAACGAACATGGACAAATATAGACAATCAGACGCTCTGCTTCCTGCATGAGGCTTCCTCTGTAGTCGCAGCAGTATCCGAAAAATTCTAACATAGCATGAGCAGACATCGGCAAGTGTTTAGGCTCTTTACAAATTAACGCGAAAATTTCCGTTTTCAGAGGCTGCCAAATCGTGAACGGCATCAAGTTTGCTAGTCCTATATCCCGTTGAAATATCTTATCAGAATTTATCCAACAAAATCCCTATCATTTATAAAGAATATGCAGTGTTTCTAATGCATAAGTGTTGTTAGTAGTAACCAGGGTCAAGCAAGGGGTGTGGCACACGATCGCTGGTTACGACCCCCCCCCCCCTGATTGCTGTCTAAACCCCCCCCCCCCCTGAACTATAAACCTAAGATAGCATTACCAGAGTTGAGAAAGAGGTCAGGCACAAGTCTTTCGAAACCCCTCCCCCTCCCATGAAAGCCCTCAAATGACCCCTTCTTCCTCCTCTTAAAGGCAGTGTCCGGGCAAAAACTCGATTTTGAGATTTTGTGCTTATAAGGGCCTATTCGCCATGCTGAATTCGAAAATCCACATTGGAAAGCGCGAAAACGGCGAAAAAGGGCTCTAACACAGGAGGGAAATCAGCAGGTGGGCGGGGCTTTCCCCAGTGCGATTTCACGCTCCCAGCTCCCGGAGCGATTTTCTCGATTCCGCTAGCCGTCCTAACATCGCTACTGGTCAAGTGCGAACGATTGACTTGAAACCGGAAGCGAGAGGGTCGCTCCGGAAGCCGGTAACGTGAATTCGCAGTGGGGAGGACTGCGCCCACCTGCTCATTTCCCTCCTGTGTTAGAGCCGCTTTTCGCCATTTTCGCGCTCTACAATGTGCATTTTCGGATTCAGCGTAGCGAAGAGGCCCAGGTAAGCACAAAATCTCAAAATCAAGTTTTTGCCCGGACACTGCCTTTAACCTCTGGACCTCAAAGTGTGACATTCTGGAGGACACCATCTTTTTCTAGAGAGTTTTCAGATTTCTGAGAGCTGCACGATTTTCTGTGACTGCAATTTACATTCACACGTAATTTGACGGCTGATTTTGATCTGAATGGGCATATTGAAAGGGCCATAATTTTCTTATGGGTGGGGCGTTCCGCTCCAAATTTCCAATGTAGCAAGAAGAAGCTATCTGCTCAATACTCATACCAGCAGTGAAGCGCTTTCTGGATTTTGAAGGCAAGTTAAGGGGGTGCGGCACACCCCTTAAAGGCAGTGTCCACGCAGATTTGGAGCTCCTCAGTTCCAACATTTTATTGAAGCGGACTCCTCATACAGACCATAGTCCAGTTTCGAGTGCAAAATATTGCTTGTGAAGCGAGTAAACCGCTTCAGAAGTCTGAACAGAGACGCCCCCTTGTCCGTACCGAAGCAAGTAATCGTGCCGGGACGCGTGGTTGCGGCCAATGACAGCGTCGCAACGGCGGCGTCCCAGTCGGATTCCCTGCTTCGGTACAAATAAAGGGGCGTATCTGTTCAGACTTGTGAAGTGGTTTACTCGCTTCACAAGCAATATTTTGCACTCGAAACCGGGCTATGGTTGCATGAGGAGCCCGCTTCAGTAAACTGTTGGAACTGAGCAGCTCCAAATCTGCGTGGACACTGCCTTTAAAAGCTGCGGCAGCAGCAGCTTTTAAGGGGGTGTGCCGCACCCCATTAACTACATCAAAAAAACATTTTCAGCGGACAGTATTTATATGAATCGATAGCCTAAACCTTGTAGATTCCATAGGACTGTTTGGAGCCTGATTTGTCTTCTTAGCTCTAAGCAGTATTTGGTGAAAGCACAGCGATCAAAAGCGAAAAGTGGGAAAAACGAGATTTTGGTTGGCTTCTAATTCCACAGTTTGCAGGTCTTCTGAAGCGGGATTCCTGACGTGGAGAAAGAAGGAGTAGTGCTTTGTTTTGAATGCAAAAACGGATAGCTAATTCACCTTTGAAACAAAGTTAACTATGTTGGAATTTGACCATTTTTAGGTAGCCTAGTATCTTGAATCTTCAGAATTCGCTCACACTTTGTCTACAGGGGTTAATTGACATGCTAATTATGCATATGATACGAATATCATGCTATCACTATTATCAGATAACCCAACTACGACCCCCTCTCCTTTTGACTCCTCAATACGACCCCCAGGTGTGGCGTGCCGCACCCCACGCTTGACCCTGGTAGTAACCATCCCTGCTTATGAAAGTTCACATAATATTCAGCAAAGGGACTGGGTCTACATGTAACCCAATGACGAATGTGCACTATGCTTGGATTCGCTAACCCAGCGCTCAGTGGGTTCCGGAACCCACGAGAACTGGGTAACTTATTTCGTAAATGCTGGCATGCTCGCCTATTGAGTTCGCAAACCCATGGGTTCGTTCGTAGATACCGGTTAAAGGCACTGTCCAGGTCAACTGGGGGGGGGGGGGGTGGTGGGATCTTAACGCAGTGTAAGAGCGCTGCTCCCGACTAACGCAACAGTTCTAATTCGATCGAAAAAGGTGGACTTTAAAGCGAGAAAATCGCTCCGGAAAAAAGGGGCGGACCGCCAATCCCGCCTGCCTGACAAGTTTTGACCTGGTTAGTACATTAAATCTATAGCATTCGCCAAGTCAAAACTTGTCAAGGAGGTGGAATTGGAACTGGCGGACTGCGCCTTTTTTTCGGGACGATTTTGTCGCTTCAGAACCACATTTTTCGATAGGACTTGAATTGTTGCGTTAGTGGAGTGCTCTCACACTGCGTCGAGACCACACCACCCCCATTTGACCTGGGCAATGCCTTTAAGTGTTTTTCTTGGGTTCCGGAACCCATAGGGTAGGCTTAAATGCAGCGTTCGAGCAATTTCGAATGGAATTTTTTTCGCTCACCTGTTATTCCTCCCGCTGATTCTGAAGTGCAGCTTGGAGGGCACGAAAACGCCGAAAACGAGCTTTTCCAGAATTGATTTGAATTTTGTCGGCCGCCAAGTTTAAGACGCAGAGTCTTTGTGGGACCCTACGTTTTGACTGTGTGCGGATGCGCACTCTGGCTTATCGAACTAACTCGTCCCGGTCGCTGAGGCGTTCCGGTCGCCACTTCTGAGCGGATTTCTCGCTTCAGAAGCAAATTGATGCATTGCCAGTTGGGCGACCCTGTACTCTACATTTTCGTATCTGCCCGGACGCTGCCTTTAACCCACTGGGTTCCGGAACCCTCTTTCTTCGCGAATACCAGTTTCATGGGTTAAGCCCACCCAATTGGTTCCTTGATGAATACGCCACAGATTCCAGCTACACTGGGATGACACTCACCGTACTCTTACCGCAACCATGCAGGGAGACGTTTTCGTGCTAAAAAAAAGTGTAATATTCGTGGTCAGCATGTCGAATCTTTCATGCAGAGTTCCAGGAAATGTGAAATTATGACTCCATACCGTTGCATACCGCAACCCCGAACAACCTTTCCATGAGAAATAAGTATCATGGTCTCCCCGGTGTACGTTGGGCGGAGCATTTGCAGACTTCTGAACGCGTTGGTGACTTGTCAAATCTCTGCAAAGTATGGTTCTTCATAGGTACTCTCCCAACTATAACGTATATATGCTGTTTTGATGCGTGGCAGAGTTGGTAGCGAGAGATTACAAAGAACATGCCTTGCAGTAAGGGGTTAAAAAGTTTACCAACGTGTTCGGATGTCTGCGAATGCTCCGCCCAACGTACACCGGGGAGGCGACGATATCAGTCTCGTACAGCATGTAAAACCCCATGTAGAGGCGAGTTGCGGACTTTCCCTGATTATACGGGTAAAGTCAATGAGAGAATACGAAAAATAATGCTGTAACATGGAGGTTTGACAAAGTTATCCTATAATCAGGGAAAGTCCGCAACCCGCCTCCACATGAATCTGGGAGCCGATGATATGGTTCATTTTCAAAATCGTGACGACGAGTTTGACTGCGATCTTTGCGCACACAGGAGCATAAAAACCCATACAAACACGCATCACCTCAACGCTCAGCTCATAAGGAAATGGTCAGAAGTCGAAGTGGCCAATTCAAACAAGCTATCTATGACTTAATAATAACGGGCTAAGGGTTGTTTACGTCTGTTTGTCTGTGTGTCTGTGTGTACGTCTGTCTGTCACGAAATTCATGCAACGAGTTCCAGCAAATGACTTGAGCTGAAGTTTTAGTCATAGCACCTTGCCAGCATCTAGGCCCATCATGCAAAATTTCGTACGGATCCGTTGCGTTGATGTTACAAAAATTGTGCGTCAAGCGGATCCACACTGCTCTAAGCAGGCAAAACTGAGTCCAGATTTGAATTTTTTGCAAAGCCATGATTTGCCTGAAAAGTGAATCTGCGCCTCATGAATTCTAACCCAAAAAGGGCTCAAAAAGTCTGCTTTTCTGCGAAAACAGCGCCAAAAAGTGGTGATCGCGTAGATAGTCGATTTGGCAAGGCTGTAACTTCAAATTTGAAAAGATTTTTGCACGGAAATGTAGCCCAAAGTGACTACTATCCTTATGACGACTACCAAGCCAAAATAAGTTCGATAATTCATTCGAGTTCGCAGGTTTTCCTTTGCGAAAAAGATTTCTTTCTCAAAATTACCGATATTACGTGGAGATGCCTTAAGAATGAGCAGTTGTTTACAATTCATTTGTGATATTCAGCATCGCGCGGTAAGTTTCAAAGTCATCATTATGCGAACATGAGAAAGGCATACGGATAGAAGTGCCAGTGCGAACCTCCGCGAAGCGGAGGTGATGCACTGGTATACCATATGCCGCTTAGAACGCTGATTTCAAATCTGCCTTTCGTATCTGCAGAACACCTTTGTAGGCGAAGTTATGAGTAGCTCTACTGCAAAAAAACGTGTACAAAAATTGCGAAGTTAGGCACATTATCGCCCTTTTATCTCATCTCTATGTATGGGCCATATTAAGTGATCTAGTTGCATGTTTTGGTCCAGCGTTGAGCCGAGAACGCCTCTTTACGGTCAAGTTTGTTCTTTACATGCAGTTTCTTAGCAAAATGATAGCTGTTGGCGGTGCTCTGCAGATAAGGGAGACAGATTTATAGTAGACGTCATCCGTCTAGTCACCTCGGTGCGGTGTGTGTTACTGCACACACATTTGAAATCCCGGATGAAGTGCTGGGGTCCCGCCGTGCCGTAGTCGCACCAGCTGCACTTACGGCTAAATTTTGACGCCCAACTACCTGTTTCTCTTATTTTGATGCTTTTTCCTTTGTTCTTAGCTTCACGCACGGACTAACTTTCGATGATTTGTCACCTTTATACGACATGCGTGCTGTTTGAGATCGAATGGTTCGAAATTTATCAATTTTGCTTACAGGTAAAGGAGGCAGATGGGCAAACTTGCAGGATTCTGGAGTAAGTCTGCTTTCTTCAACGTAGAGTATCTTTTGGGCAGTACAATTTTCAATTTCCTTCTCACTGTTATCGAAAATCCTGGTTTTTTTTTGTCGAGTTTTCAATGAGAAGCGTTTTCAAGTCAAACAGAGGATTGCATGGGCATAAAAAACCAGAATTTTCCATATCGATGAAAAGGCAATAGAAACTGGTACTGCTCAAGAGATACTCTCCGCTTTCTACATACGACAGTACACTGAATAAAGTAGACTTACTCCAGAATCCTGCAAGTTTGCTCATCTGCCTCCTTTGCTAAGCAAAATTGATAAATTTCGAACCATTCGATCTGAAACAGCACTCACGACGCATAAAGGCGACAAATCATCGAAAGTTAGTCGGTGCGTGAAGCTAAAAACAAGGAAAAAGGTATCAAAATAAGAGAAACAGGTAGTTTGGCGTCAAGATTTAGCCTTAAGTGCAGTTGGTGCGACTACGGCACGGCGGGACCCCAGCACTTCATCCGGGATTTCAAATGTGTGTGCAGTAACACACACCGCACCGAGGTGACTAGACGGATGACGTCCACTATAGAGTCAGCGTTTCATGCTGAATCCAATGATAACAGCTTGCTTGAACTGGCCACTTCGATCTGTTTTTAACAATTCCCTTGTCAGTCACTTCCAATATCTAAATATCACATGTAAGCAGGAAAACCATTCGAGGATAGAGATCAAGAAATGGAAATGCGTTCGTGTCGCGCGCGGTGTGCCATCGTCCCGATTTTTCGAATACCCCTGTACAAAGTTTTGCGAGAACCCGAGATTTTTCATTGGGCGTATTCTGGGACAGCACCCAGTTATTTATCGCGTGGAGTCATATATTTGCCCTCCTACTCCACCCTTAGTCGCCGTGCCACTTTGCTATCGGCAGTTTTCGTGCGGCACAACCTCGGTTTGTTGCCTATCGCCCCAATTAAATACATCTCTTCAACTTCTTCAGAGTATGGGGACTGCGAGCGGGCTGCGAAGTGGCCCTTCGCGTGCTAGGAGCCCAATCGTAGGGGTCACCCAAGCCCCTTGCGAGCGGAATACACACTTTCTTCATGCGTGCAGCGACCTCGGCGCCGTGAAATGATGGGCAGTGCATTTGCAGACTAGCAATTATTAATACGCAAACGGTTTGTTCAAATAGCCTCTGTCAGCGCTCGTTTCAGTCTTTTGTCAACCGACATTGTTTTACTGTGTCAGTTGTGGTTTTTTCTTATAAGCAAGTTTTTTTTCGTGAATTCTATCAGTATGCTTAATGCGACGTACGGTATATGCCCAACTTCCATCGGCTGCGAGATAACGTGCTACAAACAAACAGAGCCCTAATCTTGTTTAAAGACCTTATTTTCGACGTATTTTCTTCAGACACACTATTTAGAGTGAAATCTCAAATTTTTCCCCGGTGCAGCATCTCTCTTCCGTCTAGAAACTTTAAAATTGCTTTTTTAATTGACTCTTATGCCACTGGGGCTATTTTTATGCGGAATTGAGATGAACTAATTGCGATTTCTTTTCTTGCATAGTTACGTAAGGTAGTCACATAGACGTATCTTTTTGTTAATTCACTCTTTTCTACTATCTTCTTCTCACTCAGATAAAGCATGAGCAAAGCCGAAGTCGCGGATTTGCCCAAAAAATTTAGCCGGTGTTGATGTTTTTAATTCCAAAACAAACGGTTCGTTCACTACTCTTGATTTTTGTCGTTCCCAATATCTTCAGTAGAGTGTGTTTCGCCACCGTTTGTGGTATTCCGAGGAGAAGCGTTTCTGCCCCAAAATTGTATTATTTGTTTCGATTTGAGATGAATTTGATCCAACAGCTGACGCATGCCTTACAGTTCAGTAAGCATGTACTTCTTTACCTTTTTATTCTCCCCAAAGATTTGTGCGGTGCGCAATGTCATTCTTGGAATGATCGAAACATTTTTCGCAGTAGGATTCCTAAGAACATGATCACACAAGGCATTATTCAAGACGTATCCAAGTAAATCACAAAGTCAACTTCCCTGCTGCACTAATCTTGAATCTAGACTGTGCACCTAGCGCAAATGTGTAGAAATGCTAGATACCAAAGTCGATATCATTATAATGATACAACATGGAATCGCCAGGAAAAATAACCTTAATCCATATGACATTAGCGATTTTGAAGTTTATAGGGAAAAGTAACACTGTAACTAGTAAGAAGTTTTATAGTTTCTTTATGGTAGTGTGTCTGAAGAAAACACCGCTGAAAATAAGGTCTTCTAACAAGATTTGGGGCTCTGTTTGTTTGGAGCACGTTATCTCGCAGCCGATGGAAGTTGGGCATATACCGTACGTCGCTTAATGCACGAAGGAAGGTTTTTTATACGATCCATTCTTTGAGATGTCCTCTGCAGTAAAAGCTACCGACGACAATGTGGAAGAAGATGCTACTGAGATGCGTTTTCCTAAAGGTGGTTTACTAAATTTACAACTTTCTTTTCACGGTTCTTATTGACGACTTCAGAGTTCGAATCTCAAAATTGCGACGCTCTATTGACATCGGAAGTTTTCCTGCTTTTAGAGCACAGAAGGCAACAAAATGAGGCGAAAGATGAAATCGAGGATATGAGTGAAGTGCGTTTTGCGTATTATTCCAAGTTTTGGCTATCAGTTCGCTCTATGTCGCTCCAAGTTCTGTTTTGAGTTGACAGTAGGAGGAGGAAAAATTTCTTGGTGCTTGTGTTATAGCTGTTTCAGTGGGTCTTGCTATCACAAGACAACGAAGTCTAGGTCAACCATAGAACTTTTCAGGTTTTTATCAAAACGCTCAATTATGCGCGTCGTTTGTCAAGGTTCAAGAATCGTGAAACAATCAAAGCCGTTCGTGCTATATTCTCTCAAAAACCTTTGCACAAGTTTGAGGTGGCGCAAATAGTCAACCTTTGTCCTGAAACTGCGGAAGAAGCGAAGGTATGTTCTGGCACAAGTCCTGCACATGTTATGTTTGTATAAGTTCAGGCTTTGATACCTTCGCTGGAGAACAAGTTGGAGGATGATGATCTTGATGAGATCTTGAGGGATTTACAAAGTAAAAAGACTTTCCAGTGAATCAATCTTCTCTGCAGAATGTCCTCTACTGTACATACCTTTCTTTTGTTTGAATGAAAGTTTTCATAAGCGCCATTCGTGTGGTTATCGTATCAACTCACTGGCTTTGCCTGTATTATCGTGAATAGTCTCTGGTTTGACATTATCAGCAGGTGTCTGATAGTTAGATGTCGTTATTCTCCAGAATGTCCGCTGACACTCGAGAGGAACAACTAGAGGAAATAGAAGCATTGAAGAGTGTGTATGATGAGTCTCATGTGATTGTTGATGGCTACGACCCCATTTGCGGAAGAATATCGGTGGAGATGAAACCATTCACAAAACCTCGCAAGCTGTTTGTCACTACAAAACATGGCGAGTTTTCCTCTGTACTTACCTTTTTCGCCTTTTTGTATTTCTTTTGATATGAGTAAAATGTGCTTTTTTTAACTTCTTTTTCCCATGAATTTCTCTTTCATTTATAAAAGTAAATGTACTGTGGAGATGCTCAACTTGTGCAGAATGTTATTTTCTGCCGAGATTAGATTGACTCTTATGGGCATACCCTGCTTTGAGCTAGCCTCACCAAGCCTCTTACTGGCAGCTTAATTTGATCATATTAGCGGTTTTCATATTCTACTTCTCAAGTCCTATCTGCCACTTTGTATCACAGTAAAATATTGCTCTTTGACAATTTTGTTGGTACAACTGCTTGCGGTGGAGAACATAGTTAAGCTTATTTGGGGATAACCTGCGTTTTACAAAGAATAAACTACCCGATGTGCTGGAAGTATGTTTTTTTGTTGATTCTGATTCTGGGAAGTTGGTAATCAGCCGAAACTAAACGCAAACCAGCTCAAAATCTTATCCCTCTCTGATATGCGTTATTGCACTGCTCATTGAATTCAAGTTGCTTTATAGCTGTCATTTACCATCTAATTTAGCTTCACACAAAAACCCACGTACAGGCCGCGAAATCTGGTAGCTCGCGGTTGCCTTTACTTCTCTGCAGCGCTTACTGCTGCTAGTGTTTGCCATAGGGACACTAAACACGAGCCTTTCGATCCGTTGTTGCCAAGCATGCTCGTTAAGCTCTGCCGTGAAGCCAAAGAAAACCGAGTATGAAACAAGCAGATCCTCTCAAGGCTTTATGAAGCGGTTTTCAGTTTTTCCTCCACAGCTATATATTTTCTGCACCGTTCCAGTCCCCTAAGTGCTCCTTCATACTACGCCGCAGAACGCGGCGTGCTGCGGCGTAGTATGAAACCTAAAATAGAGAGTTTGCTAGGAAGCAATGAGTCGGTAAATGCTTTCGATGCAATCCATACTGAATTCTATGCTTGCAAAGTTTGCTGCGGATAGCCAAAATGGAACTTCCCAATTGGAATATGCAGACAGGCCGACGTGCGAAATTCGGAAGTCGATTACTTGTTTCAGATCAGCATTCTTCTGAAATTATGACTTTGCCACCGGTGAATATCTGTTATCGTTTGCCATCTGAATACCCACGTGTGAAACCTGACTTGGATATAGAGTGCGAATGGATGAGTGAAGATCTGGTATGTTGATTGAAGATTGCATGCTTTCACCGCAACTGCTGCTATTTTAGACATCAAGAGTGAAACATCGGCTTGAGGAAATATGTCAGGAAAATGTTGGAATGAGCGTTCTTTACTTTTGTTGTGAAGAAGTTGTAACTTTTGTGGAAAAGGCCGTCACTGCATCGACTGAGATTTGTCTGGATGATATACCTTACGCCAAAAAGCATGTGTGTCACGCTACTGACACTGCACACTCACACCTTTGGCTGTACTGTCTATTTAGAATCTCACTAATTTGGAATTGCTCCGTCGAGTTATCGATTCTAGCGAGCTTTCTGAGAATCGTCACTTTGAGACTGGTTGCTATGATTGCGAGGTAAGTTGATTGTAGTTTGATTTCTGCATATATACAGTTTCTTTACAGATTTGTTTTGAAAACAAAATGGGACGTTACTGCGTACAGTTCAGACCATGTATGCACGTTTTCTGCAAAGACTGCGTATCCAGCTTCTTCTCCGAACGACTGAGAAATTCTGAGGTAGTTGCTCATTATGGTTCGTCGTTCATCCATTAGCGAAATTTAGGTGAGGGCTCTGACTTGTCCAGCAGCAAATTGTCCGTCCACCGCTTCGCAGAAAGTAGTGCGATCTATCATTGGAGAGGTAGTGATTGCGATACGATAGTATTAACCTATTGCCTAGTGATGTATCTTTCTGTTTGAGGAGGAATACGAGAGATACGAACGTATTTTACTGGATAGAGCTTTAGACCAGATGACTGATGTCGTGCCTTGCCCTCGAAAATCTTGTCAGCAACCTGTTCTAGTTAGTGAACGGTAGGTTTGTTAGTGCTTCGTTGACATTAAATCAGTGAGCCCTTCTCAGGACACTCAACCTTGGTACTTGCCAGAAATGTGGGCTGTCGTTTTGCGTAATCTGCTTCCACGCTTATCATGGCGTTGATGGCTGCGATTTTAAGACAGGTGAGTTACCTGCAATTCTGAGCCTTTTAGCAGCAGCCAAATTTATACTATAGCAAACTTTGACGTTTCCTGCATAGATCTCATCAATTAAAAATTGAGCCTTGGATGATCTACTTCGAAATCTGCTTCAAATCTATTAGAAAAGTCAAAAGATTCGTCTATGCATGCGTGAGCAGAGTTGAATGATCGCAAGCGCGGTAGTAGCAAACAGCCATATTTGCGCCGTTCTTATCTCAGTCAGCTTACCTCAAATACAGGGGTCAGTTTGCGTCTTTTCAAGGTTATCTAGTCGTGATGTATTTCATACTAAGTACACGAACAAAAGCTTTGGAGAAATATAGAAGCTGGCAGTGCTTGAAGAAACTGCGTTAGAGGCTCTTTTGGAATCCAGATGTATGGCTTACCATATACGTCATAGTTCTGAAGCCCAGTAGCCTGTTGTCTTGTATAAACTGCCAAATCGTTGAGCAGATTCTGCAAATCCATACAAGTGCCAATTGATGAAATTTCTTCTCCTTTGATTTTGTCTTCTGCTCTCCATTCAGCCAAATGTTGATACCTACTCCCTTCATCTAATTAACCGTGTCGGCTTTTGCCATGCATATCCGATCACTACGATTCTAATCTGAGGTTTATTAACATCTACGCAGCTGGCGTATTCTCAACACAAAGTAGTTAAATGCTTCACTGCATCCGAAACACTTTTCTCACTCAGTCTTGCCGTTTGTTCTGATGCGTTTTTTCAATTTCAGTGATTTAGAGACTTCTCTTCTAAGACCTTGAGGCATTCGGTGGGGTCACTATAGATGTACGATAGGAGGTCAAAATCCGGATTTGGTTTGATTTCCCTCTAGGAGGATTTCTGACGTGCTGATCACCGAATATCAAATTCTTTCTGTATTTTGAGGTTTTTTCATGGAGTTACGGTATGTATGGGATCAAAACCACGATTTTGCTCTATTTTGCCTAGGGGCGTATTTATCCCGTTGAACATGAATATACTGTTACTTCAGACACATATGTTTCCTCGGATCGCGGTGGGTGTTCCGTAGATGGGTCGAGCTTCCGAATTCGCATAAAACATTGCCTAGAAAAGCTATCGAGCATGCCGAGTACGGATATCAAATTTTCTCGCTGCAATAACTCTCTGCAGAGTTAGGTAACTTGCAATGTATGACATTCTTCGCGTTTCGGGCCAATTTTGATCACGAAAAGTCAAGTAAAGATATCATGCGAAATGACCATGATGTTCGTGAGCGAGTCACAAGAACCCATTGCACAAATTTGCAGGTCTGTGGTTTTGACCCCTACCATATACCTACCGCAACTTTACGAGAAGGTCCGAAAACGCAAGGATAGTGTGATATTCGTGAAGCAAAATGATGAAATCTAGACCTATTTCTTGCCAAATACAAGATTTTGCGCCCCTACCTTAAAGGCAGTGTCCCGGCAGATTCGGGTCCTGGGGGATATACGTCTGGTGGGGTTCCTGGTCACCCCATCGACCTCCAGGCGCACTCCGGCTGGGTGATGTTCCCGCTGGGCCGAGAAAATGGCCCTTGAACCGGCGCGCGCAACCCCAACTGGCGCGCGCTTGGACGGCCTTCCCCGCCCGTTCGGCGCGGGAACCCACGAGCGCTCTCCCCCATGATGCATGCTATCCAAAGCAAGAATTACAGGCGGCAGGATCTTCGTCTGAGGACCTCCCCCAACTTTCCATTGAAAATCTCGTCCAAGCTGCTCTTCTGGAATTAGAAAAAGGCCCCAAAATCGGCCTTTTCAGCCCGTTCAAAGCTCAAATTCGGATTCTACGTGGCGAAAAGGCCTAAAACATGCAAAAAGGTGGAAGTGCAAAATCTGCCGGGACACTGCCTTTAAGCCTACGATAGCTTCATGAGAAGGCCTCAAAATGCAAAAGGAGTACGGTATTCGCAATCAGCATGTCGAATAACCCACCTAGGTCAGGGATCGGTAGACCGCGCACGAAGGCGCCGGAACTGCCAAAGCGCAGGGATATGCCGGCAAAGTGCCATATTGCCATACTCACAAACATACACTCACAAACATACATACACTCATACACATACACTCACACACATACACACATACACCCACAAACAATATGGCACTTTGCCGGCAAATCCCTTCGCTTTGGCAGTTCCGGGGCTTTCGTGCGCCTTCGTGCGCCTTTGTGCGCGGTTTGAACGATCCCTCAAGTTTTCAGCGAAGTTGATTTGGCCTCCTATCACGTACCCACCTTAACCTCAGAAAATTGTTTTCAATATGGCTTGGCATCAGCGGGTCGAGTAAAACCGTGTTTGAGTAGAATCACGACTTTGAAATTTTGGGCCCCGGTTACTGAAACAGCGCCGACATTGAGTATGGGTCGCGAAATTTTTCAAAATGCTCTTATGAAAAGCTTATGACCTTGCTTTCCTGAAGCGCTGTAGCAAGCTGCCTTAGACTAGATATTTTGATATATAAATGGCTTGCAGTTGATAAGCAAAGGATTCTCAAGCAGTGGAATGCGGTGAAGAGTGAAGAAGAACGAGCACTCATGGCTCGCAAGTATGGAGGCGTGAAAAATTTGCAGGTAGTTTTTTCTTTTGAAATCACCGCCTCACTGACTTGGACCCATCCTCAAAGCAGAAAGTTCAAATCATTTACGCCATAGGCCTTAGGCATTGCCAAACGCTTTCAGTCGCTACGCGATCTGGCACTGCAATGATTTTTCATGACTGGTCGTATGCGCGCTTCACTTGGGCCACTTTCTTTTGCAACAACTCACAGAAGCTACGAGGCCTTACGCTGACACTTTCGCCAAATGTGTGAGGATTCTGATGTGCGAGTGCTAACCTTGTATTTGATAAGAAGTGGGGAAATCATTATTTTAAATTGAACTCCTAATCACGAACAGTGGTTCCTATCTGAGATTCCACTTCAACCAAATGAGGAGCAGTTTTCGCATCTACTTTTCAACACATCTTTGTGACCTTTCATTGAGTTCGTGAATTAGTAGTGTAGGAAAGAATGGTTTCCTTGTGATACTCCGGAGGAAGTTATAAATACGGTAATGTGCGCATAAAAGTCCTCGCACCGAAGCGGCGTGGGAAGTGAGAGAAGAAATCAGAGGGTGGGGGACATTAGGTCGCCGAAAAAGGGCGGTCCCCGCGGTCATTTGCGACAAATACGCACCGTTGTACATGCGCGGACATGCGTTCCTGCAGGGAATCCGCTAGAAACTTTTAGAAACTTATCGATACTATACTCAACGAGGGATGGATTGATGGCAATAGCAAGCCGTGTCCGCGATGTCGTGTTAACATTGAGGTATGCTTCCTCTGCAGTCTCTTTTCCGTTTGAGCAGCGGCTGTTCAGAAAAACGAGGGCTGCAACAAAATGCAGTGCACTAAATGCGACGTGTATTTCTGTTGGCTTTGCAACCGAATCCTTGACAAGAACAATCCGTACGCACACTTCAACGAAGAAGGAGGAGTGAGTTGTTTTGTGGCATGTAGAAAATGGCATAATTTTCGAAACCTTTTTTCAGGGATGTACCAATAGGCTATTTGAAGGCATCACTCTTTCTGATGATGAAGATGAGGGTGGCATCAACTGGCTGGATTTAGTTCATGACAGTGATAGTGAAGATGACAGTGATGTTGAAATAGTTTTTCAGCATGATAGTGACGATTCCGACTAGGTGCGCTTTATCCTTGAGTAAAGACACAGTCGGGCCTAGTATGTATAGTTTGTATATAGAGGATGGCATATAAATCAAGTATGGGTATTGCATCTTTCCCCGTCTGTGATTTTTATATGACACTACACTTTTGAGTCTACCTATTTTTTCAAATCATATAAGAATAATGAAAATTGCTTTCCGTATCTTGATCTAACATCTGTTCACGGTTACAGTATCAATTTGCATAGGTTTTTTTTACCATACCATTAACTTGTCCTAGTTCATCCATTTTCACGTCTATGTCCTGTACTACTAGTCCGAACTAAAAACATGCAAAGCTTTCACCACACAGGTACTGAAAATGCTCAGTTCAACTTTTAATCCAACTCGAATATACAGCGTGCTTGATCAGCGAAGATTGTCGTAATCTGCCTATCCTTGACTTTGAGAGAAATGAGAAGGTTCTGCATATCGATAAGCTTATTTTGGGCGGGGATATGTAGGTGCTTCTTGCTAGACACTATAAGCCAAGGTAAATTATACTTGGCTCCTTTCATTTTTCTTCTTCTACTTTCACACAAAGTGTAGGGAGTGTTTTTAGAAGAGAAGTTTTTTGAATGAGGGCTGCTATAGCTTGTCTTGAAGTTTTCTCCATGAAGCTTGTCAAATTACATTAGCTGCTCTTGGTATGTTCTTGAATAGATGTATAAAATCACGTCCTTAGTCTCTATTTCTTCTTGCTCTCTGTTATTCAATACGAGATATTTCTGTGTTTTCTTATATCCAAGTTTAAGTTCAAGATAAAATGCTTCACCTGGTTTTTGAAACAGATCATGCAGTAACTATCAAGTCGCTACCTTCTTTAGAACACTATCACATTGTGCATATCAATTATGCAGGAATGGGAGGCTGGAAGTTAGAGACGGGACGGTTTGCGCTTATGGTAGCATTTCCAGTGGTTGCTTTTTGGATCTTTAATCAGCCGTCCATCTTCAAAGTTTTCGTAAGTTTTTTTAGAAAATGATTCAATTGAGCGCAAGTATAATGGTCTTTTATAGATGAAGGGATACAAGGTTCCTGACAGTAGTGAGGGAGACGCGGCCGTGGCTAAGTGGAAAGAACAATTGTTGGCTCAAAAGAGAAAAGAGGAGTATGAACACTTTTTGCGGGAGCAGATGGCATTTGAGGAGGCTCGTCGTCGTCGAGATCAGCAAGCCGTCTAATGTTGTTTGCGAACTTATTGCCTTATTAGGTTGTAAATATCAATAGTCAAGAATGAACACTGTATGCTATACCTCATTTGTTGTTGCTCATTCAAAGTCTAAAAAGAAATGAATTTGATTCACATGTCAGATAGCTTCGTGGTTTTCGTCAATGTCGACATAATTGTACTTGGATAAGATTGCTGATGCGTTCTTTGATTACAGCTGATCACTATATATTTCAAAAGATCATGTATCGCGGGGGTCACATAGATGATGAGGATGATGAAGGCGAAGTTTCGGAGGCTACTATACAACTAAGTCGAAAGGTATGTGTTACGTTAGCTTTATTTGCTCTCTTTTGCCCTTTGTTTCTGTGTTTTGACTCTTTATGCTGCGATTCGAATCTCAACTAAAAAGTCGGTACTGCTGACAATTGCTCCTGCCACTATATCATAGGCCCTTCAGACCCGTGACGATCCGGGTGGGGAACGAACTCGCCAGTTCGAGCCGCCTTCAATGGAAAGTGGTCCTTTTGCAATGTTGTCGGTTTCATTGCAGGACTAGTAGTCCGCGGAGGCGACACAAAGTGGCGGAGTTCGTTTTTCTACTCCTGTAACTGCAGTCGCGATGGAGCGTGGTGTATGCCGTGGTTTAGGGTCCATGCAGCACGGAGGCGACAGTAGCGCTCTCCGCATAAGTACGCAGTCTGAAAAAACCTCTTTGAGACGCATCCATGATTGTTTGTGATCTGGATCTATTCGGACTATTGGTGTAATTGTCGAGATACTTAGAAGTGAGCGGGAATTTATCCGCACTGCACAACAGTCGTTATATTTCAGATTACTGCGGATTTTCGCAAAGCGTTCCCGTTACGAGGTGACTCAGCGCGGAAAACTGTACCTGTAGCCACTCCATCTTTGTCGCAGATCTCAAAGCGTCTCAATTTCGACGACAGCTTCACTTTACCATCGGGTGCGTAGCCAAGCATTTATGTGGCAGTTAGATCTATGTCCTTCAACTGATGTATTAAACAGGCTTTTTAGCTGTAAACACTGATGTGAAGATGTTTGAACTGAAAGAGCATGTTCACCTTCTTGAGACTAAACTATCGAATACAGAGAAGGAAATCGAGAGGTTTAGAACAGCGGAGAAGGTAAGTGTGATACATGCTTCTTATGGCACTATTGCTGTTTTTCGAGGCCATGATCGAGCGTGCTGAACAACAGTTGTTGGAAATTGTGGATTTGAAAAAAGAGCTAATCAGACGCAACGACAATACGCTCCTAGATGAAGCAGAACGCAGGGCTGTACAGGTGGGTGTACCATATCTTCTCAGTTATCCGAACTAGGGGACTAGTTCAGAAGGTCACACATTTATGGTGTTTATTTCATGCGTTTGATTGTACGTTGACCGAGCTCTGTATCTGTCAAGGTAGAAGGATTTTCTAGGTTTTGTCCTCTGCAGCTTACAATAGTTGATGGCCGTGAAATGCCTACAAGTAAAAGCGCGGAATTGTCGCAAAGAGGGGTCTTACGACAGTTGATGGTTTCGCGGCAAACGAGTTTCTAATATTCTCATCTTGAATCGTAAGGTTCCGAACTGAGCCACTCAGTAGGAAAAGTCGAAAATTTTGCTGATTTTTATCTGGACATAAGCCTTTGTATTTACTAAATTTACTTACACCTCATCCTTATCTTCACTAGTCTATATGCATTCCATTGATTCTACAGCAAGCATTGGCTATGTGGAAATAGATAGGTTTAGCGTCAGGTTTCCGAACCATTTGTTATATCTTATTTCAATAGCTGGAATTCATCGCATGGTTTTAGGCCGAACGCTCCCGTGATGAATGGCAGGACGCGTGTGCACGTTTTCATCGCTACTTTCGATGTGCCAAAGCACGTCTTGAAATTGCTGAAAAGGAATTGCAATGCAGGGGAAATATGACTGAAGACTTGAAAAAGAGTGTAAGTTGGGCCAAATACACGTCTGTAGATCTCAGCACATTAAGAGCCTGTCCGTATCATCGTAAGAGTTATCGCTATCTCAGTATTGTGTCGGAAATTTCAACTTCCAGTCAAATCCCTATTTGCAGCTGGACTTTGCCTGGACATCGTCTGAGTGCCGTCCGGAAGAGATCAATTCGGGTAACTATTATTCTTGAATTAACTTTGAACGTTCCACCACTAAGATGCTTTGAAGATAATGTTCGCGAACTTTTGGACACCGCTGCGCACACACTGGAGGATTTGAACAAAATTTCTGTCAGAGAAGGTTGGTGTTACTAAGTCGCATAGAATAATTGAGAAGCTTGAAATCACGTAGACTGGACGTTTATGGGGAAAATCCCCCGTTTCCTTTTTCTTTCGTTTCCCGATCCTTTAGCGGAGAACTTGAGAACACATTTGTTGTACTCGAGTAAGTAAAATTAGTACATTATATGCGCTTTTCGATGGTTTTTGTGATGAAACGAGTCAGATATGCCTCGCAAGAGAATGCATTTTCGGGATCTTTCGAACCGCAACATTTCAGATGTTGGGAGCAGCATTTTTCGAGAACCTTCCCCCATACAATCCGCCGTTTTTGACGAAGGTAATATGTCATGTTTTTTAATCCACCGAGCTGTACATGATTTAACTGTTTTGAGATGTGCTTGTTTCCGCTTCCGAATTTTGCTTTTTTGCTTGTAGAAGAATTTTTAGGCAATCAGTCAGTTGTCTCAAACCTGAGCGAATCGATATTGAATAGCACTCTAGCAAATACCTCGATTGATTATGAGAAGGACGAGAAGATTCAGCGACTAGAGCTGGAGAATAGCCAGCTGAAAGACCGCCTTACAGTATACTTGTACGTTTCTCTTTTGATTTATGAGGTCTTCTAATATCTTTGTAATGAGGAGTTGAAACAAACTGATAACACTGTATTTATTAGCTACCGTTTTTGAAGCTATACGTGGTCGAATGACTTGCTTGTTTGTTCGAATCTCTTCTGTTCACCTTTGGATTTCTAGTGACCGTGCACAAAAATCAATGCTAATGGAAGAGAAGAAAACGAGCGCTGAACAAAAATATCATCTGCTAGAAAAGAAGATGGAGGAGATGCTGGTTTGTTACTGTTCTTCGTGGAAAAATTCGCATGTGCTGATCATTTTCAGAGTGAACTAAACTCGCTTCGGTCCGCCTGTTCCAAGAAAATCTTCGATGTCATGGACACTTCCACACAAAATCGTGCGGCGGAAATTATGAAGCGTGTACAAGATCTCAATGACAGGTATTTTTTCTTCTGATTAAACCGAAAGATTCTGTTTCTAGACGTTCCATAAACTCGTAACTGTTGCAAAACATTTCCACATGCCTCAGTCATTATACACTCTACCAGGCCCTAGGGTGCAAGGCGCGTGTTACGCTCTCAGACAGTCGAAGGGATACCTCCTGCGGGCATATGGCGCGAGTCTGCCACTTCGCGCTCCGGAGGTATCACATCGACTGTCTGAGCTGTTCGCGCTTGTCTCAAGGCAGTGGCTCAGCATATTGAGAACTTTGGTATTCGTCGTTTCTTGACTACTCTGGATGGACTGAGTCTGGAACTGTGCTTTGCAGCTTCTGAAAATACGAATGACTCGCTTTTCTGGACGTGGAAGCTGCTGTTTGGGCGGGAGGGGGAAGCCGGCCCTTTTTTAGAATTGGCTGCTAGAGCCAATAATCCAACTGCCGCCGAAATGGGTGGGGTTTCTCCACCCATCTGTACGCCACCGGCCAATCGCTTTCTAGAGGCCGGGCTTTCGCTTCCCGCCCAAGCAGCACTTTCAACATCCGTAAAAGCGAGTCATCAATATCTTCACAAGCTGCAAAGCATATTTTGCACTCAGCTCATCCACGAGAATGGGGAATAAAAAAATTTTTAAAGTTGCCCAATCTTAAGAGTCGCTACCTGCAAATGGTTTATAAATGGGGTGTTCTGTTTTTTTTTTTCACATTCTCTCTGCAATCGCGGTTATGTGCATGTATGGAATTCTCAGTCGCTTTCTACTACTTCTGAATCATGTAAAGTGGGAGGAGGGTGGGGGAGGGGGGGGGGGGGGATGAGCGATAATGAATTTCGCTAGCATACTAATGCAGAGATATGCTCAAGTCTTATTGTTGGGAGTGTAGTAGGTGATTAATATTCATTTTTGCGTGTTTGCATTTTGTAGTTTATAAATGAAAATGTAAAAGACAGTGCTAAACTGGCTAGAGGACTATATGTCGCCGAGATGGGACGTTCCCGCAATAATCTGCAACAAATACTACGCACCCTTTCACATGCATGGAGATACATTTTTGCAAAAAGTCCGCGCGGTACCCTCCTACATTCAACGACATATACTCCTCCACCCTGCTAAATTTGATCTTAATTGTCTGCTTGAAAGTGATTGTGCACCAGAGGCGGTTAGAGAAATTTTGTCCCGGAGAGGAGGGGGGAAGAGGGGAGACAGAATTTTTCTGTATGCAGGGTTATGGCGTTACTCTGAAAAAAATTTTTGGGGTGCTCTCCGACTTTTAGTGAGCCTATAACTGGCAATAGCCACGCTCGCGGAAAAATTTTCTTTTCAAAGCTAATATAAATCTGCAAAAAAATTCTAGAAATTTTTCAGATTTTTTCGTTCTTTAAAGATTGACACTATTGCTCTTCCCCAGGAACGAAGTGCTGCAAAAAGAGTTGGAGTGTGCACGCTTAGCAGCAGAAAGTGCCAGAAGCAAGGTGGAGGTGCTAACCAATGAACGCGAGGAGCTGGCGCAGACGGTTGACAATTTGTAGGCATTTTCGTCTTCTGAGCAGGACTTCCTATTTGAGCCTTTTTGTTTTTCTAGAACCGGGTTGAATCTAGAACTGGAAGCTTCCATGAAACGAGAGAAGAACTTGGCAGCTTCTCTAAGTCAGTCTTTGGAAAAGAGAACGGAGGAGTTGGAGTCAGTGCAGAGAGAATTCGGTGCTGCTCGGTCGCAAATACAAACTTTGGAGGGAAAGCTTTTGGAGGTTATAAACGTTTATAATATTGAAAAAGCCTTTGTAATCTGGTTATCATCACATTTAAGAGTACTGAAGCAGTGCGTCAACTGGAAGAGCAACTCAAGCATGCTAAAGGAGAAGCCACTGATGCTGGAGATGAGACGCAAATTTTGCATCTTCGTTTCAATCCCTTACAATCTGCTGTAGACGAAGAACAAGAACGCGCGCGAAAGAGGAGAGCGGTAAGAGGCATTGCCATTTATAGTCACATACGTAATCATCAGCTTTTCTCTTTTACAGGACGAGACTTTCTCGGCAGAATCGAGCGAGGCCAAGAGAGCTCGTGATGAGCAAATACATGCCCTCGAGGCTCAGTTAAAGAGAAGTGAACGAGAAAAGGAAGAGGCGTTGAGGCTTCAAGCCGATCTCGCTAAGAAATACAGGCATGTAGTGATGGCGCACGGGGTTTGGTTGCAAAAAGTCTTGATTACAGAGAATTTTCTACCACTCTGACGGGTTATCAGATAAAGTTGAAAGATGTGGAAGAAGGAATTTGTTGCGTGAATAGCGTCTATGATGATACGGAAAAGCAGTTTGTGTTCAAGGTCAGCCCATACTGTTCACTTCTGAGCTTCCAGCAATGTCGTCTTACAGTACAATTCCGAGACTGGCATAGTCGATTTACTGGATGTTGGTCAGGACGTACTCTCTCAGGGACGTCCCTGGGAACATGAGATGCAGAAGTACGCCATTTATATCCATCCTTTGTTGAGTATGAATTTTTTTTAGGTATATAGGAGAACGCCATTCCATTCCTGGTTTTCTTGCTGCTGTTACGCTACAGCTGGAGGCGCGCCGAAACTTGACGGAGGAGGATCTAACGAATGCATTTCATACTTTCCGAGAAGACTGAAAACTTTCGCTATCTGATCAGCAATTTTTTTGTACAATCTTATCATATTCATTAGGGTACTACTTGTTGAAGACTATCAAGGTTCAGTATGATGAAGGATCACTGTGTTGACGGATATGTAACTAACCTATCTCACTTGAATGCAGATCTCTGCTCTCTTTCCCTTTCTGAAGGTGTGCTGTACTTGTCTCATAACATAAACCTTGATTGAGTTTGTAGCACAAGAGTACCTCCAATTACATCGATTACTGTAATGGGTCATGTGATACTAGGTTCTACCGAAGGTTGTGACCGATTTCAGATTTTCTGATTTTAAGTGTCTGAACACTTGGAAGCTGGGTAGAGCAAATTTTGCTATTAAAGGGACATCACGACACATAAAGGCTGCAAGCAAGAGAAAAGCCAATTAGAAAATTTACTAAGTTTTCTTCAAGACCGTTCACTTCGACATACTAATACTCCTACATTAGGATAGACAAACATGCTTAGTTGTAATCTCAACAGTCTGTCATAATTAGCCTCTATACCAGAAATTATATCATAGCTGAAAAGGTTTTATGTAGCGCTTGGGTTTTTTTGTGAGCGGATTAGAAAAGCCACTATTGCAGCTTCTTCCGGATGCTCAAACATACCGATTTTCTATTTGATTTTTTTACTTGTCGATGACGAAAAAACTGATATGCTGATATGCCCTCTGTTTGCTTTTGCTTTACTCTATCATATGCAATATTGAACACATCATTTGAATCTTTGAGGACCTTCAGAAAGTGAGCCAATTTCTACTTGACAATAAAAGTGTGCATACGTTAGCCCATTAAACGCTGCTACTGCTGCAAAAGCCCACTACTCATAACATATATTAAGCGAAAAATCTACTCAACTTCAAAACTGGGTTCATACTGACCCGTAATTTCCGGAACAGTTCTAGCACGGGGCACAATTCGAGCGCTGTGCTGGAACTTTTCCGGAACTTACGAATCAGCATGAACCCAGCCTAAGGCTTTGCGGAGCTTTCTTTCATAGCACATTCCTCTGAGCATAAGCTGCATTCCGGCAACTCGTGCTATGGGGCTTGGAATTTCAGATTTAGAAGTGTTTCAGAAAAACTTCATGAGCATCAGAGAAACCAAGAAAAAGTCTTTCATATGGTATACATAATATTGCAGTAAATGAAAACTCGTAGGTAATAGCTGCATTGAACACAAAGCAACTAAAAATTGGATACATTGTAAAACATCATGAGAGGGTAGGTGAGATTCACCAGTAGCAGGCAGAGTGAGGAACGGTCAAGTGTACAGTCAACAGGGTTTTTTTTAAGCGTCAACGCGACATCTAGCATCGGCTTACTCTCGCCCAATTCTTCAGCAGCGGATATCCCTTCTCTTCTTCTTTTGCTAAGATCGAAAAGCCACAATGTGGCACGATGTTGAAGCCTTCGTTCCAGCTTCACTTAACCACAATGATGATATTCCGCGAGCAGCATTTCTGTTACGCGGTGAGAGGCCAAGTGTGAGCTGCGACATTTTGGAATCTAAAAATTTACTTCTATCTGCACTATTTATTCTATATACAATGATTATTTCCAGCTTTGTGATTTTTTCTAGCTTGATTGGCTCGCTACGCCTTTTTACTCTCAAGATTTCCTTGTAGTCCCCTTTCGAGAAACTTCACTTCAGCGAAGCTGGCGGCTCTGACAATAAGTTAATTTGGAGAGACAATGGGCGACAGTGGCGTACCCAGGATTTCGGCTCGGGGGGGGGGGGGGCGCGACAAAAATTTTTTTCTAAAGAAGGTGCCTGGCGTTAGCCACGCACTCCGAAAAATTTTTTGGGGTGCTTCTCAAAATTTTTCCGGGTCCCCGACCCCTAAAATCTGGAAAAAGGGGGCGTGGCGTCAGCCACGCCCCCGAAAAAAATTTTTTTATAAGGCTAAAATGAATTTTTAAAAAATTTTAAAAATTATTTTAATTATTTACAAGTAAAAACAAGTCACTTGCACATTTTTATAACCCATGTAAGTAACTTTCAAAAATTTCGCGACCCGTTCTCGGGGGGGGGGGGGGGGCGCGCCCCCCCGCCCCCCCCTCGGTACGCCACTGATGGGCGAGTACCCATTCAGTCAAAAACCTTGTTCCATAAATGATCAAACCTAAGCGACGTACGACGTTTGAAAATACTTCTCTGAGTTTTTATATCGCTCGGCTTACTGGCTGTGGCAGCAAAGGTAGGTGCCAGAACTACCCGGTCAACCGATTCGTTCTTCACCTTTCGCTATCGGTCAAACCACTGAATTGACCAATAGAAAGGGGTGAACCGGATGAAGCGAATAAGTCTGGCACCTGCCACAATGGGCACTTCATTAATAGGTAATCCTGCGAGGATGAAGGAAACGACTTTGGGCACCGGCAAGACTACGCTCAAAAAGACCCAAGACCGCTCGAAAAAAAAATTTTTTTTTTGAAGGCAGTGGTTGGACAAATTGCTACTGCGCTCTTTATTCCTCAGCCTTCCGAATGTGCTAAGTCCAGGAAAGTGCTTGAAATCTGTTGCTAGTGGCTTTTTGACGTATTCTGGCCTTGGAGATGTCAGTCGCTCTTTTGGAGGAAATCTCCTTTCCAGTCCATGCAGCAGTCTCCAAAACCGGAAAAGGGCATAAATCCATTTCAAGAGATTTCAGGCACAGTTCTACTTACCGCGGAATGGGCTTGAGGAAAAGTGAGAGAAATGCGAAGAGATACCAAACAAATTCGGGCGCTTTTGAGCGAAGTCTGGCCGGTGCCTTACAAACGTTTTCCCTTTGAATCCATGTAGTACAAGACGATAAAATTTGGGAGAAACAAAGCCTATGCGTATTTCCGCAGGAATTTTCAGCATTTCCGTATTCCTACTGAGCTTTTCCCTGCTTGGCAATTTTGATCTTGTACTTACTTAGCTTCGATATTAAGATAATAATCTTGGGTCAGTCAAAAGATAGACTCAAAGGAGGGAAGCTGAACTGAATGCTCAACTTAACAAGCTTCGCTCGGACTCAATAAATTCTAGCAATGAAAACTATGAAGAACTCCATATTTTTCACCTCATTTCCAAGCATGCAAAATCCTTTCAATTCGCCAGTCCCACTGGAAGTACAAAAAAGAAGATGATCTAAGTTTTGTTTGTGGATCGACAGACTTGAAGGTTAAGAAGTGCAGATAGTTGACACCCATTTGTCGTTCCTCTAGTACTCCACCCTTGTTTTCTTTATGCGCTCCAGTTTATACTTTCACAGCACAACTTGCAAAATATCATCCCAAATACGTTTTCGATCCATTTCAGGATCATTTCAAGGGAGATAGAAAGTGCCAGAAAATGGAATTTTATATTGCCGCCTCTGCAAATGGCGTCGAATGTGTAACTGTGTAGACAATTCATTTTACGCCAAAGTTGAGAGAGTCGGACGATGGTGGATCTACTATCGTTCATCTGAGGTTGTTTTACCTTAGCTTACCGTTCTTCTTTTACCTTATTATACTGTTATTCTTAAGCTTGTATATGTTGACGTATTTAGAGGTTTATTTACCTTCCGAGCAAGAGTATGCCGGATAATCCTGCCTTTGAAGCATATGAAAATTTAGTAGATCTCCGCTTCAAGATTCTTTGATGAATGGCCTTGATCACAGTTGTTTTTAATGTGTCTTCTCCTTCCTTGATCTCTCTTGGTATTGGGTAAATGGTAGGCTTTCTTTCTGATGATCAATATCGTATGGTATAGGAGCTTCTCTTGGAAAGCGTACCTTTCACGTTTGCAACAGGACTACGATCAAGTCTGATTCTACTTTGCATCTGTTTTCCTCATCGACTTCGCCAGACATACTGGCAAAGGAAGGACACCTGCTAGAGTTGACGATTCAAGATGATGTTCGACGACAGATAAATATCCTCAAATGCTGATTCCAAATCTGCTTTCCTTTTGCGGAACCACTCCCCGAAAGATATGAGCGTTCGAAGATGCAAATTCGCATGCTTTGAGTGGCATAATGTTAGCAAAAAGCTTTACCAAGTATCTGGAAGTGGGTGATCAACTGTATATCAGTCAAGTATATCGACTACAAGGAAGAAACACAGGCAATGGAAATATGCATAGGTGTTTTTGTGGAGCTTCTCGCCAAATTTACACCACTCGAGGCTTGGCAAATTTGGACATTTGAACGCTCTCAGCTTCTTTCGGAGAGCTGTTCCGCAAAAGTCAACAGGTCTCGAGTCAGCGTTTGTAGGCGCGTCTAGTGTTATACATCTGTCTCAGTCGCCAACTTAAACTGATATCTATTCCTTGGGAGGTGAAGGACTCGTCGACCGTGCATGTGCTTTAGTTCCAAATCTTTTGATCCACTGATCCTTCAAATATGTGAGATTTGGTGAAGACGTATTTTTTCTCCCGTATTTTTCTCCCCTCGATGAGTGTTTCCTAATGTGAAGCCTACTTGTTAATTCAGGTGAAGGAATGGGTAACAAGAAGGATCGTAAGAACAATTCCAATCGACGCGATACTGAAGTCGGTGGAGTGGCGCATCAGAAAAACACATTAGCGGCAAAGGCTGAGGCTATTATCGGTGACCAACTGCTCCCAGGTATGCGCTTTTTGGCTGAAATCTCTTGTTGCTGTAGGGGAGACTTATTGTGGCGAATATGCTCAAGCTTTTAACTCTGAAGGAAATTGATCACGTCAAATCTATGTGAAACAGAGATTCCAAGGCAAACTTCTACTGATCAGATTACGAAAAGAAATTAGAGATTCGGTGTATGACCCCACTCCCTCCTCACACCTCGTTTAAAGGCACCGTTCACACAAATTCTCTACTTCCATGTTTTTATCGATTCCAGGCCTTCTGAAGGCCCTGATTTCGAATATGGAGTCGAAAATCCACGAAACCCAAAAATCCCTGTTTCGAGAACCCTCTGCAGCAAGCGCAGGCGAAGTAGAGCATGCAAGTGGGCGCGGTGACCATGGTCGCCCCGCCTACTTTGCTACTTCCGGAACGAATTTCTCGCTCCAGAAGCAGTCTTTTGCGGCGCAGTTTGGAGGTCTGCCTGGTGTGGGGGCCCACACTAGTATGCCATCATAATTTTGCCAACCTCCATTTTGGGCGAACGGTGCCTTTAATTTGACCGCTTTAACTGAGATTCACTTATTCGTGTTACAAAATTTTTCTTACAGGTCGTCGTCCGTGCAAGTGTCAAGCTCGGATCCATCCTCTTGTGAGGAATTGTATCGGCTGCGGCAAAATTGTTTGTAAGCAAGAAGGGAGTGGACCTTGTTTCTTTTGCGGGACTCTCGTTTGCACCAAGGAAGAAAGAGAGGTAAATGAGTTCTAATTTTAGGCGCCGCATATTCCAAACGCTTCGTTGATATGGGCATCCACCACAGAGTTGAGAATTTTTCTCTTCAAAAGGAGGAAGGGGAATGCGCGACAGATTTTTGGAAGGAACATTTTTTACCGAGCTTTTCAAATTTCCTGCAGGCGAATGCTTTCAGTAACGAAAGTCGGGGAATTTTTAAAAATTTGCAAATTAGCTACAAATAACAAATAACATAATATACTGTTTTTTTGAGTTTGGAAAAATTGCAAGAACATTTACAGCACGACTTGCTAGTGTTTGTTTATCTATATCTGTAAGTTTTGAAACGTCTTAGACCGTATGGAACATTCAGATTCTCGAGCGCGGTTCTCGTAAAAGCGCTGAACTTTACAATCAATTGATGGGAACGAAGAAAGACGGCCACGCAAAAGACATCTCGCTATCTACAATTGGAGCAGAGTTTCAAAAAGCCACTCAGTTCAGAAATAAACTCCTTGCTGCGGATGCGGACTCGTAAGTCTAGCTGTATTTTTACTAGCTGTATTTTTGCCGGTTTAATTTTGGAAGTAATGAGTCGTACGTTTCTTTCCAATCATTTTTATTCGTTTTTTACTGGTTTACTTATCAAAGCGTTTAATGCTTATGTTTCAATGTGGGCGCCCTTTTTGTCATCTGTATGAAGTGAAATAAGCACTAAACTCTATAATGTTGCTGATGTTGCATCACATTCTCATATGCCGCATATTTTTTTTACCTTTTTATAATGAACTATGTTTGTCTTGCTTTGCTTGCATAAGCTCGATCTCTGCATTTCTACTTTATCTATATTTTTTGTCTGTAGCTGCAAGGTAGTGCATTTCTAATATCGCCGATTCAAGACACGCAAAGACTGTTCGCCGTTGCGACCAACCGAGGCAGTTTGTGCATGAGAGAGACGGCAGATGGTAAGAGAAGCGAAAGAGCGCTTGTTTAGGGAGACGCCGATACGTCCGCAGTCTTTGCGTGCTATGAATCGCCTATACTTTCTTCAATCACAAAATCGATTTGAACATACTCCATCATCCCATCAGGGTTATTTTGGCCATCTAGCGCTCTTAATCTGTGTAATCTCTTCATTTTATCTCAGCTATCTGTCCTACGTTTATTGGCTACTATCAATCACAATAGTGTCAGTCTGTTTTCAATAAGGTGTCTTTTACGATCGAATGTACCCTGAATATAGGTGGCCTTCTTTCAACAGGTTCAGGATACTTGTTCGCGGTTATGACCTAACGTTTACGAAAAGAGCATAGGTTCATAGCCAATTTGTAGCCAAACCTTTCCCTTCTAGCAACCTGGTCATATATGAACGCTTGATTTTTGGTCGTTCATTTGTAGAACGCATAGACAAATCAGTTGATGCCGTTTCCATGTAGACGGTGGATCGGAGCTGTTAAAATCACAACTTTTTGGGAGACGATGCGATATTTGTGAACTCACCGACCCAAAATTCAGTTCAGCGCTCTACTTGTTTTCAAAAGATACCAGACAAAGTGCTTTGGCTTACTAGCTGTTCGAAGTTACCGCTCGCCTTGGCGGCTTTGCTGAAAAACTGACCGATATATTTTCAGTTACTGTTAACTGCAGTTCTCTTGGATCTTGACAACCACACTTATGTTAGAAATTTCATTTCAGTTGAAGAGACTGAGTAACACATACTCCTATCTGATTCATCTCTATAAAATCAACACTATGAAACCTAAATGCAATGACCATATGGCTACAAAAATCGCGCTCGACATGCACCCAACATCGTCAGCTTAGTAGTTCATGAACTTTGACACATACAGAATGATTTTGTCATTTACACTCTGTAGAATTCATACGTTGATTCAGCCATGCCAAAACAAGCAAAAGTCAAGTGCTAGCTCTTTCAAAGTACACACTAATCTAATTTCACGCGTATAAGACGCACCTTTTTTGGTTCCTTAAGCGTGCCGCTCAGCCACCTCGTTGTGTTTCCGAAAACGAGACTTATGCTGCACGATACTCCCAGGCGATATGCAGTACTGCATATGGTTTCTTGGTCGCGAAGCCTTTCGGCGTATCTGTGCTGTTCAATTTTAGAAAAAAATCCCCCGCGTCCTATGCGTGAAATTAGGGTAAATCGTTTTTATCAAATAAATGTTGAGCGGTCGTTCTGTAATTAGCTTACGCGCGGAAGTTTTTTAAACATCGTGATTACAATTCTGACAATTTCGAAGGTAAATTGGCTTTTTTGTCGTAATTTTTTGCGCGAATCTTGCCGTGCGATCTTCGCACATCTTTATGGAACTTTATAGTACGTTTATTTTCTTTTAATTCTAGAAAAATGAAGTTCTAATTTTATTTTTACCGTATAACTACCAACTCGTTAGTGGCCACTGGCTATGAAATGATGCAGCAGGTGGTTGTTGCTGTAAATGTCTTATAGAGTTTTTCGGAGTTTCAAAGGGGCCAGAAAGCTGGACACTTTTCTGGAGGATGTGACACGCCGCCTGATCTGGGAAAATTCTAAACGCGTCTGCGTCTGTCTCTCTCCATATCATGTCCTGTTTCCAAAACATTTTTTTTGATCGTCATGGTTTTTATACGCATGTGCATCCGTTGGTGTGGGGAAAGTACGAACACTGCGAAATAATCAAAAAAAAAGAAAAAAAAAGAAAATGGAGGCGAAAGCTTTCTGTGCTGCAATTGAAGATGGGCTTTATAGTATTCGGCAGGACACTCTCATTGAAAACAGTCTTACCCATCAGCTCGCTTACCTCATCCTCTATGTAGGCTAATCGCCTTTGCCTTAAGACTACATGAATATGTTTCAGGGAACGACGTACAAAAGTGAATGATCTTGAGAGCGATTATTCCTGCATTGAAAATAGTCCATATCTGACACCTGAGGCAAGTTAAAATGAATCTGGTCATGATGATGTGTCACAGTAAACCGTTGCAGGAGCGACTTGCAATCAAGCAACGTCGTTTGGAACTGCAGCAAATTAGAGAGAAAAAACGACGAAATATTGTAGTCAGTGTAAATATGGGCGACATGTCGGTCACTGAAGAGGTTTGTTTGTTTACCAAGGGAAGGATACCGAGCGTCTTCAGACGTTGATTTCGAAACTGCTTTCCTTTTATGCGGATGAACCCTCCGAAGGGAGTTATGAGGGTTCAAAAGTCTATGTTTGTAAGCTCAAGTGGCATAACATCAGCGAAAAGCTGTTAAGAGCGCCGGGAAGTGGGAAATCAATCTTGTGTCAAGTATACTACTCAAGGCACAGCCAGTGGGAATTCGTGCTTGTTTCTGTACATCTTATCGCTAATATCATGCACTCAAGATTTGGAATTTGGACTTGAACTTCGAGCTTTTTTCGGAGAGTTCCTCCGCAAAAAGAAAAGCAGATTTGACAGCGTTGAAGACTCGTCCAACGATATAGTACATCTCTTTTTTCCTAGATCAAGTTGGTATCTCTCTTGTAAGCATATCGGTCGAATCACAACGCTCGTTCACCACTCTTTATAAGCACTTCCTTTCAGAACAGAGTGGTAGGAACTGAGAATTATGATCCAGTCATAGAATCTATAGTCAACAAATCAGAAGAGAGAAGACGAGCTGCCGATGCTGCACGGAACTCAGCGGTTGATGCGCACTGGATCCCAAAGGGCTTCGTTCCCAAGGTAAACCTTTGTTTTAGCAATGGAAATGAGTATCTTTTTTCAGTGCTCGTTACTAGTACATTTTTCATTCTCATCACGTTACTCAAAAATATTATGCTTAAGCTGTGATCATCGCGGTGTGCCTCATGTGCATGACAGCATTAGATCGTTTAGTTCTCATTTACTGCGAAACAAGCTGGGAATATCGAGCAGGCTACTCTCAGTTTTTTGGGGTTGCTTTTGGCATTTATATGACTTGTTCTGTGAAAAAAAGAAATCGGTGAAAAAATTGCTTGGACAGTTCTCCTGTTCGCATTCAGCTTGTTCATTTTGGCAAGTGCGAAATGAACGAATTCAGCTGCCTGCGTGGCAAGATATGGCGCGACTTATTTAATTCTGATAAGGCATGGTGTTCATAGTATCGTTTTGTTGATGACGTTAGAGGTTCAGCGTACAATACGCTCATGTTACTGTATTGACGCGGGATAAGTAGGAAGCGCTTTCTTTTTTCAAAAAATTTTAGATAAGTGCATAATATTAAAGCTTTTTATTGGAGCTGTAGATTTTCATGTAATTGCAGTACGATCAAAGTCGAGGAAACCATTTCACATCCAACGTGAACGAGTTTTCGGATGTGGACGCCTTGTGTATGATGAACGAGGAATTAAGCAAACTGGAGGTAGAGAGACGTGGATACACGATTGCACTTCCGCAACCTTGTGCGTCGCTCGTTGCGCATGGGATTGTAAAGTGAGTCAGATAGTTTATGATTGTACCTAACACAGCATTATGGAGTTACTTACCTATTTCCGCTGTCAGAAGACTGATTTTGAGATTACTTTTGAGTGGGTAATTTCAAAAGTGCGTAGCTTGGCAGTCGCAATCAGGGGGTAATTTGTGGAAAAAAAAACATGTAGGAACATGCAGAAGATGACCGTAGTACCGCAGTTGCTTGATTATAATCGTGACTATCGTATTGAATTTTACTTTTTTTTCATCACCCTTATTTTGTTCATGCATTTCCTCCAGATATATACGATGGTTTGAAGACATCAACTTGAAAGGTCCGATTTTCATCTGCTCGACTGTGTCTGCAGTCACGAACAAGGAGGTGACAGATTTCATGAAGCAGTACAAACTAGGTAGCATATGCATCAGGTATGGTTCTCGAAGTGTTTTATACAACTGTTCAGGTAATCTACCAGACCGAGATTTGGATTTTTCATCTGGGAGCATATTGGGTCGAGCATATGTTGATGAGTGTTTAACATATAAAGACTTTGTCACTGAGGTACGCTCAATCAATTTTCAACACTCTTTTTGAACATCTTCATTCAGTACAATGTTCCTGTGTCTGGAAATGGTGACTTTGTTTTGATGTTTTCAACTTATGAGCCACTTACGATCCCTGTGCCCTACATTCCATCTGCACCTTTCTTCCAGCTGGAAAAGGAAATACTTCACGTTTTGGGAAATGTGTTTGGGTCGTAGTCTTTTGTATCACAAATATTATAATTCATTTCAAAGGAACACTTACGCGCATACCGCTCCGGGCATTTGGTAGCTTTTTGTGCTCGAAAGACTTTATTGATTGATTCTGATTCTGATTGATGATTGATTGATTCTGCTCCTTGTATTGTGCAAGCTTCATATCTTGCTCAACATACGGTGATCGGCTTTGCATCTGTTTACCGCCTATGAGTAATACCGTAATTGACATCATGAAATTTGGAAGCAGAAATGCCTAAGATGTGTCTAATGGTTTTACTCTATAAGGAGTTTTTTATTGTGATCTGATGAGATAGGAACTGTCTGTGATATGGCATAAGCTGGTGAAACCCGTGTGTTTGTACGAGATTGCATGTTATTCGTTTAGCTAAAATAAAAATTATATCAAAACTTCGATTTGTTTGCATGGTTCAAGCCTTCCACATACTACAATGAAATATAAGACTTGCTATAATCTTACTTCAGTATTAGGGTCATGGCGGCAGAACGCAATCAGTTCTTCGGGTTGGAGGAAGATGAAGTAAGTTTTCTTTCTTCTTCTCATTTGTATTAAGCGCATGGTTGCTTATGAAAATTATTTAGGAGGTTCTAGCCAAAGGCCTTGCTGCGAAGGCTCTTCTGACAACCGTTACTTATCCGTTGACATGCGCAAAGACCCTAATCCAGTTGGGTCATGAGCCGTTTGCATTGTCTACAGGAAGGACTCTCATTGTGGCTGGACGAAACGCTTACTTTCTTCCCAACGTTTTCAGCTATGGTCAGTTCAGTTGTGTCTTTTTTAAGGGTTACGAGCGTTTCTTTCACCTGATATGTATTTATCTGCTAATAATCTTGTCAAGGATTTTCACTGGTGAAAGCTGTCTTGAGAATTGAAGCTATACCTAACCGTTGTGTATCGTGTCTGGATTCCTGTCATGTACCTTATTTTCAACGCCATGCGAGATATTTGCAATCAAACACGTTCACGCAAGCGTTTGACCGATCTAACTTGCTATCGTTTGGATATCATTGAAAAAAATTTACCCTAATTTCCGGGGTATAAGGCGCAGTAGCTTTCACCGCGCGCGGACTGATGTGCGATGACGTTCGCGATGCGCGGCACCGCACAAGCTGCCAACAGCAAATTTCTACCTTTTCTTTTATCAAGAATGACAAGAATAAAACAAAAACAGCGCCTTCAAAGTATCAGTAGTATCACTTTAAAGAGAGGACCGTTTCAGTACCAGTAGTGTTATTGGAAACGAAGAAAAGCACAAAATGCAGCACAGGCAACATCACTGGAAACAAAAGAAAGAATCACCTACCTGAAGGCATGATTTATAAGAAGTAAGAATAATTACAGCACTCTGAGTCTTTAGCTTTCTAGATTCAGAGAGCAATCATTTAAAAAGCATTTTCGCGCCATTGTTCGCTGCGGTGGGTGCGCCTTATACAAAGTGCGCCTTATACCCCGGAAATTAGGGTAATGTGGATTAGGAAGGATAGTATTCATCCTTTCGAATTATGTAATACTTGGTGTAAAAAAAATCATTTCATCCCAAAAATCATGGTCGTATATTCTATACAATTTGAAGTGCCGTATTCGCCACCATTTCACTCACTAGGCTATTGCGCACAGCTTGTCCCCAGTTGCACAACGTATATCGTTGATTGTCTTCAATAGCGCAGTTTTAAAAAACCAGAGAGACATTCAAATCACTAATACCTCCAAGAATTGTGATCTCTACTCCATGATGCCTTCGTACAGTCTAGAAAGAATCTGTGCTGGAAGTGTGGAATAGTACTATGATGAAATGCGATAGAATGACGCTTTCAAAAGAGGTGAAAAAAATTACCAATTGCTTCATCACCCGATATATTGTGTGTCCCTAGTCGACGCATCCTGCAGTTATTGTTAAACCTTTTCTTGATTTTTTTTGTACTCCACGTACATTAATTTTTTATCCAAGTCTCAGGTGTTGCATTCATTATGCTCGCATATGTGCGTCAAATCCCCCAATTTCAGCTAGTCAATTGGCACATGCGCATGGTCTCGGTGTTCTTTTTACTGGCATAGACTCTGCCGTTTGCTCACTCATAGTGCAAGGAGTCACCGCTTACCAAACCAAGAAAGTATGCGGTCTCAAATCTGGTGCAATAATATAATAACTACGTTTATAGTATTTGGACCAGTACTATCCTGAAGTTGGAGGCAAGCCGGAATTTGTTGACGTTGATGAAAAGGCAAGTCAGTGCTTTGCGCCCCATTCACCTATCATTGTTATTCAGGAGCTTTCCGATCATCAGTCGTTCAAACGACATTTGCGCTTCGCCATTCGAGACTCCATAATTCGTGTAGCGACTGTGACCGTAGCAAGACCTTTGACTGGTGCGTAAGAGCGCGTACTTTGGTAATGCTGGAACATAAAAGAAGTATTTGCTCCTGGGGACTTTCCAACTTAGCGTAGATCTTTCCACATTACAGTAGTGATGATTCGGCAAATTGCCCAGCTTATTGGCCACGAAGCAAAGTATGGAGGTGTTCTCTCCAGCCTTCGCTTGATCGGCATCGAAGAGGGACCAGGTGGTTTGTTCAGGTAATTATGATTACTTGTAGCTATCTTCTCTCAAAATGAATCTGTTCAGCGGGATTGTGCCTCAGATAATGGGAGAGGTAGTAATTGTGTTTGGAACCGCTGCTCTTCTGTACGCAGCTGAAAGGGCCATTGTGCACGCCGGTCTCTACGAAAAGACTGACAGAAAGGGTGTAAAGGTGTGATTTCATGTTGAAGTGGGCTGAATAAATTCAATAATTTTCAGGAAGTTGAGGATATCCGCAAGTTCTCCTCCCTTGCAATACCATTCGTGATCAGTTCGTTTGGTTATCCATATCAAGTTGTTAGCACAGTGATGGCGGTTGCAGGATCGGGTTGGTGCAGCACTAACTTGATTTACCTTCTGAAAATTGTCAAGATTTTTCCATATATTTTGTTTTTAGGCCTTGCCGTCTCGTTCCTTCCTTATGCACCATCATTTGTGAACTGGCATTCTGCCTGGGACTACCTCACACCTCATGGTCTCAAACGAGGAGCACGCTTGTTCCTTCGCGAACAAACTGGGGCTGTGTCAGTTGGCCCAGATCACCAACTTTATGCGAGCAACAAGTTCTTTGCTTAGACCAAATTGTTCATCTGATGATAGCTAGGATATGTAGCTAGTCATATCGTAGACGACATTCTCTTATATAGCGCTATTATCACTACCACGTTATGCATACTCATGGATTTCGCTGTTAAAGTAATGTTAAGCTTATTTGACAAGATCATGTCCTTTTCAGGAATTTAGGAGGCTTGTGTTCCACAAACCATGGTGTTAGTGAATTTGCAGATAAGCTGTTGTAAAAATGTGCATTTCTCTTCTATAACAATGAAGTTTTGTTTAATCTGCAAACTATTTAGTTTTGAGACAGTCGCACGCACAATCACTGGATCTTGCTGCGGGGGTCTTTTTTTATTGATCTCAAAAGCACCGTCCAACCAAAATGAGGTCGATGAGATTTGAAGCCCAACAGTAGCGCAGCTCCCAACTGTATATTGCCCAACTGCACTGCCAAAAGTTGCTTCCGAAGCGAGGAAGTTGCTCTGAAAATCGCTTCGGATGACGGACTCGCCACGTTGGCTCCTCCTCTTTAGCACCTTCACGACAATACGAACGACCCACTGGTGGGTCGTACATGCTTGCCATTTCGGACAGTACTTTCCTGAAGCTCTAGCTGTGCCAGTTTCATGGGATTTCACTGAATTCTGGCATATGATTGAGGGCACCTAAGCGAAGCACCGGCCAGAGTGGTCCGAGCTCGGGATACTATAATGTAGGGTTACGGTAGGTATACCGTAGATAAAAATAAGGCACAGCCTTGAGCTCAAATTCTTCGCAGAATAATGTTGTTTCTGAACATCAGGTACATGCGAGCAGTACGGGCGGTCAAGAGCCTATAACCCATCAAAAAAATGTCAATTCAATTGATTTTGTTGATTTTTGCATCTTACGTAAATAGTTTTTGTAGCATGCTAATTATAAAAATGTTAATCTCAAGTTCTAGTACCGCCTTCTTACATCAGTTTTTTGGTTTTAAAGAAAGTTCCATCGTACTGCTACCGTAGCCCCCTTGTGCACATTGATGAATAAAGTGAACGCTTTAGTTGTGGTCAGCAGTGAAGTAACTTCCACAACACAATTCTTCATGAAAATCCATGATGTTGAGTTTGTACAGAATGGTTACCGTAATCTTGCAATAAACTAAGTGAAGCATATTTTGAATCCGGCGCCCTACAGCTCCTCTGGGCGTATTCTCGGAGACATGCTTCAAATTTTTTCCAAAAAGACTACCATTTCGGACAATACGACCCAGGGTGGGTCGTAAGTTTGACAAAGCGAAAAAGGCTCTTGTCCGAAACAACAGTGATTGAGAAGTCGGCCTTGTCGTGAATGTGTTAAGTGGGCCTCCCGCCCATCTGTGCGCACCCAACCAATCACCGTCGCGAGAACTCTCCATGCTTCTGCGGAGCGGGGATTGTCGGGGTTTCCGTGGATTTGATATTTGGACTCGGGGATATGTGAAGGCGTCTACGAAACGACAAAAACATGGAAGGAGAATTTGGGTGGATGGTGCCTTCAACGCACTGATGGCAAGCCATCTAGTAGTTGGCAACATATGCTTGCCAGATCACAGTATATATATTTGTTCAATGGTAATTCCATAAGCTTTGGTAAGAGGTTACTGCAATTCTCAGGGCTGTGCACGTCGTGGCATCAGGACATTTTAGAAGGCTCATAAACGAATGTCAAAGTTAAGGAAAGGAAACGGAGTGGAACTCTTGTAGAGCACTACCACATGTGACACAAAAGTAATGATGGTCTTGCTTTGGTGCTTTTGCTTCGCTGTCTTTGGAGCGTACCACTGTGCGCTTCGAGCGGAATTGCGTTAAAGTCTTTCGTGTAGGGGATTATAGTCGCCGAAAGGGATGCGTACGAATATCTACTATAATTATGCACCTTTCATACATGCAAGAGGTGCTATCTGTTGCAATGTCTGCGAGACCTCCCCTTTCGGCGACATATAGTCCTTTACGTAAATTTTTGGGAATGGGAGGCGGAGAGGAAGAGCAAGAGTTAGGACTCACCACAAATAAGATGCAGATTTTGCTGCTTATAAATCACAGTCAACTCTCGTCCAAAGTTTGAGATGTGTGAAATATGCTCTAGTAAGCAGAGGTTTTGATTACTTTGCTATAACATGCATATCAGTGCTGGACAAAGAGCGAGGAAGCTCCTCCTTCCCCTTTCCCCCCCCCCCCCCGCTCCTCCGACTCCGAGAATGCGTCACGAAATTGTTGGAAGTGTTTACATGGGCTGCCGTGCCGTGACTTGCTTCTGCAAGTGGATTATAAATTTTTTGATTCAAAAAACCCAAACTTGCTTTGTAAAAATATTATCATCGACCGATCGATGATTTCCGATGCTTATGTCACATGACGTCATAGTTCAAGAAGTGGGCCATGTCTGCTGTACGTCCACCTGGGAGGTCTCTCCTCACTCTTGATCACACGTTGACCACTAAGGTCAGAATCTCACACTCTCAGTTACAGAAATCTAATAAAAAGTCGAACTACCGAACTTGTTGTTGATTTCACACAACCTTGGAGAGTCTACACCCGCTAATAAATATTTAGGGAATGGGCTGCGTTTCCTTCATCAAACTTCCAAAAGAATGCGTAAAAATTCTAGCTTCCGAAAGTTTGAGTGCGCCTTCTTTCGGAAAATGCCTATCGCACATCCACTCCGTCCTAAAAGAAAATGCTGGGGGTCACAATTGCGCAAGTATAACCGAGCACCACTACCGATTCAATGAATCTGATGCGGACTTGACCTTCCTGTTCTAAAATGGGACTCTTCGTTTTGAACTCAAGTACATCTCCGCTGCAGCCTTTACGAGCGTTTTGATTACCCGGCTACGTCCCGAACTCCCACAGACTGCAGATCCGATGGTCGCTTGCGCGGCTATCAGCGGTTGATGGCCCTGGAGCAGCAGATCAGCCCTGTTTTCGGTCCTAAGGAGCGTTCTTTGCCTTTTACTTCTCGTCACTTGGATCAACGCTTAGCAGGAACAGGTTGCGTCTGCTTTGACTACTCTCTGGCTAGCTAGGGCGTAAGACGTCGATCAAGGCATTTCGACTCGAAGAGAATTGCTCGTGTTTCATGTTCGCCTTGAATTATTTGCGCACTGAGAAGGCCTTGACATGCATTTTCAAGTTCAAGATCGATTCTTAATTACTCCGTATCATTCGACAAACTGTGACTTCGTCCTTTGTCGAATTGCCCTTACACTTACTCACCTATTGCCTTTCGTTGAAACGATTTGATAGACATATCGTTTGCAACTTATCTGTACATGTGCTCCCATTTCCATGGTTAGCTGCTCGTAAACAGTACCAAAATAAGATTTGTTTAATCTATAAGTGATGCGATTCTAGAAGTAAATGCATGCGGTCTGCCAAAGGTGTTTGTGGTGACAAGATCACGAATTCAATTGCAAAAGGTGCCTGTTCTCAAGGTGAAAATTTTTCACTGAACTATTTTTCAATTGGAAAATTTGGACGTTTTTAAAGGCAATGGCTCGGGAGAAAAGCGAGTGGGGGCTTTCCACAACTTTATGGCTTTCTGAACCAGCTGAGTCAGGTATGTACACTGCTTGAAAAGTCGAAAAAGTACTTTTTTGGCGATTTCCGGCCGTGGAGATTGTTAGAAAGGTGGGGCGAGGGATTTCCGTCAACTGTATCGCGATTGGTCGCCTGGGGTGATCAGCCAATTGCCGCCAAAATAGGGTTACAGAGTTACAGTCTCCTGCAGCCAGTTGCTGTTTATGGCGGGAATCCCTCGCCCCGCCTCTCCAGCAATCTGCAAGGCCAGAAAACGCCAAAAGCACTCGACTTTTCAAGCACAGTACATGACTCAGCTAGTCCAGAAGACCATGTAGTTTTGAAAAGCCTCCAGTCGCGATTTTCCCGATCCACCGCTTTTAAAAACGAGCAGGTCAACGAAATGAATGTTTCTAGCAACTTCCGAGTTCAAATTCTTTGATTGTTCGTGCGCGTTGACTGCAATCTGAACGAATATTCTAGGCTGTACATATTTATCAGTGGAGCTCCTAGAAATTTTTCTTGAGCAAGGCGGAGAAGGGGGGGGGGGGGATGGGACACGACAGCTCGCTGAATGAAGCGACCTGGCGTTAGCGTCTAGTTGCTTTTCAAAAAGACCTCAAATAAATTCTTCGATCTCTCTGATATGTGTTACTTGGCATCAGACCACAAGGTTCATAGTAAAGACAGTTATGCTTTGAGGATCTCCCATTTCTAATTGATACTATTAGGTTGTTGCAAAAATAATGTCCGTTTTCATAAGCCCCTTTTCCAAAAGACTTTTTTCCGTCAAACTTTCTTGTACGATATAGAACCTGCATATCATTAGGAAGCTCTCATCATGTAATTTCTAACGATGGTGGAATTGAGTTGCTTTCCTCATCTGTGAGAATATCACCAGCATTCTGCACATCCGCACTCAAAATCGAAATTTCATAGCTTTCAGTTTCTTGGCCACAATTCAGGAGAATAAACGAATTCTTCTAAAAACATAGCAATTATATTAGATGAGGATCATTTACCTACTGCATGGTTACGTAGATTTTTGGAGATATCTGGACTGAGGAATTGACGCCTCGAAATAGATACTCGCTGCTGACATTCTGTGGCTCAGAAATTTCTTATAATTGAGGTAATCGCCAAAGCTTCTCCCATTTCTGTAGGCTTGAGATAATCACACCTTAACTACGATATCTAAATAAAAACTTAGCTATTCAGTGCGCGAAGAATTCCAAATTTTTATAATTTAGCACTCACAAGCCTACAGCAAATAGGCTTAAAAAAGTGAACATTTTTGAATTATTATCTTTGCTTTTCGCAGAACTCCTTCTTTGGAATTTTTTTTATACAGGCGTATACTACTGGCTTGAGTCTGCAAAATAAGCTGATTGCCAGCTATACGAACAAAACTTGAAGGAAGTTGTAAGCTCTTAAAAACGAAGTTTTCAAATTAAAAAGTTTCAGTTTTTTGACGCATGGTATCCTTCCCTTTTGAGATATCAGTACGGGCAGGAAAGCGCTATATTAAGAAAGGTTTGCTGTCTCTAATGGTCTTGACTGCATTCAAAAATATGAAGACTGAACGAAGTTATAGCCTTCCAAACTAAAAATTTGCAAAACGGACATTATTTTTGCAACAACCTAAATTTTCTATTTATTTAATGAAAGGAAATTCATTCAATGTCTTCTCTTCTGTGGAGCTTCAAGTATCTTGTCCTGCTGGGAAACCCAAAAATCCATTGCAGCACCATTCAGATTGACTCGTACGATTTTCAAAACTTTATCGGTCGTTCAATAATCTCAAGTGAATAGAATCGCGTTGTAGCTCCGCACATAATAAAACTCCAGCCTCCTGTTACAGTGTGGGCTGTTTATGAAAAGTGAAAGTGCTGTGGTGAAAAGTAAGAGTAGCAGCATTTGGGCTCAACTATATGTTGTTTCAGTTTTCATCTAAACTTTGTTGGCACCACTCTCAAAGAGATTTTTCGTATATCGATGTACCGAACTGGATTCTTTTGAGATTGCCATGGTCTTGAAGGCAGTGGGTCGGTAAATGGACCCTTCCCAGATTTTGGTGGTGGTAGGTAGTAGACCCTTAAGTACACTGTAGCCGAAGCCCCACCTGCCAATTCATGCGCTAAGTCCTGAAAAATGCGCTTCCAAACTTCACCGGCCCCGCCTACTCAGTGCAAGTGGGCGAGGCCGGTGGAGTTCTGAAGCGCATTTTCCAGAACTTAGCGCATGGGTTGGCAGGCGGGAATTGGGCTACAGTGTAGTTGGGGGGGGGGGGGGCTACTAGACACCACCGGCACCCGAAAATGGTCTTTTTGCCGTTCCACTGCTTTTGAACGAGAAAGATGGTTTATTCCGTTAAATGAGATATGTCTAGAATACAAGTCGATGCTCATTAAAATTCATCCAATATAAGAAGGTTCAAAGGTGCTTAAACCGGCGAAGTCAGTCTCCATTGCAATTGTACACAGTAGCAAGGAAACCTACTCGACTGTACCTGATATTCCCACCTAAGCGATCGCAAGCACATCCAGACTAATATCTTGACCATACTGCAAAATAGTAGGAACTTTTTACAGCCGTTATGGTCAACAAGAATTGAGATCCAGTTTCAAAATGAAGTGAAGACAGGGGAAAAGATGGGTCTTAACCGTGTTGATTGCGCAGAAGAAAATATTCTTTCTTGAGAGAGAATGCGACGATTCTGAGTCTGATCATGATTTTTCGAGCAACTACGGTCGTTACAAAATGTATCAAATCTAACCAGAAATTGTCATATTTGATCGGAAAGCTCATATAGAGAGTTTATATTGAACCTCTGCTAATCTACCTATATGCAAATCCTTTTTTTCTAGCTCTGCATTCCTAAAATTGAATTGTGGAACAGTTTCAAAAGGCTTCAATACACTTTGCAAATTCGAGTTCTGATCAACTTTTGTCCGTCTTGGCAGAAGCCTTCTCAGACAACCCGTAGGTGACTTCCGGGGAAACTGAAGTTCTAACAATTCCGGGGCGGACGCTCCCATTAGACCGTTTGGATGGGCCCCACCCGGGAGACGGTCAAGAGGCGCGATTTCTCCGGCTGTCACCAACTCAAAACTTCTGTTTAGTGCTATGCGAGCTTTCAAAAAGTACCAGATAAAGTGCATTGGCCAACTATCTGTCTGAGGTTACGACTTGCTGAGTTTGGTGGCTTTTGCCGGAGAACAGACCGAAACATTCACGAATCTGTTCTTAACTGCATTTTTATGAGTTTTTGACCTCAAAATTACTGTTCTGAATTGATTCCAAGATATTAAGATCGAACGAAATATGCAGCTATTTCACATATCTCTTTCTAAATTTTAAATAATTTAGAAAATCATGAAACACTTATAGTGTGGTATATGGTGTCCATCTGGCAATGAAAATCGCGCCTTTTGACATGAACCCGCCCCACCCTACCTGGCTCCGCCCTACCTGGCACTCCAATAGGAGTGTCTTCCGGAAGTTCTAGAATTTCAATCTTCTCCGGAAGTCATTTACGATTGTCTGAATTTTTAACAAAGATATTGCGCGCCTCGAACCGTATCATTTCGCTCGAATTAGGTCATACTCCTTCACCTGAAATGTTGTTCCACTGAGCACCTCGAAGAGAGAAAGTGAAACTATCTTTGCAAAAATGCACAGACAGGGGGGGGGGGTTGCAGATGAGCTCTAAAAGCATAAAGCAGTTTTGAAAAGTGGAGAAAAAAGAGCTTTTTGCTTACTCCCTCTTGATACTACATCAGTTGCCTGCAACTCATTCTTGCTCGTCTGGCGGTGACCTCTTTGAGGGTTTGGTTACGACCAATCTCGGCTCAAAGAAACAAGGCATAGGCAGCATATGCTGAGTGTTCGTTGTTCTTTCTGGTAACAAAGCACAATAATAGGATATAGAGAGTATTATAACAGAGTGCGCATCATATGTGTTTCCTCTTTTCTTGTACAATACATCTTTTGCAATTCTTCTGCCCCTAATCACGCAAGATTATCCTAGCGTGTGGGTTCCATTTGCGTTTTCCTTACAAATCATCTCAATCAGTCTCTGAACGTTGTCACGGAAGTATAATAGGTCTCACTTGCGATTTTGAGAGAAATATGTATATACCGAATAACTTGGAGTTGATGTGGATTTTGCTTACGTACAATACCGCTCATGAAATGTGCGAAACTTCCGTTACTGTCACAAATATTTCCGCGAAATTCTCAGATCTTGCAAAATTTCTCAAAACTCTGCGAATTCCGCTTAATTTTCGAGTCGCGATAACTCCCTTCAGAATGTATGGATTCTGGATCTGAGAGAAGCGTTGTACTTTGGAAGTGGATCCTTTGGTATCGCCTCAGCGTGGTTCTCAGGGTATGGTAGGTAACGGTAGGAGATTGAATTTTTTGCTTTTGGGGGAGGGGGGGTGCTCGATCTGTTGAACACGGTAGTGAGTCTTATGCTCGTACCCACCGGCGGTTTCAGAATAAAGAGGTGCTAATTTGGAGCTACTAACAATCAAAAGGAGAATAAACGAAACATCGACGACATCATCACGGCATGTTCGCACTTGGTTAGACGATTGCCACCTCCCCCCTTCCCCCCCCCCCCTCACCCCCCGCCAAGAGAATTTTAGCAAATCGCAAAAGATTTAATTTTTACCGTACATGTACTGTACCTCGAGAATCACGACGATACACCAAAAGATCCGCCTTGAGCTAAGTACAACGCTTCTTTCAGATCCAGAATCAGGGCCCGGCACAGATCTTTTGGAAGCCGACTGGAATTCCTTTTCGGGATGAGAAAGAAAAGGAGGGAGGGGGTATCGTTTTTGTGGGTCCGAAAAAACTCAAGTTGTTTTAGGTTTTTAGTCTACGTTCCCAAAAACGTCAAAGGAGACTTCTTAAAATTCTGCTAAAGTTGGGGGGGGGGGGGGATCTTCGTTTCAAGAAGCCTAGAAACGGACTCGTGCCGTACCCTATCCAAATCTATGCATTCTGAGGGGTTATTGGCAATATCCCGGATATCCCGAAATCTCACAGATTTTCGGCGGATTTCGCTAAAATCCTCGACATTTAGGGAAACCTTGCACTTTATTTGAGCGGTGGTTTATCTGCTGGGGAATTTTCAGGAGATGTTGTGAGCGCTGAAAAATGGGAATTTGCCTAATTAGTGACAAGAAATTGCGCTAATTTTTAGTCTCGTCTCAAAACGATCAGTCTAGACACAGCTTATTTGCGTAGCCAACAATAGCAATACTATCTTCAGCCGTCGATCTCTGTGACGAGTCTTCCACTATCTTTCGCAACCATCTTTGCTAATATGAACGTTCGCATTTCTTATGCAAACAATCCAGCTTGCAGCAAAAGAAACCAAAGTTGTAACAACCTATAATTTAGGGCAAAACAAACGCTTATGCGTCGATTGCCAAGTATCTACTTTAACTCTATTTACCCGCATCGAGAACAAATCTCATGTTCTGCAAGCTCTGAGGGTATATCTCTCAATTCACGCAAAATATTTTGGAGTACCCCTCTGCCGGCTCTTTCCGGTTTCCATGGTGTCTCTGCTGCACTTGCAACTTCTGTTTAGCGCTTTTGATCACAATATATCTTACTCGCAGATTAAATCGAGTCGTCAACTACCCAATACAGTTGTATCTGTGAAATCCGGCCAAAATTGCAATTTGCGGGATTTAGTTATAACTTCTTCTAAAACAACTTTATTTGGAATCTGCAGAAAGATTTGGCTTCAGCTTGTTGAGACGAAACTTCTAGTATACATTATGCCCGTTTTTCATAGTACATCGTAATGTATTGGCATGCGTTATGAGATTATCAACATGTACTGTTGCTCATACGAAAATTTTTTAAAGATGATAAAGTAGTATCATATGTCTACCGTACACCTGGAAAACGGGGATATTGTATGCTAAAAGATTCGTCTCATCAAGCTGAAGCCAAATCTTTTGCAGATTCCAAATAAATGTTCTAAAAGAAGTTATAACTAAATCCTGCAAATTTCTCAAATCCCTCAATTTTGACCGGATTCCAGCGAATACAACTTACAAGGAAATGAGAAGTCGAAGTGGCCAAACCAAAGAAGCTTTATATCATTCGATGCAGTATAAAACGCTGACTTCGAATCTGTATTCCTTATCTGCTTCTCGCTTCTGTGGAAGAAGCTACAAGCGGAAGCGGTTTTTTTGTAAAAAAAATCATACATAAAAACAGCGAAATTGAGCACATTGTTGCACTTTTAGCTCGGCTTCTGGCTTCAAAAATTTTAAGTATAGCTGCATATTTTGGCCCAGCGTTGAGGCGAACGAGGCTCTGTACGGCTAAATTTTCAATTTCACGCATAATTTCCAAGCAAATGGTCTTTAATGGCTTATAACTTCGTCCAGAAAAGCGATAAGCAGATAAAGAAAACAGATTTAGAGTCAGCGCTTCATGCTGCATCTAATGGCATGCAGCTTGACTGGATTGGTCACTTCGATTTCTGACCATTCCCTTGTTAGTTCAGTGTTCATTTGAGTTGAACCCGAGTAATCGCTGGGATCTTATCCTTCATTGCCATTCGAAACAGCAAAGCTGTTATCTTTGAGAGAACCAAGCACACGCTCCGCAGTTGACTATGGTATGTGAAAACACGGATTCAGAGAAATCCGTATTGTGCTGAAGAACAATTTTCAGTTTTAGATGAAGTGAGCTGACACGGCTCTCTCCACTGTCTTTATTTTTAATAAAGAGTTGTACCATAGATAGGTTAAATACATCTGAGAATTGAAAGGTTGTTCCTATGATCATTTCCATGACTGATGGGATCAAGGCAGGGCTCGGCACGAGGTGGCTTATGGAAAATGCAGAAAACGAAGTCCGCCTTGATTTTAGCGTATTTTTACGACGCCCCTTTGGCCATAAACCCTAAACGTTAAAAACCATCAAAACACGAAATCTCGACTAAAAAATCGCAATTTTTCTGTCCTTTCGGTTTCAAAAACGATACCCACTTTATTTTTTCTTCCAGAAACGATATCCAGCTTGCTTGCGAGCCACCTGTGCTGAGCCCTAAATCAAGAAGCTCCCTAATCTGAGAAAGTCAAGCTCTCTACGCTTCAAATTTGACATCTTCTCTAAATCTGATAAATTTCAAAGAAGAATTTTTTGTCCTTTCTAGAGAGGATATATTCTAATCAAAGTCCGATGCCAGAACTAAGGTGGAACAACGGGACTATAGGACTTGGGGGATATTACGACTTATGTTGTGTATTTTGCTCTTGTGAGGTCAGCTGAATACTGTACCTTTACAGCATCGTTTGGTTTTTGCAAAAACTGAGCGTCTATATGATCAAAATATGCAAACCAGCATGTCCAATATTCAGCCAAATTTTTTTCCTAAATTATTCGCAACAATTAAATACGATACATATAAGGCTCATAAATAGGCCGACTTTTGATAGCCATCACATGACTGTCTAGTACCTTCAGATATGTAGTATGTACTTACACTTGAACGTCATGTTTTAGATCGTCAGAGTTTTCTACTTTAGAAAATAGTACATGACTGTAAAAGTGCAGGATATTTATTACATTTTTTCCCTTGCCACAATGGAATATCTGTGAGAGTGCCTCAAACTGAGAAGAAAGAAGAGAAGAACACGGGATAACTCATTGTATCAGATGTCGAAGCAACTCGAACATGATTCAGAAACTTCTTGTAATCGCGTGTTAACGGTATCAGTTCTATTGACACAAACTATAATCCTTGTTCATTCAACAATGTACGATATGCAATGCCAAATTATTTTAGTCATGAAAGTCTGAAATCAATTGTATGTGATAATCATTATAGATCTTCCAGCATAACCTTTGACTAAATTGGCTTGGAGGCTGGAAGGCGGGGCTTTGTGACCTAAATAAGGCGGCTCGCGGCCGCGGCGCAGTCTGCGTCCCTCTCTCGCGCGTGCTTTCTGATCATTATCTGACCTTGATTAGGTCACGAAGCCCGCCTTCCAGCCGCCAAGCCGGTTGAATCAAAGGGTAAAGCGAGTTGGGATCGTAACAGCAAACAATTCAATGGTCAAAATACCCTTCTATGCTCACACCAATTTTCCTATTCCTGTATGATATGACTTTCTAATCTTCATTGCAATAAAGTTGATCTACAACTGTAGCAGAGGGGAGGTCGAGAAGCCACGCTTACCGGAAGAATTTTTGGAATGATTTTTAAAATGTTTGCGCCCTCCGAGATCTAATTAGGGAATGTGGCGTTGATCATGCTCCAGAAATCTTTTTTTGCAAAACTAATTTGATTTTTTGAAGGTCCAATTACTTATTATAGTCAAATGCAACTAAAAACGAGTCACTTGAGCAGTTTTATAGATCATGCAGGCTTACTAGAAAATTTCGTTACCCACTTTCGAGGAGGGGAGGGGGGAGGGGCTCACTTCTCATGAGAATTACAGTAGTAGACTGTTGTCATTGTGTCTCGTCAAATACTCCAAGTGTTTTTCACTATCCTGTTTCCGCTATTTTCGCATCTCTGTTCGCCGCGATTAAGGCAATATGAAATCGCGGACGTCTATTGACCGCACTCTCGAGATTGCCTTTTCGAATCGGCTATGTATCGCCACGATCTGCTACTTTCGTAGTTTATTTCATTTTTACAAAATACAGAGATTCATTATACTTTTTTATTGGTTCGCTTACTTAAGCGCAAGTTCCGGCTTTTTTTCGAGCTTGTTCGACTTTTTTCAACCTCTAAAAAGTAAGCTATAGGTTTCATCTGAAACCAATCAGAAGTACATTGTCTCGTCATTTTTTTACTGCTTACATAAGTCTCATTCACAAACTGTCAGTTTATTTGCTGACAACTTGCGGAACCATTTTTACTGCGATACACAATCATTGTGAAGCCAATGACATTATGCCAAAGAAACGCTGACTTCCTTTGAACTCGAAACTTTGCTGCAAGTAATTGTCTATGAAAATGAAATTGTTCACCATTTCAATCATTCTGATTGATAAATTGCATCATTCTTCAATTTCACAAAAACTATATGTCAGTCTGGTATGTCTAAATGCTGGATCAATGGTTAGAAACTGCTCGATTTGATTATTTTTATTTTTGTACGACGTATTTTCCCGAATAAGGAAAAAGACCGGTTTTTTGTTTAGTTTTTTTGACATCTTGACTTTTTGTAGTACACTTTATTGTTAAAAAATAAGTAAATAAGTAAATAATGAATTATCCCTGATGAAACGGTTCTTATCTTCTTTTGCGGAACAAATTTTTGTATAGAAAGTACAATAATATGACAATATTAATGTTGATTTGTCCATGTGTGTGTGCACAAAACTCGCGATCTCGATATGTTTGATCACATTCTGAACAAACAGAGAAATGTGTTTTATGTGTATATGCACAATAATTGTTCACTGCATCACCGAATCACCTACTATTTACTAAAGAGAACCTGTTTTTGGGGCTATGCAAGAATCGATCTCGAATGTTCTCCTGAAAACACGATTTCACTTCTCGCTCTCTGTGTGTGTCTCAGCGACTCGTTTTTCCCTCGACCTCACACCAAGGTAGACCAGCGAATTGCATATCCTTGTATAAATAAAACTCAATACTTTTAGCATTCAAAACCATGTATCATGAAATCTATTATCCGTAAGAATTGATCATTTTGTAGGCGCGAAAATAGTCTTTCGATTTTAACAAATCAACGTTGTGCTTCTTTTCGAAAGGGATAATCTCACTCTACTATTTTCTTTTTTTTACCGTAAAGCTGCAAAGACACGGACGGCAGCTATAGTCTGTTTCAACCCAGTTGAGGCTGAAATCGCGGCTACGCGAGCGCCACGCAGCGGCACGCACTGGGGCGGCACCGTATCGCGTCTTGACATGTCCATGTTCCGTGTCTCCATTACTAGTCTTTACTTGGCAAAATTCCAGCGTTGTGCGTTCACAATTGTCCAGCAGTGCGGAGGCGTCGCTCATAATGAAATGCTTCCCTTTCAATTTGAACATGACTGAAGGTTTTAAATGGTTATCTCGGAAAAAAACCCGTTCTATGCCTTTATCGGTATACTCGAAATGTTTCTTCGTAAATTCGTATATTTTCGTATATATCATCCCTTCTATGGAAGAAAATCAATAAACATGATGATCAAAGAGTAGGTTACGTGTTACTCAGTGTAAATACTCGTTCATGTACCGGTCGTATTACTCAGTCAGTTTCACCTATCTCTCACCATTCTCACTTTTCGACAACGAACAAAGAATAATGGGGGCGCGTATCACCGCGAGTTTTGAAACGAAGCATTGATGAACAACTGTTACTACCGTAAATCTTTTACAAAATTTGCAAGCATCCATATCTAAAAAGCTGAATCCAAAATTTCTATTTTACCTGAAATCTCTTCATTTCTTCTCTCATACTTGATCCACATCATCCTTCTTCACCTCTTGATTAACCTCTATGCTGATCTTTCGCGTTGTTTTTTTGATACATGTTGGAAAAATGATTAAGAACAAGCTCAAAACTGAAAAAAACACACGAAAATCATAACTATTCGGAGAGCAACCCGATCGCCAGGAATGTTTTTTCCTAGATAGGGAATAGGTAATAAAACAAGACCAGATAAAATTCAAGATTTAGTTCAACTATGAGGAATTTTAGGATTTCAAAAAAGTGCAATTCAAGTGTACCCTTTTTCAGCTTGTATCCGCCACCACATGCTGACTTTTGTTCTTACAAAAGCACCACGAAGAAGCGCATAGATCTCTCCCTCTAGAACACATGGAAAATTTTAGTTCTTATAAAATTGAACTCGCACCGATTTTAACTTTATTGCTGCAAGATGTGCTCAATAACGTAACAACTTACCCTATTTTCAGGTGTATAAGCCGCGGGGTGGTCCTAGCTTAAATAGACCAGCCCGAATACATCAAAGGACCCCGCGACCAAAGGACCCTACACCGTGCTGCGTATTGCCTGAAAGAATCATGTGGCATAAGGATCGCTTCTCGGAACACAATGAAGCGGCTGAGCAGCCCGGGCGAAAATTTGAAAAAGTGCGGCTTATACACCTGAAAATAGGGTACTAATACTCAAAGCGTTCTTTCTCATTGTTAAGTTGATTCTTACGCTTCTTTCAAAGAATTATGCTCAACTTCTGTCTACTCAAAGATATCAACTGATACATTTTTTCCTAATCTAGCAATAGAACCATCTAATACTGCAGGGCTGGATGGGAACAGAAACGAAAAAGGGCTACAATCACGGTACTGCAACATCTAGTGGCGTCAAGTCAGAAATAATCAAGAAAAAACCTATGATTTATCTGGGCATTCTGAAAGGCATCCTTCTCTTTCACATATTTCTTCCTGGCTGGTCAAATGGGCTGCAAAAGACTGCATAAGAACCGCTACAATCAGTGCAAGATGAAACTGTCCTTTCGTTCACCGTTCGCTCACTTTTATAGCCATGTCCGGTAGGTGTTCGTAAGAATCGCTGCGCTTTGTTTTATCGAAACACTCATTGTTTCTCGTTAATTTATCTGACAAATTCCTCGTTGGTGCTGGCTTTGCCTTCATTCCTCTTAAGCTGAACGCATGATAAAATCACCTGCCATTCTCAAACCGTCAAGCATATAAATCCCTCAAAAGTCTTCGTTTTTGAGTGAGCGATAAAACCGCGAGAACAAATGAATAGAATTAAAAGAATATACCAAGAGCTTTCTTTCACTAACTTGACTCGAAGTCTCAGACTGAAACTGTGCAATATTTTGTAGTAATATTCAACTTCTCCCACTTCGATCGATGAGGAAAGGAAAGGTTCATTTTAGTGGTAAAATGATCCTGAATTACAAAGGCTTGTTTTTCCTCTTGTCAATTCTATCGGATGACTTTACACTGTTGAAGAAGCATAATTAGATTAGAGAGAGTAGATGACAAAGGTGACAGACGAATTAGGTAAAAGCGAAAAAAAGGAATAAGAGAGAGTAGAAAAAGAAGAGGGGAGACCTACTCGCTTTCTCATCATGTCATTGTTACATTGTACCTTCATGTTCTAAAACGTTGATTTCTCATGGCAGCACATTTTTAGGTTTTAAAACTCGATTGCGTTCTATGTCGCTAGAATAGCATCTCTATTACCGTTTGAGTTCCAAGGCTAAGCCATTTTCAAGCAGTGCACGCTTGACTAATCTTGAAAAGGAAGACTTTAAGAATTCTGGTAGTTACTTCTTCTATGATATGCAGACTATGCTGAAGATATGAAATGTTGCTGTAGTTTCTTAATCGATAACAATAATTTTCTTCTGTTCTAAAGCTAAACTTTGCGCGAAGAATTGATACTACACCATTCAAAATTTGCCTTGTCTCCGTAAATTTGTTGAAAATTACGTCCAATAGACTTTGAGAAATGTGAGATGGAACGCGTAAGGCACATCTATGGAGGCTAAAGACGCCGTATTCTCTATCCCTCCGTATAAATTGGATCGGAACAAGGCTTTCTTTTTTTACACACTGAAGAATCAAGGGATGACCAACATGCAATAGTTCTGATGACATTGGAGCTGGATTCATGATTTGTGCTTTGGGTTAAATAGTTTTCAAACACGAATACGAATCAATTTGTTGTTCTCGCGCCAAACACTAAGACCTCGAACATTTTTTTTATTCTGGCCGTCTTTTAGCAGAAAATCATTTGAGAACATTATGCAAAATTCATAAACAATCGAGCTCAAAGCACTCAATGATTTGTTCGTTGTGCACATTTTGGTAACTGTATCCTGTCCGGTGTAAGGAAATTACAGTCGGAAAGTGTCCCATGATCACCGAACTGCGTAGCGAAAAAAAAAGATTACCCACTTTTTTTCCACTTACGAAGCTCTCAATTTTCCGTCGTTGCGTATCGGTATTGTCTGCAAACTGTGTCATGAACTGAACTGTTGCGCGCAATGGATTTCTTCCGTTTCCGGACAATGGGGATTCGAAGAACACAGAAGTAGATTTTAATGACAAAAGTTCTATGAATGTATCAAAGGTAGTAATTATTGAAGAAACTTCTCGCTTTGAATTGAAAAAAGTAGCGATGTTCAAACTTGAAGGCGCTGGAACAAATTATTCCCTAGAGCCACTCAAAAGAATCGATTTCGGATTTGCTTGAAAACACTTATACTGCGTCTTTATTTCCTTATAGCCTTATAGAGCCGTTCCTTGCAGCAAATCAAGGCTTTGTCAAAAAACCTTAGCTCTTACATATTTTGCAAACCCGTGTAAGCATCTTATTCATTTTCGTATGTGACATTCTCAGACCTCCATTTGTTCTTTCTGATTACAATCGATATCCTGATAAATGACTGAGAACTTTACATTGCTGCCTTGAACGTCTCAAAAGTAAGTATACACTATCTGGTAGTTGATAAGTCTCTTCCAACGAAGTCTTTTGCTTTGCCTCAAGTACCATTCAGTAGAGCAGGCTTCAATTTAGATTTGCAGTATGGAGCGAATCACCCGTACCTCTCCATTACTGTAGGATTGCGGTAAGAACTTTGAAGAGCTTCCGAGCCATTAGTGGCTACATTTTGCCCCAGAATGGATACTTAGCAAGCTGAAAACTTTACCGTTATGTTAAACTGGGGTAAAAAAACGCAATAACGTCTTCTCATCGTTTTTCAAAAAGCGATTGAGTTATCCGAAACGCTTCAGAAACTCGTGAAAAGTATTGTGAAATCCGCATGTCTGAAAACATCGATACACAACTTTTCACATTTTTCTGAAACTATTTTCTTCAAACGGCTTATTTCACAATGGCGCTTATGCTGGAAGTTCCTACTCCTACAGTAGTGAGGAGCAATGGGTGATTCGCTCTATACTGTAAATCTAATTGAATCCTGCTCTTCTGAATGATAGTTGATTCAAAACAAAAGATTTTGAGGGAGAGTTATTAAGGATTAAAAAGTGTGTACTTACTTTTGGGACACCCTTGTATATTGAAAAATTACAAATTATCTCTAGTTAATTATGTCGCTCAAATATAACAGCCCATACTATATTACGTCAAAATTTGGTTGGCAAAAAGTTTTACAAAAATTGCAAGACTCAGTGCCGATCTAGTAATACTTTAATACGGAAAAAATGAAATAAACAAAGAATGTGATTTTTGATTTTCTTGCGTTTTCATTTACGGATAGTAGTGGTCAGCTATCCCTTCTTCTATGTAAATGAAATTTTTGCTTTACTTTGTTCCTCAAAATTACAGCAGTTTTGCACCATCTAAGCCTTTTTTGCAGAAATTGTGCTGCCACTTTGCTATTTCCAGCAGTCCCGCATCTTATTTTAATGTAGACTCATCATTTCTTCGTCAAATAAAAGTTTTTTCACTTGCCTTGAAATCGTCCCAGTTGAGTGCACTAGTTCGCGAAACAGTTGCGAAGTGTCTGCCATAACTTTTTCGTGTTTCTTTCGAAACTGTGTTGGCCTTGACCTCCACACTAGAAAGGCGAAATCTCGTTGTTGCGATAGTAAATTCCCTTGATGCCGACAAGGACATCTTGTTCGCAGCCGTTTCGTTCATTCTAAGCCAAAGATATAATCTAAAATGTTCATCTGGACAATAATGCTGGTAAAAAAGGTTTCTTGCATGTGTTCTCTCCCAATGTAGGTTTTACTAGGAGAAAAGTTTTTTTTGGATTTAGAAAAATGGCCTTGGGAAAAGTTCACAAGATTTCAAGCATCGCGAATATGTTGCAAAGTGTTGGCTTAGTAAGTCATGATGATAGTATGGGAAATATGTATCTAGAAATTCGAGCCATAAGTAAGGCATGAATTTTTTTGGAAAGTTTCCTCCAAATACATAAGTTTTTAGAATTGGTGTTGAGAGCTAGGCAGCTTTATTTCCTTTCCTCTTTACCCTTCTTTAAGAAAAACAATTTCTTGGAACACAATGCACAGATGATTCCATTAATTTATTGCGAAGCTCAACTCCAATTCAGGAGGAACATGACAATGCTGAGAAAATTAATATCCTGGTGCGGTACGAGGAATCGGGCAGTGGTCGCAACTCCCTCTTTGTCCACTGGTTCCGTCCTCTCCTCTGGATCCGGGGGTACCTGGCTGTCCGGCAGCTCCAGGTCTGCCGTTGTCTCCGGGTGGTCCCATCGGACCAGCATTTCCTGGGGTTCCTGCGCCACCAGAGTTTCCATCGGCACCGGGAGGACCTGGTGGTCCAGGTGGTCCTGGAGGTCCCGGAATGCCCGGCATTGGCATACGAACTCCTGGTTCGCCAGGGGCACCTGGGTTTCCTGGCGCTCCAGCATTTCCCGGTGGACCTTGTGGTCCGGGAGTTCCTTGTCCTCCTGGGTTTCCAGGTCTTCCGGGCTGTCCAGCTGACCCAGGATTTCCTGGAGGTCCGCGAGGTCCTGCGTTTCCTGGAGCTCCTGGTGGTCCAGCGGGGCAGTTGTAGCAGGGGTTGGTTTGTGGAGCAGGAGTTGCTGGCGGTCCATCTGGTCCGTTCCTTCCAGGCTGTCCGGGTCCTCCGTCACGTCCGGGTTCTCCAGCTGGTCCGGGAGGTCCTGGTGCTCCTCTAGCAGAGACACCACATCCGCAGCAGCCACCACCAGCTTGACGACGGTCTCTTTTGGAAGCCGTAGTGAGAACCTGCAATGGGTGGAGCATAAACAACTGTGCCCACGTATTGATAGAATGCACATACCTGGGTACGAGTCACTTCCCTCCAAATGTTTCCCGAACGGGACTTGCAGAAGTCGACCTCGTTCTGCATAACCGAGTGCATGTGCTGCATATAGTTGTAGAGCATCGGCACCGAGATGACGCAGATCAGGGTAGCCGTAGTCGACAGAACCACCCCGAGGAAGGCGATCCTCCTGAGGGAGACGGCCTCGGTTTCCCAGTGCTTCTCGTCGTAAGTCATGACGGTGTTGAAGATTTGGCTGCTGCTCATTTTATACTCCTTCTCAAGGTCAAATTTGTTTTATCTTGGGATTGCAGATCTTTACGCATATCAGTTTCATTTGTCCGCTTAAAGAGTTGTAATCTCACTACACGGTCTTAGAGGTAGGAGCGCGCCGAAGAGAGCGGTGCTCTAGATCTCACTGATTATTAAAATATTATGCGCTATGTGGTTTGAACATTAGATTCAATGCGCTTATCGAGACTTTTGGCTGAGATCTCGTTGAGTTCATTGAATCGCCTTTCCCGAATATTCGAATGTCAAAGATGAAGAGTGTTAAAGGTGCACTTTCTGTGGGTGATTTTGAGTCCAGTCATTGATAATTCCTTCTGCTCTGTCCATAGCTTTGATAAAAATCGATCATTTCAAAGGCATCATTAGGCACTAAAGCATACTCTAGGCCAGTCCAAGTAGTATATTCTATAAGAGTAGAGAACTTTTCTAATAGACAATACTAAGTGTTACATGGGTTTCAAACTCAAGAAATTCCCCGAATAAAATAAAAAGAATTACCTATTTTAGCAAGCACTGACAGCCTAAATTGTGCCTTGTAATTTTTTCCAAGTAATCTATATCTTCATCCGCAAAGATCCCCGTACAGAGACTTTCAGTGCTCTTCAAGATGATGTTACTTCATCAAGCCATAGATGCAAAGTCACAGGTTTAGCTTGAATTTCTCATGGGGAATGCCTTTTTGTCGGCTTACTGTAAGTGAACGGCAGATATTGCTATTCAAATGTAGAAACGTCCTCAAACGGCTCCATAAGGGGGGGTGGTTATTGTAGGCTTTTTGGTATAAGAGTAATCTCACTGTGAAGCTTTATAAACAAGCGATTCAACATTTCCATATAATGCCAAATTATCCCATGGTGCGAAGTTTAGCGCATTTCTAAGGTTTTCGCAAATGTTATTAACGCCTTCCTTGATCAATCGAGGGTTCTCTCTTTACAAACTTTCATAAAATACTATTTTTGATTACCAAGTCAAATAATGTCGCGCTATGACTTGCAACTCAATAGACACGAGCATAAATATGTGCAAACCATAGCCCAATTCTTAAAATGGGACCCGAACACTGACAAATTTGTTACTTTTCCCAGAATTTCGGGGCGAGATTTCTGAACATGCTTCTGGCATCCTCCGTTTTTACCTTCATTTTCGTTCCTCCACCTAAACACCATCTCATTTGGCTCGAAATGATTTGTCAAAATTGAACACATGTTCTTAAGCATAACAAGCCCCCCATAAATTGCACATGTGCAGGGACCTGGATGGGGATTACGACTTGTTGCCATACCACGTGATGCTTTTTCCTACCTTTTTGTCTGCATGGCGGTATATATCCGATTTTCAGGAAAAATGAAAGAATTGGTTAAATTAGTTCAAACTTACTTTCACGTTTGCAATTGGGTTCCTTGTAGGAACGACTAGTGAAACGGTAAATCAGGCTATTTCTTCGCGGATGGAGGACTGAATAACTTTGTCATGCAGAGCTAAGGGAGTTAAAAACTAACTGTCATCTTTTTTCTCGATGTACATGTTTTGCACCATTGAAAGCTCCGGACAATACAGTGGAAGACTCAAAAGAAAGTTGTTGTGAACAGTGTTTTCTTCCAAACTGTGAAAAAGCTGCTGTGGAAAGACTTACTTACTAAAGCGGGGCCTCTCAAACTACTTGCACTGAAAGTCATTTTCTAAAAGAATCTATATCTTTTCATACAGTTACAGTATTGACTTAAGTTTTCGGACGTCCTTGCAATTCTGTTCAAAGCTAACTATTATACTATAATCGAAGTGGCTGTATGCGAGGCACTCGCAAGGTTCTAGGTTGTCTCATAAATCTTCTATGTTCAACGAATTATATTCTTTCTATCTATAGGGATTCTAAGTGTACTGTGCCAGATGACCACCAGACATCTACATAACCTTTGATTCAACTGGCTTGGCTTGGGCAAGGCGGGGCTTTGTGACCTAATTAAGGCCGCTGGCGCCCGCGAGGCACCTGTGTCTCTGTTGCGCGAGTGCTCTCTGATCATTACCTAGCCTTAATAAGGTCACGAAGCTCCGCCTTCCCGAAGCCAAGCCAGTTGAATCAAATGGTAATTCCTTGTCCAAACATACATGTGGTCAAATCATAGGATTTACGTAAGCATATAAAGTGGTCGAAGAAAATTCTCACCTCCAAAATTCTCGAGCACCTACTGCATACACCAAACACTGTGAACAAACTTTTGCGCTTAGTGCAATTTTCATGGTTAGAAAGGAAAAAACAGAAGCAGTTGACATCCCCAGTGGTGCGCTCCTCCACATATGACTGCATTCAGAAATATAGCCATAATCTGTACCTTGCAAATACTCTCAAAAAAAATACTAGCGTTTGCGTTTTAAAAGACCATGAGATACCTAGCAGTTGGTAAATTTTCTTTCGGTCCACTCCTCGGACACGGTAGGGTTAATGATGTTGGAGTCTTAATGATACTTGATATTTATCATTGTAGTGAATGTTCATGGCTTATCGCAGTTAAATATAGGAAAATTAGAGGCGAGAAAGTCATGACTCTTCTCACTAATAGTATATCAGGCAAAACGCTGGGAATAATTAAATGAAATTGCAGTTTTTACATGGATCTCATTCTTGGCGCGCATATGCAAGTTTCTTTTTAGAGCTAATCATCTTCTAAGCACACATCTTATCAACCATGCTTCTGTATCTCTGAATGCCTGTCTCAAAAGTAGTACATATCCCTCTGCGAAAAGTTCGCTTTTCACTCAGTGCATTATTGAAATTAGAAAAATGCTAGCCTTTGCAGCGTGTTATTGAATTTCCGCCATCTGCAGATTTCCCGAATTGCACTTGCTTCTTCTTCGCTGCTTGATTTTTTCGGCATCAGCTATTTCCTTTCTTTTACTCTGAAACTGAATGCGAATGCGAACAATTACTTTTTGAGAGGCAGTGCAGCGATGACGAATACTGTCGTCAGCAAACACGACTTGTATAATTGACTGGTTTCGTAACATGTGCAATTGCACAATGCAGATTACGTAACGAATTCAAAATTATCGGTCACTTATAGCAGATCTTCCAGGAGAGTTGTTACTAAATAAGGCGAGTCATCGCAAGCAGAGAGAGAGTGCCAATGCGGACAGCGTCGGCGCGTCTCTCTGATCATGTGCACATTCATCCCTCTTACCGTCTGCTGTCTCTTCCAAATACGAACTATCTTGGAAGGACGCAACTGCGTCCAGTCTCCGCGTAGTTACTTGTCTGTATTTCCTTGGTGCTTGGACAGAATGGAATGTGAAAAAATAGAGAAGAATCTGCCAGTGATTCTCCGGTGTTTGAAAGTACAAAATCGGGAATTGTAAAGGCAATTTGAAGCAGCGCGAATGCAACGGTTGAGTGCGAATCAACGCTGGAGCGCGTGAGAACCGTTCGTGCGTCGCGTATGCGTGCGCTTATGGGCATCGCTTACATCCGAGAAAAGTATTCAAAAGATGACTGGAGGCACCGAGATGACTTTGGCGACAATCGAGGAAAACATGACAACTGGCGTCACATATGAAAAAAAGCCGGGTACGCGATAGACGCACCCGGTCCACTACTTAAAAGCGTCCGGCTGCTCTCAAAAGATGTGCGTTTCTTAAGAAAGCCTTGAATTCGATCCTATGGATATTGTGTTTAATGGCAAGCCAAAAATCATTTTGACTGTAGAGGGCCGGGCATACTTCACGCGATTTCAGTCGCGACGCAATTTGGCAATATTCCAGTTGTCCATAACTCACTGCAAGTATATTTCAAATGGACAGAAAATAGGGGCACATCAATCCACGTAATTTATACACACTATGCATGTTTGCTAGTGTTGGATCTGAAGACTTTGGCGAATTGCCAGATCGCGTCGAGAGTGAAATCGCGTAAAGTATGCCCGACCCTTTAGCTCTCCAACTCATTTACAGCAATCCCTCAGCGTCCAAGTATAACTCTGCAAAAAGATTTGCCTTTGAGTCAGAAGTGCATAGACTCTGCGCACTTCTAAATTCTGAGCACGCAACTGAACCTATAAATGATTTATGCTGACATCAATGATTTAGCCTTCTGCAGCGCTCGCCCGAGCAGCTGGTATCATTGGAATAGGCGATGAACACCCAGATACCATGGTTACGTGGCCCTGCACCGCTAAATTGTCCTTTGCGCAGTGATCCCAATCACGAGTAGAGCGCAGAGTTGACCATAACAGGTTCTTCGATGGACGTCGATCAAGATGAGAAGTCCCCCTATCGTGTATGTGACGCGAGAGAACAGTTCGATTCAGATTGCGGATCTGTTAAAACAACTTCACGCCCTTTGAAAAACATGTCCTTTCGTATGGGAGAATAACCGCAGAAAGGCACGGAGAGAAAAACGAACCGCCGCTGGAGAGAAAGCGAAAACGGAAACGTGGGGGCTCCGGTTACTGTTGCTGGGAATCCACTTTTTTCTGCTTTTCGCCTTGCACTCTAGTTAATTTGCTGAAACCGAAAGGCGGAAAGTGCAAGGCTATTGCACGGAGACAAAACAATTTTTAGCTGCAGCCACTCTCATTATTCTGATGCTTCAGTCATCGGATCTACCTTTACGTGCTAAAGAAAATTTTATTGAGCACACTCCAACGCACTTACAATCAGGTAGATGCTTTTAATGTCTGCTGCACATTTTTTTTTTGATAAGACATAGATTTTACGGGTAAGATAAGTATGCTATGTACAGGCTACTTCAAACTATGGCCATAGTTGGTCTAGTGCCAGCGCCGTGCCAGCGCCGTGGACGTGCACCGTATTGATAAAACGATGTTCCGTCGCGGTGCCAGCATGGCGCTGGCACGTGCGACTCAGAACGCAACCTTAGAAATGGCTGTGCACATAACGTAGAGAACCTAAGAAACAGAATATACTGGCCCTAACTCTATTCTGCTCAACTGCAAGAAAACCTATTCGACTGTAAATGGTTAGGTTGGCTAATAGCAAAATTAGTTCGCTTGTGGCTTTTACAAATATCGCAGATAAATTTTTGTCCAGTATTTGCCTAAAAAGAACATTTCAACAAGAATTAGGATGCAATAACTGTTCAAGTAGTTACTTCACTATGAAACGGAGCAAAACCACAATTTTCTCTTCGTATGCGAATGTGAGAAAACTTCTCTTTTTTAGGCCAAAAATTCAAATTGGCAGAGAAATTTGTTTGTTATTCGCTAAATAGAGCAGACTTGGATGTATCCAAATATCTAACTACTCATCTCTATGTCAACCAAAACATGAATACAAGGCTTAGAAAAACAAAGGGGCATAACTATCCCTTACTGAGAGTGGATAATTTTGAGTAGTTGTTAGGTGATAGCTAGAAGCTTTGATTAATTTCTCCTCAGAGGATTATAGATAAAAACTACAAGAAATTTCTTAATGGAGGTTTGCAGATGGAAACCAATTTACTTAGCCAATTTTAATTAGCTAATTTTCCCAACATTTTTCCTTTCTTCTCCAAATGCCAAATGAACTTTAGCCGTGCTCTTTTCCCCATCACTACCGGTTTCGAAAATTGCTTCTTTTTGTTATCTCTGAACTTCGACTCGTGATTAGAAATTTTTTCCCTATTACACACATTTTCCTCTCGACTCGTATACATACCATTCTGTGACAATCATTGCGGTGACAGTTCTACTGTATGTCATCTCTAATCATCTCTAATTCATCAATCATTTTCTTCACATCGAATTCCTCTCTTTCACAAGGAGTTTCACACTGTGGATCGTAAATTATTCCCAGCATGGACTCAAAGGGAGATCCTGTAAAAATGGTTTCAATTTATGGTGCTATAGTTGTACAATGATTCCTTCACCCGAGCTTGATAATTATCGGATTTCCTCATTTCTCCGCTTGCTTGACAAATGACGAACTCGACAATTGGGTGCTCAGTTGTTTTTCTTATGTTTTTGAAAGAAGTTTTGAGCCGACATTAAACTACATTTTCCCGATTAGTTCCTTTGATCAATGTGGTTTATACGGTCAAAGTAGGGTAGTTGTGCATTTGCGGCAAAATTATGTTACGCTTCAGCTAGAAGCCATATGTATCTCCTCTAAAGGGCCGGGCATACTTCTCGCGATTTCAGTCGCGAGCGACTTGGCAACATTCCTACCGTCCATAACTCACTGTAAGCACATTTTAAATGTACAAAAGATAAGGCATTTCATCAATCTACGTAAGTTATACACACTGCGCATGTGCATTAGCATTGGATCTGAAGATTTCTGGCGAGTCGCCAAATCGCGTCGCTGAAATCGCGTGAACTATGCCCGGCCCTTAAGGCACAGATGAAATTTATGATACAACGGTCCGAGCAGGAAATTTCTCATATGCTAATTTTTTAGAATATAGCACCTCACTGTTTTATTTGGGGACCTGTTGCGAAGCGCTTTGGTTGGAAATTATTGATGAAAGCGAAGGCAATTTTTCGTGTGCAAGATTTTGCTCTATTACATGCGCTTTTCGCAGTAAGAAGTTTCACATAAGTTTAGTAATCTCTTGTTAAAAATTATCATTGGTAAATACGAGCGAAGCTGGAACTTATCTATCGCGGGTTTTTTTGATTTCATAATTACATAGTAATTATGGCACTTTTTGCAATCTATCAGGTCAGCGTGAAATTTCTATGTTTTCATTTTCAAAAATTGTACTTCTTGCTATTTGGACAGATTGCTTTGCTGTAACTTCCTTAGAAAGGAGAAGGCTTCTGCTTTGTAGTAGTTCTTCCCGAACCAAGAGATAATTGGATAAAGAAGATCAATTAAGCTCCGATTGTAGTTGTCTATGTAAGCCGCACTCGAAATTGGTAATAATTATTTAAGCTCCGATTATTTTAAGTTGGGTCGCTAAAAATGTGAGACGTTGCAGACAATTCGAATTTTTTAGTACGTAAGTTTTGCGACCTACTCTTTCCAACTGCAGAAGGCTTGTGCTGATTGGGCGTTTCTACGAGAAGATAAGTTTCTTAAGAAAAATAACAATATAATCAGTTTCGGCAGCCTAACATTGAATGATCGAAGCTTGATTGATCTTCTTTAGACAGGAATTAACTGTAAAAGGGAAAAGGGGAAGAGATAGAGTTAGCATTGAAAATGTGCCTCAGCCCTTTCTGGTCTAATCGTTCGTAATTCGGTGATTTTTTTTTGATATGCTATGTAGTAATTCAAGTACAGAATTGCTTTGACAGCAATTTCGTAACTTCGTTGAGGTGGAACCTCAGGCCTTGGCCAGGTACAAGTTTATCTCTGCAGCAGGTGTTCGGAAAGAGCTCGTTGAGACAGTATTCCAAAGTAGAGGCTTTCCTGTTTTTGAAAAGATTAGAGCAGAGCAAATTTGTTCACATAGCGAGAGATTACGAATATTTGAAAATGAAACGACAGGACTTTCGGACCGACCTAATGTCCTGAAAAAAAGCTTCCGTAATAGGGGCAGAGTGTAGAAAGTTATCGCTCTTCACAAAATTTTTTTTTCATGTTTGTGTGCTAATGTTATGTACCTTATGTTCGAATAGAGAAAAACTAATTTGACTGCTCACATTGCCATTTAGACAGAAGGCCTGAGGTTCCACCTCAATGAAGTTACGAAATTGCTGTCAAGCAATTTTGTACTTGAATTACTACATAGCATATCAAAAAAAATCACCGAATTACGAACGATTAGGCCAGAGAGGGCTGAGGCACATTTTCAGTGCTATCGTCTATCTCTTCCCCTTTTCCCTTTTACAGTTAACCCCTGTCTAAATTGTTTGTATCATGTGCGAACATTGCTCTGAGAAAGCTAAAATTTCATGACGTCTATAACATCTCAGACCCCTAGGGTATGCCTGAATGCGCTCGAAGGTTTTTCTCGTTCAGAAATTTCTTTTCTATTGCTTGAACAGATGTTAACACATACTTAATGAGGTACAGGTGCGCTCGGCTTTCGCACTGGGCAAGTTTAAACTTTTATGATCGTGCCCTCGTTAAACTTTGAGATCAACATTCTAGAAACTGGACGCGAAGTGCTTGCGAAACAACCAATTTGAACTTGAGACTTCAGACTTTTCAACAATGGCGATGAAGCTCATTGAAGTGTGCAAGCTCAAGGTCTCAAGTAATTCAAGAAAATAAGAAGTCAAGACCTCTTAAGCTTGCATCGCGCAACACTCACAAAAGCAAGTTCGTAAGGCTGCGAATCCTTTTTGAGTCAGTCAGTCGAAAGATGACGAGAGCTCTACTCATATTCGTCCATCCACTCAAAGAACCGGTTTATAGCGCTATTGCAATCTCGGACGGGACTACTGTCTTAATTTCCATTCGGCAATAATTTCGTCCTACTTTTTGTGCCATTCACGATTCAGGAGATTAGGCTTGTAGCACCTCAAGAAATCCTACTCTAGGTTTTAACTCTAGAAGTTTCGTTTTTCTGAGACTCTCAATCATGGGCTTGTAGTACCTCAAAAAAATTTCATACTCAATCATTTTTTGCAGGCTTTGGCTTTTCTGAAAAACTATCTCTTACAAGTTCCGTACACTAATGATAACTGAGAATTTTGTACCCTAATCTTCTTTGTTGATTCTTTTTTTTACCGAAAATGTAATCCCTTCGCCTTTAAGAAAAATTTTATAATGCTTTTCAATTTTGCGCACTTGTTACCAAGAAAGCTTGGCACCCATCACACCTCCAAACAATTTTTACCAAGCTAATTCAAATTTTCAAAATAAGAACTATTCTATTTCTTTTTGAGTAAAAACAAGTCTGCACAATCATGACCCAATTAGAATACACTTTCAAAAGGTTCTCGTCCCATTCCCGATCAACTCCCCCTACTCTCTCCCCCCCCCCCCCCGCCTCTTCCCACCGCTTCTTCCCTTTCTCCCTGTCCACCGGATCCTTTTTATAGTAATATTAGGTCGATCGGATGTCAGCATTTCAAATGACCCTCGAATCTCGTACAAGGAAGATAAAGAAACCATTCAGATTATATTGGATGCAGAATTTCTTCCTCTTTCCAGTTGCTACATATTCAACGTATTTTGTTGAAGGAGTCTGATATAATTGATGAAGGTTATAATATTTTTTCAACTATGTTCAAGTTTCGCTAATTTTCAAAACTTTTATATGAGACTTTTGGGAGAGTTCTAATAATCAGCAGGTAGGGCAAACCTTTTTCCTACTGAAGCTATTTTTTGTAGCTCTGTAGTTTGTCTTTCAGAATTTTTGAATTATACTTTTTGAAGTTACCAAATTTTATACCGCCTGTTCTAACCTCGTAGAACATAAAAATGTAGACAGTTCAGGGATAGTATTCGATGCAACTTTCTTTACCTTTTCTAGGAACTGTCTATACTTGGAAAGATACGCGATAATTGAGGCAAAAATCGCAGTATTCCTCTACTTCATGGGTGCGCTCTGAAAAACCCTAAGTTTCGAAATCTTCGTATTTTGGAACGGAAATAGCTCATTTAGTTTATAAAGTTAGTAATAGTCATAATCAAGTTTTAAACCCTCATTAATTTTGAGATTTTGCAGTGGTGCAATAGGGTATGCGATTTTTCCAAAACTTAGGACTTTTGAAAATTAATTTCAAGAAATCTTGAATGAATAGCTGCAAAAAGAATAGAAATTGCTCCATTTGGCAAAGGATTTGCCCTACTCGCTGGTTATCAAAGTCTCCAAAATTGTCTTGCAAGAATTCTGAAAATCAGTGAAAATTGGACATGGTGAAAACAGGGTGTTGTAATTTTTAGCGATTATCTTGGCACTTTCTAACGGATCACATTGTGGATGCGGCAGCTGAAAGTAGGAAGCAATTCTGCATCGGATACAACTTGAAATGTTTGTTTCTCTTCACTGTACGGAATTTGAGGGTCATTTCGAAAAACTGACAAAACTTTCGGAACGACCGTCCAAAATGCGGTCCCTCACGTTTCCAAATTTACTACTCCTTTCTATCTTTCCCCTTGTCACTGCAAATAATAATGGCAATCTTTCAACTGGCCACCAATTATGGGCAATAATAACTGCGGATTTTCGATGCTGTACTGGTTCTAGCAATGAATAGGGTGTTTGAGTGCAAACCAGTTTCCGACAAACCTTCTTTTCATTGTAACATTTCAGACATTCGATAATCCAAGACTACTAAAATGAGTGAGAGTAAAATGGGAATTTTAAATATATGTTCTCAGTGGCGATCGCAGTAGATATTCACTCTAAATAAATGACGGCCTAAGCGCTTTAGAAAAAATTTCAGGAATCCTCAGCGAGTTTGAAGCCGCAGAATTTCGGGGACGGCGGTGGCACATTTTACAAAAATTTCTAATATGTTGGCTCGAACTTTACTAAATTCCACTTCAGATGTCTTGATAAAGCGTGAATTACTAGCATGACTCATTTAGACCTTTTATGTCCTTTTTTCCTTTTTTAGTGAATTTATAAATTATGCATACAAATTAGTTAATTACCAACAACCAAAAATTAGAGAATGATATTATAAATGATGTATTATAAGGATATTATAACAAAACAAACATGTTATAACTTGTTCATTTTTCCTCCACTACACACAGAAGATTGTCCAATTCTCGAAGACTATAGCTATAAGATGAGTACATTCTTGCTTTGAAAATTGATACAAAATTGTCTAGACCCTCTCTCTTTTCTGAGAATTGCGGGGAGGAGGGTCCAGAAACTAAATTCCGTCTAAGGGAAGGGACGAAACGGAAACTTATAATTTTCCTTTATATTATATGTCAGTTCAAAACATCCTTGGGACTTATCTTATATATTAAGCTGAATGTCTGTCTGTCTGTCTGTATGTCTGTCTGTCTGTCTGTCTGTACGTATGTGCGGAATAGAAATTTTTATTTCTGAACCGATTCGGACCAAATTTGGCACACATATACTTCGGGGCAGGGAGCGTGTCATAGGCTACTTTTCGTTATCGATCGATATCAATTCTATCGATTTTTTGCAAAATTTGAGCTACGAGGCTGGGAGTTGACACAGGGGGATAATCGAGCATGCTGATTACAGATATATTATTGACAGGCCCGAGCGGAGCCGGGTTTGCCAACTAGTTTTCCATAGAATCGAGCGCAGGGTTTTTTTGCTATTAGGAACTCACAATTTATGAGGTCCTTTTGAAAGAGAGGTCGCTAGTTCCATAGTTAAGGACTATATCCCTTTTCCTTCACATGGAGCAATTCCATATAATATCACACGTCATTCGCGAGTTAAAGTTCGCAATAAGGAGAAAAAGTCATTTCGAATGTCATGGACACAGGAAACCACCACACAGGCCCATTACCCGTTGAGAATGTGAAATTTGAAAAACATCTGTAGGAAAAGCAGTGCAGTTTGTTTTTGTCTAACAGCGTGCTCAAATTACGTCAAGCCATGTTTTCTACGTTATTGGTTGGCATTTACCAAGTCCTCAATTTCCATCTAAATTTGAGAATATTAGCGTATAATTCAAAACTGCGTAGGCCTCTCGTTAGATTCAATGTCTATAAAGTTGCTAACAACAAGGTTTTTACTTACCAACAAGCTTTTTACTTGCGTTTAATACCTGCAAAAAAGCTATGAGTCTTAATAATTACTAACTATATTTAGTCCCAATTTGGTCTTAATTCTGTTGATGATAGGAAGTCGAAAATAGAAACGTCTTCTCATTTTAGTTTCATGATCGAAAGTGCAGGAGAGCTAATATGCCATTTTGTTGTACTAATTCTAAGATAAACATGTACTCCCACAGAATTTGTAACGCATATAAATGACAATACACTTTTGTCAAAATATAGGGAGTAAGCATAATTGCATAGAGACGATCTCTCTACCGTATCAGCGATGTTATTGCAAGCACATGAATTTATTTTCTGATAATATATGGATGGATATCTAGACTCCTATGCGGGGAAAGGAGCAGCCCAAACGATTCCGCAGGCAAGAAATTCAATTTTGAATCCAGGACCATACCGTCTCCGAGCACTTAGTTGAGCAAAAGCGTCTCCGAGTACTGCAGCAAGTACGGTCTAGGCTGTAGTTTACCAATTGGATTTCTTGGCCGTGAATAAATAATATGAGCTGAATCTTGTGAGCAATAGCTTGTTGTTAGTTAGCTAAGGCCTTCCAATCATTCTTATTCCCCTGAAAAACCCACGAGCGGAAGGGAAGTTTCCGTAAGTTGAGCCTGGACACGAATTTTTTTTTGGTTGACTGATACTCCCCAAGTTTCCGATAGATAATCAATGATTTGGAGTTAATATAACAGTATTTCAATTTGTATTACTAGATTGTCCCATTAATCTTTTCATATCTCAATTTCTCCGTAATCCAGTTATTCTTGCATTTCTAATAAGCTGCGGAGTACCATTCTACAAATTAAAGCAAACTCTACAAGATGGCTCTCTAGAGCTCCCGCCAAGCTCGTTCAATTTTTGAGCCAAGATAAAAAAAATGTCCCAAAGAAACGAAAATGATTCTCTTTCAGTTCAAAACAAATCCGCGAATTTTCCACTCGCTACGCGTGGAAACTTCCCCATCAGAAATCTACATGTACAAAGGCTGCATTTTTTATGGTTAGAAATTAAGAGAAAAGTAATGAGCTGACTTTTTCAACTTTACCCGTAACGGTTCTATGTTCCTCGCAAATAACCATGTGATTATGTAGCTTATTCACTCAGAAATACAGCACGCATTTGCCGCCTGGTCGGTGCTCTAGTTCTTGAGAAATACCAGTTTGAAATTTCGAATATGAAAAAACTTATGGGACGACCATAGCATGAATATTTACAGTAATTACCAGCCTATTCACTGCTCTACTTCAAATTCTAGCGCCCCTTGATGTGAGTCAAATCACTTGCCATACGCGGGGTGACCCCGAATTCCCCCCCCCCCCCGGTTCGACAAGCGAATAAGGGTGGTGACGGCGGTGCATTGTTGATGTCATTGAGGTACATTGTCGGCGCAAGTCCCATCGCGCACAGGTTGAATTACCTGGCATAACTTCCGCCACTCATTGTTTATGGCCGTCGCTAGGTCATTCGTTGTCCAAAAAGAGCAATAACACGTAAAAAATTTCCTTTTAGAGTCGAAGGACGACAGTAGATATACATAGTTGATTATCATGCAAGAATGACAGAAGGTTTTAAATCTAAATGAGTTTACACTTATGCAAGTGACCTCTTTTTATTGTAGAAATGGATATACTAGGCTGTTGCATAAGTTCTGTCCGATTTTTTTGCCTCATGTTTGAAGCAGCTGTTCTAAGAGAATTTCATCTCTAATTCGATGCGGTTGGTATCATTGAAAAGTGCTTTCCTTGCGCTTTCTAAAGCATACCAGAATTCAATAAAATTCTTAGTGTACGGAGATCACAGGCCTAAAATCTCTAAATGGCCGAGGTACGTTCTATCCCTAGAAATATGTCCTTGCGAGGATATCTCCACAATGCGCCCTTCAAGTCAGGTTCTTTCATTGGCTTCGGAATAAGGGTATGGAATGCTAGTATATGCAGAAGTTCGGTTCCATGAAGAAAACATCTTGCTGTTAAAATTTATAGTCGAACATTAACTTTCTGCACAGATGTTTTACAAGCAATAACTTTCTGAGAATAGAAGTAATTGATAAGCTCAAAGTTGGAGGTGTTAGGGCAAAGCAAGAGCTAACAGGGCCCATCCATCAGTTCCTTTTCGGCGCTCACGTCAGTTGTAAAACGTTCGTAGTTCATAAATAGGCATGCACACATGTGCTGAAGCGAGGTCAAAAAGTGGCTAATTTTTTGTTCGGTCAAGAAAATCTCTCGGCAGCGCAAACCCTATGGGCTCTATTATGTTGCATAATAATCTACGAAAATTTCTCTATCCATCCATTATTAGAAAAGATGCCTATCAATTTTCATAAGGGAGCGTTACCATGCCAAAAAAGACAGATTCGAAGAAAAACGCTGCGAAGTTTTTGCATTCTTGGTTCTTCCTTAACAAAGATTTGCGCAGATCTCAATATGCATTTTTTAGCCAAGGACTGCTCAACACATAGAAACTAAGACCTTGGAAAAAAGTTGACTCTGAAAGAAGTTATGACATTTTAAACTCAAAAATTCAAATCGGACAGAACTTATGCAACAGCCTAGTAATTCGTAAGCTTTACAATAATCTATCAGCTTTGTAGGGAAATGCAAGATCTAGGTCCTCCAAACTTCTTCTCAAAGCTGTAGGAGTTTTAGAAATAAAAATAAAAGCATCTCGGAATTTTAGGGGTTGTCTGCCTTGTCCTTCTCTCTCACTTCCCCCCCCCCTTGCAAATGATATGAATACTAAATACTACTAATACTTACTAAATACTGTACCTAGCTAGAAAGAAGCTGAGCAATGCTGCAAAACTTTTGATCAGTAATTTCGCTACACAGCTCTTGCGTTTCTGTATCAGAGTTAGGAAATCGAACAACTATTTTTATTAGGGTATTTAATCAGTGTCAGATTGCTTATTTGTCTGTATTTCACTTCTGTAATAATAACACGTTTTTTGGCTCCAAGTAAGGGTCTCATGCCAAATTCTAAAATATGAAAATCTTATTAAATCTTTCCTTCGCACCTTTTGCACCTAGTGCAACATGTCAACTTCATAAAAGATGCATGAAGTTACCAAAAGCAAATCTGCGAAATCGTGATAAAACAACTCTCTTCTATCTCATACCTGTTCGGCCCACAATTCACAACTCTTGCACTCATTTGTTCGCACTATATAGGCTGGTCAGGCAGAGCCAACTAGACCTAAAAAAACTTTTTTCTGCTGTATCTTCAAGTTCCTAAAAGTATCTCGGTCTTTGGACCTAGACAAACAAGTGCTTCCCATATCATCATGTAATATTCTTGTTTCCTTTTTCTCTTTTCAGTTTTTTTCAAACTTTTTACTGGCCTTCTGTAGGCTGCGCTGTCTCCTCGAACTCTACTCACAACACTCTTATAAGGTAACACATGTAAATAAATGAATGGATCATCCATCACTTCATGAGACTCATGACGTCCCGTCCTATTACTTATGAGGTCTTGCAGAGTGCACTGGCTTCTAGAAGTCTCTCTCTCTCCATCAAAAATCTCATTTCAAAATGACACAGTTTTCCATCTGCGGGCAGGATTAATTAGGCGCAGCTTCATCGACGGCTCACGTCAGCTCTAAATGAATAAGATGCTTCTGACAGCCATCGTAGGCGGATGCAGAATAGGAATGGATAGTCAGGGAAAAGAGGTGACTTCTGTTTTTGTAAGTGGAGACTCGTCTATATCTAGGGCAATGTTTTGTCAAGTTTTGCAACAGAAAAAATTCAAAAGATTTGGCTAAAACTACTGTCTAGGGAAATCTACGCACCTGGACTCTTACAATTATGTAGAAAAATAAGACGTGCCTAGATTGCACGTTTCCCAAGTGAATGTTGCCCAAATCATTACAATCATTCTTGGCTCAGAATTTCAACTTAAAATTCCAGCCTTGACCGTACTTCACCGTTGAGGTCGCTGATTGGTCCATTCAGAAAAAGTACGATAATTCGCCTCCAAAGAAATCAAATCTGAAGCTTCAAGAGAACTGGAATGGTTTGATTGAGGCTGAAATTTTAACTTGTTTAAAAAATAAATTACCGCACTCGTTCCAGATGGGCCATCAGCGTCCTCAAGCGGTAGAGAGTACGTTATGGGCTAGAGTTTGAATTTACAATTTCTCAGCTACGACTGATCCATACAAGCTGCTTCTTAAGCAGGATTCGCCAAGTTATCCACACAAAAATCAAAAACCCAGACTTGTATGGATATGCCTCTGTATATTTTTCAGTGGGTCATAAAGAAAAGGCTGTTCCCCCTTCCGTTCCACCTTTCCATTTCCAAACGAGGCTCTTTCGCTAGCGATCCCCTTTCATTTGCTTTTGCAGTGAGTGTAAGACGATATCCGAAATGGAGCAAGCTCCAGCTCGAGTGTATGCCCGTTTCACTAGGCTTTGACGGCGACCTTCTGGCAAACGAGCTCATTAAGGCATTTCATCGGGAATTCATAGCGTCATTTCTCACTCGTGGTGATAGCCACGTTTCCTCTATGGACTCATTATCTCAAATTAGTGAGGGTATACATCATTTGAAAATGAGAAAAAGAAACTGACAAAAGAAAAGCGAAAAAGCTCCTTTTGTTACTAAGGTTGTTTCTTTCGTTGCTAAGGTCATGATTTTCCAGCTCTACGAGCTTTATCCTTTTCGAATACACAGTTATATACGGCCACTAAGCCAAACGTCAACAAACGTTTGGTAAATGAGCTAAAATCCCTGTGATGGATCTCAAATGAGATGAAATGCAAACATTTCATTGTATTGCTGATTTTTTGATATGACATTTCGAAATGATACCATGAAAGCTAGTTAGAAGAAAGCCCTTACAAATGATAGTAGCTGTATCACTCAAGTTCTTTTTTTGCAACAGCTAAGACGAGCAAATACGCCGCAGAAAAATTGTACATCGTAGAAATTTGCTACAAACCCGTTTATTTTGGAACCCATCTCTTTCGGCAATTTTAAGGAAACTAATTTAAATGTCATGTAGGAAGCGGAAGTGGCCATTCGAGGCTCATTAATAATAATAGTCGTAATAGCTTCAGTATTGTACAAAGTGTACATTACAATATCCAAACGTGAAATTACGTACGGTAAAAATACGTCTTACCGAGCTGAGTTGATCGGTGCCTTTGGATATAAAATTCGCAAACTGTGAACCAAGATATGGCGATGCGACGCGGATCTCGGTGAATTCCGGTGTAGTTTGATGATTTCCTTGAAAAATCTTGAGCAGTATTGTAATGTCGTTACAATACCGCTCAAGATCCTCTCCCTGCAGTTTTAGTTTGGGACTGGTTTCAGTGATTGTCCGGTAGGCTATCGACCCTGGTGATCTCATTGTCAGTTTTGGGGGAGGGGAATTTCAAGGCATCTCGCCCCCCCCCTCTCCCCGCTCCTCCTCGGTCCGCCACTTGAGAGGTTGTGTACTCCATTTGTTATATTAAAAAGTTACGAGATGAGTTGTTTTTTCTGCAATAAGAATAGGTACTATAAAGACCAGAAGCCTGACTCAAAAGTGCATGAGAAGCCAGCAACAAAACTACTTTCAAACTAATTTAATAGTTTTACAACGTTCCTCCACTAGTAGTTCGCTCATAAAAGCTGAGCGAGTTAGGATTGAAGGCGAAAATTATGTAGCAGCATTAGCATTTTGCAATAAAATAGGGAAAAATCCATAGGCAAAAGGTATTCTCAACAATGGCGGCGTTATTCGCTCAAATCACCCTTTTTTTGATTGTACTATCTTCTAAGAATCTATAAACTCGTAGCCGTTAAAGTCAGTGCATCAAAAGCTCCTAAGCACTTTATTGCCTCTGCAATTAAATCGTGGTATGCTAGAAGTCATGAGAAGCGAGTGAATTGCAGGAAACATAAGTCATTCAACACGCGGCAATGAGTAAGAACTCTCCCTTGAGCTGCTCAAAGTTAGAAAACACAGAAATTATGAAAAATTGCTCTAATAGACTGCTTCATAATTCGAAAAACTACAATTGTAACAAACAGGTTTGACTTCAATAGAGACACCGCCGAACACAGAACTCAAAATTCAGAAGTACATACAGTCAAACAGTAGCTGTTTTGATTGCTAAATTTACATCGATTCAAAAGTAGGTTTTTCCGCTTGTGTAAAGTTGTATTGAATAGAAGTTGAATAGATAAATTGGGCAATGGAAGGTAAAGATACGGAAAGAAGAATTTTGAAATTTGATTCTTAGATCTCTTGGAAACTTGGAAACATTCGCAACTTACTTGAAGCTGGAATATCAATTTTGTTAAACATAAGAAAAATCACATTTACATAAAACTCTCTACGTGATCTGACATAGACGGGCACAGGGATTGGTCGCAGTTGCGTCTGATTGAGACAGTTTGGATCTGAAGGAGACAGTAGACGGTAAGAGAGGAAAGAGTGCGGTTGATCCGAGAGACACGGGCAACTTCCGCCGTGGCGTCCTGTCTCTGCATGCGATTTTCCTTATACACTTGGAAGAACTATTACTTTTTAAAAATTTTGAACCCTTTCACAGTTTAGTTTTCCGATGATTTTTGAAAATGACTGTCTTTACTGACAAGAGTCTAGAAAGACGAAGAAGGAAAATAACAAAGTCATCGAAAAAATATAGAATGAAAGACCCTTTTGACGTAACGTTGGTGTTCGCCATGGAGTTGTGTTGATTATCTTCCACTTTCACGTACAGTCAGTACGACATTTTGCAGATTTTTCTATGGTGACAAGACTCGTGTCCCACCTAGTATTTCATGCCTTACAAAAAGCTATTCAGCGAATACATCAAGATGCTTCAATTCCTTATTTGCGCATGAGCAAGGCTTTCTCACACGTCTACCCTTACATTGCAACCAGAGATGGGCTGTCACCCGGTCCCCATTGCCCATTTGAGGGCATCATTTCGACATTCTATGGCAGTGTTTACTGGGTCGTTCCTGTTTTCACAGCTGGTACTGACATACCGTAATCGCAGCGATTCGAAAGCGAAACGGATTGTGAGCGGATAATTGGCACGGCATTCGATATCTGTCGTGCGTTTTCAGTACTTCCCCATGCATTTCCCAATAATAGCAGCCGAACGCTCGTATATCATTGAGATTGGGTTTTTTTGTTGGATACGCACAGCTCTGATGTGGTAGTATGTCATTGTTGCGTCGCCTATGAAAAGGGATATGGGCATGCCCTCGATTGTCATATTTATGTGCTGTGCCTAATGTGAGTGAGCACTTTTGAATGTTGCTCTTTCTCATAAAGTTTTGTTAGGACTATTTCCACTTCAGTGTTATTGTCCTACCGACAAAGATGTATTTTTGATTCAAAAATATGTCACGCTTACTCACTGATAATTTCAACACGTTCACTTGCTATAACAATAAAAATCTCGCAAAATTTCGTGACCGAATGCCCAGTTAGGGACGGATCAGAGAGCTTGGATGCTGTGCCCAAACAAACCTGGGTAACTGCTCAGACAATTTACGGGAACGTTTCAAGGGCTGTGGGGGACTTCCTGCATTTTGCAGAACTTTCCGAGGACTTCCTCGGGAAGTACCCAACTGTGTTGCTTCTGACATCATAGGTTTCGGAAACTTCCCACTTTCAAAGCTCCATTCACCTACGTGCTCAATGAAACCCTCGGGAAGTTTGGCAAATTAGCTTGCGGCCCTCCGGGAGGTTCCCGTGATTTGTCTGAGTGCATTTCCTGTGCGGACCAGATGTGCGATAGGTGGAGCCGGGCCTCCCAAAAGTGAAGGTGGTTCCAGCTACCACTGGCCGGCCAAACCGGCCAAAAGTGAAGGTGGTAGTGCCGGTGGTAGTGCCGGACACTCACCTCCCAAAAACGTCGACCGGGGGGAGCATTCGTCTATCCTTCCGGGTCGTTGCCGCCAGTGCGCGGAAAATAAGCAAAACAAATGCAAAAGAGATCATTGAAAGCATATTTATTTATGTATACAGCGTCATAAATATCTAAAATAAATGCTTATCAAATAGTGTGTTTGGAAGTACTCAGCGGAATTGTACGTATTTTTTTAACTAAATTTTGTTATAATGTACAGCGAAGAAAGTAGGTCGATCCAGGCAGTAACCGCCGAGAACCAGAATTTCGAATGATAAAAAATGAAAAATCGTGAAAAATCATTCCACTCTTACAAATCTGCTGGCTGAAGACCTCCGCAGTTGCGACTTCATAGTTTTTAAAGGGTAAGTGTTGTTCTACCAGATAGTGAAAGAATTAGTTTGATTTGAGGAGTGGCCGCCGAGAACGAGAATTTTGGAAAACCTCAAAAATCTTCTCAATTTTAGGTTGCTCAATGACAACTGACATTTAACCTCTTATAAATCTGAACTTTAAAGGTGTGTGATGTTGCGACTTCATAGGTTTTTTAGGGTGAGTTTTGCCCTATCAGAATATGTCTTAGCTGTACCGATCCATTGAAACATCGCCGAGATCCAGGCTCTTAAAAAAGCAGGAGAAAAACGGTTTTTTGCTTATAACTTCTTCAAAATTGCATAATTCATGTTGCAACTTCATAGGTTGGATTCTCCTCTTCATGAGCTTTCAGATGATATATAATATGTCGGGGATTCAATGTTTCTTGCGGCTCTAACCCGGGGTGGAGTACTCCTCTTCACTAATTCTCCACCTCGCCCATTTCAATGTATTGGCGGGAGGCCGCCAGTGGAGAATTAGTGAAGGAGGTACTCCACCCCCGGGCATATGCCGTGGGAGGCGTGAATCCCCCACATATTATATATCATTTGAAAGCTCTTGATGAGGAGAATCCAACCTATGAAGTCGCAACATAAATTATGCAATTCTGAAGAAGTTATAAGCTGAAAATTTGAAGAGCCTGAATCTCGGCGATGTTTCAATGGATCGGTACAGCTAAGACATATTCTGATAGGGCGAAACTCACCCTACAAAACCTATGAAGTCGCAACGTCACACACCTTCAAAATCCGGATTTATAAGAGTTTAAATGTCAGTTGTCATTAAGTAACCTAAAATTGAGAAGATTTTTAGGGTTTTTCAAAATTCTCGTTCTCGGTGGCCACTCCTCAAATCAAACTGATTCTTTCACTGTCTGGTAGAACAACACTTACCCTTCAAGACCTATGAAGTCGCAACTGCAGGTCTTCAGCCAGCACATTTGTAACAGTGAAATGATTTTTCACGATTTGTTCTCGGCGGTTACTGCCTGCCAACCTACTACATAGATATATGCTCTTAATACTTTCTTTTACATTTTTTTGCTTATTTTCCTTCTTTTGAGCTTTAGCAAAAAAAATTTTCAAACCCAAAAGTGAAGGTGGTCACCCTGTACCAGCTCAAAAGTGAAGGTAGGCGGAGAATCGGCTCCGACTATCGCACCTCTGGTGCGGACCCTGGGGCACATAAATCATTTATGATCAAGAAGTGTGATTTTAAATCGGTCCCACCGTACCCATGGTATTTGGTAACTGTTTGACCTTTGGAAAGGTGTCCGATATGGACTGAATTTGAAGGTTGAATATCTCTACAATGAATAATTATAAGGTGCCGCTCGGGCAATGGGTCATCTAAGGTTCCCAATTCCACATTTATAAAAACGCAGATATCTCCTAAAACATTGCCCTAATGAATATTTTGCTATATCTGATGTTCCGAGGCTGCTTTGGACGATCTATAGAAATACCTCTTCACCCATTCAGACTGAGTTCAGGTTTCCTGCGAAAGAAATGAACGCGATCCCATTTGGCTGTCTAAATTGGGTGTTTATGTTATCGCTCTATATTGCATTTGGCCTTTTTCATACACCTTGCCCTTTTTACGCAATATCCTATTAGCTGGATGTTGTTGAAAAATATTGGGTATGGCCACTAGGTCCATCTATCGAAACTTGCCGTGAGCCATAGAATTACGGAAACTATAGTCTTTTTCAGAGTGTTCGATCAGTTATAATGGAATTCGATTACTTGCAAATTTGAATAATAATCTGAATAATGGTTGAAATTTTTACGAAATGTTGAAGTTTTGACTGGAACTCCTATGAACTTCTGAGATGTTTCCTTGATGCAGCAATGCTTCTTCTACAGAGTATTTCTGCACCAAGTAAATCCTGAGTAAATGTGAGTGTGCCAGAGGACAGGTGACTTGTAAGTAATAAATCCGCAGATGACCTTTTGTTTGTGCTCTTTTGCCGAAGAGACATAAGAAGAGGCTTTGTGCCATCTCTGCACTTTTCATGATCATATAGCAAACTATATGCATCCATAAGCGCCCTGTAAGTGGCCAATGGATCCAGTTTGAGAGGGTAAAAACTCATAACCAGAATCGATCGCTATGATCATACTAATGCAGTTTCCACGAGCCAAAATTATGACTCGCGTCGGTTGCCGAATGTTCTAGAGCGTAGGGCCTGCTGTGCATGTATCAGCATACATGTGTGCATAAGTAGGTAGGGGAGTTACACCAGGCAGCCGGAGCCGATTAGGATTTGCATAATTCAGCAGTGAGTCGGTCGCGGTCGAGAGGCAATCGCTGCAGTCACACTCACATCTGTTCGCCTCCGGTGTGATTCGCAATCTTTTGTCTCTCGGCTTCTTTTTTCGAGCTCGAAAGCAGAATGTGAGCAGTGTGGTTACTGGGAGCAGTGGCAGAGTATAAACATAGTAACCATGCGCGGGCGGGGGCCGCGCCTCAGCTGTTACAGCCGCAGGCGGCGCGGCTGTGTTCGCCGCCGGGCGGGGTCCGGTCAAGCTCTCGTCGCGGACAAGCTGATCCCGCACTCCTGGCTCAAGCACTACGGCTAGTTCGGAATCGGATCACGTGACAATTGCGGCACAACAGCTGCGACATTCACTCACTCAATCCACACCCGTCGGCACCGAGCCTTACAGCCCTCGGGCGGCGCCTCCGATTACCCGCTCGCTCACTCTCGCGCGTGAATCACTACCTCCTTTCCTTGGCTGCGTTACGTAACGCTCCAGCGAGCGGTGCATAATTGTGTTATCCGCAGCTGAGGCGAAAAACCCTTGTCGGCATGAGGCGCGGCTCATCTCTGTTGCCGGGGGCGTTCGCGCCCGGCGGCAGTCCGAGTTCCCCGCCGCCGGCTGCGCTGTGCGCAGCCCTTTGTTGTCGCATGTCGAAGCCGCAACTCTCGGCTCGGCTATTCAGCTGTTCACTTGACTGCACCAGCTGCCTGCTCGCAGCTCGCATTACCTCACTCTGCTCAATCAGTTACATAACATGCTCTTTCTCTATATAAAATTTTTCTCTTCGTAGGTCTCGATGGCGACTCGGCCGCTGGCGAGATGCCCATTCATCTTGCTGTAATGCTATATGGACTAGCGCTTGTGGCGATAAGATCCTCGAAAGAAAATCCATTTTCGAAAATAAACAAGTAGTATGCACCTTTTGCTTACATCATTTGAACTCTTCAAAATGGCAGCTGTTCTAACTCATTTGTTTCTACATTTAGTATATATCATGTTCATTGGAAACATACTTTATGTTAGCTAATTCTTTCTTTTTTGTAAGAAATCACAAAAACTAAAAAAAAAGAACATTGACGATCAACGACGCCACACAAAGTGTCTTGATGGAGCGAACACATGTTCATCGAGTGTCGTTTCGCTGATCTGAGTTCAGTTTTTTTTCCTTTCATTACTTGTAAATTCAAAATCACTGAAACGTCCGTAAATTTTGGGTCCAATTTTTTGCACTGTGCACCTTTTGAAGTATTATTTTTGCATATAATTGTATAAGTCTTCGTATTCGTAATGACCCGTTTTTGTTTCATTTCTTTTTCGATAGAACATGATCTGAGTGTTACGGTGACAGTATTTCCCAGGCAAGTTTGTTCGCTTTTGCCATGACATTTATCGAAAAGAAAAACCTAAACCGAGGGGAAGAGCTTGTCAGACTTGCGGATAAGCACTTTTGAAGCGGCCCATTGCTTGCGTGACAATGTTTTGGCCTTTTAGATTATTCTGCGCATCCCGTCTCTTCACAGCCCAACGCTGCGCTTTTTCCTAATTCGTACAATGAAGCGTTTTTTGCCTCGATGATCTCTCATCTGCATGCGAAGGGAGGATTTGGATCAGTCACGCGGGGGGCTGTGCGGGGTCCCCCTAATTGGCAAGGTAATTGCGGCGAAATGCGCTCGACCTCGATCTGTGCGCGCGAGCGGCTGGTTCGTACCGTAATTGAGTGCGAGGACTGTGCATTAGCGGGCTCTAGCTCGAGGTCGAGGCGCGCCGGACCCACTGTGCCCGCGGGCCCCACTTACCTCTCACCTCACTCCCTCCCCCCCCCCCCCGTCTCTCCGCCCTTTCATCGGTGCTGAGTTCTGTTCCCGACAACCTGTGCCATATGTTGTTCATGATATCCATGCAGTCCCCGCCCCCCATTGTCTGCCGCCACCCCCATCGCCACGCTCTCTCGCTTCCGTTGTCACTGCTTCGTCTGCGTCTCCGCAGATTCGTGCACTATCTCACGCATTGTTTTCAGTCACTCACGCTCTGCGCTCACCACGCTCTCTCGTCGGCTGCCCATTCATTCCCATCCGCTTCTGATCCAACAGCGGCATGGATGCCAAGGTTCTCAGCCATTCCCTCACTACTAACTCCACACCTAGTAAGGTAAGCGCCATTTTCAAGTCATGGAGAGTCTCACCACGCTCTCTTGGGAGATTTCTTTTCTGCTGCGGTCGCAATTCAATCAAATAGAGAGCTCTCGCCGGAGGACTTTAACTCGTTTTGGGGACTTTTGATTCGGCTGATTGGTCGCGCTGGAAACTATTAGTGCTAACTTAAAAAGTACTCTAGTTTTTCTGGTACGATACTATTCTATGGTCAAAGGGGTTCGAAATTTTTAAGAAAAAAAACGTTTTTTCTTCTTTCGCAATCACGATTTTGCCACCAAGATTTGAGCGTTTTTTGCGCCCTCCACGGTAGATTCAAAGCACAAATTGGCCGTAAAATCGAGAAAAACTCATCTTTGTTTTGAATCGACCAATTCTTTTTTTCGTACAGCCCAACGACATGCGAGAAAAATAATAACCAGCCATTTGTTGTGCCGTGCCCCGATGGTGGGGTGGTTATTGACTTTCACGAATTGCAGAGTTATGTTCCGTCACAACGTTACTGCACAGCGCCGAATGTGGAGATTGGAGAATCGAAAACGAACCTCATCATAAATTATTTGCCTCAGGGCATGACACAAGAAGAGGTCAGATCGTTGTTCTCTAGTGTCGGTGAGATCGAATCCTGCAAGCTGGTTCGAGATAAAATGACAGGTAAGATTTGTCTTATTCTTTTATACGTTGAACTCATTGTACTGCTCATTATCTTAATAAAAAACGGAAAAATGATATTGTGATTAGACGGTTAGTGTCTTGTACGTAAATGCATCTCTTTGGTTTATTCTTGAGTTCAACCTATTCTGCACCTCTACAGCGTCGACCCATGTTCGAGAATGCTTTTTCAAAACCATTTAAGTCTCTTTTGAATGCTTTTTCCACTTTCGTTTTCCTTTTCGGCATGACCACAGCAATGCACATTATCGGCACGGATGATTTTTTGAAGTCTGTCTTTTTTGCGTCTTTAGTGATTGCAAAAAAAATTTATCTTGCGCTGGGTCAGTTGCTGTAGAGGTCATATTTTGGGCAAATAACGAATTTTTCCGGCGTAACGATGAAAACAAATTTTTATGGAACTTTTTTTCTATTACGTTAATGTAGCGCTGCTCCTATTCACGTGTCACTAGCTAGAGTGCTTCATATCACGAAGCCTGAATTTTGCCTTTCGCCACCTTCAACGCTCGTTTCTGTTGTAGCGCACCAACTCTTCGAGAAATTTCGTTTTTCGGTATTTTCTGTCGTTTCCTCGTAGATGCAGCTCTGAGCTCGTACGTCGCTAAGTTCTCTCTACTTTTGAGTGTCTTGGTTGCACTAACGCATCATAGAGTTTCTCTCTCAACTCGCGGGCCTCCGCTTACGAAGCGAAACACGAAGGCGAGAAGTGGTCTCCGCCGGTCCCTTAGCCTCATCAGCTGCTTTTGTTTGAGTTTTTTCGGTTCGGTTCGTGAGCGGTGGACGGCATTGGCGTGCGTTTTAGTGTCTATGCGTTCACTGTGTTTCTGGTTGCAGGCCAGAGTCTTGGTTATGGTTTTGTTAACTATTGTCGCGAAGACGACGCCCTCAAGGCCGTCTCCTCCTTCAACGGACTGCGGCTCCAGAACAAGACGATCAAGGTTACGTTGCTCCCAGATTACTACCTCCTACTCCTCCTCCTCGAGATCCTCTTCCTGCGCGCCACCACGTTGTGTGCATGCATCCAGCTGTGTAACGCCAACGCGCACTATCCCTCTCTCTTCTTTCATTCTGACAAGGGAGGGCCGTTTGGTCGAAGGGGAGTTTCTATAGGAAATGTATACCATCTTATAGAGTATGGAACGCTGATTACAGATTTGCTTTCGGTATTTGCTAAACACTTCTGTGAATGGAGTTATGGGAATTTTTCGAGGTAAAAGTGTAAGGATTTCGCTCAGGTAAAAATGGGTGTTGTGGTCTTTTCAGCGTTTGAAAGTGTTGATGACTAGCATATGTTTAGCAGACTGAACACTTAGTAGACATATTAACTGCATAAAACGCCCTGGCAGTAATCATGATCCATTCGAGCCCACGGACCACACGGACCACAGCTCCAAACTATTTCATTGTAGCCGCGCGTTCAAGTTTTTGCTCCAAAAAATTCCCATAACTCCCTTCCCAGAATCGCTTTGCAGATACCTAAGAGTAGATTTGGAAACAGCGTTTCATGCTCTATAAGATCCCTAACATTTCGTATGGAAACTCCGCTTAGACCAATGTCACTTTCCTTGTGAGCTGCTTCGAGCCGATCTCTCTGACTCGATAACAATGTGTTGTGAGCTGTTCGTAATCGTTTCCTCTTCCTGCTGTTCAGAGCTGGGTACACGCAGACACCGTTTTGGTTCACCAATTTTCAGTTCGCAAGTCATGTTACAGTAATTGTCTTCTGTCCGTTTCATATACATAGACATATTCTGCGTTTTTTCATTTACATTTTTCTCTTACGCTCCAACGCGTGTTGCTCATTCATTCACCCTAAGGCTGTTGTGCACTTGCAATACTTAGGAAATAACCCCGTTCACGAGTTAGATAATTTTTTGTTTGTTTGCTATATACACTACGGGTAAGTGCGAGGTTACAAATTTGGAAACTTGCTTTTATAACGTAAGCATAAGAAAAAATAAATATACGTTACGCTCGGATCGAGAACTAGTCTTTCACCCTTCAGTTTCTGAAATTTTTTTGAGAGACGAAAGAAAAATTATTGAAAATTTGCGAAAATACAGTGTCGTTTGAGCTTTATACAACTCTCAGAATCATTGTTAGAGTTGTTATTGAGTTTCCTAATTCCTATAGCAAATACATTTGGAAACGCTAAACTTTTGAGATAAATGAATGCAAAGTCAGATTTTTTCCGAGTTCTGCTAATTAGGTTCCCAGCAAAGAAATCGAATTTTTCCTTATGAAGGTGTCATCTGTCTGCCCACTTGAGTAGCTGTCATTAGCATAGAATTATCCAAACGTTTTTTCCAGGCACATACTGCCGCTTACAAATCTAATGAGAATTTTCCTCTGAAATCCCGCCATATTTTCGAAACACTATTTCAAATTTATTCGCGAGAATAGATTTTATGTTGAACAAATGTCACGTTGCAAGCTTTTCGGTATAATCAAACCATATTTTTTTCTTGTCCTGACAAAGAGATTGACAGTCGTTAGAATTTGAATAGCCCCATAAATTACCCTTAGTTTATAGTTGCACAAAATTTACGAAATTATTTGAGTCAGAAAGCCCACAAATGCCCACGCGAGCTCTTTGTGTGTGCGCATCATTTAGTATTCAATTTTGTCCTTTTTACGAGTTTCTTTCGCAATTGCACAAATTACAGGAAATTGTTGACGGCTGAAAGTTGTCGTTTTTCCATAACAGCCTGGGAAAAACCAGTTTGGCATTTTTGAGTGATTATGAATATAACAGGGGAATTGAGATCACCCATAAAAAGAGATTAATATACCCGATTTAGTACCATATCCTTACATGTGCAACTGCACACTTTTTGCATAATGCGCGTCTTATGCTTTCGTTCACCTGGCGTATGAGATCTCCGAAAACGTTACCAACTTCTCGGTTCAATAGAAAAAATGAGGAGAGATGCTGAAAACGATGTATGCGGAAGAAATGCGTTCTGTAATCAACAGAATCTGGGATCAAACGCGCCAAGTGTGCATTGTGTGCCGTTGCACATGTTAGGATATGAAACGACCAAACTGTATATTAACTGTCCGCACCATAAAAGTGGCATCTTTTACTGAACCTTCAAAGATGTTAGGCCAAAATAACGTCATTACATAGCAGCTGTTATGTTGAATGCCCTGGTGCGCAGAGCTTTTTTCAAAAATTGCCAAGAGTCGGGTAACCACTTGATGGGGCTGAGTAGATAGGTTTCAAAATTCTCTCTCTTTTCTCTGGATGCAGCTTTTTCTGTGTTCTTGCCTTTGGCTGTGAATGGACCCACGTGAAGGGCTTGCGCTCGAGCGCTATTTACATTGTATAGGATTACATGACGGGCGGCTGTGCATACTGTATGGATCGCGAAAGCGAAGCTACTTATGGAAATGAGAATATAGCCGGCAAAATTCGAAATTTATTCGGAATAGTTTCACGCTAATAAGGGGATATATACATATTTTTAGTTGCATCGCAATGCCTTTTCAAAGTTACTTCTTTTTCACCTATGGACAATACAAAGAATTTGGCAGATAGTCTACTGCATTTATATTCGCCAGTGATTTTGACTATGTGACATGTTGAGGCAGAAATTTGCATATCGAATGGAAACCCGCTATTTGATTTTCGATAACACTATTATTTGTTTTGAGTAGTTTTGAAGTAGTACGTATCTTCCTTAGCCCAAAAACTTCGAGTTGGACTTTGACGAAAAGGACAGAAATAAATAAATTATTAACGTCAAACTAACATTTGTAAAATTAATAGGTGTAGGTCTTCTAAAATATTATGTGCTTAGCAGTGGCGTACCCAGGATTTCGGCTCGGGGGGGGGGGGGCGCGACAAAAAAATTTTTCTAAAGAAGGTGCGTGGCGTTAGCCACGCACTCCGAAAAAATTTTTGGGGTGCTTCTCAAAATTTTTCCGGGTCCCCGACCCCTAAAATCTGGAAAAAGGGGGCGTGGCGTCAGCCACGCCCCCGAAAAAAAAATTTTTATAAGGCTAAAATGAATTTTTAAAAAATTTTAAAAATTATTTTAATTATTTACAAGTAAAAACAAGTCGCTTGCACATTTTTATAACCCATGTAAGTAACTTTCAAAAATTTCGCGACCCGTTCTCGGGGGGGGGGGCGCGCGCCCCCCCTCGTCCCCCCCCCCTCGGTACGCCACTGGTGCTTAGCTAGTGCTAGGTCAGTAAGCTTAATATATTGCTCCAATCCAAAATATCTTTCGTATGTGCAGTTTTGCGCAGATTGTTGCATACCGTCTGAAATCTTAGCAGATCTCATTTTTTGGGTATTGACCGCGAAATCGAGATCTCGCTGGGAAAGCGGGGTGATAGCGAAAACATTTGAAAATGAAATGTGCCTTGTTCGTCGGGAACTGATAGAAAAAATCTTGTGGATCAAGTCCAATAACTATACTTCTCCCAATTCTACTCCCTTCACGGCTTCAGGGCAAAACTAGTTTTTTTGCGCTTGAGAACGTTGCAGGACCGAAGAACCTTGCTTATTAACGCCATTTAGTATTTACACTTTAACTCAATTGGATATTGTTATTTATCAGTCAGCAAAGGGGCTCAATCTCAAGTTAATCAAAAGCTTTTCAACTTTTCAAGTGTAATAAATTGTTTAGAAATAGTTCCTTTAAATAATGCACACCAAATATTGTTTTCACAGTCACCGAACAAAGTCAAATCAAATTTGCTACAAAACCTTTCGAAATTTCCAGCTATAAAAAATTGGTTCAAAAATTGATGCATGAGTTTTTGCTTTTTAGTGAAACCAACTCCTCACAAAATTTAATTAGATGACTAATCGTAAGTTTCTTATGTCAAAGTAGTGGGCGTAGTTCTATCTCAAAGTTCTTCCTTCGCCAGAAAAAAATCCCATTTCATTCCGCTCCGCTGCTCTCCATATGTCCGCTCATCTTTTTCTTCGCTCTTTCATTATTCGTGTGCCGTTGACGAAGAAGTATAGCGCATTGTTTTAGGTTTCTTATGCTCGACCAAGTAATGAAAACATCAAAGGATCGAATCTTTACGTATCTGGTATACCAAAATCCATGACTTTGAATGAATTGGAAGCTATTTTCCGACCATTCGGACAAATTATCACATCACGAATATTGTCGGATAATATCACAGGTAATCTTTAATTTATACCGTTTTTTTGCAGTCTTTCAAATAAATTTTGAGTATTTTATTTTTTTTTTATGTGTATATACACTCACTCACCATAAAAAGACCGAAAACAAACAAAAAATCTGGACACAAAAGAAAAGACAAAAGACCAACCAATCCTCAGTCGCAGAAGGAAGAGGAGTTATGCAAATGGAAAGAAAATAAAATGAGAAATAAAACAAAATAGATAAAAAATTTTTATATGCTCACACCATTCTTCTTCTCGTCTTTCCCTGTAATATAATAACATCGACGCTGCATAATTGAAATTTCTCTTCTCTCAGCCTGAAACTCAATGCCATGTCGTCGTTTTTCTTGGTGAAATTTCCTCTAAATGAAGCGGCTGTGCCTTTTTTGACTAATGCGGTCGTATTACTGCTCATGCCATCCAAAAAAATTCTTGATGTGCGTTTTAAATGCGAAAGAATAAGAACAAGAGCTGAGATCAAAAAACGCAGGACAGTTTTTATTTTGTATTGGTTGACTAGTTACAAAGCAATTTTCTGTTCGAAATTTCTATCATCTTCCTTGTCATGTTTTTTTTGTATGCAGAGGGGGAGGGAAGTTAGCAAAAATTTTTTTCCATGGTAACGAACAATTTTTCTTACACACTCGAAAACAGTGGTTTTGAAAAATTTTTAGTCACTACTAAATCATAATAATGCGCAGGAACGACTGAAAACTTTGGCATTCATTATTTTGTGATTCGTGCAGACCATTTCTGTTTCCGCGTTTTCCACGTTCCATTCTCGCGGGGGGGGGGGCAGGGAGGAGGGAGGAGGGGGAATTAGGATATCATGTAGTTATTCTATTTCAATCCTTTTCAAGAAAATTTGATGCTTTTAGCCTTAGCTCAGTATTCTTTGTGTAAAATTCAGACAATCCTTGGTTGTCTTCAATGTCATAAATACATTATTTCTAATTTTTGAGTCATTGTTGATTATTGAATAAATTTCTAGGTTTATCGAAAGGTGTAGGATTTGTGCGTTTCGATAAGAAAGAGGAAGCAGAGCTTGCCATACAAACTCTGAACGGTACGGTACCAGCCGGCTGTGTAGATCAAATCACTGTAAAATTTGCCAACAATCCTGCCACCAACACTGCCAAGAGTGTGCTTCAAGAGGTTTGTCCCGGAAGTTCCGCAGAAGTTCTGCACTTTTTGATCAAACGCTATTTTAGCTCGAGGCTGTTCAACAAGTGGCTGCGTCTAATCTTATGCCCCTTACCTTGCTCAGTGCAGCAGCACCCCTTCGGTCCGCCATCGGACCCATTCATCATGCCCCTCTTGCTGCCAAATATCGGTAATTCATCTATTCCTTTCCGATCTTTACTGAATCTGATGAATTCTCTATAGGTATTCTCCCCTTGCCACCGCATTACCTGGAACCGCTCCAGCTGTCACTGCTCAAGCTACTGCGGATTACCTCACGACAATGCTGCAGATGAGCCAGATGAATGCCCTCGCCGGTAATAATCTCATTATCTCAGACAACTGCATCGGGAAGTTCGCGGGCGCTTGCTCGACCAGCAATCATCCATGCCGCGAGCTGCCCGGTATAAACCGATATTGGGCCCGATAAGTGACCGCGGCGCATCCTGTAAGCGCCCGATGTTGACCCGAATAGCATGCTTGTGAGACCTAGGAAGAGTGAAAAAATTTTGGCATGTCTTTCATGACAACGACTGACTACAAATTGAGCAACTTGTTAGCTCAACTTCGACATCATCTTCCGTTGTCGATAACACTCAACCGATTGCTGAAGTTTGTTTCGTGAGCATATAAACTCAACTGTCACACAACTCAACCCGAGAAACGTTTACCAGCCATACAAACACTTAAGGTAGCCCCATCACTGCGGCGTACTCACGCGGGTTGCGCCTTAAGCTACAGCGTGTAAGAAGTGCGGCCTTTGATAAGGCCCGCGGCACGCCGAGTGAGGTATTGGGCCGCGACTCTCCCGGTTAGCTCTTTCCTAATTTGACTTTGGCCGCGGCGTTCCCGTTAAAATATACATGGGCCGCGGCGTGAGCGGCTAAAACTTTGAGGGCCGCGGCGCACCATGTAGCACGCTTTGAGGCCGCGAACTTCCCGATGCAAATGTCTGAGATTGTGCACTTAAATTTTTTTGGCTTAATTTACTTCTTACCTGAACGAGGGAATCATCGACACCAAGAGATAGGTCGCAATAAGAGCTGACCCTGCAAGTCATGTTGTAGCTCTGATAAGAATTTTTTTTCAAATTGAGAGTGAATTTGACAGCTTTTAACAAAAGTGTAGCAGTATCAAGACGAGCATTTCCAAAGCCTTGTATGATGTAATAGTTTTGACTACAGTTGAGCAATTTTTTTCTTTTTCAAATCTAAAAGGTAACGTATCCCGAGTACTCCCGACTCCGTCTTCTTATATATGAGAAATGCAAATCATTACGTCCGTATGACTCTGACTCGGCAAAACCAAGCAAAAAAATCTTTGCTAGATTTGAAGCCAAGGAAATAACTAACGCACTAATTTTTCTCAATTTTCTTTGAACTACTGCCTATGGCCTAGATTCACTTCATAGTGGAATCTTCCTCTTGGCAAAATCTCCTCGCATCTACCCGGCAAAAGCTGAGGAATTGAAACATAAGAGGAGAAAAAGATAGCCGAATTTTGAGCTCACCGTTCAAGTCAGCATCTTTGGCCCACTTTTAGATAATTGGGATTTAAGCTGACCACAGAGCTAAGAAAGTGCATGAGCATCCGCAGAAAGCGCCAGGATGATGTCCGTTGAAGTACATCCTACTTATGTTAAATTTCGCATGTCGCAGTGCTAGATTGCAAACCTACCCAAAATGCTCAACTCGAATACCATAGAAACTCCTTACGACAATTTCTCGAGGGCAAACCACTTTTTTGTCGGAGTTCACCTCGGATTCTCGCGCGAGTTCCGGTGATGTTTCGTTTCACGCGCAGCAGCGACAGAATGCAGGTCATAATGAGTGCATGAAGGTCGTTTTCGTGCGCGCAGATGTATTCCCATATGCGGTTATTGGGGGGGGGGGGGGGCACCGCACTGGTTATTGCAATATGCGCGGGTGGTTTTTCCACCCGGGACGGATGGACCGGTGTACTTTGTAATTCGACAGCGCGCGCGCGCTTGCCTGCCATAATAATAGGCTCAATTGCATCGAGAGAGAGGCGCAAACGGGGGGAAAGGGGGCTCCGCGATCGATGCCCTAGCCGCTGATTCTGCTCAGAACAAAGTAGAACAGGATATGTTTGTCTTGATTTGAAACGCTGCCAATTAGCGGCCGATTCGACGAGTTTCCACTTTGCCGTTCTGGTATCTCGATCGCCGCTCGAGTGCCGCCAGTCAAGAGGGTGCGAACGACGCGAACATGGCTTACGCGACCGAAAATAAACAAGTTCTTCTTCGAATTGCATGTTGTGGTAAACAGGCTTACCAAGCGCAAAAAGATTCTGAAATTTGTTTACAATCAGTAGCTTCGATGCTTACTATGGTGCCCTCGCGGTGACGGCCACATTTGCGCGGATGGAATTGCCATGCTTTAAATGCCAATAGTTTACTAGAGCATAGATTGACAGTGTTTTACGCACGACTGTTGTCGGCAACAGAGCTATGTAAACCTTCATATCTACTAGATTTATTTCAATATATGTCTCAGCTCGGTAGCAAGGCTCAGTTTGTGAGATTGCACACCGCACGCAGCATCTTACGCACTTATTGGTAAACGCTGGATTAGTACCGTTTTGATTAAACAATCGTCGAAGTTGATCAGTTGCACTGATTGAATTACATTATGATTCAAAAAGAATGAAAACGAAAATAACACTAAAAATTGGCAACTTATCTTGTAAACCGTGGAATACGGCGCGTGTTGTGCAATACACACAGGCTACGACACGGCTGAAGAACGTTTTAAGACCTTTGAATGATAAAATGAGATCTTGCACGTGGGTCATTAGTAAATTTCAACCTGGTTGAAGTATAGGCTAGTCATTACAACAAATACAATGCTTCTGCGCTGAAATCCGCCGACAATATTTGCGCGTGAGCAAACTGCCAGAGGACGCAAAGAAAATTTGTGCTCTTTGGCCATTTTACGCGCGCAAATCTCTAGCATTACAAGCGCAGCGATTTGTTGACGATCATATGTTGTCGGCAAATGTCGACCTGCTAGGATTTTATATTTGAACTCAGATTTAGTAGACTACACACATAGCTTTCTGACAACACAAAATGTCCACCACAGATGGAAGAGCACCTGGCCGACTATCGTGATACGTCATAGACATTCTGGGCACACTTTTTCATGCTTCGGCCAATGTCACTCGAAATTTCTCCATTTCATCTTTGAGTTTTTGCATATCCTCAAGGGAGCTTGCCCACGTATTTTTCGGGCAACATAACCACTTACCCGTAAGCATTTACTTGATTATATGCAGGCGAGCTGGCAGAAAAAAGTAATCATATTTTTGGATGACTGTAAGACCGCACATGTTCTTGTAATTCTTATTTCTCAAGTGCATGCATTTTCGTGCGTTAACAGATAAGTTGAGTAGACGCTTAAGTAGTCGATGCCTGGTTACCAAATCAACAATGAGAAAGATAATGCAGCAATAGCAGAAAAACTTAGAGCGCTTTTACTGCTCTTGAATCTTAGGTGCTCATAAAATCGGTGGTGAATGCGATTTTTACAATCACGCGCCGTTGCGCGGGGCTTTTCGATTACAGCGTGTTTCGCAGATGCATTAGCAATTCCCCGCAATCGCTTCATATGCCAGAGGACTAACAATTTGTAGGTTGTGGATATTAATAAAATAAAAAATTGTATCAAAATTCCGGATCAGATGGTACTAACTTAAGGAAAGTAGACTGAAGTACGACCTTCCCCGGAACTTCTCTATAGTAAGGAACGCCGTTAAAAAACTCGAAAATCATACAAAGGACTAATTGAATCTTTCTTCTAACGTTTCCTTGTGTAAATTGAAAGTTGAATTTTACCTGTGAAAATAAAAAGTTGCTTTGCAGGAATGGCTGCTGCTGCTGCGCCTACGGCTAATCCTCTAGCTGCATTGGCTCCGGCTGCGGCTACGACCGAACCAGCTGGGTTCTGCCTTTTCGCATATAATTTGAGCCCTGACACAGAGGATAGCCTTCTTTGGCAGCTTTTTGGCCCATTCGGAGCCGTGCTCAGTGTTAAGGTTAGTAATTTATGTTTTCCATGCATGTTGGCAAGGGTGTGCGACCCGTAACGGCTAGGTCTGAAAACGTTGAAGGCGGTATCCAAGCAAAACTGGGTTTTTGGATTTTGTGGAGCCGTGTGGTGAGGTTTTTGTAAGTCATTGTCCAACAGCAGTTCATATCAATAATTCATGGCCCACAATCCCAACTAAACACCAGCCGCTTAGAGGGTACTTTCCACTTATTCGGGGGTGTTCGATCGCTCGTAAGAATTACGGTTCGAGCGAAGCATAAAGTTGTATTTTCTTGGCCACGAGTGGATCATATGAGCTGCTGCTTGCGCAGTGCCTTCATTAAAAACTTCTATTTGATTTGATAGGAGACCAGGTTTTCTGGGTGCGACTATACATTGATTTTGAGCTGGGCCAAACCTGGTGATTTTGGGGACTATTTTAGAATATGATACCGTCATCGTGTTTTGTCGATGATTATCTTTTTCCTGCTGAACCCTTTCTTCGATTTCATGATTTCGTATTTTTCCATATAACGATTTTTCGGTGTAAGTCTGCTCAGAATAAGAAGCATCGAATGTGTCTAGGGTATTAATATGTATTGTATATGGGTGTGTGATAATGAGCATTTCCTTCACTCTATGTCCATCCAATTAACGACGGCGAAATCTATGAGAATGACAGATCCGTTCAACGGGAACATTTTCAGCGCTGAGTTCCTTTTGACTGTGTTATTAGGCGGTATTAGTTTCAAATCTCTACAATGCTTTCTATCGCTATAAAGGAGAGAAAAAGACGGGAGTTTATGTCCCATTGTGTGGCCTGCAAGCGGGATTTACTCGAAATTTTTATACTCAAGTAGAAAACAATACTTTCATGTTCTGCATTACCGTAGTCTGTTGGGGTACTGTAAATAGATGGAGATGTGTGCTCCTACATAGCAAATGATGAATGCAGTGGTTACCACTGTCGCCTGTATGACCGAAATATGTTTTAAATATCATTGACTGTACTTATTTAGGGAAAGGTTCCGCTAGTAGAATGTACAAGAAGATTTATTTTGTTAAACTGAGTTATAAATTTTCTTCTTAAATGGTAAAATAGCCACTTAAAATGAAAAACGCGTCGTTGAACACGGGTTTTTTCGTGTCGCACACGTGAAGTTCCACCTTTATCGCAGACAGAGGGGACGGTTCATTTTTTTGTGATGGTGAGAAGGGTCTGAGGATTTTATCCTGTGTTTCATAAAAATATAGGCCATCGCGCCACCGTAATGCTCCGTCCGGACCACCGCCGCAGACATATCCTGCGGCAGTTTTTGCTTAGGCAAGATGAACGAAGGAGAAATGCGCCGTGTGCGCGATTTGTTCAGACGAGTCACGCAGGATGGTTGCTGGATACTGTAGTGCAAAACGGCCATCCCTCTTATTCTATTCTCATTTGCAGGTGATTCGGGATTTCGCGACGACGAAGTGTAAAGGCTACGCGTTCGTGACGATGATGAACTATGCGGATGCGTGTAATGCGATAGCGGCTCTAAACGGTACCCAAATCGCCGGACGATCACTGCAGGTTGGGCTGGCTGGCGTCTCGCAATGAACACCAGCAATCAAGTCAGTTCCCTAGCTAGTATCCGCTTGCAACCACTACTACTATACAGCTGTAATGAGCAAAGTGCAAATTAGTCGGTACACGGCGGCAAACTCAGTGCAAATTACGCTTGAATTACCTTTATCAACATTGAATAGTTGGCTGTCCGTAAAGTCTTTTTTTGCTAATCCTTAGAGTGCTCCGGTTTGTCTAGTGAGTTTTGCTCGCTATACAAAACTTTAGAGTGAGGAGGAGGGGGATTTAGTAATTTTTGACTGAATTTTTGGTGACAAACTTCGCTTATTAAGCTTTATTCTGAAGCTTTGAAAAAACAGATAATGGGGATTGGCTTTGCTATTAGGAACTATTTGTGGAATGCAAAAAATAATGAGAAAAGTAGGCCCATCTTAGCCTGGCAGGCAACATCTAGAATATAGTAAATGTCATGCAACATGCGGCAAGTGATTATAAGTTTTATGTGCAAGTGTTATCAACGTGATACTGAAAACGTAATTTATTTCGCCTTCCTGTGGGAATTTCTTTTAAGACGAAAGCTCGAAGCATACCGGTCATTTTCAACTCATTTTCTTTTTTGGGGCTAAATTGTAATTTTCGAGCCCACTTTTCAATATCTACCAAGGAAAAAACTGAGTGTATTGAGGTATTTCTTGGACTCGAACGGAGATGGGAAGTCGAACTATCTGAGATTTTACATTTTTTTGAAAAAAAAAAGAGCTTTAGTTAATCTAACTCAAATATTAATTGCAGATACCATTTATTTTGCGCGTCATCTCGGATCTTGTTGTTTTTTAATTTTCAAAAGGCTAAAAACGTTTCCTTTGGGTCTCTAAAAACAGACCAAGAGCAAGAAGCTTACGTGAAAAATTCTCCGAGATTTTACGCCCCAACTGCATAATGTACGCAACCGCACGCATTAGGTTGATTCAGCTTTATCCTTATGACTTTGCATATCTACTTCGCCCGATTAAAGTTAAATCAAAAGGCACGCGATTTGGCGACTTGCCAAATATTTAAATCATCGCTGTAGATTACAAATATACCATTTGATTCAACTGGCTTGGCATCGGCAAAGGCGGGGCTTCGTGACTTAATTAATTAAGGCTAGGTAATGATCAGAGAGCACTCGCGAGAGAGAGACGCAGGTGCGTCGCTGGCGCGAGCGGGCCTCAGTTAGATCACGAAACCCCGCCCTAATGGTGCCAAGCCAGTTGAATCAAATGTTATAGTGTCTGTTTGTATAAAGGGCCGGACATACTTCACGCGATTTCACTCACGACGCGATTGGCAATTCGCCAGAAGTCTTCAGATCCAACACTAGCAAATTGCACATGCATAGTGTGTATAACTTACGTGATGATAGAATGCCCTATCTTCTGTACATTTGAAATGCGCTTACAGTGAGTTGTGGACAGTTGGAATATTACCACATCGTGTCGCAACTGAAATCGCGTGAAGTATGCCCGTCCCCTAACGTTTCTTGATTTAATGGCCTAACTTCTATTCATGATGCCATTACGATGAGTTATAAACAATTAATGTTTTGCCAAATCGCTGATGTAGCCAAGGACCTTCGGGGTCTGTAACTGCGAACATTACATACATGCGTAATTCCAGGAAGAAGAATAGCTTTTTGTTTGTTTATAAACTCAGTTGTTGCCGTTCAGCGGCTTGTTTTGTCAATAGCCACTAATTGTTTACAAAGGATCAAATACGAGCTGCCATCTTCGTCCGAACATTTTGAGCTTGTTATTTGCAGCGCAGCGTGTACAATTTATATGACTACAGGGCAACAAAAGTGCATAAACGTATCGAATTGATTTCATCAAAATTGAAATCGTTATTGCTTTCGTAGTCTCGCCATATTGGAGCATCGGATATCATAACCGGACGTTGTGCGGGATTTGAACAAGACAAATTTTATGGAGGGACTGGTTGAAATGCATATCCACGCGAGAAGTTTGAGGGAAAACTTGCTATTTTCCATTTATTCTGCGAGAGAGCACAAGCGAAATCCAAGGATACTTTTCACTCTTAGATATCGGATCTCCTCACGCTGTTTTTTTATTGCAAATTCTTCTTTTTCCGAAAAGATGTGAAGAACATAGGCAGTGCCCAGGCAGGGCCTTAGGCTTTGACTGAGCCATTGCCTAAACTTCAGCGGCGCTATTCCACATAAGTTGACCCAAAAAACGAGGATCGTGAATTTCGCTAAAACTTCGTCTAGGTAGGTTATTTGGTACGCTGAACACGAATATGATGTTAATTTCGTGCGACAGCGCCATTCGGTGGAGTTACGGTAGGATTACGGTAGGGGTTCAGAATCACAGATTTGCCCGAAACTTGGCCTAGAGGGGTTATTCGGCCCGCTGACGCCGAAAATCACATTGGTTTCGTACTGTAGTGTCATTTTCTCGAGATACGGTGGGTATACGGTAGGGGTTCAAAATCTCGAAATTCGCTGTAACTTTGCACAGAGGGGTTACGACACGCTGATTAGAAATGTCACACTTTCTCCGCACGAAAACGTCTCCCTGCATGGTTACAGTAGGTTTACGGTAGAGGTCAATATCACAAATCGGCAAATGTATCTTTCTCCTGTGCTTTGCTTAGGCAAAAGCCGCAGTAGAGTGTGTAGCGCGCGGGGGTGGTTATGTGTGCAAAGCTTCACGATCATCCGAATCGCCATACACCCGTTTCAGGCAGAACTATGTTTTACATTTAACGTGTATCTACCGTAACCGGAGAAAATGACGCTACGGTTCAAAACCAATGTGATATTTGGCATCAGCGGGCCGAATAACCCCTCTGGGCCAAATTTCGGGCAAATCCGTGATTTTGACCCCTTACCGTAATCCTACCGTAACTCCACCGGATGGCGCTGTCGCACGAAATTAACATCATATTCGTGTTCAGCATACCAAATAACCCCCCTAGACGAAGTTTTAGCGAGATTCACGATTTTCATTTTTTGGGTCAACTTATGTGGAATAGTACCACTTCAGCTCATACAATTGAATTTTGGCACAAAAATTCAACTCTAAACTGTGGTCCAGACCGTAATCACTACCGCCTACTCGAACAATGAACGATCCACTTGGAAAGATCATCTGTTTGAGAAGTTCGGGAGCTCAGATTGGCCCGCACACTGTCTCCATGCGAAAATAACTAAAATAACCCTTCACCAAAACTTTGATAAAACGAGAAAAATAAGTAAGAAACAATAAGAAACGTTTCTTATCTACAGCTGACCGTACATTCTGGCTTATCTATGAGTGGATCAGTGATTCTTCTTGAGCTTGAGAAAAAATGTGATTACTACGTTTTCGTTCTTTTCTGAGTGTGACAAGTTCCTAATGGTATAATAATCAAGATGCAGCTCTAGTTCAGTGAAATAGTAAATCATGAATAAACGCTAAAAGGTTGCGAGCAACTACTTAATGTCTTTCGTATATGTTTTGGAATGTTTATCTCTTTGGGACCAAATAATTTTTTTGATTTCAGGTGACGTTCAAAGCTGCTTCGGCAGCAAGCTCGTTGATATGATGTCGACCATATCTGTGCTGTGCAATCGGTTAAACGGATCAAGTGTCTATTCAAATATCATTACCCATAAAGTGCCCTATATAGTGAATTTACTGAAAATTGCCTGTCTTATGTGAGAAATATGTGCGTTCTTTTTCCAACATGTGCTAATTTCCTCTTGCTCTCGGATTCTTCGATTCCTGATTAGTGTTCGCGTAAGTGTATCTACCTAGAGCTGTCTGTGTGTGTAACCAAAGCAGTCGAAACTAGTCCTCCATCATCCATATCTGGTCCCGTGATTATACTTGAGCTTTCTCAGCAGCTTTACCGCGCAACGACTGCAACGTTGCTGAGATTCTTCTCTCTCTCTATCAGAGCGATTCTTCTCCTTCAGATTTTTTTTAGCAAGCGCAAGCTCCGGCAGATCTCACCGTCTGCTCTTCGTGTCCACTCTTCCACACCTCCTGCACGTGTTGCGATTACTCTTCCCAGTATTGAACGGTCTTGTCAGAAATTTCTGGTTCTCTCTGTGTTTTTTCAGATTTTTTCGCCAAGCGTTTTTCTCTCTTGTTTTCGTCTTTGTATCATAGTTTCTCAGCGATGGGTATGTGAGCCAAATGCATATTTTACTTGCACGTTGTGATACGAATCCCAGAAGATTGCTATCATTGCTAATGATTTAATAAAAGAGAATGTGTCAACTAAACGTCGCCAAGCAGAATGTTTGCTTCAGTGTGGAGATTTAGTTCCGCTTTTATAGAGGCCAAATCTATGTTGCACTTGGTTATATTCAGTTTTTCGTTCATACTTTTTTTGGTTTTTTTACATGGTTTATGCGTCGTATATGTGGATTGTTCCTTGCATGTAGCCATTTGCTTTTTATAAATCTTGCCTAACTTTTCGGTTGTGTTTCGTGCTACAACGTAGAACAGTGATAGAGTGATGTCGTATCAAATATTTCATCAAGGTAATAACGCTGAGTTTATGTTAGAAATGCAGCTTACTTTTTCAATGCTCACAAAGAAAGTCTGACAGGAACTGAAACTTTGTTTTTTTGTATATAGCATGTCCCAAAAAAGTGGACGCCATAGTTCTGGTAACTCTGTGCCCCAGCGCTTCACCTCAGGTTTACTGTACAGGAAACATCTATCTTTTGGTGTCGAGGTAACATAAACATGACATTTTGAAAATTTTCAAAATTCAATTATTAGGTCGGCACATAAATTGGCAAGCATTCAAATTTTGGTATTATGTAGACACTGAAGTGAGCTATAAGTCTGCGCAAACCGCTTGATTTTCTAGGGCAAAATGGAAAAAAATCCATGCATGTTTCCAAAAGCGGTGAAAATTTAGATTTTACGGTCATCAGCAAAAGCGAAGACATACAGACAAGAATTGACCAAATTCAGCATTCCGGAACTGCAGGCATTATGTTCCCACAGGTTGACTACTGACCCCCAGCGGAAAATTGTAATTCAAAGTCAGTCCGAAATTTGAATTTCATGAATCTGAACTAGCCACATGCATCAGACGTGTTGTACACGAATATCATATTCGGCTTTGTCAGAGTTGAAAACTGGCTCAGTGACTTTTTGTAAGTCAGTTTTTTGGCAGCCAAATAAGCTTTTCATGGAAAATACTACTGTTTTCGTAATCAGGATGTCGAATAACCGCCTAAACCAAGTTTTGTCTAGATCCGTGCAATCACATTTTCTTTCCCATTGAGAAATTGCCTTACCGTAACTCTCAAATGAGATGTTGAGCTTGCTCCTATGATAAACGTTATAGTATAAAAAAATGGGAGCGCCGCATTCAAAAAGACGAAAGTTGTGAGAAAAAGTTGCAAAACTTATGTGCCAACCTAATACTTTTTGATAGATAAGCTAAGCTTCCCGATAAGGCCGCGTCTAGAGTTGCCGGAGCCAGCGCCGTTCCAGCCCCGTCCCGGAGCATCGAACGGTCAGTACAACTACGCACACTTGAGGCCCCAATGTGGTAACAAGTGATCTCAATATTGACCTTAAAGGCAGCGTCCAGGCAAATCTGGACCTACGAGGGTTTTACGTGGAAAGTATTAGGACGGGGGTTTTACGTGGAAAGTATTAGGTTGGAAACTAAGTTTTGCAACTGGTCAATAACTTTCCTCTCACTCAACGTGGCGCTCTCAAATTTTGCCACTGCGTTGGTTATTACGTAAGCTACAAGCGCAGCTACTGTCCTACCAAATGCTGACGTCGCAGTGAGAGTTACGGTAGGTGCATGGTATGAAGGGGAAAAATTCAAAGTTTGACGGATTTGGCTGAAACTTGGCATAGGGGTGTTATCCGACATGCTGATCACGAAAACGATAGTGAAATTGCGTGATAAGGGTTTTTTGTAGGATTGTGCAGGTGTACGATATGGGGTCTCACCCTAAACAAGGAAAAAGGCGTTGATTAAACAAATGAATGTGATATTCGCGTTTGGCAGGTCAAATAACCTTACTATGTAAAGTCTCGGCGGAATTTAAGCTTCGGACTCTTTAGTCATTGACGGTCGTCCCCAGCAGCTTTTGCGTACATCGACTCGTTCGATTTTATGAGGACGCCAAATCTCGACATGCCCCTAAATTTTCTTTCTTTATTACTAGGCCAAAGGAATCATCCTCCAGCAATAAATTATAGACGAATCCGGATTACTGCGCATGGTCTTGGCTGCCAAAGGCTTCATTTTAGCTTGAAACCCCAAAAATTCACAAATTTCACTAGTTTCCAAAAAACGCCTGAAACTTTTCTATTTCGTGTTCAAAATTTAGACAATTTGTGCTCACTTGTAGCTCACATTGCCTTCTACATAATGCCAAAGTTTGAGTGCGCCATATCCAAAGAGAGCGGAGTTATGAAACTAGTTGCAAAACTTAGTTTCCAGCCTAATACTTCTAGGGTCCTAACTAAGGCAGTACCCTAGCGGCGCGCAGGTAGTGCTCTAACGGCTGAGATATTCCCCTCGAAAGTGGACCCGCGATTGTATTCGCATGGATTCATGGCAGTTTCGCGCCAATCCACGCTTTGCGCCATGAATCCATGCGCAATGCGATCGCAGGGTCCAGTTTCGAGGGGAATATCTCAGCCGTTAGAGCACTACCTGAGCTGCCGGTTGGGCAGTGGCTTAGTTAGGGCCCCAAAATTACTATCCACGTGAGATCCCCATGTGTCCAAACTTGCCTGGACGCTGCCTTTAAAGGCAGTGGCTCGGCAAATCTCAACTCAAATTTGCGCTTACCTAGGGTTTTTCAATACGCTGATCCCGAAAATCCACTATTGAAAGCTTGAAAACGGCGAAAATGAGCGTTTTTTAATGCCCTTCCCTTTGATATTGGACGAGTGGAGCAAGGCCGATGACGCTAAATCGCGGCAGGACCCAATGTTATAGCGTTGCGGCGGGGGGTGGGGAAACGAACACCTCAATCAGGCACCCCTTCGCGGGCTGCTGGTCCTTTCGTCCTACTGTTGTGCATCGCGTTAGGACCAGTAGTCCGCTGAGGCGGTGCCTAATTGAGGTGTTCGTTCCTCCACCCTGCGGCGGGCAGCCTCCAATGGTGAGAAGGAAATTGCCAACTCGTCCAGATGCGTGTAAGATTGGCCTGCGCGTGTAAGTTCGAGAGCGATTTTCTCGGCAGGAAAAGCATGCTGTGCAACCGGGATTGCACTGTTTTCATAGTTGGGCGATAAGGATCCTACCGCGTTAAAATCCCGAGTTGTTGATTTTGCCGATCCACTGCCTTTAAGGCGTTGGCGACCTTGTGCATTCGCACGTATGCACGACATGACTCCGGTTCAAAGGCAGTGTCCGGGCAAAAACTCGATTTTGAGATTTTGTGCTTACCCGGGCCTACTCGCTATGCTGAATCCGAAAATCCACATTAGAGAGCACGAGAACGACGAAAAAGGGCGAGGGAAATCAGCAAGTGGGCGGGGTCTTCCCCAAGGTGAATTCACGCTCCCAGCTTCGGGGGCGATCTTTTTGATTCCGCTTTCAAGTCATTCGTTTGCACTTGATCGGTAGTGATGTCAGGGCGGCTAACGCATTCGAGAAAATTGCTCTGGAAGCTGGAAGCGTGAATTCACAGTGGGGAAGACCCCGCCCACTTGCTGATTTCCCTCCTGTGTTGAAGCCCTTTTTCGTCGTTTTCGCGCTCTCCAATGTGGATTTTCGGGTTCAGCATAGCGAATAGGCCCGGGTAAGCACAAAATCTCAAAATCGAATTCTTGCCCGGACACTGCCTTTAACATTTTCCTGGTACGCGCGTATGCAGCTAAGATAGCGAAATTCCCAGGTGACATTTATGCAGTTATGATTCTAGCTAGTGGCCTCATTGACATATAGAACACAGGGCACCGCGGTGGGTGCAACAGAAAAGTATGCTCCTTGCACCCACCGCGATGCTCGTTTTGGACTTTCCACTCACAAGTACATGAGACTAAGTCCACTCGACATTCACCCAAAACAAAGCAAAGTCATTTAGAACTGAAACAAAACGCTTGCAATTTTTGGAAAAAGTTAAGGGCAAAATGATTTTTTGTAGCGAGTGCACCTCCTTTTCAGCTTTATCTTGCTTTCGAGCGGCATCCGATCCAAGACGGCTTGCCACTGGTAGCAGCTGATACATCGACGCTTTGAGATGGGACCTATTTTTTCGAGCTCGATCAGGCAATGTTTCAAACTTTAGAGAAATCAGAATCGAGCTTCAGGATGCTAGCCACGATTTGTCTTTGAAAACTGATGATTTTAGTAGGTCTTCCTGTATGCATTTTGTAGAGATTCGGCGTTAACAATGGCGATGTGGCATCCCATGCAAAGGAAGATTCTGCGATTAGAACCTCTTAATCTTCCTAGCGAAAGGTACATAAGCAGCCTTCGATTCAATATATCAGTGAACGCTTTGCCTGCATGCAGTCAAAAATGACTCTTGGCTTTAATCAAATGTCCGCCTTCTGCATGGTGACATGAGGACGTCCGTTTTATCTCTCTATTTTTGAGCACTAACATTTCGTCCCTTCTTTGTTGCGCAACCACGCGCCCTCTCTTCAGCTTTCGGTTGTACCCACTAAATGTCGTCCTGCCGCAGTTGAGAAGAAGTCCCACTAAGTCCATTACGACACTTCGGTCACTGGATCGTTTCTAAGGTAGTCCGGTCTTACACACAGTAGGCGGATGAGTTGTATGTATCCGCTATTTAAACAGATTATAAAAATACTACTTACCATACTTGTACCTTTTGTTTTATGTATTACCGAAATCAAAGCCTGCCACGAAACGGAATCAAACTTTCATCGTGCAGATACACTCTCGGGGACGAAATGCATTTCTGCAGTTAGCTGAAGAGATCGAGGAAATCTTGAATTTTGCACAACTTCCCCTTATCTAAGCTGCCATTGTCCACAAAATATGGACTTCAAAATTGCAAGGAATTGCTTTCTTGTCTAAACTTCGAGCAGATCGGATGCCACCTTCTGCAAAATCTGAAGACCATTAGAAATAGAATCGCAACGATTTTTTTACATCTCGTCCGGTTCTGTGGGGGATAAACCAGCGTTTTTTTAGACCTTATTGATTAGTCTCGTACGCAATAAGATTGATACGTACATAGTCGACCATGCAAACCAATAGTAGCGGTCCTTTAATAAATCTAGACGCATAGAAACATTATTAGAAAACTGAAATCTTGGCAATCTCCTTACTCCACGCAGAGTCGGCCACATCCTCACTGCCGCTCTCAAGTCCTCAAAACAATTGCTTGCGGCATCGGAAGGCGTCATCTTGTTGCAGAGTCTAGAAGAAGATCTTTGTAAGAAACATCCGAATTAACTTACTTTTCTCTAAAAGCCTGAAATCAAGTGGGAGTATTTATGAGGAGAATCATATAGTGTGGTATTAGTTTTATCTTTTCCTCACGTGAATACTTCAAGATGAACACCGAAGAAAAACAGCAATACTGCTAGGATACCAACGCGGTCTAGATAAGATCGTTTAAAACTCTAGCCAACAGTAAGAAAGAACAGTTTGAAAACAGTTAAGAAAAGAGTAGAGAATGTTGAAAGCGATCCCAACGGTCATTTGGCTGAGAAAAAACTTATCACCTTTCAAAATAAGGGAATTCCAAAGAAAGCCTCAAAGAGGAGAAAGAGAGTAAATGAATTCAGATAAGCTTCTTACATCTATATTTGAGTTCTGAAAGATCATTAAGAAGAAATTTACCCTCAACCGGTTTCGGGCCTTAGAACTATACCGGTAGAGCAGCCTTCCTGGAGGCCCTCTTCAGTAGTTCCTAGGAAAGCTGCAAAAGTTCATGGAAGCATATACGTTAGTGCTATTAGAGAGTCCAAAGGAGTTAGCCAAATGTAAGTGAAACAAAAAACGAGGATAACGGTAGGAATGCGGATGAACTATGTGCAAATGAGAAGAGATATGTGTAAATGAGATGAGATCCCGCCATCTACTCTGATATATATGTGTGCCTGGTTTGAATTCGACCTAATTAATCTGGCGCGCGGGCGCATGCAGCATAATGGTGAGATCAAATATTGAAAATTACTGGAATCTAAGGCTTCCCAGGCCTATGGTCTTAGTGCATACGGTTGCATTCGCGGAGGGTATTTAAGCTTAACTGTGAGTATTATGGAGACTATACCTACAAAAGTTTGAACCTCAAATTAATTTCTCAGTGTAATTATCCAACTAAAAACACTGAGTTAGCGTATTCCCGCAATGACATTTGTGAATTGAAATCATGTCTCCCAAAGACGCAGCATCCGTGAGAGAGGCATGTCGTATTCCTATCCGTTGAGAATATGAGAGTTCCGTTCACTGAGATCAAGAACAGAATTTTTTGCTTCCTTCTCTCTTTGTTTTCAGGTATGACCTGCATACGGACGACTGAGTTTACAGTCTGTCTCAACTGCAGTTGCGCACCCTGTGCGCGCAGTTGCGCATAGTCGCCTCGCCTGCCCATCTCGGAACAACGAAGTCGATCTGACTCCTCAAAATAAACATTCGTGAATGTCGTGCGAGGCTGAGTGCAATCGTGAGACACTTCAATTGGAACTATTGAAGAAAGCGTGAAAGTCGCGCTCTTCAGAATTTCACGCGTTCTGGAATAGGCTTTTGTTCCTTCTAGTCCAATTTACGTTAGAGGCAGTGTATACCCAAAATTCCAATTCCATGTTATTGTCACTGGATCTTCAGGTCCTGATTTCAAATATGAAGTCCAAATCGTGAGAAAGATTCAAAACTGTCCCTTTCTATAGTCATGATTTGGCAGTCGTTGAAGAATGCTAGTCACTCGTTGCAGGTCACATCACACACCATGCTCTTGATGTTCTTCTCAACGCGTCATGGGGCATCTGTGGTTGAGCGGAGCGGAAAGGGGGTCAGGCCGCTGAAAGGACTGCTACTGGATCATTTTCTCCTTTTTGAACGCAACATTAGGGAACCAGATCAGCCCCTTTGGTGTACTTTTGGGGCTTGCTTAACACTGTATAGTTTTCTGGGTATCGTGGACTGGATGAATGCTGCTTTTGAGCCAACTACAAGTGCATGTTTCTGAGTGTCAACCGGTTGAGAATGAGTTTTATTTCATTAACATCAAAAGAAATGAACAATTGACTGCTAGAGATCTACATAAACGCACGATAAAACATAGCGCAGTATCAGGCTCGGACCAGACTTCGCTCAAAAGCGCCCGAAAGCACCAAAAATTCCCTACTTCTCTTAGCTCTCCTTATACGAAAAAATAAAGAGACATTAGAGAAATTTGGGCACTTGAAGTCTGCGAGGCCTCAAGTGAAAACCTGCTTTCACAACACCGTGTATCTGTTAAAACACTGCTAAAATCACCACAACTCCATCGTACGCGTTATGTTTGAGTCTAACAAGGGAAGTATGCTTGGTCGAAATGGCGTTTCCGTATAAGATGTACGTTGTCTAATAGAGCATGGGACGCTGATTCCAAATTTGCTTTCGCTATCTGCAAAGCGCTTCTGGGAGGGGAGTGCTGAGAATTTTGTAAGGCGAAATCAATGATTTTCTATGATAAAAGTAGGCGTTGAGGTCTTGGCGGCGCTTGAAAGAGGTAATGACTGGCATGGGTTCATTAGAGTGAAGGTCTTTATTGCATAAAACGCCTTGGTAGTAACCATGGCCCTATTTGAGCTCTTGGACTAAGGCTCTGAATGATTTTAAGGTAGCGACCTTTCATATTTTTGCAACAAAAAATTTACATACAGTCGATTCATTTCATATGATCATGTGTGTCACACACAGTCCAGCTTTGGCGTTCCCATCCTGGATTCTAGGAGGAAACATCTCTTCAGGGACGTGTTTTCAATGTGTTTATTCATATTTCTTTGCTTTTTAGGTACTAATCACCTCAAATTCATGTAATCGATAATAATCGCTAAGTCTCTTGCGTTTCTGCAATTGCAAATCCAGGATGAGGGCGCCAAAGGTGGACCGTGTGTGCAATGACACACATGATCATATGAAATGAATCGACTGTAACTCCCGTCCCAGAAGCACTTTGCAGATACCGAAAGCAGATTTGGAATCAGCGTTCCGCTCTGTAGGATAGGTGCATTTTTTATCGAAACCCCACTTCGACCAAGTATCCATTCCTTGTAAGATCGCTTTACTCAATTTAGTGATCACGAAAAACGGCAGATCGATAGTACTGAAGCTCCTCTATGCTTTCACGGATATCATCTAATGCACGATGAGTGCACTTTTTTCGCGGAGCCTTGGAAAATTTGTCCGGGTACCATCTTCTTGCAAGCTGCAAAAGAAAATTTGCATTCATCGGATCAATATTTCTTTATAGAACAACACAAAAAATGCACCTCTTTCACAGTAGATACATCAATGGTACGATAATGCAGATGTTCACCCAAACGCGGCATATACTTGTTTATGAAGCTAAATATATTACTCATCGACAACTTCAAGCAAAAAAAGTATTCCACACAAACCATCTATCGACGCTCACACTGTTTCCAGCCAAAGGGCATTCTCCTTTTTCGGTTTCCTTTTCCAAAAACTTCAGCACCTGAATTAAGCCAAGTGTTATGGAATTGAGAATATTGACTGTATCGCATTACAACAAAAGAGAAAACAAACCTACAATTTCTTCTGCCTCTGAAAGAGATACGGTACTTTCTCGAATCCGTTTCAGTAACCCATTCTTTGTGAACGTATCTCTTGACCACTCCTCCATCGTGTCTAGCACCTTTTCTGGTTGATGTATTACTACGTCTGGACCTTCAGCAATGATCTAAAAGAACTCCAACGAAAAAGTACGCGGCACTGTCCCAAACTTACCTTGAGATCCTTGTCTGTGACTATAGTAGCTATTTCAACTAGTGTTTGTTTCTCAAAATCTAGTCCAGTCATTTCGCAATCAATCCATATCATTCTGCCCGCCTTCTCGCCAACAGAATTGGACATTTTTCGCACTAACGAAGGCAAGGCCTTCAACATATCTGTAGCTTCATCCCACGAAATCGAATCTCTTGATCATGGTTTTTCACTTAACATCCCACCCCAACTTTTGCTTTAGCAAGCGATGTACACTTTACGAAGATATATGCACAAACAGAGCTTACTAGATACCAACTGTAGATAGGAAGTTTATCATAGATATTTATACAATCTTCCAATGAGATCAAGACTCAAATGTACAATAAAAACGGAGGCCTCATGCTAATGGCAGAAAAAGAGCATGGAAAACCGACAAACACACAAGTACGAGAGTTCCATATACCCATGAATGTAAAGTTCAAAACACAGTTTTCACGCAGGAGTCGAAGATTGCTTCAATTTGAGCCTAAAACGCAATAATGAGATGCGAAGGAACTCTAGAACAAGGCGAATTTACCTTAGCAATGGCCCTTGCGTGCTCCGGAAGAGTGCGTAGATCTGACACAGCTGAAGCTGCGAACGCGCTGTCTCCATCAAGAAGCACATCAGCACCGCCTAGAAAGGGATTAATAAGCATAGTAACAAACTGTTGTGTTGTCTCAAAAGTTCTCATGCACTGCATTGAAGATATAGTTTTTGTTTGGATGTAAGCACTAATTGGAGCCTGCCCCACACCATTAAATAGGGAAGATCTATCTCTACAGTTATAGTAAGCATATACACTATCGTTTTTTTCTAATAATGGGTGTACGCGGTGGAGACTCTTCGACCGATGTTGGGGTCAGAATGCGATGATATACGGTAGACAAGAGAGATTGATGGTGGTTCAGTGTTTATTTGGATACGGTATGCGATAATGTGCGAATAGTGACCTGCGGTGGTCAAAGTCAGATCGTGAGTGCCAGTGACCTCACAGAGAGCCACATGGCAGACATAGTCCGCCCCCTCAGTGTGACGTCAACTGGCATGGGTATTAGGGCTGATAAGGGGAATCATCGATCCGTCTATGATAATGGGGGTGAAGAATCTAAAGCATGAGATTTGGACCTAACCCACATCCCCTCCCCACTTCGCAAAACGTTATAAAACCCCTATCTGCTCCAATAATAGTATACACTTAGTTACCCATGTACATGCACAGTTTGTACGGAATTTGTGCTCATAGAACAAGAAAAATAACTGTAAATGGCAAACTCCCCCTATCAATCCTGTGCTCCTCCCACTTGCTTAAAGGCAGCGTCCAGGCAAGTTTGGACACATGGGGATCTCACCTGGATAGTAATTTTGGGGCCCTAACTAAGCCAGTGCCCAACCGGCAGCTCAGGTAGTGCTCTAACGGCTGAGATATTCTCCTCAAAACTGGACCCCGCGATCGTATTCCGCATGGATTCATGGCGCAAAGCGTGGATCCTGGCGCGAAATTGCCATTCCATGCGAATACGATCGCGGGGTCCAGTTTCGAGGGGAATATCTCAGCCGTTAGAACACTAACTGCGCTGCCGCTTGGCCAGTGCCTTAGTTAGGCCCCAAAAGCACTTTCCAGTAAAATCCCCATAGGTCCAGATGTGCCTGGACGCTGCCTTTATAAGTACAGCTGCAAATTTTCAAGGATGTACATCCATTAGGTTTCGCGAAATAGCCGATTTCGTGTACAAATGTCCGCGAACTTTCGAGTCAACTAATAGATTTCATTGCTAAAATCAACAAGACATAAGATATAAATCTCGACCGTTCTAAAAGTAACGTTTCACAATTTTTTCACTGTCGCGTTGATACTCAGATTTCGTGCCGCTTTATGAATCTTATATATAAAGCTGAATGTCTGTTTGTCTGTCTGTATGTCTGTCTGTGTGTGTGTACGTATGTTCCGAATAGAAAATTCCATTTCTGAACCGATCGGGACCAAACTTGGCACACATACACTTCGGGCCCCGGCGGGTGTCATAGGCTACTTTTCGTATCGATCGATATCGATTTTTTGCAAAATTTGAGCTACGGGGCTGGGATTTGGCACAGGGGGGGGGGGGGTAAGTGAGCATGGGGATTCCGAATACAATATTAGTTTTTAAAATCGTGCATTACTTTTATCGATTTTATCGATTTTTTTGCAAAGTTTGAGCTACGGGGCTGGGATTTGGCACAGGGGGTAATCGAGCATGCTGATCACCCCCGTGGGGGTGATCAGCATGCTCGATTACACCCCTCTGCCAAATTCCAGCCCCCTAGCTCAAATTTTGCGAAAAATCGATAAAATCGACATCGATCGATAACGAAAAGTGGACTGTGACACCCGCCGGGGCCCGAAGGGTATGTGTGCCAAGTTTGGTCCGGATCGGTTAAGAAATGGAATTTTCTATTCGGAACATACGGCGGAGCCGGGTAAGCCAGCTGATAAATTGATAAAAATTTGCAAATAACGGTGCATTTTTGCTTAACTCAAGCGCCAAAGAGGGCTGGAGAACACATACCTGGTAATGAAATTTCCGATTCTTACAACTCAAAACAATAGGAAAAAATAGATATGTTATTTTTGTATCCTTCTATACTGGACAATAATCACAATAATCACTCAAACATTTCTCTCTTTCATTTTTAGGGGCACAACTTAGTATCCCATAGGCACTGCTTCGCATCGCAAAAATTTTGTACATTATCAGATGGTTGGTTCAGAAAGCGATCATGCTTAACACATTCACGACAGGGCCGATTTTTCGCTGACTGTCGTTTCGGACCAGAGCATATTTCGCAAAATTGAGTTTGCGGAATTTTTTCAGGTCACTGATGGGCCCTGTGGTCTGTGTTGATCTTTTGGGAAGTACTCCAAGAGGTGTATGCAGAAGTTTACTCGGTTTGTCTAAAAAGTTTCACCGTGAACTAGCAAAATCAAAAACTTCAGAAAACATACGACCCACCGATGGGTCGTATTGTCCGGAATGGTAGAACACGTACGACCCACCGGTGGGTCGTATTGTCGTGAATGTGTTAGAAAACGGACGCTAGCGCCTTTCATCCCCTTTCAAAACATATGATACGAAGATAGACAAAATTTGAACTCGCAACCTGAAACAAATCATTAACCCCACTCGACACATGTGAACGGTACCAAAAATATGTTTAAATGAAGTCTTCTTGCGCTGATTCATGCGGATAACGTTTAGTTTAGCTACATTCAAAACCCACACTACGACTATAGAAATCAACCATCACCATCTTTTCATTTCGTGCGACCACAATTAATTAAGTAGATTCAGAATTTTTTGTCATGAAGCACAAGTATAGAGCTATAAGAGAGATGCTGATAAAAACAAGTACCTTCGTTTCTTTTATCCGGTAGCATGTAGCCCAAACCCGATCTGAAACTTCCTTTCATAATACGAGATAAGCGCAGTTAACATAAAGAACAAAGCATACCCAGACCTGACCATATCATCCAATTCGCCATAGTCTGACAAATCATCATCATGCTTCCTCTTCACTTGTTTCAGAAGCCTTAATCTAACATGATACGACCTTATAACAAGGGAAACGAAGAATGACTAACTGAGCGCGTTCATCCAGATATGGGTCGATCCAAGTCATCTGAGGAAAGAGGTCCCATGTGCTTTCTTCGTGCACTCCATTGTCTCGCTGCATTCGCAGTCTTCTTTTCTCACGGACGTATCGATCGCGAATCTTTTTCCATTGTTTGTAGATAGAGTTGACGTCACCTATGAATAAAATTTGATACGACGCTTGAAAAGGCCTAACAAGATAATGAATGAGCAGAGCAGAAGATGAGCTGCATGACCAGCACAAACTTATAAGCTAAGCACTAGCTTCTAACAACTTTTCGCAGGCTTCACTTGCATAATTTTGTAAACTTACAAGTTTCAAATAATCTTGTCAAAAACAGGCAATCCTCAACTCTTCACTCAAAGTCCAAGGTACTACAAAAAATGCCATGCAAAAGCGCGGAAAGACAGAGTTCCGGCTGGCCGATCTTCCCTTATTATCAACAAAGTTGAAAACTTTGAGAAGAAGAAAGCTATCAAATTGAAGGTCTGACACATGCAGGTGAAAGAATAAAGAAAACAATAGCATTGTTAAAAGAAACTGTGACACTGTTGGAATGCACAGAAATCAGCTTACTTCTGTGATCTACGAATGTTATCCGTTACAACCTGAGGACACATAAACACACCTGGATAATTCAGATGCGCAATAACATTGTGCCAAGCTTGATTGCGACATTCAGAATGTCTGTACTTCGGATCGCGGATGTCGAAGAGACACGGATGAGAGCGAACTTCTTCAATCAAATTAGTACCGAAGGATGGATCTGTTACAGTCACTTGCTGAAAAGAGATGCGTTCCCACAAATCAGAGCATATCAGATACAGCTGGAAACACTCACCACATCGGGATGCTCTTTTCTTGCAGGAGATTCCACCGACTGTCTATCTATCATGTGAGGATCCAAGAACGACAGATGTTTGTAGTATTGCCAGGTAGACTGATCACCTTGATACTTTACTTTTCGCTTTTCTTTTCCATACCTAAAATAACGATGGGCCAAAGTAGAAGACATACATATTCTCTAACGGTACTCTATCTATGGTCACGAACATAAAATCAAGCTCTCACTTGTAGAATAGCTTTGTGATGAAAAGCACTGATTTAGGAGGTTAACGAAAAAAACTGGAATGGTTATTCTCACTTTGACAGATTAAGAGGGGGGGGCAGGCGTTATGGAGCAAAGCTACGCCGCGTTCCCCTGCGGTATATCCTGAGGGCCATTTGCGTTGCGTCGCTTTTAATTGCGCAGGAGTAGCGCTGCTCCTGCTAGCGGATTGAGCCATCCCCTACTACCGCGACCTAATATGTTGAAACTGTATAGATGCAATAAGGAGAACAAAGAAGACGATTAAGAAAATCAAAAAATAAATTTATAGGAATGAATCAAAGGCTGGATCTGAGATGATGCGCTTGATTTGATTTAAAAATTTTCGAGAGAATTAGAACACGAGAATCAGTAGAAAAAAAGGATAGGAATTTTCCGTCATGAGTTTCCAAGAGAAATTAACTTACTCATCTCTTACTTTCTCTTGGCTTGCTTTGCAGACTTTTCCTTTTCAAATTCTATATTTGCCCTTGAAATGCGTTTATCATTCACATTTTGATCTCTTTATCTATGAAGAGTGAGGAAAATGGCTCAAATCGCTCGGTAGCGCTAGCTCCTCTGCGACTGCAATTAGGAGCGACGCAACGCAAGGGACCCTCAGGTTATACCAGAGGCAAATGCGGCGTAGCTTTGCTCCATAACGCGGCGCCGCCTTAAGAGGAATCTTCATAGAATTAGGGCAAGCCAAAAAGAAATGACATTCCGACAAAGGACAAGATATGCAAACTTTTCATAGCCCTCTTAAAGTCACAGTCCTTCTCATAGTAATTACTATCAGTTCAACAACAATCAACATGAGTCATTTGTGATGTAAAAAAATGTGCTGTCTGAATGATTTGAGTATCAAAAAGACAAAATAATAGCAATGATAAGTGCTTAGCTGATATTTACACAAGAGCGAAACTTCATGAGCATTAGCAAGAAAAGCACGCATTTCAGAGATTTCAGCAATTGTACAGATCGAGAAATTCTCACTTATCTCGCAGCTGTTTCCATCTAGCATATAGGGTCCGTGAGTCTCCGTCAAAGCCGAGCACTTGCACGAGCCGATTCCACACCTGTTTGCAACCATTAGGATTTTCTTTGATTTACACGAAAAATAAATGGAAACACACCTTTATCTTGTACTCCGTACTTCGATACTGCCGGTCTGTAGAATCGTAAAGACAACGACTATGCTTGACCGCTTCAATAAGCCGCATATTAAAACTAGGTTCTATGTCATCGGTGAGTCGATACGCAGCCGGGTTGCTAAGAAAGTTAAAGTAACGGCTAGAACCGACACAGCACGTGCAATTATTGATATATCTCGAAAACGATTATAACCAATTATAAGCAAAAGCAAAAGGATTTTGAACTCACATCATGTTGATAGACACCGCAATGTCAAGCTGATCTGAAAACAGAGTTCTCAAATAAAAACAAAGAGAAAAGGGGAGAAAGGCAAACAAATACGAGCATCATTAACTTCGAGCGCTGTTCAAAATTCACCACATTTTTAAAGGAGCAGGTGGATGCGGGCAAGAATGACGATTGGAGCATGTAAATTGCGGTCGTTTGCGCAGTTAATAGAGATTCGTAGCATGCAAAGGCTGCCGTATCGGCGTCTCTCTGATCGAGCGCTCTTTCGTTTCTCTTACCATCTGCTGTCTCTCCCATGCACAAACTATCCTGGTCAGACGCAACGGCCCCCAGTCTTTGCGTGTCATGAATTGCGTAAACATAAATGGCGTATGCAACATACAAATTCGCAATTTAGGATCTAACAAAGACGCACATAAAGGCAGCGAGTGAAAATGGAAGAAGGGGCCAGCTGAAACTTTATAGATTTTAGCAGGCCCCCAAACGAGCAGGAAGTTCCCAGCAAAAGTGCGCTTCTACAAAACCTAAAATTTCCTCTGCTAGCTTCCGGACATCATCGGAATCCGCCCATCCACCGATTTCGAACCGCGGCTAGACGGTGCAGTACGCACACAGTTATAGACTGTCCCAATGAGTGTGTCACAGATCTAGCGGCTCGGGCTCTCGTGATGGTCGCGCTCGGCCTTGCCTCGCTCCGCGCATCATATCCTCTGGGCATTTTTCAGCCGAGTCAGCTCTCATTCGCTGTTGAGACGTGATAAAATGCTCACGGGGAACGTTCGCGACGCAGCTGAACGAGCGAGGCGGCGCGAGTGCCCGAGCAGCCAAAGCTGTGACACTCTTTATTAACGGCACCTTCCAAACAGATTGCGGATAACGAGATTTTGATGTTGTTTAATGGAGGAGCCCCTAATAATGGAAAGCCATGGCCAAATCTTGCTGCAAAAGATGAATTCCGAAGCGAGAACCGCTCCGGAAGATATAAGCGCCACTCTGGCTCCGTCCATCAGCTTGAATGGTCTGAAGATAAAGAACGTAAAATCGGGCTTCAGGATAGACACTACTGTCAAAAGATTGAGAATCATTGAGCAGGATTCATGACAGCTGTAGGTACATTAGAGCTCGTTTTTGGGCTTTTTATCTGCAAACCAAGCAGGATTATGGGGAGCCAACGTGGACCTTCAACTTTCTAGAGCGCTTTTCTCGACTCGGAATTCATCTTTTACAGCAGGATTGGGCGAAGGCTTAGTTAGGATCCCTCCATTATATAACATCAAAATCTCATTACTCTCAAATTGGAGGGACGGTGCCTTTTACTAAAGGCTAAGGCTAGATACCTCATGCGAGTTCAGTCTCTGCGCGATATATCACTGCAATTATACTTAGGAAAAATAATTATATTCCAAAACCGAGCGGATATTAGAACACCTCGGAAATTTTTTTTTAATATTCGACTATCAAATATTATTCGAAATAATATCATTCGCCTTTCGAGTGTTAGTCCAAAGTTAGAAATTAATCCATTTTCGAGTAATGCTCGGTCCTCGAATACTATTCGAATAAATTAGATGTACAATTTATGATGAAGAAACGGCTTAGAGGTGACATCAAGAGACTTGAGGACCTAAAAACTTACTCAACGTTAAAAAAGAATTTTCAAAAGTTTGAAGAAGATTGTTATTTCAAATCGACGTTCCTGAGTAGTGAATTCGAGGCAACTATGCAACGAAGAAAGCCGGCTCGTCTTCGGTATTCCATACTAGGCACTATACTTTGGACCGAATCGAATAAATATTCGAGTCTTTGAAAAAAGTATTCGATTAAAATTTCGAAGTTCGATTATTCGAAATTCAAAATCTCGAATATTTTCGCTGTTCGCTTAATCAAAATTTGTCAGTTTCAAATTCATTCATTTATTTGGTTAGTCGAAATTTTGGATTTTTAAATATAGTCGAACATTCGAATATCTACCTTCAGTAGTTATTCGATAATTCGACATTTCCGTGTAATCGAATAACTACTTGACAGCGTCACATTTTTGATTGATCAACAAATGTTGTTTATTGTTCATGCTCACTACAGTCCTTCATTGTGCTAATTATCAAAAAATTTTGAATATTCGACATAGTCGATGCAAAGTACTCGTTTATTCGATTTTTTTGCGAATATATTCGATTATCCGAAATTTTTTCATTTCGAAAGAATTCGATATTCGACTGTTCGGAGTTTTTGATTTTCGAAAATATTCGATATACGATAATATGTTTTTGATTTTCGTATCGATTATTTGATTATTCGAGAAAAATTTCGAATATTCAAAGTGTACCATGCACTCACTCAAATCTCCTTAATCGCCCAAAATTCCATGTGAAACATTCCTCTGTCAAAGGCCTGCGAACTTATCCCTTAGAATCCCCAAGCCGAACTGCCATCTAGCCTTCTCTTGATAAAGATGCCAAAGGCCTAAAGCCGGCCTCAGGCATACCTCGCGCGATTCCAGTCGCTGCGTGATTCGGCACAACAGCGACTCTTCATAATTCGTCGTTAATGCGCCTTTGGTCAGAACTTGCTCCTTTTGCAACAGCTTACACGAGCTACCCATATAAGCGTCCGAGAAGAGCGCACGATAAATTTGTAGAAATTTGGCAAATTGCCAAGTCGCGTGAAAGTGGCGATTCGACCGAATCGCGTGAGGTATGCCTTAGGCCTAAGGCATATCTCACGCGATTCCAGACGCTGCGCGATCTGACACTGCAGTTACTCATCATAAGTGGTCGTAAGCGCGCTTTGCATGGGCCAGACTTGAAGCTTTCGCTATAACATACGGAAGTTACGCGCCTATGCATTTTCGACCCGCGCACGGTTGATTTAAGCAACTGGCAAACTGCCAAGTCGCGTGGATGTAGCGATTTGACGAAATCGCGAGAGGTATGCCTCAGACCTAACTCTCAGCTTTTCGAAACTCCCTTCTGAGGTGCTTGCCATGAAACTGTCAACTCCCTCAAAAACTGTCCGACAATTCTCTCCAATTGATGTTTGCTTCCGCCGTTGTGCCTTTAACTTTCGCTTACTCTGAACCACGACGCCCAGCGATGCTTTCTCAAAATCAATTTTTCTAAGCCAGAGAAAACTTTCATTCAAACCTTTATAATCTCATTTATGCCTTCATCCTTTAAGGCAATTTGCGCATGCCATAAGGCGGCCTAATATGTCACCAAAAAGAAGGGCGTACGGTTTATAGGCCGAAAATTTTTTTCAAAAACATTTTGGTCCCTCCCCCAACCAAAAATAAAAATTGCCCATCGCACGTCCTCAAGCCTGCCAACTCTTTCCAAACCTTTAGTATATTCGTTACTACCGTACTTTCAAACCCAACAACTTGTTATGAAAAAGAGAATCACTTTAGTTGAGCATTCATTTACACGGCAAAAATCAAATTCGTTCCAAAAGTAATCGCTTTTTTCAAGTAGTCGATTTCGTGGGACATAGATTACTAGAAAATATTGATATAATTAGACCCAGCATTTCACCCTCTTCCTAATGATATAAAATCAATGCAGTACGATTAATGTGCTCTCGGAAAATTACCAAAATCTGCTTCCCAGGCTTTGTGATGGTCAAGTTTCACAATTTTTCTGAACTTTTATATCAACCCTCAAAAGAAGTCCAAGCAACCTATTTATGGAGCAAACTCTACGAGATGCAAAACAATTTTTCCTTCTTTTCCATAACTCGTCATAATTTTTTTTAACAGAATCTCAGTTGATGCTCCCAGTTTCATACCTGCTCAACTGAAAATTTGTAGAACAGCAAAGAGTCAAAGGGAGAGCAGTTCGGGTGCTATTCAATGCAACTTTTTCTCTTTCTTCTGAAGTTAATTTTCGCTTCCGCTTCATAAAGTCATCGGGGATAGAATCACAACTTATGTTTTCGAGCGCTCCCAGGCTATACCCAAAAAACTCCAAATTCAATATTTCGGTCCGTAAACTCTCACTTGCCTTGTAAAGTTGGTGCTAAATCATAGTACCATCTTGAAAGTTTCAAATTCCGAAAAATTATTGTGTTTGATGCGATTGTGGCCGACGTAGGACTGCCAAAATTCGATGGTTTCAGCAGAAATTTCAAGAATTTATGGCGAGCTATGAAAAAGAGAAAAACGTTGCACTGCATCCTCTAAGTTTGCCCTATCGAATCGTTACTTGGACTTTTTCGAAGGTTGTTATAGAAGTTAGAAAAATTGTGAAACTTGAAATCTGAAAGAGCATAGATCGCAGATTTTGTTAATTTCTCGAGAGTTCATTGACTTCCCTGCAACAATCTTATAACCGTTAGAAAAAGGATGAAATGCTGCACCGAAAGCTACTAAAATCTCAAGAGTTTTTGTTTCATGAAATGTGGCGCTCATCTAGAAAAAGCGACAATACTTTTGGAACGACATATTAGGTTGTGCCGAAAGTTTTGTCCGTTTTTTCAACCTATCATAAAAACGCGTGGAACGAAGATAGGGAAACGCTCTAAGCACTATCCGACCCATCTTTTCCTTCTCTTTCTAACTGTCATGCTTCCATGCCGATTAATCTTTTGTTCACTGAGATAAACACCGAAATTTCGAACCCATGGTTTTTACTATGTTCAAGTTTGGTATTTTTCACTATCTTTATTTTTGACTTTCGGAAAAGCTTTGGCGACAGTTACATAGAGCAACTAAAGGGCAATATAATGCAAATGCAGCATCTATAGCCAGCCTTGAAAATTTTTTAGAATTTTTTTTCTGCTGCTATCAAATTCCACTTTTGATGATGCCAAAAGCCAGAGATCATGAAACATCGCACAACTAAGGTATTCGATGCAGCTTTTCCTCCTCTTTCAGTGAGTGTATTTTCTCTCCAATTTGCGGGGTCTTGGCGATAACTTTTTCGTAATTGTTGAATTTGACCCCACCCCAGCGTGTACACGTAAAATGCAAAATCTTATATTTCAAAGCGGTAAACGCTCATTTGCTTCGTAAAAATAGTGAGTAATCGTAATCGGTTTTTGAAAGCTTCAAAATCCGATGATTTGTTAGTGTTCGAGGCGTTTCTGTATTTTAGAACCTCTCAAAAGTGAAAACCTTTGAAAAAATTATCTTTGAAAATATTGAAAAGCCAGCTAGATATGCCAAATAATTGCATTGCATTGCCCTTTGCTTACTCTATCTGAGATTATCAAAGGTCTTCCAAAAGTTGAAAATGAAGATAGTGAAAAATTGTCAAACTTGGACGGTTGAAAAAACGGACAAAACTTTCGGGACAACCTAATATTGTTACAGGACTGAGACATGCGCCGTTTCACTGATGCGATTGCTGAACAAAGTTCCTTCCAGCGATAAAATCATATGAGGACTCCAAAAAAGCAAGATTTATTCACTTTTAATTCATAGATATACTCATACCATATGTGTATGCGCCAACCTTAACATATGATAAACATGGTGTAGAAGAAGGCTCACATTCGAATACCAAATGACGAGATAGCACAATAAAATAAAGTAAATGAGACTATACAAGTTTGTGTTCCTTAGGTCCCATAAAGCGCAACCATTATATAAGACAAGGCTTGGGCAGCACGCACTGACATTCTCCCGCTATAAATGGAAATGCAGGTTGAAGGAAAAATTCATATTCTGACGCTCTGTACATCTGGATTTCTCGCCGTGTCTCTACTAGCCTCTATTATAAGCATACTAAACAGGAGCGAGAACTTTTATAAGCCGCTTCCAGCTTTTTGTACAATCTCCTGGTGATCCGGAGCAACAGTCTCTCCTCCAAAATCAAAGTTCTAGGTTATTAGACAGTCCAAAGTTGGATTGATCATCTGATCTAACAATGCCAAGCACGTTTCTGATGAGAACAATCAATGTATCAAAGTCAAAAAATGAGATAAACAGAAGTTGGTGTTTATCGAAAATCATGATATTTTGGTGACTCAACTGTCCTCAAAAGAAGCATGTTTGGCACTGTCGTATTTATCAGTAAAATATGAACTGACTTCTCATTGACTTCGAAGAAAAATGACTTTGAAGAAAAAACGATGCCGCCAACGATCGTACAAAAAACTGGAAAATGCGGCTTCTGCAACTTCTCGCTTCTGTTCAACATGTTTATGGTAGAGGTATAGTCGTCCTCACTCCACTAGTCGGTCGGTGGTCGAATTTGAATTCGAACTGGAGCAGGTCGATCGCGGCAGAGCGCGGCAGACCGTCCCTCAACCAACCGCTTGCACATGAGCTTTTCTCTTATTTTCTTCGTGTTTCCTTGCTATCTCTCGTATTGCGGCAATGTTCTTAATCAGATTTTTGGATTCATACCGCCAGCTTTTATTTTGTGCAGTTGTGCTCGTGTTTTACATTTTTTTTCCAGATAAACCAGAAAGGAGGATGCGATTGGAGATCTTACAAGGGAACGATCCCAAATTAAGGTGGCGAATTGGAATAAATCGCATACCATTAGATGCGTCTTGATGAGCTGATTCCAAATCTACCTTCCTTATCTGCGACAACGTTATCTGGAAGAAGTTATGAAAGGTTAAAAATGTGAAGTAACGGGGGTTTTGATGCGCAATTTGCTTTAAAATCCAACTTGGAAATGCACGACTAGCATCATATTGAGTGTACTGACTTCAAGGAATGCTCGCACTCTAAAGAAACACGAATAAGTGTTTTTGAACAACTAATTTTCGAGGTATTGCTATGTATATTTGCCAAATTTGGACTTTTCATTGCTTATAGCTTTTACCAAAGAACTTTAGTTGCTTTTTAGCTGTTCAAAAACATTTATTTGCGTTTCTTTTGAATGTGAGCATTCCGTGAAATCAGTACACTCAATATAATGCTAGTCGTGCACTTCCAAGTTGGATTTTAAAGCAAATTATGCATCAAAACCCCCGTTACTTCACATTTTTAATCTTTCATAACTTCTTCCAGATAACGTTGTCGCAGATAAGGAAGGGAGATTTGGAATCAGCTCATCAAGACGCATCTAATGGTATGCGGTTTATTCCAATTCGCCACCTTAAGTTGGGATCGTTCCCTTGTTAGATGAGAAATTTCTTTTCCGGTAAGCGACATATACACAAATGTGATTTGATGAACTGTGTCAAGCTTTTCGTTGAAATGTGCACTCTAAACTATTTTTTTGCGGCAGGGCTGCAAGTCTCTCAAAAAGTGTCTGTTTCAAAGAGTTAGCTGCACGAAATCTGAAAATCTGATTAAGAACATTGCCGCAATACGAGATATAGCAAAGAAACACGAAGAAAATAAGGGAAAAGCTCACGTGCAAGCGGTTGCCTGAGGAGCGGTCTGCCGCGCTCTGCCGCGGTCGGCCTGCTCCAGTTCGAATTCAAATTCGACCACCGACCGACTATTGGGGTGAGGACGGCTATAGAAACACTTACGAATGAATAGACAGCGAGTAACCCAGACATCTGAAATTTCAAGATTGAAGCTTCCTTTGAAGGCACCGTCCACCCAAATCCTCGACTTCCATGCTTTGTCGCTTCCAGGCCTACTGAAGGCCCTGGTTTCGAATATGGAGTCGGTAATCCGCGAAACCCTCAAAAACCTCCACTTGCGAGAAGGGCGCAATGCAAGTCGCGGGGCTGCGGCGCTGATATAGCCCACGCATCACTTGCGAACTTGCAAAGTGGGCGGGGTGACCAGCACCGGATTACGCCCCTTCCGGAGCGGATTTCTCCGTGCGGAAACAATCTTTTGCTGCCCAACTTGGGGGTTTGCCTAGTGTGGGGGCACACGCTAGTACGCCATCATAAACTCGTCACCCCCACTTTGGGTGGACAGTGTCTTTAAGCAGTGTTCTCTTCTCCACTGGAATGTTGATGCATGCTGCCTCACATGGTGACTCAGTCGGCGATAGCATTACCCTGGTTCGTCAACAAAAACTCCTAGCTCGGAAATAACCGTAGATGCTGAGCTTGAGACAAGAAAAAAAATGTCTACTTTGCTGCCTTCTCCAGTGCGTGACTGTTACCCTGGAGACGTTTTTGAAGTTTATGAATCATTTTATACGCAGCAGAAAGCTGTTTCTTCTGACAACAGATGATAGCTTTGAGATCGTCCACTGAAAATGCATAATACTGAACAGTCAATCTACATTGAATGTAACGTACCTGTGCTCGACTTCACGCTCAAAAGCTCTTGCACCAAATGAGCAGCAGTGGGCCTCCTTGACGGGTCCATCTCAGTCATATCGAATATTCTATGCGCCTGATAAAAAGTACGAATGAAGAATGAAGGTACTGAGGTGATTCATTGACCGCACGAAGAGGCTCTCTTTGCGGCGGTCACCACAAAGACAGCCTCTTCGGCTAAAACATTGCGAAAGCACTACTCAAAGGCAGTGTCCCGTCAGATCTGGGCGCATAGGTTTTTCGCGTGGAAACTGATGAGAGGTCCTAGATAAGGCTTTGCACCAGTGGCATCGCAAGCGATCCATTCAAGCTGAGAAATCCACCTCCAAACGCTTCGCGCCTGCGCCGTACCGTAAACCGTAACCGCAAATGCCAATTTGCCAATATGCACTGCGTTCGCGCCGGAACCAATCCTTGTTCGCTCGCCTACGGTCGCGGCGCAGGCGCGAGAGTTTAAAGATAGATTTTTTAGCGGTGATTGGATCATTTGCGCTGCTGCTTGGGCCGCGCCTTTTAGGACCCCTCATCAGTTTCCAGCTAGAGGCCCATACCCATACGTCCAGATCTATCTGTGCACCGCCTTTGAATGCAGTTTCGGCAAAATTGACATTTCCAAATTTGATATAGTTACTTACTTACTTAGATACTTAGATGGCCCGTCCTCACGTGACGTGCGGGCCCCAGTACAGAAGTTGCCATTGATCCCTGTCCCTCGCTTCGGACATCCACGATCTTCTTGGTCGTCGTCGGTGGTTGCGTCCACGAGTTCCAGGGGCGAGAATCGTATCCAGCTGATTCCTCAGCTGGTCCATCCGTTCCACGAACACGTCTGCCCATCTTGTCGGTGGTCTTCCTCGAGGACGTTTGGCTTCGCGAGGAATCCACTCAGATGTTCTTAGTGTCCATCTATCGTCCGTTCTTCTCATTATGTGACCGGCCCATCGGTGTTTCGCTTTCGCAACGTATTCCGCTGGGTCACGAAGACGGGACATTCTTCTCATATCCGTGCTGCGAAGTCCAACTAGATGTTGCTTGTGTCGGGTCATCTTCAGAAGACTGCGCTCGAGCGCTCTGTGGTGGTCCTTGAAGCTTTCGACGTGGCTACGGTAACGGCCCAAGTCTCAGCTGCGTAGCAGAGCGCTGGGAGAACGGTTGAGTCGAACAGGTGGGCACGAAGCTCCGGGTCCGTCAGTTGGTCGGTGGCTTCCTTCAGAGGCCCGAAGGCGGCCCAGACTGCTCTTCTTTTCCTGTTAAGTTCTTCCCTCAAGTCGTTCTCCATATTCATCGAACGTCCGAGATACACGTAAGAAGACGTCTCCATGATAAGGGTGCCTTCCAATTCCATTTCTGCATCTTCATAAAGGACGTTCTTCATGAACTGAGTCTTCTTCCGATTTATTCCCAGTCCGATCTTCTTCCCTACTTCGTTCCTTCAGCATCGCCTCCGCTTCAGTGATACTGCTCGAGAAAAGGACGATGTCATCCGCAAAACGAAGGTTGGATAGGAATCTCCCATCAACTCGTATGCCTCTCTCTTCCCAGTCTAGTGACTTCATCACCCACTGCAAGGCCGCGGTGAACAGCTTCGGCGAAATAGTGTCGCCTTGTCGAACCCCCTTCCCAAGTGGAATGGTAAGGGGGCGATGGAACAGCTGCATCGTTGTTGTACAGTCCTTGTAGCAGTCGGCTAGTGTCCTCACGTAAGCTGGTTCCACTCCTTGATCGACTAACGCAGACAGGATGGCGTTGGTTTCGACGCTGTCAAAGGCTTTCTCGTATCGACGAAGGTTAGGACGAGAGGCAGTCGGTACTCCCGGCAGACTTCTATGACCCTCGAAACCGTCTGGATGTGGTCCATGCAGCTGAATCCTTTGCGAAATCCAGCTTGTTCTTGGGGTTGGGCTTCATCCAGTGTCCTAGATATGCGTGCAAGGTAATTTTCGTGAAGAGCTTGTACAGCACACTCAGCAGGCATATTGGACGGTAATTTCGAAGATCTTCCCGTTCACCCTTCTTAAAAAGAAGGAGGTTCTTGACGTTCTCCACTGGTCGGGAATCCTCTCCTTCTGAAGGTAAGATGTCAGGTGCGACGCGAGAATCTCGTGTAGACGTTGTCCTCCGGCTCGCAGAAATTCGACGGAAAGATGGTCTGGTCCTGGAGCCGTGGATGTCTTCATGGTCTGAATCGCCGTGCGCACTTCAGCAGGTAGAATTCGTGGTGGTACTTCTCCAGTGGGAACAACGGGCGTCGGCACGGGTGTTGATGAGCGGAAGAGGTTGGTATAGAAGTTCTTCGCGATAGATTCCATCTTGTATCGGGAAGAAGTCGCAGTCCCGTCTTCGTTCAAAAGTGCAGCCAGCTGTACGTGATATTCACAGAGGTCCCTTGGGCATTTCTTAAGACTTCGTCTTCCTTCGGCTGCTTCCAGTATCTTGGCTTGCCTGTACTTCCTGAGATCCTCCTGCATAGCTGTTCTGCAACTGGCGTTGGCTATCAGTCGCTCGAGATGGGTTGCATTCGGATCCTGCCTCAAAAATCTTCTTCTTTCGAGCAATTCCTTGGTGGTCTTCGAAATACATTCCAAGTTCTTCTCAGAAGTCACTGAGGCGCACTCTCCACAGGCTCGCAATCCTTTCAGAAGCCGGTCGTAGTCGTACGTTGGGTCCTCCTCGATGGGCCAGTCACACCTTGATATGAGCTCCTCCAGCCTGTTACCGTCATAAACGACTTCCTTCCTTCTCGCGGCACTGTGACGGACTTTCTTTTCCAGCCTTCGGCTAAGTCGTATCTTCGCTCGAAGGAGGCGGTGATCGGAGCCACTGCAGAAGGATGGAACTACTGAGACATCGAGCAAGCTCCACCTTCGGTTGGTGAGAATGTGGTCGATCTCCGCGTGAGTCGTTCCGTTGAGCGATTCCCATGTCCACCGGCGATGTTCTTTCTTTATGAAGATGGAATTTCCATGGAAGAGTCGTGCGGCGGAGAGAAGCCCAGGAGACGGTTGCCGTTTTCGTTCCGGAGCCCATATCCAAACTTCCCGATCCTATATTCCTTTTCTAGTGGCATCCCGATTTTCGCATTGAAGTCGCCCACAACATACTTGTAGAAGGACTTTTCGTTGCGGACGACCTCCTCCACGTCTTCGTAGAAAGCATCTAGTTCTGAGTCGTCAGCTGTTAATGTTGGAGAGTAGCAGTTGATGATGCTTAATGGTCTTCTGACGTGGAGGGCGTAGTCGTAGGATGGCTAGTCGGGGTGATAGAATCTCGTGATGGACAATCGACAAGATGGACGATAGATGGGTGGACGACAAAGCCAACGCCTCCCACGTTTCGTGACGGAACCTTCTCACCACGAATGATGAGCGTCCCATCATTCATCTGTCGCACGTCCTTCTTCCTGGACTTCGTTTCCTGCAGAGCGATGATGTGGTACTTGATGTGCTCTGCAGCGTCGAGAAGAGCGTGGAGGTCGGTTGTAGAGACTGTCCTGGCGTTGTAGGTGCAGAGCATGAGGCAGTCTCCGTGGCGTGTCGTCCGGGCAGACGTGTCGTTTTTGTCCAATCCAAAAGGCGCCCAGAGGACCCTGACATCAGTCTTGCTACCACCCGGCGCCGTAGGCATGTGCAGGGTTTCTTTCTATTCTTCTAACTGGTAGAGTAATGAAATTTTTCCCCTATAAGAGCAGACTTACTAGGCCAACTCTTGATTTCCACGGGGCGATCGCTGACCCCGGGCTTGGAGCGGGGAGAACCGCCTAGCGACCTGAAAACCAGACGGCGGTGGATCTGGCCTGGCCTGATTTGATATAGTTGCACAGCTCATATAAGAAATTAAAGCAAATCCGAGCCCACAGCATGCTGCTCCTGCCAAGAAAACTGCCCCCAAACCCTGCATACAAGCCATTCTTAGACGCGCTCGGACCAGCTCGCTCTTCCCTTCCATTGTCGAAGGCGGCATGCCGCAATGTTATAGCCATAAAATTCCACAAGAATTCTGCGTCTCAACCATGGCACAAACTGTTACGCTCGTCCAAACTGAGAATAAAGGGCTATGTGAGATGCTGGTTTTCGCCATTTTCAGGTTCCCTAAGGTGAATTTTTGAGATCAGCGCATCATATTATCCCAAGCAAAAAAGTTTTGATCGAAGAATAGCCGAGCCACTGCCATCAAACAATGACGATTTGTACTGCGACAAAACCAGGGCGCATCGCTGCTCCGCACTGCAGGCCAGCCCGCGCTATAGATGAAACATCTCCACATAAGTAGCAAAGGCTTGAAACCTCGGCTATCACCTCAGCGAAAGCTTGTTTGGCTAAACAATGAGAAAGCAAAGTTGCGGCTTCAAAAGCAGTAACTCGGCAAATCCATGACTTGGAAAATTCTTTCTTACAAGGGTAATTAATGAAGTGATCCCAAAATCCCACCATAGAAAGCACGAAAATGGCGGAAAGAGCGTTTTCGCAAAGTTTTACAGTCACAACATTGAGGCTGCCGCGCAACGCTTCCAACGGTGGGAGGGGGATCGCAACAATACAGCCTCGAGCAGAAAGTTGCTTCGCGAACGGGTTTAAAGGCAATTTTCTCGGCAGCGAGGGCGTGCTGGGCGATCTACTTGCTCTCTTTTCATATTTAGTAGGTGAACAACCTGCCATACCAAAAACTCCACTGCTTCCAAACAGAAAGCTTTCAAAGCAGAACTTATTTCAACAAAGAGAACTCATGCTGCGCTTTCACTATGAAAATTGAAGGGCTCACCATCGAAGGCCAGTCCTTGAATAAAGATGGAAATCGCTCAATAAAAGTGTCCTTCGTTTTCCTCTCACGAACAATGCCAAACGCTTCTAGTTTCTCCATGCTTGTGTAGAAAACGCTATAGACTTCAAAGAGTATCAGACCAGCCCCAAATATATCTACCTGGACATATAAGTGATGGTTGTAACGAAAATGAAGTAAAGACAAGAGAAAGCTCACCGCAGGACCATACGTACCAGAATTCAGTTGTTCTGGTGCAGCATATGTTCTAGTCCCAATTCCAGAAGTATGCTTCACTCTGAACGACACAGCATCTCCAGTTCTATAACGAAAGACGGAGATGAGGTCTGCATAAAGGAAGACTGTTTTGTTTCATACACTTACTCTTTCATAATCTCGTTCTCTACTTCATGATGTTCACAAGCAAGTCCAAAATCGCCAAGGAGAAATCGAAGCTTGTCCTTGTGACGTTTCAGAAATATATTGCTGGGCTGCCATGCACGTCGTTATATCCGCAGTAAAGATGTTAATGAATGCACATCTGCAAACCTTGATGTCTCTATGTATAATGCCTTTTTGATGAATAAACTCCAAAGCAGATAACATCTGAACGGACAATTCGTAATTGAAGGCGCCATCGACGACAATTTCTTGATCAGTAGTGGCTGGAAAAAGTTTCATGACTTGTATGAAATCAGAAAGGCTGAATTTAGTACTTAATTTAACTTACTCACACGTTGCCTTTTTATTTCGCCGTCTTAGGTATTTGTCAAGATTAGAAGTGCAGAGTTCCATTTGGATGTAAAGATCAATACCCCAGAAATTCTGCAATTTTGATGAGTGTTCTGAGGCTAGGGTAAACACAGGATAATTGATTAGATGACAAAAAATTCACTGGTTATGTGTTAATGTTCGCCCACCTGCGATATCGATGGGGATGCTTGAGAGGGAACTGTGATCGCATTTACTGCATTATTCAGATTCGTTGATGCGTGTGCTAATAATTCCGACGACTGAGAGAAACTGAATGCCTCCGAACCAGTTCTACGACGGGCCCAGAATCGACCTGGTTTGCGCGAAGATAAACTGCTACTTGTGGAAGATCCACAGCTTTTGTCTAACGCAGGTTCGTTTTCTGAAGATGCGACTTGAGCAGCAGAGAGGGGGCTCTCCATTGCTAACTCATCATCTTCACTGTAACGTTACTTTTGGAACAGAAATAACAATGAAATGAGTGTTAAGATCCACTTACACTTCTGTGATGATAACTGAATTCTGAGAAGAGCTTTGACGAGGTAATGCAGGTTCTCGAAGATGCATTTCAAGCCATCCACAATGATAACGCACGATATTTTCGTGTTGAAGACTAGCTAGTAGATGCACTTCATTCAAAAGCTGAAATAATAGAACTGCAGCAAAAAGTGAAAGTAAATAAACACACCGACTTTGACAGTGAGAGTACTGTTAGTCTTTAGTGGGATCTTCTTTACGGCGTAGAAGCACCTATCGATGAGGCATTTAACCTGCAAATAAGAATAACAATAATTTCTGTAAATATACGAAAAAACCAAGCCAAAGGAAGAACCTTCCAGACAGTTCCAAAGCCGCCTGACCCAATTCGCTCAAATTCTTGGAAATCGACGGCGTAGCGACTCGATAGTGCCCCAAAGTTTTCCATACGAATTCTAGAGAAAATTGGTATTTCGAAAGCAAATGCCATACTTATCAATTCAGCAGCGCCGAATGATAAGTCAGTGACAACGGGTCTGTTTTCAAAAGACCCTGGATAAGTTAAGGGGGACAGAAAACTCAAAGCTATGGATTTCGATGCAGTTCCAAGCACAGTTCATCTGACACGCTAATGTAAATTTACATTTGCTAGATTCCCAACTTTCTGATTTGAATAAATGTCGCATCTTCTGCTTGACGCAATTACTATACAACACTACTTTCCTGACCAAATCAATCACAGTTGTCATTAGCTATTGACTTGGAAGAGTCTTGTAGAATCGTTCTGATTGCACAAAATAGTTTTGATGTCGCGTCTCCCAACTGTGATTGATAAAACTGTTGAAGCTCGCACTGCTTTTCTTACTCTCTCGCTACTATTAAAAGCTGCCACATGCAAGCTGCCATGTTCTACGTCCATTCGAAGCTAGGAGAAATTGACAAAAAAAACTAGGCAGCTGAACATGCACTCATTACATGCAGATCTTTCAACCTCCGCTTCAAAATGCATTAATATTGTTTACATCTGCTGCAATCTACAAAAACAAGATAAAGAAGTATTAAAGTTTACAGGTAAGGCGTCCGCGCAGGGCGCGGAGAACATTGCGCGTCACCCCTCTTTCCTCGTGCACTCTCGGTGTAAACGATATTAATGCATTTTGAAGCGGAGGTTGAAGGATGAAAGGGAGGAGGAGGGGGGCTACATGAGCGTTTAATTACTGACTACTGTCTTGTCAAAACTGCAGTCAGCAACAAAGGTGTAACATCTTCTGAACAACAGCTGTATCATAAGTTATTTGAGACATGTTAATCTTAATTCGAAGACAGCTCAAACGAGGTTAGGCAAATGGTCCCGTCGTGGCTGGTATGGAACTTATTAACTAGCCTAAATGATAACAATGCTTACCTCGAATCTGAAGTAGGATCCGGAAAGAAGCAATTCTTAAGCACTCCTGAGACCATACTGGCGAATTTCCTGCGAAGTGAAAGGAATTCGTCCGAAAGAACGACACCAGGCACGATGTTCATCTTCGCTAGCATTAGACCGAGTTCTTGGAAAAGTATTTTTACTTGTTTAGCGGACTTGATGAATAGTCTCACCATGCTTTAGGTAGTCTCCATTACTGGTTGGCATAGACTCGCAAAAAACATCAAGGAATGCTGCGAAGAGCGCCCGTAAGATTTGATTGTGCATGAGAGCATCAGCTCCACCGGGTGCTCGGGCAGTAACAAGGGCACTGCTGTTGTCATTGTCTAAATCGACGCAGCATTAGGACAGAATAAAACGTTTGTATTTGTTTACATGCTTGAAGGCAGGGGCGACCTGCATATACCTACACTGCAAATAAAAACTGCCGCACCTCTCCCATCCAAATAAAATAGAACCAAAAAACTGCTTTTGCTGAATGACCTTAAGGTAACACAGTGATATAATACGCACTGTCAAATTTTTTTAGATAGTTACTAGCAAGCAGTTTGTACAACAACGTCCAACGAGATATCTAATAAACATTGCAAACGACCCAGAACTGTTCCTTCTCCACTAACGATTCTAATTTGATAGTGCAGATTTTTGTAGCAACATCTGCGATTAAACCGTACCTATGGTAAATTTTTGTGGTGGCCGTGCTAGATATGCATCCGCTTCTGAAATCCACATTCAAGAACAACGGTAACCTCCACAATGGAAGTCCGGAACGAGCCCTATAACCCGATTTGTTTATAAATACAAGCAGTAGTAGGCTATGTACCACGTAGTTTGAGCCATGATAAGAAACAGACGAATACTCATATTGAAACAGGACTGTACAAACTTGCATACGTTTTGTAAAACCTAGCTTGAATCGTTACCATCAAACAAGCCGTAAAGTTAAATGTGCGTTTCCGCAGTTACGTGGGCACTGTATTCCACGCCTAAAACCTTCAATTCTCTGCTTCCTGCAATCGAGACCACCCATTAGTTAACTCACTTCTGAGCCGGAATATATTTCAAAATAATTTCAAATCGAGGTAAAGTGAAGAAAATGATCGAATTGAGAAGAATTGGGGTCTAGATGTTTTCAAAATTGCCCTTCTCGTTAATAATTGTTGCTTTGCTCAAAAGAATCATGAAACTGGATCTTGAAACAAATTTTAAAACTCAAGCACACTGGAGTATTTCACTTTGTGCACTCAGGCGCACTAGTTTATACTTAGGAGTGGTGTTGATAAATCTCTAAACTCAAATTCTCTAAATCACGTTGATGTGCATATGCACATATGCACACCTGACTCCGTTATGCTGATTGTATGAGTAATCCTAAAAGGTTATCCTACTGATTTTGACAATGAAAGGGACTTCGTGGATTTTCTCGAAGTCGTTAGACTCACAGCAAAAGGACGATTGAATTGCGAAACATATTATTCAAAAAGCGTCGTTGGTTAGAGTGGTTTTTCAGCTTCATCGGTAAAGCATAAATGCTGATGCAAATCTGTCGTGTTTGTCAGGCCCTTGGACGCCGAGCTATGAGGGGAAAAATTTGAAAGGGAGACGCAACTGGAACAAATCTTTCAGAACGCGCAAATGAGCCGGTTGGATATCAGAGAATTTCATGTAATGAGTACCGTCTGTCAAATACACCCATACTCACAACTGCTCTTAATTCCCCCGCTCATTTCTCGCTTCGAAGTATCAATGGGCTAGATTTTAATCGCTGCTTATGAAATGCCAGAAAAGCCCGGACGAGATGTCGCGGGACTCGAGCTGCATGAACCAATGACACTACCGTGGAGACAGAGTATAGTAACATCCACTATGAATGAGGAGAAGCTCGAAAGTTGGGCCATAGCAGTGGCGTACCCAGGATTCCCGTTCGGGGGGGGGGGGGAGGGGAGGAGCGACAAAAAAATTTTTCTGAAGGTGCGTGGCGTCAGCCACGCACTCCGAAAACTTTTTTGGGATGCTTTTCAAAATTTTTTCTGGGCCCCTGACCCGTAAATTTCAGAAAAAGGGCGTGGCGGCAGCCACGCCCCCGAAAAAATTTTTCTTACAAGGCTAATTTAAATTTTAAAGTTTTTTAAAAATTATTTTAATTATTTACAAGCAAAAACAAGTTCTCTGCACATTTTTATAGCACATTTGAGTAACTTTCAAAAATTTCGCGACCCATCTCGGGGGGGGGCCTTCCGGCAACTACATTTTCCAGATTTTCGTCTTTACTCGAATGGTTATTCTGCTTACATATGACAGTATTTAGCATTGGAAGAGACTGAGTTAAGAGTTGAGGTGATGCTGTTTTGTATGAGTGTTCTCTGCTCCTGTGGGCGCAAAGACCAGCCAATTAACAAAAGACCTATATTTTTTGCGACGATTCGCTAGGCTCTTCAGTCGACTCACGGTTCTTATTTATTCATTCATTTATGAATACGCTAAAAGTGCACTAGAAAGAAGAAAAAGAATTTGAACTGATGGAATACCACCTATTCTCAGGAGTCACAAAGCCAAATGTAACATGGAAAGGTGAAAACAACCAAAAGCTAAGGTAGAGTAGAATGAGGAACCAACTTATCAGTTTGTCGGGTGAAATTACGCGTAGACTTCAAAACCTTGCTACTTCTAGGAATCATGGTGTTCCTCTGGAGGGATGCGCGAACGAACTCCACCAGTTTGAGATCGCCTTAGCTCGCAACTGGTCCTTTTGCAACATTGTTGCGCGTAGTTGCGGGACCAGTAGTCCGTGGAGGCGGTTCAAAGTGGCGGAGTTCGTCCCCTACCCCTTTCGAGCGTCAGCGAACCTGCGGGCGTAGGGCGCCATCTATCCTACCGGGCTGGCTGCGCGAGCGGTTCGCATGCGGCAGCCGTAATTGGCGTAGGGGCGCGCATTCTTGCATGTGCGCGACAGCATCTGCGATCGCTGTTGATCGTCAGGTGTGCGAATGAAAAGTTACTGGAAAGCAAGTAAAAGTTGAAAACTCACTGCGGAGTGCAGTGCGCCTGTAGGTAAATAGGTAAATATGTAAGCTATCTGTTTGCCATGGGGTGCATGACTAATTGTTCGCAGAACTTCTATGTTAGCGAAGTATATCGTTTCTTTTCTTTCTTTAGGTTGTTGTTGTGGAAACTCCTTTCCCCCTAAGCTTGTCAAGTCTAGTACAACTCGATCAACCCCTTCTAATGGAGAACTCGCATCCTCGATGTTTCCCCTTCAGAAAACTAAGTTTGATCTCATTGGTCCCATGATTTACTTAGATACATGTGTACAACTCGTTGTAAATGTTATGCAGTGAGTTTTTCTAATCTATGTCGCTGATATTCAAAGCTCAAACTGCTTGGAAAGTACTGAAAATTGACGATTTTTGTCAGTTGCAATAGATGCAGCAATTTGTTACTACTGGCCGCTTTTCTGATAACAAAGGGAAAAGATTTGGGATTCCTGAAGATGGGAAGTCGTACTACTTGAGTTGTAATGCGATGTATGCAAACACTTCAATAAGTGAGTGGATTGTAAAATTCTGGGCAGGAACGTGGTATCTTTGGAATGAAGGGACTTGTGCAAAGAACCATTGGATGACCATGGTTGTTTGCATACCCTCGATACATAGAGCCACATACTCTGGTAACCTTCACTTTGAGGGCTATGAGGGGACACAACCTTCACCTGGAAAAAAAACAGAATATCCGGGGCGAAGCCCCGGATGTTATGACTGACTTCGGAAGAATGTGAATGAACCAAATATAGGAAAGAATGTTTGAAGAATGTCTCGGCGAAACCGAGAAATTGCTTTTTTAAAACCTTTTTTTACGCTGAAAAGAGAATTTCTGTGAAAATTTCCTCAGAATTCAGGACAACGTTCCTCATTTAGCCTCCCACTTGACCAAAAATGAGTTTCAAAAGTTTGGAAAGCTGTTGGAGTTGAAATGAGAAACTGCGCTTAATTGTGCACAGAGAGTCGCGCACGAAAATGCTGGTCTATCTCGTTAGTAAGTGACTTTTAAAGCTTGGGACGTTGTCAGCTCTCCTCGTCGTGTCATGACGGTCAGAATGATATATAATGTTACAGGGTTTCGTTGAGACATCGCGGAGATCAATGACCAGAGCCAAATGCCCCGTCGGCTCTGGTCTGTCTCCGCTGCTCGTCTGCGTCTCCACGCGCTGCGCGCTACCTCGCTACCCCAAACGCGGGGCGCGGGGCATTTGGCTCTGGTACCCTTTGCTTCGCTGTTTCGCACCCAATTTTAGCAAGCTATATATCATTTTGAAGCTCTTGATCTATATTTTTACGCTGACAACATCCCAAAATCACATTCCTTGATTTGGACGAGAAATCCAGCAAAAACCTTGTTTTCGAAAATCTCTTGTTTTTCTTCTAGTTTACCTCTTTTTACCCGGTTTTTCCGTGCATTCTATAGATCTTGCTTCTATTCATAATGCAGACAACCACCCAGCCTTTACCTCTTCGATTATTGTGGATTTTTTTGCGAAAAATCGTAAAAAGTGCGTTTTTCTTTACCTTGTTCTGTTTCAATGCCTTCGCATCGATTTTTTTCCAGCTTGGGCGATTGTTGCTCAGAACAATAAGCGCAACAATCCAGACAACGTCCCAGGAAACAGGAACGTCAATGCGGGGGTAAAAATTCAAAGGACGCATCAAAAATCAAAACCCCGTGTTGCGAATTGCTGGTCCTGAAGCGAAAACTTGCACTTTGAAAAGCCGCCAAATGAAAGATTTCAAGCCTCACTGCAGCGTTTTTATCCTATTTTCAGCAGTTTCTTTTGCTTTTTGTATCTGTTTTGTGTCATTTTCTCTTCTCTGATCATCTTTAAACAACCTTCACTATTTATGACGTCAGATGTTCAAACAACCTTCACTTTTGACGCCCCGTCTCTAGACTATCGAAGGTATGGTTGTTTGATGCTGGTAGGTTTTGCAGCAATGCCGATACACCTAGATTATTTCAATTATATACTGTTCACATATCTGGCCTCAGACAGCGGATGGAGATCCTAACCCGCTCTTGAGTCAAAGTCTTTTACGATGTAAATGTTACGAGAATTTAACAGGAGAGAGACGCCAAGTCCACGCCGCTAAGTCCAAATCTAACATGCATATTGCGAATGCCGTCAAGAATGCTTTACGATCGGATGTTTATGGAGGCAATTTTTCATCTCCTTCATTACCGCCATGATAAGATCGAATATGATTTTGAACATCCTCAAATCGTTGCACCCACACAGCTTCAGGGAAAGTCACCTTAAACTTTAAGGGATCATGGTCAGTGCAGAAAATATATTCAAAACCTTCTTTAGTCTCTATCTACATAAAAAGCAATGATTCAGAAAAGGAATAAGCTACTTAGGCCTTGTAGGGAGTTGACAACTCCCTACAAGGCCTAAGTAGCTGATCTCACTTCATAAGCTTAGTCAAGTAGAGTAGCGTACACCAATGAAACGAAACCAACTTCATCAACATTTCATTTGCTCCTTCTGCAATGAATAAAGGGCGCAAAAGCCTTCAGTGACATTTTGATGCCATGAGAACTAAGTCCAGGAAGGAATGCGCGCCCTTACGCCAATCACGGCTACCGCACGCGCAGCCAGCCCGGTAGAAATAGATGGCGCCCGGGCGTAGGCTAGCTGACTTGACCCTATAAAGTTATCCTAGAAGAGTGCAAAATGATCGAAATGCAATGGACTCGTAACTGTTTGTCTTGTTGGAAGAATCGCGGCGATGAAATCGCGTGTGCTCTGCCCAGGCCTAAGCGAGGAGGGCAAAGCTCATTTACATTTCGCAGCGAAGATGATGCGGTGCTTCGAGTCAGCAAAGAAGACATACATAACAAGAAGCGCTTTGTCGATATATGGAAAAAAGTGATAAATCTTCACGCGTTTTCAATCTAGTATCCTACCCCGGCCTATTCGAGTTCGCTGGACGGAACCGGGGACACCATCTATAGTAATATATATACGGGATATCCAAGAAGGTGCGTTTACTGTTTGAGTATTGATAACTTTCTTGTGATGAAATCTTTCGGGAAGCTTTGTGTACGGATTTGTAGAGCTGGCTTCAAACTCAGATATACTTATGCAGCGATTCAACCCCCCCCCCCCTCTGCATTACTGCACGATTACGTTAGACTTTGAAGAGAGTTTTGAGTAAATAAATAGTAAATAAGGGTGGGTGGGTTCAACCTGCTTTCCCGCTCCTCCAAAATAGAGCCCAAAGAAGCTGAAAGCTCCTACATTAGGTTAATGAGTCGCTGTGACCAAGTGACGCTCACCGAAATGCCAGCTATGAGGATCGGCTCAGGTTTTTGGCATTGAAAAGCTTAAAATACAGGGGAATTTATCTTAGTCTCATTTTTGTCTTCCGGCTTATACTTAGGGAACTTAGACTAAATGCAAGCAAATACTGGATTTTTAGAGCAACTTGCAGGATAGATGGTTCGACATTCACTATTCTCGAATTAAAAAGAAGCGTTTTCTTCTGATGTTTAACAGACTTTTTTTTATAGATTAACTAGGTGGTTCAACAAGTTGCCTCCCTCTGTTTTACCAGCACAGAGCGTAACGGTTTTGCAAGATGCAAACCAAATGGACTTGCCACAGGTTGAAGAATCAGAAAACTTTTGACTTTTTGTCCCTTTGCTTTTTTTTCGTTTCAGATTTTCGGTATCTTTCTACCCCGCTAGTTACATCGGCCATTTAGGATGTGATCATTGCTATTATTGTTGAATAACATTTTTGTTAAATGTTGTCAAGTTTCGCTACTAACTTTCGGCGCTTTTTTTCTGATCTGTCACTTTCCACACCTTCCATGTATTGTTAGGTATTTCGAATGCATTGATTTTGACGATACTTCTGCTCGGATTGGGCTGCAGATGTATCTGGGACTATTGGGTGGGTGGATACCAAGCGTGGACTAGGCTAGTCTCGGACGCCCTCAAAGCTCATCGCGAGCTGGTAAATTTATTCTCAAGCTCCCTTCCCCTTTAAGCGCTCTTTATTTGCGGTTCTAATGGCTGCGTTCTGCAACAAGTGTAAGTAAAGGAGTGGAATTGTGACAGTTATGTTTTTACGATTGAGTTCTGTCAACCTGTTTCCTTTGGCGCATTTATAGTCATTCAAATAATAAAATAAATGAATGATTAACAAGCATGTTCGCACTTCATCGCATCACATTTTTCATAAGTATTGTCAGATACAGATACCACAAAATTGAAAGCGCAAAAGTGTACTGAAACACCATGCATAAAACCTTGTTACACAATTTTTTTCCGAAACGGCTGTTTTCACAGTGGCGCCCTATCTGCAAGTTCCCACCGTGCTCCTACAGTAATGAATATAGATTCTTAATTCTCTCTTTACTGCAAAACTAAGCTGAAGCCAGCTCTACAAAATGGTACCTAAAGCTTCTCGAAAGACTTCGTTACAAGATAATTATTAACAATCAAACAGTAAGCACATCTCTTTGGGACACATTGTGAATCATAAGTATAACAATCTTGATCCAACTATAGCAGTCGAAAGGAAGTTTTTGCTTCTTTGGTAGACAATTTTGAATTTTACTGATTACGTGCTGTAGAAGTCGAGAGATGGTATGCATAGAGAAAGATTTAATAGAACAGCGGTGATTTTACGACTATGCTTATCAATCGGAAGCCTAGAGCTGAAGGTTTGCTGTTGCAACCTTATGCTCGGCACCCATCGATTCTAATCAAGATGTTCAGTAATCTTCAGATTTTATTCTGTTCATTCTGATTGAGTTGATTAGAAAATATATTTCCTGCTACACAGTGACGCACATGCTTATTTCTTATTACGTGTAATGAGGAATACATATGCGAGACAGCCTTAGTTTCATTATTTTGGCCAGCAATGACAAATTTTCACAGATTTTTTACGACCAAGCAGATATTTTCCATGAATCGGGAATCACAACTACGCACTAACGTAATTGCCAAAATTGCTTCCTCACTTTTGCTCTCATGTGGTTGCATAGTCAAGGAATGGGGTATTTTGAATACACAAAACTTTTTGCTGCATGGCGATCTAAAATGTTGCCGTAATTGGGGGTTTTGAAGTTCCCTTCAGATTTTTGTGGACGCAAAAGTTATTCTAGATTTTTAAGATGTTCTTCATCATGACTCAGCTTTGGAATATCGAATTCTAGTTTCTCTTTCTACCGCAAGTACGACTACTCCGTCTTAATCGTTGACCGTTAAGCTAGAAGTCTATGTGATTCAGAAGTCTCATCGTTAAAAGTTTTTTGCGACGAGGATATCTTTTGATGTTCGTTGTTTTTTGATGATGTTGATGTTTGTTTGATGTTATTTGTTTTTTTCGTACATTCACAGGCCTAAAACAGTCATGGACCTTACAAAAGAACAGTCGTTTAATTCATACGACGGTCTCCTTCATGATATTGCGAAAGCAATGTTCGATTTCTCTTGTTTAGATTTGTTTAGATTTTAGATTTGTCAGAATTTTCATTCCTCTGGTACTTTGAGTAACGTCGATACTCTCATTTCCACTATTCTGTGCAAACTTTAATTTCACAAACTTTCAAACTTGATTGAATGGTGCAAGCAGAAGTTATTAAAATGGCTAATGTAGATTTTGCTGTTATGAGTATAATTCCACTTGATGGAAAAGAGAAGGAAGAGAACGATTGGGACAATGAAAGTATCTGCTCGACAGAAACGGTAGAGGTGGCCAATTGCTCGCAAAGGTGATCCGAGATTTACAATTTGCTCCGCTATCGCTTTTTCACATGAATGTGATTTAGGTTACGAGGATTCTTTATACGTTTATTCGTCTCCTTACTTGTCATCGGAGCATGCGCCGGAGCGCTGATCTGGTCATTCGTCAATGGTTAGTTCTGAACTATTGACCAAATTGCTCCCAAAACTGCTTTACTGTACTAAATCCACTGCTAAATAAACAACTTCATCTTACTTTCTTAGTTTCTGTGAGCTGTATTCAAATACATCGGCACACTCAGGTCTTATTGTCGAGTTCTGCTAACGTTAGAAGTCCAAATAAACTAGTTTAGATTTGATTTTACGACATATCCCAAACGTGCTGATCAAGTAATTACGACACATCTCGAATTCGTTCCATAAAAACCTCTAGAATGCATAGTCATTGTTATGCTATGACGCAAATCTTATATATAAAGCTGAATGTCTGTTTGTATGTCTGTCTGTATGTCTGTCTGTCTGTCTGTACGTATGTTCCGAATAGAAAATTCCATTTCTGAACCGATCCGGACCAAACTTGGCACACATACTCTTCGGGCCCCGGCGGGTGTCATAGGCTACTTTTCGTCATCGATCGATATCGATTTTATCGATTTTTATCGATTTTTTTGCTGAGTTCACCTACGGGGCTGGGAGTTGGCACAGGGGGGTAATCGAGCATGGGGATTCCGAATACAATATTGGTTTTCAGGATTATCGATTACTTTTATCGATTTTATCGATTTTTTTGCAAAGTTTGAGCTACGGGCCTGGGAGTTGGCACAGGGGGGTAATCGAGCATGAGGATTCCGAATACAATATTGGTTTTCAGGATTATCGATTACTTTTATCGATTTTATCGATTTTTTGCAAAGTTTGAGCTACGGGGCTGGGAGTTCGCACAGGGGGGTAATCGAGCATGGTGATTCCGAATACAATATTGGTTTTCGGGATTATCGATTACTATTATCGATTTTATCGATTTTTTTGCAAAGTTTGAGCTAGGGGGCTGGGAGTTGGCACAGGGGGGTAATCGAGCATGCTGATCACCCCCAGGGGGGTGATCAGCATGCTCGATTACACTCCTGTGCCAAATTCCAGCCCCCTAGCTCAAATTTTCAAAAAATCGATAAAATCGAAAAAGTAATGGACGATCCTGAAAACTAATATTGTGTTCGTAATCTGCATGCTCGATTACCCCCCTGTGCAAACTCCCAGCCCCGCAGGTCAAACTTTACAAAAAAAATCGATAAAATCGATAAAAGTAATGGACGATCCTGAAAACTAATATTGTGTTCGTAAACAGCATGCTCGATTACCCCCCTGTGCAAACTCCCAGCCCCGCAGGTCAAACTTTACAAAAAAAATCGATAAAATCGATAAAAGTAATGGACGATCCTGAAAACTAATGTTGTATTCGGAATCCCCATGCTCGATTACCCCCCTGTGCCAACTCCTAGCCCTGTAGGTGAACTCTGCAAAAAATCGATAAAAATCGGTAAAATTGACATCGATCGATAACGAAAAGTGGACTGTGACACCCGCCGGGGCCCGAAGTGTATGTGTGCCAAGTTTGGTCCGGATACGGCGGAGCCGGGTAAGCCAGCTAGTATTATATAATTTAGGTTGATTTTGAAACATTTTGAGAAAGAACGAGTTTTTTTTTTCGATTTTTCGATGCAAGACTTATGGATTGCAAGTCTTTCATAATCTTCTTTTCCAAAAGTTCATTTAGGCCATTATTCTTACTTGGTTTTTTAAACTTGTCATCTGGAACTGCTTTTCCTAGGTTCTTATGCTCTCGTTTTCGCAGATTTTTGTTTACTCCAGAGTTCCATGTCTTCAAGAGCAAGTCACTGCGAAGCAATTCTACTTCCTCACTCTATTAGCTTCAAATCCATAGAAGATCGTCGGATTTTATTTAATACATACACGACGATTGCGAATCTTGTGCTACAAAATCTTCACCAGAATCAAATTTCAAAAAAACCACAATGCTAAATCAAGAAATTTCGTCTTAGAAAAGAATGGTCGCTGGGGTCACTCTGTGCTGTGGAAAAAGACATGGGTTGAAAGTTTTTTTTTACTTTTCACCTGAGTAGCCTAGTACAACCTATGTACGAAAAAAAAACGGCATGCTTTCCCATTTTCTTGGAGCGAAAAATTCAAAACAACTTTCGAAAGCGACTTTTCGCCTCTTCAAATGTTGGAAAAGATTGGATACTTTTTTGCAATGAAATAGAAAAATATCTTTGTACTGCTGAGTCTACTATCTCAGATGCGCTCGAGTGTAACTTATGCTCCGAACTAGAGGTTTCCAGAATTTTGCCAATTTTCGGGGTAGAAACTCTTTCTGTAATGACTATAATTATGCAGCATGTATTGTGCAAAATTGCTATTTGCGGCAATTCTTACTGCGTTCAATCAAATTGTTTTAGATAAAAATCATATGAAAAGGTGAGCCTGAAAAGACTTGCATTGATTAAGAATCACCCCAACATAACCATCGCTTTAGCTTTATGACTGCTGCTTTTATGATTCATTTTTGTGCTTCTTCATCTTTACCCTGCTGACATCTCAGGCGAAGCTGGAATCAACACGGACATACATCAACGCAATGCTTCCGTTAACTTTTCCATTTTTGTCGATGAATACTCACTACAAGAGGGACTTTACACAGTCACGTTCCGAACACCGGATTCGAAAAACGGCGGTCTGCAGGTACCTTTCTGAGATTATGAAAATTTGAAAAAAAAACAAATGTTTGCTTATGTTTGAAAATTTACGGATAGTTTCAAGCATTGTTTATCTAAAAAGAACAAAAACAAGACGCATGTTCATTGCTATTGCTAGATTAAAAAAAATTTACATATCAATTGACGCGCTGATTTTTTCTGCTGTCTAAACTGTTTGTCATCCATTTCACAAATCTAAAATCAGCGGTAAACTGTACAATCATCTTTCTTCGGAGGGGGAGCCATTCTTGTGTATCTACCGGGTCTTCTTCATGTATGTAGTCTCTTTTTTGCTACAGTTTTAGGAGTATGCTTGAGCTCTACTTGAACGCTCAAACTTAGTTCACTGAGAAACTTCAAATAGCCTCTATCATATTGGATGAGATGAGGGTTACGCTTAGCCATCCGCCAGTTGTATGCAGTGAAGTCTCAAAAATATCAGGTTTTCCCCAAAAGTAAACTCATTCCCAAATAACTTGAGTTGTTTTTCTTTTTCGGACAGATTTACAGTCCCATTCGATAAAGCGGAGCAATCTACAAAAAGCCCATCAAAGACCACCACCTAAATCGTGACCCAGGTAAAATTTGAAGTCAAAAATCAAAATTTTTCAGCTACCTTAAAAATCGGATCTTTACAGAAAATTGCTGCGGACTTTCAACTTGGTCCTTTATATAGTAGACACATAGTAGTAGCCAAAAATGTTTTGGTTGATTTTTTCCGAGACTCAAAATTCAGGAACAAAGATGGTCCGAAAATTCCAAAATGCACTTTTTTCGGTTTTCGAAGTATTATTTCGCGATTATAAGAGCACATGCAGGGGTGAAGTTTTGAGTTTGATTTAGTAGGGCTTCTGTATACAATGACATATGTGGGAGCGGCGGGCAGAGTTTGTCATTTTGAGCTATCTTATCTCGCTTTCTATGCGCGGAAGCAATTCGGTGGGCATATTTGAGTACTATGTGCGTACTGTATAATGAACAAGTTGAAGATCCGTAGGTTAAAAATCCAATTTTCAGACAAAATTTTTTTTTCGATTTTGGTTTCAAACTTTACAGGGAATGCGACTTAGGCGGATCCTTGGTAGTCACTTTGTACACCTTGATCTGCTTTGTTGAATGATACGCTAAATATACTAGGAAAACAAACACAGCTTGAATAATTTTAAAAAAGTGTTTTTTTGGACAGCCTAACAGAACTGCAATCATTGAGATGTGACTAACAATAATTGACGTAAAAATTCGGCAAACAGTAAATAATGCTAGAAGAAAACACATCACTTTCATTTCTGAAAGAACGAAACAATAACATAAGACAAGATCTGAAGGTCTGGTTTTTTCGTAGCAGTAGTGTTCATGACAGTGATAAGCTTGCTAGCAAGATGAGAATGCATAGAAGTGGGACTAAAATCTTGAGTGCTTTTCCTTGATAGCTTGTTTCTTGTTTTTTCCTAATGCTTATATACAATGAAGTTCAAGTCTGGCATCGCACCACTTTTCCTAAAATTCGAAGTTTTTCAGTGCTTTAGCACAGGATATTATATCTCGAATGTTAGCCGGATAATTCTCTTTATTTGCAGACACCAAAAGTTTATCCTTCCTTTTGGTATCAAGACAATACCAACTCAAGACTGGTGCATCAGGTATGCTTACACAGCTGTAATATATGGTGGTCAGATTTTCGCTGTACTCTCAAACTTTTGCTGCCTCATAAAATAATAAGAAATGATTACTGACGTAGTGCAAATCTGACTCCTTTAATATTTTTCCTACACAACAGCAGACTTTCAGGTGGATGTAGACACTGTAATATACGCCTACAAGGATTACTCGTTTTGGGTGGAATATCAAATGGGAAATGTTTCAGTAAGCTGCGTTTAACGTTTCTTAGTGTGTCTTGTTCTAAACCACCTAAATGGTAGAGCTGTGCTTTCGACGTATCCACAAACTACACCAGCTACATCAACCAGCTAGGACTGACGCGACTACAAAGGCAACATTCAGCAATTGTCAGTGGAACTTTGTTCCGGCAATTTCTTTTCAATTTGATATTGCCAAAGCTCAGGAGCGAACTCATCACCACAAAGAAGTCTTTATTTATGATGGCGATCCAGACAGTGTGGCCTTGCAAGGATCTGACCAAACCGCTTTCCTCCTCACAGCTTATGCAGATGCCGAAACTGGTAAATTGAACTTGAATTCGGGGAAGAGATGAAGGCATGTAGTTAAGTAATGTCATAATCCAATAAAACAAAAGAAAATGCGCGGTAGACGTAAGATTATGGCTAACACTTTCAGAACCTGACTGGGAAAGTGTTTTTTCCCTTCAAAATTAACAAAATAGCAAGTCAAGCATGTCTTAAGAAACTTGAGATAATTGGCTTTTGCATCATGATCCAAAAAATTCTAAGCCTCTGCATTTTTTTTGACATAGAGTTTTTAGGTGCACTATTGGGATGGGACACTTTCTTCACGTCGTCCTCTTCAAACGATATTTACCAACTATCCTACTGGTATGATAGCATGCTGCCTTCGTCTCCTGATCCTACCTGGTTCGATCCACCGTCACAATGCCAGCCATCTGCGATTCGATCCAATAGAGTACCAAAATGATGTCTTGGATTTGGAGAGGATAAAAGTCAAAGATAGCAGTGCCAATTTGCACTTTGTCACTCGAAGGTTCTGTTATTCGCTGTGCTTGTGCAAAATCTTGAGGAGATGTATCGGTCGGTTACTGAGTAACCGTAAGAAAATAATTATGGTTTATTACTGTTGGATCATTGCTCAAACTTTTTCAATTTATAGTCGATAAGGAAATCAACTTGCCTTCATAAAAAGTTTATTTTTTCAGTATTAACCTTGATATAACCTGATATGCGATTCAAAAAGCCTAACCAGGGAGAGCTAATAATAAAATTCCTGAAGATGCTTACCAGCATTTCTGCGGATATTGGCAGCGCTTTATTCTGAAAAGTGTTTTGAATGATAATCTTGCTACGAAGTACGTTAGGTAAATGGACTAAGCTTTTAACTCTACCACGAAAGTAACTTCGATATGAAAACTTCATTCACAAAGATAGTCCAGAAAGTATGGTGCTAAACAATTTCAGAATGTGCTTCGGCTGGAGGGAATTCTGCCGACAGGCTCCACCTCCAAATCTAATCTATCTCCAACCCAAGGACGATACCAGCAAAATATCGTTCTCCATTCACAGAATGTTACTGCTTGCACTTTGTAGGGTATATGCACAACTTCCACGATGAACTGCAGAGCTGATAACCTCTTGCAAGCTGATCCCTGCAGCAGTGCAACGCTGGGCCGACCCGTGACAGGGTGCGAGCAAGCCCGCAACCCCATCCGGAAAAATCAAATAACCTTAACGAGACTCCTTCGAAGGTTAATTCGATAAGAACAGAAACTAAACTTTGATCTTAGCCAAATGGCCGAGAAGCGATACCTGAGATGGCTAGGGCAGGTGCCACCTCAGCCAATGAGTCGGACTCATCGCGGGTCAGCTAGCGCACACGTCCTCGCGTCGGAGGGCGCAGGGACAGGTAGACAGACCTGTGCATGGAGAACCGCTTGTAGCACCGCCAGCAATAGGTCTCACAAGTGTAGTACCGGAAATATTTCGGGAGATGGTCAAGAGGCGCGATTTTTCTGGGTGTCATCAACTTAAAACTCCAGTTTCATGCTATGAGAGAATTCAAAAAGTGCTGGACAAACTTCATTGGCTTACTAGCTGTTTGAAGCAACCAATCGATAAGTTTGACGATACTTTTGCTAAAAAACTGACAGAAATTGCTGTAAACTGCATTTTCATGTGTTTTTGAACTTTAACAATTTTGCTTGGAATCGATGTCAAGATGATGAGATCGAACAATCCCTAAATTCCCTAATATATTTCCTTTAAAATTTCAAGTAATTCTAGAACCATAAAATACTGAATATGTGCTATATGTTGCCCATCTGGCGACGGGAATCGCGCCTCTTGACATACACCCAAATATTTCGAGTAATTTTTTGTTACACCATCATTATAGAAACGTCAAGAAGCGCTTTTTCTCTGGCCGCCACCAATTCAAAAACTACCAGATGAACCGGTGAATTCGATGAATAAGCACATGAGTGACTTACCGTAAGCAAAATTCTGAAGCGATTCGTGGAATCTAACTTTTTAATGTGCCCAAATGGGCATTCCAATATATCGGAAAATGCGTAGCGCAAAGCTGAGTCAAATGCTACCCTTGGATTAAGAAATCATCTCCTCAGAAGGAAATATGGCCACGCTACGGTGGTGTCACATGATTTGCGCGATTATGCATCGTTTTTTTTCAGAAATTACAAGGGGTATTGTAATCGTGCAAGTTTTGGCTTGTTTGATAATCTTCTCTCAGACTATGCAAAGTGACAGCATATCATCAGAATTAGAATGGGCAAAACTATCAAGAAAAGCAATAAGGTAAATGTCTTCAATATCAGAGTCCTAAACATTCCCTCTGTTTGAAAGATCATTCAACTTGTGAGCTATAATATTATTAATGAATGAATTAGGGATGAATTATTGCTCACTATGGGGAAAGTACCAAAACGATAAAACAGCTGAGGATTTTCAGCTTATAGTCCGTAGACTCAGCACAGTTTATGCCTCAGCTCTTTTCTGCTGGCAATCCGAGGGTGATGAACAATCCGAAGTTTGTGCGCGCCCTTGAAAACAGCGTCCCGGGAATCGGGGGTTTTTTAAGGGTTTGGACATTTTGAACTTTGTAACTGTAATCAGGGCCACGGAAAGGATCTAGAGTAACAAGAACATGGGAGGCGAAATTTTACGTGAACGCTCCTTTAATGCTATGCTTATGTTCAGCGTCATATCGACTCTTTCAATCTTTTTGCAAAAATATCAAAGATGGCATCACAACTCCAATTTTCTGCTACAGCTTCAGCTGCATGCACAGTTAAAATTTTAATAACAATTTGTATTATTCTTAAAGAGTTTGATTTTTGTATTTGAAATTCGTTCATCTCTTCCTATAAATAATTCTACAAAATCCGATTTGCTTGCGTTTTCAAGTAGTCTACTATCTACATCTGCCTAGTCTACACCGATGTACAGTTATTCCGCTTCTAATTCCTCATAAGGGAAGAGCTTAAAGAAGGAAAGCCCAAAAGATATCGCTGACCTCAACAAAATGTCACATCAGGAAAGATTGAGCTTGGGTCTTCTCAATGAGTAAAGCGAATCTTCCGGTTACGTAAACGCATGTTCTTTTTTCAAAATCTACCGTAAAATCATCACCCTAAAAATGTCTTGCTGATATTTGTTCTTCCGAAATTTCCCAATTAATTTAAGGTAAAACTCTTAGTGTGCACCAATGGTATATAGCGATATAAATAGGATTATACGACAACATGTAAGAAGAAAGCAAAAGCGACCCCCCGTCCCCACGGTAGAGGCCCGGGTTCAATTCCCGGTTGATGCAAAGATTTTTACTCGCCAAGAGCAAGCTCCAGATAACTAATTGAATTTTCCGAGATGCCGTTGGATGATGAAAAGGCAATGAAAGTGCACCTCTACTCTTATTATGAAAGGTTTTGAACTCGTCTTATTACCGGATATTATTGCTCTCACTGTGAAACCTTTACATTTTTACACAAAAATATGACGATGTAAATGTGGCCAATAAATCCACATTCCTACATTGAGCCACTCATTGCTTTGAATCTGCAACACGGCTCTAGATAGCAAGGTAATTTAGCAACCTATCGAGCTCAAAATATCTGGTAGTATAATTAATAAGAATCTATGAAAGTGAACAAAGGTTGAGGGCGGAAAAAAGCTGGAGGTAAAAATGCAACTGTGCTTTTTTCACTCTAATTTTTCGGATCAAAATGGCCCCTTATTTTAGTAATCCAAGACTGCAGTCCTTTTGCGGCTTCAATCCAACATATCAACTGTACCCAATTGGAAAGCACCGTGGAAAATCTACGATCAACTCTACGACAAAAAGTTAGCAATACAAGAATCTTGTGCATAAAATTCTTGCTGGATTCGAACTAACGAAGTCTAAAAATTGCGTTGTGACATAATCTATCTTTCTCATCTGTAGCAGAATAGCGCCACGTAGACTAGATAAGTTCGTAACTGCTTTTTGAGGTAAGATCTTTTTTCATAATTCATCAAACCTTATTATTTATCTATTTATCTATTTATTTATAGAATACACATAGAGTGCACCAAAACAAAAAAAAAGTATAACGCAAGATAATAATGCGGTTGTTCCCTTGCTGGATTGAAAATGTCGTTCTCCTTCCTCAGAAGGCGTGCGTTTCCTGTCGAGATCCTGTTCCCTTACCTGGACGCAGGCTTGTAATAGTAATTATTACCGGGGCTCGGCTGACCAACTTAACCCAGAGCGGACGAATCCGGTAGGGACCCCGGGCGAGCAGAAAGGGAGGACCTCAAGACAGACGACTTGCCAACTTTCGTGTTCCTCAAATGGCTTTCCATGCGAAGAGAGCACTTTGCTTTACTTAAAATAGGTGTGCAGGCTGTTCACATAAACGCGAAATTAAACAAAACTCAATTAAAAAAACGCAAAAGTGTGCCAAAAGTTCGTCAAATTATCCAGCTAACGTGTAGAGAAAAACTGATGGGTACAGGATGAGCTATTCAAGAAACATCATCAACTTTTAAAACTTGCAAAACGTCTATAGAGGCCAACTGAAGTAACTTCCTGCGAAATTGAGCAGAATTAGCGCAGGAAGTTACTTCTGTTGGTAGAAGACTCAACCATCGAGCCGTACGGCATACGAAAGAATTAAAAGCAATGGATATATCGTCGATTCGTTGACTGTACGGACTGGACATAACCGTGGAGCACGCGCCGCGAGGTAAAACGCTTGCTCCAGTAGAAACTCGCCACGGTTAAAATCGCGCTCTCGCAGCATTTTAACCGCGCCGCGCGTGGTCCGCAGCGGTTGAGCAGTTCGTACGGCCAACGAATCGACGGTACTTGTTTTTCCCAAACTACGGTATCCCAGACAAAACCCTCCGGTTCGACTGCCACAAGGCCTGAAGATCCAGTAATTACTAGGTCTCAACCTTGTTTCCAAACGTATAATTTTGAAGCAAAAAACCAAGTCGTTGCATATCCTTTTCTATTTTAGGCTACGTAGCCCTAAAGCCGATAGCCTCAATTGATAGGATGGTAACGAGTCAGGATAATCGGGTTTGGGATAACATTTGTAGAAAACGACCCTGGTAAAAAATTTTTGCACCTTTTCTAAGCTTGCGATGTTTTTTTAGGAAAGAGTTCCAAACTGGTGAAGCATATTTTAACAGCGGTAAAACATAAGTTTTGTATAACCTTAGAATAAGAAAAGCTAACCTTATAGAAGCAAAGCGTCATTACAGTGAATACTTCGGAAAAACACGTAAAGGACAGACAGCTTTTTTGGAAATTGACTCATTGGAAAAGAAAATTTATTTTCTCGTCAACGAAAATGCCCAGGTCCTTAGTGGCATTGCAAGTGCACCGCTTCAACCTCCACCCCACCATATATATAAGTACGATAGGGAAGACTATCAAGATGCATTACTTTAGTTTTGAGGACATTAACGGGAAGATTCCACTGCTGAGACCATACCATCATTCTTTCAATCGAGACTTGATTGCTTCATATGCCACAGTCTGTTCATATTTTCCAAGGTAAAAGCATATTTTTATGTCATTGGCGAAAACTTGGAACGAAAAACTTGATATCTGAGTGAGTCTTCAAAAATGCCGGTAATCCTTCTATATATATAAAACCGAATGGTGTACTTGTCTGTACGTTGGTGGATAAGCATGTTGATGCTGTCTGTACGTCTTCGATGGTGTTTTTCTGGTTTGCGACAGTGTTTTCGTGTCTGTTGTTTTCCAGTAGGGAAATTTGACATGTGGGATGTCTGCTGCCCTTTGCTTCGATTCTTCATTTAGTCATCATTGCGTATTTCTACACGCTGGGATGGTCGCGTGCCTTTCTCTTTGATTTTGGATTTCATTTTTGTACTTTTCGACACGTTTCTTAGGCGGTTGATAATGGTTGTCCTTCTTGATTCGTTCTTCAGTGTAGCTATTGCGACAATTAAAGGCAGTGGATCGGCAAAACTCAACAACCCACGATTTCGAAACGGTAGGTTGCTTATCGCTCAAGTATGGGAACAGTGCAATTCCGGTTGCATAACATGCCTTCTCTGCCGAGAAAATTGCTCTTAAGCTTACACGCGCAAGCCAATCTTACACGCGCCGGACGAGTTGGCAATTTCCTTCTCACCATTGGAGGCTGCCCGCCGCAATGCTTTAATCATTGGGTCCCGCAACGATTCAGCGTCGTCAGCCTTGCCTCCACTCGTCCAATTTCAAAGGAAAGGGCATCGAGAAACGCTCGTTTTCGCCGTTTTCAAGCTCCCTAGATTGGATTTTTGGGATCAGCGTAATGAATAACCCCAGGTAAGCAGAAATTTGACCAGGTTAGGATTTGCCGAGCCACTGCCTTTAAAGCGCTCCGCTTTGAAGTTGGATCATGTCGGCATTACATATTCCATCATTTTTTTACGCACTGAAAAACTTGTTCTGTTCCATCTTAACTATTCTTTTTCGTAATATAGTTCTTTATAGCAAAAAAGTGTTCTGCAATCTCGCATCGCTCCTTCATTTTGGTGTATTTGTTTCTGGCCAATTGGGCACCCATGGATGGAGGAATTACAACTTGAACATGGGTTTTTCTCTTTTCGGTCGTCCTTCACGTATTTCTTCTCGTGCCACACTTCTTGATCTACCTTTTGAGCAGAATCATTTCGATATTGCATTTTTCATCATACTTTTTACGTTGCTGAAGAATTTGTTTTCATCTTAATTATGCTTTTTCGTATAGTTCCCTGGAAAAAATGTTCTGCAATTTTGCATAAGTGCTTCTTTAGGTGTACTTGTTAACCAACTGAAAGACACACGTGAAGTATTTTGAAGAAATTACATTTTGAACATCAGTTTTGTTAATTCTCGATCATCCTTTCCCTATTTCTTCTTGTGTCCCACCTCTTGATTTCAAAATATCAGGAAATTTTGGCTGACTTGTTTTTAAGCTGTCATGCAGACATGAGACACTATTAATTTCACTTTGAGTATCTGTTTCATCTTCTTTCATCCGTCTTCCACATGTTTTCTCGTCTCGGCTCTTCAGTATTCGTCTAGGGGTTATTCCACCTGCTGATTATGAAAATGATATCTGCGTGGTGGCTTCTTTTTTGGATTACGGTAGGCATACGGTAGGAGTTGAAATCTCAAAATTCGTTAAAACTTTGCACAGGGGAATTATTCGACCTGCTGATCACGAATATCACATTTTTCTCGCTCGAAAATGTCTTTTTGTGCGGTTACGTGGGTATACGGTAAGGGAGGGGGAGGGGTAAAAATCTAAGTCTGGGTTTTATTTGGCCTGGAATGGTTATCTAGCACTCTGAACATGAATATTATATTGATTTTGTATGGTAGCGCCATTCGATTTACGGTGGGTGTGCGATTGATAGGTGAAACCAAATTTGCTCAAAACGTTGTTTAGAGGGGTTTTAAGCATGTTGATAACGGATATCGGGCTTGCACGTTGCAACAACGCTATACTGCGGAGCTATGGTAATTTGCAGCGTTTAAGTAAGCCTGTTTCCTGACATTCACTCTAATCAATATTCCAAAAATCCGCGAAGTGGCTTTATGTGAAATGAGCGCGATGTTCTGATCGGCACATTGGATAACATCTCTGCATAAAGTTTTAGGGAGATCGACGGTTTTGACTTTCTATTATATACTTACTGCAGTCATACAGGGAGACTTTTTTATGCGGAAAAAGTGTGATATTTGTGATCAGCATGTCGAGTAACTCTCCTATGCAAAGTTTTAACGAATTGAGATTCTAACTTTAAACCATAATCCTACCGTAACCCTACAAAAGGGTTCGTGAACATATATGGCATCCGATCAGCATGTTGAGTAACCTTTTTCTACGCAAAGTTTTAGCGAATTCTGAAATTTCCGCCTCATACCTATGCCTACCGTAATCCCTCAAAAAAGGCCCCACCAGCAAAATAAATATCATTTTTATGATCAGCGGGTCGCATACCCCCTTTCCCCTCCTTGGGCGAATTTTTAGCAAAATTGTGGTTCTTGATTTTTGAGATCTGTTAAGTGGGATAGTATCCAGCAATGTTGTGTATTTTGCAGTCTTTGAGATTTGTCCTACTTTTCTAAACAATTAGGCAGACATGAAGTTTTCCACACAATTGCAACCTTGGATGATTGATCTATTCTTTTTTGTCTCATTCTTCATGCCTTCTTGTGCTTTTAATCATAGAAGTTTTTAATGTTGGATTTTCTGACATTGCCTTCTTTGTCTTCAAGCAATCAAGTTGAGGTTAAAATGTTTGGGCGCTATTCCACTTCAAAAATTGAAAATCACGGTTCTCGCTGAAACTTCGCTTAGGGGGCTATTCGACCTGCTGATCACGAAAATGATATCGATTTTGCGTGGTGGGCCATTCTTGAGGGGTAACGGTAGGTATACGGTATGGGGTGCGTCAATCCAACACAAACGCGGGGCGACCACAATTAAAGGCACCGTCCACCCAAATTGGGGTTGGTGAGATTATGATACCTAGCGGATGCGGGGCCCCCAACTGTATGATTGCCCAAGTCGCGTTGCCTGAAGTTGCTTTCGAACTGAGAAAATTGCTTCTGAAATCGCTTCAGGCCGCGTTCGCGACGCTGGCTCCTCCCCTTTCGGAGTGGGCGTGACGTTCGTCCCGCCCATCCGTGCGCGCCCAACAATCACCGTACCGAAGAAATCGCTCTGCGGGTTCTGAAAACGGGGGTTTTTCGTGGTTTTCGCGGATTTTCAACTTAATATTCGGAATCAGGGGTATGAGAAAGCCCTGGAACGGCAAAAACATGGAGGTCGAAATTTTGGGTGGACGGTGCCTTTAAGCGCGCCGGCGCGACGGACTCGGAATTTATGTCCGACATGAAAATCGCGCAGCGACTGGAATCGCGCGCTATTTTTGGACGAGCATACTTTCGCCAACGTTATCTTCGCGATATCGCTGGAATTGAGCGATATCGTGTCGCTGGTGCTGCACCAATGATGGGCGAATCGCTCGAATGGCTTCTTCTTTGTGAGAAGTTTTGTATTTAAAATGTGAATCTCACTGAGAACTATTCGTCTCACACAAGCGCTTTCTCTCTGCATGAGAGAAGGGTGGTCATCGAGCATTCCATACTATTAATCCTTGAAAACAAAATATGCGAAGTATATGGTATGGAATGCTTTCCATCCACCTTACCCTCTGTGTTAGCATTTACTGTTCTCGCAATGCACTAACTCTTGGTCTCGAGGAAAGGACGGGCCCATGAGCTTCTTGCGACAGGACATATTCGCTAAGACTTTTGGCCCCTCCTTCGCAAAAACCAAACTTCTGCTTTGAAAGCAAAAAAGCACAGGGATTTGGTTTCGAAAGAAAAGAGAATCATGGGCTCAGGCGGCAATATATTTTCGCTAAGAATTTTCAGCTGTCAATATTCAACTATACAATAACTTGCTTGGAATTCACTTCTGCCCCCCCTCTACATCGCAAAAACCAAACTTCTGCCCCTGGAGACAGAAAAGCACAGGGAATTTGGTCTCGAGGGAAGGACAGGCCCATGAGCTTCTTGCGACACGACATATTCGCTAAGACTTTTGGCCCCTCCGACTTTGCAAAAACCACACTTTTGCCCTGAGAGCAAAAAAGCGCAGGGATTTGGTCTCGAAAGAAAAAGGAACCATGGGCTCAGGCGGCAATATATTTTCGCTGAGAACTTTCAGCTGTCAATGTTCAATTATACAATAACTTCCTTGAAATTCACTTCTGCTCCCTTCAACATCGCAAAAACCAAACTTCTGCCCTTCAGGGCAGAAAAGCACAGGGAATTTGCTCTCGAGGGAAGGACAGGCCCATGAGCTTCTTGCGACAGGACGTCGCTAAGACTTTCGGCCCTTAAACTTCGCAAAAACCACACTTCTGCCCCTGAAAGCAGAAAAGCACAGGGAATTTGATTTCGAGGGAAAAAAAGAATCATGGGCTTAAGCGGCAAATATTTTCTCTAACAGTTTTCAGCTGTCAATATTCAATTATACAATAACTTGCTTGAAATTCACTTCTGCCCCCTTCTACAGCAAAAATCAAACTTCTGCCCCTGGAGGCAGAAAAGCACAAGGAATTTGGTCTCGAGGAAGGACAGGCCTATGAGCTTCTTGCGACACGACATATTCGCTAAGATTTTTGGCCCTTAAACTTCGCAAAAACCACACTTACCACACCTCTACCCCTGAAAGCAGAAAAACACAGGGAGTTTGATTTCGAGAGAAAAAAGAATCATGGGCTCAAGCGGCAAATATTTTCTCTAACAATCTTCATTTATCAATGTTTGATTATACAGAAATTTGCTTAGAATTCACTTTTGCCCTCTTCAACATCGCAAAAACCAAAGTTCTGCCCTTCAGGGCAGAAGAGCACAGGGAATTTGATCTCGAAGGAAGGACAGGCCCATGAGCTACTTGCGACAGGACATACTCGCTAAGACTCTTGGCCCTTAAACTTCGCAAAAACCACACTTCTGCCCCTGAAAGCAGAAAAGCACAGGAAGTTTGGTTCCGAGGGAAAAAAGATTCATGGGCTCAGGCGGCAATGTATTTCCGCTAACCATTTTCAGTTATCAATGTTTCATCATACAGAAACTTGCTTGAAATTCACTTCTGCCCCCCTCTACGTCGCAAAAACCAAACTTCTGCCCGTGGAGGCAGAAAACTTAAACTTCGCAAAAACCAAACTTCTGCCCTTAAAGACAGAAAAGCACAGGGAATCTGGTTTCGAAGGAAGGACAGAGCCATGAGCTTCTTGCGACAGGACATATTCGCCAAGATTTTTGGCCTCTTCAACTTCCCAAAAACCACGCTTCTGCTCCTAAAAGCAAAAAAGCACAAGGACCTTGGATTCGAGGGAAATATAGACCCAGGGTTTTATGCGACAGGACAGTCTCGCTAGGGTATGCACGTACGCTGGGGAGGAGAGGGGATTTGAGAATGCGGCATATCTCGCTACTCTAGGGGCCGCATGCACGAACAGGGGAGCTGGGGAGGGGATCGCAGCTTCAGAAGAAAGCTTCATATCCTGAAGCTCCGAAGTTCTGGATTTCACGCTGTCTACCTGTCCGTAAGTATTCCTACCACCCTTTACTATGAACATATTGAACAGGAGCAAGAAGCTGTACTAGCCGTTTTTTCCAGCTTTTTGTACGATCCCCTGGTGATCCCCGGGGGACGACCGGTTCTTCTTTAAAGTCATTTTTCTTTCTGCGAAGTTAACGAAAACCATCCAAAGTTGTACTGAACATCTAATACAACAGTGCTAAGCATGTTGCTTGAGAACAAATGAGTTTTTGAAAAGTCGAATTTTCCGGTAAACCTCAAATTTCGACCTGTGGATCATCGAAAATTTCATAACTTCAAAACATCAATAGTTCTTATCAGAAATATGATTAGCACTGTTGGGTTAGATAAGCAGTACAACTTTGGAATGTTTTCATTACCTTTGAAGAAAGAAAAACGACTTTAAGGCCCGTATGCACGAACATTCCTCCGGCGAGGGGAGCGGCGTCCTCCGTTATGAAGGGGCCGCGTGCGATCGCCGCTGCGGCTTTTTCATCCTTGGGGATGCCGCTCCGCCTCGCCGCAGGAATGTTCGTGCATACGGGTTTAAAGAAGTGGCGTGTCGCCAAAGGCGACTATAAGAAGTTTTAGCGGTCGCCAACGATGCTGTAGATTGTACATAATGTATATATTATTGTTCATTTGTGTTCGTTTTGCCTTATATCGTAGTAGTTAGAAGAGTCTCACGAGGATCAGCCGGACAAGTCATTGCAACCTCACTTCCATCACCTTATCAGTGTTCTCTTCAGTCAACAATGACTTCGCAAGTAAACAAGTCCGAGGGTATAAATACCGATGGATGAGTGAGGTCGAGGATATTCTCTCCACAAGTGCCTGCTGGGAGGACGACAAGTCTCCGGCTCACCAAGAGGATTCTTTCTACAAGTAGTTCGCTGTGAGGACGACAAGTCTCCGATAGGCAATCTTCCTGCACAAGTCTTCTCCGGGTAACATTAGATCCAACAAGTACTCTGGACCAGAAGCATCAAGTCTCCTGTGCACCAAGACGTCTCTGAAGGATCACAAGTATCCTGGGAAGCAGTCCGAAGATTGACACATCTCTGGAGACACTTCGCACATCTACATATTTATTGTTTGTTTGTATCTCAATAAAGCTTCATCACTCAAGTCTGAGGTACCATACGGACCCGCGTGGCAACACTAAAGCAGCCTCACCACTAGCCATCCCTTTGCTACATGGTGCATCGGCTCAACGGTAGCAGGCCCACATTTGATACTAGTCGAAACCGAGTTTCAAATCAACAAGTCTTTACACTGTTCCTGCAAATTAGCTTCTTCTACAAGTGCTACCAGCTGCTTGTTGCGCATCACAGTTAGGAATCCTCAATCCTCACAACATCCAAATCAGGTCGATCTGCATTTTGAATATTGGCACGCATTTCACCATATTCTTCGATCGACTCCTTTAGCTCAAAGTTTAGCACATGTTGTTCCTGCTTCACCTTTGAGCACAAGTAGCCAAGCTATCGCGAAAGATGTCGACACAATTACCAACATACAAACGCCTCTTATCGCGATACTGCAACAAGCTAGAGACAGTGGAACTTCCTGCAGAAGAGTTATCACCCATACTTCTGAGAGAATCTCGAAGACGCTTAGAAGAAGCGATAGGGGCTATCGAAGCCTGCAACACTAGGATACAACAACTGATGCGAGACTACGCAACAACGATAGACAGCTGCGATCAGTTGAGTGAAAAAGAAAGAGAAGATTTCGACGAATACATAAGTAAAGCGGAAATGATGCTATGCTCCTCGCTGGACTACACAGTTCTTTTGGAAGCACGACTGAACGCCTTTGTTTCTTACAATAAGACTCCCTTGCATCCAACGAGAGACACAAGTAATACAACAGTGGATAGCGCCATTGGAACCAGAAGGGTAGAGTTACCAACCCTCCCAATACCAACATTCAATGGAGATATCTGGGAGTGGGACAACTTCTGGACATTGTTCGATACGAACGTGAATTCCCAACCAATGCCAGATTTGTACAAGTTTAACTATCTGCTGAACTCACTAAAGGGAGAACCTCATCACGCAGTCAAGAAATTTCGCGTGTCATCGGACAACTATAGCAGAGCTATAGACTTCTTGAAAAACAAGTATGGGGATAAGGACGAGTTAGTCAACCGCACTATGATAGACTGGAGAAGCTTCAATTGAGTGCAGCTTCAGTCAAAGAACAGCGTACTTTACTGGAACATATCCAAGCCATAATTACGCAACTTAAGGATAAGGAAGAATACGTAGATAACCAATGGGTCATCAAACAAGTTCTTTCAAAGTTCCCAAACAAGTTGCAAAGGAAAGTGCTAGAAAACAAGTGCACACATAATGGAGTCAACTTTAAATATGGAGACCTACACAAGATGATAGAAGAGTTCATCACAACGGAAGAAAAAGTACAAGCGTTCACAAGAGAAGCAAATGTCACATATGATTCCTCGCCTTTCAAGAAGAAAACGGAAGCTTTCAAACGAATTTGCATGTACTGCAAAGAAGAACATAAATCTACGACGTGCACGAAGTACGCCACACCGCAAGCTCGATCGCAGTACCTTCGAGATCATAAACTATGCTTTATCTGTGCATCTCCGCGTCATACGACAGCAGAATGCAAGAAACGTTTATGCTTCAACTGCCAAGGCGCTCATCACACATCCTGCTGTTTCAAAGGCGCACAAGTGGGAAAAAACCAAACAGTACCGACCCGACAACAGAAGGAGGTAGCACAAAAAGAAACGAAAGGCTTCCAGGGCCGTCAACACAAGTCAACTCCATTGGCGTCCTCAAATGTACATCAAGTAATAAAGCATGCTGAAGAGGAAGAAGATGTGACGATCTGTGAACTTCAAACAACAAAAGAAGCATGCGGAGCGAACGACACGTATTTACCAACAAGTGTAATTCAAGTACTAGATCCAAAAACAAAAAATTTACGCAAAATCGCTGTCTTGTTAGACACAGGCGCAGAATTATCCTTTATTGACAGTAAACTCGCTGAAGAATTGCATCTGCGAACAGCGGGGTCGACCAGACTATGCCTGAGAACGTTCGGATCAGAACAAGTCAAAGAGAATCTGTGTCGTAAAGTAGAACTTGAAGCCTGGGACTCAAACGGAGAGCAAATCACATTGGACCTCTTCACGTACGATGTGATATCCAAACCTTTCAAAACTCCTTCGCTAATCGACGAAGATATCGCCCACTTGCGCGAGAAGCATATCCCACTTGAAATGCTCGAAAGCAAGAAGTATATGAGGCCACAAATCCTGTTGGGGTGTGACAAGTTATGGTCTTTCATCAAAGAAGATAAATCCCATATCAACCTACCCTCCGGTCTTCATTTAATCGAGTCACGACTGGGATATCTGATATCAGGACAAGTCAAAACACCATCGAAAATTTTAGGCATAGATGAGTCAGACAAGTGGGACGGTTACTGGACCTTAGAGACACAAGTAAACACCGTTTCAAACATTAATGATGATGACCATGAACAAGAAAAATGGGAGAAGTTCTGGTCTCTAGAGGCGGCCGGTACAGAAAGATTCTGCCATTCAGAGGACATCGAGCGAACTCGAGCAGATAAAGCTGTCCTGCAACATTTCAAAGAGACGATAGAAAGGAGGATACTATGTCGAGGATGGATACTATGTCCGTCTACCTTGGAAAGAAAACGTCATGGAGCTACCTGATAACAAAGCTATAGCTCAGCGAAGACTTATTAGCTTGTGGAACAGTCTTCAGAAACACCCAAATCTCCTAGATCGGTATAATGAGGTGTTTCAAGAGCAGTTGAGTCGCAACATCCTTGAATACGTTCCTCAGGCCAAGGAAAACACCAAACACGTACACTTTTTGCCTCATCAAGCTGTTATTACTCTACAGAAGACGACCACAAAATTAAGAGTCGTTTACGATGCTTCTGCACACTACAGAAACAGTATTTCGCTCAATGATGCCTTACATAGAGGCCCAGTCATCTTGCCACAGTTGTTTGGAATACTGTTACGTTTTCGATTCGGACGTATTGCCATGATATCCGATGTCGAGAAGGCGTTCCTTCAAGTAAGATTGCATGAGGAAGATCGCGATGCCACTAGATGCCTGTGGCTCCGAGATTATACAGCACCTCCCGCACAAGACAACATCATCATGCTGAGATTTACAAGAGTTCCGTTTGGACTAAACGCTTCTCCCTTTCTTCTGGCGGCAACCACACACTACCACCTGGATCAATACAAAGATAGCTACAAGATGATAGACGAAATCAAAGACAATCTTTATGTAGATAACCTGGTAGTGACATTAGATACGGTTGAAGAAGCCTCAACTTGTTACCGGAAAATGAAGCAGATGTTAACTCAGCATGAATCTACGCGAATTTGTAAGCAATGAAGAACAAGTGATGAATAGAATTGCAAGTAGAGATAGATCGTCGGAACTATCGCCAAAGGTTTTGGGAATACGCTGGAACTCCTTAACGGACCGACTTGAAGTCTCATGCAACATGATCACACCAAAAGTGCTTACCAAACGAACAGTCACTAGCGCAATAGCCTCTATTTATGACCCTATGGGTTGGATGCTCCCATTGATCCACAAGTCAAAAGTCTTTCTCCAGTCACTTTGGAAGGACAAGATTGACTGGGATACCACGTTAGATAGAGACCGTGCACATAAATGGCAACAAATATGCGACATTATGCGAGGATTCAGCAAGGAGATACCAAGATTTTTAACCAGGAAGCATGCAAAGGTAGACTTAGCCGCATTCGCTGATGCCAGTGCTGAAGCTGTAGCCATGTGCGTCTATCTAAAGTCAGAAACTGCAACCAGTCTCTTGATAGCGAAGGGGAAACTGCCATCGATCAAATACGAGGCTACAGTACCAAAAAAGGAGCTAAATGCCGTCACCTTAGCCATGAGAGTGATAAATTCGGTAGTGACTCAACTTCATGTTATTACCGCAATCGAGAAGGTATATCTCTTTTCCGACTCCGAAATCGTTTACAACTGGATAAAGAAAAAACCACTCAAGGATGCAGGAGTGATGGTTCTCAATAGACTGAGAGAGATTACCGCAATAGACAATCACCTAACAAGTAAAGGCCTTAACATCTACTACGGTTATGTTCCCATTGAACAGAACCCAGCAGATTGCGGAACAAGAGGATTGAGTAAAGGACAACTCAAGGACCACTTCTGGTGGACAGGACCACCCTTCTTGAGAGATTCACCGGAAACTTGGCTAACAAATTACAAGTTATTTCAAATGACTGAGGAAACCGACGACATAAGTTTGCCAGCTGAGTTGGCACTCGTCAACCAAGCCGTGTCAGAGGCAATCGATTTGCAACACTCTGACATCTTTGAAGACTTAAGAGGCTACCCATTCTCTACGATCAAAAGGATCACAGCAAGAATGTTACGCTTTATAAAGATTCTGGAAAGATTCCGACAAGTTCTGGAAAGTTTGGAAGACACAGTACCTCACAGCTCTGCGAGAGAAACACAAGTTGGAAGTGGGACACAACAAATCCAAAGCGCTCCCTCGCGTTGACGACTGTGTTCTCATTATGGACGCCGTGCAACCCAGACATTCTTGGAGAATGGGCCGTATAACAAAGCTTGTAAAAAGCGAAGATGGTGAAATAAGAGAGGCTGTTGTGATTCTGCCGTCCAGGAAACAAGTACGCAGACCAGTAAGACTTTTGGTGCCTCTAGAGCTAGAAGACAGAACTGTGAAAAGAACAAGTGAAAACGACTCCTCGGATGAACCGTGCAAGCGATACAATATGAGATCACGAAAAACAATTGAGTACAGCAAAGGAAGCAATTAGGAGGAGAATGTCTGGCGTGGCGGGAGTGTCGCCAAAGGCGACTATAAGAAGTTTTAGCGGTGTCGCCAACGATGCTGTAGATTGTACATAATGTATATATTATTGTTCATTTGTGTTCGTTTTGCCTTATATCGTAGTAGTTAGAAGAGTCTCACGAGGATCAGCCGGACAAGTCATTGCAACCTCACTTCCATCACCTTATCAGTGTTCTCTTCAGTCAACAATGACTTCGCAAGTAAACAAGTCCGAGGGTATAAATACCGATGGATGAGTGAGGTCGAGGATATTCTCTCCACAAGTGCCTGCTGGGAGGACGACAAGTCTCCGGCTCACCAAGAGGATTCTTTCTACAAGTAGTTCGCTGTGAGGACCACAAGTCTCCGATAGGCAATCTTCCTGCACAAGTCTTCTCCGGGTAACATTAGATCCAACAAGTACTCTGGACCAGAAGCATCAAGTCTCCTGTGCACCAAGACGTCTCTGAAGGATCACAAGTATCCTGGGAAGCAGTCCGAAGATTGACACATCTCTGGAGACACTTCACACATCTACATATTTATTGTTTGTTTGTATCTCAATAAAGCTTCATCACTCAAGTCTGAGGTACCATACAGGCCCGCGTGGCAACACTAAAGCAGCCTCACCACTAGCCATCCCTTTGCTACATGGCGGTCGTTCCCCGGGGATCACTAGGGGATCGTACAAAAAGCTCTAAAAATCCGCTTGTTCAGCTTCTCGCTCCTGTTCAGTATGTTCATAGTGAAGGATGGTAGGAATACTTACGGACAGGTAGACAGCGTGAAATCCAGAAGTTCGGAGCTTCAGGATATGAAGCTTTCTTTTAAGCTGCGATCCCCTCCCCAACTCTCCTGTTCGTGCATGCGGCCCTAGGTATCTTTCTTCTTCCTGGGCTGTGGTCTGGAGCTAAGGTATCTGCGAGAGGAATAGCAAAGATGCTTTGCAGATAATAAGTCATTGGTGGTAGGTTCTTTACTCAAGAGCATGGTGTCTTGTTTCTACTACTACTGACACGCGAAAGGTCGGTGAAAAGATGGAAATTCTGTTTCTTGTCTTAGTTATACAGAGCCAGATATCAATGTATCTGGCCCCACCCACTTACTAGCGACCCGTAGGGTCGCTAGTCTTATATATAAAGCTGAATGTCTGTTTGTCTGTCTGTATGTATGTATGTATGTATGTATGTATGTATGTATGTCTGTATGTACGTATGTTCCGAATAGAAAATTCCATTTCTGAACCGACCCGGACCAAACTTGGCACACATACGCTACGGGCCCCGGCGGGTGTCATAGGCTACTTTTCGTCATCGATCGATATCGATTTTATCGATTTTTATCGATTTCTTTGCTGAGTTCACCTACGGGGCTGGGAGTTGGCAGAGGGGGGTAATCGAGCATGGGGATTCCGAATACAATATTGGTTTTCAGGATTATCGATTACTTTTATCGATTTTATCGATTTTTTTGCAAAGTTTGTGCTACGGGGCTGGGAGTTCGCACAGAGGGGCGAGCATGGGAATTCCGAATACAATATTGGTTTTCGGGATTATCGATTACTTTTACCGATTTTATCGATTTTTTTGCAAAGTTTGAGCTAGGGGGCTGGGAGTTGGCACAGGGGGGTAATCGAGCATGCTGATCATCCCCAAGGGGGGTGATCAGCATGCTCGATTACACCCCTGTGCCAAATTCCAGCCCCCTAGCTCAAATTTCCAAAAAATCGATAAAATCGATAAAAGTAATGGACGATCTTGAAAACTAATATTGTATTCGTAATCTGCATGCTCGATTACCCCCCCCCCCTGTGCAAACTCCCAGCCCCGCAGGTCAAACTTTACAAAAAAAAATCGATAAAATCGATAGAAGTAATGGACGATCCTGAAAACTAATATTGTGTTCGTAATCTGCATGCTCGATTACCCCCCCCTGTGCAAACTCCCAGCCCCGCAGGTCAAACTTTACAAAAAAAATCGATAAAATCGATAAAAGTAATGGACGATCCTGAAAACTAATATTGTGTTCGTAATCAGCATGCTCGATTACCCCCCTGTGCAAAATCCCAGCCTCGCATGTCAAAATTTACAAAAAATCGATAAAATCAATAAAAGTAATCGATAATTCTGAAAACTAATATTGTATTCGGAATCCCCATGCTCACTCCCCCCCTGTGCCAACTCCTAGCCCTGTAGGTGAACTCTGCAAAAAAATCGATAAAAATCGGTAAAATCGACATCGATCGATAACGAAAAGTGGACTGTGACACCCGCCGGGGCCCGAAGTGTATGCGTGCCAAGTTTGGTCCGAATACGGCGGAGCCGGGTAAGCCAGCTAGTGGTGTATAATAGAAAGAGGAAAGGCGAAAGAATGCCATCCTGAGGAACACCCACTATTGCAGGGAAGTCGTCTTGAAAACTTGGTCCCCACGCGAACGGTCAGACCCCTGTTTTGCAAGTAGGAGGCAAGCCAAGAGAGTAGCTGCCCTCGAATACCGTAATTCTCTAGTTTGAGCAGCAATTTGAAGAGTTCAACTTTATCGAAAGCTTTGGATAAATAAAAAAAACAATATCCACTGACTTACCTTGATTAGTTGCGGTAGTCCAATCGAAAACAGAATCTATAAGTAAGGCAGTGGTTGACCCACCAGAGAGGAAACCCATTTGGGTAGACGGGAGAATTTAGTTATTCTCCAAACAACTGAGCAGTTTTTCTTTTACGAGTTTTTCAAGAATTTTTCCGCGAGGAGCAGTAATGCTAATGGGCCTAAAATTAGGAAGATGATTGTTGCGCTTACATTTAGGCATGCAGTTACCAACGCTTCTTTCCAAATATCAGGTACTACACCTTGCGATAAGAAAGCATTGAAAATGATAGACAGAGGAAAAGCTAAAGCAGTGGCACATTTCCGGTATATGATTTGAGGGATACCATCATATGTTACATTAACTGTAGGCTCCAATCTTTTCAAGACTTCATAGACTATAGTAGGGTCGATACACAAGTCCGGGCAGGAAGGCGCTATCCGAACTAGGGGGTGACAGGATGGTACCAGGCTATTTGAGACTGAGATTGATTCAGTAAAAATGATGAGAAGAATTTTCCAAGTGCTTCAGCTTTTTCACCGTCGCTGAAGAAGACATTCCCTTGGTCATCCATCAAATCAGAAATTTTATGTTGCCCTTTTTGTTTTATATCGGAGATAACTAAAAAGTCCTTTGAATTTATGCATACAGAATCTTCTCTCGCGATTGCCCAGATATTTTTTGATTGATGATTGATGTCGGTGCAGACTTTTTTGTAGAGCTGATTGCTTAGCGGGTCAGACAAGCGCAAAAAAAGCCATATGCCAGCCATATTAGCCTTATGCTCCTTCCCGCTATACACATCGTAAATGTATGCTTGTTAGAGTACGTGACATACCGAGTAATTCGGGTTTTGTCAACGCTATACAAGCCTTTCGCTACCGCATCTCTTTAGCTTTGCAGTTCAGCTATTTTGAGTTGAGTACTTTGAGATGGTTATCGTTAATAACTGGTGCAGGCATTATACTCACAAAAAACAGAAACAAAAAATTTTTTTCAAGAAGGGCTCTGGGAAATGCCCCCATATTTAAGTTCTCTGGAAGCACTGCATTTGAGGAGTTCCGGAGGATTTCTTCGGGAAGTTCTTCACAGTATTGCGTCGACGTCGTTTTTTTTGTTTTTTCCCAATTTTTCACCTTTCTTATCTCGGTACTAACAAAAGCTCTGGAAAAAATCCAGCAAATTAGCTTGATCTCGGAAAGTTTCAGCGAACTGTCTGAGTTTATACCTCACAGCATTTTTGATCATTTCTGCGTTTTATAATGTTTGTTTCTTGTGCAAATCTGCCACAGCCGGTCTTGTTCACCACCAAATATTCAAGCAAGAAAGTACAACTCCTCAATGTATGCACCTAATTCAATCTTTTTACAAATTGTGAAAGGAGTGCCGTTAGAAGACCTGAAGCATAAACTCTTTTTAAGGCACTTTTTATCATCCCGCGTTCTTTCCAGATTTAGGTAGAGCTAGGTAGAATTCAATAGAAACCACTCTACCATACTTATTTGATTCATCAAGGAGCAAATTTTTCAGAAGACAAAGAGCTTTTTCGTGGATCATTCACATCAATTTTGGTGGAATTCTCTACTCTTTTTAGGAAATAATGTTTCATTTTCCACACAAAAATGGTATGATTGATTAGCTTCTAACAAAATTTGCAGAAGGAAATTAAAGTCGTGAAAATTCACTGCAATGGATTGTTGATAAGCATAATGCGAGCAGATAATTCATCCCATGCCCCACATGAGCCAGTCCAACTCCTCTTTACTCATCGGTGATCTTCGTTGACGCCTTGTGTTTTCCGGCAGCTCCTTCATAGATAGTTCAATTGTGAGTTTTATAGAGCGATAGCTGTAAATCTCCTTCCACTAAATAAAAGATTGTAGACTTATTTGATTCCTCACATTTCGGATTTGATGCTCTCATATTTACGCATTTGTTCCGGAGACTGGTTTGTGTTGTTCATAATCCTCAAAAGCCTTCTCTCCATGTTTGCTAAGTACTTCTCCATTTCATCCTGAAACCAGTGTTACCAAACAATCGTTTGGCACACGCTCTTATCCACTTCATCCACTTCGCTTCGAAATAATAGACAGTTCGGTGGATGTAAACCTACCAAAACTCCCTTTCTGATGGCCCATTCCCGAATGGCGCCTTCCAGCTTACCAAGGGATGTGCTCATGCTGGCAAGGTTTTTTTGTGACCTTCTGAAGACTAGAAAGCTTTCAATTTCTAACATACCTCTCGGATTCAAGCTGTTGACACTTCACTGCCGTCACAAGAAACAAAGTGCTGATCATCCACTTCATCTTAGATGGAAATTTCAGTGTCTGGTTGTCTAAAGGAGGATGAGAGAACGGGTGTGAGAAAACTTCATTTTTGAGCAGATTTGGACTGACTTCGCACGCATAGTTGATCTTATAGTTTTTTCGATCGTTTCTAATTTAATACTGGCTTTTTCTCAAACTTTGAGGGTTAACGATTGGTATGAAGAAGTGAATGATCGGATTACAATACATAGCAAGCGTCTAAGCAAGTGTTGCTCGCCTTTATTTTTTCATCAATTTTTTGCAAACCTTATCTTAGGAAACTAGTGTTGATTTCGAAAGACGAATGACCATGCTAAACAAGAAGGCAATATATACTCATATCCAGCCATGTCGAATTTCAAGCATCTTGAATGAGCATTTTGTTATTGTAACTACACGGGGCAAGGAATGAGCAGGCGGTGGGACACTGACGGTGAAATGTTGTTTCTAAAGCGGTATAATTCACAGAGACCTGTGCCCGTATTCATCAGCAAACTCTTGATAGCACACCTTGAGATAAAAATCTATTCAAGATTAGCTCATTCGCAAAAGGCGCTCGAAAGGTGTTAGGTAGTTGCAAAAATGATGTCCGTTTTGCAAAGTTTCAATTTGAAAGGCTTTAAATTTGTTCAGTCTCCATATTTCTAAATGCAATTAAAACCACGCGCACCTGCGACTATTAATATTGCAAACGGGAAGGAAACCGTGCGGTAAAAAACCGAAAGTTTTTCTTTTGAAAACCTCATATTTGATAGATTACCACTCCCTTCAAGTTTTGTTCTATGGCGGTTAGTCGGCCCAATTTGTAGACGCAGGCCAGCGATATATGCCTGCTCAAAAAAGACTTCAACGAAAGAATTCTGCGAAAAAAAAAGATAGAAATCCAAAACTGTCTACTTTTCTAAACCTATTTATGGTAGGCCAGAAAATCCCAAACTATGGAAATTTGAGATTCTTCATACACTGAATAGCTACGCTTTTCTGCAAAAATTGTAGGAAAGATGTCCTGACCTCAAACATACAGAAATGAGCGAAGCCTCTGCGATTACCCTCCTAATTATGAGAAACTTCGGGCCCATAAAATTCCAGCAGCGAGTATCTATTTCGAAACGTCGATTTCTTGGTTCAGGTATTTTCGAGAAATCTACTCAAACGTGCTATAGGTAAACAATGTTCAACCAATATAGTAGCTATGTTTTTTCAAAAAAATTCATTCATTGGCGCCCGAATTGTGGCCAAGCGAGTTAAAGCAGCGAATTTTCGATTCCGAGTGCTGCTGTGTGAGATGCTGGTGAAATTCTTAGATGAGACAGAAGATTACTTTAACCACCACTGTTAGAGATTACATGAAGAAAGCGTTCCAATGATGTGCGGAATCCGTATTGAAAAGACATTTTAAAGGAAAAAAGTTGTTCGGAAAGTAGGCCTAGAAAAAAGGAAATCAATTCTGCAACAGCCTAGTAGAATCAACCTTAAGGTTTGTTGAATATTCGAAAACAGCGGAATTAGGATATTACCTAGCTTTCAAATAATGATTAGTTGGTTATAGTTTTTGGAAATAAGCCACAAAGCAATAGCCTCATGGGAGTTTTTCAAATTGAAACTTTTTGTGAATTTTATAATGTATTTGACGCAGCTGATCCATTCTAGAAGCTGAGTGTGAGCATATCAGTTTCTCATCAATTAGTGAATCTGCTAGAAAATGTCGTGCAGTTTTCAAGTTATTATACTTATTTGAAAGGTAAAAGTCGTTTTTTGTTTCACACCTAATGACTTGTTTCCAGAAGAGGTTTCGCAGCAGAAAGCCGCTGCTAAGATTTTTATAGTCATCATTCCTTGAAAAGTCAATAAACTTGGTGAGAGAAGGCTGTTTTAAAAATGTCCAAAGATATTCGCAATCAAAAGGTGCTGCAAATTAATCAAACCGGAAAGCTACCATGAGGCATGGTCGGAGACTCTTCACTGCCAGAGTTTTCATTGAACTAATGCAGCATAAGCTCAACTTTATCAGCAGATTTTCAGAAGGTTGGAAGCTACACCATATAACCTAGATCTGTGATAATATATATCGATTTCTGCAAAGAAAGTTAGCAGAAGGATTGTCAAAGACTGGCCCAAGACGATGACCGCAGATTCAGAGTGTATGGCATTTGTTGAGAAGCTCCTCCATCATTCTTCTAAAATATTTTACGTACCTTTTTTCCATTGTTTTATGACATAATGTTATTCATTTTTTGCTAATGCATTCTCATCAAATGCGGATTGTCTCAAATGCAAATTGCGTTGCTAAATGTTCTTCAATGTTTTACAAATTTGTCATGACAAACAGCGACAATGCGTGCAACATAAGCTCACAAACTTTCAAATCATAACCAGATCAGCATCGCTTGCCTTATTGTGTTTATAATTTATTTATCTGAAGGCGCGGTGTGATATGAACATTGAATATAACAAGCAATGCAAATTTGTAACCATCACAGAGAAAGAAAATGGAAATAAAATTATTAAACATATGCGTTCGGTTCTTGTCTCCGACGAAACTTATGGGTAAGGCACAAGACTTAGCCGCATGGAGCTATATCTAAATCCAAATATGAATATGCCACACAAGTTGCCAGCAAAACGATTTTAGTTCAAAGAGCATGCTGATGACCCTCGGAACCTTCAGAAAATGAGTGGGAATTGCTAGACAAAATACTGAATTGTCGGGCAAGTCCAATTGAGCCGATCTTGTGCGCATACATGTAAAGAACCTAGAACGCGAACTCAAGCGGACAAAATTAAACGCTTGCGCACAAATGACGAAGCAAACGTTACGCATTAGAGACTAAGAGAAAAGCAAATCTATGTCAAAGTTGAGACTTGAAGGACCACTGATGAATTATAAGTGGTTGCCAGCAGAAGTATAAGTTCAGATAGATACGAGATTTGATTAGGTTTAGATAGAAGCGAACTTGCATAGAATGAACGGACGAGGGTAAATAAATGTCATTTTCCCCTCAAAGCCTCGCAAATATATTTTAGACTCTCTAAGGTATGCGCCGTAAATCTGATCTTGACAGAAGATTCCATTGGAAACAAAATTGCCCACCCCTTTTCTGGTTAATGCAAGCAACCACCGAACCTCTTTGTACAAGTATCTTCTCTGATATAGAACTACTGCTTGCATTTCCCGACGTCCGATGTAATAAATATGATAGTGCCATCTAGCCAAGCGCTTTTAGGCCTCGCCTCAAATGCGCCACTCTTGCAGCGGTGGGTAAGGTTTTACAGCAACAATCTCTTTTTTTCTGTTGATTAAAATCTATCGGTAGAGTAAAGAGATTTCGTCTACGAACAAAGACAAGAACTTTCTTCAAGGATATCAGTCCACTTTTCCTTTGAAGTTTCCTTGGCTGCCTTCATCTGCTTTCTCATTGCCTAAATTATCGCAAAAACCTCTCACAGGTCTGCTGATAGTGAACCTAATTATCTTTTACAAAGTGTGGCATGACATAACATCTCCACAAAATGGAGAAACAAATGGTATGCATACGGAATTTTGTTGTTTTTGGTGCGCTCCATTTTGTTGCGACAGGAACGATATTTGTGCATACCATTTTTCCGATAGACACAACGAAGCATAATGCGCATTCTTAGCGACAGTATCAAACATAGGTTCTTCAGAAACAGAGCGATGTTGTATGTGTAACAAAAAATCGCACTGTCTGTCCTCACGGAATCTAGAAGGTTGCGCCAAATTAGAATTGTACACCAGTTGGAATGCTTGAGTTGCAGAATGGTGCGTATAGTGGAGAAACGGATAGACATTCAGGCACTAAGGTAGGCGAGTGCTTGGCTAAAATGAAGAGAGGAAACTTTTTATCTCCATTAGGCCTCGGGCAGAGTTCACGAGATTGATAGTCGCTACAAGACAAGTGTTACGAGTTGATTGCATACCGATCCTCTTGTATTTCGGTTGTGATAGTTAATCACGATTAGTCGTGTTGGGAAACTATCAAAACCGAAATGCAAGAAGATCGGCATGCATTGAACTCGTAACACTTGTCTTGTAGCAATTGAATCGCGACGACCATCACTCGACTTTGCCCGAGGCCTTAGGAAAGTAGAGTTTGAAAGGCGCGACGGCAATGGTTTGAGCATGACAGACGTTATAGCACGAAAGACCCTTGGAGTGGTGTGAATATACTTTTGCAATGCAAGCATGAACAAAAGAAATGAATGTCTGGCGATAACAAGTGACCTGCACCATTGCTCTCGCTATGTGAGCTTGATTTCGCAAACTACAAGTAGCAGGACTCCCTGGATACAATTCAGAGATGTCCGTCACACTGGTTTGGTACGATCAAGTCTAAGGTTAACTATAGTTCCTTTGCCCTTCGATGTTTCTGGCACGTTGTATGTGAAGGCAGCATACATTGACATCTCCGCGGAAGGAAATCGCAGCTTGAAAGAAAGCTTCATATTCTGCAGCTCCAAATATCTGGATTTCATGGTGTCTACCTATCTGTAATGTTCTTACTATCCTTCATTATAAACCTATTGAGCAGAAGCGAGAAGCTGTACAAGCAGCCTTTTCCAGCCTGTGTGATCCCCTAATGATGTCCGGCAGCCGACCCTCTCTTTTTAAAGTTATTTTTCTTTTGTTGAACTGAATGAAAATATTTTAAAGTTGTATTGATTATCTAAACAACAGTGCTAAGCATGTTGCTGAAAAGAACGAATGTGTCATTGAAATATCGCAATTTTCGATAGACTCCTATTCTAGACTTGTTCCCCAGTTTTACAACACCAAACTGTGCGACATAAGAAATAGAGCATCAACTTTTTTCTTATTTGCTGGCTTATACAACTTTGCACATACAAGACTTTTTATTGCTTCAAATGACTTTGTTATATTGATAGAAGATAATCTCTAAACTTTAATGATGTATCCCTGCGTTCTCTCATTTTCCTTGTGCTTCTGCTCTCGCTTCTGCCGCTGCCACCTTCTTGTTGTATTTTCTAAGCATGGTTTGGTATGAACTCAAGTACGGCGAATATTTTCCTTTCCGAGCAATCAAGTTGTCCTGTAACATGTACCATGCGGTACGACGTCTAATTCTTTGCAAATACTCACTTCAACAGCTAATTCGAGCAGGCACATATGAAGGAAAATGTATTGTATGGGAGACTGGATAGCCTGGAAACGTTGGCCCCTCAAATCTTTCAGAATCTCTACCATCTGCACAGAAGCATTGTCTCTGATTTTCTGCCAAGCGTAGTCAATGGCTGAAAATGCGTGTCAATCAACTAATATTGGATAGACCATGAAATTTGCTTACCAACAAAAGTGGCTGATCTTCCTATACCAGCAGAACAATGCACAGTTATGGGATTTTTCTCCGCCAACTGACGGCACAGCTTAGAGCAACCCACCATTGGGGCGGGGTCCGATGGGGCAGTATGGTCAGGCCATACCAAGTACGCAAAGTGGTTTACCGTAAACGATCTACCGCTGCAAATTTCGCAATAGGTTTTTCAAAAGCAGAAAAATTCTTGTACCTGCATTTCACCTCAAGTACTGTTTGTTTGACGTCCTCATATGGATCGGCTTTTGTACCCTTATTCGTAACCCTGTATGGACCGTAGCTCTCCGTCGATCCTTTGGATTTGGGAAAGTATTGCCTACATTTTTCATGCTTTCCTAAAAATTTCTATTCTGCAAATCTTCCAAAAGCAAACATTATTAACCAACCTTCGATATTATTGCACAATTGCACTAAAACTGTACTCTTCTCCCAAAAAATCATATGCCAAAAGTCTTCCAAGGTCTCCAACAAAGGTCCCTAGAATCGCAAGCAACCTTTGTGTGAAGTGCAAAACTTGGCTGAATGCTTATTCGATGACAGAGTATCTTTCTACTTTGCCGTATCTTTGCTTTACGTCCACAAAGCGAGATTTGACATGTCATAAGCACTTAGCTTGCGGGTAGCTTTAGGAAGAGCTCTACTGACCTGCGTACAGATATACCTGAAGCGATCTGGCATAGTCATCCAGCTTGCATGTATGTAATCTTCATCTGATGGGCGATCCTTCAAAATTACTCGAGTAGCATCTATGCAGATGATATCGTTATACCTAAAATAATGCCTCTAGTGTTTGTAGAGGTTTCCTGTCTAAACTACCTGTTCTTGGGTTCATTTTTATCATAGGCTACAGTCGTAAAGCCACTTGGTCTGTACTTCTTATTAGCGGCAAATTCTCTTGACAAGACTTTGATGGACTGTAAATATGAATCAAAAAATTGGAAATTTGTCAAAACTTAACTGATTTCAATCAAACGGCTACCTTTGTTGCAATTGTTGTGGCTGCCCATTTGCTACGATTATCATCACGCGCAATGGTTGGTGCCAGTATGTCTATTTCAGTCTGAATAGTGAAGTCATATAGGAGAGCGCATATCAATTCAAAGCAAGCTAATTTCGGCTTCTGGGGTGACATCCGGCTTCAAGTAAAAGGGATGCGCATTAAACACCAAATTTATGGGATTCAGGAGGATGCGCTCGGAACACGTGTTTATAACTTTCAAATATCTTATATATAAAGCTGAGTCTGTTGTCTGTTGTCTGTTTGTATGTTTTCTAATGTCTGTTTGTATGCTAGTCTGTCTGCTGCAACCGTACATTGGTTGCAAAAGCTGCGCGTCAGCCCACAACACGCAACGAACCAGCATCGCGCGCAGTCACTGTACTTTAACTAATGTTCTGTGAGAATATGAAGAAAGAATGGTGCGTAAGGTGGGTACGGTAGGCGCTCGAGCCAACATGTTGAAGGCAGTAAGCAGCCTCTTTCGTGCTAGGCCTCGTTTGCGGTGTACAACTGTCACATGTGCTTATAATAGCTACATCTCCGACATCCGGCAAGTTACATATGGTGAAGATAACACAGGCCCACTGTCGCATACAACTTGCTTAGACGTCGGGCCAGTTTACAAGTGGAGTGATTTTTCGCAAACTGAAAAACCAACAGACATCTGTTGATATTTCACTGTTTACAAATATCAAGGAGCTCTTGGTGGTATTGCGGACATTTCGCAGATGTTGAAAATATCCAAATTTTCGGACTTTTGCTAATTTAATCGGCACAAGTGTGTGCCATTTCATCAGCCAGAGCACCAAATGCCACGGCACCAAATGATTTCTATGCGAAAGGAAACCACCGGGTGAGCAACAAGTAAACAGCAAAAAACAGAGTTTTGACGAAAACAGCTCAAAATGCAAGTAATTACGAAAATGAGAAAAAAGAACAATAGCATTAGATTGGCAGCATAAACGATGGCATGCTAATCGAAGTCAGCTCACCTTATCTAAGTTCCAGAGCAAATGACAGAAAAAATGACAGAAGGAAAAAGGGTAGCTATGCACCTCACGAATGCGCGCTATCAGCTGTTGTTAGCTATGGCAGTTGACTTGCATTTCAAACGTTCTCATGCTACAGTCTGCCCCAATCCTAACCAGGCCAAATTTGGCATGGCGGGAGTCCGCGTCGCTAGGGTTTCGCTGTCACGCCCACGGTCTGCTTCCCTGCCTTCTCTTCAGTCCTTTGGCTCTCTCCAACAGCGCGCGTATGCAGCGCAGACCGCTAGCGCTGCGAGCGCGCAAATGTACGCCGACGCTTCGGCCTGATCCCGGTTGGGTAGATTGTATACTATCATATGAACAATAACTACGGCTCAAGGCGTACTAGACGTTAATCTTGTGCTGGTCCCAAGATCTGTCTGTGTCTCCGCGCAAGACGCACTATTTTTCGACTGCCCACATGATCGACATAGCTTGTTGTGACGGTTGCGATGCACGAGTTACGTTGGATTATACCTTGCCCGGAAGACATCGAATACGCGGGTCAGATTCAGAAATTTTGACCTGTTTTGATGCGTGCTCTGAGCAGAGGGTATTTATCAATCTCCGGTACTGCCATACTTGGTTCTCCTGATCCACTTGACTTGCTTGATTCGCTTGATCCGTTTCGTACAAAACGCAAGTCACTAATTTGCATTTGGCGTCGCGTACAGCAAATTTGCGTAACAATACGAAATTTCTTTTTACCTACGCGGCGCCAAACGATAAACTGCTGTGTGCGCGCGTTTTGCACAAGGCGGATCAAGCGGATCAAGTGGATCAAGAGGATCAAGTATGGCGGGTGCCCCCCGCTAGCTGTTCGGGCACTTTCCATTGTTATATAGCCCGGACAGGCGAGAGGGCCAAACTGTAATTCCTGTGATTTTATTTAGCATAGCCTAAACGAGGGTAGGGGACTATATGTCGTCAATAGCCTCCACCCCGCGCGGACATCAGAAATATAACGGATGTATATCCGTTATATTTCTGATGTGTGGAGCCGCGTACTTCGTCGCAGATGTCTGCGTGACCACCCACTTTCGGCAACATATAGTCCTCCATCCCCTGAAGGGGCAACAGACCCCGATATGTCGAGATCGGACAGTCGTGCCCGACATAGCCAAACTTGTCAGATCCTCTTGAACCAACGCAGTGTCCCAGGTGAGATCCAGATAGTATGATTGTGATGGAAATTTCCGATAATTGATGCGGATTATTCCAGCCTTCCATTTTATACCATTTAATATGTACTGTTTTCGTTAAGCCAAAAGCCAAATTTTTTGATACATTTCTGCATTTCTAACTTATCTCAATGCTACGCATCGTCGTACAATACAAAACATTCAACGAAATTACTGGTATTTGAAACAAATAGGCCCTTTGAGCGCTCTTAAGAAAAATGATCCTAATCCCTCTATCCTTCCTTGCGATTGTTGACGTGATCACCAAATGTGCATATAAATGCAAAAACTTTGCTCGATGACCGAAATGAAAGAAGAGAACAATAAAAAACGATGGGTTTCCATGTCTTTATCATAGACAAAGTTTACGCCAGTAGGCCTTCTGGATATGCGCCCGCTCGCGCTGCTGGCGTGTTGCTCTCCGCAGTAGGTTCCCAAACTATGAGAATATGTGCGGGAGATTGATAAATACCGCTCCAGGACATTATACAAGGAGGGTTCCTACTGACTCAAGATTTCGTGATTTCAGCTATTAAAAGATTGGTTTGTTCTCGGTGAGAGGACTGAAGTGCCGACGTAACGCCCTCCGAAGTGTTTTTGTATACGTTTTGGATCTCAGTTTTTTGGCTTGTTTTTAAAGAAGCCTTCTCATTGTCAGAAATATGGAGTTTCTTCACGCGAGCACGTCTGCTCAATGGTGGAGAGTGAGTTGTAAGATTATTCAGGTGCTGAATTTGCACTGTACTGCGTCTTAAAAATGCCCTCTCTTTTACGAGTGTTTAGTGGTGAGAAAGATACTTTAAATGATTCCAAAAGCATTGGAAGGCAAAAGCACGGCTAGGTAAGTCTGCTCTAGTGGGAAAAAGATTATTACCAGTAATAGTAATACGAATAGAAAGAACTTTTTTATCGGACTCCACTTACTGTCTTAAGGGTAACAAGACCGACGTCAGGTTGCTCATCGCCAATTGGATCTGACAAAAACGATACGTTTGCGAGCCTAGCCTTCGAACCTATAAGTCTTGACAGTCTTGACAACCTATAAGTCTCCACAAACAACGACCGAAGGCTCTTCTCAACGCTGCAGAGTACATTAACTACCAGGTGATCGCTCTGCAGGAAACTAAGCCATGAAAAAGGACGTGCGACAAAATGAGCGATGGAGCCTCATCGTTCGCGGTGAAAAATTTCACCACGATAGTAGCGATTGACGATCGCCAGTTTTGGCGACTACAGGTTGGATAAGTATTGTTTGACATGTAAACTCATGCCAGCAATCGATAGCTATCTAATGTGCAGTCGCCAAAACGCCAGTCGTGGCGATTGGCGATCGCCCGTCGCCATGCTATATTCCTCGAGGAGTATAGCGCCTGCCTGAGACTCAAAAAGAAGCATCCAGCTGGCGAGCCCAGAGCTTCGGGTCCATTCAATCAAAATCCTTCCTTCAGTGCTCGGCTATGCAGGAGAGACCTGACGCGACACTGCGGACCACGTCGAAAGCTCAACAACCCAGAAAGCTACTGTAGAATTGACGGACACGAGCAACCTCTTTTAGCAGTTTGTACTTAAAGGCAGCGTCCGGTCAGATTGACGACCTCCGGTTTATTGCCTTAATTGGCCCTACTCGTCGCCCTAAATGCGAATATAAGCCTTGGAGCGGGTGAAAACGAAGAAATCCGAGGTTTTCGGGAGCCCTTCCAGTGGCCTCCGGACGAGCACTCACATGTCCCTGGTCAGATGTCGCCGCCGGCTGTAAAGGGGTGTCCCTGTCGCCACTTCTGAGGCGGTTTTCTCGCTTCAGAAGCAAAGTGGAGCGATGCCACTTGGGCAAGACCTTGATCGGGGTAGGAGCTGTAGGAATCTGTGCTTTTCTTCAAATCATCGGACCTGCCCGGACGCTGCCTTTAAAGGCAGCGTCCAGGCAAGTCTGGACACATGGGGATCTCACGTGGATAGTAATTTTGGGGCCCTAACTAAGCTACGGCCCAACCTGCGCTCAGGTAGTGCTCTAACGGCTGAGATATTCCTCTCGGAACTGGACCCCGCGATCGTATTCGCATGGATTCATGGCAGTTTCGCGCCAGTATCCACGCTTTGCGCCATGAATCCATGCGGAATACGACCCAGGGTTGGATTTGGGGGAAATATCTCAGCCGTTAGAGCACTGCCTGAGTTGCCGCTTAGGCAGTGCCTTAGTTAGAGCCCCAAAAGTACTTTCCACGTAAAATCTGCATAGCTCCAGATCTGTCTGGAAGTGCCTTTAAGAAGTATTCCGTCTCCGCGATACAAAGGGTTCTCTGTGAAAGCGAAGTACCAAGAGGCCGGTCACTTCGTGGAAAGGACGCCAGAATCAATTGCTCGCAAAGCAGACCGTCTGTAGAAGGATGAACAACGGATGGAGCAGAGTTGTTCGTGGAACTGGTGAACCAGCTGAAAAATTAGCTTTACGATTCTTGCACTTGCTTGCGGACCACCGACAAGTAAGAAGTCTTGGATATATGTATAGCAAGGGATAGAGACAAATGGAAACCTACTCTAGTTCCATACGTCACGTGACAAGGCCATCCATATGAAAGTAGATCCCTGCTCCAGATGTGCTTACGTGTTGAATTGCGTATGGATTGGAATAATGATGATGTGCGTCTGAGGCCTATATAGACCCCGATGCATAGCGGTAATGCAAGTCAGCCCATACCACTGTCAACGTCCAGGTCGAGGCTTTATAGTTGATTTCGACCGCTTTCTTTGGTGGGATACATTTAGAATTCCTGTTATCATGTCTGTCATGCATTTCAACATCAAGTATGACTCATTTCTGAGCGGGTGTGATGCTTTTTGGGGCCGAATGAGCTCCTTGCATAGGTACGTGCTCTCCGCGTACCTGCTTCGATTTTCAATTCATGAACGCTTCAATAACACGACTTTGAACGCATACAATGAAATGAAAAATTAGCCCAACCAGTAACTTGCAGAACAATTAGGAATTCGTTTTTGCGCTGATAATTCGCAAATCTTTTAAAACCGTTAGCAATTTCTCTTGTCCGTTTTAATCTCTAATCAGTTTTTGAGAAATTGCTCCATAGATTGAATTAGAATTGGTCCAACCTAAAGATTTTTCAAAAGTAGTACTATGCCTCATTACTGACCTTCGCGCCTGCTAAAGCTTCCTCATCGATGTCGTCGTTTTTTCTCAGAAACTCTCTCTTTCTTCCTTTTTCATTCGAGGACCTCCTACCAGAGCTTTTCACCTTGCTTCTAGCCTGAAGCATCAAGGGTTCTGTATGATAAGTATTAGTAAGTAGTTGAGCTAGTTATGCAATGTGCAATGCCATGCAACGAACCATATTAAGTGGACTTCGATAAGAAAATGATGCACCTAGATTTAGCTAATGATTCGAAAGAGTGCAAACAGGGTAAACAATTGATCATTTTCACATCAACACTTACGGGAGAGCAGTTTTTGATCATGCTAACAAAATAATGGTCACAAATCGAAATGGCCAATCTAAACGAGTTGCGTACCATTAATCTGTACTTCATATTTGCTCAGCGCTTACGTGGCGAAGTTATGAGCCGTTAAATGGCCATTTTTGCCAAAAAAATGGTGCACGCCAAGGGCAAATTTGGCAGTATAGAGGCATGTCCGGCTTAATGCTAACGATGAGTCAAAACGTGCAGCGAGGTTACTTTGCATTTTTGATGCTAAAGGTGAGCTGAAAGTGCAATAATGTGCTAATTTCGCAATTTATATGTGCGATTTTTTCGCAATAGAACTGGTCATAACTTTGTCCATAAAGACGCTAAGCAGATATGGTATACAGATCCGTCTTTGAATGCTGTGTCTGGTAGGTAGCTTGCTTGGATTGACCACTTCAACTTCTGACCATTTAACTATAGGCTTCCCCGATTCGCTCAGTCATTCCAAAAGTTATGACGGTGATTTGACACGTGGAGCTTCCCAATATAATCGTTTATTTGCCGCCTGTAAATCTAAGAAATAAAGAAGTTTTTGAATGGTACCTAAAACTCGGCAAAAAACTGTGGATAGCTTTCTCGTCGTTTGCCAAAAATCTGGAAATTCAGCCAGAGTCTTCTTAGATGATGGCATCAATATTCTAAAATGCACCAATTAAAAGTGTGGAAGACTCAATAAACGCAAACCTAGCGAACAACAACCTATGCATATGACCGACCAGTTCAGATTCTGAAATACATTCTGGTCATTGAGCAACAGTATGTAACACTTGATTCAACTGGCTTGGCATTCGGAAAGGCGGGGCTTCGCGACCTAATTAAGGCTAGGTAATGATCAGAGAGTACTCGCGCGAGAGAGACGCAGGTGCGAGCGGCCTCAATTAGCCCACATAGCCCCCCCCCTGATGATGCCAAGCCATTTGAATCAAAGATTAGTTGCGACAACTAATGAGCTTGCAAATGTTGCTCACGTAAGGCTCCAGCTCGTCTTATTGAGCTGATTACAAATCTACCTTCCAAATCTAACTGCTGCGCGGCTCTCTGGAAGAAGTTGCGATGAAAGTTGTGAATTTATTAGGCTTTAATGCGTAAGTTAAAAACCAGCTTTGGAGTACATATGCACCAACCTAATATCTTGTTTCACCCATATGTGACAGTACCCGTCCCACCAAACTCGATTAGTTGATAAAGGTGTTTAATCTTATCTACATGAACTGATTTCAGCTCAAACATACATCGCACGCCAAAAGATCAATTTTATCAACCTACAACCTAACCTACAACAGCAGTCATGAATGTAGATGTAAAAATTCAGAGAGTTTTTGCTTATTTCATTTGGGATATATTATATTTGACTGGCGTCAACACTCTAAAAAAATCGTGAATTTAGTCAACTCGGTGGCTCCTCCTCTGGTAGACACAGTTTGTAAAGATAGAACGCGGATCGTTCTTTAATTGTTCAATTACTTTTGGGAAGCTCGCCAAAGAAGCGTTACCACAAATTGCGCAGTCATAGAATAAGATTTCTATCGATCTTATCAAATGGTCAAAGTTTATGATAATCGAGCAGTTTCAGATGATTCATTTTGGGTTTTTTGAAATTAAGGAAGTGTTGCCATGCTGAATGCTTTTTTCTAGAATTATACCTCTTCGCTGCGCTGTTTAATTAGTACACATTCGCTTATTAGAAAATATAGGTTGTGAAACATATGCTACTGAGTGTTGCCCAAACTGCGCAGTTTCTGAGTTTCTGGAACGGTTATCCAAAATCACAAAAGTTTGATACTTTCCGTTTTTATCTCTTGTCTGCCGCGAAGTCGCAAAGCGCCACAGTTAAAATTGTTAATTCTTCCCAAATCAGGGCAAAAGTTCATAAAAATAAAAAAACTGCAATCCTTTTGAAAATTGTGCGAACGGACGAAGTTTTGAAGCAAATAATATTTTGCTCAACGGTAACAAGTTTTCTGGGTGTCTATTAGGTGGTCCCAAAAGTTTTGTCGATTTTTCAGACCACTATAAAACCATGCACAATGAAGAAATGAATGAGTTATAAAATGCATTCGATGCAGCTTTCCTTCTCCTTGTGGTTACATTTTCTAACCACAGTCCTGTATGCTTTTTTAATAATTGCTAAAATTCTTCACCCGTCATTTTTATCTGCTCAAACTTCGGCTAATTTTTGAAAATTTCGTTTCAAAGTTTCTGAAAAGGTTAAGCATGGCCCAAATAGAGCATTTCTCGGGCTATATATTAGGTTGATGCAAAAATAAGCGTTTTTCCATTTTTCAGTTTAACTTGCTATAACTTTCTATAGAAACTACATTTTGAAATTTGATCAAGATCATCAGATGCAGCAAACCTTTCGCAATACAGCGCACATTAAACTATACTCATATCTCATACGGGCAGAAAAATATGGGTTGAAAAACAAAAAAGTTTTTTCTGAAGCCTTGTCTTTGACTAAACATAACTACTTTCATACTTTGTTATTATAATTTATAAGCAGCCTATCTTGTAGCCGCAAGCCAGTAGTACAAATATATATGGAAAGGGCTTGGAGAAAAAGAATTAGCGAAGAGGGAAAAATCGAAATTCAAAAATATCAACTTTTTCAGCATTTTTTCAGTAGGCCTCAAAATCTTGAAGTATAGAATTTTCTCAATTTCTGCGTATTAAACAGCTAAAGGTCTTTGCTAAAACTATCAACAGGACCTCGCGCTTACAGAGATGAGCAAAGTTTGAGTTGTAGGCTATAAAATGACCACAACCATTAACCATGTTAAGCCGCCGATATCTCACTTAAAATAACTTCAAAAAATATGATTGAGTATGCATGATGTAGACAATTTCACTACATATAGCGGCCAAATTTTCAAAAACGCACCTCCGTTTGCGCTCAAATTCTGGCCAGAAAAACGAATGCAACGAAAATCCGGTTCTGAGTGCGATTATTTGAAGCTTATAAGTTCTTAACAGAGTGGGACAGAAGTCCCTTTCAAACATCGTTAGGTAGAGCATGTGAAGAGCTTTCTAACAATTTGCTGAAACCTTTCAAAGAAAGAAGTTCGATAGAGAAAAAAGTTGTCTGTAAAAAGTCTCAGGAAAACGCTCATTATTTTTGCATTAACCTGATATTAACATTTTTAGATTTTCATGATGTGCTGCTTTTAGCTCTACTAAATTATTTGTTCGAAGGTCTCGATTTTTGGCAAAGTCATGAAAACGCAACTGCAGCAAAAACATGGAAACTCTTGAAGTTTTTGCGAATTAAAACTTGTTTGTTTTTGATTATTATTTATGCAAACAATCTAAGTTTGATTTGCTTCAAAAAATCAGCTTTTGGAAGTTTCGGTACTTTCACGTGTTAAACGTAATCAAAAAGTCGCGGTTTTTCTTAAATAAATAATTGTTACGGACTCACAAAAATGCCCTATGTAATCTAAATTAGGTACAATGTAGCCAAAGGTTTGCTTTACTTAAAGGTTACCAGCGCTCTTTGGAAATGTCAAGATAAAAATTTTCAAAATTCAGAAACGTTTGGCTTTACTGTTGAGCTGCTCAAAAAGCTATGGCTATGGCATCGCAAAGATAGGGTTAATCAAAACGCAAATATAGCTGTAAGAAGGAAGATGAAAATCTGAATCGGATGGTGCCTAGACCGTTTATGGATTAGTGTTCTGTGAGTTTTAGTGAGTGATGAAAAAAACCGACAGAACATTCTAGACAATTCAATATTTACAGATACACAAGCTGATTTAGAACATTGTTAAGGTTTAAATTCGTAAATTTACACTATTGTTTTTTCTCTTCCCCGCTTCGCTGGAAGTCATTTTCAGAAAAATTCTGGTTTTTCACCTCTCTATTAAAAAATCACTTTTCTCTCAAATTAATTCTACACATCATCTCTTATCAAGCAAATTTTAACTGCAAAAAGTTAATGTAACATCGTCATTCTCCACACGAAAGATCTTTGCTGCGTGTTGCAGGAAAGTATACGGCGCCGAGGCATGCCGCATTTGATGTCCAAAGCGCTCCTTTGTTCGCGGGCACACAGGGAATGTCCGTTCCCCAAGTAAGCGTGGAGTGGTTGTCGCACCTAGCTGCAGCAGGAGCGCTCAGCAGAGTCTGCCTTTGATCCAGCTGTTCGTTCCAGTGCGACGTCTCCCTGCCAATTTTTGAAAGGCTCGAAAGGGCCAATTCAAGTGTGTTCTGATAATTTTGGGAATCCCAAAAGAGTAATTTCATGTTTTTTAAATGCCCATTTGAAGAGAAACAGTGCCAAAAATCAAGCCACAACTTCAAGGTACATCAACTAACAAGCAACTCAACGATTATCTTATCGACCATCAACTTTTCCCAAACAAGCGGTGATGGTGATGTTTGATATATACAGTCATTTTTTTCCAAATGAGGGGGTGGTGTGGTTGATACAGGGCCCGCGTTAAATGAGCTTGTCGGCCAAACCCGGCTCTTCGTTCATTGGTGGAGACGCAAAATGCCAATTCACAAAACTTCTGTGATGTCAACTAAATGAAACTTTAATAATATCAGTTGTTCCTAAAGTCCTGTCGAATCTGCAGCTGTCTGATTTGAATTATTAGGTTGTCTCAAAAGTTCTGTCGTTCCATTTTTGAAAATTTGTAAGTTTGCGTTATCTCAACGGATTTGCATCCTTTTGATTTTATTTGAAAGCGTATGTCTCTCGCTTTCGTTTATTTACTTTCCTTTCTAGCTTCTGATACACACTGAATGCAGAGATAAAAATGGAAAAAGAAGACCAGATAAACTTTCATCATTTTTTGTTAGGTCGCCAAAAACCTGTTCCGCTGCGAAAAATTCTAGAAACGTAATTACATAAGTTTTATGACCTACTCTTTTCAACTGTGAAAAGTTTGTGCTGTTTGAATGTGTCTGTGAAAAGTTACGATTTTCAAGAAAAGTGACAAATTAATTAGTTTCGGCATTTTCTGTAGTAAAGTCGAAATTCGTAACTTTTCAAAGAGACGTCCAAACAGCACAAATTCTTCACAGTTGTAAAGAGTAGGTCAAAAAACCTGTGCACTTTGTTTTAAGAATTTTTTGCAGCGGTACAGGTTTTTGGCGACCTAACTCAATATGATCAAAGTTTATATGGTCTTCTTTTTCCATTTTTATCTCTGTATTCAGTTTGTATTAGAAGCTAGAAAGAAAAGTATTCGAAAGCGAAAAACTTAATCTTTCAACTATAATTACAAGGATGCAAACCCGTTGAGATAGCGCAAAGTTACAAATTTTGAAAATGAAACGACAGAACTTTCGGGACAACCTAATATTAAAATTTTTAAATACAACTTTCTTCACCAATTCAAATTCTGTTGGATTAAAGCAGATTTCTTCTCTGATAAAGTTCACAGTTTTCAAGTTTCTACACTATCAAAGGGCCCATATAAGGAAAGGCAGACACATTTATTTGAAATCAGTAAATAGCCTATACTAAAAAATTATATAGTGACGCAGCTATGTGGGATTAAAAGGCTTCTACCACTACACCGCTTGCCACTAAGAGTTTTCACTTAAGTAACCTAAAGTAATGCGATTTTCTTCGTGGGACTTTAATTGAGCACGACAGCATTTTGGCAATTTTGTTTTGGGATCGAAATTTCTCAAAAACGGAGTATCTCACTAAAATTCAGCAAGCTTCAAAAAAAGAAGAGAGATATTCCAAAAGTGTTTATAGTAAGCAACAAGTGCAGTAGTTTTTGAAAAACAGCCGCATTGAACAAAATGCGACTAAAAATACAGAACTTTTAGAAAAGGCAGGTATCAACAACTTGTATTCGTTGCTAAAACAAAAGGTAGAAATGTTCAATTTTACTCATTTTTAAGTGTATATCTTGTCGATTTTTCACTATCTTCCTGTTTTGGAGAACTTGTTTACACCTGTAAGAACAATTTGGCTTAATTTTGAAGTGGCGTAGGAAGATAGGAAAAAGCGCGATTTTTCTTATTGAATTCCATCTATTTAGATGGAAGAGTTGTGTTAGGCTTCGCGACTCGAAGCAATCCATATGTGGATGCAGATCATTTATTTGCTTAAGTATAACCTAAATGCCTATGTTTCATCTAGCACCAGCAAATTTTTGAGGGAGAGAGAGGTAGCGGGCGCTAAGGGACGCATTTTCTGAGTGGAGAAAGATGCCTCGAAACAATTTGTGAAAAACTTTTCGATTTCATCTTCGGCAAACTCTTATTGCCGTATTCATGAGTCTGCAATGAAGACAGCGGGATCTGTCCATTATTAGCAGTAAGTGAATGAAGCTTATCCTCCTTAAAATAGATATTGATAGCAAGATCAACAGCTCAACATTTATTTAGAAAGGGTAAAGCAGTTATATTCGAACTTGACCTCCTAGCAGAACTTTTTGCACGCTTCTTTCCATGTGAGGTTCTTCATCTTCTTAAATGCGTTACTGTAGAATAGAAAGCGTAGCAAAAACAAGTGCTTCTTACTTCTCTATGATTTTGCTTGATTGTCTCGTCGGTTTTCTTGATTATCGCACAGAATTCCTTTATTTTGCCTTTCTTGCATTCATTTTGTATGTCCTTGAAAGTGAGATTACCTTTACCAATTCACAAAGCAGATGTTGTACAATAAACACACCTTGCAGTCAACCTTTTTCTCAGGAATCAGTTTTGTGAAGTAAGGGCACACACCGCAGAAACCCTTGATGAACTCTTCATCACATGTAGCGATTGCGAAGATGCTGAGAAGCAGGAGGGTAAGAAGCAGCTTCATAATTCACAGCTTCTGCTTTTGAAAGGTGTTTTATAATAATGCACTGCCATTCTGTTGAAAGCGTGTGAAATTGTTGCTGAATTATATTCCTGCTAAAAGCCAAAGGGACAAGATAGAGTGTGAGAGCAGCGGACGAAAAACACTTAAAGTTGACAGAATTTCTGATAGCTATCATCACACAAACGTCAATTTCAGTAGCACATAGTCCTAATTCTAATGTACGCTGCCTGTGCAACAAACATGGTAATAGAATAGTTTCGAATGACACTATTCTGTGTTAAAACTACGCCGTAATTGTTAGATAACAAAAAGGCAAGATGTAGCTTTGAACTGCAGCTTTCCCATGGTTGCAAATCGTCTTACGTGGCCTGGAAAGCTCGCTGAGCTGCTGGAATAGTACGTCAACGACTGATTTGGACGAAATAAATTTTTGAATACTTCTACCTTTTATTTTTGCGAATAAATTCTGGAACTTTCCCGTTATCCAAATTTCTTTCCTCAACTTCACAGGAAAAATGTCAACCTTCTGTCACCAAGAGCCAGAAACAAATGACATATCAGTTTATCAGGTTTCGAGAAAAACTTGTGTTAATTTCCGCCATCGTAAATTCAAAACGTTTCTAATCAGTAATAAGTCCATTCTTATTTAACAAATCCAAAAGTGACCTTTAACACTACAATGTCATCCGGCTTTTAATGAACGAATCAATTGCACACAAAAAAGTTTTTTCGCTTTTTCGTTCAAAAAAAGAAAAAAGCGGTATCGCGTTGTTTTGACTCGCCATTTGTTTACTTTCCTGTCTAAATTTGTATGGCGAAAGCACTAAGCAGAAAGATTGTGATTGACACTTTTTTAAGTTCCTGCCGCTTCTAACCCAAAAGTCAGGCTGTAATAAAGTGTATTGTTAGAAATCTGTAAGGCACAGAAGGTAAACCGAAACTCAATTTTATCCTGTTAAAGGCCTCGGTCAATGGAAAATAACAACTAAATTTTCAGCAATAGGCTGTTACGAGAATTCTTTTCTGATTTTTTGCTGTCTTGTGTCCAATGCACAGGGCCTGGCACCAGCTGGAACGGGGCAAGCTGGATATCGTTTTTGGGGCAAAAAGCAAAGGGGGTTTCGTTTTTGTGGGCGAAGACATACGGAAAATTGGCGGCGGCGACCTTTTTTTTTTTTTTTTTTTTTTTTTTTAGTCGACGTTTCGTTTTTTGGGGGATTTTGGGGATTTTTTTAGGATTTTAGGGGGGATATCGTTGAGGATCAAAGGGGACTTCGTAAAATTTCCCAAAAGTCAAGGGGGACTTCGTAAAAATTGGCAAATTTCAAAGGGGACTTCGTTTTCAAAATTCCCTGGTGCCAGCTCGTGCCGAGCCCTGCCAATGCAGCTATCAAGGAATCGTGCATTTATTGACAACATTAACATCTTTTGAGGTGTCTGTCTTTGCTCTTTCTAATGCTCGCTGAATCGCGGTGAATCTCCTTCTACCTATGTTCAAAACCAAAACACAGGTTTCCAAAATCCGTCCGTGAAAAGGAATGTATTGTAAATGTAACTCTCTGAATTAATATAGTTGTAATGTGCAAGAGTACATTTTTAGATTAGCCGTGAAAACAATGTGAATTTTTCTAGACTTTCCTATCTAAAAGGAGTTTCCTTGGATAGCATTTCAGTCATTTCTCTAAAAAACCATAGTGACCAAGCTATAATCACTCTTGTCACTTTGGTCCACCTAGCATAAACTTACCGTAAAGTCGCCAGATATCGGCCACTTTTAACGACCATTAGCAGGTGTAAAGCACTAAAGAAATAAATTTGTGCGGTAATCATAAAATTCGACGAGATTACCAAAAAATCTACAGAGAAATAAACATTCACCTGCTAATTTTACTTCCTTCTTTATCATAACGCTTTTTGAACTCAGACACCGCCGGATCACTTGGAGAAGTCCCGTAGTCCCGTTCCGCAAGCGTGCTGCTTAAGTTCCGAAGAATGCGAACCACAAAAGCAAAAGGGAACAAAGAGGTTTGAACCTTGACTCATTATTATCCTCTGCACTACGGACCACATGTTGGATGATGCACTCTAGTTGTTAGGCAACATATTAGGTTGTTACATAAGTCTTGTTACACTTAACTTCTAACGGCGATAAATCAAGCACCTCATATTCTTTCCAGGGTTTCAGGATATCATTCCATAAAGCAAAGCAAGCTCTACAAGACAGTTTCAAAAGTTCGTACCAATTTCGAACCACTGTGACTTTGCATCCAGAATCTGAGTCGTAGTGAAGGCCTCGAAAATTGCGAAAAATTCATATCTTTGCTCAGAAATATCCTACGAATCTTCAGCTTGCTCATAAAAATTGCCCACTATATCAAACACTCACATGTACCGTTGCTGTATATTTTCCTCATCTAGGAATGCGAGAAAAAGAAGAATTTTCGGTTTTCACAAAAACGAAGCTCCGTTGCTTCTATTCATGTAGATGTATACTACAAGCTCTCAGAAGTATAACCGTAAATTTTCAGCTCTCCAGAAGCCCTAGGTTTCGAAAATTACCTAATTTAGCGTTAAACACCCGAGTGAGAGAAACTAAACTTGGTATTTTTCGAAAACTAGGGCTTATGTAAAGCTGAAAATTCACGGTTATAGTTTTAAGAGCTTGTAGTGTACAGCTACATGAATAGAAACAACACAGCTTTGCTTTTGTAAAAACTAAAATTTTTTTCTTTCTCTGGATTACGTGACGAAAATAAATACAGGAACGGTACATATGAATCTTATAAAGCTGAATGTCTGTTTGTCTGTCTGTCTGTATGTCTGTATGTACGTATGTTCCGAATAGAAAATTCCATTTCTGAACCGATCGGGACCAAACTTGGCACACATACACTTCGGGCCCCGGCGGGTGTCATAGGCTACTAGTAGCCTATGACACCCGCCGGGGCCCGAAGTGTATGTGTGCCAAGTTTGGTCCGGATCTGTTGAGAATTGGAATTTTCTATTCAGAACATACGGCGGAGCCGGGTAAGCCAGCTAGTATGTGATATAGTGGGCAATTTTCATGAGCAAGTTGGAGATGCGGAGGATTCTTTTCTGATCAAAGATATGAATTTTTCTCAATTTTTTGAGCCTTCAATGCGACTCATATTCCGGATGCAAATTTACGGTGGGTCGGAGCTGGTGCGAACTTTTGCATACTTTCTTGTAGAGCTTGCTTTGCTCTATCGAACGGTACCCTGTGTTGATGATTTATATATCATCAACTTCAATAATTCTATAGTCCTAATAGCTCACGGGTATTCCCCAAAGGCTACATATCCCAACCGCTTATATTTAAGTGCCGAATCACTCACCAGTGAGTGGCACCTATCTTCCAGGGGCCGCGCCAAGCCGCGGCATCCTCTTTCTTGCATATATTTCCTGGACAGTCTGATTGTGCACGGGTCAGCTCCGCCTTACTAGCTATATAAGGAGCCCCCGAATGTATTAGAGGTTGCTCCCCCGGTTCATACCGGGTTCGTCTGTGGATAAATTATTATCAACACCACTATCGTCTACGACACTTGGTTCCCACCAAATTGGTGCATCGACCAGTGAAGCTACCTCGTATTCTATCTGCAACCGGAGGAATCGAGGCCAGAAGACCCGCGTGGCAGGAAGACAACCAACCGACTATCTGAAAATTCCTGTGTATCCTTTTCGTAAGAGATCCAGGGAGGTGTAAGAAAAATCGGAAGGCTACCACTGACCATCTGAAAATTTCTGTGTATCCTTTTCGTAAGTGATCCAGAAAGGTGTAAGAGAAATCAGTAGGTAGCACATAATCACACTAATACGTGAAACTTTCTGTGAATCCTTTCCGTAAGCGATCCAGAGGGTCGAACAAATTTTGTGAGTGCAGCACATAACCACATAAGACCGTGAAACTTTCTGTGAATCCTTTTCGTAAGTGATCCAGAGAGCGGAACAAATTTTTGTGGGTGCAATTTTCCAATCGATCTCATAGATCTCTCGCGAATCCTATCCAAGGACCGGAGATCAATACATTGAGATTTGAAAGGAAGGCAACTTGAGTCACAGGAGCTCATTTTGCCAAAAAAGTCAAAGTTCGACCAAGAACTCTTGACTTAAAGGATTGAAACCCAATCCTTATCTGGTCAAGGTCCAAGCCACCTTACCAGTCAGCACAGCGTCCAAGCCAACCAGGCACGCTTGCTCATCAGAGATCATCACCCAGCTGTCTCTATTCAACAACACCACTAACGAGCCTGCAAATTTGCGAAAACCTCCCTACTTGCACATTGAAGAAACAGCAAAGCAACCAACTTGCTGTAGGACAAAACGAATAGAAGTCGGAATTGAATCTCGAAGATGGCCGCACTTCAACTTTTCAAAATCAGGATCAACAATGCCTGCAAACTCGTAAAATCGCACGAGTCACAAATCAATGACATTGATGTTCCCTTCACATTTCCTGCGATAAAAGAACAATGTGAGCTGTACATTAAAGAGAAGACAGGAGTAATAACTAATCTCCTAAATTCTTTGCATAACGCAATGAAGCTCCAAGAAACGCAAACCAGTGCCGCTATGGAGTACATCAACACAAGGAATGATGAGAAAGAAAGGGAAAAGCTAATGACAGAACTCAGCAAGCACTTACAGCTTGAATCATTTGATCTAGAAGTGGTTGTAGTGGAATGGCAGACTAGGATACAGTTCAGACAGCATGAACTGAGGGAGCAAATGACACTTTTGCATACGCCTCCTCCTAGTATTCCAAGTCAGCCAGACAGCGAGATAGGAAGAAGCTCAACAAAGGATCGAAGTAAACGCCAGATCAATATCCGGAAACCGCTTCTAGAGATTCCTACATTCTCTGGAAACTTCAGAGAGTTCAACAGTTTTTGGACAGTGTTCGAATCACTCATTCACTGCGACGAAGACCTATCGGATGGCGACAAATTCCTTTTTCTGAAGCAAGCGCTCAAAGGAAAAGCTGCTGCTGCTCTGAACTGCATCCCTGTCGTTGGAAACAAATACAACACAGCCGTAGACATCCTGAAGAAGCACTTTGATCGCTCTGCCAGCATGGCAGATATACTCATCAATGAAATCGAGCGACTTGAAGGAGCAAAAGACAATCCCGAAAGTTGCCGAGAAACTTTCGAAGCAGTCAATTCGCGGATCATTCACCTAGAACAAACCGGAATGAAGATGAGCGCAGACAGAATTTGGCGCCGACTAATCCTGTCGAAATTTCCTGAAGCCATCTGCGCAACCGTCATACAGAAGGAAACCGTAGTTGGCGATCACTTTGATGTTTCGGAAATCCTAGACGCGATAGATGACATCATCTCTCTTCGGGAAACGACCGCACTAACGATGAAGACACTGCTTCCAAGCACTTCACATACGAGCGGCCATCAGGACACAGATAATGATTCGGAATGGGAAAAGGAGAGAGGAAATCTCGAGCAGTCTCCATTTCCTACGAGCAGCAATCATCATTTGCAAGTCTCTAGGATACAGCGAAGAACCAACTCAAATCATCGAAAAGCAAATGAAGTACACGTCGCACGAAGCCTGTCGTACAGAACCGAAGTCTGCAGCTCAAGCAAAGAACTACCCGTCGTGCGCCAAAGCGTACTCCAAATGGCGTCGGCAATGATATTCAACGAGGAACATTGGGATTATCAACCACAACAATACTGATTGACTCTGGCGCCCAGCGAAGCTTCATCAAATCAAAACTCAGTAAAGAGCTTAAGCTGCCGGTCATCCAAACGACGTCATTCACCGCATCAGGAATGGGAGAACTGAAAGAGACATTCAGCTCCAGTGAAGTACAAATTACTTTGAAAAACCTTCACAACGCACAGAAGCTGAAGAAGATATCAGTGCACACGAAAGAGAAGTTGACTGCCAAATTACATACAGCACATCTCACAGATGCAGATGTCCGCTTCATTTCCAGCAGAAACATGACGATAGCTCAAGATACGCTCACCCGAATAAGCGTCTCACCCGATCTCATTATTGGACAAGATCTTCTTAGTTTCGTCACTCACAACAAAACAGTGCTTAAGCTTCCTTCGGGACTCATCTTAACCCCAACCATCTTTGGATATGTCATATCCGGTACAAGCCGTACCATCGTAAGCACAGAGATCGTTGGCACTTTTGGTTGTACATCAACGATGCAGGAAGTTTCCAAATCCGCCCCTCATCCTCAACGACACGCCAAATGGCCAACGACAAGGAAAACGGGCACCAATTTCAACGAAAGCAGTAAACGTGCAATCAACAGGAGAATCTACCATGCGCAAGCTGAAGTAACATCTCAAAAGGCAACGAAGTTGTTACCGAAAAAGAGGAAAAGCCGGAAAGCTGCTTTCAACAGCGAAGCTAAAGCAGACAGACAACGTTGGCTGACCAAAGTTCGCTGTATATTAGGCTCTTCTAGTTCCAGCTCCAATACGAGGAGTGCGAATGGAGCTCTTGCCAGAACACCTAAACCGACGTCACAAGCTAAGATAATGATGACGGTCATGCCGAAGATCACATATCACGAACATCTGATCACGGAAACGCCGGCTATTACGAAGACATTCACCGACAACGATTCTGTTAACTCAAAATCGACGAGAGCGGATCCGACGAGGAAGAAGAGACGACGACGAAAGGCGAATCCATACTACGGAACAGCAACGAGCAACCACTACAACTGTTCACCGTAAACTCTCTTCCGTCCGTAGCCTCCATTAGGATGTCTCAGTCTACATAATTCTATTCATTTGTCGTATTTGTGCCTACCAGATTAACTTCTTGCTTGCTCGCCCGGAGTGTTGATGATCTATGAATCATCAACCTCGACAACCAATCTAATAGCTTACACTCATGAACACAGCTATATCTCAATTTCTAAGTACAAACGCTTTTAGGAGGTTTTGATTGTATTTATCTATTTACATTCTAACACATTTCGCCTCCTCCTTGCTCGCCCGGAGTGTTGATGATTTATGTATCATCAACTTCAATAATTCTATAATCCTAATAGCTCACGGGTATTCCCCAAAGGCTACATATCCCAACCGCTTATATTTAAGTGCCGAATCACTCACCAGTGAGTGGCACCTATCTTCCAGGGGCCGCGCCAAGCCGCGGCATCCTCTTTCTTGCATATATTTCCTGGACAGTCTGATTGTGCACGGGTCAGCTCCGCCTTACTAGCTATATAAGGAGCCCCCGAATGTATTAGAGGTTGCTCCCCCGGTTCATACCGGGTTCGTCTGTGGATAAATTATTATCGACACCACTATCGTCTACGAAACTTGGTTCCCACCAAACCCTGGAGCCCTATTAAAGTTATGAAGTTCACTACTTATCGTCGTAAGAAATTAAAGTGTAACAAGACTTACGTAACAACCTAATAATACGACAACACATTCAAAAACCGCGAAGGTACTGGTATATCGAAGTGTTGGTACTGCAGAATCGTTGGCATTCTTGGCAGTTCCGCAGCGCTTTGTGAAAAGTACTGCAAATTCCCGTTTTCAACCAATCTGACGTGTAAATCTTGCAAAAGCTCCCATTTTCAGTGTTTACATTTTTGCAGAGTAAGCAAAATTCTGCGGAAACGCTGCAAATTTTGCTTGTCCTTCGGAAGAGTAAATTCTGTGAAAAGATGAAGAAGCTTATATAAAACGAAACCTGCAGCCACTTTTGCAAGGTATAGTCAAATCACGTTTAAAACCAGCTGTTACTTTCCCCCAAATGTGATACAGTGAACTTTGTTCCTTGTTTAAAAGAACGGCATCTATATTCTACTTTTCTTTTCTTTTTCTGCTTCTTCCGCAGAGTTTATATGCGTAGATTATGGTAGTCTTACTTTGTGTGTTTCATTCGAACCGCTAAGATGTGTGTGTGCCTGTCGTCATGTATCTATCTGTCCGTACTTTTCGGATAAAAAATTTTGTGAGCCTATCCGGACCAAAACTTTCATGTCGACACGGGCTGGGCTGGCGTCCCATAGAAAACCTACTTTCCTAGTTGAGCTAATGATCTCCTGAAGCAAGTGTCAGCAAGAAGCTGGGATGCAATGCCGTTTTCAGGATTATCTGCTCCTCTCATTGATTTTATAAATTTCTTTTCGAAATTTGAGGCTTGTACGGGAGGGTGCATGTTGGCTACTAAAAAAATAAATTGCTGCAGGAAGCTAGCATATAGAAGTAGGAAAGGGACAGGGAAAGGTTATACAAAACTTGTACAGAATGATACAGTCAGTGTCATATAAGGCTAACCTGAATTTTTAAAAAATTCACAAATTATTTTAATTATTTACAAAAATAAACAAGTCGTTTGCACATTTTTATAACTCATAGGTGAGTTTTGAATCGCACCCATTCTCGGTGGGGGGGGGGGGGCGGGGGGGGGCGCCACTGGTATGGTGGGAGGAAAGAAACGATAATTTTCCTTTGAGAGAAGTGGTTTAAATAAGAGAGAAATGCTAAAATTCGTTTGCAAAAGTTAAAGGTAGGAGTATTCAAAAAATTATTTCGTTTAATTTCGATGAAGCACTATTCCAGCAGCTCAGCAAGCCTTTTAGGCCATGGAGGACGATTTGCAACCAAGAGAAAGCTGCATTCCAGATTGACGGTTGGAAGGCGGCCGCTCGCACCCACGACACAGTCTGCGTCTCTCTCGCGCCCGTGCTCTCTAATTATTTTCTAACCTTGATTAGGTCATAAGGCCCCCGCCTTCCAGTCGCCAATCCAGTTGAATCAAAGGTTATTTGTTTTCGTACTCTTATCTAGGCTGTATTTGTTGTCACTGCAGCATGTTTCATTGGTACAGCACGCCTTTTAGTCATATTAGTAAAGTGAAAGACCGCTGTGAACAATGAACAGCTCGCTGTGAGTTCTTCTCGCCTTGTTTCCAAGCAGGCAATAACGAAGCTGATTGCAGCATAAAAACAAAGAAGCAAAAAACGGCTTTTAGCATAAGATTTGCACAAGCAGTGTACATCTCAACAATGGTCATGTAACGTATGAAATGATTGTGGTTGTCAGAAATTCTGTCCTCACCACTTTGGATGTTTTTTATACGTCATTAGATGATGACAGAAAACCAATTTCCATTAGCTTGTCAAAGCTTCTAAAATATTCAATGCCCCTTTATAAGTGACTTGGAAAAATCAAACACTGCATTATGAGACTGCTTCTCACCCTGCTGCTCCTCAGCATCTCTGCAGTAACATGTGATGTAATCTTTTATCTGACACACATACTGAGATGTGTCAAGAGATGTGTACCTATTTCAAGAAAAAGAATCCTAATAAAAAATTGCAGATAGAGTATGTTTATTGTACGATCTCTGCTTTGTGAGCGTTAATTATTTTCATTTTTAAGGAACTAAACCAAGAATGCAAGAAAGGCCTTCAAGAACTAGCAAAATGGTGTGCGGAAATGAAAAAAAAAACTCAGCAAAAAGGACAGAAGTAGGATGATAGGGGTAAGCATATTCGTCCTTTAGTTTTTTGTTTAATTTCGTGCTTCAAAGTAACGCATTTAAGCACTTGATGAATTACACATGGAACAATGCCTGCAACTTATTCTGTAATGCATAAGTGTTACATTGGGTGCAAACAGCTTTAACTTCGCTGAATAAATGATGTCGAATTGGAATTCCGGTAGATATAAAAGTACGTAAATGACACTAGCTGTATCATTCTGCTCAACTTTCATACAACCTTTCCTTGCTCCTCTCCTACTTTTATATGCTAGCCGCAGCAATTTTTTTTTAATAGCCAGCATGCACCCCATCCTCTTTCTCGTACAAGCCCCAAATTTCGAAAAGAAATTTATAAAATCAATGAGAGGAGCAGATAATCTTGGAAGTGAGCATTGCCTCCCAGCTTCTCGCTGACACTTGCTTCGGTAGATCATTAGCTTAACTACGAAAGTAGGTTTTCTGTAGGATGCCCGCCAGCCCGTGTGGACATGAAAGCTTTGGTCCGGATAGTCCCACAAAACCTTTCTATCCGATGCCAACTGCTGATCCCAATAAGTATTAGGTTGTGTAACAAATTCGTTTGCATTTTTTTTCAATTTTCTCTCAACATTTTGCAAAGCGTTTGGCAAAATATGATAATATGCGTTAGTATGCGTTTGAAAACTCTAAGTCGGCTCTACCAAACTTCTATTATCATATTTTCTCTTGAATGAACAAAAGATCTGAATACTTACCGAAAAATCTGAAAATGCAAAAATTCCGTTTTCGACATCTTTTTTCATTCTTACATTAATTTTCCCGCTATTCGTTGTTGAAATTTATTCAAAAAGCTCGACAATAAAAAACAACTGACTAATTATTTATGCGCTTACTGACTTCATCACTGCGACCACTCCTCGTTGGCAATCCCACAACTACAGTGTTAGTTTACAACTTTGTTCCAGTTTACGAATACACGATAAGGAGTTCATGAGAAAAAAACAGTTTTGTCATTTAAGCAAAAAGACATTATACGCCCATCTGGTTGACTGAAGAAGTTATTAAATTTTTCTTAGTTTTTTGCATAATGTGGGTTACAATCTGCCTTAGGCAAAAGTCTATGAAATTAGACCGTCTACCGTGCACCTACCGTTTTTGAAGGGTAATTCTATTAGGTTGGCACGAAAGTTCTTGCGTAATTCAAACAAAATTCAATAACTTTTCAATGACTAAACCTAAATTCACACTCTTGTATGTTAAAAATATTAGAAGCCTTACGCTTCATGAAGGATGTTTAAGCATAAGATTCCGTGAGCTGGACATCAAGAACGAAGCTCTCGAACATGGGGCTTCAAATTTTGCGATTTTGAGTTTGGTGCCGGAAAATCGCAGAGTGCCGCTAGCTAGCCGAAAAAAATCTGTAGAATTTACTTACGCAACAATAGGTCCATATGTTACTTTGGAAGGCTTTGATCTTGTACGATGAAGCAAAAACAAAAAGTTCGTGAAATATGTCATTTTGCGGAAAAAAATCCCCTCATGTCCGCAGTTTTCAGGCGAAAACACTTTTTTACAATCGAGAAAACGTCGCAGAGCTCTGAATAGGCACTATATCTAATTTCTGGTCGCAGACTGTGTTTCTGTGGAAAAATTAGAGCGATAAGGGGATTTGTCCTGTAAAATGACAAATTCCACAAATTTTTTGTTTTCGCATTTCCATGCGAGATCAAAGCCTGCTAAAATAACGTATGGACTTTTGCTGTGTAAGTAAATTCTACAGATTTTTTCGGCTAGCTAGCGGCCCTCTGCGATTTTCTGCGACCAAACTCAAAATCGCAAAATTTGAAGCCCCACATTTGAGAGCTTCGTTCTCGATGGCTAGCTCGTGAAATGTTGTGCCTGAACTTCCATCATGGAGTGTGAGACTTCTAATATTTTCGGCATACAAGATTGTGAATTTAGGTTTAGTCTTTGAAAAGTTATTGAATTTTGTTTGAATTACGCAAGAACTTTCGTGCCAACCTAATATTTAGCAGAAAAAATGAATCTTGCAGAGCTGAGGTGCTCTTAGATTCAGAATTCGACCACTTTGCATTGTGATATTCCGGTAAGATGCCGGTAAACTTCAAAAGAGTTTGGTAACTTATTCTGACTTATTCCGCGGCGTTGTACATGGTTATTGTTCATTGCTACCTACATGGTATACATCACGGGAGAACCGCTTTTTTGTAGAAGTGACATAATTCTTGTTGCTCTTCAAAGTGATATGTTGACGCCCCTGACACATTCAGAATGCTGCTGCTGAGAGACGTCTGCAGCATTACTAAATATTTCGATTGCAACTCTGCATTATCAGTACGATTGTTTCTTGACTTGAAATGATCGAAAGCCGTTTAGCAAATTATGTTTTGCAACTGCAGTGATGGCAAGGATAGATCCTTGTAAGGTTCCGTTGTTTTGTCGAGCGACAACAGCAGAATTTTTAAGAGCAAGCGAAAACAACAACAACACTTTGGATAAAACAGAAAACTTCCGAAAGCTGCTTGAGAAGTTGAACAGTTGTGCCTGAAATTACAAGGGAATGATACTTGATAAGTAGCGTTCCCAAATAAAGTATATACCGTTTTAAGACGCTGATTTTAAATCTGCCTTTGATACCTGCAAAGCGCTTCTGAGAGGGGAGTAATGAGGATTTTTCAAAGCGAAAGCTCAAACTCCGGCCACAATAAAATCATTCGGAACTGTAGTCTATGAACTCAAATGGAGCCGTGATCACTGCCAAAGACGCTTCAAGCAATTGCTATCTTCAATCTGAACTCATGCCAATCATTACTCCTTGCAAGCACCCAAAGACCTCAACGCCTGTTTTTACCTCAAAACCTTTTAATTCACACTTGAAAAAATTCCCATAACTCTCCTTCCAGAAGCGCTTCGCAGATACAGAAAACGATTTGGAATCAGCGTTCCATGCTCTATAAAACAATATCTATTTCATGTAGAAACGCCACTTGGACCAAATATCCTTCCTTTGTTAGACGCTATACGCTCAGAGTTTTACCATTTTTGAAATATTTTGACTTGCAGAACTCTGAATTAATTTGACAGTTTGCTGAGAGCACTTCAAATTCAATTCACGAAAGTCTTAATCCGGAAAAAGAGGGGTAGCCAGTTCCAAACATCAAAGAAGAAGAGACGTCAAGTAGACGCTTGCACGATTATTATATTCACCGACACTTTTGGCTCACTCGAAAACTCATGTGTATATCACCGTTACGGTCACTTTCATATTAAAACTAGATGGCAAACCCGGCTCCGCCCGGGACCAAACTTTGCACACATACACTTCGGGGCAGGGAGCGTGTTATAGGCTACTTTTCGTTATCGATCGATATCGATTTTATCGATTTTTTGCAAAATTTGAGCTAGGGGGCTGGGATTTTGGAGGGGTTGATCAGCATGCTCGATTACCCCCCTGTGCGAAATCCCAGCCCCCTAGCTCAAATTTTGCAAAAAATCGATAAAATCGATATCGATCGATAACGAAAAGTAGCCTATGACACGCTCCCTGCCCCGAAGTGTATGTGTGCAAAGTTTGGTCCAAATCGGTTCAGAAATAAAAATTTCTATTCCGCACATACGTACAGACAGACATACATACAGACAGACATTCAGCTTTATATATAAGACTAGCTGGCAAACCCGGCTCCGCCCGGCCCTGTCATTATTATATTCGTAATCAGCATGCTCGATTACCCCCCTGTGCCAACTCCCAGCCCCGTAGCTCAAATTTTGCAAAAAATCGATGAAATCGATATCGATCGATAACGAAAAGTAGCCTATGACACGCTCCCTGCCCCGAAGTATATGTGTGCCAAGTTTGGTCCAAATCGGTTCAGAAATAAAAAATTCTATTCCGCACATACGTACAGACATACATACAGACATACAGACAGACATTCAGCTTTATATATAAGATATACATTTTTGGCAAAGTCCTGTACATTCTGACTCTAATAAAGCGCGAAAATTCAGCTCAACATTTAATTAGAAAATATAATAAGCTATCGCTAGCAGTGCAGCCAGCTGCAGGCTTCATTCCATGTGAGTTCTTCCATATTCTCAAATGCGTTGCTAAAGAGTTTGAAGCGAATGCGAGAACAAAACAAAACAGCAAAACAGCTTATCTTTTTCGCAGTTTCTTTGGCCTCAAAAGCAGAAAGGCAAAGCCGAAAACACTTGCAGTGAAAGCTTTCGTAATGCCGAGATGCATGAACTTTTCTTTGATATCAAGTATCAGAACATTTTTTTGCACAGCAGAATTTCACCGCAGACGAATCAGATACCGCCAAGTCTATCGCAAGTATCCAGCTTGAATGGCTCATCCGTTTGCCGCAGCTATGGGGTTAGGTGCTATCTGCTATGTTTCAGATAAAGTGTTAAGTGAGCTTGCACGAGACGACAGTATATCGCAATCGTATCCTCGGCGCCAATGTTCAGCAACTACGTCCCACGAACTCCTTGGCGGTCAAAAACAGGGCTTGGCGGCTGAAAGGCGGGGATTCGAGACTAATCAAGGCTAGAGGATGATCGGAGCGCACATTTGCAAGAGAGACGCAGAGTACGTCGCGGGCGCGGGCGCCTTCCAGCCGCCAATCCCGTTGAATCGTTGAGAAGGGTACTTTTCGATTCATGAATGAATTGTAGTCAGCAAACCTAGTACTCAGAAAGACGAAAAAATCGCACTGTTTTCGCTTTTCTGTCCAGGCGCTAATCTAACGGGGAAAAAATACTTTGTGACCGTGGCCTTTTGATACGTGACGGATGTCATGACGTTTGCCTTGGAACGCTGATCCAAAAACTGCTTGTTTATTCTCGTTATATTATGTGGCAATTTTTCAGAGGGCCCGTATTCCTCGCATCTGATGCGTTTGCACAAGAGTACGAGAAATATCGAATGTGCCAAAGGGTCGAGGGCTAGCGGTTGACGTAGTCGATTGTCGGATTATGGATGCCAGTTCGATCTCTGTCGGTGCACATTTTTGCGTTCCCTTTCACAAGCGGTATTTCTTCTTGAAAAAGGGTTCCGCAGATATCAAACATATTATGTAAGCTTTTTCATAATTGATTCTTTATTGCTATAAGCCATTTCTTCGTTAATTTCCCATGGTAGTTGGGGTATCTTGTGATAAAGCAAAGCACGTTTTCTACAAAATGACATTCAAACGTTCACATCAAGTGTGACCCATATAAAAGTTCAATCCTAAATAAAAAAGGTCCAAAGCCCAAAAAATTGAAAAAGTTTTCTAATAGTTTCGAGGTCAACATTTGAGGCGAACATTATCTTAATAACATATTTCAAAACGCCCACGCTTACAAAATATCTTTCCTTTGTAAGCAAAGAAAGAGGGGCTGCTTATACCTAAATTGTACAAGCTATCGTACATGTTGCATAAGAGAGCCCTTTATAATAATTTTCAAACATTTTTATAAATGCAAAAATAATATTTTTTTCAAAAGATTTCGCAGCATACCTCCGTCTTCTCGTTCTTATCTAACTATGAAAACCATTATCGAGATGCATTGTTGCGATAGCTCAGGCTTTTCGTACTCGACTAATGCCGTCAAAGAAGATTGTCAATCCAAGCCGCATCTTAAAGGTCTCCTTGTTTTCCTTTAGCAGCAAACACTTGCATATTGATCACAACAAAGAACACGCATAAAACAACAATTAATAATGCGCGCTGTACGGCCAATGCTATTCAAACGGCGCCAATGGTTTCAACTGGTGTTCCGATGATAGCTGTAAGTAATTCTGCTATCAACTCTGGCGCCTTTTTGGTCGCTTCTATCGCACCAAAAGATATTGCAAGAACTTGACAATGCTTCTAAAACGATGACTGTGCATTGTTATGAAGCTCTATCGGATTGAATAGCTGTGAATTATGGAGCTGCTTATTTTCCTTCTGCTTCCCAGCATATTCGCATTCACAACGTATGCCGACGACGAGGAATTGGATACGCTACGGATATATTTCTGCTATGATATGTGTCCGTACTTCAAGCATCGCGACAAAAAGTTTGACTATAAGGTATGTATACTGTGCGAGATCTGCCTTTGTGAATTCTTGGAAGTATTCTTCTTTCCAAGGAAGTAGAGCAAAAATGCAAAAAAGGCATCCAAGAAAAGAAGGAATCTTGTGCGGCGTTTAAGAAACTGAGTAAGGACATTAAGGAAGATATAATAAAGGTAAGCAGCAATCGTTTTTGTCCTTTTCTTCGTACTCTGTAATGAAGCATTCAAGACATTGGAAAAGCTCACTTGGAACCAAATTTGCACCGGAAATTGCAGGGTACTTGGCATTCCAAGTTGGGCGCCATAACTTCTTTAAACAAGTGTTGAGGTGAATACCATATCATCAATTTCTCGGTCATATAAAAGCACCTCTATATCTTCTGTCAGAGATACATTGTTCCAATCTTGCGAAAGCAATTACTGGTGAGGCCTACTGTAAACAGTGCTGATGTCAGATTACTTACTTATTCTATGCGAAGTGAAAAAAACTTAATATTGAATTTAATATCGAACTTTGGAGATGATTTGAGAACGAGTAGAACACATAGAAACTGCAGTTTTTCTAAACGAACCAAAATCTGAGTGCTCTATTGGATACGAAATGGTTACCAAGAAAGAAAAAGAAAGAAGAAGAAAAAAGCCAGACACGAACAAGAGAGAGTGGTGTGGGACAGGAACGGTAAGCGGAAGAGCAACCAGAAAAAATGATGGTGGGTACGGTAAGTACAGTAAGTGTACGAGCACAATTTTTTTTTATCGAATGATCACGATAGTTCTTGAATTCCTCTTTAGCAAATTTTGAGTACCTGAGTCATCCTAGATATATATATAGCATTATAGCTCTATTTGAAAAATGTCCAAACACTTTGTCGCGGCTCCGCGATGCGAGCGCTCCTAGAAGTAGGAGGCGGGAGCACTGGTTGCTGCCGCGCTACACGACGGCGATAACGGCGCTTTCTTACGTTCGCCGCAATCGCCGCTGGACCTCTCCTCGCCTTGGCGCGTTGCCAAAAGCCAAAAGGCTATATATAGCGGCGGCGCCTCATTGCAGCGTCTGTTCGCTTTCGTTTTCGATCGATAATGTTTTCGTATGTTTTCCATTGTGCTCGCGCCTGGCAGTTAGCTCCCGCTTTCGATGTCTCTCTTGCGTTAGCGGTCGAGCGGATCGGAAGTTGTACTGTATTGTAATTCAAGACGGATTTGGATTATTTCGGACGAGCCACTTTTGGAGCTTTGAGATTTGGGATATTCAAGATCTTGTAAACTTCGGGAGCGGAGAGGTGTCGCGCCTGGTATCCGGCGACGCGCGGCGGATCTGTATAGGTGAAGCCTCGGGAGCATAGTTCCTTTTTGTGTACATAGTCATGCGCATTGGTAGCACGGGATGGGGCTCCCTGTCCCGTGTTGGGGTTTTTCTTTATCTGTAGTTTAGTATTGTAGCGTAGCGTCTGTTTGTTTCTTTTTATGTCATAAGGATAAAATGTTAGTAATTTAATCGCCTCTTCACGCGCTATGGCAAAATAATAGGCTAGGTCGCGTCGCATGTATTAAGCGGGCGAGAGCTTAGGTAACTCGGGTCAGATCTAGGTGCTTAGAGCCCACCGAGCCGCCACACACGAAAGCCCTTCCTTCAGTCAGTGAAAAGTGCCCATCAAGCATGCTCTGTCTTCCCCTTATGAAAGGAGTTCTAGGTGTAGTCGGTAAGACAACATGAACAAACCTCACCAGCCATCGCGAGTGGTAAGCGCATCATCTTCCAAACTTGGTTCTACAAATTTTGAGACCCGAAACAATCAAAGATTAGTTCCGCAGAAATAAGAGCTTCTTTGAAATCATCATCGACATAAGCAGTGCATCATGGCATCATATCACACGAAAAGAATCCAAATGAAAATGAATATCATTCGATCCAAAACGTCGTCACTTGAGAACGGTTTGCAAATCTCGCCTTTTTCCTAAATAAGGGAAGCTTTTTGCAAACAGTATTCACTACAACGATGAACTTCCAAATACGAATTGGAAAACCACTAAGAGACTCACTTTTTCATATGAGGATAAGTCGCAAATCATTGGGATTTTGTTGTGTTTGACATTTTGGTAAACATCGTCACTCCTGATTTTTTGCGAAAATGCAGAAAATGAATTTTCAATTGCATATTATCAAGGGTGGTGCCGAAAACAGTTGACCCATGTAACGCTTTAGGCTGCGTTCAGACTGATTTCGAAATCCGGGAACAGTTTCAGCGCAGCGCTCATTTCAAGCGCTGTGCTGGAACTGTTCCCGGACTTCGGGATCAGTATGAACGCAGCCTTAGATATGAAACTTACTTTCTCGGGCTCTAGCGAAGTTCTTACAGTAAAACTGAACTCTGGTGAAAATCCATTAATTCATGCCATCAAACGATCGCCCAAAATAGCACGATCTAGTTTTCCGAAAATGGCGAATATTTGAAATAAAAAAAAACAAGCAAATGAAACTTGTTTACAATGCTTGACGCAAGAAGGCTTTGGCAAAGAACAGTCTAAATGCTCTTCCATATCAAACAAAGTTTCATATCTGTATTAATATATTTTTCAATAAAGTGGAGTAGAACAGTGACTCTACTACTTGTTCGATTTGAGTTTCCAAGCTAAGCAAAATATCCTCTTTATGACTTGATGGTTTATGCATGGTTGTTTGTGGTTACAAGACTAAGAGTGTGTCCCCCAAATGCGACATCTTCTAACAAGTAATCCAAATTGAATCCTCAGTGCGAATCTAAGTTTGTTATATAAAGCAACAAAAGTCAAATGGCAAACAAAATTTGTGGGTTTGTAAGTTTTTAGCTTCTGACGTGCTATGTACAAATGTCTGGCTCAAATGGGATGCCTGTGCAGCTAATACGTATATCGCGAATTTGAACGACAAAATTGTATCGTTCATTCACAAGATAGACACAACGTATTTGTAAAAATTTGTGATTCGAGTACATCTATTTGACGAAATTGCAAACTATTGTATCGGGAAGACAGAATAATCAGAAATTTATGATTACAGAACAAAGCACACACATAAACTACAAACTGTCCCCAAAAAGATGTGCACACTGTTTAATCGTTAATAACTCTCTCATTGTTGTCTTTCGCCGAACTTGAGGTACCATTCTGTAGAACGAGGTTCATTTGGATTTACAGCATGGAGCAAATCAAATCCTTCTCCATTTGTAGGATTACGATATAAGCTTTCAGCATATAGCGCAACAGTGGAGAAGGCTTTTGAGAAAAGAAATTCCAAAAAAATTTGGAAATTTTTGTAGCAAATTCAGATGCTGCTTTCACCGTCACCTTTTCGAGTTCTTTCAATGGTATAACAGTGTTCAGAATAATATTGGAAAAACACTTGTTACTCTAAACGTAAAATAACTTGTGAAAGAAGCAATACAGCGAAATGGAAATTTCACATTCATAACTAGCTCAGCCACTCCAGTGCAAGAGTTTCTGGCTTGTTTGGTTTTCTTTCTGAGGCAAAAATCGCTTTCAATTCCCTAAAATCCTTCTCGATGTTTCTACCGTAATCCTACAATAATAAAGAGTGATTGATATTTTGCTCCATACTGTAAATCTAAGCACAACCTAGCCCTACATAATGGTGCCTCAAGGTCGCAAAAGACATGAAAACAAGTGAGTTATTAACAATCAAACAGTGTGCACATCTTTTTGGGACACCCTATAAAATGCATTGCAAAGGCGTCCTTTATATAGACAATGGAACGATCATCTGTCCTCTGCAACTGCTGAACGACATCCCAAAAAAATCACAAAAGAACATAATTTTCAGCATAACTATGTATTTAAGGTTACTTCACACTATTCAAAGTCCCTTAAATATAGGGAGACGCTCAGCAGATGAAAACGAAAGTGTACATTACAATCTACCATAAACATTTTAAAGCTTTTTCTTTGGAGATTTTCCTTAGTCTACTTTTTGCTCTTGGTGGCGCAAGCAGATTCGAAAATGGAAATATACATTGCCACACAACATAACCTTTTAACGCTTCTTCTTCTTCTTTTTCGTAGAACTGCCCTTGCTCTTCTTTCTTCTCTTGCTCTTGCTTCTCCTCTTTTTTTTCTTGGTATCTAAAACGTAAAAATAATAGGTGAGTTATACAGTTTCACTTCAAGAATTGAAAACTGCCTATAAGAATGCAAAAGAGATATATGGTGAGATGCGTTGGTATCTGTGCTGCGCTTAACTGCATACCTTTTTTACTTGGAGCTTTAGGAAGCGATTGAGAAGGCGTAACGGCAGGAATAGTAGGTAGAGCAGGCGATTGAGCATGAATTCCAGCACTTGTGGTACTCTTTGTGGTACTCGTTGTAGTACTCGAAGTAGTACTCGCTGTAGTAATCGTTGTAGTAGTCGTTGTAGTAGTCGCTGCAGCAGTTGTCGTAATCGTTCCTCCTTCAGTTTTGGTTGCTCCATCGCTACAATTTTTCCGACACTCTTCTTTGGCTAAAAGATTGTTCTTGTTTCCGTTGCAGCCTCCATAGATGAACTGTTCGCATTCTCTACTTGTCTGATTGTACCACCATCTAAACGAAAAATCCTTGATTAGCACGGGAAATTGGGGCAAATAAATGCTCAAGCATCTCTAATGCATTCACGATATACTCTTTGTAGGCACCGCCCACCCTAAATTAGGGGTCTTGAGCTTTTGGCAGCACCTAGTAGACCCCTATCGAGCCACCGCACAAGTCGCAGCTCAAAATGTCGCTTCGTAAGCGAGAAAATCGCTTCGGAATAGCCAAGATCATGAAGACACCAAGACGGCGACGTCTTCTCCAGTAATGCCCGCCCCTCCTGCGCGCCCATCCAAAACGCCTCAGACAACCGGCATGGGGGTTTCCCGAAACGGAAGTGTCGGTTTAACGCGATTTTCGACTTCATATTCAAAATTAGGGTGAGAAGGCCTCGAAACGACAAAACATGGAAGTCGATAGTCTAGGTGGAAGGTGCCCTCAAGCAAAACCGCGCTTTGAAAAGCTGCTTTAGCCTAACTTTCAACAGCTGCAACATTTGCGATAATTCAAGCTTTATGGTTTCAAGTGACTGTGCTGCCGTTGTACATCTACGATCACTAAAATTTTTACCTGGGGGAAGCTGCTCTGCATCGACCCACAGCTTTCAACAACGAGCATATTTCGTCGCTTTTTTGCTACAGCTTACTGGCTGTTCGAAGTTCAAACTGGGTGAACTTGACCGCTTTGGGAAAATTGGAAAATTAAACCCACAATCGAAATTATCTCTTCGTTCAAATTTGAATTTTGTTTCGGATGTTTGGATTTTGTTCAAAATGGAAAGTTGTACTAAGTAGTTTCAGATGCAATTGGACCATTTTCAACATAATTTCTAAAAGAAAACGATTATGTGAATACTTTTTCTTGTCTGTGGGAGACTCGAGCACGCAATTATTTATCTCAATGTGGCACTGTTCGATCTCTCATAATTTGTGTTTGGCTGAACTGCACAACTTTCTTAGTTCAGAATAATAACAGTATGGCTTGCAAAGGTTCCCATGTGTGATCATCTATAACTGATAGAGATGGTGGTATTTTTACTTTGGAGGCATGAGCACTAGACACATAGTTTTGGGAGTGTAGATCCGGTCATTCATTGCTCCTGAATTTCAAAGAAACGAGAAAGATTTTGCAAATCAATTCCTGTTATCCATAATTACAAGGGATGATCTAATACTGTGTTTGTACGATTCAGAATTATCGCATCCGAGGTGGACGGAGTGGAGCTGCCTTACAGCCTTGTGAAGATATGATGTTCGGTTGTCCCTTCGAGGTTAACTTGGAAAGTGCAAGTGCCCCCTGCATGAAAAGGCGGTCAGGCTTTGAGAACCAGGGCCCGGCACAGCTGGCACCGGGTCAAGCTGGATATCGTTCTTAGGGAGAAAGCAAAGAGGATATCGTTTTTCCGGGGTCCTGGGCGGAGAAGAGCCGCAAAAAATGCCGCCGGCATGGTGTCCATCAAACAGACGAAGGCGTTGTTTTCAGCCAATATGCAATAGTGTGACACCAAATTTGGTATGTGCATGCGCTTGGGGGGACCCGAACTATGGCCCAAAAATTTATCAAAGCTTATGTGAATAAAAGCTGTGCCGAACTTTTTTCTGAATTTGCTGGCACCCTGCCAGTTGAGTGCCAGCTGAGCTGGCACCGACGCTTTGCCCACATAAGTTTCCATACTTTTTTACATAAAATGTATCTCACTGTAAAATTTTACATACGGAGAAGAAACTCATAACGTTTTCTTTTCAGCGTTTTATAGCCATCTGAAAATTACTCAGTCTGCTCCGCAGTCGAAAAATCGGCTTTTTCTGCTTCTCAAGATGTGATTCAACCACTTAAGAAACTCAGAAAGCTTTGAAAAGTTGTTCGATGAAGTCAGCATGCATGAAAACCCTACTACATACTCTTACATGATCTAAAAATAATGCGGGTCTTCAAAACAGGAGGACTTCGCACAAATTTTCAAGATCAAATGGAACTTCGTTTTGAAAGTTCCCTGGTGCCAGCTCGTGCCGAGGCCTGTTGGGAACTCCTGCGATTATCAGGCGCGATTCTTATCGCCAGATGGACATGAGTTAGCATACATTTAGCGTTTTATGAGTTCGAAACATTCAAAATGGCCAGAGCAATATTCCAGATAGTGCATCAACTCAGTCTTAGTATCTCGAAGTGTAAAGTTTGGATGTCGGAAATTCAAGATCTTTGAAATATTCGACAGAGCAAATTCCTGAATATTTGGCCAATTTTCCCCAAAGCGGTCAAGTTCACTAAGTGGAAATTTCAAACAGCCAGTGAGCTGCAGCGCTTCATCTGGTATTTTTTGAGTTGGTGTGGCAGCCAGAGAAATCGCGTTTCTTGACCGTTTCTATAATGATAGCGTAACAGAAAATCTTACACTCAAATTATTTCCGGTACACTTGAAACCGTATTGCTTGCGGTGCTACAAGCAGTTCTCCGTGCACAGGTGTGTCTACCTGTCCCTGCGCTCTCCGACGCGAAAACGTGTCTGGCTGACCCCCGATGAGTGCGACTCATTGGCTGAGGTGGCACCTGCCCTAGCCATCTCAGGTATCGCTTCTCGGCCATTTGGCTAAGATCAAAGTTTAGTTTCTGTTCTTATCGAATTAACCTTCGATAGAGTCTCGAATGAGTCTCGTTAAGGTTATTTGATTTTTGGAACCGGATGGGGTTGCGGGCTTGCTCCCGCCCCATCACGGGTCGGCCCAGCGTTGCACTGCTGCAGGGATCGGCCCACACCCCCATGGGGTCAACAAGTTCGAAAGCGTTTGCAAGAGGTCCCTTTCATCATGAAAATTCTTCGTATCTTCGAAGCGCAAACACTAAAATTTTCTGAATGGAGAACAATGCTTCCACTGCTGAGTTTTGGCACGCAGAGGCTATTGGCAAAATAATTCCTTTCCGGCTAAAGCACGTTTTGAATCTGTTTATAAGCGCCATGCCTTCTGAGCTGATTTTTCGAGGAAGTTTTTGTATCGGAGCTTCTTTCTTGACAGAGGTGAACCCTTACTATCTGTTCAGCGTCCGTTGCACCATATAAAACTCTTTTATGTCAAGTGCTTTGCTAATGCTCTCAAAAATGCCTTTGAATACCATCAGAAATATTGCTAATAGCTTCGCGCAGGTTACGAAGCATTTTGAATGGACATTGCTGGCCATGACTATAAAGCCACCCTAAAAATTACTGTAATTTGCCCTCACCTGGACTAAATTCCTGAAAAACCACTATTCTGCTTGTAAGCCAACATCATATCATTGACCAGAATGGCTTCTAATTTTATTGATTTTGGCCGGAAAAAAGTGAAAACTCAATAAACGTTTTGCGAAAGCTGGTCACAGCTATATATCCACCTCCATTTTCGATCGATATTACATTTGGACCTGTTTCTTGATTTATTACATCTGGAAGCTGTCGCCTCTTGAAAAGAATATCCACACTGCATTTTTTGCTTCAAAATGCATAAAAGGTTAGACTGATAGACAAAACTGCCTTTTTACCAAATTCATCCACTTGGTCAGGTCGAATGAAGGTTTCAGGATATTCTGAACTTTTGCATTGAATATGGTGAAAAGCGCTTGAGTCAACATTTGGAGTCATTTTAGATCCTGCGCACAACTGAACTGCATATAAAGTGTTTTATCTCCGATGTTGCAAGTACCTCTTTGCAAAGATGTTGACAACTTTTGCATGGGTTCGTCGCCATGCAAGCAAAGTGTCAACTCCCCACCAGAAGTTTTCGCGCGTCAGAAATCGAATTTTGCGTTTCAGAAGCGCGCTTACACCTCGGTAAGGTGAGGCTTGTTTATCAATATCAGCGACTACGCAATGTTAACTCAAGCAATTTTCGTCATATTTATTGCAAAGGCTAGCGAGCCCTAAGACCTTCATGCGAGTTAAATAATTGCGCGGAAATTCGGTGAAAAGGCAGTTTTTTCAAACAATGTAACTTTTATACATTTTGAAGCAACAGATGCAGTATGAATGTTCTCTTGAAGAGACAACAGCCTCCAGGTGTAAACAAATATCTCATATTTTGGTGCTGTATATGTACAAAAAATTTTAGGATTACAAAATTTATTATTGATCGAAAATGGGAGGTGCTTTATAGGTTCGGACAAAATCAATGGAATTGGGAACCGTCTTGTGAGGGTATAGTGGTTTTTAAGACATTTCTGGTCAAGAGAGGTGATTTTGACCCTCAAATTGCCCTAATTTTTTGGGTGGCTTTATAGCTATGGCCAGCACTGTATATCAAGTTGCCACAACATGTACAGACTTTTTATTTTTTAGAGTTGGCGTCAAACATCCCACAAAATTCTTGGATGTTTCGGATATTGAATTGACACCGTACGATTGTTCGGTTAACTTTAGGAAATACCCTACTGGTCCGAGACTGCAGAAGTGGGGAAAATGGCCTGGTTGTGTTTCTGTTTAGCCACAATTCGCACTGCTTTTACTCGTGAATCTCAGATGTACGGCAATGCGTTTAACTGGAATTGCAAGTGGTTATCTGAAACCTTTCCAACTTAATAGCTTTTTTTTTATCTGCGAATTCGAGGTCGTCACAAATGCTTATAAACCGTTTATTCTTTCGAAATGGTGAGAGTAAAATTTTTTTGATTTTATTACATTTCATTGCTAGACTCTTCTTCCTTCATGTAAATTTGGCCAGGGTCTTTCTTGCAGCTCATTACTTTCAACTGCGAACAATTTTTAATCCTTTCTCAAACCAATAAAGTTTACTTTCACTTACGTATTCCACCATGAACCATTTCTAATTCTTCTAGCTCATCTGGACTAGATTCTACCATTGCCTAAATTACGACAGCTGACGTCTTCTAATTTCAGCATAATTTTTATAGCCAAGGGGACTCATAAAGTATCGTTTTTGGTAATCAAGTGCAGAGTAACAAGGCTAACAACTGATGTGTTTGGTGCAAAATGACAACATAGAACTCGTCTTCAAAGATGTGTAAATGGTAAAGAATGTCTTTGATTCTCTAAAAAGTTTCAATATGGTCTTTGTCATTGAGGCTTAACTAGAATAAACGGTACTCATTTAGTCACTTCGATTCAAGAAGACAGCGTCAAAGTAAGTCCTGACACAATAAAGTACTTGTTACAAATATCTACCTTGATTTCCCACGCAATAGCTTGAGACAGTTGCTCCGCAGGTACGTTCCTGGGCAAATGGATTCTGAAAACGCACTCCGTAGTCTTTCCATAATACAAAGTACCCTAAAATCCGTCATATAAGAGCGGACTTATCTGCAGTTTTGGCAGGAAAATCGATGGAAAAACGCCGCAAAGGGTGTCACAGATAAGTCCGCCTAAATCGTCTCGCAGATACGTCCGTCTGTCCTGAGCATGAGCAAGCGCGACCTGGGAGCACAGACGCGCGCGACCGCTCGCGTGGCTTGCCAGTGTAGATTTAAACGAGGCCGCGATATCGCCTGAAAGAAAGAGCTCAAGGATTCGACAAGTCGTACAGTCTACTTGGTGGTCGTCTCGGATTCTTCATCGCGTACGCTGGATAGGTGAGTTCTTTTCCTATATATGACACCTGTATGAAATTGAGCGATTTCTGCCGATGAAAAGAATCATAATAGGTTTCATCATTGCATCATTGCAATCATCTCAACTTATCATTCATCTTATCGTTTTGGAGGCGACAATGTTTTCACTACATCTCTCGAACCCGTACAGGCTACAACCCTTGAACCTGACTCCTACATTTTTGCTTCCTCTAATGTTTTCATGTTCTGAATGTAGCCTCTGTTGACCCATGCCATACGGCTTTTGTCAAATGCTTTCTTGAACGGAAGAGTGACAGTCTGAGAATGCTCAACCTTAGCAAAGCATTAGGCTTCCTTGTTATTTTCCTCAATTGTTGTTTCATTAAGCCTGTACATCCAAGACAAAAGATAGTGTAGTCAAATTTGATACCGCCTGCTTTTCCTTGTATAAAAGAGTAAACCTTTCGATGACCAGCGCAGATTTATGTGACTCCGCGTGATTCCAGTGTGCAATGACCGGTAACTCAGCGAAGTTCACAATCACGCGGGGCCCTTTCCAGCATAGTCTCACATGCTTTGACTTAAGCTTTTCAGGTGTCTCGCATCTCAATGGCTATCAGAAGGAAGTCCTACACCGCGCTTTTTAAGCTTAACGTGGTGCAATATGCCTTGGAACATGGAACATCGGCTGCCGCTGTTCACTACGAAGTCTCTGATCGTCTGATTCGAAGATGGAAGGCCGATAAGGAGAATTTGGAGGATATGCCACTGAGGAAACGCGCCAACCGTTATGGGAAGCAAAAGGTAGAGGAGATCGAGAAAGCTGTCTATGCATGGATTGTGCAGTGGCGGGAAGCAAGCAGAGCAGTGCTTGTCGAGGACATTCGAGCGAAGGCATTGCAGCTAGCGCAGGAATCTGGCCGGCAGTACTTCAAGGCAACGGAATCGTGGTGCAAACGGTTTATGATGAAAAGGAACTTAGTCATTAGAAGAAGAACCACCATCGGTCAGCCACGTTTTGATGATGATAAACATGGAATGGAAACTGAATAAAGATTTGTTGCTTCGGTTCATTCTGAGACCAAAAATGGCAGCGCAATTGCGCATCCTTCTTGTTTTTATGTGAAAAAATAAGGCGGACTTATCCGCGGGACTTGGCGGCGCGCGAGGCGCGCGAGGCTGTCACGAAAGCGGACTTAACTGAGAGCTCTTTTGCGGTCTTATCGGCGAGGCGGTCTTTACTGCGAGCCGATCTTATATGACGGATTTTAGGGTACCCTATTTTCCGGCGTATAAGCCGCAATTATCTTCGTCGCGCGCGGGCTGATGCGAGATGATGGTCGCGATGTGCGAAGCCGCGCAAGCAGCCAACTACCACCTACTTTACCTAGTAGCCTGATTGTAACTTTCTGCTTTCGCTCTTTCTTGTGGAAGCATTGAAAGCACCATTGGAACATCAACATCATCATCAACAATAATCAAAATCGAATGAAATAGCAGCGGTTTTAACCTCAGTAACATCTTTAAAGACAAAAGAAAACACGGTCAACTCCATTGTATCCTTGAGGAAAAAGGCAACCCAAACACCCCAAAATCGTCCGAATCTCTGGAGAGAATAAAGATTTATCTGAAAACGTGAACATGCGCAATGAAAAGCAGTCACAACATGCAGCGAGTTTTCAGTTTGTTAGATCAAAACTTTCTTTTCGAAGGCTCTTTTGCGCCATTGTTCGCTGCGGCGAGTGCGGCTTATATAAGGTGCGGCTTATAAAAAGGAAAATAGGTATATAACATTGTTTAGATGTATGAGGCTTGATGAGAAAACCCGACATCGAGATCGGAAGTTCTTGCGTAATTTCGAATCTCTCGGTCGGAAGTTTCTTGAACAATGGAGGGGTGGAAAAGGGGGTGGGGAGGGAATGAGAAAAGCATACCTCCCTAAAAGTCCTGGATTTCTCTTGTCTTTGTTCAAGGTTACTTCAGCACATCGCGGTGGTGGTGGTGGCCTGGTCCCCTTCTGAAGTAACCATCACATCATAGATTATGCGCGAAATATAATACAACCCAACAGTGGGAGTTTTTTTTACTGTTAAATATAGTGGCATGGAGAAACCACTGCAAAACCAGCCCTCCCTCAAGGCCTTTCGTTGTCCCACCCCGAGATTTGGCCCTTTTCTTATGTATAGCGTGAGTTTTTTCTCCTTATTTATCTACCTAATCGCAGGAGCAGTACTGGCATAAGAAAAGTTTGACCTTGATTCTGATGAAGGCTTCTTTGTTTTTTCGGTCGAGTTTCGTATTTCCCGGAGGAGCAATTCCACCAATCTCATGTAGTTTTTTCAAGGCGCCATACCTGCAATCACATTCAACCTTCATCTCATCGGCAAACATAAAATAATTTAGATATAAGGCAAAACATTCATTTTTTTTGTTTGAATCAGTATAAAAATATTAGGTTGTCCCGAAAGTTCGTTCGCACCATTTTCAAAAAATCATAACTTCTTTGCATCATAATGATTTTGCGCAGTTTAAATTTTGCAAGAAAGCGTAAAGCATGTAGTTTCCAATGGTCCCCTGGCGACTTTCCAGCATGTTCAGATTGCAGAGATAAAAATAAAAGAACGAGAACATCCGAAATTCGGAATTTTTGAGCAAAAATTTTAAAAATCTAGAAACTGCGCGATAAAATCCAGAAAAGCCATTATCATAATTTTTCTTATATTTGGTTACTAACTGAGTTAAGTTTGTGCTGATCGAGCTCTTTTTTCAAGAGTTATGATTTTTTGAAAAAAAATGCTGAAAAATCAATTTCTTAAGAATTCTTAGGAAAGTGATTTTTCGGATTTTTTTTTTCAAAAATTCATAACTTTTGAAAGAAGGGCTCGATCAACACAAACTCAATTCAGTTTGTAATCAAATATAAGAAAAATCATGAAAATGGCTTTTCCGGATTTTATCGCGCAGTTTCTAGATTTTTAGAATTTTTGCTCAAAAATTCCGAATTTCGGATGTTCTCGTTCTTTTATTTTTATCTCTGCAATCTGAACATGCTGGAAAGTCGCCAGGGAACCATTGAAAACTACATGCTTTACGCTTTCTTGCAAAATTTAAACTGCGCAAAATCATTATGATGCAAAGAAGTTATGATTTTTTGAAAATGGTGCGAACGAACTTTCGGGACAACCTAATAGAATGAAGGCGAACTGTTGCAGACAAAATTCTATCAGCCATTGAAAGCTACGGCACAAAGTTTTCGACTTATAGCCACAGTGGAAAAATTATTTGAACAGCTGTAAGAAGTCAGATTTACACATAACATCACCGAATCTAACGTTTCTCAAGAGTAGCGCACTATTTATTCAGTCGGTAATTGTGGAACAGCTAACGAATGTTTTGATAAGGCAAAAAAACAATATGTGCGTACAAATTAGCGTGTGAAGTTGCCTAGAGTTTTCTGCTCCAGCGCCGTACATGCGTCGTAAAAGCGCATTGATTACAGTCGTATTATTTCTGATCATGTGTGTCATTGCACAAACAGTCCACCTTTGGCTTCCCATCCTGGATTCGTGGGAGAAACAATCTTTCAGATGAGTGTTTCCAAGTGTTTTTAACATTTTCTTCTCTTTTAAGTACTAATCATCTCAAATTGATGTAATCGATAACAGTCGGTAAGTCTCTTGCGCTTCTGCAATCGCAAACCCAGGACGAGGACGCCAAAGGTGGACTGTGTGTGCAAAGACACGCATGATCATATGAGATGATTCGACTGTAACTTTCACTTTGGTGCGAGAGTCTTTGCGCCGGCAACTTTGAACGTTTCCTATGTAGACGAGATACTTAAGTAAGGTACTACGAAGGACCCGCTCTAGCATGAGTGCACACGAAGATTAGTTCCAACTAGTGATTGTCAAATTTCAAAGATGGCTAGCTGTAACTAGGTCTTTGTTAATAAAAAGCGTAAAAAATCAAATGACTGGCCATTCCACGCCCTCCAATCCAAGAAATTTCTGTCGCTCTCACCCCCTCTAACAGAATTCATTCCTTTGCCATATGATACATAGGGTGTCGCGTCTCGCGATGCAAGGCGCTCCTCGAAGTACGGAGGCCGGGGGCATCGATTGCCGCGCTATCCGGCGACGATTACGGTAGCCGAGACGCGTGTTGCCGCGATCGTCTTCGGACCTCTCCTTAATTGGCTCGTTGCCAGCCAGGCGGCTATATAAAGCGGCGGCGCCTCACTTACAGTCTGCGCCAATCCTAATCAGGCCAAAAATGGCATGGCGGTAGTCCGCGTCGCTAGAGTTTCGCGGTCACGCCCACGGCCTGCTCCTCTGCTCTCTCTCTTCAATCCTTTTGCTCTCTCCGACAGCTCGCATATGCAGCGCAGACCGCTAGCGCTGCGAGCGCGCAAACTTACGCCAACGGTTTGGCCTGATCCCGATTGGAGCAGACTGTAGGTGCCCTTGTCCGTCTTCGTTTTCATTGATTGATTTCATTTCTTGTTCGAACATCATTTCAGCCGCCTTGCTCCTGTCCTTTTTTGTAAAAGCAGTTGAGCCAGAAGTTATTTGGATTGAAAACGGATTCTTTTTGTTAGCGCATTCAGACGCGCCGTAGTACTAATTGGAGTTGCATGGAATTCTAACATCACAGGAGCTGGAGGGGACGTGCCGTCGTCTAATACCTTGGTGTTGGGTGGATTTGTTGCGAAACCTCGGGGCCAGTTGTATTCTAGCTTTCCCCAGACGCGCATCGGTAGCATGGGACGGGCCCTCGTTCCGTGTTTCTTCAGTAGTAGTGTAGTAATTTGTTTTTAGTTTAGTATTTTTGTCTATTTCTAATTGTAGTGTAGTGCCATAAGGATAAACCACTCGAATTATTTCACTTTCCTTTGGTCGCGCGTTAGGTGCGCAGTAGGCTAGGTACGTCGCTTAGTATCGGGCGAGCATCAGGCCTCGGGTAACATCTAGGTGCAAGAGCCTACCGAGTCGCCACATAGGGTATTACCACTCCACAATCCCTCCCTACTTTTCGCCTCTTCACCAAAGACGTTCTTCCACGTCTCCATCACAGCCTCATCGATCCATTCTCTGCAGAACCAATAATTTTTATTACTTTGTCGTAAGAGGTAATAGAAACAGGATAGATGGGTACCGTAATTGTTTAAAGCTTAAGAATGTAAAGCTTCTTTCCAAGCTTACCTTCGAGGATGCTCATGTGCTGCCCTAAATTCGCTAGGGAATTTTGTCTTCATTCTTTTTTCCACTCTTTGTTTCGTTGAATGAGACTTCCCCAACCGTAACTGTCCTTTACACCGTAACCGTTACTGTAACTGTCCTTTACATTTAAAATCCCCTCCCACCTTCATCCTCCTTCCCTTTTCTTCACCTCGTCATCACTACGTCCAACATGGTTACAATCAGGGTCAAGCAAGGGGTGTGGCACACGATCGCTGGTTACGACCCCCCCCCCTCTGATTGCTGTCTTAATAAGACCCCCCTAAACTATACACTTAAAATAGCACTACTTGAAGGCCCTGTCAAACATAATGGGCAACATATCCATAATTAGCATGTCAAATAACCCCTGTAGACAAAGTGTGAGCAAATTCTGAAGATTCAAGATACAGGCTACCTGAGTGAAATGGTCAAATTCCAACACGGTTAACTTTGTTTTAAAGGTGAACTAGCTATCCGTTTTTGCACTCAAGACAAAGCACTACTCCTTCTTTGTCCACCTCAGGAATCCCGCTTCAGAAGACCTCTAAACTGTGGAATTAGAAGCCAACCAAAATCTCGTTTTTCCCATTTTTCGCTGTTGATCGCTGTGCTTTCACCAAATATTACTCAGAGCTAAGAAAACGAATTAGGCTCAAGTCGCTCCTGTGAAAACTAGGAGATCTAGACGACGCGGCCGCAGCTTTTGAGGGGGTGTGCCGCACCCCATTAACTATATTAAAAAAACATTTTTAGCGGACAGTACTTATATGAATCGATAGCCTAGATCTCCTAGTTTTCACAGGAGCGATTTGAGCCTGATTCGTTTTCTTAGCTCTGAGTAATATTTGGTGAAAGCACAGCGATCAACAGCGAAAAATGGGAAAAACGAGATTTTGATTGGCTTCTAATTCCACGGTTTAGAGGTCTTCTGAAGCGGGATTCCTGAGGTGGACAAAGAAGGAGTAGTGCTTTGTCCTGAGTGCAAAACGGATAGCTAATTCACCTCTAAAACAAAGTTAACCATGTTGGAATTTGACCATTTCACTTAGGTAGCCTAGTATCTTGAATCTTCAGAATTCGCTCACACTTTGTCTACAGGGGTTATTTGACATGCTAATTATGGATAGGATACGAATATCATGTTACCCCTATTATCAGATTACCCAACTACGACCCCCTCCCCTTTTGACTCCTCAAAACGACCCCCCAGGTGTGGCGTGCCGCACCCCACGCTTGACCCTGGTTACAATCTCATTCTCTGCAGAAGCAACAATGTTGAGCTCCAAAATGCTCTTCGTACCAACGCGGAAATTCAAAATTGTTCAAAATGAGCGAATCATTGCTTACAATAAACAGGCTATAATATCACCAAATTTGGTGAATGTCTGCCAACGGGACATCGGAACAATGTACGGAGACTAACCAGTAGCCACCTTGAGAAAGCCCAGGAAAGCAGACTCATAATTTCTCCCTTCGTTCATATGATATTTTGACATTTTGTATTTAACTTCTGTTCACATCTCCGATTTCAATCATAAGCCCATAAGCGCTTCACCCTTTTCCCTTCTGCAGTAACAAGTCCTAAATTTGTGCAGTCCTGCACCATCCAACAGGACTGCGGAAAGGTGTTCACTCATAGCTGAAATACGGCCAGAACTTAAATGCTTGCTGGGTTCGACTCCAATAGTGTACGCAAAGCTCTGGGGAATCGGTTTCAGAGTCGAAGATGTGAGAAAGATGTGCTCTATCACCGTAGTGCCTAAAATAAGCCAATATGCAAATGCTTTGTAAGCGTTCGCGTTAACACTCATAATTACATTGCTTTTACTTCGTTGTTTGTAAAAATCAAGTGGTAAATTCGCCCGAACTTCTAGCTTCTAGCAGTAGCTTTTTCAACTTACTTTCTCCAAGGGTTTATCGTTCCTCGCTGTGATTGCTTGTCAAAAGATGGCACATTGCCCGAAGTATAAAGCTGAAACAGAGCTCACATTTACAAATCTCTTTAACAAGAGATACGCTTATATCTCAAACATCGATAACAAGTTTTCCACAAATTCGTACGCGCTGCAAAATTTCTTCAAATTTCTTCCAAAGAAATTTTGTCTTCTTCCGATAGTCTCATTTTCAAAAGACACATGAAGTTAAAAACTTGAATAGTTTCAATACTTTTCTTCTGCTGTACAGGTTGTTATAGGTAACACTTTATTGTTTAGCGTTTTGACACAACGCCGTCGTCAGAGGCCTAAAAGGAGTCAGTCACTTCGATTCACGATTTTGCCAAACATCTCCTCCCACTCGACCATTCGAATGGTCTTCAGTGGAAGCAGGAAGTCTGCGTGTATTGACTCACCAGAATGCGCCGCAGTAATTTGTAGCAGTACAGCTGCTTCAGAAGTGTTCGAACCGAACGCGGTGTTGAGAAGAGACAGTCTTGTCAACGACTGCGATGTTGAGAATAAGCAGTCGCGATGTCAACGACTGCTTATATAGAGCAAATGATCTTTTTTGCAACGGCATTAGATCTCCAGTTATAGACAATTGTTCAATCTTTGTTGATCTTGGGGTCAAGGACAAGAATGTAGGATGCCCCGAGCCTCTCTAGCGGAGATATGATTTTCGTAGACCAAGATTATGCACTTAATGTCGAAATCGGTACCGCTGCGACCTATCTTTCTATGCTTTCCTAGCGGACTCATTAGTTCTGCCACTTTTTGTTAGCCAAATGCTCGCTTACGCGCGCCATAATGGTCTACCTGTTTCATCGATGTATATGGCAGAGATCGCTAAACATTTTACTTGATACACAACGGCAAACTTCGAACAATCTCCAGCTTTTCCATAAGGAGAGATTGCGCAATTTCGCGTGATACAAGTCTTGTCATAAATTTGGTCACGTACCAGTTCAATGTTGTTTCAGGGAAAATTCACCAAGACAACTTCGTTTTCCAACTGTGCTCGTATCAAGCTTTGTTTTAGCGCATACTGACCTTCTCGGAGATGTAAGGAAGGCACAGAGGAATTTTGCTCAAGTTCTGTTCACTAGCCCTTGCTGACGTCCTCTTTGTTTGTCTAAGGCGCACAGTATAACCATTTGCAGTCATTATTTCAGTTGCTATCCTCAGTGATTCCTGTTTTTCGTTTTCGCCGCTGCAGATGTTAATTTCGATCATATTCCGGATTATGACGCGTTTCACTGTTGGGGCGGATTGTGCATGCAGAAGAATATCCTTGCTGGTCTCTTTTCTGTACCATTTGACCTGCACCGTGTCGTTCACCACCATCAGCTGCGCATCCAGGAACGGTAGCCAACCATTGCATGGTTTCTCTCGCGTAAAGCTAATGAACTGAGATTGTTGATTCAATAGTCTTGAACACTCGTCCATTTCGGACTGTGTTGAAGTAACGATACAACAATCGTTGTGTATCAACAGTACATAAGCGGGTTTCGCGATAGCACAGCCTGTTCAATTGTGCTTATGAAGCAGATTGCTAAGACGGGTGCCAATCGTTGGCCCATTGCCAAACATTTAACTTGTGCATAGTATCACCCCGACCACTTGAAAATAACACAGCGCAAGCACTCCTTGATGAGTGTTATGACGCCTGCTTTAAGAGCGTACATTGTCATAGTTTTACTAGGCAGTTCCAGCATCTCAGAAAGCGCTTGCAATGCGTCTTTATTGGATACATTGGTATACAATGAAGTTACTTCAAACGACTCTACTATGCAATTTTGACTGAAATTTGTCTGACGGCAGAAGCTCTAGGAAACGACTGGTACTAGCCAAATGGGCGGGTATCTTGTTTAGAGGTTGGCTCACGATTTTGTTAAGGAACCGTAATATGCGATCGGTTGGACTGTTGGCGCAGCTGATGATGGGCCGGATCTTGTAAGACGTGGCTGTGACGGATTGCATGTCAAACGGAGAGAGTTCGTGTGTCTAGTTGGACTATAAAATACAGGGCATGTGGGAGTTTCAAGCTTGAATCTATCTCAATAGATAGTCACAGCCACGTCTTACAAGATCCGGCCCATCATCAGCTTTCAGGAAGACCAGCTTCTTTCCCTACCTTTTCCAAACACGGTTCAACCTCTTGCATTGTAAGAGAAGCTCTCTTTTAGTTGCTGGTTGATAGAGGGTAGCGGAACGAAAGCCGCCAGTTTGAGCCGCCTTTCACGGCCAACTGGTCCTTCCGCAGTGTTGTTGCATGTCGTGCCAGGACCAGCAGTCCGCGAAGGCGGCCAAACTGGCGGCTTTCGTTCCCCTACCCGTTGATAGACGGTGTTATGTGACAAGTGATTCCACTGAAGACCATTCGTTCATGTTTTGAATGTTTTCGCCCTTTGATCTAGGTAGATATGGCAGATGTGTAAGTAGATGGTCGGAGGAACAAATGTCACTCTTTAAGATTTTAGGAGGAGGACATGTTGCTGGTAACTGCCACAGAACCACGCAGCTCTACAGGTCGTAAACCTACCAATTCAGATCAAAGGATAATAAAATTTCCTGGCAACAGTATTATAAAAAATTCCGAAAACTTACATATGGTGACATTCCTGTATTTAGTTTTCCAATACCACCAAACAAACTGGCAGAAAGTCACATAATTTTTAAATCTGCTTAGTATAAGCTTTCTGCGCGGTCACAAATCTACCTCAAAGAGGAGCCATGGTCATTCATCTTTTTTCAAGTTATGAATATATCTGAAGACTATTGTCGGACAAAGACAACAGCCGTCGAGGCGCGAACGCAGTCCGTGTATCTGCGCCCTTGCAAACCCTATGCCTTAGGCTAAGGGCATACCTCACGCGATTTCAGTCGCTACGCGATCTGGCAATTTGCCAGATACCTTTAAATTCAATACTGGCAGACCCCAAATGCACAGAATATTTACATTCGGTAAATTGAAAAAATGTCCTATATTTCGTACCCTCAAGGGAGACTTCAGGATAATCGAAGTCACAGAGTCTTCGTTTTCAACATGTTTACCCCCCCCCCTCTGCTTCTTAGACATTCAAAACTTATTACTCAAAAAGTACTTACCTCTTGAACTTCATTGTTTGAGTCAAACGTCACTCTACTTTTTGGAAAAGGTTGTACCTTGGTTGCGGTTTCGAAAAATGACCTGGATTTTTGCAATAAGCTGGTTCTTCAATTACACCCTTGACGTACCTTCCGTAGCCGTGTGGATTGGATGTCGACATAAGATTTGGTGTATCTTGGTGAACTGCAAATCTGCTTGCAGGTACAGAACTTGGTGAGAAATATGCCAAAGATCGTGAGAATACATCGGTCAACTGCAAATATTTTCTGTTTAGCAATTCTTTGTGCATTCTTATTCCTTCTAAGACACCACACATTCAGGCAAGGTAGAACTTATCGGAATTACTACAACCTCATCAAACACCTGCAGCTTTCAAAATGATACTAAATGGGACACAAATTCAGCGATTTGGGAGAAGTGTGGATCTCCTTGATTACACCGGACGACGCTAATTACCACCTTTTCTATGATATATTTTGAACAAAAGTCTTAGTCATTCCCATCAAAATCAGTGCCTCACAAGATTCCAGAATGTTGGAAAAAATTAGAGGACGACCAACTAGGCGGTGCTTTTGATACTTACCGAACCGCAAAACGAGCGTAGATCATCGGATGTCGAATGCGTACTCCTTTCGGCTGAGCTACATTCGTCAGAACGGCTCCTTTCCACGGTAATACCGGATTGCCGACTACAATGATACAGATTCATTTACAAGTAATTCCTGCTAAAGGCTACAGGGAGAGGTTGTAAGAGTGAAGTGCACTGATTTTTTGTAAAATACGTCTTAGGACACTATAATTTCCTACGACTTATCGCCGTAGGAAATTATAGTGTCCTAAGACGTATTTTACAACCTAATAAATAGAGTGTCTGACTTGGGTCCCTGGAAACCTAATGTACGAAAATTCAGCTACCCTAAAATCCGTCATATAAGATCGGCTCGCAGTAAAGACCGCCTCGCCGATAAGACCGCAAAAGAGCTCGCAGTTAAGTCCGCTTTCGTGACAGCCTCGCGCGCCTCGCGCGCCGCCAAGTCCCGCGGATAAGTCCGCCTTATTTTTTCACATAAAAACAAGAAGGATGCGCAATTGCGCTGCCATTTTTGGTCTCAGAATGAACCGAAGCAACAAATCTTTATTCAGTTTCCATTCCATGTTTATCATCATCAAAACGTGGCTGACCGATGGTGGTTCTTCTTCTAATGACTAAGTTCCTTTTCATCATAAACCGTTTGCACCACGATTCCGTTGCCTTGAAGTACTGCCGGCCAGATTCCTGCGCTAGCTGCAATGCCTTCGCTCGAATGTCCTCGACAAGCACTGCTCTGCTTGCTTCCCGCCACTGCACAATCCATGCATAGACAGCTTTCTCGATCTCCTCTACCTTTTGCTTCCCATAACGGTTGGCGCGTTTCCTCAGTGGCATATCCTCCAAATTCTCCTTATCGGCCTTCCATCTTCGAATCAGACGATCAGAGACTTCGTAGTGAACAGCGGCAGCCGATGTTCCATGTTCCAAGGCATATTGCACCACGTTAAGCTTAAAAAGCGCGGTGTAGGACTTCCTTCTGATAGCCATTGAGATGCGAGACACCTGAAAAGCTTAAGTCAAAGCATGTGAGACTATGCTGGAAAGGGCCCCGCGTGATTGTGAACTTCGCTGAGTTACCGGTCATTGCACACTGGAATCACGCGGAGTCCTATAAATTTGCGCTGGTCATCGAAAGGTTTACTCTTTTATACAAGGAAAAGCAGGCGGTATCAAATTTGACTACACTATCTTTTGTCTTGGATGTACAGGCTTAATGAAACAACAATTGAGGAAAATAACAAGGAAGCCTAATGCTTTGCTAAGGTTGAGCATTCTCAGACTGTCACTCTTCCGTTCAAGAAAGCATTTGACAAAAGCCGTATGGCATGGGTCAACAGAGGCTACATTCAGAACATGAAAACATTAGAGGAAGCAAAAATGTAGGAGTCAGGTTCAAGTTGTAGCCTGTACGGGTTCGAGAGATGTAGTGAAAACATTGTCGCCTCCAAAACGATAAGATGAATGATAAGTTGAGATGATTGCAATGATGCAATGATGAAACCTATTATGATTCTTTTCATCGGCAGAAATCGCTCAATTTCATACAGGTGTCATATATAGGAAAAGAACTCACCTATCCAGCGTACGCGATGAAGAATCCGAGACGACCACCAAGTAGACTGTACGACTTGTCGAATCCTTGAGCTCTTTCTTTCAGGCGATATCGCGGCCTCGTTTAAATCTACACTGGCAAGCCACGCGAGCGGTCGCGCGCGTCTGTGCTCCCAGGTCGCGCTTGCTCATGCTCAGGACAGACGGACGTATCTGCGAGACGATTTAGGCGGACTTATCTGTGACACCCTTTGCGGCGTTTTTCCATCGATTTTCCTGCCAAAACTGCAGATAAGTCCGCTTTTATATGACGGATTTTAGGGTAATTCTGTCGCGGCTCATTTACTGCAAACCTACGTGACCTCGTCAGAGGCCATCGCATATAAAATGAATTTATGGCGCGCTGAATATCCTATCGCTAAAATTCTCTTGATTTCGTGAGCTTCTCCCCATTACGGTATACACATCGCGACTCGACAATATGGCCCAATTGTGAGAAATGAATATTTGTGTTCGTGATTGCCTTGCACCAACATCTCACGAAATTTTGAAATTTTGTAAGTAACAGCGCACCACAATACCCCACGAGCTTGCTGAAACTACTAGCAAAATTCACTTCTTCAAAGGACTTTCTAGCTGCTCTTCTCCTTTTGTGCTCTATTTCTTTTTTTTCAATCAAATACAAAATGTTCTTCAAGTTCCACGGTAGACTGGAACGCACCCAGTCAAAGTTGCGGAGCTGAGCTGCGCGTTAGTGGCGTGGTTTTTTGTGCAAAGTGAACCGAGCTATGTCTTCTTACTGGAGGGTAAACTACCGGTTATTCTGCGGTATCATCGCTTCCCCAATTGCTCTGTGAGCATTAAGGATCTAGAAAGTGCGCTTTAGCTCAAAGATAAGTCAGAGATTACTCGGAGTTATGAGTGATTTCGACAGGTTCACTACTCACCCAGAGAAAGAATGAAACCTGAGTAAGTATGATCTCGCCGAGATGGAGATACCAACCAAATCCAGGAGCTAGTTTCATGCCTTTTGTTGCGCAATAGAGTGCATGATGTGCACAGCACTACAGCTGCAAGGGGCTGACATGTTTTTTATTTTGAGCTCGTGACTAATGCGACACGCAAAGGCTTGACAAATCGGAATACCTGATTTCTCTGCAAAGTGATTGAGGTGTTCCTACCGAGTCGATGCGCTAAAGCTCACTATTGATTGTGGCAAAGAAGTTCAACTCTGAGCTTTTGTCTAGTAGTACGCTGACTGTGGGCTACAGCCTAATTAGCGTTTTCGATCACGGAAGAGTGTAGAGCTGAGCTTTCGGCGACGAATAATTAATTAACAAAGGCTTATTTAGGTCTCTCAGTCGACATGAGATGAAAGAGGTGCGCAGGCTTGATTAGACACTGCCATTGATTCTGCCGCAATTTTTACGATGAGTTATTGAAACACCCACCTCATAGAGTGGATAAGTGAAAAATGATCTTAACCATCTTTCTGCTTTGGAATATATAAACTTAGAACGAAGCCCCTAATCAGCGACAAGGCTGAGCAAACATGCTTCTCAACGCTCATCCTCTAGATGATACACCGATGAAGTGTAAGGAAGTAAGTGATGATGACACCAAAGGTAAATCTCAACAACTGGCGCTCGGCTGGTCGGATGAAGTCCTGTGCTCACGAGTGAGAACCCTCAGTATCAGTTCCTATGCCACATCCTCACCAGGAGCGGTACATCGATCTTCCGTCTGAGTAAGTGTTTGCGTTTAGGCCGTAACCCTGGTCAGGACGCCCTACTCCCGAAATAAGCATGGAACACATTCCAGTATGCTGCTCTTAGCTGCAGAATCTTAGTGTAAACCCACTTATACCTTCAGGGCGCTCATGACGACCAGTAGAGCCGAAACTAGAGAGGTCAGAGTCTTAATTTCTTGTCAAATCCAATTGCGGATTTCAAAAACCTCTTGTAACACAACGACTAAGTTTTGCTCTTTGATTAGTGGATGAAATTCACGAAATAACATTTTTGAGCACCTAAGCAAAAAATGCGCCATTTCACGTAATTCGATAACTAAAAGATCAAGTAATTCTGCACGTGTTGCTGATTCAACCGATTTCACCTAACCCGGTCTTCGAACGGTCAGGCACCCACGTTCGAGCAGCGCGGGAGTAGAACGCCCGCATTAATCGAGGTCACAGTCTGAACGGGAACACTTGTCAGATGGGAGAATGATACATACCGCAACAGGCCGTGAATCAGTGCGGCCGAATCGGTGGACGTTCGAGAGCAGCTTGATTTGCCGGCTATCCAACGCAATTTTTTCACCTGTCTAAATTTTCAAATCTTGTCGTGGGGATCATGGTATGTGACGGAATATAGGAACGAAATTTTGCAAAAAAATGCCTTTGAGTGAATTTCTATTATATCTCTACCACAGCTAATAGTCTTGCTATATTTCCCTCAGCACTAACGTGAATGTTTGTCTGTTGTTTGATGGAAGCGTGTGATAATATGTCATGGGAACTATGTGCCTTACATTGTCTTCTTTATATCAATAACATTTAATAGTATGGCATCACATGGAATTTATAGACTGAATTGTACATGTATGTGGAGATGTAACTGCTGAATAGAAGACCAGGGCCAGTAGGAACCTAGTAGGAGCTCCGCTGCGCGTTGACTCAGCTTTAAAGGCAAGGTCTCAGCAAAATCGTGAATTTGGAAATTTTCCGCTTACCTGGGCTTATCCGCCTCACTGATTCCGATCGTACATCTTGCAGAGTTCGAGAATGTCGGAAATTGGCTATTTCTGAAGGCCCCAGGTTTGAAGGAGGACGTGAGGAAGCAAAGTCCGCCAAGGTTAGAGACGCAACGTCGCTATGGAACTCAACTGTCATGACTGTGTGCGCTATACGCACTCTGGCCTTACAATTCGAAATTGCTATGTGGGCGGCGTCTGGGCCTATCGTAATATCCGCGCCCCATTCAAGGCAAATTTCAGTCTTAGTAAACATCCTTCGCGACTTCGGCCATCGGTTTAGTAGGGGTTAATATAACACAAAACCCGGCGCCTCTCATTTTGACGGAACGCTGCCTTTAACTCTAAGTTTCGTTCAAAAGCTCGGAGCTAACTCCGAGTTTCGTTTTCGGACTCGTAGTTCCGTCCTGCTATCGCTGTATAGTATGTTGATGAGTCCCATACGCATCATCGCAAAACTAAGCGACGGTCCGCGCCTAGAACTTCGGTTGCTCTGTGCACTGAGCCGACTACTAAGCCATTAGGCCAATAAGCCGCTTTTTGTAGAGATGCCGCTATAACTTAATGAATCCCCGTAATCAAGATCTCACATGTCAAGACAAGTCGAGAGCGTGAAGCTTGCCTTTAAGGTATCTGGCCGTAAAGTATCTTACAGATTCTCGAAGTATTATAGTAGCAGGACGAAATATGCGTAGACTGTAAACAACCCGTCCACGTCCCTTGTTGTGATATGCTATATTTGATGAAAATCAAAAGCCTCTGCTAATATTTATTGCGAAGGCCTATGAAACTTGTATTTTCATATTCCTTCAAAAAAAAAACTAAAATCTAAAGATTGATTTGAAAATCAAACTATTTCGTGTTTTCAATGACCTCTGAATAAAATTCTTTTGCAATTTCAAACAATTTTTCGAGGTCACTCGTGTTTGAAGAACAGCAAAAGATTTTAAAAGTAAAAATCAAAAGCTGCTATCTGACATCATTGCTTCATTGCTAAAAAGGGCAACTCTACCTGAGATTTTCGCCTTTCTTTTGTACATGCCTTACATAATCCTCATTGAAAACTGATAGCATATTTATCCATGACTGTACTGCCAAATGAACCCAGGCTAGACTATAGATTGTACGGCAGACCACCCAAATTCTGTGTTTTTTGATAGTTTCATGCCTCTGCCGTAACTCCGCTATACAACGTTGCAGTGAAAAATGGGCAATGTAGTTGAAGTCAGCACATCACACTTTGCTCGGCGTAGGCCCGAAACTGCTACAAAGAGTTCGAGAGCTCGCCAAAAACTTGGCCACTGATCACAGATACAAGCTATTTGACGACCACTCGCAGAAAATTCTGCCTTGCTGCTCGCTGTTAGAACATGCGACAGTAAAAAAGTACCGCTCGCCAAAAGTTTGGCACGCCCAAAAATCTGCTGACCGCCTGCAAAAAACTAATGGTAAGTACAATATCGCTCACAGAATGTGCAAAATTTCCGTAAATGTCGCAGAATTCCGAGAATCCGCGAAGGTTCGCGAAATTCCGGGAATTTTGCGACATTCCCGGAATTTCGCGACATTCCCGAAATTTCGCGAAATTCATGTAAATCACGCAAATTACGCAGGGCCATAACTTCGTTCCGAATGAGTATATTCAAAATCCGAAAACAGCATTGTATTCAGCTCGTCAAGGCGAATCTTTTGGTGTACAGGTTGTCTCCAATATCCTCTTTTCAATAATCTTGAATCTGCATGCGGCCGCCTTTTCGCGTAGGTGTAACGCAACAAGCATCACACATAGGAGATTGCGGCGGGCACATTTCGATAATACTCTTTCAGTAGATTATTCTGCGCTAAACAGCAGCCGAAGACTCTCTTTTAAAAGAGATAGAAGAGTTGATAAACTCTGGAAAAATCAAGCTGTTCGAAGTTCTACTAGCCGTAACTTCCTTCAGAATGAACATCTTCGAAATCCGAAAACAGTATTGTGTTCAGCTCGTTAAGGCGAATCTTTCGGTATACAGCATGTCCTTGAAATTCCATTTCCAATTTTTTCAAAATTTTCTGCGCGCGTATATTCGCAAGGTCGCAACGCAGCGCACATCAAAAAGACTCCAATAAGCACTGGATTGTGCTGCTCCCGCAAATTACTGAGCGCTAAAAACGAACTGGAGAATCTTTTTCGAAAAAGATAGAAGAGCTGGTGAATTCTGAAAAAATCGTGTTGTGTCAAATTTTGCCCACTGTAACCCTAAAATGGGAAGCTCTCCTGCTAAGCAGATGTGCTTTTCGTAATCAGCAGGTCAGATAACCTCTTTGAGCGAAGTTTCCCTATAATCCAAGATCATAGAACGAGAAAAAATCAAATCACCCGAATTTCTTTGAAAACTTGCTCATAGAGGTTATCTGACCTGCTGATTACGAAAAGCACATCTGCTTAGCAGGAGAGCTTCCCATTTTAGGGTTACAGTGGGCAAAATTTGACACAACACGATTTTTTCAGAATTCACCAGCTCTTCTATCTTTTTCGAAAAAGATTCTCCAGTTCGTTTTTAGCGCTCGGTAATCTGCGGGAGCAGCACAATCCAGTGCTTATTGGAGTCTTTTTGATGTGCGCTGCGTTGCGACCTTGCGAATATACGCGCGCAGAAAATTTTGAAAAAATTGGAAATGGAATTTCAAGGACATGCTGTATACCGAAAGATTCGCCTTAACGAGCTGAACACAATACTGTTTTCGGATTTCGAAGATGTTCATTCTGAAGGAAGATACGGCTAGTAGAACTTCGAACAGCTTGATTTTTCCAGAGTTTATCAGCTCTTCTATCTCTTTTAAAAGAGAGTCTTCGGCTGCTTTTTAGCGCAGAATAATCTACTGAAAGAGTATTATCGAAATGTGCCCGCCGCAATCTCCTATGTGTGATGCTTGTTGCGTTACACCCACACGAAAAGGCGTCCGCATGCAGATTCAAGATTATTGAAAAGAGGATATTGGAGACAACCTGTATACCAAAAGATTCGCCTTGACGAGCTGAATACAATGCTGTTTTCGGATTTTGAATATACTCATTCGGAACGAAGTTATGGCCCTGCGTAATTTGCGTGATTTACATGAATTTCGCGAAATTTCGGGAATGTCGCGAAATTCCGGGAATGTCGCAAAATTCCCGGAATTTCGCGAACCTTCGCGGATTCTCGGAATTCTGCGACATTTACGGAAATTTTGCACATTCTGTGAGCGGTATTGTACTTTGTGTAATCAGCTTTACTGTATAGTATTCAATTCCCAGGTAATGATCGTAACATAATTCTTTGAAATCATTAATGATTTGGAAAACCTGATACACGAAGTCCAAAAAAGTCGCAAACGTTACATCGTTGATAACCAGGGGAGCAAGAGGTGTGCTCATAACCGCCGGAGACGACTCTCACCCTCCTTGTCTCAATCCCCCTCCGCATTTTCGTTTACCTATCATAGACATAACATAAAGGCCCTACAAGCATAATTAGTAATATGTTCGTAATTATCATATGAAATAACCATCGTGGGCTAAGATTTGACAGATTGTGAGGGTTCTCAATATTGGGCGACTCCAGTGAAGTAGTCGTAAACGTGGTTAACAATATTTTATAGAGTTAGGAGCCAGCCAAAATCTCACTTGTCCGATTTTTCGCTTGCAGTCATTGTCTTCCTTTTCGCTCAAAACAAAGAAGACGAATTCAGCTCCAGTCACTTCTACAGGAACTAGGAGATTTTCTATCAAACTGTATATGTTTTCGCTAACTCTTTGGAGGTAAGTCAGTGAGGTGTGTCAAACCCCAGAAAAATGGCTGCCACATCTTTTTGAGTGTTGTGCCACACCTCACTGATTTACCTTAAAAGCTTCAAGTAGCTGTGTTTTTCAAATCATTGGCTTTTTTCTCTACATGGTAGGAAATCGTTCAAAATCGTTTTTCCTTGGAAGAGATTTTTTGCAAATGGAGAATGCTGCGAATACTGGGTTATGTTACATGCTAAGTTTGCGCTACTACGTTAATCGCGAGGGAAGGAGGCAAGAATAAATGCATTTTATCCTAAACTTCGTAGTTTTCACAAAAGTGATTTGAACTTGGTTGATCTCCTCTAGTCTGAATATATGAAAGCAAAAAATGGGACAAACGAGCTTTGGCTTGCTCTTAAGGGCACCGTCCACCCAAAATTTCGACCTCCATGTTTTTGCCGTTCCAGGACCTTCTCATACCCCTGATTCCGAATATCAAGTTGGAAATCCGCGAAAACTTGGAAATCCCCTGCTTTCAGAACCCCCAGAGCGATTCGGTACGTGATTGGTTGGGCTCGCACGGATGGGCGGGACGAACGTCACGCCCACTCCGAAAGGGGAGGAGCCAGCGTCGCGAACGCGGCCTGAAGCGATTTCCGAAGCAATCTTCTCGGTTCGGAAGCAACTTCAGGCAGCGCGAGTTGGGCAATCATTTGGTTGGAGGCCCCGCATCTGCTAGGTATCATAATCTCACCAACCCCAATTTGGGCGGACGCCTTTAACTCCAGTTTGGAGGTCATTTGAAGAATGATTTCTAATAAGTGCGAAGATGTAGTAGTTCTTTGTAACAGGTGCAAAGTAGTTAACTCTCTTTCGAAAAAAGTTAGCATGTTTTGGAATGACCATCACACTTGCTTAGCCCTATATTCAAAACCTCAGAATTCGCTGAAACTTGGCCCACAGGGTTATTTGACATGCTGATTACGAGATGCTTCATGCATTTAGAGCTGGAAGGGGGGCTGGAATTTGGCAAAGGGGTGTAATCAAGCATGCTGATCACCCCCACGGGGGTGATCTGCATGCTCGATTACCCCCCTGTGCCAACTCCCAGCCCTGTAGCTCAAATTTTGCAAAAAATCGATAAAATCCATATCGATCGATACGAAAAGTAGCCTATGACACCCGCCCGGGCCCGAAGTGTATGTGTGCCAAGTTTGGTCCAGATCGATTCAGAAATGGAATTTTCTATTCGGAACATACGTACATACAGACATACATACAGACATACAAACAGACATTCAGCTTTATATATCTTATATAAGATTATTAACGGAAATCATGTTAATGCTAACATAAGTATCACTTACCCCCTCTCTCTCCCTGACCTCTCAACACACCAAGTGTTGCACGCCACATCCCACGCTTGACCCTGTTGATAACTCTCTTGTCTGCCTAATTTGCGAAATTTCAATCACCGTTCTCCACTTGAAAAACTAATTCATGTAGGATTACGGTAAAAACTTTTGGACGAGTTTTGCTCCAAAGATAGCTATAATGCCCAAAAAATTGTACAAGGAACCGTAAACTTTGCTGAATCAATCAGCGTCGCTTATCTAGACATAAGCATTGCACTTTCCCATGACCCCTAGTTCATAAGTTACTTCAGGTCCGCGGGAACGGTATTTCCTATGTTCATCGAAGAAGCGATTATATTAGGTTGTTGCAAAAATAATGTCCGTTTTGCAAATTTTTACTTTAGAAGGCTATAACTTCGTTCAGTCTGCATATTTTTGAATGCAGTCAAGACCCTCAGAAACAGCAAACTTTTCCTAACATAGCGCGCACCTGCCCCTACTGATATCGCAAACGGGAAGAGAACCATGGGTCAGAAAACTGAAAGTTTTTCTTTTAATAACCTCGTCTTCAAGAGCTTACAACTACCTTCGAGCTTTGTCCTTATAGTTGCTAATCAGCTTATGTTGTAGCTGCAGGCCAATAGTATACGTGTGCATAGAAACTCCAATGAAGGAGTTCTGCGAAAAGAAAAGATAAAAATACAAAAATGTTCACTCTTTTGAGCTTATTTGTTGTAGGCTTGTAAGCTACCAAATTACGAAAATTTGCAATTCTTCGCGCACTGAATAACTAAGTTTTTTTTTCAAATAATGTAGTTAAGGTGTGCTAATCTCAAGCTTACAGACATGGGCGAAGCTTTGGCGATTGCCTAAATTATGAGTGTCAAAGATGGACGCCGTGGCACCTATAGGCAATGATTATTGAATTTGATCTTGACCATGTACTTTGTACCGTGGCGGCTATAAATAAGGCCGCCCGGCCGTTGTTTTAGTCATTGTTATTGTCTGCTATTTCTAGTCTTCTAATAAATTTTTCTATTACTTTCTCTATCCTCACCTGGACATCCGCCCTCGCACTCACGAACCCGGTTAGTGCGTGACATGGGGGCCGAACCGAACCAACCCAACCCCGCCGATAAGACCGCGTAAGCGGAAAAGGCGAGTATCCTGCCTATATCAGAGGCAGTGTATATCCCCGATTCAAAGAGGAGCTCGTTGTGTGGCACACCGCACATCGAGCCTTCTCAGAGGACCGGAGGAGGGTGTCAGTTACACCGCCGTGGTCTACCTCTACAAGGGAGCAGCGGCGCGTGTACCGTATACTGACAGGTCCCTCTTGGTCAAGGGTTATACTTTGTGGCTTGTATCAGCTACACCGCAAGACCCAGTCTAGAGGGAGGAGGGGTATACGCGTGTGTACCGCGAGCTGATACATCGTCGAAATTGAATTTGTGCTGCAGGTGAAGCACAGAACAGGGATTTGAATAAAGCTCTATTTCGTACAGATACCGAGCTTGAATTGTTTTCATTGAAGAAGCCGATGGACACCATGCAGAAAATGCCGGAGTGTCAGAAAAGGGTTCCGCATACAATCCCGTCGACCGAGGATGAGGTCGCACAGGCAGATACTGCGGAGGTGTTGGCAGCAATGGCTCTTCCAGAGGTTGAGCTCTATGGAGATCCCCAAGGAAGGAACTTCGATGATTTTGTTTGCAGATTCATGATGAAGTATGGTAGACTTGGACTGCATAACGACATGCTAGTACATCTTTTTCTGTCTAAACTGGACGGATATCCTAAGACAGTAGCCGAAACACTATCAGCAAGGATACGGGAGAGTACGTTCGAAGAAATTGTAGAAGCACTGCGAAACACATGGAGCATAAATGAGTCTGCTGATCAAATAACTGCGTATGTACAACTCAAACATCTGCGGATGACAAAGGACATTACAGCCTTCTGTCTTGAGTTAGAGAGGCTTACGCGGTTAGCGTACCCAGACACCACAGACAAGCAGCTCTCATGGATAAGAGCTGCAGAATTGGTTTTGCAGTTGAGGGACTGGCCTGAATACTTCCAGATGTTCACCACCGTAGAGACAGTGCCGGGTGAATGCGCGTATGAGCTGGTGAAACCTATGGCGCTGCGCTGCGAACGTAGCAGGGAGATGGCTGTGGCGGTGCAACAAAGTACGGAACAAGTCGTGCTAAATGCATATGCCGATACATCCATTAGCGAGAGCCAGACTCCAGTGGTGGAAAAAAATTGTGTTATGCTAGATACTTTGGAAGCATCTTGCAAAAGGTGGCCACGCTGTTACAACTGTAACAAACCAGGACATTATAGTCGCGAGTGTGGAGAAAGGAAAACCTCAGCGTCAGCAAAGAAACTTGAACAGTGCCCAAGTAACTTTACGGCATTTTTGGATCGATGGATTTGCAGCTCGGCAAGGACACGATCGAGGAAGAATCAGCTGTTTGGGAAGCAAATGGTGCTAAATGTACGTTTGCTGGGATTGTTTCGAAGAGCTATGGTAGATACAGGCTCTCAAATCAGCATTATCCCCCTGAGATTGCTAATGATGAACATGAAAAAGGGATTTGATCTGAACGCGGACGTTGAAGAAATCCCGATTCAGCGGTTACCTTCCGCACACGATGCCTCCGGGAAACGGATAAAGTTCAAGGGAGCGGTGAAGCTCAACTTGCAAGTCGAGAGTGGCACCAAGCACAGAGTAGCCTTTTTCGTTAGAGAGGGAGGAGATGGCAGAGTTGTGCTCGGAACAAATGCGCTACCGCAACTTGGGCCATATATCGCTGATTTGAGAACTCATAGTGGCACAAGAAGGACAGTTGTCGAAAAATTCGTCCAAGTCGGTGTTCCAAGAAAACGGAAAAAGCGGGAACAAAGCTCGAGACTGCACCGCTAACCGAGATGTCTCCTAATCGTAAAGGAGTACGGGAAGAGGTCGCGAACTGTAAAGTAGCCTCCAGTACAAAAAGCAGGAGCGGTCGCTTTCAGCACGGCGTTAACTTGGCAGGGGCCAAGCTCACCGTGGCGGGGGAGAACACGAGGATCTGCAATCCTGTGCGGTCCCTGGAGCGACAGCTCAAGAGAGCCAAGAGAGGCAGGTTGTCAAAAGCCGCCAGGGATCGACTAAATCGAAATTCACAATGCTCTAGCTTAAGAAATGACGTGAAGACAACCGAGTCTGGTGCTGAATCACGTACTAAGAGCCACAAATATCGCATTAGACCCCTTAATTCTATTTTCAGGTATAGTCGTAGGTGGATGCAAGGACAGCCTCTTGATTTGGTAGATGATTGCCATGATGCGGGTAGCCAAGGTGGAAATCGGCCATTAATGGTGCAACAGCACTGCTTCTATGGAGGTGGGAGAAGACCTGTCGTCAGTTTCCTGGTCTCCAAGGGTCAAGACGCGAGAGTTGTCAATCCTCACTATGCACAAGTCACGAGTCGGGACGACTCTTACCGACGGAGGGGCATGTCAAAGATGGACGCCGTGGCACCTATAGGCAATGATTATTGATTTTGATCTTGACCATGTACTTTGTACCGTGGCGGCTATAAATAAGGCCGCCCGGCCGTTGTTTTAGTCATTGTTATTGTCTGCTATTTCTAGTCTTCTAATAAATTTTTCTATTACTCTCTCTATCCCCACCTGGACATCCGCCCTCGCACTAACGAACCCGGTTAGTGCGTGACATGAGAAATTTCTGACCCATAGAATGCCAGCAGTGAGTATCTATTTCGAGGCGTCAGTCCAGATATTTCCAGAATTCTAAATAAGTGCGCAGTAGGTAAACAATCTTCATCCAACACATTTGCTATGTTTTCAGAAGTATTTGTTTATTTGCTCCTGAATTGTGTTCAAGAAGGTGAAAGCTATGAGATTCTGATTTTGAGTGCAGGTGTGAAAAGTGCTCGTGAACATCCCACAGATGAGGATAGCAGCTTATTTCTACCATCGTTAGAAAGTACATGAAGAGAGCTTTCCAATGATATGCAGATTCTTATCGAAAAAAAAGTTTGATGGAAAAAAGTTGTTTGGAATATAGGCTTCAAAAAACGGACATTATTTTTGCAACAACCTAATACTTAAAAACTGCTTTACAGACTACACTAAATCATTTGCTGAGGTTAACTGGTAGTCAGCGCATCAAAACTCACCACGAAAGTTCTCGCTGATTTTGTACGCGTCATTTTCATGGCAGCTGATAGCGGATACGTCGTTATGCTAGTTACTGGCGTTTCCTATTACTGATGAGAGACAGAATATTAATTTCCAAACCCCAGCTTCGCTTTGAAAGGCACCGTCCACCCAAATGGGGTCGATGAGATTTTGATCCCTAACAGTAGCGAGTCTCCCAACTATCTTGCCCAACTTGCGCTGCCAAAAGTTATCCGAAGCGAAAAAATTGCTTCGAAAATATCCTCGGATGACGGAATCGCCAAGTTGGCTCCTCCCCTTTGAGTGAGCTTGAGTTCGTCCCGCCCATCCGTGCGCACCCAACCATCTTTCCGGAGAACTTGCCCTGCGCGTTTTGCGGAATGGGGAACGTTGGGAATTATCGCGGTTGCTCGACTTGATATTCGGAATCAGAGTCATGAGAAGGCTTCGAAACGACAAAAATGTGAAGATCGAGAATTTGGGTGGACGGAAACTCTACCGCATTTTTCGGACCCCTTGTATATGCTATGAGAGAGTACGTGTGAAGAGAATTGTCATCATAATCACCTGTACGGTCAGAAGAGATTGCCAGTACGAATCAGACTTTGTTCTTCTTAAGATTCATCAAGTGCACGCAGTATACAGGTTTGTGCATCATATTTACATGTCAACTCTGCAAGAGTACGTGATTGATAACGCCCTCTTCACGTGCTATTGCCATCGCCTATTGATCTCTTTCACAGCACTTCAACTATGCACTTTTGAGATTTTCCCCACTTAGAAGATGTAAACAGTATTATTTGCAATTTATTAGGCCTATAATACTTGCGCGAGCAAAGTACGCTTAAATTTTTGTAAGAACAAAAAACAGCGGCTGAGTATGTCTTTCGTCTGAAATCTATACTATCTACCCTTCACTCCCACGTTCGAATAGCGAACCTTATGTCCACTATCAGTTTGTCTATCTTTTATCAGACTCGGCCGACAACAAACCACTCTATCAATCGCGGCGGCTTGCAGCAAACTTCAAACCTATCTTGTCTATGACAAAAAATTTCTGACTTTGTTTCTGTTTCGACTTGAGCCCCTTCATATGTGTGCAGCTACCTAGCGAACGCCTCTCACTAAAACGATGTCGCGCCAAGTAAAACTCCATGAAATGTCTCTAACTAATTCGATTTTTAATTTTTTATTGAGAAAGGACTTCTGTTCTTTTTGCTCCAATTTTTGACTCTTTTAGTGACTACAGTCAAGAGGCAGTGGAGCTTGCACAATGTAGCCCCTAACTCGGAGTTGAAAAGACGGACTTCGGCGTATTAATCTCAAAAAACCGTCGGAACTCCGTAACTCGGTTCAAAATGATTTTCACGAGATCGAACTCTGTTTGGAAATGGGAATTACAAGGATTTGAAAAACTATCAAATCTGCTAAAATAACTTTTATAGAAAAAACTACCTTGGATCGCCGCGATGGAATAATCGCGACGAAATCGTCGCATCCCATAACTTTTGCTTCAAAAAATTCTTCTCATTTTTATTTAATATTTCATCAGTCTGTCCATTGTTGCTTCAAAAATATGGTCAAGAACGTACAAAATTCAATTTTTGTCGAATATTGAGCATGCAAATAATTATCGGATTTCCGACGCGGCGATACAATGAAAATCCTTTCAGTGAAAGTAAATTTGGAAAATCTAGTGATTATTCGAATCCTTTTCTCGCCGGCTTTCAAGAATTAGAGCCCGATCTCATGAAAATTATTCTGAAGTAACTCCATAAACTAACTATAGTTTACGGAGTTTCGAATTTTTATCAAGATTAACATGCCGAAATGTCCGTCTTTTGTCAGTTAAGGGCTGTATTGTAGCACCAGTGCGTCACCTCTGCTTCGCAGAGGTTCGCACTGGCTCTACTATCTATGTGTCTTACCCATTCTCGTAAAATCGTGGCACTGGAACTCACCGCGCTATACCGACTACCACAAATAAAATGTAAACAACCACTCATTCAGAAAGTCTTTTCGCGTGAGATCGGTGATTTCGCGTGGATGAAACTTTTCGCAGGAAGACAAACGCAAGTTTGAATAGTTTTTTGGATTTGTCATGATTTAGTAGTCGCCTTAAAGCTAATGATAACCGTCAGCTACATCTCTGTGCGAAAATCTTCTCAAACGCTTAGCTAGAACCTTGGCAAATTGACCAGTTACACAAACAATTCGTTTTGGCGCCGTTTTCGTTATGTAGTAAACTTTCGACCACTTTTCTGGCTAAACTCCATCGCTTGCACATTTGCTTACCAAACTCATCCACGACTCTGCAAAAAGTGGTGATACGGACCGAATTTTGCGGTACAGAAGCCAGGTGGACCCTTTTGGCGCGCAATTTCTGAGGGAACCACTCAACGAATCTACTCGTGCTTTTGCATGTTGGACTTTCATGAAGGTAGCATGCGCTATACAAAATTTGGGCCTAGAACGCTGGCTGGAACACGCTCCACGAATTTCGTAACACACACACACACACACACACACACACACACACACACACACACACACACACACACACACACACACACACACACACACACACACACACACACACACACACACACACACACACACACACACACACACACACACACACACACACACACACACACACACACACACACACACACACACACACACACACACACACACACACACACACACACACACACACACACACACACACACACACACACACACACACACACACACACACACACACACACACACACACACACACACACACACACACACACACACACACACACACACACACACACACACACACACACACACACACACACACACACACACACACACACACACACACACACACACACACACACACACACACACACACACACACACACACACACACACACACACACACACACACACACACACACACACACACACACACACACACACACACACACACACACACACACACACACACACACACACACACACACACACACACACACACACACACACACACACACACACACACAAGTCACGTAAACATCCTTAGCCCGTTATTATAAGTTATGATAGTACTAGTCAGTCACTCCTTGGTCAGATGGGTAGCTAACTATATATTTGCTGCGTTGAGTGTCTCGAGCTCTCGAAAGTGATAGGGTATGAGTATACAGACGCTCGGAGAGAACAAATCATCGTCGATCGACCAGTGTTCTCTGTCACGCACAAAAATTCTTTCGCAACTTTTTGTAGCGAATTTCCGAGAGAAAGTGTGAACAAGCGTTTAGCCATTTTGCCTGAAAAAGTGGTCATCATCTACTGTCCACTCACACGTTTCTTAATCTGAAGTGTTCTGAATTTTACTATTTGTTCATAATTGTTTCCTGTCACATCAGCCTGTCTTTTGAATAGCGTTTTTTGAGTTTCGATTAGATAAAACTGCATCTGATTCGACATTTGAATAGGGAGCAACATTTGAAAATGATGCTGACAAAATTTTGGCACTGTTAGTACATTTTTTTATCAGAGTCGGTTTATTTATAAAACCGTAGTTCATTTATAATTAATCTTTCCTGATATTGTACAATATATAGACATTGATCCGTCTGTGTCTCAACAGCCATGCATAACATACGGGAGAACTTCTTCTTTTGCTAACGATTTTGATTTGGATAATTCTAGAGATGATTTCTCTGATGTACTAACGTCGTATTTTAAGTAGTGCCGCACACATTAAGAATGGTAACAAAGGCTCAACCACTCGAATATGTGGATTCGCAAGGGACAATCTTCGAAGGAATACTCTATTTACCATATAACGTCAGCAAAAAGTGAGTCAAAGATTCTCTGAATGCTCTGTTGGTCTAACATTAGCAAAAGGGAAGAACTTCTCCAGGATAAAGCTTACGAGAAATTCCAAAATTTGGCAATCGATTGCAAAGCCTTTTAAGTTTCTTTTTAAAGTAACATACCTGTCGATAACGGAAAAAACATCCTAGCAATTAGGCGCCAAATTTCGAACTTCCTTTTATTTGTTCACACTGATCATATCAAAATCATTAATGGCGTATTCTAGAAGTTCCAATCATGACCATCCCGTTGTACTGGTCTTACATGCTTTTGGAGGACGAGGAGAGTTTGAATGCGAGAGAGCGGGAGAATTGGCAGAGGTTCGTTGAAATTCCTTTTTTGTAGGGAAGATAATCCTGCCTGAGCGGAAGTGGTGTTTGTTCTCTGCGGAGGCTTACGTCTTCCGAAATCTTGCGAAAGAGTAATAGGATATAGTGTCTACAGCTCGGATTCCGTTAAAAATGTCTGAGAAATAAATTCATTTTTACCTGAACAATTCGTTTTTCAGGAAGGGTTTGTTGCGCTCGCTGCTGACGTTTATGGCAAAGGTGTACGAGGATCCAGTTTTGAAGAAAACTTTGCGCTCATGAAACCTTTAATAGAGGACAGGCAAGGATTGTTGAAGAGCCGCCTTTTGGCTGCAGTCGAAGCAGTGCGAAAAGTCCCTCAAGTCAATCCATATAAGGTCAGTGTAAATAATGAAAAAATTTCATTGGTAATTTGCTTAGCTGTAATTGTCTGTCTTCGATCATAGAAGTATATCCGAGCAGTGCTTTTGAGTAGCATAGGTTAAGAAATTGCGCAAGTAACTTATTTTAACTTGTAAATAATCCAAATTTCTGGAATTTTTGGAACTTCGAAAACCATGTGAAAATCGCCGGCACAAGTAGGGAGGTATTCCACAAGATTTGCGAATGGCTAAGGCCAGCGGTTAACTCGAGAACAAGTTTTGCTGCCTCCTGCCCATTATATTATACTTTGGGCCCAATCAAATAAATATAAATTTATTCGAATTCGATTATTCGAAAATTACAAAATCTCGATTCACTACATGGAGTCCTTCATTATCCTAATTTGAACAAAATTTGTTTGAATATTCTACTTGGAATTTTTTTCGTTTTGAAAATATTCGATATTCGATCATACGACGACTTTCTTGTTTCGAAAATATTCGATTTTCGCATATTCGACATTTTTTGTTTCTGAGAATATTCGAAATTTCATTATTCGATATATTTGCTTTTCGAATGTATTCGATTATTCGATTATTCGAAAGAAAATTCGATTATTCCAAAGCATACTGCTCATCCCCCCGCCCCCTTCCCCCTGCCCGACGAAATTTCCCCGTCACTGCAACCGAATTAACATCACCAGCTGAAGACTTTGCAACTTATGTACTCCTCTAAGGTATATCTCAGGTGGGCGCGATTGGGTACTGCTTCGGAGGATTGTGTGCTCTAGATCTAGCTCGGCACAGTGTCGGCTTGAAAGCTGTTGTATCTTTTCATGGCACTCTTAGTCCGCTCCCAGACACTGAACTGACTCCCATATCAACTTCCGTCCAGGTGAATGAAAAAACTTATCCTTGCATTAGTGCTGCATATGTGATTTAGGTTCATCACGGTGACGCCGATATACATATAAAAACTCCGGTAAGCTTGCTCTAGTATGCCCAGTATCTGAACAATTCTTCACACTTATTAGATCCTCGAGTTTATGGAAGAGATGAGGCAAAGAGAGGCGGATTGGTCATTTACGTCTTATGGAAAAGCAGAGCATGGATTCACAGAACCACGTAAGTGCATTACAAGAAAACGGAAACGTTATTGATTTTTATCCCCCCCCCCCCCCGCCCATCCAATTTAGAAAATTATTTGGACTTTGCAAGATTCTCTCAGGTCAATTTGATACGGAAAATGGTATCGGGTACGTAGAATCCCAGACGTTTTTAGGTAAAAACGTTGCAGAGTCGTTGTATGTATTAGGTTGGTCCGAAAGTTCGTGCCGTTTTTTAGACCTAGACAAGCATTCTGCAAAGTGCTCTATGCAGAATTTCTTCCTCTTTCCAACATCTATGTTTACGTTGTGACTGTTTCAACGAGCGCTGAGGTAATTGCCGAAAACTAGAGCCCTTTATTTTACCATATCTAACTTTCGCTAATTTTTAGAATTTTTATTTTAGGCTTTTGAAAGTGCTTCAATTACCATCTGAAAGGGCAAACCTTTTGCAAATTACAATTTCTGCATCTGTGTGACATGCTTTCTAGAATTACTGAAGTATATTTTCTGAGGTGACCAAATTTTAGAGTTGGCTCATAACTTCGCAAAACATCAGACGTTGAACAGTTTAGGTACCATTCGATGTACCTTTTTCTCCTCTTTCTGACAGCTTTTCTTCGCGAAGCATGCGACTTTTGCAAATAAAATCGCTCTACTTCTCAATTTTAGGGATGCGCAAATTTGTAATCGAAATTCCAGAATCTATCCATTTTCACGCCGTAATCGCTAATTTACTTCGTAGTGCTAGTGATAGTAATAACGAGTTTTAGAACTTCAATATTCTGGAGATTTCGCTGTGTTTGTTGCATTATGCGTCACGCGATATTTTCAAAATTCAAGACTCTGGTAAAATCATCCAGCAAAAATTCTAAAGAGGAGGATGAAAAATGCAAAAGCATCGATTTGAAAAAGGTATGGCTTATCAAGTGGTTATTAGAGCACCCTCAAATTCTAAAATGAACATTTTGAAGATTAGCGAAACTTGGACATGGTAAAAATGAAGGATTCTAATTTTCGGCAATTATCTCAGCGCTGGCAAGGCAGTCATGCATAGCGCTGGAAAGAGGAAAAAATTCTGCATCGGATAGTGGTCTAAATTTGTCTATCATCATTAACGATTTCAGAATAGGTCCAAGAAAGGGCACGAACTTTCGGACCTACCTAATACCTACTCTTTCCGGCGTATACCAGCAAAAAGTAGATTAGCAAGTTAAGCAGGCGGTTTCGTGATTTTCAGAGCCGCAGCAAAACAATGAGAACGAGGTGTGCGATGGCTCATACTGGTTTAAACTTGGTATTGAGAAAAAGTTATGCAGAAAATTTAAGAAATTATGTAAGAGTAGATACCTCTGGTTTTTTGATGCCCCTCCGTAGCACCCAGATGGCATCGTTTGACCAACTCTTTGCCGACTCGCTCGCATTTTTATTCACGAGTGATACAGCTTGCACATGTGCTACAAGTGTTCTCTATGTTATATCATCATCTGCATGTTAAGTTGAACGACTTATCTCAGCAATATCATAACTTTGCGTTCCGAGATTTATTTGCGTTGTTAGAGAATCTATCCGAGCATGTTACAAATGTATTAGGTTGTCCCGAAAGTTCGTTCGCACCATTTTCAAAAAATCATAACTTCTTTGCATCATAACCGTTTTAAGCAATCTAAATTTTATTATAAAGCGTAAAACCTGCGGTTTCCAAAAACTCCCTGGTGAGCTTTCGACATGCTCATATGGCAGAGATAAAAATGAAAGAACGAAAACATCCGAAATTCCGAATTTTTGAGCAAAAATTCTAGAAATCTAGAAACTGCGCGATAAAATCCAGAAAAACCATTATCCTAATTTTTCTTATATTTGATTACTAACTGAGTTAAGTTTGGGCTGATCGAGCTCTTCTTTCAAAAGTTATGATTTTTCAAAATAGAATGCCGAAAAATCAATTTCTTAGGAATTCTTAGTAAAGTGATTTTTCGGAATTTTTTTCAAAAAATCATAACTTTTGAAAGAAGAGCTCGATCAGCCCAAACTTAACTCAGTTAGTAATCGAATATAAGAGAAATTAGGATAATGGCTTTTCTGGATTTAATCGCGCCGTTTCTAGATTTTTAGAATTTTTGCTCAAAAATTCGGAATTTCGGATGTTTTCGTTCTTTCATTTTTATCTCTGCCATACGAGCATGTCGAAAGCTCCTCAGGGAGCTTTTGGAAACCGCATGTTTTACGCTTTATAATAAAATTTAGATTGCTTAAAACGGTTATGATGCAAAGAAGTCATGATTTTTTGAAAATGGTGCGAACGAACTTTCGGGACAACCTAATATATACCCATTGTAGACGCACGAATGAATTTTTCATACTGCCAACAAACCAAAATTTGCTATAATTTCTTGTGGAGGTGTAATTAAGGGCAATAACAAAATCGCTTTCTTTGTTTACTATTTATAACTCCAAATTTTAGATATTGGTGAACTAGGTCACAAGGGTGTCTCATACAACAAGGAGGCAGACGTTAGATCATGGGCTGCTGCTATCGCTTTCCTCAAAGAACGACTGATGTGATGATGCGAGTGTCATTGTGCATTTCCTGTCCATGATATTTGTCCAGACATTTTATTTGTTTATATTTTATTGACGTACTAGCTGGGATGCCCGGCTTCGCTCGGCCCTGTCAACGTGACATGATGAAATTCACCATCCCTTTGGGTGCATAGCAAGTAGTACCCAGGCCACCGACTGCTACCGCAGCCAGCAGCCAGAGCTGGCGACAGCGCCACCGCATATAGTAAGATAATCACGCTAGCCGTCTGAAATCACCTACCAAGATTTTTCCTCGCACCACGCCGCGCAGAGATGCGATATCAGCCTCAGGGACAGCACTTTTATCGATATTTATAATACATCATTTTGAGCACTGATAGCCGAATGAACAAATTTACACAAAACAGAGTTTTCTTAAAGGAGAACGGTCATGCAACTCAATTCTTCAAATAACCGGAAGTTGAAATGATTCAAGATGCAAAATAATATCTAGTTATCGAAATTTTTTTCCGAGATTCAAAATCCGGGAGAACGTGCGAGACATAATGAAAAACAGTCTGTTAAAATTAGCATTTCAAGACTTGGTGATGTGAAGCAAGCTGAGTAATCCAAGGTATGTCAAATAAATGAGTAGTTCACTGGTAAAAGATGGAAATATTAGGTCGGCCCGAAAGTTTGCGCTGTTTTTCAGACCTTTCCTCTACTTCACAACACAGGGTATATATCATTTAGTCTCTGACTAAGAGACACGAGCACGCTTTGCGTACGTTTGATTAATTAGTTCTTGAGTGAGTTTCAACTAGGTTCTTGTAAGAACATGCTCGAGTTTATTGAATATCGCGACTTCGAACATATTCTTTATTAGTAACTTAGGAAAACGCGTTAGCGTGCTCATGAACATGTTAATCAAACTTAGGCAACGCGTCCTCGTGTCTCTTAGTCAGAGAATGGATGATAATGATTCCTCTTAATCGCATACCCTTAACGGCAGTGTCCGGGCAAAAAGTCGATTCTGAGAATTTGTGCTTACCCAGGCCTATTCGCCATGCTGAATCCGAAAAACCACACACACTGGAATGTGCGAAAACGGCGAAAAAGGGCTCTGGCGTAGAATTAAAAGGGGGCGGGGTCTTCCCCACGGTGAATTCACGGTCTCAGCTTCCGGAGCGATCTTTTTAATCCCGCTGACCGTCCTGACATCTCCACAGACCAAGTGCGTATGCATGTCTGAAATCGGAAGCGAGAGAATCGCTCCGAAAGCTGGGACCTTGAACTCATCGTGGGGAAGACCCCGCCTCCCTTTTAATTTTACTCCTAGCTAGAGCCCTTTTTCGCCGTTTTCGCGTTTTCCAATGTGATTTTCGGATTCAGCATAGCGAATAGGCCTCAGTAAGCACAAAATTTCAAAATCGACTTTTTGCCCGGACACTGTCTTTAATTACCGCTCTCAGTCATCATGAAATGGAAACGAGTTCTATCGCTAGTGTTCTCACGAAAGTTGGGGATGGTTTGATAGTAATTGATGAAATTCATTTTTCTTCAGAATCAGTAAATCAATAGAATGAGTGGGAATTCTGTCGCGGAAAATAGACGACGGATCAGACCGGCGTCGGAAACATATGTCTGCGAATTTTGTACTGTTTGATCCACACACAAAAATATAAAGAACACACTAACTAACAATTTACCAACACTCAGCTTCATGTCAAAGATTATTATAATAGTCAGAACCAAAGTTTGGCACGTTTTGATGCATTGGAATGTGACAAACGGTGGTTCAGACTTTTGTAGAGTTTATCAGATAATGACAATAACACCAAAGCGCTTTTTACTCGAACAGAATCCAAACAGATGTACAAAGGCTAGGGGAGCGAAAAGCCGCCAGTTTCGGCCGCGCGGACTAGTGGTCCTGGAACGACATGCAACAACACTGCAAAAGGTCCAGTTGGCCGCGAAAGGCGGCTCAGACTGGTGGCCTTCGCTCTCCTACCCGATGTACAAACAAGAACGCTATCACTCCCAGCCCCCTGCTTTCATAGCAGGGGAGTTAGGGCAAGTAGTGCATCTATATCGAGAGCGCGACAGGCATATTAACCATTTGGAATACATACATAAATGAAATTAGAAATAGCATAAATAAAATTCAAACACTGAGCATCTTAATACATAATGAATTGAGCTAATGAGAATTCAAAGACCGGATAAACATAGAAACATAACTACTTAAGCAACTATTTGAAAGTGTGCCGGAAGCCGCGTATCGGGCACAACAAAGTGTTGTCTTCCGGCGCTGCAGCTGTCGCATGGCTCCTTGTGGCCGATGCGGAGACACCGCTCACATAGACCCAGGCGGGAGGCCTGGACCGCCCGTGAGAGGGGTCCCTATGCCATTTTCCAAGCAATGGTGATGGACGTCCAGACCGACGAATAAATTTAGCATCGATGGCCAATAGGGCCTGAACGCTGGGAGACTGGAGCTGTTTAGCGTCCATCTCTTCCACCATCTTCGTAAAGACCGGCATAGTTACTACCGCCGCTACCAGTGGGAGGTTTTATATAAGGTAGCTTGACTTGATACACTATCTATGTACAAGTTGCTCAATTCTTCGCAGCAAAGATTATCCGTGTATCCTAGATCTTGTCGGATAGGGTAGCCAGCGGCAGTTTGCATTTTGAGGTTACATTAACAATCTAGTTTAAATGAATGTTCGACATTGATCAATACAGAGTCGACTCACCTGGCTCGGTCACGTTGGAACCCATTACAGGATGTTACGAGTGCCAAAACGGAGCTGAATTCATAAGCTACTGCAAGTCATACGCAGTATCTCGTCACAATGCTTTGCAACGACCATTCATTCACACTCAATTGCGACGAGTAATAGAACAGCTGTAGCAATGCTCTAATTTGACGCAGCAGCTATGGAGCAAAAATGCTTTGCGAGTTGCGCACAGAAAAGAATTGAGACATATATAGGTGGAACATTACACTATCACGCCAGGCATCTACAGAATAGAATACTCGAAGTTTAATCAGAAAGTAGAAGCTGGGTAAAAATAATCAGTGATGTCATATTCCAAACATGCAACCACTTCTCAAAATTTAAAAAAAAGAAAGGAAATTATCTGCAGCGGCCATAGCAGCGATATCAGTTGCACTAACAAGGAGAGGAAGGTTGGTCGAAGTGGCCTTTTGGAATGAGATGTGTCCTGCCTTGTAGAGCTTGGAACGCTGATTCCAAATCTACCTTTGCTATCTGCTGCGGACATCTGGGCGAGGTGTTAAGAAGATTTTTGGGAGTAAAAATCTGAATGCAAGAGTAGGCTAAAATCAGTCGTAACATTTTTTATAGGGCTTAATTGGTAGTCGGGTCACTCGGTGCAACAAATATTCTTGATTCAAATATACCAGTTCGGGGCTGCCTCATTTGAACATTGGGAAAAGGTTACAACTGATTTTACCCTATATTTGCATTCAGATTTTTACTCACAAAAACCTTCATAACTCCTCGCCCAAAAGCCCGCAGTAGATAGCGAAGGTAGATTTGGAATCAGCGTTTTAAGCTCTACAAGGCGGTATACACCTCATTTCAAAAGGCCACTTCGACCAACCTTCCTTCCCTTGTAAGAATAACATATTCATGCGGATCAGCAGCATCATTTATGCTAATCAAGATGGCCTGGGTCACGCTTGAAATTGCCTGGGTCGGTAGTAATCTGGTTGAAACTCCGAGTTTGAAGCTCCGCGTTAACTCAGGGATAACTCTGAGTTCCGTTTTTGAAACTCTGAGTTACGCTTATTGAAACTCTGAGTTCCGCTTTCGTAATTCCGAATTCCAACTCCCAAGCTCGGAGTTTTGCTTTGAGGAGCTGTTAAGCACTTTGCTGCAAAAGCGACGTTAAAGTAGGGACTCGAACCTGTACGGTCTGGCGTAAAGATCCTATCACTAAACCGCTAGACCATGGCACACCCATGAACCTTAAAATTGCTTTGCCATAATGTACTCACTCATTCCATTAACACTTAGCATGTCAAAACAAGTTATACCAAAGCCTCACTCATTTCCATTTCTATCGGGCAGTGATGGTTTATCACGAGGATTGGTCTTTTGCGCAGCTGAAAGCTTCAAACAATAGAGAAAGCGGATGGCATACGCAATGATAAGAATTGACTATTAGGATTTGCGCACAGAATATATCCTCCGGGCAAAGTTTGCCCTTCCATGATTTCGTCTTACTTACCGTATACCTACCGTAATTGTTCCATATGTCACCAGTGTATGTAGCAGATAGATTGTCCGTAATCTGCATCCCGACTAACTCCAGTGCACCAAATCTCGGCTAATTCCGCCGCTTTAATTCATCTACCGTAAACCTACCGTAACCTTATCAGATGACACTGCAGTATAATATACATGTCATATTCGTTATCGGCGCCCCGAATAACCCCAGTGTACCAAGTTTCGATCAGTTTCGTGATTTTCTCCCATCTACCGTAAACCTACCGTAACACATCTACATGACCCCATAGTGAAAAATGGGAACCATATGCGTGACCAGCGCGCCGAATAACCCCCTGGGCCAAGTTTTTCACCGTTTTTTCACCAAATCACTGCGCACCACGATACCCCTATCATGCCTGCTTAAACTACGAGCAAAATGTACCCCGGAGGACTTTTTAGCTGCCCCCCTTCTTTTGCGCGCTATTTCTCTTTCTCTGACCAAACTCAGAGTTATCTCTGAGTTACACGATAGACTGTAACGCGCATCAAACTCAGAGTTATCGCAGGCACTAGTTGCGCGTTTGGTGGCGCTGTTTCTTGTGCAGGACGATTTGGACAATGTTGCGCTACTAGGAATAAAGTACGTGTTAAGGAGAATCCTGCCATATCATCGCTTTCCGGATTTGATCTGTTCAAACACCTGTTAAAGGGGTCAAAAAGTTGCGCGTTAGCTTAGAGATAACTCAGAGTTAACTCTGAGTTATAACTCTGAGTTTCGATAGGTTTACTACCGACCCTGGAGTTTCGCCTCTGCGATTAGACATTTGTAATACTGAATCTATCAGATAATGACAATGACAACAAAGCGCTCTTTTTCTCGTCCTTTTCGCAGAGGACGAGCACGTCATAAATGTCGTAGTTGCTGGGCAGACAAAGATAAATAATGCGCCCAGCACGGAGACGCAAAAAGCGCACCCGACTGGGCGTCGAGTACGCCGAGTTCGTCCTTCGCGCACGGACCGTAGGCACACACCACAAGGTTCACGCCAATTGCAATCGATATCAGCAGCTGATAAGCGCCTCAAATGTCAAAACGCTGAGCTATTCTTTATATTTTTCCCATTTCTGCTGTACCTTTTCATTCTCCTACTGCTATACATTTGCTTTGCTCACCAAAAATTTCTTTTGCATGTCACGATCCCTTTATTAACACGGCGTAAATTCTATATGCTGCTCTTTAGCTGTACACCAATCGTCCCCCTTTTGTTTTTGAGAGGGGATACCCCTGGCGTCATGGTAAATGGAGCAGCTCGTACTTGCTTCAAACAAAACCATTGAATTTATTGCGCTTTCAATATTCTATGTTTTACACTATTATTTTCCCTCACTACCACTAAATTCAGAAATATCGTTCATTTGCGCACAAAAACAACTAGCGAGCAGCCTGTAAAACACGAAACCACGTGGGGCTCGTACTTCTCACCGTTAGCTCAGCAGTGTGCGGCATCGGCGCTGCGCTATCCGCAATGCTTCCGTAGGGAGCCATCAGTAATCGGCCTCGGTAATCATGGTGGGGCAATATACACTTTTACAATTGTTACACGACATTTCTTTGGAATTTCCACGCAGACTACTTACATACACTTGCCGCCATTGCTGAAAGCTTTTTCCATAGTTTCATATGATCTCTCTTAATAGAGGATCAGAAATATCCTGCAGCGATACGTCACTCATCAATCGTTGCAAGTACGAAACGTTGCCATAAACTATGCGTAGCTAAACTTTGCGTAAACTATCCTTTTCAAAATATTATATAATCTGCGGCTATCATTTTCTCCAAACCGTAAAAATTAATTATTTACTGTTAGCCATGTCGTAACAGACATAGACATAGGTGAGCCCCTTAGAAAAGCAGATCCCTGGTCAGAACAACGCCAGGGCCAGAAGCCACGATATACCGAATGGGGCACCCAAAAAATCAATAAGATCATAAGAAGATCATACTATAACGTACTATATCATACTATATACTATATCATACTATATACTATAACGAACACTGTTGGGGCCTGCATGATGGCGAAAGTCGGACGTGCGTACGGCCATTGCGCCGCGCCCGTCAGATGTGCGTCCGACGACTCAGGTAGGTGCCAGACTTATCCTGTTCACAGGTTCATTCGGTTCACCACCTTTGCTGTTGGACAGTGTAGTGCGAAGCGGATAAGTCTGGCACCTGCCTTAGTGACATCGGACGTACGCAGCGCAATGGCCGTACGCACGTCCGACTCTCGCAATCATGCAGGCTCCTATAACAAGTTAAGCGTTCGCACCGTCACATTATCGCGAAATCTAGCGACAACGGGAAAACATGAGACTAGGTTGAAGCAACTGAAGCTAAGGCCCTGGCCAGACTTCGCTCAAAAGTGCCCAAAAGCGCTCAAAAGCGCCCAGAAGCGCTCAAAAGCGCCCAAAAGCGCTCAAAAGCGCCCAAAAGCGCCCAAATTTCTCTGGTCTTCACTTTCTCATGTGAGGAGAGATGAGAGAGAGTGAGGAGAGGTTAGAGAAGTTTGGCGCTTTTGAGCGCTTTTGAGTGCTTTTGGGCGCTTTTGAGCGAAGTCTGGCCAGGGCCTAACAAGGCAGATTACCTAACGTAACAACAGACAATTGAGAATCGGCATGCAATACCAGCGAACTCATGAAGAAATGGACGCCAAAACCACCATAGCGTTTCCTACGACTACGACAAGGATTTCGAACTGCGGCGTTACCCGCCAAAATCAATTATGCCGAGATGGCATAATTGATTGACGCATAGCGCGTTACGCACCCTCCCTGCTTTAGAGCAACTGTGCCTCAAGTCACACCAATAACATTTTCAACACGTCAAGACTACTAGAACATAAGTTAGGAGCACAAAACACTTTCCGATCTCAACAACCGTGCCTCGCGTCGTCTCAAATGCAGGAAATTTCGCTCCTCGTCTTTTTCCAGCTCTCAAGGCTCAACACTCGCCGTTATCCAAACTCTTTCACACTTATTCATTCTCCTCTTCCCGCCTTTCATCTCCTATCTTCCTGTAGTCCTCACGTTGTTAAGAATGTAACGTCTACTAAAATTTCCTCCTCCGTAAAGCCAATCTGCAAAACTCCTGCTCAGCTTCATCCATCGAACTTAAGCAAAGATGTATGTAATAACAAAGAGAGGATACTTAGGAAAGCACCAATCCAGATGAGGCAATATCATCTTAAAGCGCTTGAAACGCTGATTCCAAATCTGTAGTTTTTAGCAGCGGAGCAGTTTTGTAGAAGGAGTTATGAGGGGTGTTTTTTTGGGGGTTGAGGCGCCCTTCAGCAGGTCTCCCCTTATCTATGAGCACTGTAGAGGAGTACCTGGTGGCAAGTGGCCTGGTGATAAGTGCCTTGCTTGATTAAGAGAGTGTCAAGTTTTTAATCTCCTTCGCATGCAACTTTATCGCAATTCTTGAGCTTTTGAATGGCTCTAGAGCCCTAAAGCCTGAAATTTCGGATGATATTGATGCTATTTGAAATTGGAAGTGTTAAAAATCAAAGTAATACGAGTATTATAATCCTTGATGTAATCTTCATTCAAATTACCACTAGCCAGTTGCTACCAGTTGGTACCAGTAGGATAAGGGGAGACCTGCTGGAGGGCGCCTCAACCCCAAAGGGAAACACCCCTCATAACTCCTTCTACAAAACCGCTCCGCTGCTATATACTACAGATTTGGAATCAGCGTTTTAAGCGCTTTAAGACGATGTGTGTCTCATCTGGATTGGTACTTTCCACTAAGTATCTGCTCCTTGTAAGTTTTCAGTGAAAAATCATCTGACGATTTTGTCATCTTCATAAAATCTGACTTGACTCTCTTCAGACGTACCATTAAGAAACACTAGAAAATTTTTTCTAAACATAGACTATAAGCACAAACCATCAAACATTCCGCAACCACGTGGAATCTCACATAACTAGTATCCTCCACCTAGAATACATTCCTCTGGCAGCCCTGGCAAGACTTAGACCCTCAGCCTTTGGTTACTCCAACGTCCTCTCCTAGGTCATTACTTTTTCGCATATAAGAAGACGCACGAATTTGCCAATACTGCCACGTCTATCCTTTGTCTTCTTTGTCGACAATCAACACATTTTAACAGTGTACTGTCGAAACACGCTATGCAGCTTAATGATGAACTATGCATACTCTTAGAGATATTGGCGATTGAAAAGTGTGTACTTACTTTTGGGACACCCTGTATAAAACTCAAACACTGTAACTCTGTTTGTTAAGATGTTTGTGGCTTATAGACTCTTTTGCGTGTGAACCGAAAAGGCTGAAATTCTCTCCCAATAAACAAGCCACGGCGCAAAAGGTAGGCTACTTTTCGCGACGACTCGCTGTGTCCTTCCATCAATTTATTGATTTGTTTACTTACATCTAGCAAAATGAGCGCTTATCAATCTGTTTATTTCCCCAAGTTAAATAGAAGGAGGGCGGTAACGACCAATTACGCGGCGAGAGCGGTGCGGTTTTAGAAGAAGCGAGCTCCAAGGAGGAAGACAATTACTGCGGGTACCACAAGCGCCGCAGTGCAAACCAGGAACAGAAGCAGGAAGGAAGAAGGAAAGAGATCACGAGAATCAAGAATGGAGAGAAAGGGAGGGAGTAAGTTATAAAACTCTTTGATAACCATGCTAGGCGGTTTATCACTGTCCGGGCTGGGCCGGGGATATTAGCGAGTACTTACTAAAGCTCTTATGTACAATATGCGCCGCACTATACCATCGCGTAAACACGTCCACATAAGAAATTGTGATTACTATACACACTACACATAACTGCTACGCCCTAACATCAATTGATTTCTTACAGGATGACGTCATAAAGAAATCACCTGTTCTTGCAGACATATCCGAGTATGACACTACATCTTTTTCCGACTGCACCCCGTGCACTGTGCCATCTGCAGCAAATGAATGTATCTTCTTCTCATTTGTAACTCAGTCTGCATACTGCACACCACTCCGCTACGACTTGTGAGACTAGAATCTATTGATTTCTTAGAATTTCTCCCTACAGCCTATCCTCCTTAAACTTGGTTGTATTGAATAATAGTACACACTTTTACAGTTTATTCCATCAGAAAAGGTATCGGCAAGTTTTTAGAAGGTGTCGTCGCTTGTGCCGCGCAGCGGGCTCACATATACAGTTCCAAATACCTTGCGCATGATTATTACAATCAATGCATCGAATAGCCACTTTGAGCAAATATTCAAACGGATTCTGCGAAGTGACTTTTTACTGTGCCTACACTATCCACACAAAGTGCCATCAACAGCAAATCAATGTAAATGTTATCAGCCCACTGAGTAATCCATCCAAACAAGAAATTTTTTATGACAACTAGCGTATACCTACCGTATCTTGTAAATTGTGACACATCTAACTACTGGAAGATGCGCCTCGCCGAGCTAAATCGAATACTACTCTTAGATATAGAATTCACAAAATTTAAATCAAGATAAGGGTATTTCGACGATCTCTGAAGAAGTTACGCGGCGGCTGCCTAGCCTTAGGCGCCCATCGGCTAACTTTGTCACCTAACTTCGGTGCCCGCCGCCTAACTTCGGTGGCCGCCGCCTGAGTCAAGCTGCCGCCGCCAATTTTTTCACAAATTACGAGCGGTATTGTATATATCTCTAAGGGCCGCATGCATTAGCATCCTTGCCGGGAGGGGAGGGGGGAGGTAGAGGGAATAGCAGCTCAAAAGAAAACAATACCGAAGCTCCAAATATCTGGATTTTACGTTATCTATCCAACCCTAGCAGGGCTCGCCATGAGGTGGCTTTTTCACTTTTCCAAAAACGAAGCCCCCGCAGACTCGCCACAATAATACGACATCACTTATGATGCGATTATGAATGAATCAGAACGAATAACGAAAAATATCGGAACAAAACATAAAAACAGCTTTGAACAAACGAAAAGAATTAAAAATGTTTGTATTGTCTGGATTAGCGACATGTTGTGTCCGGCGCACACCATTACTGGAGCAGTTGCCGTCACCATACAAAATATATAGAGGGCTGTAACTAGGCCAGGAAGAGGGGGTTCAGGGAGATTCAAAAAATCATTATAGGGTTTTTGATGTAGAACGAAGTCATGTTAAACATATGGATAACTTATGTGAAGGAAAGGAAATTTATGACTTTTCTTTTAAGAGCCACCTTAGGTGGCTGTCCAGGTGGCTGGAAAGCCACCTAAGTCCGAAAAGTTTGCTACGCTTTAAGTTCACATAATTTTTTCATAATTTTTCGTACATACTACTAACTCCCTATTGCCATCTACACACCAATTTTGGTGTCATTTCGTTTTCTCTTCGCTCTAAACAAGTCGTTTGTTTATTTCGGGGCAAATTTGAATTCACGCGCCGGCGAACCTGTTGAAACAGGAAGTTTTTGGTTTTTGCAATAATGGGATCGACAAGGCAGGAACGACAAATTTGTGTCTTCTATAAAAAATGAAAGGTAATATGCAGGGAGAGAGCGATTGTATGTGTGGGAAGTAGGGGGGGGGGGGGGGTCCGCTTAAACGATATATCTTATAACGATATATAACGATATAAGATAACGATATATTAACGATATATATTTGCTTTCAATCCAAAACAATATCCAGCTTGCCCCGTAAGCCACCTGTGCCAAGCCCTGGACCATAATGATTCTCCTACCCTTCACAATGAACTTATTAAACAGGGGAGAGAAGCTGTACAAGAAGCATTTCCCGATTTCTTATGATCCTGATGATCTCCGGCAGACGACCGTCTTTTTCAAAATTATTCTTTTCTTTTCAAAGTGGATGGCAACGTGCCAAACTTTTATCGGTCATCTAACCGGGCAGTGCTAACAAGAGAATGGTCAGAAATCGAAGTGACCAATCCAGACAAGCTGCATACCATTAGATGCATACCACGAAGCGCTGACTCTAAATTTGTGTTCCTTACCTGCTTATCGCTTTTCTAGACGAAGCTGTGAGCCATTAAAGACCATTAATTTGCTGAGAAATTATGCGTGAAACTGGAAATTTAGCCTTAGCCACGTTCGCCTTAATGCTAGGCCAAAACATGCAGATAGCTTACTAACTTTTACTTCAAATTTCTAAAGGCAGAAGCTGAGCTAAAAGGCAACAATGTGCTCAATTTTGCTGTTTTTATGTATGATTTTCTCAAAATAAACGGCTTGTCCACAGAAACGATAAGCAGATAAGGAAGACATATTCGAAGCCAGCGTTTTATACGCATCGAATGATATACAGCTTGTTTGGTTTGGTCACTTCGACCTCTGACCATTCCTTGTAAGCATTTCTGATGGGAAGAAATGATGTACTGATGTTTTGAAATTCGCTATGACACAAGTCAAAATTTGGGGGTTGTCGAAAATTTCGATGTTTCAATGACTCATTTATTATCAGGTTAGGTAATCGGGTTAGGTAATCGGTGCAACCACGGCTCGGCACAGGTGGCTTGTAAGCCAGCTGGTATCGTTTTTTGGGACGAAAAGCAAAGGGGGTTTCGTTTTTGTGACCGAAGAGACACGGAAAATTGGCGACGCGACCTTTTTTTTAGTCGACGTTTCGTTTTTTGGGGGATTTTGGGGAATTTTTCAGGTTTTTACGTTTTTTCCATTTTCATCTAGCCACCTCGTGCCGAGCCCTGGGTGCAACTTTGGAACGTTTTCCTTGACTTTGAAGAAAAAAAACGAGTTCGAAGAAAAGACGGTTGGCCGCTGTGGATCACAGAGATCAGACAAAAAGCTGGAAAGGCTGCGCCTTTCAGCTTCTCGATCCCGCTGAATATGTTTATAGTAGTGAAGGATAGTAAGAACACTTACCGTTGAATAGACGACGTGAAATCCAGACATGTGAAGCTTTATGATAAAACTTTCTTCAGCTGCAGTTTCCTCATTCAGAAGGGATGCTAATGCTTGCGGCCTTAACTCACGGCGGGATGTGGCATATATGGAACTACCTGTATTTGGGGAATCACTAGATTTAGCCATTTTATCGATTTGGATATGAACTGATAAACAGCAAAACAAAGGGTCAGTTCAAAGCAACTGACCTAAGAGAAAGCGAGCGCCGAGAAGTGAACTGGTATCACTACCGCATATGACCGGAATACCAGTTTTATCACTTGATGTTCATGAAATCTATCAGGTATCGAGTGATCAGCAACTTGCTATTTCGTTCGCTATGATATCGGCTGATTACCATCGCAACTCTAGCCTTTCAGCATCTACTTCTAAGCACCAGTTATCGTAACATTTTTTGATGATGAGGTCATGGAGCAGCAACTCTGCGTTTTGCCAAAATGATTGTTTTTGTTTGATGTAAGCAAAAACGAAACGTTATAAAGATTTTTGTTAAGCCAACATCTCCTTCGATGAAGTTTTTTCTATTTTCTGTAAAATCAAGTAAAAATAACTTTTCTCATATCCCTCTTTGCCAACTATTAGTGGTCTCGAAAGTATTTTCGCTTTCTTTAAATACGCGCCATTCGCGAAACAAAGGTTCATAGAAGATCTTGGCAGTATTCCATGCAATTTTACTCATTCAAAAGTTATCTTTATAATTACCAAACACCACGACATGGAAGTAACGGGCAAATAGAGCAAACCCTATAGGGTACGAAACAAATCTGTTTTCCTCTCCATATCTCGCCATTATTTTTTGACGGAGTTTCTAACAGCGTCAAATTTTAGCAGTCCTATATCAGACGCAGACTCGTCAAACACTAATAAATTCTTGATTTGTGATGCTTTTAAAAGTGGATTATAATTCAGCAGTGGTTTTACAAAGCAAAAAAGCGTTCAGGGATCCGAAATATCAAATCTTGAATTTTCCTGGTATAGTAGAGCGCCTCCAAAAGCGTTAATTTTGTTACCTCTCAAGACTCAACGAATCAGGAACAAAAAACATTCTTTTGAAAAAGTGGGACTTGTAGCATTGAATAACTCCCGGATGGCTCACCTGTTGATGCCTGTGAGGTCCATGTTGATCACTTATGAAATGGTAAAAAAAAATTTCTTAAACATTTTAGAAAGTAAGCTATGGAAGGGGAAAAATTGTTTTTTTTTATCCAATGGGGGTTGCTCTATTTATCCGCTTTCACTTTTCTTCGCGAAATCAGTACAAAAATTTAGAAGAGTAGTGGAACATGACCGTGGCAAACATGGTCGCAGTTTTTGACTATCTTCTGAATGCTTATATGCTGAACTGCAATACAAGAGTGTCTCTGAAAGAACATGAAAAACTGCATCAAGCGCTTCTAAAATCTTTCAAAATCTTTGTTCCGCGATTGTGGCTCTGGTTTAAGAAAGCAATAATAATTTTGGGTCGACCTAATATAACTCGTCAAAGAAGTGTTAGATAGCATAAAGTGAAACGAGGAAATGTACTCAAGAAAAATTGTTTGCTGTGCTACAACAAATAGCAAAACTGCCAATGCGCCAGCTTATGTAACCACTTTGGCTTAAGCAAAACTTCCTTTTCATATCTCGCGCAAGTGGCATCGCATACATTTTTTTGTTGTATGAGTTGTTTGAAGGAATCTGCACAGAAAACAGCTTGTTCGTCTAATCGCCTCCACTTATAAGGCAAACAAACTGTGGGCAAGAAGATGTTTCTCTTCAATATGATACGCTTGCTAATTCGACTTCTGGTCATTCTATCTTTCTTATTTCTCCTGGTATACTCACTTCTACAAAATAGTGGTACCCCGCAAAGAGTAAAGGATCGTACTACTAATACGACTATTATTGTTGTAACGCCTACGCATAAACGAACCGAGAGACTGGCTGACATGATCAGGTGAGCATAGTAAACGCATAATTCGCTTTTTGTTTCCGTTGCGAGGTAAATTATTTTTCACTCGCTCTTTATTCCTATATCCTCATTTATTCATGAAAAGAACAGATATTTGTTGTGGTACGCAGCAATGGCTCGTTTCATAAAGCTGGCTGAGTTTTTTGAAAAATTTAGGACTTCAATGACAAGTAGAAATACATTTTCCAGTATTTGGACTCATGACTCGCAACCCATTCACGTCGAATGGCGCCTTCCATCCATCCTTACCTTCCTCAACCCTTCCCTGGGTCCACTACTATTTAGTACATAGCTAATTCTTCGATCTTCTTCTGACACCCTGGATGTAGGTTAAAAAGTCAATAGGATTATTTTAACACGTTGACGACAACGCGCATTTTCATTTGTCTGCCCTGTGGAACAATGCCTTTCACGAAAAAAATGAAAATTTTCAGCAAAAATTAAGCAGATCGTCATCTACAGTAAATCTACGGTATTTCTAAGAAGCAGGAAAAAACGCCGAAGTAGTCGCTAGAATCAGAGCGTAAGAGAACTCGTGAGACGAATATACCTCAAGATTGTATTCATTTTGACAAAATTTAACCCATGACCCACCATGTGGGTCACGTTGTCGTCAAAGTGTTAAAAATACCAAGGCTCACACAAAGTCGTTCATAAAATCTCGATCATTCCAGAATAAGGCAGAGGGGGGGGGTCAGGTAGGTCAAGTGCTACTCTCGCTAATCGTTTGCTTTTGAGTAGTCTTATTTAGCCGTTTCTAAGGATATTTTGTGAATTTCAAAATTCATAGCAACAGTTTGACCATGTTTTATCCCAAGCGCATTTTGCAAGAAGAGTACCATCAAGCTTCGATTAATCCTGATTGGACAGTCTGCGAAAAGAACCTGAAAAAAAGTCGAAATGATCAGTTCTTGCTATTCACTTTCAAATGAGAAAAGTCTGTGCCAAACGTTTCTAAGAAAATCTACGATTTGCGCAGTACAAAATGAAATTAGTTTTCGTCTCCTCCCCTTTGAAAAATAATAAGCATTAGTGAAATTGTTTGATCAGCACCAGATTTCCTATTTAAAACTATAATTGACTGGACTTTTCTGCAACGTTTCAGATATTTCTTGACTTGAGCAAAAATGGGTAAAGTTTAGTGGTCCCTTCTTTCCATCTGTGTCCCTTAAAGTGCTCCGCAAAAGCACTACTTCAAATCTGTGCCCTAGCCTCCGATTAAATCAGAAATCGACTTTATATCTTCTTCCCCAATACATACATAATGAACGCCGAGGGCCTGTGAAGCGAGCAGCCAATAGTTCAAAAGGCGAATGGTGTTTGGTGCTTCATCGTTGATAGAGTCGATAGATTTAAGCATACTTAGGAGAAATGGTGGCGATAAAAAGCACAAAAGCTGCATTTTCGGTTATCACAGACGCTATCGCACGTGCCAAATCTACACTGGATCGTGATCGAGGACGGGACCGCAACAGTTCCGGCAGTGAGTTGGATTTTACATAGAAGTGGCGTGCCGCACATCTACCTGGCTACCACTACGGCGGATGGCTTGCCACGTAAGTAAAACAATAAAATATTCAAACTTGATGTGAAAGAAAAACATCATGAAAAGGGAAGTAAAAAGCAACTGGATCTACTCAGCCAGAGTCTGGCATAGAGTGGGAACAACTATTTCAACTTATTAGGATAGAACAGTCTAATGTTCATTCTCAGCTAAAGTAGTGCTTGGAAATATTTCTCAATCTGATGGAGTTTGGCTTAGATGAGAGAACATGTTGAAGGAAGGCAAACTCGCCTTAATTTTTTTTGTTTGTCATGAAGTGATGTGCAAATTGCAGTTGTTATCGGCAGTGGACTTGAGATTTTGCGAAATTCAAAGTTCGTTTGCACACCCGTGAAACTCTGAGATTCAAAATCCCGATGAAGCATTTACTACCCTAAGATCTTGTAGATAAGCCAACTTTTTTGTAAAACTAAGCTCAGAATTTTTCAGTTTGACTGAAGCTGGAACGAGATAGATTCTGTAAACTTTGAACGCTTTTGAAGAGCTCTTCTCAATGAAAATTCAAAATTTATTTTTAACGTTTTTTTGGTATTAATTCTTCGCTAGAATTCGAAAACTTAGCTCAACGATTTTCATTTGATCCAGTGCCAATGCCAGCGTCATTTGTTTTCGAGTACTCCTTCATTAATGCAGAAAAAGGTTTATAATAACTAGGAACTCTCGTCGATTAGCTTTTACATCTGAACGCAACAATCACGATTTAGGAAGAGGATGGACCCACAGAAATCTTGCATTGCGGTACATCAGAGAAAACTACGGTCGAAAACGAAATGCGGTGCTTTATTTCGCCGACGACGATAATAGTTATGACGTTCGGCTGTTCAACAACTATATTCGTAATGTGTCGAGAATAGGGGTGTGGGCCGTCGGTGAGCTTGATTTCTTAGGATTCAATAAAGTTCATAAAATCAGTTGAACGCAAAAAAAGCTTCTAGACTGTCATTTTTGAGGATTTGAGTTCGGGCCGGATGTAAGTGGTTTTGTGAATGCTTGCTGTTTTTCTTCCTTTAGGCCTCGTAGGAGGAGCATGGGTAGAAGCTCCACACGTCTCCAACGAGGGTAAGGTAATCGCATGGGATGTAATGTTCGCTCCCGGACGACCATTTGCCACCGATATGGCCGGATTTGCCATCCACATCAAGGAAATTTTCAGAGCAAGGCAGTGAGTAAAGCACCACTACAAGATCGAGCAAAAATAACAACAGAACTTTTTCAGTGCCGCCTTCAACACCAACTGTGCCAAGAATTACAAACAGGGACCTGAATCCTGTTTTCTCACTCAGTTCGGCTTCAACAAGGAGCACCTAGAACCCTTTGGTTATAAGGACTTTCCAAAGGAGGTTCTGGTTTGGCACACAAAAACCACCAAATCGAAGACGAGAGGACCTAAACATGGTTATACTATAGAATAAAAGATGCTTTGCAATGTTATGCACATTACATTTTATGAGAAGGCACAAATACAAATTTATCTAAGCACGTGTGGTACTGCCATTTTTATGCAAAAAAAAATCGTAAATATCCTGTTCAAAATTGCGCAGCTAAGCTGAAGAGCATTCCAAACATGAAAATACTGCATATGAATCACTTCCTGAAAGAGGACCAAATTTTTGGATATTTACCAATTCAAAAGACCAGAACTCTCTTATCCGTTGCAAATCTTACGAGAGTGTAATACCGCAGCTGATAGAGTCCATGTGTCTGAATGGTTTTGGCTACAAACCACAAACATCAACTAAATAAATATTCCGATTAAGAGTGAAGGTATAGTGCGAATGCGAACTTGGGTACCAAAATACCAAAACTGACTGAGACATCTTCAAACCAGCGAATGGTTAAGAGAAGTAAAGAAATCGGGTAGTCTCGGTCTGATCTCCATAGATCTATGGATTTGCCCTGCACCGCTCAAGTTTGCCTATAAATAGACGAAAGGCCACTTCTTGATAGTTTTTCTGTAACACTCTCTGTTGTCTTTTTCTTGTGATTATTTCCTATTTATCGATAGCTTTTTTAACTGAATGGCATAATAGTACACATCTTTTGCTTCAAGTTCTCGTGAGGAATACAGTAATGTAAATTTTTACTAACAGATGCTCCGCTTCGTCGCTTTGCTCACCATTCTGGCACTTGTTTGTGCACAGTGGCAGCAACCAGTGCAGACAAGAGAGAACAGCTTAGACTGTGGATACAGTAAGTTTACTTCACTTTTGCTGATAATTTCTTTCTTTTTCACGCAAATCGTGCGATATTGCAGTCACATTCATGCTAAATAAAGTCGCAACCAACATTAGATAACTTTTCGGCGCACACGCTTTTATGGTAAACAAAATCTTTCGACACCGCTACAATCGCCTCTTTTGCAAAAGTTTATGAATGTTTATAGTTTGGGGAAAGGCTCTCTTCAACCGCTAGCTATGGCGGCGCACCTTTGATTGGTCACCGAGTTGGCTGGGATTGGCCAGGCTTTGAGCATGACGGAGCAAAGGCATTGAAGCGGACGAGTCGTTCAACTCGCTCGTTCACTTTTGTTCATCTCTCTTGTGTGCTACGGATCCACACACGCTATAATAACCATAATGCCCCTTCACTACATAGAATATTCGTCCTTTTTTCCATTTCAACTGCGCCGCACGACGAAAAGCCTAGCGCGCGAATGATCGAAAGGGCTTATACCCACAATTGGTTTTTCTTACAGATCGAATTCAAATCGATCCAAGCGAATACTACTGAAGGGTCTTATGGAAAAATATTTCAGCTTGCACAAGAAAAGCGCAATTCCGAGTGAGCATCGACGGAGTGATGACGACCGCGACCTGCACCGCAAACGGAGCGGATCCGAAAGATCGCTGCGCGGGATGTTGCCAGGCCCGCGCGCTGGCTGCTGGACTAACAGCGGTATGAGAAATTTTAAATCCTTCCTTTCACCGCCCAGTTGCATAATGGTTGATTTAAGGTCGATGGAGCTGGATTTCCATCTACTAATGGACGGGAGTGCATTTGCTGCTTCTATAACGCATGCAGACTATAAGCTAGTTTTAACATAACATATAAGACTTTTAATTTGATTTGATAGAGATATGCATAAATTTACCTTATATGTGCGTAATTTTCTCACATCCGCAAAAAAGACGATAATAATTGAAAACCAGTATAAAAATGGACTAAATGAGCTCCTCACTTTCCTGAAACGTTAGGAAAAGCAGACTTCAATATATCTACCTGGTTTTGAAATGTGTCAGTTTGTTTAGAGACACTCTCATTTAAAGAACAAATTATTCTCATCATTTCACAGTGATGTTGAGAGTGTCAAGCTAGAACAAAATGATTTTACGAAAGTGATTTTTTTGAGAAACCTTGATTGTCTTTCGACGAGGTTGGTGGTCATTTCATTCCTATCATTTTACGAAAAGGATTCTGATTCGATACTACTTTAAACGACAGATTGTTAGTTAAGCGAGAGTTGGAGATAGTCAACAACGCCATATGTATGGACACTCATATGCGTCTAACAATAAGTCATTCATTATCAGTACCAAAGCAATGACACATTTTCAACATTTGTTTTGTTGCTAATCATCACAGTGAAAAAGCCTTGTAATGCTTCTCATCGTGACTCATGCCGTTTGATGTTCTTACGAGGGTATTCGAGCAGACCAGCTTTGTTCGTTTGCACGATATATAACAGTGAGGATCATGTTATTTTATTCATACGAATTTGTCTTGCATGACTGCAATCATTTTTGAAAAACTCGTCCATGAAAAGCATCACCACTTGCAAGCAGACGACATAAGCATGACAAAAAATTGTTTCCGATTATGGAAGAAAGCGAAGCATTAAGTATAAGTACCCAATTCTTAAAAACTCAAGTGATTTGTGCAGATCGGCATTACACGTGCTCCTCAAAATATAAGATTAGGTAGGTTTTGTCGAGAAAACTATTTGTACAAAAATGACTTGGTTTCTACATATATGACTTTACTTGCGATGTGGATATTATTGAAAAGGATGCTATAGAGCTTTAATCAGCTTAATAGTGCAAAATCAAAAATTTCGCCCTGAATTGTACATCGTGACCACATGTCCTGTCCTCTATTTATTTATTTGTTTATGTAAAATGTGCAAAGTTACAGCAAATTCTAAGTTCCTAACTATGCCTACCCTAACCTCAAAAAAGGCTCTACTACCAAATGAATTCGAGTGAACTAAATGAAACTTTACACTTGCGGGTCATTTGACATATTAGATACAAAAACGAATTCGTTTGGTAGTAGAGCCTTTTTCTGGGATTAAGGTAGGCATAGTTAAGGACTTAGAATTTGCTGTAACTTTGGACATTCTAAATAAACAAATAAATAAGTAGAGGACATGTGGTCACGAATATATCATTCAGGTAAAACAGAAATAATTAAATCGAAATAAATGATGCTAAAAAATGACAAGAAAATAAAAAAGAAAAATATAGGAAATGAGATAAATCAAGTGTGATTTAGCTGATAACACGTGTCAAAACGTTTTTAGACCAATCTGAAGATGGGTGATATTTAAGAAGATTACGGTAGTGTGGTATGAATCAGTTAATCTCCTGGAGTTGCCAGTTCGAGTGAATACGATGAACGTAAGCAGATATCAGATAACATTTGCATCGAGTTCTCGCTAAACGAGTTCTTGCACAAGTTGATTGTTAGTTGTGGAACAATCCTTTTTATCACAGGTAATAAAATATGAGACCCATACAGGCAGTTGACCGACATAATCGCATAAATTGCCCTAATTTCACGCGTATAAGGCGCGTATAATTTTCAAAATCGACAGCAAGACAAGCCAAAGGACTTCAAGCCAAAGGACCGTATAACGTGCTGTATATTGCTTGAGAGAATCGTGCGATGTAAGGATTTCTTCCCGGAATACAGTGAAGCGGCTGAGCGGCTTGACTGAGAATTCAAAAAAGTGCGCCTTATACGCGTGAAATTAGGGTACTCTCTAAAAAATATCTGTGCTGAGAAGTTCAAATGTCGAATAGAAAGGTGATTTGCGAACGACTGGTTCTAATGTAGAAAATCAAAGAAGAGGAAATGACGTGGCTTGTGTAAGCATGATCGAAAACTTTTATCAGTCTACAGCGTGTTTCGTTGTGTTTCCACACGTTCATTCTTCGCCCAAGTGCTATTCATTTGCTAGAACAGCACCCCACAAGGCAGTCGGCTCGTCTCTACGAACTTCGCGGCAACTTCTGAAGAACCCAAGTCGAGTTTGGGTGCGTCGAAAACTGCGATGGAATTCGTCCTTCGCTTGTCACACATAACAGCGCTATTCCAGAGTATGCGAACGCGGCATCGATCGACTGATGCCAGATGAGAGCCTTCCTCCAGCTGATTGCTATTACTCGTAAAAATTTCATCTCAAAACGCAGAAGATGGGTCAGTTTCGTTTTCAATACTTGTTATTTGGTTAGTCGTTCTTGTGACGAAATATTATCGTCGAAATTTGATCCTCGCCAGCTAGTTTTGAAGCTTAGTATCACTGTTTGCTTTTTACCGCTACTTGGCAAAACCGCTTGATCTTGACTTTGACAGTCTCTTCTATTCTGCCATGAGTTGGCACTCTACCGGTTGCAATTTTTGTCATATTTATCTCATTCATCTCAAAGAAATTCAAGCCATAACTCAAAAAATATCAATTTAAAACAGTTTTCATTGGCAGCCGTGATCTCTTTCCTAATTGGCTATGCTGTACGTGTTCAACTATGTTCAACTAACTTTATATCCACAGAGCTAATAATTACTTGCGTGATGAAGGCAAGCTGTCCATATCTTTTTCATTTCCCAAGCACCGCCAGTTTTGTTTTGAGACATTGGAATGAGAAGCTAGGATGTGATAACAATTCTTCACTTTGAATCATCCCATTTGAAAGTCAAATGCTGTGCGGTCTTGTGCTTGTGGCGAAAGCTATTAAAGCAACTTTTTTAAGTAATTTCCTCTCGTTGTTGATCTGCTAGCATATGTAAGCGACAATTTTCTATAGTCATTACCCTAGTGTAAAAAATTACTTTCCTAAGAAAGGATGGTGTTTTGTTGGCATAGGAACGGCAAATTGGGCAAGAAAAGTTGCAGGGAGGAGTAAAGCAAACTCTAGAAAATATACAAGAATCAGGGCAAAACATCTATAGGGCTTTGCATGATCAAGAGAGTCGGTGAGTTCGCGGCCATTGCACGCACATTGAGCTTTCTCAGTTATCTTTCTCCTTTCAAACGCTTTTCTGCTATCAGAGCTAGCTCCCAGTCACCTGATATGATTTAAAAAAGTACGAGATTATCTGACTGATCTGAGGCTTTCTGGCATCCTGCGTGTGCAATGGCCGCAAACTGAGCGACCCTCGCGATCACGCAGAGCCCTATACGCAAATTTTAAAAACAGAATTTGAAATTTTTTTAAATACCTGAAAAATCATCTCTGTGCATAAAATTCCTACATATCGCAATCTTGCTCACTTATGTACTCTCTTCATCAGACATTTACGTGAACAGATGATGAAATTTTTCCGTGGCTACAGCACGAGAAAAAATGGTCAAAAGTACCGACATGTCGCATATTCAGGGACTCTATGCTGATTCTGGTATATCTCGAACAGTAGCGCTTCTAGAAAGTTGGAATTTTTGGTTATTTTTTCAAATGTTATACCATGATATAAACTCTAGAAGAAGCTCAGAACTGCTTTAGCAAAAGCGTGCCAAATTTCATTTTCCCGATTTCTAACCACGAAAGATCGCGAAATTGTGCACATGCCAGATGAGAAAGTCTATGCGTAATTGGGGGTTTCTAGGATTTTTTCTACGGAGATATGAATTCTTCCGTTTTTTCAAACATTCGTAGCTTTTCAGAAAATGGCTCAATATTTAACGCGAATCAAACTTGGTATCGTCGAGTCAATTGTAAATCAATATGCGTAGTGCACACCATAGGCCTCGGGCAGACTTCACGCGATTTGATCGTCGCGACTGAATCGCGACGAGACAACTGTTACAACATCATGCCATGCTGATCAACTTGCATTCGGTTGTAATACTTTTCCAGAACGAAATTTTTGAATGTGAAATGAAAATGAATGGAAATCTTGGCGATTAGATCGCGAATTAAGTCGCATGAAGTCTTACCGGGGCCATACACGCTGACTGACGAACTGCGAAACTAGAGTCTGCTCATTTTCAGTCATTTTTCCTTGTTTCCTTGTTTCTTTTGTTTAGTTGGTTATATGTTAGTCAGTAGAACACATTTCTACATTTTTTTAGGCTAGAAAATGTTTTACTGGGAAGTTACTAGTGTGGGTGCCGTCGCTAATAGGGCTTGGTGCGCAGTTTCACATATTAAGTTACAAATGACTCCAGGTTAATTGATTTAGATCGTGTGGAGCTTGCTTTGCTCTAATGGTACCCCATTCAGGTGTGTAACCTGCCGCAATATTGCGGTAAGATGATACGACATTATTCTTGGCACAACTTGATAACACGAACTTGATAACACGGCGCTTGTACCAAATATCCACCCATCATGTTTCCTATCTTAAAATTAGAGGAAGGTCCGCTCAAATCCGAGTGGTGTTGACTGTTTAAGTGGTCTTTAACTAAGCCGTTGCTCGAGTAGCATCTCAAATAATTTTTCGTAAACGAGGAACATGTGGCTCTCACCCAGTGCTGTATCGAGTACTCTGATTGGTTCTCTCGCAAAGAGTACGGTACTGAGCAAGGGTTTAGATTTGATCTTCAGTCTAAAACAAATTTATGAGCTGCCGTTTGGGCAGTAGTAGAGGTCTCTCATTCAGTTTCGACACAAGTAACCCAGGCACGCACACTTGCCTGTTTTTTGCCTTCAAAGGCACTGCCCACCCTAAGTCAGAAGTCTTTGAGCTTTGGCAGCTTATGATAGTAGAACTACCTACCAAGACGATCCCCAAGTAGTGGCTCAATGTCGCTTCGGAAGCGAGAAAATCGTTTCGGAATAGTGAATAGACGTAAGGACTCCAAGTCGGCACCGCCCCTCTTCGGTAATGCCCGCCCATCCGTGCGCGCCCATCCAGTCACCATTCCGGAGAACGGGACTGCGGGTGCTTCGGGAAGGCATAGTGTTGGATGGAAAGGATCACCGATCTACAATATTGAGGCGGGAAAAGAAGAGGCCGATTTGACCTCGCAGCAGGGTTCAAAAGAGGTAGAAGAAGGGGAGCCGTGAGCGGAAGAGGCTCGCGGGAATTGAAACGAGCTGGTCAGAAGAGAGCTGAACCTCCCCTCAAGTATCGACCGAGTAGAACCTTAGTACTGACCGAGGCTTACCATCCTGGAGGGTCAAATTGGAGGATATCCCTCGTAGCCAAGTTAGAGTTCACCGTGTTTATTGTCGGCCTAAGAGCCTTGTTATTGCTTCTGTAACCAAAATAAACGCTGTTTCCTCCCTCTGTGCCATTCTTTCAGTCATGAGGTTGAAGCCAATCCATACCACTACAAAACTCCTCTGTTACAGTAGGAGTTTTCGCGGATTCTCGACTTCATATTCGGATTCAAAGAGAGAAGGCCCTGAAACGACCAAACATAAAAGTTCTGGGTAGACGGTGCCTTTAAGCGACCTGGATGGCAAAAACATTCCAAAACAGACTTATGAGACAATGCATACTTGAGCTAGATCAATTACTGCTGGCTATACTCAACTTCCTGCACACATTTTTTTGGTCTCTGGAATTGGAACTCGCTGGCTGCTCATTAGATTCATGCCATAGAATCATCTGCATTTCTTCCATTAGGTCATTCGAAAAGTTTTTTCGTTTTTGCACCTTCAAATTCAAACAAGCGCAATTTTTTTCCAGATTCAATCTTTTTCCATCAAAAAATTTGCATTGTGTTCAAAAAAATTCTGGTAACGCTCTTGTAGTGCCATTGTTCTTGCGAAATGACCTCAGAGGAATCAATAAAGTCTAAAAAGGTGTTTTTGACTAGCCGATCTTTATTGGGTCCTATAATTTTTCAATAGGCACCAAGGAATTAGAAATTTTGGTGGTTGTTAAAGGAAAGTCTAAAGAGTTCGAAAATTAAACGGGACAGCGCAGTCCCTTTTGTGAGGGCCACATTTCTTACATGCGGTCTGGCGGCGCCATGGGCGAGGATGGCATCTCTCATAGCTTATACGTGCAAGTCTCAGTTTTAAAATTTCGACAAACGGTCTTCAGAGCGATATCACCATATTCTGCCCTTACAGCACAATCACATCTTAGCAAGTTTTATAGCGTGCAAGACCTGCTGAATTACAATTTGAGTATATCAACCTTTTGGTATGACTGATTGTTGTGGCCATGCTTTCAATGCTCATTCCAAATGATTTACCACAATGTCTCTTCTTGTAGCCGTACTTGGCCAAACTTTTGCTATAATTATTAACCCAGGCTAAAAAAGGATTGCTCCATCAAATTATGAGCAACAAAACAGAGTCAACGCGCTCTCAATCTGCGAGTGCGACGATTTACGGGGTTTATGTCACTGACATTTTTTGGTGTTGCAGTTTAGCGAAGGCGGCTTTTAGCGGGACTAAGCGGCACTTCAAGACGCTGATAATTTTACGCAGCCATATTTACGATTTGCCATAAATGACCCTCTGAGATGCTCGTTTATGTAGCAGAAACACCTTCCAGAACACTGCAAAACGTTAGCTTTCACATCTCTAAATCGGATTTTTCAAAGTAAAACTGAACCTACCTCAAGAAAGACGTGACCTTGGCAAATGTATTGCGCATTATGTTGATTTCCTCAACTGTCCTACACTCAAGTTTGAGCTTAGAGAATGCAATTACTCGAAAATCGCGTTTTCATACGTCGAATTTAAACTTCCCTACAGAGCGCTTTCTGCAATTTAGTTGGGATCCTTAGAAACTAGAAGACTTCCTCTACAGATCTATATAGAGCAACCCCTATCAGCCTTCTGGTACTCTCGTAAAATATGCACCAACATCAAAGGCGCAAAAAGCGAAAGAATTTTTCTGAATGACCTAATATGACAGTTTTCCGGCACTGCAGGTTGAAAAGCTACCTATATTTGCATGGCTCAAATTTTTAGTAGGTAAGGTGCGTGTTGGTTCAAACATGTTCTAAACATAGAGAGAGAGTAAAATAACCTTGGAAAGGAAAAAGCTTCGGATCTATAAACTTCTGAGGGGTTGTGGCATCTAGAAATTGTTTGTATCGCTCTAAATTTTTCACAGAGCTCTCAAATATGCAGTGCAAGCAAAACAATCTAACATCTAAAGGGCCCAGGTATACTCCACGCGATTTCGTCACAACGCGACTTGGCAATTCGCCAGAAATCTTCAGATCCAACACCAGCGAACTGCACATGCACAGTGGGTATAACCTACGTGGATTGATAAAATGCCCTTCTTTCGTACATTCAGAAACCCTTTAGGCCTCGGACAGAGTTCACGCGATTTGATCGTCGCGATTTAATCGCCGCGATTTCATTCATTTTCATTTTACATTCAATAATCTCGAGCTGGAATAGTATCACAACCGAAATGCAAGCTGATCGGCATGCAATGAACTCGTAACAGTTGTCTTGTAGCGATTAAATCGCGACGATCAAATCGCGTGAACTCTGTCCGAGGCCTTACACTGATTTATGGACAATTGGATTATTACCAAGTCGCGTCGCGACTGAAATCGCATGAAGCCCTCAAGACCTCCTTGAAACTTTCTTCTATAACGAAGCTCCAATGTTACTTTTTGACAAGCTTTCATCCCCCATGCTATTATTTTCAGACTCTCTCGCTGTTTGAAGTATTTCTACCTACTATTCTAGTCGCTCTCCTCGTATCTTTGAAAAGATTTCAGCAACCATGGCTCGTAACTTTCAGTAAGTAGCACTGGCCTCATATTCACATCAAATATAGCCAGATATTTTTCAGCAAACGCTCCTGTCCGAGGTCTTCCATCCGCGGGCCTATTCAGTGTCTTCGCTTCATTTTGCCCACAAACCCAGAACCAACAGGACGTGAATGGCTTTGTCGTTATCAACGGATCAAAGTGAGTTTTTAGCATAAGACTATATCTTGACACCCTAACGAGACTCTTTTCAGAGAATACGAATTTCTAGAACTTTTAAACGAGATATGCGGAGCCATGGAGAAAGTTGACATCCATGCGAATTCGTCGTTTACGTTCAGTAAACTACTTGTACTTGCTGAAAGCTTCAAGAGAACGATAGGTAGGTTTTACTTTCTCTTCCCTTACGTCTACAGATGGGTCTTACGCGATGCTTTATTCGCCATTCCTGACAATAGGGTAGGATACAGTAGAATAATGAATGGGAACGATGAAACTCCCCTCTCTCTTCTTACAAGGACTGCGAACTTTCGAAAAGATGTACATGAGTTCAGTGCGCAACTAATTCCCCTTCAAATCCATGGACAAGTCTTGTCTGGAAAGGTCTGTTATGTACCAGTGCGGATCAGAGAAGTCATTATTCGAGAGAGCAAGCCACAAGACTGAGATTAACCATGACTGTCACATCTATATCTAGCTAACTTCATACATCAACAAGTGGCATTTCTTATTATAACATTTAGCCCATCATTCCTCAACTCTTTCGACTTTTTTTTTGTGGAAAGGCGTGGTTAACACGGCACTTTCTGGGAAAGATTGTGCTGCGCCTTCCCTTCCGCAGAGACTTGCAATTAATGTAAAAGTCGAGTAGACTCCTCTGCCCTAGATCTTTCCAGACTTATTCAGGAATCAAGATCAGCCGATGAAATTCTTTTATCTACTATTTCTTTACAACGAAGCTTGGGTTTGTAATCAAGGCATTTTGAAGTGAACTATGGAGCGAAAGGCGGAGAAAAAGGAGTGAAAACTCCGATAACGAATTTATGTTCAACAAAACAAACTCTCAGTTTTCTGCCTTCTGGATCGAAAAGACTGCGGGTCTGTATTATCTCCGGAACCCGTACCCCAAGAGTATGGATTCCTTGCTTCTTTCTTTCTATCAGTCAATTCATGTTTGTCCGTACAAATTCATGTTCGCTTTTCTCTTCACAGATGAAGTCTTGTCGGACATCTCACATCCTCTTGTTAGACAGTAGGAATATATTCACGATAAGAAATTGCTAAGCCACGCCTGATTGAATGCCTCTACTAAGCTGTCATTATATTCAGTTTTTTTTTAACAAACAGAGATGCGTTTTCACATTTGGGCTGTCAGCATTCGTTTATAAACCTTTCTCATCACCAACGTGATTCACAACTTTTTTCAGAGAATGAACATGTCTTCAGCAAGTGCAACATGTCTTTGCCATTGCCAGACTGGGTGAGTCACCATCCCTGAGAATATTTACTTCAAGAAATCTGCTTCAGAAAGAATGCATTTCAAAATATCCGAACTCGATGAAGAGAATCAACAACAGTTTGATCAAGCTCCAGCAACAAGTATGCGGGGAGAAAATTATTATTTAGGATGCGGTCATTCATCCTGTTCAGATCGTCGTTGTGAATGAAGAAACGATCTTAGTGAACGATCTTGTTGATATCGCCAACATTCTCAGAAAGCACTCGGTGCGTGACACTGTTTTCACTTATCATCTCATTGAAAACCCAACTAACCCACCCAACTAACCCACACAACAACCCAACAAACGGGTTTGTGCATTGAACGTTTTGAAAATGCATCTCCCAAGTTTTTCAGAGGTGTTCAAGCTTCTTTTCGTTGCTTTATCGACTTTTCGCAGATCTTTGCTCCTTAGCCAAACGTATAATCTAAAACGATGACAAGAAGGTAACCTCAAGTCATTTGCAAGTAATATGTGAGATTGCACACCAAGCCCTATTAGCGACGGCACCCACACTAGTAACTTCCCAGTAAAACATTTTCTAGCCTAGCAAAATGTAGAATTGCGTTCTACTGACTAGCGTATAACCAACTAAAACAAAAGAAACAAGGAAACAAGTAAATTGGAAATGAGCAGGTTCTAGTTCCGCAGTTCGTCAGTTAGTGTGTATAGTGTGCAGTACGCATATTGAGTTACAAATGACTCGACGATACTTCGAAGCCCAAAGAAGAACTTTGTTTTCGCATTATCCCACATAGCCCACGACCTCATCTTGATTCATATTTACTCGTATCAACATGCAGTGCTTTTTGTTCTGGAATACTTAGAATTTGCCATGCTATAAGCAGTAACAGCGATCTACCTTACTATGATGACGCGCTAACTGAATCGTCAGTAATGTCTAGAATTTCTTACCTGTACCACCTGTATCTCCGTTGATCGTTGCTTGACACGAGCGGGATCCAACGACGCCTCCATTCGTGCCTGTCGCAAGCGACCGTTGACCAATGTCTTCTCATCGCACCGAGTACATACACGAGAAACGCTCTCAAGCCCATCGAGCCGGTGGTCTTCCTGTTCCGCGTTTGACTTCCAACGCTGTCCAATCCGTTGCAACTCTGACCCACCAATTGTCGTGAAAACTCATCACGTGTCCGGCCCATCTAATTTTATTCTGTTTGGCGTATGCGGCAGCATCCTTAATCTTCGATAGTTGACATAGGGTGAAGCTTCGTACTCCTTCCCTCACTTGCGCGCGGGATACTCCTAACCATCTCTCAATGGCGCGTTCGATGACGCTCACCGCATGTTCGTCCTGCTTCCTTATGGTCCACGTTTCAGAAGCTTACGTCAAAGCAGGCAGAACCGTCTTGTGAAGAGATGGGCACAATTTGGGTGTTCTTGGTCTTCTTCACTACGTCTTCGACTGCCTTGTATGCTACTCATGCTGCTCGTTTCCTCCTGTTCAGTTCCGGGGTTAGATCGTTCATAATGTTGACTTCCCGACCTAGGTATACGTAGCTAGAGCATTAGGCAATCGCCGTTCCATTTAGCGTGAAAGGAGCATCAGAAACCCATCCGTTTCTCATAAACATCGTCTTCGTCAAATTTAGCTTCAGATTGATCTTTCCACACACGTCGTCAAACTGAGCCAACATTCGTTCCGCTTGCGTGATGTTCGGTGTGATTAGGAATATGAGATTAGCGAAGCGAAGGTGGTGTAATTGCCCGCCGTCGATTCTCACACTCATGTCATCCCACTCTAATTTCCACATGAAGTTTTCGAGAGCAGCGCTGAATAGTTTCGGCGATATGGTATCGCCCTGTTGTACTCCTCTCATCACGTCAATGGCGATGTCCTTGTAGAATGGTGTGGTCTTGGTTGTGAAGGCGTTTACAGCTCACGAATCATCGTACTAAGTTGGAATACTTTGACTGTTCAAGGCATCGATTACAGCCTCAGTCTCAACCGAATTAAATGCCTTCTTCAAGTCGATAAAGGTGTGACAGAGCAGCATCCTGTACTCGATACCTCGATGAGCTTTGTTATCGTGTGTATGTAGCCCATAGTGCTAAATCCTCCCGAAACCTATCTTGCTCGCATGGTTGTCTATCGTCTAATTTTCTTCCGATCCCTTTAAGAAATACTCGCGTGAAGAGTTTGTAGACAGCAGACAATAAGTAGGTAGGGCAATTATTTCTCGCGGGTCTCCCTTTCTGTACAGCAACACGCTTCTGCTGGTATTCCATTGATTTGGAATTGTGCCCTCCGTCAGGGACTGAAGACTCTCGCCAGAGTTATGGTAAGGTTTGGAGAGAGATTCTTCAGGTTTCTGGTGTGATTCTGTCGTGTCCGGCTGCTGTACGGCTATTCATTGACATGATAGCATGTCGAACTCTGAAGGAAGAACTGATAGCGCAACATATCCGTCCTCCTTGAGATGGCGTGGTGGTAGGCGGATGTGACTCGCAAAGAGATCCGAGTGAATTCGTGGATGACTTTCTCCTTCGACCTTTAGGAAGGGGTGAGGGAACATACATACCTTGAAAGATTTGCCGCCTTGTGGTTAGCAGAGTTCATGAGGGGTCATGAACTGGCAGCAACGATATTTTGCATGACGAGCTGATTCTGCACACGGTGACTCTGTCATCATTCTAAAGTTCATGAAAATGTGACTTTTTTCGAAATTTGAATTCAAAGTTCAGTAGTCATTTTGGTTCAGTTGGGATAAAAATTTCTATTTGGGGATACTCTCTCATGCTGTTCCCAATTATGATGATGATTTCGCTTAAAATCTTGGCATTTATCTCTTTTTGAATGTTAAGTGATTTCCCCAGATCTTCGGCGAACAACATTCCTATCAAAAATTTCAAATTTTCTTGGTCTGATTTGTGGGAGCCTGCATGATCGGGAGAGTCGGACGTGCGTACGGACTGCGCCGCGCAGGTCCATGTCCTCTCAAGACTAAGGTAGGTGCCAGATTCAACCTGTTCAACAGATTCATTGTTCACCGCTCTGCTATGATAATTTAGTGGGACTCGGAGTGAGATTTCTTCCCGTTTGCCAGGCTGACAAATTTGGAGTGTAATTTGTAAAAAAAAGTTTGAGATTCAAAAAAAGAATCAAGGTCATAAGTGAAACTACTAGCGTTTTCTTAAACGACATGTCAGACAAGCCCCAGTTTTACCAAAATTACAGTGGAATCATTATCTATTTATAAAATTAAATTTTTGAAAGAAAAAACTTAGGGTTTCAAGCAAAATCATTGGCGTAAAGCAGCAGCATCATCGAAAAACCCTTAAAGGCAGCGTCTTAACAAAATTTCGCCCCTCATGTTTTGTCGTTCTAGGGCCCTTCCGTGGCCCTGGTTACAGTCATAAAGTTCAAATTGTCCAAAACCAAAAACCCAATCCCTGGGGACCCTTTTTGAGGACGCGGACAAGTTTCGAATTGTTTATTAAAAATCGCGCCTCTTGACATACACCCAGCTTAGCCTATCAGGTTAGCATGAAAGTTTCCGCAACCATTTTCGAAAATTCCCAACTCCTAAATTTGCCATCCGATTCGCTTGTTCAAAAGAGCAATTCAAGCCACCTCAGCTTACAGTGGCTATGGTTAGTTCAATTACAAGAAGAATCACATTCACCAAAAACTTAGGTATTTTTGAAACGTATTTTGTGAAACATGCGCCACAGTGCACTTGACAAACCGCACATTTCAACGCTCATAACTCCTCCCACATAGTCGCTTGGCAGATAATACACAAATATTCGTGATCAGCGTTTTAAGACGAGTCCGATAATATAATATACAACAAGTTTGGTATGGTTGGGTTGATTTCCGACTATTCCCAGACCACGACCAGCATATATTGCATAGATAAAAACGGTAGCAGAAAATTGCTCGAATTTCAATCTTTTTATGTTTTGTTGTAAAAAATCTGAAACTAGAAATAGACTGTAGTACTTGCTCTTTCTAAGCAAAGTTTGTGCTGATTGAGTATTTTCATGAAAAATTTATTTTTCGAAAAAATGGCAAAAATTCAAATTTGTTGTATTGCACTGCTCGCTCAAAAATCATAACTTTGATATAGACGTTCAAGCACAAACTTTGCTCACTGAGAAAAAGAAGTTAATGGAACCTTTGATACCGACCGCTCCAATTTTATTTGCAAGTTTCAGATCTTTTACGACCAAACACGGAAAAATCAAACCTGATTATAGGTCATTTTTGAAATCGTGATGGCGGATTTGGCTGCGGACTTTGCGCCCACAGGAGCTTAAAGGCAGTGGCTCGGCAAAATTGAACGTCTCGAAATTTTTATATGGAAGGTTGCTTGCACCCCAAACACGAGAAAGGGGCAGGTCCGAGCGCATAGAATGCAACCCCTGCATAGAGAATTGCCCCTAAATCCGTGCGCGCAAGGCATTCTCACACGCGCTCGGACGAGCTTGCGATATCCCTCACGCCGTCAGGGGGGCATGCCGCAATGCTATATACATGAGGGTCCCACAACGACTCTGCGTCTCTAACCATGGCGGGAAGCGTGCCACTCGTTCAAATTAAAAATGAAGGGCTTGGGAAATACTGGTTTTCGCCAATTTCGTGCTTCAAAAAGTGGGTTCCCGGAATCAGCGCGTACTCCAGGTAAGCGAAAAACCTTAAGGTCGAAGATTTCCCTAGCCACTGCCTTTTAAACACTCGTACTCAGAGGCATCACCTCAACGCTCAGCCAGTGTCTGAATACTATTATACGTAAGCAGAAAAACCATAAAAATATGGATGAACCGAGAAAATGAGATTGCAGGACGTTGCATGCTTGTCGCGCGCAGTCCCGCCATCGTCACGATTTTTCGAGTGCCCTAATTTCCTTCTACAACTTCCATCTATGCAACCTATGCCAGTGAAAAACGTCTAAGATAATCTTATGAAGGTTGCTTTGCTTTTTCAAACAATCTAATAGCAGTCAGGTCGATTGGAAAAAATAAGAAATTTTGAATGAAAATGATGCGAACGACTTTTGGGCCAACCGAGTAGATCAGGTTTAGCCTTGTAACCCGTACTAAATGCGTGGTACAAGAACATTCAATTCCGTTGCATATATCGTATTCGTAGAATTCTGTCATTTTGCACCGATTTTGGTAGAGGCTGCCTGCTCCAACAACGCTTGCGAACCTGAAATTTTCACAGTGGCAGCCCCGACGTTTTTTGCACAAGTATCAGCATCGCCGTTAAAAATGCCTAACTTGACGTTTCCAGAGGAAAAAATCTGGTACTGCATTTTTGTACGAAGTTCTCAACGAGATAATATGTGCAGGAGCGCTATCCAATGGTACTGCAGCAGAGGGAGGTGGAAGTAAGAGATACGATAATGTTGTTCTTAATCTGACACAATTCTATAGGTATAAACGATAATCAGCTTAATCGTTTGGAAATATTGGTGGCTATGCTACAAAGAAATGCAAAAATTCTTTATGCTCCCAATGTTACTGTAGTCAACGAGGTTATTATGAAGGTATTCAAATCTTTATTCTGAGTACATCATCTGCAATTAGTCACGAACTTCAGGCAAACGAATCGCTGTCATTCATTCATGAGTTCAGTCAATTTGCGGAATTGGCCGCTGAGGTGCTAAATATCAGTGAAACTCGATATGATCCAATTGTTGAAAACCGAACGATGGTAAGAAAATACCTGAGCATTTTTAATTTGGAAAACCAATTTTTTAAACTGACTGATTAAGCTTATCTTGTCGGATGTTGAAGAGCTTGTCAAGAAATTCAGTGGCATTCCTCTGGCAAGGATGCTTCCACGAATCTCTGTTGACAGTCAGACATTAGGTATCGCGGAATGGATTCTTGCGGCAAACCGAACGCATACTGCGGAGAATTTCCCCTCGTTTGTTGGTGGGATAGAGAAGCTGTTGAATGTCGCTTTGAAAGTTCTTCTTCATTTTCCAGGCTTTACCAATGAGTCAATGTTGGAATCATTTGCGAAGGCAGCAGATCAAAGTGAAGTCACCGTCATAGCAGGTTTACATTGCTTCTTCTCTTCTCGCTTCTTTTCTTCTCAGTGCACATATACGTGCGTTGAATCTGCTATCTATCCAGGTATCGTATTCGAAGACGTTGATGCACATACAGAAAGCCTCGGTCCGATTGTCAATTACAAAATACGTCAAAAATCAGCATTTACACCTTCTACAACGGCCGCTCGCGACTTGCTAGCTGTATACACAGGACCAAGAGACTGGGACGACTCCTACTACACATACGGCTTCCTCTGGTTACAAGTAAGCCCCGAGAAGCTGATTTCATCTTCTTACGCCCACAGATCAGTGCAGATGAAAGGCAAAAGAGGAGAAATGCTTTCAGGATGTGATAGAGCGTTCAATTATATCGGTTATGTTCAATATTCCTATAGTAGAACCTGGAGCAGGCATGCAGGAGATGGCCTTCCCTTGCTTCCGATACGATCGGTTTGTCTTTAAAAAAGAAATTTTGTAGCACTTCTTACAAGAGTTACATTCATTTCTTTCGATGTCGAATTGAAAATTCTTGACTACAGGTTTCTTATCAACATGAAGACAGTAATTGTAATCATCCTGGCCTTATCGTCCCTCTTTACTGTTGCTTTTCTAGTGGAGAACATTGTCTTTGAAAAGGAGCATGGGCTTACAGAAGTTTGTACAAGTGGGATGTTTATCGGAGATTCACTAATTTCATATTTTTAGATGATGCGTTGCATGGGAGCTAGCACAAGCATAATCTGGCTGTCATGGGTGATATCGACGTTGCCTCAGGTGAAATCTGTATTATTATTTATATGAAAACCAGATAATCATTTCAAATTCAGGCAGTAGTGGCAAACCTCATCAATACCCTACTTCTTTTTTACGATGATGCTGTCTTTCGTCTAACGAGCATCTTTGTGGTCGTCTTACTCTTCCTCCTCTATACATTCGCCGTTCTTGCAATGGCCTTCCTTTTATCTTCGTTGTAAGTTCAAATTGTTGATTAAAAAATTGATTACTTATGCGGAGAGCTGAGTAGGGAAGGTCGATCTCGATGTAAGCGATGGGGACTAAATCCCTTTGCTGTTGTGGGTTCTAGCATTTTACGCTCGCCACCCACAAGCGTTAGTCACAAAAATGCGCGAGACAATGCGCAAATTATTGAAGGGTCGGGCATACCTCAAGCGATGAAAACGTCCTAGTTCCAGTCGTCGCGATCCACTACCAACTAACAACCAAGACGCGCGATTCATCGCTAATCGTTCGAACTTGGGCATACCTCTGCGATTGCACTATTACAGTGTGCACATTCTACGAATCACAAGTCTCATCTGTTGGTCTTTTCTTCGCGCTTGCAGAGGACTTGAAGTAATAAGGGAGAAGCATGCAGTTATCACCTTCAGTATGTCCTACAAATAAAATCATCTTACACGCATTTTAAATGCTGCCAGTATGCAATCTTGATCAGAAATTACCTTCCCAGACAGTCGAAAGGATACCGTTGGAGGCAAAGAAGCTGAGGAAGAATCTCGGCAGCATTTTATTTGGCTACATTGCTCGATTTTTCCTAGCGAGTGGCTGTTTATCGGAGCAGATCTCAACGGTCTTGTTCTACGTAAGTGTCACGGAAGCCATACGGAACAGCAGCAGCGGAGAGAAGCATATCCGTAGTCCGTTAGGTAGGTGCCAGAGTAAGCGAATATTTTGTTCAAGTTGGGGTCCCGCGCAGAACTGGCATCACTAATCATTGTGGCATAATGCCAACTTGGCGTTGTGCCACAATGATTAGTAACGCCAGTTCTGCGCGGGACCCCAACTTGAACAAAATATTCGCTTACTCTGGCACCTACCTTACGGCTCACGGTTTTTTATTGGCTAATATTCACTCTAAAAAGATCACCTTCACGTATACCGACGGCGACAGTATATCAGAGACATACATCTAGACACTACGGCAAAGCGACATCAAGTGCGTGAAAGGGAGCAAAATCATCCAGGCAAAGACTGTATGCCGTAACAGCCACGCTACTGGGCTAAACATTCTGTTCGACAGGAAAATGAGGGTGAACTGACAGAACATGGAGCACGCTTTTGATGTACAAGCTCGAGAATGAAACCAGTTTCAAAGCAGTAGTAGAATCTGCACCAAAACTGGACTCATTCTTGGACCTTCTCAAAAAGCAGCGTGCATTAGCTGGCCTATACTGGCAAAGTCCGTAAGAGAAATCTCGACAAGGAACCTTAGCAGCGGAACGATGCAGTGCAGGAGATGCGGGAAAGAGGATTAAAGGCAGGGACTTGCAAATTGAAGCCCGTGGCACAACGTCACAAAGCAGAAACCCGCATAATGGAACCTATGAGCCAAGTTCGATCTCTCTGCCACTTTTAAAGGCAGCGTCCGGGCAAAATCTCGCCCATGTTTCTGCCATTCTGGGGCCTTTCCGTAGTCCTGATTACAGTTGTAGAGTCGTAATTGTTTAAAACCCCCAAAAAACCCGATTCTTGGGGCCCCCTCTTCAAGGATCGGACAAGTTTCGAATTGCTCGTCCCCAACGTCATGCTAGCGAGAGGAGCTGCAACTGCACGGATGCAGTTGCATTGCAATTTGCAGTGCAGCCGCAATGCAACTGCAATGCAACTGCATGCAATTGCAATGCAACTGCAATACAACTGTGCACCTGCGTGAGCACTCGTCCTCGGGGGTGGTTTGTGATGCGTATCACAGGCCCGTATCTCCTTTCAGAGGCCACGTCAAAGGATCGGACCAACGCAGATCGGATACTTATGAGCCCCTCTTTACAACTATGTGCTAATCTGGGTGGATGGATCTTGCTCGGATGCTGCCTTTAACTCCAAAAATTCAACGTGAAAGGCAGCGCTTCCATCTGCCCTTACAGCTCCGATTTCTGAACCCGCCAACCTTTCGATTTTCCTTCCACTGTCATAGCGCGCATGCTGCACGCTATAAACATAGGTATCCGCAACGACTCTGCGTCTTCGCCATGGCGGTCTCTGCGTCCACTCGTCCAAGTTTGAAATTGATGGCTTTGGAAAATGCTTGCTCTAACCAATTTCGTGCTTTCCAAGGTTGTTATTCAAAATCAGCGGATCACCCCATGTAAGCAAAAAACAGATTCTTTGAAAATTTGCCGAGCCACTGCCATCAAGGCTAGAAGATAATCACCGGAAGAAAGTGGATGCAAGAGTGTCGGAAGAGCAAAAAACATATGTGACCGAGCTGTACAAGAAACTACATGTTTTTGAGTGCTAACGAGAGGTGTAGCACATTTCTAAAAGACGAATAAGTACCACAAAGGGTTCGGAGCACTTCTGTTATATCAAGGACGAACACAAAGGAATGCTGAGGAAGTTTCAGGACATTATTTATGTACTAGATGGCTTACTCGGCTCCGCCCGGCCCTGTCATTATTTTATTCGTAATCAGCATGCTCGATTACCCCCCTGTACCAACTCCCAGCCCCGTAGCTCAAATTTTGCAAAAAATCGATAAAATCGATATCGATCGATGACGAAAAGTAGCCTATGACACTCGCCGGGGCCCGAAGTGTATGTGTGCCAAGTTTGATTCGGATCGGTTCAGAAATGGAATTTTCTATTCGGAACATACGTACACACAGCAGTGGCGTACCGAGGGGGTGGGGGGGGGGCGGGGGGGGGGGGGCGCCCCCCCCCCGAGAACGGGTCGCGAAATTTTTGAAAGTTACTTACATGGGTTATAAAAATGTGCAAGTGACTTGTTTTTACTTGTAAATAATTAAAATAATTTTTAAAATTTTTCAAAAATTTATTTTAGCCTTATAAAAAACTAGTTGGCTTTCCCGGTCCAGCCCGGGCCATTAGTCACCTGCACTGCAAGTCCCCCCCCTTCTTATATGTTGTGGATGACTTACCCTGGAACCCGCTTCGAAACCGCATCCTCGTGATCCTGAGATGAAAATGAGCTTCACCGCCCTTCTTTACAGACTATGGTAAAATGCTTGATTGAACATGATAAACCCTCAATTCCTTAGAAAAGCGTAAACAAATCAATAAATCGATAGAAGGACCCAATGAACCGCTGCGAAAAGTAGCCTATCATCAGCGCAGGGGTCGAAAACATATGTGTGCAAAGTTTCGGCTGAAACGGTTGAGCGGTGCGCGTTTCTATAACGCACATACCCTCCAAACTGACAATTTTTGAGTTTTATATATATATAGATTTTTTTCGGGGGCGTGGCTGACGCCACTTTAGGGGTCGGGGACCCGGAACAATTTTGAGAAGCACCCCAAAAATTTTTACGGAGTGCGTGGCTAAGGCCACGCACCTTCTTTAGAAAAAATTTTTGTCGCGCCCCCCCCCCCCGAGCCGAAATCCTGGGTACGCCACTGACACACAGACATACATACATACAGACAGACAAACAGACATTCAGCTTTATATATAAGATGCATCTACCACAATGGCAAAAATCCTGCTAACGAACCATGGCTATCACGAAGGATGTTCTTTTTTTCATCTCAAAAGTCAAGAACAGGGAGTCGGATCCACATGAAATCCACAGCGAGCTCTGAAAGAAGAATTCTTGTCACATGTTTTGAATCAGATATTGGTATTCGAAGACATGACAAATGACTGGTACAAAATACCGATTTGTAAGAGCAGAGGCGACGCTTATATTGTGAAGTTGTTACCACGCAAAGTCACTTGTACAGTTTTTTTCACTCATCCAAAGATTCTGATTTCGCGACTCATGTTCAGGGAGGGGAAGTGACTTTCGTCATTTCAAGGTTGCCATTGATATACTAATAAAATCCAAGTTAAAATGTTTTTGAGTTTGATATGAAAATTTTTGCGTGTGTAATGATAGGCGCCAAACTTCCATGAGTTTGCTTCTGGCACCAGCCGACATCAAAGAATAGTTATTGCTGCAATTGAAAGGACGTCAAGATTTATGTTTTACTCATTTTATCAAACCACTTTAGTTTCATGTAAAATATCTTGAAACAATGCGGTGATTGAGGCAGTTCGGTGAGCATAAAACGCTTTGGACGCTGTATACCAAGCTGACATATGTTTGAGGAGTATAAGCCAAAGCAGCTAATGTGCAGCGCTTGTTTCTGTGTACCCTGGTAAATTGATTAGCCACATAGTTGGAGGAACAAAATGATTCAAAGCGTTTGAGAAACCTTTGTCAATGTCTACCCTCGTTTTGGAAATGATAAATGTGCAAAACTGAACGAGCATGCTTGCTTGCACAGATCGGTTGATTCTCTGCCCTTGCTCCACAGAACAACTTTGCCGTTCACACCTCATGTGATCAATCAGGGCGCGGCCAGAGCGATACAATGCGCTTCCCTTATAGATACAACAGCGAGACATCAGACACATCTCAAAATCAGTAAATAGAAAAAATGCATCTGTATGTTTTGCAGATTCACACATGCTCGAATGGCAACTGCGTGCTCTGCCATCATCTTCTTCGTAAGCACCATGCCGTGCACTTATCTGGCAATTCGAGAACAGTCTACTTTTCGAAAGTCTTCGGATTGGATGATTGGGGTACGCTATATCCTGAATCTTCTCAAAAGCGGTTCACGATTACAGATTGCTTGTATCTTTCCTCCATCAGCATTTGGATTAGCGGTGAAGGGTCTCATTGATGCAGAGCTGTCAGGTAGGGCTTCACTTACTCTATTTTACCATTCGAAAGATAGTTCGTAGGTGATGCTGGTAGATGGTCGGCGCTAAGTCATTCAATTGGAGACAAAGGCAGTGTGTTTCGCATAGATACTCTTATGATTATTCTGATAGCGGAAACTATCTTCTACTTCCTACTCGCACTGTATATCGTCAAAGTATGGCCGTAATCTAGCCATTCATGATGATATTATCAGCATTATTCTTTGTCCAGGTATATCCTGGTGAACACGGAATCCCGTCAAATTGGTACTTCCCGGTGGAATCATTCAAAAAGACGACCTCCAGTGAGCTTTTGCAGGAAAGCGATGCCAACAGCTCCTCTCCAGCGGAAGATATTGTGTACGTTTGGCTATTGTAAACTGTTGTTTGTAATCTTCATAGGAGCACTCATTTTGTGGTCCAACAAACTTCACCACAGAATAGACAGACATGAGTTTACGCTGAAATTGTTCTTAAAAAGTGCAGTATTTAGCAAAAACTGGCTGGCATACACAGTTCTGCTCGTTCCCTGTATGTGACCCTAAAACTTACTCATATCTTGTCTCATGCCTGCTCGCATGCTTACTGCTGTGTTGCTTACACGTAGTGCCCTAATTCCATACATCGCGGTTCTGACCTGCAGCGCCCTTATTCGAGATTTGAGGAAATCCACAACATCAATGAACGATAGTAAAAGTGGTTTCGTTATTAGCATTCTCACATACCCTCCTGTGCCATTTCTCAGCTCTCCATCTCAAAGTTAGCAGAAAAACTGATAAAGCCATTAAAGGCAGCGGCTCGGCAGAATTTCATTTTCCAGTTCTTCACGTTTTTGGAGCTTCTCGCCATGAGAAACCCATATCTGGGCTTTTCAGCGCATGAATATGGCAAAAATGCGCTTTTTTCAAAGCTTTCCAGGTCAGCTTTTTGTGCAGAAGTGGGCAAGGCTTGGAACGAAGAAGGGGGGCCGCGGCTTTTTCCGGCGTATCTTCACTGAGTGTGGACCTATAAAGCTTCGGAAAAAGCGCTTTTTTGCCATTTTCGTGGGCTGAAAAGCCCAGATATGGGTCATGGCAGAAGGATCTGAAAAGGTGAAGAACTGGAAAACGAAGTTCTGCCGGGCCGCTGCCGCTGCCTTTAAGGGCGATCTATACAGGGTGTCCCGAAAAAAGGACCTATTATTTGATTGTAAATAACTCTCGTGTAATAAAGTGTTTCGAGAAGCTTCAGGTACCATTTCATAGAGCGAGGTTGAACTTAGATTAACATTATGGAGCGAATCATCGATCGCTCTTCATTACTGTAGGATTACGGTAAGAACTTCCAGCATATGGAAGTTACCGTAGCATTGTGAAATATACCACCTAACAAAAGTTTTCAAAAAATCTGAAAAATCGTGTACTAGGGTTTTTGCGCATGCTGATTCAACTAGCAACATTTTACAAGTGTTTTTAGCTTTTCTGACGGTGTGATCACATTTCTGACAAGACTAAAAATTTATTACGATTTACCTGGGATAACCTTGAAAAGAAGCATCACAGGAGTGGAAATTTCCAATTCGAAATCAGCGCCTCCCATTACCGTAGAATAAGAGTTTTTGGCTTTTTTGGTTTTGTTCAGGCAGAATACGGCTTCTTAGGCGGAATACGCTTTTAATGGCCTAAAATCCTTGTCAAAGTTTCTAGTGTAATCCTACAATAATAAAGAGCGATCGGTGATTCGCTTGAGTGTAAAATTTGGTCCGGATAGGGGTCGGATCAGGTTTCGCAGGTCCGAATCCTTCCACACAAGCAGGGTTCTGTATTTTTGGCCCTAACTCCATTTCAAAAACCGTTGCGCGGATAAAGATTGCGGTTTTGAGACCAGCATTCGTCACTCAATTCAGCAACATACACCTTTCTTGAATAGTCTCTTCGATTGAAGAGGAAATCTTCAATCGAAGTGACTATTCAAGAAAGGTGTATGTTGCTGTAAGTCCATATTTTGTTAATGAAAGAGTGGACAGAGACCGGTGTGTAATTTGATTTGGTTCAATATGGCATGAACAGAGACCGAGCAGGACCGCGTTTGTCAGCACATACAAATAAAGTACCCTACTTACGAGTATAGGACACAGGGGATTTTTTTTTAAATCGAACAGCACAAACACGTCGAAGGAATTCGCGACCAAAGAACTATATGAAGTGCTGCATACTGCTTAGAGTATTGTGCAGCATAAGTGTTTTTCGAAATACAGCGAGGCGACTGAGCGGCTTGCTTAAAAGGTCGAAAAAGGTGCGTCCTTACTGGTGAAATTAGAGTATTTTCCGAGCCGTGTTTGACTTGTCCTAAAAGAAACTTCTTCAAACTGCATTGGCTCAAGCTGCAGCCCAAAGTAAGCGTATGAGACTAATATCAAATGTGAAAGAAAGTACGCGTAACCGACTTTGTTAGGGTTTATCAAATCACATTTTCACTAAAGATGTTTTCTCCAAAATCCAGTTTGAAACTCGCTTTTCTAGAACCAACGATACTGGTAGAGTTGGATGCACTGTTCACTTGAGCAATGTTACAAAAAAGTACTGTTCACGAGGAGCACGAGAGTTTGCTGTGAACGATCTGACTATGAGGTTCTACAAGGTCAGTTTTTTGGTTACTCAAAGTGCAAATGAAAGAAGGTTAGTAGAATCTACTTTATTTGAAACTGAGAGACTCGGTTGAATGTCCGTACTCGCTGATATTGACAAATGACATTCAACCTTATCACAAAGCACACTTTCACACTACGGAACTCTATTCCTGACCCCCGAAGATTTGTGCTGCATGGGCACATCGACTGCACAGCGATAACTGGAACGAACAGTTGAAAGTATCGCAGCGTTGATAACCATCATGGCCGTGAACCATTAACACAAAAAAATCCGCATTAGAAAGCACAAAAACGGCGAAAACAACCATTTGGCAAAGTCTTACAATTTGAAATTGGACGGTTCGCCAAAGCTGAGACGCAGAGTCGCTGCAGGACTCTGCGACTTTGACTGTGGCGGCATGCGTTCTGTTCTCCACCTATTTAGATTCCTGCCGCAGAGCAGGAATCTAAATAGGTGGAGAACCCCGTCTTCGATACCGCTCAAAACCCCACCTAGTCTGGACACTGATTTTGAGCGGCATTTCGCGACGCTTATAAAGTAGGACTTGGGTGTTGTCCTACTAAAGGGGCCGTTTATGAAATCCTTTAGCATCCCACTTCAGATGGAACTGCCCTCAAAGGACAAGTGGTGAAGTTTAGGGTTATGTCCGTGGTCAAACAAGAGTGGAACAAAAGATACGAACACCCCCCCCCCCCTGCATTATTGTTGGCCTACTGTCGGCTTAGAAGCTCTACCAAGCATAGTAATATGTTCGTAATCATCATGTTAAGTAACCCCTGTGGGCCAAGTTTTCGCGAACTCGAAGATTGCCCGATAGGGCCACCCAAGTAAAGTGGACATTTCCAAACATGATTGAAGGCAGCGTCCAGGCAAGTCTGGACAGATGGGGTCTCACGTGGATAGTAATTTTGGGGCCCTAACTAAGCCACCGCCCAACCGGCAGCTCAGGTAGTGCTCTAACGGCTGAGATATTCCCCTCGAAATTGGACCCCCGATCGTATTCGCATGGATTCATGGCGCAAAGCGTGGATCCTGGCGCGAAACTGCCATGAATCCATGCAAATACGATCGCGGGGTCCAGTTTCGAAGGGAATATCTCAGCCATTAGAGCACTACCTGAGCTGCCGGTTGGGCATAGGCTTAGTTAGGACCCCAAAAGTACTTTTCACATAAAACCCCCGAGGTCCAGATCTGCTTGGACGCTGCCTTTAACTATATCTCGAAAGTGAAGCTACCTCTTTCTATAATCAATACAAAGTACTACTCCCTGTTGACCCAAACCATGAATCCTGCTTCAAATAATCATCAAATCATGGAATTAGGAGCAACCAGGGCCCAGCTCGAGGGTGACAAATGGACATCGGTGAAACCACTTCACTTCTGCCACTATCGATTTTTACGATTTCCCCTTGAAACCGCCTTCTGCGTGGGATTTTCAATTGGAGCGCGCTTTCTTCCCCGGAAGGACCGGCGTCGTTGCTATTCCGGATCCTAACAAGGAGGAGAGGAGATGTTTTGCGACCGAAATGTTACTATATACGAAAATTTAGGTGTAGAACAGACTTAGGTAAAAATTTCAAAAAAATGTGAATTGGAAGTTTTGCCAACCCCAGGTAAGCATCAGGTTGGCAATTGCCAACCGAATTTGGAAAGAAAGTTGGGCACGCTTTTCATTCACATAAGTTTTTCCTAATTTTTCATACTTTGTTCCTTAGTCCTACTGCGCGTGTACAGACCAAATCTCGCGCGATTTCGTGCCCTCTGCGTTGCAAATGAGCCATTTTTCCATTTTTTGGAGGAGGAGATTTTCAGAAAAAAAGCTTGCCACAATCTCCAGTCTCATAATTTTTTTTGAAACTTCTCAATCAGCAAAAGCGGGCTTGTGTTCATGCACGCACCAGGTTTCATACCGTAATGTCATCTGTGCGTTGCAGTAAGTCTTTGAATTCACATCTTCACTCACCAATTATGCAAGATTTTTGAAAAAAAAAAACGCTTATCACGTCTTCCATTCGCATAAGTTTTTCTTAGTTTAGTCTCATGGTTTTTTCATAGTTTTTCATGCTTTGTTTCCACTAGCCTGTCTTCGTTTGCTTAAGAAATTTGGTGCCATTCGCTACGCATACATTGGGATAGTCATGCATGCTGTTACAAAGATCATCAGTAGCGACGTTGCGCGTGCGGCAGTTGGCGATGCGCTTGACGCGCGCGAACTCCAGTGTTCGCCTGCTGCGGCACATAACAGTTAAGATAAGCAAAGAGCATGAACTACCAAATTTGTCCCCGGACCCCGCAAAAACGATAGCCCCTTTGCGTTTTCATCCAAAAGATCTCCAACTTGTCATTTGCCCACCTCGTGCCGGGCCCTGGGAGCAACTAAAATCTCATTCGTCCCATTTTCTAGCTTACAGTGGTTGTGCTTCCAGCAACTTTGCGCAAAAGAAAGAAGATCAGCTCTAATCGGTTTTGCAAATACTGCGAGATTTTGGCGGTCGAACTGTATCTATCTAATATATAAAGGATTCTTACGAAGCGAACGCCCTTCTAAATAGCACCATTAGATTGCAGGTTCACTAGTATATTAATAAAACTCAAACTTTGTAAGTGTATTCGTTTAGTTGTTCGTTCGTTATAGAAACGCGCGCCATTGAACCGAACAGCTGATACTTTGCATATATATGTTCTCGAGTCGGCGGTGGTCAAGGCTACTTTTTTCTTTTATTTTTCCTGCGATTCGCTGGGTGTTTCCATCGACTTATTGATTTTTGACATAAAAATGAGTTCTCACAAGGGAAGGATGATCGGTCGAAGTGGCCATTTGGAATGAGCTGTATATTAGGAAACCGTTCTAGGTATGGCAAACTCAAAACTACTTTTGCTAGGTGCCGAGCGGTTTTGTGGGGGGGGGGAGTTACAAGGCTATTTTCCTCCGGCGCAGCCGGTGCACCCAGTGATGAGTGAGGCGCTAGAACAACGCCGCAGTGTGCGGTGGCGCAGTGGCAAGAAAGCGGACTACAAGGCAGATGGTCGAGGGTTCCAGTCTTGTTGCTGCTATCTTGTTTTGCAGTTCTGTAAAGAGTCTATTGGGTGACAGTAAACGATAAGTATCATTTCTAGGCAATTGAAACAAGCTATTTACTGCAAAAAAGTCACTATTTCTATAATAAGCTATAATCTTCTACAATATGTATCTGTTATGATGTCACAACAATGGATTCAAATGATATATTAACATGTATGGAACACGACCACAAAATGCTCAAAGCAGAAGAGCTTCTCGCAGCGCGCAATCAGATAAAATATAAACGATGACAATCAGCAGCTTCACAATTGCTCATCAAAGTCGGTGAAAAAAGTACTGAATAGGAGACTCGAGTTCGCCGGGGTGGTTATCAATGTATCCGGCTGCATGCCATGGGTATGAAAGGAAATTTTTGACTCGCGGCGAGCAAAACTGTGTGTAAATGAGCGATAAGATCTTAAGGATGGAATCCCTATGATGTAAGGCAAAGTTCAGATCGAGAGCCAATACATACGATGTGAATCGATTGCAATTTTGCAAGTGCGCGCGCTGCGAGAAGCTCATCTGCTTTGAACATTTTGTGGTTGTATTCCATACATGTTAATATATCATTTGAATCCATTGTTGTGACATCATAACCTCCACAGATTTACATATTGTAGAAGTTTATAGCTTATTGTGAAATAGTGACTTTTTTCCAGTAAATAGCATGTTTTAGCTGCCTAGAAATGAGTATTTTTCGTTTACTGTCACCCAATAGACTATTTACAGAACTGCAAAACAAGGTAGCAGCAACAGGACTCGAACCCTCGACCATCTGCTTCGTAGTCCGCTGTCTTGCCACTGCGCCACCGCTTCCTCTTTCTAACGCCTCGCTCATCACCGGCTGCGCGGGAGGAAAATGGCCTTGTAACTTCCCCCACAAAACCGCTCGGCACCTACTCAGATAATCGTCGGGGGCAGGCGGCCATGCGATTTATGAGCGGGCGGGCACCGGAAAAATAGTTCGCTGATTTCTTGCGGTGCGCTTGCAGAAAGTTGGAATAATTTTGGCCATTTTTTAGAAGAACGCTCGGAGAACTATTGCGGTCTTGCTATAGATAAGCTGCGGCGCAGTGGCCGCATTCTCGCGGACTTTCCGCGAGAATATGCAGAATTTTCGGGGGCCGCACGGTCCTTTGTGAAGGATCGCGCAGCCCCCGGGTATTTTCCGCTGAGAGAAAGTACCTCAAACTTGAGTAATTAAACCAACGGTGACGCCTCGCCACACAGAGTCCTACCTGTGCTCGGCGTATGCCTAAAACTGCTTAAAAAGAGTCCGAGCGCTTGTTGAATGTTTGGCCAGCGCTCGCTGAAAAAAGTTATTTGCCGAGCGCTTGCAGAAAATGCTGTATTACTGCCCGCTGGCAGAATATGCGACCGTAAAGGAAGTGCCGCAGCTGAAGATTTGGCCACGCCCCAGCTGCTGACCGCTTGCGGAAAAGCGCGAGTTTGCGGACCGCCTGCCCCCGCGATTATCTCAGTAGCGAAAGCAGTTTTGAGTTTGCCTTACCTAGAACGGTTTTCTAATATACAGCTCATTCCAAATGGAGCATTCGCTAACATTCGCTAACGCTCAGCATTCGCTAACAAGTCGTTTCCATGATTTCGTGTGAACAATAGCAGTGAAGTTCATGCTATCTTCGCGGGAAGGATGTGGTGATTCAAGACGAGCCTATAGCGGACGAGCCACTGTATCACAGAAACCTCTTGCAGGGGGGGGGTGAAGTTAGCATGTCGGAGGAGGAAAGAAAGTCGTAGTCGCCAATGTCTAAGGTGCGCAAAGGATTCCGTGCAGGATCAGCTGAAGCCGTGACCCGGGCAGACTGGGAAAACTAGCTAGTATAATTTTCGCTAAAATCTTCGGAGGTATGTCAGTGGGGTGTGGCACAACCCTTAAAAAGCTGTGGCTGTCATACCTTTTAGGGGTTGTGCCACGCCAGCTCCTTCAAAGCATTCAAATATCTGTTTTTTTATATCATTGCACTGCTTAACTTCTTCTCTTTAGAGCAGGGATTTCGTTCAACTCGTTCTTCCTAGAATAAGATATACTCGTTTTTCCTTAGCTAGGCGAAGGGGAAATACTGCGAAAATTTCGGGTAACGTGCCAAGTCTGCACTACTACGTGAATCGCGAGGGAAGGCGGCGAGAATAATCAAATTCGACAATCTGAACCTCGTAACCTTAACAGAAGTGATTTGAGCCTGATTGGTCTTTTCCAGTTTGAGATAGTGAAAGCGAAAAATGGTAAAAAGAAGACAGCTTGCTATTAATTCATTTGGAGTGGAATTCCTAATGTGAGCAAAATAGTAGTTCTTTGTGTTGATGAAAAGTAGTAGTTAACTCACCTTTGAACAAAGTTAACATGATCGATATGGCAGCTCTTTTGGGTGGCCCAATATTTGGAGACTTCAGAATTAGCTGGAATAAGGCCCAAAGGGGTATTTGATATGCTAATTGCGAAATGATGATTTTATGCTTTTAGGACTTTTTTAATATGCTTACTATACGTATGTGATAGTAGGCCAAAACATAATGTGCTAGTAATTTGCATAATGCCTATCTGATATTGCTAACGAGTATCATGTTATCCCTAACGCACCGTATCATCTCTATAAAGACCTCCCCCCCCCTTTCATCCCTGACCCCTCAACACGACCCCAGGTGTGGTATGCCTCGCACTAGACTCTGGTCAGTCACATCTACTGCTGCGCAGCTAATTTTCACGAAAAAAATATTTGAATCCAGAGCTACCTAAGTAGCTACATAGTAGAATCTTTTGCAAAATTTGCACCATCATATAGGTAATGTGATAAATCAAGTTCAAACCATCCTGAGCTCAAAAAATTGAGTTTTGTGGTATAAAAGCGGGCTTTTATGGTAAGGTTGAAACCGGCTTGCCGATATATTACGCATAGTTTATTCAAGCGCTCCTCACCTCAAGCTCGGTGAATCCATGACTTCAATTCTTCAGTTTGAGAGAACTGTTGCTTGAATTTCTCAAAGCGGTTTGACTTTGACGCATTCGAAAAGAGCAGTTTTCTTTGCCTGGATGGATGTATAGATGAGAATGCTTGTTGAAGGAATAACTTGAAACTTTGCATTGTTGCCGTCCTTTCATTGCAGAAATTTTTCTGGAACCTTAGAAATTTTGATGCATTTTTTTCAGGGTGAGATTACTGCACTATTGGGCGAAAATGGGGCTGGAAAGTCAACGCTTATAAGAATGATCAGCGGTCATATGGCTCCAACCAAAGGGTATTAATATGAAAACGCTTACATTTACCATTTTTTGAAAGTTTCAGAAAAATTTTCGTAAACGGCAAATGCACATCTGGAAATGAGCGCGTGTGTGTTGGCATCTGCCCTCAACATAATGTGCTCTTTCCCTACTTGACAGTCAGAGAGCACTTGGAGTTTTATGCTGCACTCAAAAAACCGACCCTCGAAAAGGTTCGGGTTACTTTGAATTCGCATAACTGATTTTGAGTCCCTCATCTATAGAAAGAAACAACCCAAGCCGTGAATGAAATGGTTGACGATTTGCGACTGGAGAACAAGATAGAAGATTTGGCATCTACCCTTTCAGGTGGTATGCAACGTCGGCTGTGTATTGGAATCGCATTCATTGCTGGTTTGTTTTGTCAATTAGCAAAGAGTGCAAAACGGTCGAGGGCACATCCGCTTCGGAACATTTTAGACTCAGAAACCGTTATTCTCGATGAGCCGACAGCCGGAGTTGACCCTTTCGCTAGACGAGCTATATGGAATCTGCTGCTCAAATATAAGGAAAATCACACAATCATCGTAGCCACTCACTACATGGACGAAGCTGACATTCTTAGCGACCGTGTAGCTGTCATTTGCGAGGTGTTCATAGCTAGATACTGGCTCTTCTTTATGCATACATAGTTTTATTTTTTAGGGCGCACTGAAAGCAGTTGGCACGCCATTGTCACTAAAGAATGAGTATGGTGATGGGTACAAACTTTCAGCCTCACTTAGAAATGATAGGTTGGGTGAAATCAGCAATGAATAAGATCAACACTATTTTCCGTGCTTTAGTGCTGCAATGAAAGACTGTAAGAAGTGGCTGGAGAGCTTTGGTGGTGAAGTGAGAATTCTTGACTATTACAACACACAAGCAGTAGTTGGTCTTCGTGGTTGGACCAATAATCAGGTAGTTTTCAAAGCTCCTCTCTCACACTAGAGAGAAGGATGATTAGTGGAAGTGGTTGTATACTGTCCTGTAGGGCCTGAAACGCTGATGCCAAATCCGCTAGCCCATCGCTTTATCCGCTGCACCACCCAACACACAAGTATGTGCGTCTCTTGATCGTAGTAAAGGCTACTGCAGGACGAAGGCGCAGAAGCAGTATTAGTTGAGCGGGCGCGAATTCAGCGCGCGCGTATCTTCACCGTTGTAAACTCTGCGCCTCATGCGCTCTGCGGCCAACAAAGCCGCGTTCGCGCCCAAAGGTAATGCGCCTTCGTCATGCAGTAGCCTACATATACTTGTGTGCGACTGCCCAGCTTTGGTCCACAAAACTTTCATGACTCCACGTTAGAAACGCAGTTAAGAAAGGCAGATTGAAAATTAGCGTATTCCCTACAAGGCAGTGCCCACTTTGAAAGTCACTTCGTCTAATCATCCTTCCCTTGTGAGTCTCCTGATCTCTGAAGTTTAAAGGATTCGGAATGTGAAATCGAGCACCTTAAGTAGAACTTTTGAAATTATCTTCATGGCTTAACTTAATTATGAATATACTTTCAAAAACGTTATCTAGCTTTACTCAGATGAATTGACTTTTGCAGATGGTATCGATGCTTGCGGCAATGGAAACCTCTTCGTCTGATTTGCACTTTCCTATCATCGCATACTCTGTGAATGATTCAACTCTAGAAGAAGTAAGCGTTTGTTGTTGAGTATATTTCTTCAACTTTGTCCTTTAGGTCTTCGTTAAATTAATTGGTAGGCCAAACAAAAGAACTCTGAAAGCTAGCTTCGACGACACGCGTACGAGCTCAGTTTCAGAAGCCTCAGAGTATGCATTTTTGGATTCCCTCTGCTTTAACAAGCAAGGTTCTTGTCTATTTTAGGCCTTATTTCAATTTCACATCTTACGAGAGATATCCGCCAAGGGGTGTTGCGAGGATCTGGCAGCACGTCATTGCACAGTTGCAAAAACGCCTAAATTATGCCTCACGTAGCTGGAAAACCCTGTTTTCACAGTTGTTGGTTCCAGGTAGCCTCATTGCCCTGACCGAAATGTCGTAGAGTTGCTGCGTACTGAGCTGTCAAATTTCAGTGATTTTTGTGATACTGGGCATGGGCGTGGCTCTTCCTGCCATATCACCTTCATCAGCTCCTCCGATAGAAATCTCGACCGCTCAGCTCAACAACGTAACTACGTCTCGAATTCTGATGCCTTACCAAAATTTCGTCGTCATGCCAGATTACCCCTATTCCAACTTCACTTCTAACGATAGTGTGAGTGGGCAAGGGATGACCTACAGGAGTAGATTTTCCGCTTCATTTAGTTGCTTGCGGTGCCGAATTTGCAATATATTTGCACGTGATCAAACAGCTAAATACAGTTTTAATGCTAGCCATTTGCCCCTGCAAAATGCCGGCATTATTGGGCTAGATATTTGATCACGTGTAAACCTTACCGCGAGATCTAGGCACCGCAAGCACACTACATTGAAGGCAGTGGCTCGGCAGAATGACAACTTTGGAATATTCATCGTTCTCGGTTCTCCTGGGTAAGCTAAGTCCAAGACTGTGCTTTGCAGCTTTGAAGGATATCAATAACCCGCTTTTCCAGACGTGAAAAGCGCTATTGGAGGGCGGACCGCGTAACTGACCTCTAGAGCGCGATTGGCTCCTGAGATACTGTACCCGTACCTACGAGCCAGTCGCGCTCTAGAGGTCAGTTACGCGGTCCGCCCTCAAATAGGGCTTTTAACGTCTGGAAAAGCGGGTTATTGATATCTTTTGAAGCTGCAAAGCACAGTCTTGGATTTAGGCTCATCCAGGGGACCGAGAATGATGAATATCCCATGTCCTATCCCAACCTATTGTCATTCTGCCGAGCCGCTGCCGTTGAACTGTAGCTTACAGCTTGAAGAGCCTTTTGCTAATAAAAATTCATTTTTTAGTTTTTGGTAAGTCCTGAGGCTGCAATTTATCAGCTTTATAACCCGGCCGGTCCTGGATCGATGTGTGCTATAGCAGATAGTTCCCTCACATCGCTCGACGCCAATCAACCAAATATGACGGAGGAGTCACTAAGAGAACGAGTTAATCTTGTAAGTTAATCCATCCATTCATCCTGCTAACGGGGTCAGAAAAGCGTACATTTCCCATTACTCATTGAGCGGACCTTATTTCATGGAAAACTATATCTGCAAAGCATCAAATAAGCTCTGTAAACGTTCCGAACGAATCAAAAGTTTCCAATTTTTTTTCGCCTGCGATGCGAAAAAAGTCGGAAACTGATAACTCTCTTTTGAGATAGAAACAAGATCACCTAAAATATTAGTCAAATTGACCTTGTTGCACACCATGAACAACCAATATGTCTTCCTAAAATTCAAGTTAGAAAGTTGCGACGTGGTGTTCGCATCACCCTCACTGTTTTCTGCTGTTTGATTTGCGATAGTATATTCTAATGGGCGAGAAATGTAGATTATTTTCTAATATGGATTATTCCAAAGTTTGCTATCGTTAGTTCGCTTTCGCTAGAGTGGACGGACCACTGCAGACATGACATGACATGTGAACGATCGATGAACCTCCACCCTAGAGCATTGTTTTTTTGTACTCTTTCGGCCATCAAAAGCCGCCGCGCGTGTACGTAGACAGTGCTCCGCCCACTCTAGCGAAAGCGAACTAACGATAGCCATTATCGCCTTCATAGCAGAGAATTATTTTATGTAGGGTTTTTGTAAAACTCGGTAAGCTGCACTATCGAATAATGCATAGGAGACCTTTTTATCACAGGAGGCATTGAGTTGCGCCCTTGCAAAAACTCGCCCTCAGTACGCAATTGAAGACCTCACAATCAGAAATCAGATCAAAGTGATTGAGTCAATCACTCAGAACGTTCCGATACCAGTCAAAGTGTCTATGCCTTAGCTTTCAAAGCTGCTGCTATAGAAATGTGGTAAAAAAAATTGTTTGTGGACCTTGCAAATCTCCATAATACACCAGTATTTCCTCTGATTTCCAGAAGTGCTCTCGTTAATATTCTGCCGAGTGTGTTATATTGGCACAGCTCTAACAACAGATACTTACAAGGAGAGGATATCTTAGTCGAAAGCACCAATCCAGATGAGAGACATATCATTTTAAAGCACTTGAAACGCTGATTCCAAATCTATAATCTAGCTGCGGAGCGGTTTTGTGGAAGGAGTTATGAGGGTGTATCCCTTTGGGGTTGAGGCACCCTTCAGATGTCGGCTCTTGTCTACGAGCACTATAGAAACACAAAAAGGTGTCGACTGGCATAGTGGTAAGTAACGTGAAGGAAAACTACAAAAAGGATTACCATACTCATTACTTGGTTCTTTAACACTTCTAATTTCGATTGGGATCAATATCACTAGGGCTCCAAAGCCATTCGGAAGGTCAATTTTGTGAAAATCGCGATAAAGTTGCATGCGAAGGGATTGAAACTTTGACACTATCCACATCATTTTAAAAGGCAAAAATTTCATATCTCACTCTTAGTGAACAAATTTACAGTGTTTTTCCAAAAAAAACGGTCATGAAATTCAATTTCTCAGAATAACCAGAAACTGAAATAATCCAAGATGCAAAAAAATGTTTGCGTTTCGCCGTTGTGCCGTTCTTGAAAATTTGTCCCTTATATAGCTTTATAAATTTTTACATGGTTCGCAATTAAGAGTTTTTTGCTGTTTGAAATGATATAGATATATCGATAATATCACGCTGTCCCTGAGGCCGATATCGCACCTCAGCACGACGAGGGATTTCGGACGGCTAGCGTAATTAATTAACCTATCATATGCTGCGGCGCTGACGCCAGCTCTGGCGGCTGGCTGCGGCAGCAGTCGACTGCCTGGATACCATTTGCTACGCACCCGTCATAGATGAAGGAGATCTGCTGGAGGGCGCCTCAACCCCGGATGGAAAAACCCCTCATAACTCCTTCCACAAAACGGAATCAGCGTTCCAAGCGCTTTGAGATGATATATGTCTCATTTGGATTGGTACTTTCGACTAACAAGGTAAGGATACTAGCTTAATTCGACTTTTGAGATGAAGCACATACATTTGGAATCAGCTTGGAACGCCGATTCCAAATATGCTCTTCCCAGCTGCTTGACATTATTCTGAAGAGAGTTATTGTCTTTTTGCTATGCAAAGTTTGCGTGCTTCTCGACCTGCTGATGCTACGGTGACGACGTCTAGGTGGTTTTGCAATTGTATAATGCTTCCTTTCAAGATCGGAAGAATCACTCTGATGCTAGTTTAAAACCTAGCCATTTTTTGAGCAGATTCTTATCTACATGCCGTCTTACGACGTTCAGAAGTTTGTTAGTTACTCACAAATGCAAGCCCATAACTCGCTTCGGAATAACGCTAAGCAGCTAGGAATAGCATGATTGGAATCAGCGTTCAAAGCTGATTCCAAATGTACGTGCCACATCTCAAGACGCATCTAAATTAGTATCCTTCCCTTGTAGGGTATCCTTTCCTTGTTAGTAAAGCTATTTATATAGACCGCACCATATCATCACGAAAACACATCCATACATAAAATTGCGTTGACAAACAACTGAATCACTTGAGTGCTGCGTGTCTACATCAAATGATCTATTACAGGATGATGTCATTCTAAAAGGACTGTTATACTTTGAATGAGCGCAAAAACAACTTTTTAGATATATCCGAGATAACTAACATGACTGTGCCATCAGCGGCAAAGATAAGCATCGTTGACTTAATTGCATCTCAATATGCATACTGCACATTGCTCTCCCTAGTTTACGATTTGTAAGATTGAAAGCTATTGCTTTTTGCTCCATAGTTTCTAATCTTTTTCGATTTATTTGAACTTGTATTAGGTAGTAGTAAACGTTTCCATAGTTTATTCCGTTAGAAAAGGGTTTATTGGCGAATTGTTGAGAAGGTATCGTCGCTTGCCGCGCGCAGTGTGCGAACTCGCATTTACACTTGCATATAATTCATAATGACTGCACTGAATGCATTAAAAAACCACCCCGAGCAGGGTTTCAAACGGATGAGTGCAAAATGAATTCCCAGAGCTCCTACAGTATCCATACAAAGTGCCACCAATGGTAGATCACTGTAAATGTTATCAAGCCATCAAGTAATCCATGTAGAAAATTCTAATTTGTGACAACTAACTATCTACCGTACACCTACCGCATCATTATAGACTATGGCACATCTATATAGATGCACCTTACCGAGCTAAATCAAATAGTGCTCCTGAATTAGACTCATAGACTCTGAAATGATGTAGGGCAAATTTTGACGAATTTCAATGAAATTTTGAGCGGTGGCCGCCTAACTTCTGGGGCTACTGCCTAAGGTCTAAGGCATACTTCCCGCGATCGCGAAATCGCTACATCCACGCGACTTGGCGATTTGTCAGATGCCTACAGATTGACTATGCGCTGGTCTCAAATGCATGGGCTCGTGGATTTCGCAAGTTGTAGCAAACGCAGCAAGTCTGGCCCGAGCAAAGTGCATTTACGACCATTCATGAAGAGTCGTTGCAGTGTCAGATTGCGGCGAGTTTTTTCTTTACGAGTTACCTCTGGTATTGTATTTCATGAAGTAAATGGATGCAATCGCTCTCTTAGCAGGCCTAAGGTCCATTCTTCTTTACACTTCCATCTAACAAGGGTCAGAAGTCGAAGTGGCCAATCCATACAAGCTGCATACCAGCAGCGTTGCTCTCCGTGCGCAGTGCGGACGGCGTATACATTCCAAAATTTGCGAGCTCACAACCCGAAACTTCAGCCATGCCCCGAAAAAAATTTTATACGGCTAACTTGATTTTTTTTAGAGTTCTAAGTTTATTGCAATTATTTACAAGTTTGAACAAGTCACTTGCACTTTTTGTGACTCTTGTAAGTAACACTCAAAAACTTTGCGACCCACTCTCGGCGGGGGGGGGGGGGGAGCCGCCCCTGCCCCGATCGGTACGCGACTGGATTTCAGCCATGTCAAAGTGATGTCCGTTAATTCATTTATACGAAGGAATTTATTTATCAAATGTTCCGAGAATTATCAATCACTTTTATACAAAAAAGATGCTTGCTTTCAGGAGCTTTTCGACCAACATTGCCTGCAGCTGGACTGTCGTTTTTGCCATCGATCAGGAGTATTGAAGCAATTTTTGATTCCAAAAACTTTCGGTTAGAGTGAAGTGCGCTTTTTTTCTCTGTTCTCTTATCTGCACCTTTTCAGAAACATCTGATGCTTCCTGCACTTGTGAAACGAGAAAATTTGGCACAGAATGCGGCAATTTTCCTTTTGCAGTCACGGAAGCTTTTGAACTCAACGGTGCTGTCCCGTACGAAGTTTCCGGATTTCATTTCTCTGATTGGACCGTCGCTTTCTCGGACAATAGCGAATTCGGGTAATTCATTCCAAGCATACTTGCTAAATATGCATACCAAGATTACACGTACAAAGTTCAAAAAAGACTATGTTCAGATTTGGCGGAATTGCATTTGGGTTTCAAAATCCTAATGTTCCACAGGACTACGGAGTGGGAAAATACAAATTCCTGCGTAAGCTCGCAGTGAGACACGTGACCAAGGTGAGCCGACTTGTGATGGCAAGTTGCAGGGTCGAGCAAGAGTTGTGGCACACAACCACCGTAGACGACCCCCCCCCTGAATTTTGTCTCAATATCCCCCTCCACCGTATCATCGTTTACCTATCGTACGCATAACATAAAGGCTCTACCAAGCATAATTCGGGACATATTCGTCATTATCATGTCAAATAGCCCCTGTGGGCCAAGTTTCAGCGAATTCTGAGCTTTGCCATTTATTGAAACAACCAAGTGAAGGGGTTGTTCTCAAACATGGTCAACTATGTCTTAAAACTGAATTAGCTACCTCTTTTTGTACTCAGCACAAAGCACTCCATACTCGCCTTCATCATGAATCCTGCATTGCTTCAAATAACCATCAAACTATGGGATTAGGAACCAGCCAAAATCTCAATTGTCCCATTTTACCTGCAGCAGTTGTGCTTCCAGCAACTATTGCGTAGGGAGAAAAGACGAATTCAGCTGTAATCATTTTTACGAAAACTGAGATTTTGGTTAGAGAACTGTATATAACACTTGTTCGCTAAGATTCTCCATGGAGTTGAGTTAATGGGGTGTGGTACAACCTCAGAAAAGCTGTGGTTGCCACACCTTTGTAAGAATTGTATCACACCCCATTAACTTACTTCAATGCATTCAAATATCTGCGTTTTTTATATTGTTGCAACAGCTGGACCTCCGTCTCTACACAACAAAAGCTCAAAATCGATTTCCTAGGGAAAAATATAGTTGTTTTTCCATATCTATGCAAGGAAAATAGTGCAAAAACATGGGACGGTAAGATGCTATGTCTGCGCTATAACGTTAATTGCGAGAAGAGGCGGCGAGAATAGATATATTTGATAGCTCGAACTTTCAACTTTCACAAAAGTAATCTGTACTCAGACAGTCGACGGCATACCTCCGGAGCAGAAATGGCCGAGCCGCGGGGTTTCTCCAGCTGGGGATTGCCACTCGTGCTCACGAGCCCCCCCCCCCCCATTTGTGCTCCGAAGACCTCCCATTTATGCTCCGGAGCCCTGACATTTTGTGCTCCGGAGGTGCCCCAAATCTGGCGCACTCGCGGCGGGCAAATCTCTGCTCCGGGGCTCTCCCAAATCTGGCGTACCTCCGGAGCAGAGATTCGCGCGTCCCGGAGAAGGGTCCCACTCGCCTGCCGGTGACGTCACCATTACCTACAAAAAGGGACCGCCCCCTCGCCCCGCTCTCATGGTCAATCGGGTCCGCCGCGGCTCTGCCAGATCTCGACTGTCCGCCGCGACTACGGCACCGATTGTCTGAGTACCTGAGTGGTTTTCTCTAGAAGAGATGTTGAAAGTGAACAAACTAGGTTTCGGCTTGTTTTCGATTCCACATTTTGGAGGTTTCAAAGTGGAATTACTGAGTGCAAAATGAAGTGATTGACTTATCTTTGAAACAAAGTTAACATTTCGAAAAGACCACCTCACTTAGGTGGCCCAATATTTAAAAACCCAGAATTCGCTGAGGCTTGGCCCACAGGGGTATCTCACATGCTACATACAGAGGTGGCTCTTATGCTTTTAGGGCTTTTTTATTATGCTTATTTTATGTAAGTTATAGTAGGCCAAAACACAATGTGTTAGTATTTTGCATAATGTCGAAACGACGTTAACAAATATCATGTATCGCTAACATTAGTTTTACCTCGATAGCGACCCCTGCCCCTCCCCATCTTTAACCCCTCAACACGACCCCCCAGGTGTGGCATGCCACATCCCACGCTTGACCCTGATGGCAACCTTCAATCTGCAAAAAATGACTTTTCAGGTGTTTTTCGACAATCGTGCCTTTCATGCTCAACCGATCTACCTTAATCTTTGGCATAACACCCTTCTGAGAGCTGCAGTTCGACGCAGTGGGCTGAATGTTAATCCAGGAGCGTATGCGATAAGACTGAAGAATCATCCTCTCCCAGCAAAGAAGATTATGTTCAGTCTACAACGAATGTGAGCAAAAAAGATGTGTGTAGAGCATCCAAGATTCACTAATTGATCATTGCAAAAGTAGTGTCCGGCAGAACTAGCTCAACAAATTGTCGGCTTTTCTTACGTCTTAGGCATACTGGACAATTCCACCAGTCACTATCTTCCAAGATTTTAAATAGTCATTGACCCTGTATAAAATTTCGAGATTGTTTCTGATGCGTTTCCCTTTGCAAAAACTCAGAATGACCTCACTAAAACTCGGAATGCATCACTAGGGTTTCCTAAAGAGCAAAATTTTGCGAAAAGCTCGGCTTACATTACAATCCTTTATTCAGAATAAAATCTTATCTATTTTCCCCGTCCCCCCTCTCCCCAGAACAATTTTTGGGAATGCCACTGCTAACCAGGATTGCGAATACGCTTTCATTTATGCTGTTTGAAGGATAAGACGCAGGAATATTTACAAAACAAAATCAGACAGTCACGTTCAGATTGCAAAATAATGACGTGCTCATAGCCGTATTTATCGTAATAGCCTTACTATTCGTTCCTTGCTCATTTGTCTTTTTGCTGGTATCAGAGCGTTCATCTTCCGCCTTACATCTTCAGGTAATATGTTCACTTTTGGCTACAAGACGTAACGTAGAAGAATTTTTTTTGCAGGAAATGGCTAGCTTGTCTCCTCTTCTGTACTGGTCTGTAAACTACATTTTTGATATTTTTATGTATATGATCACTGCAACATTTACACTCTCTGTGATATAGTATGTCAATTTTTCTGAGAGGAACGAACGCCTCAATGAGGCATCGCCTCTGCGGGCTGCTGGTCCTTTCGTCCTACTGTTGTACATCGTGTTGGGACCAGTGGTCCGCGGAGGCGGTGCTTAATTGAGGTGTCCGTTCCTCCACCCAATTTTTCTCAATATCATCATTATAAAAAATCTGATACTTATAGTCTACTCGGGACCTCAATCTACTCGTCCGCAGCGACTATGGCTGCATTTGCCGTACTAATGGTTCTTTTTGGGATCTCGTCTATTCCTCAAGTTTACGTGGTGAGTACAAAGCTAGAAGCTAGTCACAAGCTAATCAGAGGTTAGATATCCTCTACCGGGAAGATACTGGGAGCTACCTCGTCCGGGTAGATGAACAATACCGCATATGGGCACCACATCCACAGATTGCTGGTCCTTACCTATGCAATGGCTAGCGGTGAATTGAGCATTCTTTTCCTTCCCCTCCCCCAATGAGTACAAAATGCCCTAATCAGGATATTGTTTAGCATCTCTTTGAAAGTCAAGCTAGCCTCGTAAATGAAATACTTTCGGACGCGCGGCTGCCTCCACACCTCTTTTTCTAGAAATTTCGCGGCTATGAGCCCAACGGATGGGAAGCACCTCAGTAAAATTTTCGTAAGGCGTGGCCGAGGCCGTCCTCTTCATTTGGGAGAAAATTGTGTGCATCTCCCCTTCCCCCCTCTCTCTTCCCCCCTCTCCCTCTCCCTCCTAAGGACATTTTTTGAGCCGCCACTGGTTATAGCATATCAACAAAACCAACAGTTTATGAAAGCAGTGTCTATTGCCTGTATGCTTCCTCTACCACAGCAGATGCCGGTGCAGCAGTGACAATTGTGAATCTTACAGTTTTCATTCTTCTTCTCAAACGCATCTACTGCATACATAGTTCTAATCATGGGCTCATTAATTCTTACAATGCTTTTGCTGTTCTCCTCGTTTTTCTTGCAGGTAAATCAACCATCTTTCTGTACTTTAGTTGAGTACCGCATGTTTTCAGTTATTTGGTATAGATTCCCCTACTTTGGCTTCAGCTGACAAAGTTACTCGATATATTTTCTCCGTTTTTCCGCCATTTGCCTTCGGCCGTGGAATGTTTGATGCTGCGCTGCACGTGTACTACAACAAGTAAGTGACAGCTCAAATCTTTTTAACTCATTTTGTTATCGACGAATTTGTATAAGGAAAACTTCCAGTTTCTACGAATTTGCCGGCCAATGGGAGAATGTCAGCACCGCTTTGGAAAACGGAATGTTGGTCAAGTACATCTGTGCTATGTCAATCATGGCAGCGGTCTCATGTGTTCTCACGTTGATTCTCGCCTACAGCAACAAGAAAATGTGTGTTTTTTAGTTGAATTTCAGAAATTCAGAGAATAAACTTTCTAACAAGGGGAGGGGAAGCAAGAAAGAATGATGTGTGGTTTAGGCAGAGCCTTGTAAAGGATATTCGTCGACGAGTGCCCCGACTCGTGCAATTACACCACCTTGGGCTTGCCTGGGCCTTTACAGCTGGACAGTACGCTGCAGCGCGCGGGGACTTGGTAGCTCGCAGCATCCCTGTCCTTTTCCTGGCCTGTCCTGTCCTGTCCTACTGTCAAGCTGGAAAAGCTCCAAAAAAAGCACGTCCACGGTGGTGTAATTGCACTAGTTGGGGCAGTCGTCGACGAATATCCTTTAGACGAATACTCGAAATTGGTTTATATACTATCTCTTTGTCGAAAAAGTGAATTTCTAGCAAAGAGTGCTTCTCATAGTGACATCGTTAAACTACATGACGTAAAGCCATCTACGGTGTACTACCGAAGCTAAGCCTCAAAGGCAGTTCGAACAAAGTAAAGCTGCGATCTACGAGTTTACTCCTTTACTGGGCTTTATTGTGGAACAGAGTCAGGATTCGGGCTTTGCAACTATCGGAGCTATCAAAAACTGTTTATCTTCAGACTTAGGAAGAGAGCTCGGAAATTGTTTAAAAAGAGACGGTGTGGCGAAAGAAATGTTGGACACTTACTAGAAAAATATGGGTCTTTGTCTTCCTTATTCATCGTGATAGGGCGGCTAAGGTTCAGATTCGGGCGGAGACGCTCTTCTCACGCAATTTTCTCGCTTTCCTAATGGAATCATGTATTCGAGCCTGGGTTTGTTTCAGTTGCCTTTTAGCGGACACGCCCTGTGAGCCCAATACATCCAAAGCGAAGCATTCCATGATAGTATATAAATTGCGATTGTTGGTAAATGCCCAAAATGTTCCTTCAGCCCAACTTGCCGGCGGCAACCTGATGAGCTACCGTGTAGCAACGCTGGAGAAGACAGTGTCCAAGAAGAGAAGAGAAGAATCCGCTTTGTGAATGCGCTGGAGCAAAACGTGTTAGTTGTGGATGCACTCGAAGTGGTGAGTAAATCACTTTCGCATGAAAGCGACCTGCGAATTCTGGCGCTCACGATAAATAAGTTTCTTGCATTGCTCTTGGAATAAATACGTAATCAAAGATTATGCAAAACTTTATTCACATTTTTATGGTCAATGACGATGATTGAACATATGACATGAAGACCAATTGCTAAGAATGATAGGCTTTGATTTGCTTCACCAATCACCTAAATTCTAGATTCACAATACATATAGATGATTATACCAAATCCGTTGGACTCTATTTCGAAGTGCTGGTTTTTGAGTACTTTCATAAGCTTTAGTGTGAAAGATTCACTCAGAAGTAGCATACCGTAATTTAAAGTCTACGAACGCCTCACTTATTTGAGAAAATATTCTCTGCAAGAAACATTATTACTATCCTATTTATATACAACTTCAAATATGTTATCATGCTTTTACTTGGCAGATTTTTAGTGTCATCGACGAACATTCCTTTCTAAACCTACACATGCTGTTCGAAATGTATCTTGGGGAGTTCTACCAGGAGAATGTTTTGGTTTGATAGGTAAATTTACTGTATCGGACGCCTGAGCGTTTTCCTTTCAAAATTGTTAGACTTATTTTTTTCTGCATTTTGTTCTAGGCGTAAACGGAGCGGGCAAAACCAGTACATTTCGAGTCTTATGCGGGCAGCAGCCGCCTGATCGAGGTGCAGTTTTTCTTGGAAGCAGTGTGGTCACCCCTGGGTATGCTATACATTCGCCATTAATGTACAAAATCTAACTCTTATGATTTCAGTGCAAGTGTTTTTTCACGTATCGGCTACTGTCCGCAGTTTGACGCATTGTATGGTGAACTAACCACAAGAGAACACCTAGAACTGCTTGCCAAAATTCACGGTTACAATTCGCAAAGTGTACCTGAAGTAAGTTTCACTTGTTCTTTGTCAACTTTGTTTCGAAAAACTTTCCAGGTGGTTGACTATTTTCTGGAAGTATTTGGTATATCTCGGTACGCCGATACGAAATCGCAGGCATTGAGTGGTGGTACAAAGGTTCGTATAAGGGAAGGGAGATTCCAGTAGAATAGGTTTAATTTGTAAAATCTCTACCACAAGTCAATTTTTAGCGGAAATTGTCGTTGGCTCAAGCACTCATTGGTAATCCTGATCTCCTTCTTCTTGACGAACCTACGACAGGCATGGATCCCACAAGTCGCCTTCTGATATGGGAGGTTGGCAGATATTAAATAACACTCCTTTTATAGAACAAAAAGGCATTACCAATTTTTTGTTCCCTTGCTGAGTACGTCTTTAAAGGCAGTGACTCGGGAAAATTGTAATCAATTAAATTGTAATTAAAATTGTAAATTGCGATCTTTCCATTCCTCCTTGGCCCATCGGATGCGCCGAGTCCAGTGCGTTCCTGGTAGGTCAAAAAAGTGCTTCCCATGGCGCTTTCTGATCATGGAGATTGTTGGAGGGGATGGGCGAGCGATAGCCAACTGAGTCGCGATTGGCTGCTTGAGCTGATCAGCCAGTTGTTGCCAACATGGGTGGAGTTACAGTCTCCTGCAGTCAGTCGCTGTTCTTGGCGGGAATCGCTTGCCCATCCCCTTCAGCGATCTCCAAGGCGGAAATCGCCAAGAAAGCACTTTTGACTGTAAATATCTTGGATATCCTAACCAGTTTCAAACAATAGCCAGATTCAAAGACAAAAGAGAATTTGACTTTTTTGAATTTTTAAGTCCCGGACGCGGATCCAGAAGGTCTTGTAGGTGTGAAAAGCTCGCATTCGCAATTTACCCGAGCCACTGCCTTCACATTGTCATCCAAAAACATGTTTTTCAAATGAAAACTTCTACTACTTAGGCCGTAGATCGATTCGTACGAGGAGGAAAAAGCGTTGTGCTGACAACTCATTCAATGCCCGAAAGTGAAGCTTTGTGTGGTAGAATTGGAATAATGGTCAATGGGTCGATTAGATGTGTTGGTAAGTTTGCCAGTCACCTTGCCTAGTCAAAATGCATTGGCTACAATTTGAGGAACACCGCTGTATATAAAGAACAAATACGGTACGGGTTACAATGTTCGCCTTCGTCTGCTCAGTTATAGTGACGAGGATATACTGCTTGCTATAAAGGAATTCAAGAAAGGATTCCCTACTTCTGCACTATTGGTGAGTACCACTTTTGATAGATTTGTGCTTTATGGATCTTGCAGGATTATTAGGAAGTTGAAATGCTCCAGCCCAAAATCAGAATCAGACACTTTCACGTCTTCCTCTGTTCAGGAATCACATGCTGCTGTATTACACTTCGATCTACCGCCACCTTGCGTGCTCTCCCAAGTCTTCAACTACCTTTCCACAGCCATGCGGGATCTCATAAAAGAATTTTCGGTGGGTTATCAACGCTGTACTCAAATCTATGACAAAAATATTTTAGGTCTCTCAAAATAGCCTCGACCAAGCGTTTGTGAGTTTCGTAAAGGAGCAAACAGATCCTGGAGGAGACCGACCTCCCGCACATGCGCCATCAGTTGGCGACATTTGTGCTGTAGCCAACCCGCCCACACTACCCATAGACCCTCCTCGATTAGCGGATTCCTCATCGGCATCTATTCCATCTGATAGTCGAGCAACCCTGATGTATTAAAACAGCTCACCCATAGGTTTATTACAAGTTAGAACAGCAAAAACTATCAAATTTATTTTATTATTATTAACGCCTGGCCCAGCTTAAGTTGTTGATTGCTCACTGTACATATCATTCCTTCTACTCAATTGTGTTCTATGTATGCAGCATTTCAAAAAACTTATTGAGGAGATTAAAGATTTAAATGACTTCTTTCGAGTAATAAGCAAATATGTGTTTGGAATCGCTCTCACTCGAGATTTCAATCGCTGATATACAGGGTAAACAAAGGCGGACGAGCTTTACAGCATCGGTGTCTAAAGCAACTGAATTTTTCCCAAATAGTTTATGATGTTTGCGTTCGTCGTCTCCTACACCTGCATATTTTGCGTACGGTCAAACACATCTCATGGTAATTAGTGCACACAAAACGTATTTGCAAGTGGAGTTGTAAAATGAGTGATGTAAACAGTCACTACACTTCCCTCAAGAAAAGTCATAAATAAGGAACAATAAAGACAATAAGGAACAATAAAGACAGAGTGTCGTCTTGATAAATGGTACCTTCAGACGTTGTCTAGACACACCTTTAGTCGTGGCTAACAGGAATGAGAGAGCGGCTCCATGCAATTTGTTCCGTGAAGGTATATCTCTAGCGACGCACACTGGTGCCATGCGAGCAAACCTTGCAACTTACTTGTGAAAATAATATTGCTGAGGATGTTAGATTAGTCACCGCTACCGTTTACTATTTACCGTTACCGTCTATTTATCGTTATTTATGAACTATTCTCCTCTTCAAGCAGCCAAAAGAAAAGATGTACTATTTATGTGCTCTCATTACAGGACTGCATTGCACAGAGATGCAGTTGAAACTCCATTTGCAAAACTGTTTTCCTTGTTTGCCGAATTCTTCAGCCAAAAATTATAAAATTAAAGTGAAGAGATCTTCGAAGTTGTAGACTTGTTCCGCACAAATAAAACATAACTAAAATTCTCCATATTATCTGAGAGATAGGGAGGAATTAGCTGAGAACACCTGAAAATCCATGGGGACTCTAATCACAAACAGAATAGGAAGTCCCTAGATGGAAAAACCAGCAAGTTTGGAGGAACATGAAACCCAAAGACATTTAGGAGAATTGTGAAGATGTTAGAATATATTTCGCTTCTCCGACCATTCAAACCGCGTTTACATGCGCATCTGCATTATTTAGGGCAAAATGTTTTTTGTCAATCCTTATGGTCAATGATTACACTATATCACACAAATATTCAGAAAAAAGTCCGCAAATATGCAATGTGACAATGATGATGCAAAAGTTTGAAAGTCACTTCTTTAGCACATTCACGAAAAGGCCAATTTATCGACTTCTGCCTTCCAGACATACGACCCCATCTCTGCCAACTTTCTTGTGTTTTTATTTTTATCACCGATGGGACGTATGGACTTCTGATCAAAGCTTCCCCTAGATGTCTCCAACATGTGCCGACATCTCGTGTACTTTCATCGTGAATTTGCAATTTTTAGGAAGGCAACTCACCCGTGGATCGCGTTGTCCGAAATGGCAGTACGCGAACGACTCACCCGTGGGCAGTTTTGTCGTGAATGTTTTAATCGGCATTCCTCCTTTATGGCTATGTCAGCCCAATAATCATTACATCTTGGTTCAGACTACAAATGAATTAGCACATACCAGGAATGATGCAATAGTATGGTGGAGCTGCATGTTAAAGGCATCGTACACCCAGAATTTACGCTACCCAGTTCTCTATATGGTGTATATGTAGACCCAGAAGAAGACCAACTGCGTTGGTCCGGTCTCTCAGTGTTGCTGCTAAGGGGAGAAAAGCCTGATTCTTTTTGCGGTCCACCTCCTTCGGATGAATCCACGACAGCATTGCAACAGTTGACAGTTGCAACTGCAGGCTGTCAAGCAGTTGCTCTTTGTGGTCCGCCTGGTAGTTGTAAGCGTATGCTGCAGTTGTTGCAACTGCAGCATGTCGTGCGGTTGCAGCTGCTCCTCGCTGGCATGCCGGTCGAGCAATTCGAAACTCGTCCGCCCTCTGGAAAGAGGGTCCCCGGGAATCGGGATTTTTTGGGGGTTTGGGGAATTCGAATTTCATAGTTGTGATGAGGGTCACGGAAAAGCCCCAGGATGACAAAAATATGGGAGGCGAAATTTTGGGTGTACACTGCCTCTAAGGGTGGAGGGGAGGTCTGTTTTGGATGAACGACGGCGTATCGACGAGGTATCGCTGTAGCCAATGCTAGGTTCGGCTTTGTTGATGTGCATGATGCTTTGCGCTCTTATGCCGATTGAAGTGCTGGGTTTGGTAGTGATGGCAGTGCGGCTATCCTAGTGGTGTGAATTGGAATGGATTTTTGTGGATGGTGGTGCCACGAGCCTAGTGGGCTGGTGTGGATTGGTGTGGATTGGTGGTGTTGCGATCAGGGCTCGGCACGAGCTGGCACCAGGGAATTTTGAAAACGAAGTCCCCTTTGAAATTTGCCAATTTTTACGAAGTCCCCCTTGACTTTTGGGAAATTTTACGAAGTCCCCTTTGATCCTCAACGATATCCCCCCTAAAATCCTAAAAAAATCCCCAAAATCCCCCAAAAAACGAAACGTCGACTAAAAAAAAAAAAAAAAAAAAAAAAAAAGGTCGCCGCCGCCAATTTTCCGTATGTCTTCGCCCACAAAAACGAAACCCCCTTTGCTTTTTGCCCCAAAAACGATATCCAGCTTGCCCCGTTCCAGCTGGTGCCAGGCCCTGGTTGCGATCCTAGTCAGGTGGTTTAAAATGGTGTGGATGGTGTTGCTGCGATCCTACTGGGTGGTGTGGATGGTGTGGATCAGCATGGATGGGTGCTGCCGCTAGCTAATTAACACTTTGAAGGCAGTGTCTCACCAAAGTTGAGGTAATGCAGATCTCCACAAATTTCATTAGAGCACCCCCTGGATAGGCGACCGCCCCAAGTCCGACTCGATCGAGGCCGTTCTACGCCGAGAGATTTGCCTTTAAAGTGGTCCGCAAAGCGCATTTCCTCCTTACGCGTCTTAACATGTTTCTCCACTTGGTGTCCACCTCCATAGTATTGCTGCCAATGTGGCGAAGGCTAGGCTGAAAAGGCATATCGTCCCCTCCACGGTTGCTGCTACCCTTGGTCTGCGTGCTTTGGCTTGGGTTGTTTCATTTGGGGCGCTGCTAGCATATCGCATGGAAATTCCAGGTATGTCCCACTTCTCCCCGGAAACTGCTCCCTAGTTCTTCGCATGTTGACGCTAACAGACATGACGCCTTCCTTGATCTCATAGTGCGTAACAGGCACGCACCATGAGCTCAAGATAGAAAATGGGCAAATAATAATGCGGAATAGCAATATAGTGAAATGCGTGTCAGTTTACATTTACAATTCAGTTATTTTCAGTTCAATTTGTCGGCGACAACCAAATGAGCTATCGAGTAGCTCACTATTTTCCTTTTCTCTACAAGTTTTTTAGCCAAACTTCCATCAAACAAAAAAAATGATGTGGCAGTGTAGAAACCACTACAAAGAAGGATAAGTGCGGCTTTATGTGTCGGCTACCTGAGTTCTCCGTACACCCGAATGGTGCTAGCCTGTTGCGCGCGGCCACTACGCAATAGACAGTCACAAGTGATGGGATACACCCCGTTTTCAAGCATTTCAATGATGATGATTTTGGATACAAGGTGCAAAGCATGAAAAACTGGAGATTCCTTGCTTCGAGACTGACTTCGGCGGTGTTGGCGAGTGCTTCGGTGCAGTCCTATATGTGTCTCGACTGTGCTTTTATGTCAGAATGCTACAAAGGGCCCAATTGTCATTTAGACGATCGGACCAGCGCAAATTTTTCACTTTTGGGGCCCGTTTATAGAGAAAAGAGGATGTGACGGAAGCGATGGAACGATTCTTTCAAAAAGTTGAGTCTGCTATCAATGGTGGTGCTGGTTTAGGAGTGGTGTGGACTGGTTTGGATTTCCTGCAGTTATGACAAATGCTTTGAGTTCGTTTGATTGGTATGGTTTACAGTAAACACCAAGTCGAATACTTATTCAAGAAATGTGATAAAATTTGCTAATTTTTGTCCCTTGATGTCCTAAAAATCCGTTCTGAATATATTCGACTTTCGATTGTGCAGAAACACATTTATGATTACCAAATGTGACACCTATTATGATTCAGTGAGAGGTGGTGGTCTGACACCAGTCAACTTCTCCGCCTATTTGCTCCTTCTCAATACAATACGCCCCTTATCTGATAAGTAAAAGATACACGAGTGATAATGATTTGACACTTTCAGTTTTTGCGCAGTTGTGCTAGCTACTCGATGTTGGTCTTCAAAGCAACATGTTTGCGAGTCCTACAAACAAAGCAATCAAAGTTAGCGATCAAGTTCTTGCAGCTTGGGGCATGCAGACGCAGATTGAAACCGACAACGTAATACTTCCTGAGTGCTGTACTACGCACCATCGCTCGTGTGGAAGCGTCGTATTTGACAGTTTTTTGCTTTGTTTCCAGTTTGTTTGCGTGCATATTCAAGCGTAGTGTTCATCCAACCGTGTTTAAGAATTTATGAGATTTCGAGAATTGACATGTGACGAGTGTAAGGTTATTGAGCTAGATCGAATTTAGTTAAGGCAATCAGTACTCTGGCCAGAGAATGCTCCAGCAAGATTGAGTTCTCCGATGTCAAACACTTTGTCTGGTGTTTCACCTTCCGTGACGTAGTTCTTGGGAATCTTGACGGATATTTTCTTGAAACAAAGCTGAAAATAAATACGTCAAATAAGAATACAACTTTTGGAGGCAGTGGAACTTACCCCATCGTAATTGCACTTGTGATAGATGTTCACTTTTGGATCGATAGTGGTGAGCTCCTTCTTGTTACCAGAAAGTTTAAATTCACCCTTGGAGTCTGAGAATTTCTCATCGAGAAGTTTGTCCAGCACTGAAATTGTTCTTCGGCAGAGCTGACTCATTGTTGTTTTTACGAAAGGAACTTGTTGGGTAGTTTAACGTGACATTGACGCTATAAATTTGATCAAAAGAAGTGTAAAAGCGCCGGGGTTCGTTATGTTTGCGAAACAATTCTCCGTTTATGTAATAAATTGAGGCGAACACGTAATCGACACTTAATTTGTTTATTGTAAAAATGCTGATTTTTCGTAGCATAACTACACCTAAAACATCGAATCGGGAGGGGGAAGGGGGCACCCGCTACATTCGAAAGACTTTGATTTTCTTCAAACGCGTTCCGAATTTTCCGCGAGATGACATCTAAATTTCTTTTAAAAAAATAAGGAAGGAAGGAGCGGTGTTGGCGGTGGTATATTCATAGATGAGAAAATTTCTTGCACGTCTACTCCATTCTAAACCACAAAATGACTTCTTCTTGAAAGCAACTTGCACATCAATCGCATGAAAAGTTCTAGAAAATATTTACCTCTCTGTCTTGCAAAGACCAAGTTTGAATTAGCTGCCAAAAGTGATTTGCAATGTACGTTGCTTAACGTATGCGACTGCACAAATAGACATTACTATACGCCTTGCAAATTTTCCCCAAAGATAATTCCATAATTTGTCTTGATCTATCACCCTTTCTAAGCATAATAATCTAATCTGTGTCTGCTTTGCCCACTTCCATAGTTTAGCCGTACTCATTTCAGTGAACACTTGGAAACTTTAGATCTAAACTGGAGCATGTAGGTTTGCTTTGGAGCACATCGCTACCTCGTTAATTAGCTTGATTGTGCGTGCTCTACCGCAGCCGCCCTACCACATTTTGATTTCAAATTGCCTACCAAGTGTCTACTGAAATAAGGAGCACTTTGAGACATACCTAATCTTGGGTCTTAATTCCTTTTGTACTCTTGTTCCACCAGTGACCCTACTCTACAAGAGTTTGAAATTCAATTGAAGGGATACTCGCAGATACCTAAGGACGGCAATACCAACATTACACTGGCAGTCCGAATTTCTCGAGGGATGGGAGGGGCAACTGCGCCCTTTGGAAGAGTATGGGGAACGGTCTTCGAGTTTTCGACTACTCTATGACCAGGGTCAAGCAAGGGGTGTGGCACACGATCGCTGGTTACGACCCCTCCCCCCTGATTGCTGTCTTAATAAGACCCCCCCCCCCTGAACTATATACCTAAGATAGCATACCAGAGTTGAGAAAGAGGTCGGGCACAAGTCTTTCGAAAACAACCCCCCCCCCTCCCATGAAAGCCCTCAAACGACCCCTTCTTCCTCCTCTCAACCTCTGGACCTCAAAGTGTGACATTCTGGAGGACACCAGCTTTTTCTAGAAAGTTTTCAGATTTCTGAGAGCTGTACGCCCGATTTTCTGTGACTGCACTTTACAATCACACGTATTTGACGGCTGATTTTGAATGGGCATATTGAAAGGGCCATAATTTTCTTATAGGTGGGGCGTTCGGCTCCAAATTTCCAGTGTAGCAAGAAGAAGCTATGTGCTCAATATTCATACCAGCAATAGAGCGCTTTCTGGATTTTGAAGGCAAGGGGGTGTGCCGCACCCCATTAACTATATCAAAAAAACATTTTTAGCGGACAGTATTTATACGAATCGATAGCCTAAACCTTGTAGATTCCATAGGACTGTTTGGAGCCTGATTCGTCTTCTTAGCTCTGAGTAATATTTGGTGAAAGCACAGCGATCAAAAGCGAAAAATGGGAAAAACGAGATTTTGGTTGGCTTCTAATTCCACAGTTTGCAGGTCTTCTGAAGCAGGATTCCTGAGATGGACAAAGAAGGAGTAGTGCTTTGTCTTGAGTGCAAAAACGGATAGCTAATTCACCTTTGAAACAAAGTTAACCATGTTGGAATTTGACCATTTCATTTAGGTAGCCTAGTATCTTGAATCTTCAGAATTCGCTCACGCTTTGTCTACAGGGGTTAATTGACATGCTAATTATGGAAATGATACAAATATCATGTTATCACTATTATCAGATTACCCAAATACGACCTCCTCCCCTTTTGACCCCTCAATACGACCCCCCAGGTGTGGCGTGCCGCACCCCACGCTTGACCCTGTCTATGACGTCGACTTGCTGGAAAAAGAGGGTGTGGCGGCAGCCGTGTTTCTGAAGGAAATTTCTGGTTTTTTTTTTCGAAAAAGAAAATTCCGAATTTTAGTAACGCAAGCTTGAACGATTGATTTTATCGCTCTACTTGAGCTATTCTGCAAGTCCTTTGCGTTTGCGGAAGCTATAATCACATGGAATCGAGACTGAGAAATTGTTGCATGATTTATAAATACAGCAGAACTTTCACAATAAATAAGGATTACTTCGAAAGTGTAAATCTGCTTGTTCCATTACTGGGTATGAATGCATGATTTTTGAAAAAAAAAGAGATTCAATGGCTGGCAATCGAACTGGTTTCGCTAGAAATTGCAGCGTACAATTCTCCAACATTTCAAACTACAGATTGACCATATTTTCAATGCAATAAAGCGCGCTGCCCAACAAACACGATATGATTGCTGCCGAAAGCTGCGTTAAATTATAGCCTTGATCTCTGCGCTTTTCCCAAAAAGAGCACTAATTTGATAGTTTAATGAAAACTCACAGACTTCTCTTTCGTAGAGCTTAACCTTGACGTTCTCTGCCGGTCTTCCATTACAAGTGAGTTTGCCCGTGACTGCTACTGATTGCACGGTACCGACGAAAGGCAAAGCGGCTGTAGCTGAGACTAGACACAAGAACACCAGAACCTTCATTCTGCAAAGATATAAGCTGCATAGCGACTATACAACTCTTTATCACGATAAAAAAGAAATTTCAGGAGTAGGCAGAACTGGAATATTCGAGAGCAATGAGAATGATCAATGGAATGAGTTGAGCAGACTCTGTGTCAATATCCGCGTGACATTTTTTGAAAAATCAAGAAGTGACAGCTTTTGAGAAAACAAACGTAAGCAGCGAAAATGGTGCGTTCTCTAGATTCGAATACGTTTCCGTTTTATACGTTTCGACCGGTTACCGCGAGAGCGGTTGTAATAGCATCATTCGCCGAGGCCATCACCAATCAAAATCGAAACGAACAATGGCCATGCATGACTAAACAAACCATCTTCATGTTACTGATTCATACATGATCGGATTTGAAGTATGCATGTTATTTTGGAGAAAAAAACTAACACCGTTTTGATGAGACTGCAGAGGAACGAGTGTTGCCCATGCACAGTAACCACAAATTTCGACTGTCTATTGATATATTACTTCCACTTAGCGCTTAGTGCATGAATACTATTCTATGTTGTCTCTTCTGGAGACAATGTATACTTGAGCGTAAGTGCAAGACAATAGACAGAAACAGGAACTTTGCACTAGTTCATCGCCTTGCTGCCAATCTACGAATAAGATCCATTTCAAAGATTTGCGGAACAAATATTAGATGCAAAATAAGGTTCCTTGGATGAATTACAATTTATCTCATTGTCTTTTACCGTAATAAGAGCATTGAGTACCTCCAGAACACTGCATTCACTGCAGTGAGAGCTATTTAGAAACCTAGAGGGATTCAGAATAGGCATAGAATAGTAACAAGCTCACAAAAGAATACAAATCCAAATCTTACAGTAGATCAACTCCACGTATATTTTCTGGAAGGCTTAGCAGAATGCTCGCAATGAACCTTGTCGCCATAAATCGAGCTCATCCAGTGCTCAGTATCCCTTCATCGTGTTTTGCTCCTGCAGCTGACGTAAGCTCACTCTATATTTAGTTTTCATTTATTTCCAGCTCTAAGCACACTCCTCATCTTACTGACATTTCATTCTCTTAAAGTAATATTTACAATTTGTTAACGGATTTCCTATCTACTTTCTGTACGATGAAATAATCATCATTTTGAGGGTCTGCCACTATCAAAGCTAAATATTCTGTCGTTTTTGCCAATGAACACAATAGCATCGGTTTGCAATTTGGTGGTTCAAAAGCCCTAATCAAATCTGATTGAGCTCTACACAAGCCAGCCATGAAAATTCGTTCTTTTTACGGGTTTTATCATATTCCAGGAGCGTTTACACCAGCGAACTTCGTCATCAAGGAAACTACTATGGCATATATGAGAGCCGAGCAATGCTGAATCTTTTAGATTTCATTGATGTCGCGTTCAAACCATAAAAAACATTCTGTGCGTAATACTGAACTTTAGACCTCGTAGGAGTTCGGATCTATAGCAAAAGCTGAATTTCTATAAAAAACCTGCGCTAAATCTATTGGAATTGCATCTATATCTGTGTCACCTTTGATGTATTTCGATTGAGGAACCAATGTCGATGAAGAGGATTATCAATCATTGCGATACAAAAGGAACAAAAAAGGACAAGATAGCAGATTTTATATGTTCTTACTGAATGATAAAGGACAATGTCGAGGTAGAATATACAAAATGATAAAAAAACAGCTCTACAGTCAAACTCTACGCGCGATATAGTACGTACATCTACGTTAAGAAAGGACGAGCACGGCAACAAAGTGCTTTACACCAACAAAGGAGAAAGAGGTCATGGTAGTGTAAAAAGGCAGCCATGACGACAGGTTATTGTGAACGTGGGCTTTTGTACAAACGCCGCAGGAAACGGAGAAGGTGGCTGTCGAAGAAGGGGGTTTTGATCACTACTACAGGGTCCGGCACAGAAGTTATGGGTTGGGCCAAATTTTGTTTTTCGGGAAGTCGTTCAAATGTGCGCGCTAGATTCGAGCGTGATGCTATGATTCACAAAAATAGCTTGTTTACAGCACCAGGGATCATATAACTTCAAATTCGGACTGTCTGATCGCACCATCTTCAACAATGACACAACTATATTATTATACAGATTTTGGAAAATGCAAGTTGTACGCCGGATTAGTCGCCACAAAAGAAATAACCGTTGTTTTTTGAAGCTCCATGGACACAGAGTCGTCGTGGAGCTTAAAAAACAGAGACTGCACATATTTTTGGAGATATTTTATCATGGTAACGATTCGGCCTTCTAGCAAGGAACTCATGGAAGCATCGCCTTTCTTTCTCTGCTTTAATTGAAAAATCATTCGATTGATATTGCGCCCCAGTTCAACGATAGCTGCTGGGATTGACTGTTTTTCTGTTTGCGTAACCATTCATCAGTTCTTGTTTCTGTTATATAAAACTTTATACAGCATGTTCCCAGCAGCTTTTGCCTATCATTAGGCTATTGTAGCACTTTACGTTGTTATTTAGTGTTTTATGGATTGTTTCTGTTTGAAACTATGACAACTGAGAAAGGGATGAAAAGTTGAAACAAATTCTCAAAAAAAAAGACTGCGAAAAACTCCAGGAAGCTGCTAGTTTGTACTGAAAAGAAACAGAGGACAACTCGCGGCCGGCTCTCTACCATACTTTGAAAGTTACCAAAGCCTAATAGGAAATTTGTAAGTGGCAAAATGTAGCGCCCAGAGAGGAATTCTGATGAATGAAGGCACAAATGCAGCCAGCCGATCAAATCCAAAGTGTTGCATGGCCGTAGCGACGCGTCGAATATCCATGGGCATCTTCCCTAAAAAAGAAGAACCGGTGGAACGGTCACAGTTGAATGGGAGACCCACTTACCATCGATGTCCTTAAATCCGTAATCGCGAGCGATATCATAGGTCATCCACACTTTTCCTGACTTATTGATGACTTTCTTATCCGAAGCCAGCGCCACTACTGCTTTACCAACGAATTCTGGAGATTCACTTTGCTTGAATGACCGATCGATGACCTCCTAAACAGAATTCTACTTCTCTCCGAAAAATTAGGCTCTTAGCACACATGAGAGAAAAGTCTAGTTTGTGTTCGATGTGTGAAAAAGAAAAAAACTGGATTCGGCTTGGAGCTTCCCGAAAATATTTGTTGCGGCATAAGCGGGGATGAAGATAAAATCGGTAGTTTGAAACTGTAAATGGGGGAAAAACGTTGAAAGATACCATTCATTTGTCCTAACCTTCTATACTTAAATAGATTTGAATTTAAAAGGCTTCAGATCCGTTTGCTCCGTGATGATTCTTTTTATTGCAATATTTGTACGAGCGCCAGCTTGATGATACATTTGCTTCTTACAAGGGAAAGATGGTCAGTCGAAGTGACCTATTGCGATGACTTGTACATCATTATGTAGGGCATAAAACACTGATTCCAAGTCTCTTCCTTATCTGCGGCGCGCTCCTGCACAAGAAGCTATGAGCGTTTATTGGAGAAAAAATTGAATGTGCAAATAATATAAAAACAATAGTAACATTATTCCTAGCGCTTAAATGGACCAGTGGTAATCTTTCCAACACTCTATAAAATAAATACTCTAAGGTGAGATAGATCCACACTTCGGCTGTCTCATTTAAGCGCTGGGAAAATTTTAGCCAATGTTTTTATCCCAGAAAAACACTCATTTTTTGCTCCTTCAAACGCTCATAACTCCTCCTCCAGGAATGCGCCGCAGATAAGGAAGACAGATTTGGAATCAGCGTTTTATGCCCTCCAACATGGTATACAATTCATCTCAAAAGGCCACTTCAATCAACCATCCTTCCCTTGTTAGAACTAGCTTCCAAACTGCGCCACGGCAAAAAATGAACACACCTCTGACATTTGCACCATTTTTGACAATTTGTGCTCGTCCCGTAATAGTAGTGAGTATTCCGTTCGTACCATACCAGGCCATAATGAGATTATCGCGATCTCGTACGGCCTCAGTTCGACAGCCATATCTGCGGACATTCGATCCAGCTGCAATACATCAAAACTTTTCCAAAGTTGTGCTCAATGACAAGTGAATATGAAGTATGGGTGTGGAAACAGTGATTTCAGGAGGATGAATATGAATTTTTGTGCACCATTCAAGTAGCACTTTTTTGTTATTGTGTACTTAAAACAGCTCTTCCAGTATTTGGGTTTACAGGGTGGATGTTAAAAGAATATTTCACCATTCTATACGCGATGACACATCGTATAGATTGTTAAAATAACCAGATCTTCCAAAAACAGTTGTAGACGTTTCGTTTGAAGAAACATGGTGTATCGATTTTCTCACTAACAATGACTTAATTTTTGTGGTGAATAGGTGTGAATCAGTGAATCTAGTTCGAAGTTTGTCAGCATTTGTCACTATTATAAGGAATTTAGAATGCGTTGAAAATTTGTTCGATGCTGTGACTGTCTCTGATGTATTCCTTAATTCAATAATTTATACGACTAAAGTGTGAAAACAAGTATTTTCTGTACATGCAAAAAAGATTACAGAAAAGTGGATCAAACTTACAGCTGCTTTTCCGACACCGTATGGAACATTGAATGTGTACTGTAAGCCGCCAGCAGATGAGATGTTGACGATCATACCAGATCTAAAGATAAATATCAAGTCTGTTCTCCTAATGGACAAGAACATCTATGTTACTTCCTCTTGGCCATCATTTTGGCTGCATGGCAGCAGCAGATGTAGTTGTTCCTTAATCCCACGTTATTGACTGAATCCCATAGCAACGGATCAGCCTCGAAAAAAGGGACAGAAACCTTCTCTGCCATGTCCTAGAAATCTTGATTGACCTGACAAGCAGAGACTGGAGAGAAAGGCTGAAAATCTACCTTGGCTCCCGAAAATGCAGCATTTACTAATATGTTGAGTTTTCCGTCGTTTTCTTTGTGAATTCGCTCGAAAAGCTTGGAAATGTCCTTATGATCAGTGTGGTCGCAGTAAACCGGCACGGCATTGCCACCTCTTTGGCGAATATCTGTAATCTCATCTTGGCGCAGAATTCGATAGCTTATGCATCCCAAACCTTCTGCAGTCTGCTGCAGCGTAGGAAGGCTGCTACTCTGACTCTGTAAACTGGCTTCAGGTTTTCTACCCGTGATGTACACAGTAGCACCAGACTGTCCTAATTGCAAGGCTACTCCTCGTCCTAAAAATAACGCGACTTTACACTGAAACAACAAAGGGTTTTGAGCATAAAAATTTAATTCTCAAGTAGATTTACACATGTACCCCATTTCTATGAATGGTAATCTGCGAAAATGGAAATAGCTTGTTTTCTATGCGTGAGAATATTGACGTAACCGGGCAAGAAAGATAAGTTTTGCGCCGACAACTCTAGAAAAATTCAATCAGAAATCGTTATGTAGCCATTTCAATCTGCATGATATTTTTATTGTATATGATGTATGTATATAGATTTTTATAATACAAAAGGTGTCCCAAAAGTGAGTGCACTTTTTTAGTGCTATAGTCCGAGTTAACCATGTGTTCCCTTTCCCATCACCCAAAACGCAGCCCCAGAGCCTCGCGTCGCGTTCGCGCGCCTATAGTTGGACATTCAAAACTCGTCTCATCGATCGGCGCCGCCGTGCTAGGCCTTTGCGGTGCGGACGCGAGCTGCTGCAGAAAAGGGAGCACATGGTTGACATCGATTGTAATTACTCTTTTTTTCATAAAGTCTTTTGCTTAGCTTTCAGCATCGCTTAATAGAGCAGGCTCTAACTTACAATACCGCTCACAGAATGTGCAAAATTTCCTTGAATGTCGCGGAATTCCGGGAATTTCACAGAATTCGAAAATGTCGCGGACTTCCGCGGAATTCCTGAATTTCGCGACATTTACGGAAATTTTGCACATTCTGCAAGCGGTATTGTAGATTTAAGTTATGGAGCGACTCACGCACAGCTCTTTCTGTAGGATCGGGATAGAATTTTTGAAGACGATTTTGCGCAATCAATAGCTGCGTAGTGCCTCAGTATAGACACACAACAAGCCGAAAACCTTGTCATTAGGCAAAATTGGGTCACTGATTCATGAACAAGTGAACATGAAATTCTCACTTTACTGTAAGCTCTTTTCATCATGAAATTTCCACTTTACTGTAAGCTTTTTTCATAAGTTATGCCAGGTAACCTCAACGAGTTTTTTTTTCGGTGTTTTTTGAAAGTGTGGTTGAACCCCTTGCAACGTTTCAGAAAATTAAAAGTTGTCTATTGGAATTAGCATGTCCGAAAACGCTGCTACACATCTTTTCGATTTTTTGGAAATTTCTCCTCAAAAGGCCTGTTCACAATGGCGCTGTATGCTGCAAGTTTCTACCATAATCCTACAATAATGAAAAGCAATGGGTGACTCGCTTTATACTGTATCTAAGTTGAAGTCTGCTCTACTGCATGATGCTTGAATTTGGGCAAAAAGACTTTATGGTAAGATAGTTATTGACGATTAAATTGTGGGTTACTTTTGAACACCTTGTATATTTATAATTTTCTTCCAATTAAAATCGAAGTTCTGAAAGGAATTCTTTACCAAGAAGTCTTTTGCCTAACTCTAAGCATCATTTTGTAGAGCTGGCTTCAACTTAAATTTACAGTATGGAGCAAATTGCCGTGCGCTCTCCATTACTGTAGGATTACGGTAGAAATTTCAAGAAGGGTTGTGACTCATTAAAGGACCTATTTCGCCTCAGAAAGCAAATTGAACGACCAGAAAAATTTTGCACTAGGTCAACTCAAGCCGCTAAAACCAAAAATAGTGTTTGCACTTTACTGCTTCGTTCATAAGTTATGCCAGGTAAACATAATAGCTGTTCCTACAAGACTCCAAAAAGTCGTAATTACACCATTTTAAAAGCTTTGCAAACTCTTAAAAAGTTGAATAATAAAGTCAGCGAGCTTGGAAACCCTAGCACACCCCGTTTCAGATTTTTTGGAAACTTTTTTTGAAACACGGTAAATGTGTAATGTAGCTGTAAGCCGAAAGTTCCTACCGTGATCTTACAGTAATGGAGAGCATACTGTAAATCTAAGTTGAAGTCAGGTCTATAAAATGGTGCTTAGAAGAAGGCAAAGACTACTTGGGAGAGGAGATATTAACGATCAAACAGTTTATACATACTTTACGGACACCCTGTATATGCAGGAGCAGGACAAATATTATGGACCAGTAAAGAAGGTCGTACCCAACCCAAAAGTAAAAACGGAAGTTATTTGACCTTTTATTTTAGCGACCGAAATTCAAGAAATATAATTTGAGTGTTTGTTTATACATTATATTAATCAAGTTCAGTGAAGATGAAGTATCAAATCTGAAAATCGATAATCTCCGAGAGTTGTGGTGTCTGTACAGTATAAAAGTGATGTACCTATTCCTCTGCTTGCTCCAGTTACCAGAGCGATTTGCCCTTCCAGAACTCGTGCCATTCTCGTGGACAGATGCTAAAACTAAACTTATTTCCTGTGTAAGATTAAATGCTTCTAAGAAAGGTTTAGAAGTGATTTGAAGCCACAAAAGTAACTAGTGACGTACTAGGGCATTCATTCAAACAAATCCACATGACATCTACTGAAGGAGAATTTGGAATGTCGCCAATGAAAATTGGAGTACTATACATTAACATAGACAGAAAATGTGAGGAACAAAGATGTGAGAAAGACCTTAAAACGGATTATTCGGGAAAATCGCATAGTAGGAAAAATAAGTCAACTTGTCCAAAGATTTTTCACAGGTAAGACTAAGACCTGTGTACAGATCTTGAAAATTTGCAGCGTTTATTTTGATTAAATGGACAAAAATGCTCGCAGTAATACAAACAACACGAAAAAAGCTATGAGCTTTTCACGTTTATACAAACATTTATAAATCTTCATTGCTTAAGAGCATTGGCCCACCAAATTTTAGCTGCGCTGGAGTTTCATGAGTTTCGTTACAGGATCCTATATTAGATCAGTGGCCAAGTCCGACCTACCGTCACCTTTCCCCCTACCAGAGAAACCAAGGTGGGCCGCACGTGCCTTGCGCTGGACGACTCGCCGGTACCTGTTCCACCCCCCCCCCTTCTTCTGCGTTTTAACAAGTTTTTCCAAGCCAACACAACCTCTTTAACGTGACTGATTTTGCAGTGAAGGAGCATGACTCGTAGAACTTGTCTGCGATATTTTTAAATAGTTTTGTTTTCTAAATGGTTTTCATAAAAGTTGCGAATTTGGACTCGTGTGATCTGAACATCGGGAACGCTCGCATTCTGCAAAAATTTCGAGACTCAAACTTGGGCGAGACGTAAGTGTCGATTTTGCTGACGCATTATAATGATGTACTGTTCTGAATGTACGCGCCATTTTATTCTTCCTCTCTAAAATTATTGTGAACGGTCAAAGTCAGCCGACATTCAGAGTCTAAACTGATTTATGCCACCTATGGCAGTGGCGCATACAGAAATTCTGTTCGGGAGAAGCGGGGGAGGGGGGGGGGGAAGGGACACCGACAAGAATTTTTTTGATGGAAGATGTGTGGCGTTAATCACTCATTCCGAAAAATTTTGGGATAGTTTTAAAAAATACTGCCTGCTTATAACCTTAACATCAAAAAAGGCCTTCAAAAGTTCTACAATGCTAAGGGGAATTTCCCAAAAATTTTGAGAGTTACTCAAATCATTTAAACTGCAAGCAAGTCACTTGCACATTCAACTCATGTGAAAAAATTTCAAAAATTTGCGACCTATTTCTCGAGGCCATCGGTACGCCACTCCAGTGAGGCCATTGATTTGCGACCCTTTAGTGATTCCCATCACTTGTAGAGTGGAGGGGGGGGATACTTCAGGCGTAATCGATGCAGAATTTATTTCTTTCCAACAGTCATGTTCCATATACAATTATTCTGATGAGCGCTGAGGTAATCGTTGGAGCTTGCACTTCATTTTTAACTTCTAATTCTCGCTATTTTCAAAATTATTATTTGCGACTTCTAGGGGACTAACGTTAGAGAGGACAAACCTTTTTCCATTCAATCCATTTTTTGCTTTCTTCTGACATCAATTTCAAATTTTCGTGAACAATTCCCAAAAACTATCGAATTCTCGAGGAATTGCATAGTGCCTAGTTGCATCAAACAGTGCAAAATCTCTAGAATATTGATGTCCCAGAACTTGATTATAACTACCACTAACTTTACAATGTAGATGAGCGATCGTTTTGAAATACGGAAATCTGCGAAAGTGCGCAACCGTAATTTGAAAAATACTGCAATTTTCCCTGCAACTTTCTCGCGCTTCGCGAAGCAAAGACAAACTGCCATGAAGTGGTGAAAAAGTTTCATTGAATGGTACCTAAACTGATTACATCTCCAGGTTGAGTTTGATCGAACTGAAATTTAATACTCCTTGAAGAAGATATATTTCAGAGACTCCAAAAGACAAGTCAGAGAGCTAAAAGGATTGCATCGATTTGCAAAGGACCAGCTAACCATCGAAGCATCTTCAAAGGTCTTAAATAGAAATTTCGAAAATTAGCAAATTCAGATACGGTGAAAACGAAGTGTTAGTCTCCGGCGATTATCTCAGCAAAAAAGTCACTTTGGGAACATGGCGGCCGGAAAGAGCAGTTCCATCGAATACTTCTTGAGTGTTCGTTTATCTTTACGGTACCATACGGGTCACTTCCATAAACAAATGAAACTCTCATTAGACCTTAGACCTAATACAGATGGATGATGTACACTTTTCTATTTATTTTCCAGATTATGACAAGAGTAACATCTCAGAAAGTGAAATGTAGACTGAAGCTACGCAGGTTATATGCAAAAACCACAATATACGTAGGTGACGGGCTCGGCACAGGTGACTTATGAGCAAGCTGGATATCATTTTTGGGAGAAAAAGTATAAATATCGTTTCTGTGGTCGAAAACAACACAATTTAATTACGTTCTTTTAGTCAAAGTTTCGCTTTTATAGGGTATTTTACGTTTCAGAGTTTAGGGTTGAGAGGTACTTCGTAAAATTTTGCGACAGTCACGGAGAACTGCGTTTTTTGCATTTTCGGAAAGACACCTCCTGCCGAATCATGGTAGGTGATCACACATTTTACCAAATCCTTGTTCTTATCATGGAGCAGAATGCCAGCAAGAATAGGAAAAGAGGTAAAGCCATCGATATTCCTAATCAAATGGGATCTGTACAATTCTGATAGCAACATCAACAAAACAGAACAAAGCACTGTCAACAAAGGACTATTGATGCAAGAAAATTGTTTGGAGTCATACTTCACGATATGATGAATTGCAGATTTTACTCAGCTTTGACAAAGGATCGCTTCTCTTTTGTTATGTACTATTCAACCAACGTATAAGATGAAGAAGTGATTAACTTTGGTGTAACGAAAGTTTGCAAACGTATACTGTAGTGAAAGGTGCGTTGTGTCATCAACTTTATCTCTCACATAAAAAAATGCACCAATTCTACTCTACTGGAAGGAATTAGCGTAATACACAGACGCTCAGAAAATAAGCATACGTTTGTAGATTGCGTTTTACTGCCATATAAGTTTTGTGAATTTTTTAGCGGTCGACATTTGCGCTGCTGGACTATTACAATAATAGCTCGTTCTGAAGTTTCTGTTTCGTGATAATAACAGCTGCATTGAACACATCGAAAGCATTTTAGCGATAATTGATCCAAAACTTTTTAGCAGCTATGGTAAAATCACTCTATTTATGGAGTTCAAAACATATCAAAGTATTTTATCGTCGGTGGTTCCCCAAAAATAGACGGTTTTTTGAAAGGAACAACGGCTTACATATTAACGCTTTCTGAAAAAATTTTGGGCAAAGCAATGAAGTTTGTTCCAAAATCGAGAAAGAAGTACCCCAACAAATGTGAAAAATACCGCAAAGTATGATGCATTTTTGCTTCCCTTTTCTCCCAATTTGATATATTTTGCCTAAGAAGCTGCTTTGAGTAGGTAAACTTCCCCGCCCCCCAAGCAAAACCAAGAACTGTTCGAATTTCAAAGTGGAACTAGATTGAACAAAGGTTAAAAGTAACAATTTGATATACATATTTTGCCTAAGAAGCTGCTTTGAGTAGCTTTTTTCAAAAAAAAAAGAGCATCAGCGACTTGATGCTAGAACTGCTTCTACAAAATTCAGTCTATGTCTGCAGAAACTTTGTAAAGGCATCATGAAGAGAAAAAAATGGCAGCAGATACGAGGCAGTTACGGGACGGTTTGATGATTTATTCTAAAATCAAGGATAAGAGTACTTTGTGAAAATGCAAAGTTGTATTTGATTTGCACTTTTTGCTAGGAGAGTAGAACTTGCACTTCTTGCGATTGCCAATTCTTCGAAGCATAAAAACATTGGTCCCGATGATCTTTCTCGAAAGAACGAGGGTATAATTGATACAATGATTATAGAGTTTTGCAAAGAATAGGACTGTACCCATTAATAAAAATGAAGAAGAAATGGCACTAAAAAGTTGCGATAATCAATCACAGTAGCTCAAGTCGATAATTCCAGCAATGACATGAAGAAGCAATAAATAGAAAAGAGTTTTTAAAATGATGCAGTCTTCTGTCAGGGTCTGATTTTTCACCATGTTCACTTCAAGGCTTTGAAATGGGAATGAATTACGTATCACAAATTGTCTAGATTGCAAAACCTTAATCTTCAGCCCTTACTTCAACAATTTGTGAGCGAACTATAACAAGCAAAATAAGATTGGATTTTCGCACTGGAAATGAGATTTATGTGGTTCTCAAGTGCCGGATGTGCTACCCGAAAATAACTGTAGTTAGCTAAATATGGATGAGATGTAGGGATAGGGTACTACGCTGTAAAAAGAGGGAGAAAAAAATGAAAATAATAGCATTTCCATCGCAGTAAGTTAGATGGGCATGAGAGCAATCCGTGAGCTCTCTTATACAGGGTAAGGATATGGGCATGGTTTTAGTGCATAAACTCAACATAATCTCGAAACAGAACAAAGTGTACATGACAGCAAAGGCAGTTTCAGTCGCACTATATTTCTCTCCTACATATTTCACGAGGAATGGTGAAAAGCAAAGATTTCTGGTAAACAAGTGTTTGTGCCGTAATGGCGCGTACTCGGTGCAGCGGCAGTCTACATTTTATAATTGCCATGACACACAAGCTGAGGATTTTTCGCAAATGGGAGCATTCACCTGAATTGCGAAGGGGTTTTGACTGAACAGAACTCGGATCTTGAAAACAGTATGCCAAAAACGAAATCGTCAAGGCAAATTTTCCAAGATTAGATCAAATTTTTGCCATATGGACTGACAAATGAGCTTGCAGGTTTGTAAGAGTACGTACTTTCCAAAATCAACAGTGAGTGTTTTTAACTTCAGAAACTAGCCAACCATTACGATTTTACAACCAGGGATTTCCAACAGCAATGTTTTTTTTACAATGATTTCCCATCCCTTTAGCATCCTGATTGTTAGCAATCTTATCAGCAAGACAAACCCACTTTGTTATGGATTTGCAAAGGAACTGCATTCGCAGCAGTAGAAAGCCAGACGCGATTCATCGATTACAGCTAGCAAATACACGCTCTGCAAGTGATAAACAACTGTGTTCTTTGCTCTAGCTGCGAATTCTCTGCACGGATTTCGCAGAACGGGATTCCCGTCAAAAAAATTTTACTACAAAAAGTTAGGGTAGTTTAGTTGAAAAGGCCCATCGAAATTCAGTGCGATCTTCGCTTCTAGCGCAATAAAACGCGGAAAATAAAGTTTTTCATTATTTTGCTTTTCCCATTATTAACTTAGTACAATTTGACTAATTTTAATTTGGTCGATATAATACCCCTGTGATGTCGACAACAACTAGTACCTTTATATTCAGAGAGAAGCCTGGATCGCATTTCCAGATTATGTACCCCGTATATGTTTATGCGCAAGTATAATCCAGCAAAAGGTACACCTTGAAATCTACTAGACTATGATCAAAGTACTGAAAAAGACGATGTTCATACTCTGTTCACGAAATCTGACGGCAAATCAATGTTGCTAAGAACTGAGGAACTGTAGCTGTTTTTTTTTCACTTAACAACGTCAAAAAAAAAAGAAGAAAAGAATCATGTAACATCATTGCAGCTCAGTTTCGATGGTCGTCATCTTTGTTTTGGTAGACTTGTATAATTGATTTTTTGAATTTGCCAGTAGCATTCGCAAACTTCAAGATTAGGAGACCCTTCTTCTATCTCATGCGATGTCTTTGTGTTACTTTTGATATTACATTTAGCAATACCCCCACTGACTATACCACCACCATCCTGCTCTAATAAGACTGCAGAAATGGTGCGATTACACAAAGCAGCCTGAGGACAATTGCTGTGAGTTCTGTGATTTGGAAGAGAAGAGCGATTTATAAGGCAAATCTAAGATTGAAGCTAAAAAGCGACATTAGAACTCGCTAACTATAAGACTTGGTGTAGGTGGCCAATTTGACATGCCGAACGCGACCCTCATTGATCCGCCTTTGCGGAAAGTAAACCAAACCAGCTCTCTGGCACATTTCCTGCTCTTGGCATTTTTTCTGTCAGAATAGAGAGCTCTCAAACACTTACAATCAAAATATAACAAGAGCATTGTAGCCCACTTTGCGATAAAAGAAAAAAAGGCGGTGTTCGAAAATACTCAATCCAAAAATGAAAAAATCTCGGGTTGCGTTGAAACTTTACATGCTGATCACAAAAATGATATTTATTTCGCATGACAGGGCCTTTTTGAGGAGTTAGGTAGGCATATATACGGTGAGCCAAAATTTCATATCTCAAACTATGCACAAGGTTTATTCGATACACTGATCACGGACTGATTATGTAGGTGTACGGTAGAGGATCAAAGCCTTACAAGGGAACGATAATCGTGTCGTGGCCTTTTGAGATGAGTTGTATACCATTACACTCGTCTTGGAATGCTGATTCCGAATCTGGCTTCTGTTTTTGCTAATCGTTTCTCGAAAAAAGTTATGAGGGATTTTCTCGCCAATATAAATATGGTCGGAATGCCTAAACTGCCGCTACGATATGGTATAGTGGCTAGTGCGGTAGCCTCACAAGTTAATTCAGCTTTAGGTTCGAGTCCTTTTGTTTTTTTCAATTTTTTACTGCCTCGATCAAACTTCTTTTTGAAAGTTGGGCATCTTCGACCGTATTTCTCTTGGGCGACCACTGACGCGGAAATCCTTTATAGCATCTTTCAGAGAAACGATTAGCAGAAGCGGAAGTCAGATTCGGGATCAGCGTTCAAAGACGAGTGTAATGGTGTACGTCTGTACGTTTCATCTCAAACGGCCACGGATACCAAGTATCGTTCCCTTGTTAGATAGCTGGGATCCGGTCTAAAGGATTACACGACATGCTGATCGTGGTTTTCTTGCTTTTTGAGACCTTTTCGTAAATTTACGGCAGGTATACGGTAGGGGTCAGAGTAGTAAATCTGTCGGAAACTTTGTGCAGAGTGATCATCTCATTTGCCGATCACAAATATCGCGCTCCTTTTGATGGATTTTTTGGAGCTCAATCCTGGAAAACGGGAATGCTGTTAATTTGAATACCAGTGCGTCACCTCTGCTTCGCAGAGGTTCGCACTGACTCTACTATCCGTACACCTTCCTTATGATTGCATAATAATGACTCTGAAACTCACCGCGCAATGCTGAACATCACAAATGAATTGAAAACAATTGCTCATTCTCAAAAATTTTCCATGTAAGATCGGTGATTTTGAAGAAAAACACCTTTCCGCGAATTAACAAATGCGGATTTGAATGAATTACTTTATTTATTTCAACATCATTGTTCCCATAAGGATAAACCCATGGGCTACATCTCTATGCAAGAATCTTTTCAATTTATCGGGTAAAACCTTGACTAATCGATTAGTTACGCAGTCATTTTTCTTCGGCGCTGCTTTAGCAGGAAAACAGACTTATTGTTAGAGCATTTTTGGGATAAAATTCATGGATCACAAATTTATTTGTCAGACAATACCCGACATTGCAAAAAGTTGAATCGGCGACCCGGTTTTGCGTGCCAGATGCGAGTGGATCCTCTCTAAGGTGCCATTTTCAAAGGATTTATCTATCGGATCCATTCGCCACTATGCAGGGTGAGCCTAGACGCTGCCAGAGTACACTGTGCAAAATTTTTGCTTGAGACGTTGCCTGCAACTCGCTCTATGAATTTCGAGACAGACAGATATACACACACATGGACAGACAGACGCTTAGCGCGTTATTACAAGTCGTGATTGTAAACCACCATAACTTAACAATAAGGCATTATTACAGCGAGGAAGCATGATAATCAAAACCAGCATGTTTGAAAACTTCTCTAAGCCAAGTTGTGGAATGGGACTTCGACCCGCCTAACGTATATTCGTCGTACTTCAAAAAAAAATAGCGCTTATATGCGTCGTACTTCAAGAAAATAGCACTACCTTGCGAACTTGATATGATATACACCTTCAGCTACTGAATAACCCCTCTAGACCGGATTCCAGCCAGATCTAAAACTTTGACATCCCCCCCCCCGTCCCCGTACACCTGCCGCAACCATACAGAGAGACTTTTCGAGCGCAAAAGGTGTGATAGATATTCGTGATCAGCCTATCGAATAACCCCTCTGTGCAGAGCATCAGCGAGATCTGAAATTTTGACCTCATACCGCATGCCTACCTTACCCCTCATATGAGGGCCCTACCATACAAAATGGATCTCATTTCGGTGATGAGCATGTCAAACAACCCCTACAAAGTCCCAGCAAAATGCGGTATTTTTCATTTTTGGGTTGTGTCGCTCGCTCTCGCATTTTTGCACAATGTCTGCAAGAATGCGTGACACGTCACGACCGATCACAGCTCAAAAATCGCGTGAACAAATTTCAGTATTTTCCGCGCTATATATAAATTTTGGTACTATTTCCTTATCGCTTTTGATTCTAGGTTGCTTTTGTACAGCAGTCTATTTCTTAAAGAGGTTGGGGAGTTGCTGATTTGGTCAGTGTTTCCGCTTCATCTTCAAAATGATGAATTTTGAAGTGAGCAGCACCAAACGTAAGTTTTGTGCTTTTTATGCCTGTTTTGCTTCTACTTTTTTTAATGTCGATTGACTTTCGTTTTTTGACACTTTTATATTGTTTTTTTCATTTAGAAATTGGTGTGGGGCTCACCGCCTTCGGTGTGTTCTTCATATTTCTCGGAATCTTGATGTTTCTTGATGCAGCCTTACTTGCTATTGGAAATGTAAGTGGCTTTTCCGCTTATGGTAATTCTTTGTTCTCATGTCTCCGATAGATTTTGCGTCGATATCATAGATAAAATGGATCTCGCAACTGTTTTGAAAATTTTCTTGACTGCGTTTGAATGTGTAATACTTTTTCTTTTCTTAGCTCTTTGTGAGCCATTGACCCAGAATATTTTCGAATGTTGAAATTACATCTCAAAACATCACTTCACTTTGACTCGATGTTCATGTGAAAATTAAAGGCAGTGGATCGGCGAATGGACCCTTCTCGGATTTTGGTAGGTCTAGGTATTAGACCCCTCCCCAAGTACGCTGTAGCCCAAATCTCACCTGCTAATTCATCCGCTAAGTCTTGAAAAATGCGCTTCAAAACTCCATCAGCCCCGCCCACCAATGGAAATGGGCGAGGGGGAGGGGCTGGTGGAGTTTTGAAGCGCATTTTTCAGGACTTGGCGCATGAATTTGCAGGTGGGGTTTGGGCTGCAGCGTTCTTGGGGGTCTGTTACCTAAATCCACCAAACTTCCTAGAGGGTCCATTCTGCCGATTCACTGCGAGTCGTCAAACCTTTACGTCCTGTTTGTGGTCTGAGTAGAGGACATCTTGAAAGACAATGGACATCCAATATGCTATATTCCCATCCGATAACTTATGCACATTTCAGCTCCTGTTCATAGTCGGGATCACGTTTGTGATTGGTATCCAACGAACTCTCGTATTTTTCTTCGAGTATAGAAAGCTCAAAGGGAGTGTACTATTCTTCGGAGGTAAGCCCGTAATTTGTGTTGTTTGAGTGCACAAATAAACTTTTTCTTTCACTCATAATTTTCAGGCATATTTATTGTGCTCTTCGGTTATCCCCTTGTAGGGATCGTAGTTGAGATCTGGGGCTTTGTCCTTTTATTCGGGTCAGTTTGGAATGAAAGCCTAGTATGTCATGCATCAGTAAATGATATGTTACAGAGGCTTCCTTCCTGGCATCGTGAATCTTTTGAGGAGCATACCTGGTATCAGTACAATCACCTACCTCCCTGGAATCAAACAAGTAAGTGAAATTCAGGATTTTATATTACGTTCTCCACTGCTATTTCATTTTCCGTTTAATCTCGTTTATGAGTGCGCAGCTAATCTTTTTTTTCTCTTATTGCGTTTCACAGTTGCCATACAAGTTAAGATTTGAAGCGGACTCTTGGTTTATTCTTAGGCGTTGATCCTTATACCAAAGGAGCTATCGTAAATAAGTCACTGATAACTTTCATTTTTCGGTCTTTCGTTCACACACTTGGATCACTTACGAATGTATTGTTAACTTTCGGTCTATTGCAAATAAGACTTTCTTCCACCGAACGCAGCCTAACTATCGAATATCCAGTGTAACCTGCGTCCACCTCTATGCTCCCGTAGTCCATTTCTGCAATGCTTCTTTGGAAATCTTGTTCGATAATATAGTCACAGGCCTTGAAACAGTTGGGGCAGACCGTAATTTCTGTGCTTCCATGAGTGCAAAACATCTGCCGCGCAGCCCATTCGATAATAGGCTAAACTGTCATGATATTATTGATCGCTGCATGGTAATGACTCTTTTCTCGATTTCAAAAAAGGATAGAGATAGAAGATTTTGCAAATAGAGAGGCCTAGTGGTAATAAAAGTTTTATTTTTGATGAGGGCGGAAGTTGGAAAGTTTTCAGGTTTTTTTTTGCAAATATATGACCCTGTTTTCGAATTTTATGAGGCTCAATTAATCTTGCATTTTGAAAATCCACTTCTCATAATTGAAACTTTGTACGACTCCACAGCTCAAATAGACCATCTTCGAGACTTCGCGACCCAATCTCGACCCTAAAAATAGTCAACATAAGGATGGTTTTCTCTTGTGAGTGATGTTAATGATTAGGCAACGGATATAGCGAGTTTGGAGCAATCTTTTTTCTTTGCTATCTACCGTAGCTTGGATGAACTTGTGCTGACACTGAAGGATAAATTCGATTTTAACTTTGCTACCCTAATTTCACGCGTACAAGGCGCACCTTTTTCGATTTTTCAAGCAAGCCGCTTAACCGCTTTAATGTGTTTCGGAAAGCGAACCTTAAACCATTCAATTCTCTCAGACAATACGGAGCCCGGTATAGGGTCATTTGGTCGCGAAGTGTTGTGGCGTGTTTGGGCTGGCTTAGAAAAAAAACCCCCGCGCCTTGTACGCGTAAAATTAGGGTAATTATCTCATTGGCAGCTATCTACTGCTAGTAGGAACTTAGAGCAGTTTTGGAGACAGTGCATTGGTTACATGAAATTGTTCTTATCCTTTTAGATTCTCGATCGATTGGCTCCTGAATCCAGATATCCTGTCTAGCATATCAAAGGTAAGCTGGGTATAGTCCAATCATGCAGCTACTCGATGCGTGTCAATCAGCATTTTGTGATTACATATTGAGAGCCTTCGAAGTTTTTTCTTATCTAAATTCCTCATCCTTGTCATCTCAGCAAAAGCTGCTGCTGTATTTTTTCTCGGATGCGCCGCATTTTTCATATATTCGTCAACGTTGTTGATCACATTTTTGATGTAGAGTGTTAACAGCTTGACATGTGGCAGAAAATCCTTCAAAGTTGTTTTGAAGGCATATAAAAGCCAGCTAGCGTTGGAAAGATATTTGAAAAATAATTTTTCACCCATAGTAAGTAGCAGCAATATGAATAACTAGTCACTCCTCTTGTTTTGTTTTTGAGTGGCTCTTCCAAAAGATCTAAACCCTTTTGTATAGCACTAAGCGCTATGTACTCTGTCGACATCTGCTGTGCGCGTATACAGCCTGACCCTGGTGTTTCGGGTTGAAAAATGAATGCATGTTATGGAATCAGACGTTCCTTCCTGCGTCCAAAGGCATAATTAACTATGAGCATAGTGTAAAGCATCTACTGCATAGAATAACCTGACATGGCCCATCTTGAAAGCTCTCAAAAATCAAGGCATCGATATCGCAGTTAGCCCTACACTCTCTTTCCGGAAAAGTTTTCGTTGCACTCGAAAAAACCATGCAGTTAAGACCATAAGAAGCAGTAAACTTGTCGCTACCTAGCGTGCACCTGATTATACCGATGTTTTAAATCGGAAGAGAACTATGCGTCAAAAAACCGAAAGTTTTTCTCTTAAAAACCTCGTCTTTGGAAGATTACAACTCCCTTCACATATTGTTCCTATGGCTGCTGATCAGCTCATTTTGTAGACGCAAGCCAGTAGTATACGTTTGTATAGAAAGGACTCGACGGAGGAGTTCTGCGAAAAGAAAAGGTAAAAATTCAGAAATGTTCACTTTTTTGAGCCTATTTGTGGTAGGACAGAAGGTTCCAAACTACGAAAATTCGGAATTCTTCATGCATTGAATGGCTAATTATTCTGCAAAACTTACAGGCAGAAGGTCCTGACCTCAAGCATATAGAAATGAGTGGAGTTTTGGCTTTGACTTAATCAGGAAAAAAAATTATAAATTTCGCGACAAAAATTTTTTTTAAGGAAGGTGCGTGGCGTCAGCCACGTACTCAGAAAATTTTTTTAGGGCTGCTTCTCAAAATTTTTGCGGGTTCCCAACCTAAACTGGAAAAAGGGGGCTTGGCGTCAGCCACGCCCTCGAAAAAATTTTTTTTTACAAGGCTAATTTGAATTTTTAAAAATTTTTAAAAATTATTTTGATTATTCACAAGTATAAACAAGTCATTTGCACATTTTTAAAAGCCTTATAAGTAACTTTCAAAAATTTCGCGACCCACTCTCGGGCCCCCCCCCCCCCCCCGCCCCGCCACTGGAGCCACTGGGCTATGCAAAATGCTGGTGAAATTCTCTCAGATAAGATAGAAGTTCAATTTCACCACTATTAGAAATTACATGAAGAAAGCTTTTCAGAGATGTGCAGAATCTATATCGAAAAAGAAAATTCAATGGAAAAAAGTTCTTCGGAAATTAGGCCTCTAAAAACGGATATTATTTTTGCAATAACCTAATAAATCAAATGTCCTTCCGTTTTTTTCCGCAAAATATGAATAAAGATGAGACGGCTCTTGTTTGAAACCGCACAGCGATTGCGTTGCGAAGTATTATCTCAACTGAATAGATTAAATTCATTATTTTATAGAATCGCGCTCCTTTTGATTTCTTTTGAAACGCGATCAAAAGAAGCTTCCATTGGTTGGTTTGAACAAGTCCGCCTTTAGTTTGAGGCTTTAGCCTAATGACTGAATATTTTAAAGAGTGCTAGGTATGTTTTTTCGGCGGTGTGATTGACAGCTCATGTTGCCCATATGTAAAGTAATGCCTAATAAATCATTGTCTCAATATTTTTCAGTATTTTTGGTCTACATAATGTGCTCATCGCTCGACTGCGGGGTTAAGCGTAATTCCTGGTCTGAGGACTTTTATTTCACTGATGTTTTTTTTCTGCATACGTAATTGTTTTCTCATGGTGTATGTGTATATATTAATTCGCTACTGCGAGGACCTAGATAGTTTGTATACTACTCGAGCACATTCAGTTCAGATGCCTCTGAATGGAACTCCGACCTTTATGTGTTGATGGGTATTCCAAGTGATCGTATAGTGATTTGCGTTTCTTTTTCCGCTGTGGCGGCTTTATCGACATTATTATTCCTATTGAAGAGAGTGCTATGTTTGTTTTAATTTATTTCTCTATTGTTTCAACCAATAAAAGATTGGTTCTCAGTTTCTTCTGTACTTATTATTATGCTGCATGTGCGAATAGCGTCCACAGTCCACTCATGAAGGATTGTTGCGCTTGGCTCTCGCGCTAAGATCCTCGTGAATCCGGTTAATCCGCGCTTTGGATGATATCCATGTAAATGAATCAGTTTCGGTCTATTGTTTTCGTTTCGTCGCTTTATGGGATGCTGATCTGGCTGCTGTTGTGAGTGATTTGATTTACGTTCCTTTCTGCTGCCATTCCTTCATGCTGTCGATGGATTGAAGTGAACTGTTAATAGAAAAAGCGATGGATGTGTCTGTCGAAGCAAAAATGATTTACCGTTTGAAATTTTGCGCTATTTCATGTCTCGCGACCTTGTAGCAATGTTATGATCATAGCTTAGAGTCAACCGTTGAGCAGAGGGTGTACAAAAAATTATGCACACTGTTTGATCGTTAAAACTCGTGTTCTAATGCATAGTTTTAGTATGCAGCGACTCATCGATCTCACTTCGTTACTGTAGGATCACGGTAGGAATTCTTAGCATGAAGTAGCTTCGTGAATTGGCTGTTTGATAAAGGAATTCAAAAAAAAAACCTCATTGTGCTGTGGGTTTTTCACGCATGCTAGTCATTAATAACGTTTTGAAGGTCTGAGTTTTTTGCTGGTCTAATCATTTGAAGAACATTGAAAAAGCAAGTTACGATGTATTTGAAATAACTTACTGAAAAACATGGGATGTAGGCCCTTTTAAACCCTTCGCGCGCGATGCTCGTTTCGCCGCGTGCGGCGCCGCTGGCAAAGCTAACAAGTCGCATTCACAGTCAACGGGGGAATTCTTAGTTTGAAGCATATAATATACCTGTGTCGAAGCCTACCATCATGTTGGACACGAAAGATGTATAAAAATGATGCTGCGTCCTACTCATAGCCTTGCCAATGGTATTGGAAATGTTGACCAATCAGAGGCGCGCCGTGATGGCGGGCGGTTCAAAAGGGCCGTTTCCCAAAAACATGACTATGATGTGCCTTCATATGTGAAATCAGCGACTTTGATCAGCCTAGTTTATAAGTTCTCGGCTTGTTTGATTCCTTTTTGGAGTAAGTGACCCTCAATGGCTTGAAACCCTTCAAAGTTGCTACCGTAATCCTACAGTAACGAAGAGAGATTGGATATTCACTCCGTACTGTGAAGTTGAAACCAGCCCTACTGAACAACTGTAAGAGTCAAGTAAAAGACCCTGAAACAGAAGAGTTATCAGTTTCCTTGGACTCCTTGTATGCTTTACAGTTACATATGACTCGGTTTCCTTTTCCTGCATTCAAAGAACTTATTTGCGCATGAACAGTTCCTCAAAATTTCGGTCGTCATCATATGTAGCAATTTCGAAAACGACAGAGGAAAAATTTCAATATTTTACAGCTTTTCTTATATTCTAATTGTTACAACAACTTTGTATTTCACAAGAAATAATTCTCTGAGCAACACTCATGTGTTATCGTATTCTCCACCGTCTCTATTTTGCTTGGGGTGGTGATTTTGAATCTTGGCATTCAAAGAAGAGCGTTGCTAGCACCACAGTACCTAGTGTACGGGAAGACCCTATGATTGCGTTGATCCTGCCCTCGAATGTGACCACTAAATGGGGAAAATGGACGTGAAACCCGCGGAAGTGCTGTTAAATGCAGCGTACACGCAAAATCCATAATCCTCAGACAACTATATATTGAGTATGCTCCGAAAAAAGACTTAAAAATTAGAGGACCGAATGGACCAACGGGTTGGTCCACCCGGTCCTCTAATTTTGCTTTCAAAAAGGAGAAAGGGAGAAATAGAATGGACGAAAAGTTTTTTTAATTCCACGTAATTTGCACCCCCATATTCTGAATCAGGAGGAAAGGCCTAAAAAGGATGAAAACATTGATGACGAAAATTTCAGTGGGTGTTGCTTTTGAGCCAGCTTTTGTCAAGCTCCGCCCGCTCGAGTACAGAAAGTCGTGTGCCTTGATAGGGCTCTCAGAAATTTAGTTTTTCTGGGCATTTTGCACAACTTTCACTTCGTATCTGTAATCAGGGCCACAGTAAGGCACCATAATGACAAAAACATGGACGAAGATTTGGATGGATGGAGCTTTCAAAAGCACCGTCCAACTACCCTATTTTCAGGTGTATAAGCCGCGGGGTGGCTTAGTTTACATCGACCAGCCCGAACACATCAAAGGACTTAACACATCATCAACCAAAGGACCCTACACTGCGTATAATCATGCGGCATAAGGAATGCTTCTCGAAACCAATGAAGCGGCTGAGCAGCCGTGGAAAAATTTGAAAAAGTGCGGCTTATACACCTGAAAATAGGGTAAATGGGGGGGGGGGGTTGGGGAACATATCAAGATTCTAATACTGTATGATAGTAGGCCTACTCCATTGGGCAAATGCAGAAGTGATGTTGGAAAAGGTTGCTGTAGCAAAAAAATTGGAAGAAGAAATTTTGTACTGGTGGCTGTGAGGAGGAGTATGTTCGCCCTCCAAGGATTGCCAGTTGCATTCTGACAATTGCAGCCGAGACGCACTTCATGATATGTCTCTGTTTCATGGGACAGGGACTAGCATAGGAATGCTCACCCGCTTGCCAAAACGTGGTTTCAGGAAGGTGGTTTCCGGGGTTTTTTCAAACACTTATTTTTATACTCCGACTCATGCCCGATATTTGGGTCATGGAATGGCAAGAATGCTAATATGAAACCGAAAATCTGGTCGAAAAAAAGGACTAGACAATTAGGACTATGCACCAAACATGTAGCATAAGCTCGTTCTCCCTATAACAAAGAAGAGGGGGTTGTCAGCGTCAAAGTGTACTTGCAGCAATTGCAAAATTTGTGACACCTTTGGGCTATGTATGTGAACTTGCACCAAAGTTTTCTCGAAAAGATAATTCGACGTTGAGGCGAAAGCTTATACAATGAACCGGGAAGTCCAAATTCCTATTGTGAAAAATTTGCTTCATTTGCCTATCTACGCCTCTAACAATGAGTTGATTATTTTGCAATGACTGGATAGATCGCAACAAAGCACAACTCTCAAAAAGTTCGTGTCGTTATCTTTATGGATTCCTAGATCAAAATATTAAATTAACGGTAATTAGTCCGGTTGCTTTTTTGCAGCTGTGTGATCCTGCAATGTCGTTTATGAAATGAATTATTTATTTCAGTTTAGAGTATAATGTTTAGGACCGTCATTTCTGATGCAGATGCTTCAAGTGCAAACCAGAAACTCATACGATGCTGTCATGGGGACCCACAAATCGACAAAGGTTGCGCCGAGAAGTACTGTCGAATTCCGGCTATAAATCCTCAGAAGGTACATAATTTTATATACTAGGAGAGTGTTGAGAACGTGGCAAAATTTCTTGGATTGTCTCGCAAACTGTTTCCCACTTGCATGCCAGCAGTAGTTTCTGAATATTGAAGAGAAGGGAGTGTTTCGATGACAGTATCGAATTCAGTGATAAGCTATAGGTGCCGGCCCAAAAAGCTTTTCGGGAGAGGGGGGGGGGGGAGAGGAAGGGGATGACGGGAGATAATCTCCCAGTTGAGGGGGTGTGGATTAATCACACCGTCCGGAATATTACGACTAGGATTGAAAAAAAGAGGCATGACTGGCGCCATGTCTTGATGATTTTTCTCTTATAATGGTAACTCAAATTTTTGAGAAATTTGAAAAATTATTGTCCACTAGCTGGCTTACCCGGCTCCGCCGTATCCGGACCAAACTTGGCACACATACACTTCGGGCCCCGGCGGGTGTCACAGTCCACTTTTCGTTATCGATCGATGTCGATTTTACCGATTTTTATCCATTTTTTTGCAGAGTTCACCTACAGGGCTAGGAGTTGGCACAGGGGGGAAGTGAGCATGGGGATTCCGAATACAATATTAGTTTTCAGAATTATCGATTACTTTTATTGATTTTATCGATTTTTTGTAAATTTTGACATGCGAGGCTGGGATTTTGCACAGGGGGGTAATCGAGCATGCTGATTACGAAAACAATATTAGTTTTCAGGATCGTCCATTACTTTTATCGATTTTATCGATTTTTTTTGTAAAGTTTGACCTGCGGGGCTGGGAGTTTGCACAGGGGGTAATCGAGCATGCAGATTACGAATACAATATTAGTTTTCAAGATCGTCCATTACTTTTATCGATTTTATCGATTTTTTGAAAATTTGAGCTAGGGGGCTGGAATTTGGCACAGGGGTGTAATCGAGCATGCTGATCACCCCCCTTGGGGATGATCAGCATGCTCGATTACCCCCCTGTGCCAACTCCCAGCCCCCTAGCTCAAACTTTGCAAAAAAATCGATAAAATCGATAAAAGTAATCGATAATCCCGAAAACCAATATTGTATTCGGAATCCCCATGCTCGATTACCCCCTGTGCGAACTTCCAGCCCCGTAGCTCAAACTTTGCAAAAAAATCGATAAAATCGATAAAAGTAATCGATAATCCCGAAAACCAATATTGTATTCGGAATCCCCATGCTCGATTACCCCCCTGTGCCAACTCCCAGCCCCGTAGCTCAAACTTTGCAAAAAAACCGATAAAATCGATAAAAGTAATCGATAATCCCGAAAACCAATATTGTATTCGGAATCCCCATGCTCGATTACCCCCTCGATTATTAGTGCGAACTTCCAGCCCCGTAGCTCAAACTTTGCAAAAAAATCGATAAAATCGATAAAAGTAATCGATAATCCCGAAAACCAATATTGTATTCGGAATCCCCATGCTCGATTACCCCCCTGTGCCAACTCCCAGCCCCGTAGCTCAAACTTTGCAAAAAAATCGATAAAATCGATAAAAGTAATCGATAATCCTGAAAACCAATATTGTATTCGGAATCCCCATGCTCGATTACCCCCCTGTGCCAACTCCCAGCCCCGTAGGTGAACTCAGCAAAAAAATCGATAAAAATCGATAAAATCGATATCGATCGATGACGAAAAGTAGCCTATGACACCCGCCGGGGCCCGTAGTGTATGTGTGCCAAGTTTGGTCCGGATCGGTTCAGAAATGGAATTTTCTATTCGGAACATACGTACATACATACATACAGACATACATACAGACAGACATACAAACAGACATTCAGCTTTATATATAAGATTCAAGACCAAAAAGACCCTTGCACAGTTTCACAAATTACATAAGCTAGTTTCAAATATTTGCGACCCGCTCTCGGTTGGAAAAGCGCCTACCGTCTCTGTCCTCTGATAGCTATGTTCGTGTACTCAAGATTGCTAGTAAATGGGTTTGTCAGTATCTAAGTTCCAACGAAAAAGCGAATGATACAAAGAGTTCTAGGAAACGAATTTTGGCAGCATAAAATATTGCTTAAAAATGAAAATCTTGTAATTTTTAATATCAAAGATTATGCATCCCTGCGTTTCGTTCAAGTGAAAACTAGCTAGCAAAAAATCATATCGGGCGCGAACATGTATAAACAACCAAAACAGACCAAATAAGGGAGAATGAGGTGTGTAGGTTTTTTAACAATCCAGCTAGGTATTCTCAGACTACTTTTCCTTGCGTTGCAAAAGCAATGCAAGTTTTGCAAGTGCATTCTCAGGGCAAGTTGTGTGAGACCTTCATGAACAAACTTTGATTCTTGCTTTCCACAACAAGTTTCAAAACAAAAACACATTATCGGACACCAAACGACGATATACACTAAACACGATATACGCTATATCAATGATAAGGGTGGATAAAAACTGCACAAATCCTTTTGACAGTTTTCGATACTTAAAACTCAATACCAAAACCTATAATTCGTAGTTTATACCCGGATACAGCTTTAGAAAAGCGTAAACATAGAAAATAACAAAGTATTATCATGTCTACAGTATCACCATGGACTGCGGGCATAATGTGTACTAAAAGATTACTAAAAGATTGGTCCCGTCAAGCTAAAGCCAAATCTTCTCGCAAATTCCAAATAAAATCATTTTAAAAGAAGTTATAACTAAATCCCGCAAATTCCTCAAATCCTAAAACCGGCGAATCTTGTGAAACCGCGAATCTCGTGAATCTCGTGAATCCCGACAATCCCGCGAATTTCGCAAATCCCGCAATTTTTGCCGGATTCCACCGTTACAACTATAGTTTTCAAATGGCTAGTAGGTCAGTGCAGCTTGTCTGATGTTTTTTTGAAGAATCGCGTAGCACTAAGATTGAGTTCTGAATTTATGACAGCCAAAGACATCGCGCCTCTTGACCGTCTCCCTCCCCAGAAAGTTTAACTTGAAAGCAGTGTTCAAACAAATTCAGGTGCTTGGACTCCTTATATGCATGTGCTGATTAATAGGCCCGAAAAGGCCATTGCCAAAGCAGCACCCCATTTAAGTCGTGGCCCAGACCGTAATCTCTTCGGGCGGATTCAGCGTCCTTACATACAACTGTGTTTAGGCAAATGGCATGCAGAGACATGACGCCACTGTGGACGTTGTCAGCGTTTCTCAGAGTGAACGCTCCTTCGTTCCTCTAGCTGTCTGCTGTCTCTCCTAATCACGAACTATCCTGACAGGCGCAACGGCGTCCAATTGCGCGCGTTGAATGGCCTAGTTCACAGTTTAACTGGCTGAATAATGTTAGCGACACTTTCCTAGACGCAACCATTCCAAGTTTCTGCAAAAAAGTTTTTTTACTTGTTTTCAGGTGGTGCCCTTCATAGCAGAATGTGCCCCTAAAGGGAATACCGTCGCACGGGTGTGGGACTGCCTCTCATCTCGTCACGAACACACTAACTGCTGTCGGAAACAGGTGCAGCTTCAACTCTTGAGTTAAATTAGTTTATAAACTGTCTTTTAGGGCGTGATACCACTCTGTATGCCATACTGTAAGGCAGACGGACCAGTGCCAACGAATATGCTGACATACGGTATCTGCATTGGCGAGTTCGAGAAATATCGCGTTTGCTTTCGTACTTATCTCAAACATCACCGTTCTATCAGAGGAGATGAGTAGATCACTTTTTAGCATCTTTTCTTTTGTTCTTGTAGGCATATTTTCCATGTATTCTGTGCAATGGTAGGTATTCTGTTATTCACCTTTGTAATCAAGTATCAATAAATTCTTTTTCCCTCGTACTAAGCTTAGACAGGGCGCACACAAAAGCAAGTTTCTTTGATTCTCGTTCTCCGTTCAACAACGAAGCACTCAGGAGAACATTAGGGTTTGTGTTGATAAAAACCAAAAGAACAGGATCTCTGCACTTTGACACACTTAATAACTTCTTTCGAGAAATGTGGACGCGTTTGGGACAAGCCCAGAGCCTTGTGCGTCTGGCAATGCAATTTTTTCGGCCTCGTCTGTCTGCCAAGGGTCATCAGAAATCATACTTTTGCGTCCCTGTGTAATATTTAAATCAAACTTTTGAAATTTCAGTCACTTATAAAAGTAACTATGAAAACTCTTAAGCCACTGGTTAGGCAATTTTAAATGTCGAAAACCGTCGAGCCATCTTTTGACTGAGAAGTAGATGATGAACAAGCTAGCAACCAAGAAGTCGACAAAAATATCAGCGAACTAGCTGGCAAAACCGGATCCGCCCGGCCGTGTCAATAATTTTCGTAAAGAATGCTCACTTATCCCTCAGGGTCAACTCACATCCCCGTAGCTCAAATTTTGCAAAAAATCGATAAAATGGTTATCTTGTGTCCGGATAGGTTCAGGAATGGAAATTTCTATTCGGAACATACGTTGACCCAGACATACAAAAATACAGACAGACAAACAGACATCCACCTTTATATTAGGTCGCTCCGAAAGTTCTTTCCTTTTTTTCAACATGTCATAAAAACACGTGGAACCAAGAAAGGGAAAAGCTTCAGGCACTGTCCGACGCAGCTTTTCTTCCTCTTTTCAACTGTTATATTCCTATGCCGCTCGCTTTTGGGTCAGTGAGATAATGGCCGAAATTACGAACCCATGGTTTTTACCATGTCCAACTTTGGCAATTTTTCACTATCTTCTTTCTTGACTTTTGGAAAAGCTTTGATAACAGTCGGATAGAGTAAACAAAGTGCAATTTTATGCAATTTTCCGGCATCTATAGCTAGCCTCAAAACATTTTTAGAATTATTTTTCTGATGCAATCAAATTCCACTTTTGGGAATGCCAAAAGCCATAGAACATAAAACGGCGCACAACTAAGGTGTCATTCGATGCAGCCTTTTCTCCTCTTTCTGATGAGTGCTTTTTCTTCATAGTTTGTGGGGTCTTTGGCGATAAAATTTCCATAAATCTTGATTTTGAACCCGCCTCATGATGTACCCTTGAAATGCTAAATCTTATATTTCGAAGCGGCAAACACTCAGTTACTTTGTAAAAATAGTGCACAATCATAAACGATCTTTAAAAGTTTCGAAAACCGAAGATTAGTTGATGTTCAGAACGTTTGAGTGTTTTGTGACTTCGGAAAAGTGAAGACTTCTGAAAAAGCTATCTAAAAAAAATAATGAGAAGCCAGCTGAAATTGCCAAAAAATTGCATTGCATTGCCTTTGTTTACTCTATCCGACTGCTATCAAAGCTTTTCCAAAAGTCAAAGAAGAAGATAGTGATTGCCAAGTTGAACATGTTAAAAACCATAGGTCCGAAATTTCGGCCATTATCTCACCGACCACAAGAGCGAGCGGCACAGGAATACGACTGTTGAAAAGAGGAAGAAAAGTTGCGTCGGACAGTGCCTGATGCGTTTCTTTATCTTTGTTCCACGTATTTTTATGATATGTTGAAAAAAACGGAAAGAACTTTAGGAACGACCTGATATATTAGGTCGGTGCAAAAGTTTTGTCAGTTTTTTCAATCCATCGGCAAACACGTTAGAATGTAGATAGGCTAACACTTCAAAATGTATCCGATGCAGAATTTCTTCCTCTTTCCAGCTGCTAAACTATCATTGTGTTTCCGTTTCGAGAGTGACGAGATACTTGCTGGAAATTACAACCACTCGTTTTTAACATCTCAGACTTTCGCTAATTTTCAGAATTTTTGTGTGAGACTTTGTGAGAAGCTACAGTAACCAGCAGATAGAGCAAACATTTTGCCAACAGAAGCAATTTTTTCCTTTTTCTCAGCTGCTTTTTCAAACTTTTGTTAAATAATTTTCTAAAAGTCTTGTGTTATGGAAAAAAACGCATAACCTGTTATTGCACCAAACACTGCAAAACTTGCAGAATGCTGAGGTTTCAACACTCGATTATTACTACCGCTACCGATACACAGTAAATGAGCGATTTTCGCTTCAAATCATGATGATTTTGAAACATAGGTTACCTCAGTGCGCACCCTTGAAATTAAGAAATACTGCGATTTTCCCCCACCAATTTCGCCTTTCCCGGCAAAAAAGATAAGTATTAGGAGGAGGAGGACAAGTTACATCGAATGGTAACTGAAGTGTTCAACATTTTATGTTTTACGAAGTTAAAATAGGCTGAATGTAAAATTGGGTCACTTCAAAAAATAAATCGTAGAAATTCTGAAAGACAAGCCATAGAGCTACAAAAAATTGCTTCTGTTGGCAAAAGGTTTGCACTATCTGTTGGTTATTAGGGCTCCTCCGAAAGTCTCATATAAAAATTTTGAAAAACGAAAGTTGGACATGGTAAAAACGAGTGATTGTAATTTCCAGCGAGTATCTCGTCACTCTCGCAACGAAACACAACGAAAGTTTAGCAGCTGGAAAGAGGAAGAAATCCTGCATTGGATACATTTTGAAGCGTTTGTTTATCTTCACTCTAGCGTGTTTGCCGATGGATTGAAAAAACTGACAAAACTTTTGCACCGACCTATATATATACAGTGACCGCCAAAAAGTTGCGGACAAGCCCCTCTCTCTTTTTCATCGCTCTTTTTCAGAGGGAAAACAAGGATGAAAAAATATAGTAATTACACGAGATGATGGAGCTCTTCAAGCTCTACAATATGCACTTTGAGCTTTTTGAGAAGCTTGTATTCTAAAAATTCTAAGAATCTTTTTATAAAAAAAAGTCCGAAAATGGTCCCGTCACAATGTCGCGGACAATAATTCTTCGAACGCAAACATTTTCTTTTGAGTCGTATTTTGAGGCGGAAACACAGGTTATCGGACGGGTAAGCATACTACTATACAGAGCTCGTCAAGAACTACACACTGGTTATGGTTGCTTCCCCAAAAAACGCAAGCTTGAGTTTTATTTTACTTTTTTCAAAAAACAACATTTAATTCCCTTTATCAAGCCAGATTTCTTCACACGGAAACCTGTTCAAGACATCCCAACAAAGCCGTCTGGGTAAAATAGATGCTCTTTGCCATCCTCTATGCATCGGACATGTGCTGATGAGTTTCTTTGCTGAAAATGGCCCTTGGCAGTGCTTGCACATGACCCCACCTGCACCTCACCACTGACTTGTACCGCTTTGAAGGCTTGTAACTCGGCCTGCAGTCAATATTTGAGCTTGCAGTTAGGCTCATTCGAAAGAGCGAGACTTCCTATACACGAAGGTATGCAAATGAGTTGAGTTTGAGAAATTTCAGAGATTTGGCGGATGGGGTGAAAAAGTGCAGCCTTAGAGGTGACTGCAGTGAAAGCTCTTATGAACACCAGAACAGTCTTAAAGCTTCGAAATGGATCTATTACAAGAAAACTGACGGTTTTGAACTTCCAGAATGAAATTGGTAGCGAAAGGAGCTCTATTCAACTTTAGCTGGATATCCTCACTCTACCACTGAGGCCGCGTTTCTCCCACCCCATCCGCCAAATCTCTGAAATTTCTCAAACTCAACTCATTTGCATACCTTCGTGTATAGGAAGTCTCGCTCTTTCGAATGAGCCTAACTGCAAGCTCAAATATTGACTGCAGGCCGAGTTACAAGCCTGCAAAGCGGTACATGTCAGTGGTGAGGTGAGGGTGGGGTCATGTGCAAGCACTGCCAAGGGCCATTTTGAGCAAAGAAACTCATCAGCACATGTCCGATGCATAGAGTATGGCAAAGAGCATCTATTTTACCCAGACGGCTTTGTTGGGATTTCTTCAACAGGTTTCTGTGTGAAGAAATTTGGCTTGATAAAGGAAATTAGATGTTGTTTTTTGAAAAAAGTAAAATAAAACTCAAGCTTGCGTTTTTTGGGGAAGCAACCATAACCAGTGTGAGTACTCTGCGTTGATACCACTGCTAGTATGCTTACCCGTCCGGATAACTTGTGTTTCCGCTCTAAAATAAGACTCAAAAGAAAATTTTTGCGTTCGAAGAATTATTGTCCGCGACATTGTGACGCGGCCATTTTCGGACTTTTTTAGAAAAAGATTCTTAAAATTTTTAGAATACATGTTTCTCAAAAAGCTTAAATTGTATATTGTAGAGCTTGAAGAGCTCTATCACCTCATGCAATTCTTACATTATTTCATCCTTGTTTTCCCTCTGAAAAAAAGCGATGAAAAAGGGAGAGGGGCTTGTCCGCAACTTTTTGGCGGTCACTATATATATATATATATATATATATATATATATATATATATATATGTAAGGCATTTGAAAAATCATGATGACGCGACCGCACGCGACACACACGCCACTTCCGGAAATTGTATTTTCTTGGTTTTTATCTCTATCGAATGGTATTTTGCTTACGTATGATTATAATTAGACACTGGGAGTGTCTGAACTGAACGTTGAGGTGATGCCTTCTTGTATGAGCGTTTTATGCTCCTATGGGCGCAAAGTCCGCAGTAAAATCCGTCGTCACGATTTTATAAATGAACTATAAGATTATCAGCAAGCGAGAGGTACTTTTTCAAAACACATACTCCCCACTTATTTATAGGCTTTCGATTCCCTCCATGTTTAGTTCTGCAGCTGCTCTACTTACGTATTCCGGTTTTGTTTTTCCTGGAAGGAATGTTGTGTTTTTAACAAGGTGCCATTCTATTCTGACCTCTCTCATCTCTGGCAAGCATGAGAAACCTCGCTCATTTGCGTGTCTATATTCAATATGTCATCGCGAATTTCTTTAAATATCTTTCTTCCCTCTCCAGTTAGATCTCTGATGATTCGAGATGATACAAAACTGCGAATCGCTCTAGCAAGGGAAGTGTCAGAAGTCGCAGCGGCCTTTTGATATGAAAGTGGTACCATCTAAAAGTGCTGATTCCAAAACAATCTTCCTAGCTGCAGAACGAGTTTGGAACCGAAGCTATGGGCAATTTGCACAAAATTTACATCGTTTAAAATATTCCATAATCATATAGATCGTTCGAATGCTTATTACAGAACTACAGCATAACATTGAAGAAGGATTAGATTTACAAAGCACTGGGAAACTGTCCTCTAGGTTCAAGCTCAAAATACATGAATTCTGAAAATTTTGGCTACTTTTAGCCTTGTGAATTTCCCGCAAATCAAATTCAATAACTCCCGACCCAGATTCGTTCTGCAGCTAAAAAAGGCTGTTTTGAAACGAACCTTTCGAGCTGCTTCAGACTATACCTATTTCATTTTGCAATGCCAAATACGGAAGCTGGAGTTTTACCTGACTTCTGTAAGAGGCTTCAAGCTATCACATGGCAGCTCGTTCGACTCATCCGTGACCAAGAAACAGCACAACTCGTACGATTCGCAGGCGACCAATCGGCGTCTTTGGGCAACTAATTGATCCGTTTGAAATAGAGTACGATATGGGCGATATGAGCGCCCAGATCTACTTAGACGAGACTTTTGGATGCACAACCTTCGTAGGCATTCAAAATGACCTGACCATCTCAATGCCACTATAATCTTAACGGTAGAGCGCCGAACCTGCAATTTTGCATCCTGTTATGCCGACCGACTTGTGTAAACTGCGTGACCGTCAATCATTGTATTCTGACTACTCCATAAATGGTCTGGATGCGTTGAAAAACAGCGAATTTCACATGTTTTCGTGCCTAATGAAAAAATATTCCTAGCTCTCAAAAACGCTGCAAAACGCTGCTTGGACTACGAAAACGTCGAACAGCATGCATTTACCGCATAAGTTCGCCTTGAGTAGTGCACGTTTAAAAATTGAAAAAAAATTGAAGCTTTCACGCTGCTGATCTCTCTCTACTTCTATCTGTGTGCCTTTTTTTATGGCATCATAAACTATTTGGATGCGTGCTTCCACCTTGACAAAAGGTGTTTTAGTGTTTATTTCTCTAATTCGATTAGTTCAAAGAAATTTCTTAGGTCACGAATGGCAAATAAACAGCACTAAACTTTGCGATTTGACCATTTTCTGCTCCGCATTAGAGGAAAATCTTTTTAATCAAAATTCTCATTGCTTTCCAGCTCCTTCTCACAAGTTTGTCATTAGCAGTCTTGAAGTAAGCTCGCCACAAACTGGGGTGTGATCACAATAACAGCAGATATAATGACTTATGCATTACAATAACTGTACTGATGTTTAGCCGATTGTCCTATATAAGCTCGAAGCCAATGCTTCCTTAACAGCGCTTGTTCGGGAACAGGTCTTCGATATCTCGTCTCTGCGATGTCTCTCGCCTTTGTCACGATCGGTTGCTTACGCTTGATAAAGTGACACCTACTGCGGCTTTGGCTAGCTGGATACTCTGCTTGCTAATTTTTGCCATGTCCTCCTTTCCCCTATCAGGGCTTTTATTCCATGCTTAATTCTCCGAACAAAAAACTCGTTTCAGCTTTACACTGAGAGCAGAACGAGTTACAGCTATAAAGGCCGTAACAAGGTTCCATGACTCGTATGCGCTCCCTCACTACTCGTTCTTTTGGCATTTTTCTTCGCTGTTTTGCAATCGGGGATAGGAAACGATTCTGAGACATAGACCTTCGACTTAAGTCGCGCTTTAGAGGGGATTTGCTTGCGCAGCTGGCTGCTTCATTTCGCAAACTACCGCGGTATAGAGCCATTTGGAACTGGTCAGACTAACCCGTCCAGAGCCGAGTCATTCCCCCACCGTCACCACCTAACTGTGACGAGATGTATGTCATGTGTGTCCGGACACACTCTCTGATACTGGCCTCGTGCAACAGGTTGCCGAGGTGTGAATCCCACTTCGAGTTCCCATTTTGTGATTCCATAAACTGCGCAGATCATCTCGCTAACCGCGCTTCTTCGCCTTCACTTGTTTTCACTGTTCTTTGTCGGTGTCCGCTATGCGGTTGCGGTTTTCTCTGGACTTATCGTTAATTTCGATACGCACACTTTCTCTCAACTTTCCGTTGCTCATCTTTTTATGCAGATGTTGCTACTGCTGCTATTTGTGCCATCGACAATTGCGCAGTGGGACTGGAATCCATTCGCAGAACTTCAGCAACCAGTAGCTTTACAACCTTTTCGACGACCCGCGGCCGCTGCTGCAGGCAAACCACAGCACCAGGCGCTCAGCAAATCTCAAGCCATGTAAGATTTCTTTTCATATTTCTGTTGTGATGGTTAAAATAAAAACTACCGTGCATTCTCATCATTATCTCATGGTCAAACCTGTCGTTAAAGCAGAGTATGAATTTTTCTTAACAAATCGCATTGAAACGAGTTCATAAATTTTGTGCTTTTGTTCTCAGTCCCTATTATAGTGCAGCTTCGGCTTTGTGGTTTGGCAGCGAAAGTTAGCAACGTTCGTTGAAATCCTCACTGTAGTAGATTGGTCATTAAGTCTTGCACCAAAAAAGAGAAAAGTCAGTATGCGCAGCACTCATGGGCACGGCAAATTAGATTCACGGGTTGTATGACAAGCGAGCAGCTTAGGGCCTTCAATACGTTCCGATCATTACTGCTGCTTTGATCCACAATCTTAGTGGGCCACGTTTTGAAAACAAATTTTTTTTTTCACTCTACCACACTGTAGTCAGATTTGCTAAGATTTTCTCCATTCTCAGATTGGTCCAGAAACGTCTAGTGGTCTATTATCTTCTTTCTGCAAATCCTCTGTAGGTCATTCCGAAATTTATTTCGCTTTTTCAACCCAAATAAAAGCACGTGGGATCAACATAGGTAAACGTTTAAGGCCCCGGTCAGACTTCACGCGACTTAATCGTCGCGATCTAATCGCCAAGATTTCCATTCATTTTCATTTCACATTCAAAAATTTCGGTCTGGAAAAGTATCACAACCGAATGCAAGTTGATCGGCATGGAATGATGTTGTAACAGTTGTTTCGTCGCAATTCAGTCGCGACGATCAAATCGCGTGAAGTCTGCCCGGGGCCTAATGCGACATTCGATGCAAATTTCTTACTCTTTTCCGCAGTGCTTCTAAAATAGCTCCTCTAAACCTATGGTCGTTACCATGTCAGACTCATCCGATTTTTTTTTCAAATTTTCTATTTAGGTTTTTGGAATTGCTTTGAAGCAGATAGCAAAAACAAAGTGCAACGCTACGAATTGAATTTCAGAATTTTAACGCTATTCGTGAGGCATAATTTCAAGCCCCCACTGTGTTACGGGGATATTAGATATTCCGAGTCCGTGTTCCTCTTTCGCTTTGTAGAATTCATTTTGAATCATGATTCGTTTTGGAAGTTCTGAAATCAAAAGATTCAGTTTGTTTTATTAGGTTGTTAAATGTGAAAAGAAATGTGAGAAGAAGTCAAAAGAAGGTCTCCTATAGTGTGGACCCCGGCCAGGTTCCCATATGTACCTCCGCAGCGCATACGCAACGCGCGCACTGTTGACGCTTCTTATTCCATATGGACGAAAAGTCATCTCTAACTTAAGATAGGAGTGAGACAAGAAGTGGAACCCTCTATGCTTAAGCAGAAGAAAAAACTTTCCAACCTCCACTAACACTTGGTTCTTTGTCATTCTCATGCATACTAGTATAAAACTACCACTGATGGGTGAAAATCGAGAAATAGCGGAAAGAGGATTACTTTGGGAACGTTACTCTTCTGCAAACATTGAAAAACTAGAAGCATAAGGTGGAGAGCGTAATTTAACAAGCTGAAGCTTCAGTGCCGCATTGAAAAGCAACTAAAAGATTTAGACAAAACAAACTCAGTCGGATACATACGTTTCTATACAAAACAAATTCAATCGAATAAATACGTTTGGTCCGTGATAGAAACCCTGAAGAAATCTCTTCAAACTATACTTAATCCTCGAGGAAAGAAAGGAGAGCTTTTGAGACAGAAGCTCTCAAGACTTTTGAGGCTCGTAAAAACTTGTCATCATCAGCTGGTGTGGTTCGTTCGACCCTGAAAGAAAGAGATTATAGAAAAAAACAAACTCAATAGAGAGAGGAACGCATAGAAACCAATAGGTCCTGGGACGAAAAGAGCACTGAAGGCATGCGCTGCGTTCGCGGCGCGGAGGTACATATGGGAAGCTGGCCGGGGTCCACACTATAGCAGTAGAAGCTTTCATGCATACAGGCCTTGGAAGGAGATATTGAAGCTCAAAGTTCACTTCTTCTTGTAGATATGGTGTTCCTGGCAGGAGAAACGCAAATCAAAAACTGCGAACATGCTGCAGAGGGCTGAAGGATGCCGATATCGAATGCCGGCGGCGCTTCTGCGACTTCAACGCTTTAAAACCTGAAATGGTATAGTGATTTCCAATTTAATTGCTCAACAAACTCCATTGGAAACGAGTCACAGTTTACACCATGTATGATACATTAGTCAAAAATCAAGCTCATTCTGAGCTATTAGGTTGGAAAGGAAAGAATGTCGCTTTTTTTCTCGTCATGGCATCGAAAAAGGTAAACCACCAATGTGTATGGGACACCTTGCGATAGAGCAAAGCTAGTTTTATAAATTGGCATTACCGCTTTTGCACCAAGTTTAGTCGAAGGAGTAGAAGGAATCTAAATAGTTTGAAATGATCAAACCGAAAAGATCGTATCTCTGCCTAAAAAATTCCTACCTCCAACTTGCTCAAGAAATACATGGTACCTCAAAATTCTTTAAGCCTGAGCTTCTAACATAGTAATTTTGCTAGTACTCCTCGCTTTTCTGTAAAAGTGTGCATACGAGTTTTTTGCTCTGTTGTTGGGAGTTCTACAAAAATCACACCGTTTGAATTCTAGAATACATTCTCAAGATATTCTGCAGCGCACTACAGTTCTGAGGTTGAGTCAATGGAAACGTGCCCACTAAACAAACCTGTACAGCTCATTTTTCTTCCAAACTCTTGCAGAAGCTTGAACTGCAAATTGTGGAGCTAATTTTACTCTACATTTACAGTGTAAAAATTACTACCACTCTTTGTTCATTACTGTACGATTAGAATACAAATACTTAAAGCAGTGCCGTGCCAATGAGAATAAAAAGTTCTCGAAAACAAAAACCCGAAGGAGCTGAAAACTTCAATAACATCCGGGTGCACCAGAATGGCAGTCTTCTTGATGTACGCGAACTTGATAACTACATTTTGACACTTGCTAAATCTCACAAATAGTTCTCCAATTAGCATGCTTTCAATCGCCAGGTAAGCATAGGTATGGTTAGCAAGGCTTGCTCTAATCTGCGGTAAATTCTGGACATTCTGAAGGGTTTGCTTAAGAACGTGTGAGACCTTTACGTAAACTACCTTTCTGCAATGGTACGTACGTTCCGCGAGCGTCTGAAGGCCCGTGTGAAGGCTAAAGGAGGGATTTCAAAATTCGAGTGTACGTCGTTGTCTTGTAAGTTTTTCACAGACTACATGCTTGATTCCATATGTCCAAGTTGCTTCGTACAATTTCACCTGAAGAAATACTAGGCTTAAAGACTTCTGGGACACCCTATACATCCCACATCAAACATTCATATGCGCAGTTTCTGTAATTTTTCCTTGTTTAGACATCGAGAAATTGAAAACTTTCAAGATTCTGCCAAAGTGATGGTGGGCAGTTCTCGCATAAAGCCTGGGATGTTGATAGATTTTGAGCCCTCTATAAGGAGTTAGATCTCGAAAAACTTCGAATTTAGCTTTTTTGCTTCTGTTCTTTCAATTAAATTCGATATTTCTCGAGATCAACTCCTGCAGAAGGGTGGGAATTTACGCTTGTACCTCCCAAGCTAAGAGTATATAGGTAATACTTATGCGGGAACTGCCACCATCACTTTGGCAGATCATAAAGATTTTCAATTTTTCGATGTCTTCGAGGAAAAATTACAGCAATTGCACATCTGAATATTTAATGAGGGATGTTTTTGTTATCCCGGTCATTTCAAACTTTTTAGATTCCCTCTTCGAACTCTACCGCATCAAACTTGTTGCGGAAGCAGAAATGCTATTTTGTAGAGCTTGCTTTGCTCTATCGAATGGTATCCCATACACGTTTTTGGGGTTTGCTTTGTTGTGATGCCATAACAAGGAAATAAAAAACGACATTCTTTTCTTCCCAACTTTATAATTACAGTCATTGTTCATGCACAACACACAGTACACATATTCCTTCCATATGACACTTTCCTGTCCCTGCCCCACTTTCATGCAGTTCTTTGTTCCTACAGTGTCGTAATCAGCATGCTCCCTTATACCCTGCAACAGCCGAGTCAAGGGGGCGGGAGCCCCTCGATGATGGGTCACAAAATCTTTGAAATTGGCCTACATGAGCTAGAATATGCAAATGACTTGTTTTTACTTGTAAGTTATCAGGATGTTTTTTGGGAGTTTCTAAAAAATTTTGAGAAATTCTGGTTAGCCTCGTCACCCCCCCCCCCCTTTTCTTCTAAATATGGAAGTACGGGAGCGCAAAAATTTTTTCAAAAGGAGTGGCTAGTGGCAAACCAGTCCACTTCAAAAAAATCGTCTCGCGCCCTTCCGCCGAAAAGAATTTTTTTTATCGTTATCGCACTGTATAAGAGCTCCCAGCTCGCAGTACTGACAATCGAGAGTTGGATTGCGGAGGAAATTTCATGGTTACTGTTATTTTCGCATCAATATGCGCATTTATTTCACCATATGTTCCAATGTCCCAGCACAAGCTTTGCAATCTCTTTGTATCAACAATTTGGCATCGATCTATGACCTTATGCTAGACAAATTCCTCCAGCTTAGCTTTCTATCCCGCTTGGAAATCTGGTCTAGATCGGCTCGAAATTCAGACTCTCTAATCGCAACATACTACGTACATCATGTTGCACTAGTCCCTTTGAGTGGTACCAGTAATGCCTCCATTCGTCGCTGTCTAGCGCGATTGTTGACCAGTGCTTATTTCACATTACGTGTTCAGCCCATCTCATCTTGCTCTGCTTGGCATATGCGGCAGCTTGCCTAATCTTCGATCGTTGACGTAAAGACTCCGTATTCCTTCCCTCACTTGCATGAGTCTCCACCTAACATCACTCTATCAACAGGACGTTCGATGACGCTAGCCACTTGTTCATCCTACTTCCTCATTGTCCATCTTTCTGAAGCGTATGTCACAGCAGGAAGAACCGTCGAGTTGAAGAGGTGGGCGTTGAATCGGATGTTCTTGGTCTCCTTCCAACGCCCCAAATTGTCTTGTATGCTCCGTCATGAGCATTCGATGACGTTAGTTCCGTTGAGCATAAAATAAGCATCAGACACTCTTTCGTTTCTCACGAACTGGACTTCGTCAGGTTCAGCTGTAGACTGATCTTTCCACACACCTCGTCAAACTGGGCCAGTGTTTGTTCCACTTGCTTGATGCTCGGTGTTATTAGTGCGATGTCATCAGCAAAGCGAAGGTGATGTAGTTACCGACCATCGACTTTCACTCTCATGTCGTCCCATTTCAATTTAGCATGACGTTCTTTATAGCGACAGTGAATAGTTACAGCGATACAGTGTCGCCTTGTCGTACGTACGCCTCTCTCCAGGTCGATGATGATGTCCTTGTAGAAGGTGTGATGCTGATGGTGAAGTCGTTATACAACTCACGAATTATCTTGATGTACTGAGACCTTGATTGGTCAAGGCACGATGACGGCTTCAGTCTCAGCCGAGTCAAAGGCCTTCTCCAATTCGATGATTTGAGGCAGAACAGCATCTTGTACTCTCGTGCCACTTCAATGAGCCGACACCGTATGTATGTGATCTATCGTGCTGAATCCTCTTCGAAACTCAGCTTTTCGCACGATTGTCCTTCGTCTAACCTTCTTCCAATCCTCGAGAACAACTCGCGTAGAGTTTGTAGACTCGACAATAGGCTGATAGGGCGATGACCGATCGGAGATCTTGCTTCTTGTACAGCTACAGGTCTCTTAGTCTTTCATTATCTTGGAACCTTGCGTTCCGTCCGGTACCGCGTGAAGGACTTTCCAAGTTCTTGATGAGCACCGGCAAAAGACTCTTCAAGATGTTCTGGATTGATTCTGTCGGGAGTGAATACTGTAGATTCGTCATCGACATGATAGTATGACGAATCTCAGAAGGAAGAAGAGACGGTGCAACATACTCGTCCTCTCTAGCATAAGGTGACATGGAAGCAGATGGGCGTGGCTTTCAAAGAGGTCTGAGTTAGTTGCCTGGGCTCGTTAGTGTCTACGTTGGTGCATCAGGTCCAAATTCTCCGGAGCCACCTTTTCGTACCTCTTAGGCCCGTATGCATGTACATTCCCGCTGAGGAGGAGAGAGGATCTGAGAGAGGATGCGTCATATCTCGCTACTCTACGTATCTTTCTTCTTCCTTCTCTATCTTGCTTATAAAGGTTCTCATACCCTTATACCTACATAATGGATGCCAGGTTACTGCCATACAAGATTGGTTTTTTGCCGTTTTATGTGATCTGGGGATCCCCTGGGAATCCATAAAACATTTTATTTTCAAAGACATCTATCTTCCAGAGAAGTCAATGAAAATTGAAAAATTGTACTGAGGATATACTACGGCACTGCTAAACATGTTTTTGTTTGAAATATTAGGGTGAACGGTAAAAAATGGGACACTTACGAAATGAATGGAGATTTCTCAAGAAAGAGAAGTGATTAGAAATTTCGATTTTGATAGTTATTAGAACATGTTATTGTCTTTTAGATAATATCTATATAAGGTCATTTACATAATTAATAAATTTTATACTGGCTGAAATGCAAAGTTAATCACTTCGGCAAATTATGAACTTTGAGCAGTATCTGCGCAGTGAAACATGTGAAACCACCCAAAGTACCACTGCTGGAGTGGGTGGTGGGATAGTCACCAGACCCACAACGACTTGGTGGCCTCAACTTCCAAAATCAGGAGATATGGCCATTAGCAGCTTCGAGAACGAAGATACGCGTTATTCAATTCCTTGCAGGTGAACACATGTCTTCTAGGTACGATCTGATAGAGCTTTTTGCGCTCTGTCCATCCATGTGCAACTTGCCTCAGACTTTATCTATTTTCGGAAAATTTAGGGCAAAACATGATCTTTTGGTTTTTTATTGCGCCAACAACAGCTACTTTTCAAGCTTTTTCGCTTTTTTTCTGAAATTAAAAAGAAGTTTTATGAATTTAACACATCATTTGAAAGAGCATGAAAAGCTCTTTCGAATGGTATGTCATATGCTTTACGAATTTACGCTATAGCAGCGCAAGATTGAGAGTTGCTCCAAAAACCCTGTCTGAGTTCTTCACGGCGCCGCGCGTACGATTATGAGAGAGGAGCGGTAACGCGTTGCCAGAATAATAGGCGAAGGTCGGTTATGTAAGCGACGTTTGAGTTGTAGCCTGCTTGTTGTCGGTGAGAACAAAAAATCTCAAAATGTAAAAAAAATCAAGCTGTCCCATTTTTTACCGATCACCCTAATAATTAACATCTCAGGATATAAATATCTTCAATGATCCACTACTCGCGAGCTAGGGATTATCGAAAAACTCACTGTCTTCAGATTCCATTTCTCCTGTCGAAAGTACAGTTTTGCAGCGTAAAGTTGACTTCTCAAGAAGATAAATGACTTTGAAACTGAGAGGTTCCCCTGGAGACCCTCTGGGGATCCCCTGAGGATCACACAAAATGGCAAAAAAACTAATCTTGTTTGGAACCTAGCATCCACCATGTGCAGGTATAAGTGTACGGGAACCTCCATAAGCAAGATAGAAAAAGAGGAAGAAAGATACATAGAGTAGCGAGATATGACGCATCCCCTCTCGGATACCCTCCACTTCCCAGCGGGGACGTACGTGTATACGGGCCTTAGACTCTGACCTTCCCTGGCACAATGGAGATATTGAAGGAACCATTAACATTCTTGTCGATGTTGTCGATCACTTTATCTCTCCATAAGTCGGATATCGAAGAAAACAGATCCCAATTGATGGTAGCCATGGGACGATGTTTTTGCTAAACTTGAGGGCTTTCTCTCCAATCGGTGGAAAGTGGAACTTGGCACTTATGTTAGAAGGCGATAGTCCGATCCCGTGTAGAACTTCAGAACAACAGCAACGCTAGTCAGGCAATACGTTCTATTGACGGTGATGTAATGAGTTTCGTTATGGTACTTCCACCGGGCGATTTCCTGGTCCATGGTCGTTGGATAGGTGGTTTTTGGAATTGTGAGTTTCCATGGATGGTCGTCGCCACGATGTTCGGACGGGCTCTCCCCTTGTTCGTTCCATTGTAATCCATGGGTCTCGATGTGAAGATCGGAGCTAGACGAAGTTATTGACGACGATCTGAAGGTGTGATTTTCTCTGTAGACTTCTCCAGGTCTACATAGAATGCCTCAAACTCGTAGCTAGGTGTCCTTAATGAAGACGGTCAAGGTCGAAATCAATCCACATCTTGCTATCAGTAAACGTCCGATTCGGAATATGAGCTGTTCGAAAGAGTCGAGCTCGTGGGGCTTCTCTCCGCCGCACAACTTCTCCATGGAAATTCTATCTTATGAGGAAAGAACATCGCCGGTGGACATGGGAATCGCTCAGCGGAACGAGTCATGCGGAGATCGACCACATTCTTACCAACCGAAGGTGGAGCTTGTTTGATGTCTCAGTATTCCATGTTTACGCGGTATCTCTGATAATCGCCTCCTTCGAGCGAAGATACGATTCAGTCAAAAGCTGGAAAAGAAAATCTGTCCGTGACTGGAGGAAGACCCAACCAGCTTTCAAAAGGAGCGATTCTGCGGCGAGTGTGCCCCTCACTGACTTCCGAGAAGATCTTGGAACGCATTTCGAAGCCAAGGAATGACTCGAAAAAAGATCGCTTAGGCAAGATCCGAGTGCAACCCCTCTCGAGCGACTGATAGCCAACCCTAGTTGTAGAACAGCTTTGCAAAAGAATCTCAGGAAGTACAGGCAAGCCAAGATACTGGAAGCAGGCGAAGGAAGACGAAGTCTAGAAAATTACCGAACGGACTTCTGTAAATATCACGTACCGCTGGCTGCACTATTGAACGAAGACGGGACCCCGACTCTCTTCTTCCTGAGAAACTTCTTCTTTCTTTACGTTGGGGTCTATCGCGAAGAATTTGCACACAACCTTTTCCGCTAACGGCCGTGACGATGAGCGTTGTTCCCACTGGATATCGCGATTCAGACCATGGAAAAGTCAACGGGTCCAGGAACAGACGATCTTTCCATCGAATTTCTGCGAGCCGGAGGACAACGCCTGCACGAGATTTTCGCGTTGGCTCTGACAACTTGTCTTCAAAAGGAAAGAATTTCCTACCAGTGGAGAACTTCAAGAACCGTCCTTCTTTTCAAGAAGGGTGAACGGGAGGATCTTCGGAATTACGTCTAATACGCCCATGAGCGTGCTGTACAAGCTTCTCACCAAGATTATCCTTGCTCGTAAATCTGGGACACCGAATGAAACTTAGACCGAGGAACAAGCTTGATATAAGTCTGCCTTACGAGGGTATCGACTGCCTCTTGTTCTAACTTTCGTCGACTAAGAAAAAGCCTACGATATCGTCGGAGCCAACATTATCCTGTTTGCGCTAGTCGAAGGGGTGGACACAGGTTACCTGAGGACATTAGCTGACTGCTACAAGGAATTGTGCAATAACGATGCAGCTATTCCATCGCCACTTCACAACATAATTGGGAATGGGGTCCGACAAGGTGCCACTATTTTGCCGAAATTGTCCGCATTTGCGATGGTAAAGAAATCACTGGACTGGGATTTGAGAGGCATACGAGTTAATGGGGAGGTTTTGTCGAACTTAAATCGTTCTAGAACAGTATCACTGAAATAGAGACGATACCGAACTAATTGAACAAAGTAGAGAAGGTGAGACTTGAGCCGACACTTTGGCCACCTCGAAAGCTATGGACCACTCACAGGACGCTTGAGGGCAGTCTTTGAAGATCAACACAAATGACTTTCGGACTTTGCAATACAGGTATGAGGAAAGGATTCTTTGTTCTTGACCTACTGAAATAAGTTGCGAAAGTGACATGGACGGGCCGGTCAAATCATCATGCGAAGAACAGATGAATGGATATCAAGAATAACAGAGTGAAATCCTCGCGAAGCAAAACGTCCCTGAGGAAAACCACCAACGAGATGGCAGACATGTTCGGGGAACGGATGGACGTCTGATAAATCAGCCATAGACGACTTTCGCTCCCGGAACACTCGGAATCAGCTCTGCAGACAGAAAAGAAGATTTTGGGTGTCCGAAGCGAGGGACGGGAACCATTAAACTTTTGTACCAGCGCTTGCAGGCCATACGAAGCCGGATCATCGGAGCATCTACAAGGGAGGGTCGCGAAGTTGAAGTTGCCGATCACTACAAGATATGTATGATCACAAGAAGCTTATAGCTCTGATTTCAAATCTGCCTTTGTTCTGCGGGACCCTTCCGGGAAGGAAGTTATGAATTTACAAGGCCGAGAGTGGCCGAAGTTATCAAGAAGTATCATTTCGAAGTCAGACCTACTTGCAACAGTTTATCCAGGCTTAATGTAGTGCTTATCCCAAAATGGTTAGCCCAGGGCCTGGCACCAGCTGGAACGGGGCAAGCTGGATATCGTTTTTGGGGCAAAAAGCAAAGGGGGTTTCGTTTTTGTGGGCGAAGACATACGGAAAATTGGAGGCGGCGACCTTTTTTTTTTTTTTTTTTTTTTTAGTCGACGTTTCGTTTTTTGGGGGATTTTGGGGATTTTTTTAGGATTTTAGGGGGGATATCGTTGAGGATCAAAGGGGACTTCGTAAAATTTCCCAAAAGTCAAGGGGGACTTCGTAAAAATTGGCAAATTTCAAAGGGGACTTCGTTTTCAAAATTCCCTGGTGCCAGCTCGTGCCGAGCCCTGGGTTAGCCTGTTAGCGCAAGAGGCAATTTGAACCATTTCGATTATTTGTAAGTAATCAGGATCATGCAAAATTCAATAAAAAACGCCCATTTCCATCCCAGAAAAATGTTCTGCGGATATGAGAGGCAATTTTGAAATCAGCACTCCAATTTCTTTGTAAAGGTATTCATTTTGTAATCGGGCACTTCGATTCCGCGACCCTCTCTTGTGAATAAGTATTCGGACATGTCTAAGGTGTAGCGGTTTATGGTTGTGTATCATTGCACTTAACCTCGAGTCATTTGTGACTCAGTATGTGAGATTCACACTAAGCCCTATTAGCGACGGCACCCATACTATAACTTCCCAGTAAAACATTTTCTAGCCTACCAAAATGTAGAAATGTATTCTGCTGACTAACATATAACCAACTAAACAAAAAAAAACAAGGAAACAAGGAGAAATACTGGACATGAGCAAGTTTTAGTTTCGCAGTTCGTCAGTTAGCGTGTATAGTGTGCACCACGCATATAGAATTACAAATGACTCGACGATATAAAGATCTCGTATTGCTTCTAATGACTGATAATCAAGACGAGCTAAATCAATGTTTGTTCGGTACTTCTTTTCGTGGTGCAAATTGAGTGTACAGACTAAGAAAACATTGATCGGAAAGTAGAGTAAGTAAATATAATAGCGTGCAGAGTACAAGTATTTCCGGAAATAGTGTTGGCCTTTAAATCTCACTTCTTTCCATGTAGGAATTCCTACTCCTAACGGCGGCAAATTAGTATTGACATTCAGGTGATTGGTTTCATGGCTCAATGTGCTCCTCGAGGGCCCACTGTTGGAAAGATGTGGGACTGCGCATCATCTCGAGCTGACCACACCCCATGTTGTCGTAGACAAGGAGTAAGTGATTTTCGCTGAGATTCAAGGCTTAATTGAACTTTTCAAGGTGATCGACCAATGTCTCGTTTACTGCGAGACTACAAATGGAGTGCCGACGGATTACTTGAAATACATAGTGTGCCTCAGCCAGTTCGACAAAATCCGTTTTTGCTTCAAAGAATATCTTCAACACAACCCCAATATCAATGGAGAATTTTGAAAACATTGAAATGCTAAAGTCAAGCAGTGGTGATCTCACCGTGTCGTCATGCAGGAAGCAATCCGTTTTGATTGACGTATTTGTGATATTGTACATTATAGTATCCTCGTAACCTGCACCTGTATGTATCAGCTATTATGCTTCTTTTATATACGCTCCTTTCAATAAGTCTGTGAATGGATTGAAATAACCTTGAATTGAAGTCATTTTGCAATCAATTCATCAGCAGATTCAATTTTGAAGATCCGTGCTATGAAAGCATGTGGTATGCAAGGCATTATTGTTTTTATTTGAAATACAAGATGGTTGAAGGCGATGAAAAATAGTAGCTAAATATTCCACTGTGCAGCTCTTCATTTCGATCTGTTGCCAACAACATAATGCCATTCATAAAGACCTCTTTTATTTTGGTCGAAACTCGCCAATCTTTTCTTACAACTCCTTGTATGCTCCTCATATCTCTGGGTAATAAGGAGAGCAAATGTGCCTATGTGGCACTCAGAGCGAGTCTGGTAATTAGATACTTCAAAGAAGATGTCTCTTAGAGTATAATTGTCACAGATGTGCTGCGTCTTGTCTACTTGAAGTCCGTGAAGTCTACTTGCACAGTCCACGCTTACTTCCCACGATTTGACTTGTTCCCAGGGCGGTATGTATCAATCGCCCTCTGGGTGAGGGCTCCCATTCAGGAAGTATCTGCTTGCTCAGCTCGGTGCTCCTGGGATCTATGTTCTTCCTTGTTTGTTCATTGTTTGGAGAGGCTCTACTACCTCGATATTGTAGCGCAATGAATTGCAGTACTTTGCTGGAGAAATAATTCATTACTTGTATTCCAAACGGAATTTCTCTCGGATCACGGCTCATTTTCAAAGTTATTTGCATAATACTTGCAAAAACTCAGTGAAAACGTCTTAAAGTTTTACTGTCGATCTGTTAAGTCAGTGCTACGCATGTTTTAGCAGCACAGATAAAATGTGGAGTTTCTGAGAAGATTTCGTGAACTTGATTTTCCACTTACTTCTTTCACAAACATGTTTAGCACTGTTGTAATAAATTGTCAGCGCAACTTTACGATGTTTCCATTGGGTTTTTGCAAAGGTAAATGATCTCGAAAATAAGCTGATCCCGTGGGGTGGGGATCCCTTTCGGGATCATAAAAACAACAAATTATCTAAGCTCATACAGCAAACTGCTGCTATTCATTATGCTACAATACCAGGGTAGTAGAGCCTCCAAAAGAAGAACAAGCAAAAGAACGCAAATCCTCAGAGCACCGAGCTATGGAGGGGATACTACCTGCATGGGAACACTTACCCAGACGGGCGATTGATACATACCGCTCTAGGCCATTTCAGACTGCGCTTATAGATCCGGAAGTTCGCACAGTTCCAGCTGTGCGTTCAAGCTGCTCAAACCGTGCTAGCACTGTGCTGAGTGCGTCGCAGCATACCAAGATATTTCTCGCCTCACGATGCAGTACTAAGCGGCGGGGAGTAGCTGCGTTGAATGTTCCTCGTATTTATCGCAGGTTTTGCTTCTTTTCGCCTCATTGTACGTCCCTTGCGCTTGCAATAAGATAAGTTCCAAACTTGGAGCTTGGTCTGAGAGTGAACGTGTGAGTGAGTGAAGTTCTTTCCGATGAAGGTGCGTGGTGTCGGCCACGAACTCCGAAAATTTTTTTGGTATGCTCCCTAAGATTTTCGCGTGCGCAGAACCCCGAAATTTCAGAAAAAGGGGGCGTGGCGTTGGCCACGCTCCCGAAAAAATTTTTTTATAAGGCTGAAACGAATTTTTTGAAGATTTTAAAAAATATTTTATTTATTTACAAGTGCAGACAAGTCATTTGCACAATCTCATAACCCATGTAAGTAACTTTCAAAAATTCTGCGACAAGTTCTCCGGGGGGTGGGGGGGGGCCGGTACGTCACTGGTTCCACAATATACAGGGTGTCCCAAAAAAATGTGCCTACTGTTTGATTGTTAATAACTCACTTGTAGTAAAGTCTTTAGAGAAGCTTTGGGTACCATTTTGTTTTGCAGGATGAAGCAAGTCGTCGATCGCTCTTCATTACTGTAGAATTACGGTAAGAACTTGAAGAGGGTTTTGAGCCATAAAAGGCTATATTTTGTCAAAAAGGAACCAAAAAAACCGGAAAACTCTCACACTGGGCTAATTAGAGCTGCTGGTTCTGAGTATGAAGTTTGCAACTTATCATAATGCTTCATTGAAGAGTTACGCGAGATAAGCAGTAGCGGCCATTTTTTCAGTGTTCCTAAAAAGTGCGTTTACACCGTTTAAAAAACTTCGCAGTCTTTTGAATAGTTGAGTATTGAACACTCAGCGTCCATAAAAATCCTATTTCACAAGTTTTCACATTTTTTTGAAAATTTCTGAAACGGCAGCTTTTTCCATAGTGACACCATATGTTTCAAGTTTCTACCGTAATTCTACAGTAATGAAGAGCAATCGGCAATTCGCTCCATACAGCAAATCTAAGTTGAAGCCAGCTCTACAAAATGGTACCCAATGCTTCTCGGAAGACTTCACTACAAGTGAGTTATTAACAATCAAACTGTAGGCACATTTTTTTGGGACACCCTGTATAATATATGCTTCAAAAGTATTTTCGCTTTTTATGCGGCTTCCACAATTCGCAGAGCAAAGATCTATAGAGGATCTTGCCCGCATTCGATGCACTTTTCATCCTCTAAAAAGTCGTACATCAGTGAACGAGTCCTAAAAATCACTAAAATAAAACCCAAGCTTTTAGCCATGGTCAACCTCTGTTATTTCTCTGAAATTTTAACACTGATTCCCGAAGAAACCCAAATTCACACCTTAGAATTTTTACAATCATCCCTTGTTTGTATTAGTAAAGCCTTCGGGAAATTCAATATAACGTTTTTGAACGCGCACCAGAATGAAAGCGAAATCTTTTGAGGCAACTTGATATGATAGCAGTTGCAGCTTCAAAGACACTGTGCTGGCTGATCCTCGACTTCATGTTTTATCCTTTACTTTCCTTGACCTTCCCATGGTCATGATGTCAGATATAAAGTACAAAAAACGTGAAAATTTCCAGAAACACTTTTTAAGGTTTTTTCTCGGAACGCGGAGTACTCGAGCCCCACTCCTATCTTATGCAACAAGGAATCTATCATCTGCTTGACGTTAACGCATCGAGGGGAAATCGCTGAATGGGCGGACAAGGAGTTAGGCTCACCCATGGAGGCATACCCTCTATACATAGAGCCTCGTACTCTGGTAACTTTCACTTTGAGAACTATGAGGGGACACAACCTTCACCTGAAAAAAAAAGAACATCCGCGACTTCGCCCCGGATGTTATTATCCTGACTATTCGGAACAAATGTTAATGAAGTAAATATAGGGAATAATATATTAGGTATTATTCCCTTACCTCTCAGCGAAACCGAGAATTTGCGTTTTCATGCATTTTACGTCCAAAAAAAGTTTCTATGGAATTTTCGCCAGAATTCATGACAACATTTGTCACTTCACCTCTCATTTGACCAAAATCGAGTTTCAAAAGTTTAGGAAAGCTATTGAAGTTAATTGGAAACGAGAAACTGCGCTTAAATCTTGCGCAGAGAGCTGCGCACGAAAACGCTGGTCTATCTTGTTAATGAGTGATTTCCAAAGCTTTGGACGTTGTCAGTTCTCCTCGTTCTGTCATGACGATCAGAATGATATACAATGTTACAGGGTTTCGTTGAGGCCCCGCGGAGATCTACGACCAGAGTCAAATGCCCCGTCGGCTCTGGTCTGTCTCCGCTGCTTGTCTGCGTCTCCAAGCGCTGCGCGCTACCTCGCTACCCCAAACGCGGGGCGCGGGCATTTGGCTCTGGTACCCTTTTCTTCGCTGTTTCGAACCCAATTTTAGCAAGCTATATATCATTTTGAAGCTCTTGATCTTTACTTTCACGCTGATAACGTCCCAAAACCACTATTCTTGATTTGAACGAGAAATCCGGCAAAAACCTTGTTTTCAAAAATCTATTGGTTTTTCTCCCACTTTAACTCTTTTCACCCCGTTTTTTCGTGCATTCTATAGATCTTGCTTCTGTTTATAATGCAGACAACCACCCCTTTACCTTTTCGATTATGATGGAATTTTTTGCGAAAAATCGTAAAGAATGCGTTTTTCTTTACCTTGTTCTGTTTCAGTGCTTTCGCAGCGATTTTTTTTTCCAGCTTGGGCGATTGTTGCTCAGAACAGTGAGCGCAACAATCCAGACAACGTCCCAGGAAACAGGAACGTCAATGTGGGGGTAAAAATTTAAAGGACGCATCAAAAATTAAATTTGGCTTCGACGTTCTTTTCGACTTAGTAAAAAAGAAATTTGCATTTTCATAACTAATTTCTTTCCTTTTTGTCTTCTTCTTGATGACCACTCCTTCCAAAACATGTTTTTTGAAACTATCACAAAAAGAAACTAGCTCTTCTTCGCTTTCCCCGTGCTACGAATTGCTGGTCCGGGAGCGAAAACTTGCGCTTTGAAAAGCCGCCAAATGAAAGATTTCAAACCTCATTGCAGCATTTTTATCCGGCTTTCGGCAGTTTTTTTGCTTTTTATCACTATTTATGACGTCAGATTTCCAAACAACCTTCACTTTTGACGACCTGTCTCTGGACTATCGAAGGTATGCATGAAGGCCTAGCCGGACTTCCGCCTTCTTCATGCGAGGCGTTTTTTCCATCGGAGACCACCTTTTTCAGTTGGAAATCAGCAACTGCGTTAGTTGGGAGACCTGCTAAACCCCAGTATGCCTGAACAATGCCTTCAAGAAAACTTTCATTGTCATTGTAGCTACGCTAACTCAGATTCAACTCGTACCTATAGTTACAAATGGCTGCGAAGAACGCGCCCCCTGGCCCAGTGCAAATCTCGCTTCCGCGCGGGACTCCTGCCGAGTGTTTGCACACGCCCTATAACTTTCTCACAAAGCAAACGACGCTTAGACGAAACGACTACTTTCTTTGGAAGAATCTCAAGAAAAGCGATTGCTTCTGTTGTGTGATGATTGTTCTACCGTCTGGTCGCATTGTTCTCATTAGATCAATGTTCGTCTGTCTTATAAACTTAACGCGGATAAAAAAAAGGGTCCGGTATAAAGGGGAAGTCAATCTCTAAATAAAGAGTGCGTTCTCCTTATGGGATAGCATAGAAAGCGGGATGTAGATTCAGATAAGTTGACCAGCAAGTGCCATTTATGGGTGAGTATTGCAAGTTTGCTTGACTTCCACAGTTTCAACTTGATCAAAGCAATCATTACGTCAACTTTGGCACACTACTTTTGGCTTATGCAGCTTTTACATCAGCTTATTACCTAGTCTACAACTTTGCGTTGAATAGCTTTCGACCACGAGTTCGTGATTAAGAAAGTCACTCGTTAATAGCGTAACTTCTGCTAGCGTTTATGGCAAAAATGGCTCATACAACCAGTGCTTCTTTCCCAAACCTCTCACTCCCGATACTCTACTGCAGGCAGTCAAGAAGACTGCTTATAATAATGGCAAAACCGAGATAGTATTGCTGATGCAGTATGATAACGAGTATTTCGCAGGATAAAACACCTGTCCTTTTTTACCTGTATTTATGCCAATGGAAGTCAGGTTCAATTCCTCGTGAAAAGGGAGTTCATCTCTTATGGCAGCTTCAAATCTCAAAGAACGCAACATATCGCTTGATTTACGTTGGTTGTAGAAAACGAAATAAAGTGCTCAGGTCCTCGGACACACGCAAAAGTGAACAGGTTTCAATGACACGGAAACGTAAGCAAAAGCAAGAACTAGGAAATGCCAGCTTATTTGAAGCTTTTCAACCGTTTAGCATCTAGAATCGGGAGTATGATCACTTACAAAGAGCTCCACGAAAATACACATACAAAAGACTAATGCAATAAAAGATTGTCAGCTATAAGTTTTGCCACTTCCAACCCACCTGCTGCCGTTACCTCAGCAACATCAAAGTCACTCCAATATATTAACAAGCTTACTCTAGAATAAACTTTCTGAAGTAGCATGTATAGCCCGGATGTTGCACATCTGTGCCTAAATTGCGCACTAGAACACCTAATGCCCTCCGTGCCTGTCGAATCTAAATAGGTACAATTGCTTTGTGAGAAAGTTATAGGATGTGTGCAGACATTCGGCAGGAGTCCCGCGCGGAAGCGAGATTTGCACTGGGCCATGGGGCGCGATCTTCGCAGCCATTTGTAACTATAGGTACGAGTTCAGATTCATGTAGGCAATAATCTGTTTCACAGTCCCGTAGAGATCTTGTTCTTCAAATTTGTGACCCACTACGGGGAATCTACTAAGTTCATTTTTGATGTTCTGCTCTATTTAGAGTTCTCTATTCTAAAGGGTCTCTAACTATTTTCTTTGCTTTTCAAGGCTTTATTCAAAAGGAATTTGCAAAGCCTTATGGATTTATCTTTCTCATTTGGAATCACTTGAATCGACACTGAAGCTGAACCAACCACTCATCAATTATGATTAGGAAGACGCGACGTCTTGCTTCATCATTAAAGATCATTTGAGCATTGTATTTTTGCGTTTAATAGCATGATTTTGTTTCCATGGGCAATAATCCTACCTAATAGTAGACATTTACATGTTGACTGTTAATGCCAGACTGATAATTACAAATATTGCAAAGAGCAAAACATCCATGTAGTGTTCTTAAGCCGCCTGCACTGAGAGCCCTACAACTTCAATTCTCTCATCTGTTTTAATCACGGACGCAGACGTCTCACTTGTACTTTTTGAAGGCTTAGTATTTTTCTTTGTCCAAGTAATATGTTCGTTTAGCAAGCGAATTTACGCTATCTTATTGAAGCTGTAATTGGCCATGCTCAAACGTCCGATAAGGGTAAACGCGGGCTTTTCAGGTTGAAGGTGGTCATAGGGGTCCGGTATCTCAAGGTGAGGAGGGCCAGGGAAAAGGGAGGAGGGGGGGGGGGGGGCGGGGGAGAGGGGCGGGTGCATATGCACTTCACCATTGCTTCCTATACTGTTCCCATTCACACGCATTGTGTGGAACTGTAACCAAGTCGGGAAAATCAAGTATCAGGTTACTTCCGTTTATATGAAAATATCAAACAATTTCATTTTCAAACTCTCATTCGTTTCGTAACCTTAACTGATGTATGCTTACATTTTATTCATCCTTCTTACAAACATGAGTTTTCTTGATCCATTTATATGCAATTCTCAGCATAAGTATTTTGTAAAGCATGATGCATTTACAAAAGAAAAGAGTGTGACAATTTAGAAAATAATCCAGAAATTGTTAGGATGTCAGGAATTTGCGAGGGTACCATTTGATTGAACTCGCTGTCTGCTTTATATGCATGAATTGCATAGGGTGACAGACACAGATATTTTAAAAAAATCGTTAAACCAATGTAAAAAAAATAGAAGGAGAGTGAGAGAGTACGGAGATAAGGAAGGCGTCATCGAAATATAGTTTTTATGCGCTTTCAGAAAATATGCAAGGTGTTTCAAAAGTATGTGTGAACCAGTGGCGTACCGAGGAGGAGGGGGGGCGGGGGGGGGGCGCCCCCCCCCTCGAGAATGGGTCGCGTAATTTTTGGAAGTTACTTAAATGTGTTATAAAAATGTGCAGAGGACTTGTTTTTACTTGTAAGTAATTAAAATAATTTTTAAAAATTCAAATTTTGTAAAAAAAATTTCGGGGGCGTGGCTGCTGCCACTCCCCCTTTTTATGAAATTTTGGGGTCAGGGGCCCGGAAAAATTTTAGGAAACAACCCAAAAAAAATTTCGGAGTGCGTGGCTGACGCCACGCACCTTCATTAAGAAAATTTTTGTCGCCCCCCCCCCCCGAGCCGAAATCCTGGGTACGCCACTGGTGTGAACTGTTTGATTTTCACCAAGAAGCCTTTTGCCTACATTCATATAGCGTTTTGTAGAGCTGGCTTCAAATTGGGTTTACAGTATGAATCAGCAATCACTCTTTATTATTGTCTAATTACGGTAGGAACGCATATAGCGCCATGCGTGAGAAACTTCCGTTTTAAAGAAAAAATATCCGAAAGCACTTGTGACAAGGTTCTTAAGCACGCTGAGTTCTATACTTGACTTTGTACAAGAGCGAAGCTTTCTAAACGGTACAATCACAATTTTAAGACCAACAAACAGCCGCTGTCGCATACCTGGCACAACTTTCAAACAAGACTCTATGGCAAAATTCAAATTTCACATTCAGCACAACTTTATTAGCCTCTCAGACAGTCGAAGAGATACCTTCGGCGGCAAATGGCGCGAGTCTGCCACTTCGCGCTCTGGAACGCTCCCATTCCCATTCGTTCGGGGTCCCATTCGTTCACCGTGACGTCACCGTGACGTCACAAGCAGAAGAATGGGACATCTCTCCGGGACGCGCAAATCTCTGCTCCGGAGGTGCGCCGGATTTGGAAGAGCCCCGGAGCACTAAAATGGGTGAAATGGCAGGGCTCCGGAGCGCTCCAGAGCGCAAAGTGGCAGACTCGCGCCATTTGCCCGCCGGAGGTATCCCTTCAACTGTCTGAGCTAAAGTATCCTATTTTCCGGCTTATAAGCCGCACGTCATATAAGCCGCACTCGTCGCAGCGAACAATGGCGCGAAAGCGTCTTCGAAAAGAGTTATTTTGCAAGGTGGAAACTCAGTGCGTTTTATGAGTCCTCTTCAGTGCGGATCTGTCTTCAAGTACTTAATCACTGTTAAAGTGTTTGCTAATTATGGTGTCGCAGTGGGAGGGATGATTCTTAAATGGCTTGTTTTCCTTTCTGAGAGAAAATACAGCCCGCAATGGTTTATAAGCACTTCCAAAGTTTTTATCGCAATATCAATGAAGAGCGATATTCGCGGTATTTGCTCCATCCTGTGCATATAAAAAAAACCAGCTCGATAAATAGTTACCTATTTCAAAAGACTTCCTGGAAAAAGGGATATTCGAAAAAATTGTGAATACATACCTTATAGACATCTTATATAGGTTGCCAGAAAAAAGGTGATTTTTCCTGTTGGGTGAAAGTGGTCGTTGTTTGTGTAATCAAGGAACTTTTTCATAAAAATGTGCAACATTTTTATATGAAAAGCTAAGAAAACACTTGGCCATTCGTTGGCAGAAGGATGCTGAAAGTACCTCTGAAGGTGGGAGAACATGCCATGAGGGTACCTTCATGCACTGCCCAGGAACTAAAGGAAATTGCCCATTGTAACATGTCCCCCACCTCAACCAGCTACATTTAGCATCCTTCTAACCGATCTATACAAGGAGACAATTTAATCGGTAGCTAACGGTTCTCCTAGCTTTTCATCCAAAAAAGTTACTAGCAATATTATGAAAAATCTTCAATTAAAAAAACGATACGACCAACTACACCCAATAGGAAAGTGATTTTTTCCATGGCAACCTATATGTTTTATGAAAATAAGAACTATACTTCGATAATGCCCTCCTTGTTCCCGTGCTCTACTGAAAAAATTATGATCATTGTTTTATCTTACACTAGTATAAATCACTCGGAAAAGAGACTTTCCATATAATGGAGGACTTCGCACCTAGTTTTCGCCTTACCTCACACCCTATTTCGCACCTCTCGACTCACGGGGGAGACTGACTTTTCATACGAAGGCTGTCTTGTACTGTACTGTGTATGTGTCTCACAAACATTAGTCTAGTACATTTTTGATGATAAAGATTTTCCTGTCTATTGTAATCGATGAGTGACTGTCTCGACTCACGGGGAGAGAAACTTTTTATACGAAGGCTCCTTGAACATCTTGACCCTTTGGCATTATGCCGGGATGCTAATAAGTATACAGTCATTTGTCGATTACAATGGACAGGAAAAACCTTATCATCGAACTTGGATAAATGTTTGTGAGACACATAAACAATACAGTCATTTTTTTCAATCTCTTCTAATGGGCATAAATCCGGCCATTCTATGCCGAAATTCTTCAGATGATCATGTTTTGAAAAGCCTTGAAAAAGGGCGTCATAGTAGAGGACGTTAGGCCGGATTCATTTTCGTAAATAATGGACATAAGTCTTGGATGATGTAGTCCGTTCCAAATGTCCTATTTCCTCAAAATTCCTTATGGGAGTGGGACAGGTCATGCTAGAAAGTCGGATAGACAGAATGTAACAATTTTCAGATTGAGGCCGTTTGCAAAAAACGAATTAGATCCGAGAATGAGTGCAAAATTCTGCATTGTTAGTAAAGACTTAGTTTCTGCAAGATTTTTACTTTCAGTTTGCTGTTTTTCCCGCGATATGAAGCTAAAGCAAAGGCAAGGAAGTGAAATGAGTTTTTTTGGAGAATTTCCCGCCTGTATGAGATTTATCTCAAAAGATTTCACACCTGAAGTGGGGGGAGGGGGGCAGACTCTGCAATCTCAGTGTTATTTCTCACAGTAGAAAAAAAATTGCTAAAACTTTAAATTGCTGTTTCTTTAATTTTGTTGTACTGCCTAAACTGTTCTAGATGCTTCATTTTCTGCTATAGAGCCAGCAGGTCAAATGTGGTATAGTGCCAGATTTTTTGGATTGCCAAAAAGACAGAGTAATGTGAGAACAATCGTACGAAAAGTTTCTCACCCCTCCTCCCCCCCCCCCCCCATCTTCCCCTTCTACATATGGTAGACGCCGAGGTGCGAAACTTCACACCTCGCACCTTGGAATTGCTCAAGGTGTAAAGTCACTTCACCCAAATCACTCACACAGTTTTTCCAAAAGCTATAGTGGCTGTCATACCATACTATCTACACATCCTCTGCATTTTCTTATTGTTAGAGCAGACGACCAGATGAATTCAATGTATTGCTAAAGGTTTTTTTAGCTTTTATACAATCTGCGTCAACCACGGCTCTCCTTCATACCAACTACGCACCAGCAGTGCATGGACATTGCAGCGATCTCGATAGAAGCAATTGAGCTCAAGCGATGCATTTGCGAACGCGCGCGTATGTCTCTAGCGTTGCGCTCGAGCTGATGGAAAGGGAGCACATCGTTGACACAAACTGTATAAAAAAGCGTTCTTACTGAAAAAATCCCGTTCAAAAGAAAAAAACAACTACGATCATCTTTACCCTCGGAAAAGTCTCTTTTTGTTTAAGCGCGTACAAATTAGTTTTGATCACCACATGTCCTTCATTTAGTTCTTCGAGAATTTGTCTTTCAGAAAGGGGCAATTGGAGTTTGCACTATCTTTAAATATCTATCATCTCAGCAATCATTTAAATAACATAGAATCTATTATTTCAGCAATCATTTGAATGAGTTCGTAGAATCTATTATTTCAGCAATTATTTAAATGACTTCATACACTTTTGTACTACGCTGCTGCATAAGTTCTGCTCGATTTGAATTTTTGAATTCAAAATGTCAAAACTTTCAAAGTCAACATTTTTTTCATGACCTTAGTTTCCATGTGTTGAGCAGTGCTTTGGCTATCATAGAAATATCAAGATTTGCGAAAAAAAACTTGTTAAAGAAGAAGCAAGAACTCAAAAAATACAAGGGGTCTTCTTCACACCTGTCTTTTTCGACATGGTAATGTTTCCTTATGAGAATAAACATGCATACTGGCTAACCATGCGTAAATACATAAATTTTCATAGGTTACTTTGCTCCCTGAAAGAGGCCATAGAAATTTCGGTGACGAGAAATTTTTTTGACCGAACAAAAATAAGCTGCTTTTTGACCTCACTTCAGTGCATGTGTGCATGCCCATTTACGAATTGTAAAAATTTTGCACTTAACACGAGCGGTGAAAAGGAATTGGTAAATCGGCCCTGCTAGCTCCTTCTTTACTCTAGCACCTCTAACTTTGGACTCATTGATTGCCTTTATTCGCAGGAAGTTACTGCTTGTAGACCATTTGTACAAGAAATTGATATTCAACAGCAAATCTTACTGGCAAGACGTTTTCTACATGTAATTGACTTGCGCATATACTAGCCCGTCACACCCTATTTCGCATTCAATAGGACTTGACTTGAAGGGCACATTGTGGAGACTTTCTTGAGAACCTATCTTTTAGGTGAGAACATATCTTAGCCGCCTGGGAATCTAAGGCCTGCTTCAACCAGCAACAGTTTATCCCATTTAAGCGGAACAAATCTCCGAAAGAAGTTTTGAGCGTTTGAAAGTCCAAGATGTCAGGTCTTATGTGGCATATAATTATCAAAAAGCTTTACAAAAATAAAAAATTGGGAAATCAATCTTGTGTCTAGTATATTGACTACAAGGAAGGAAGACAGTGGAAATTCGCGTGTCTATTTTTGCGCAGTCAGTCTTCAATTCTAGGGAACCTTCAGAAAGCCCGCTTACCCCTATTGCAGTCTATAGCCGCTTTCGCACCGGTGGCAGCTTTTGCAGCCGAAGCGGACGGTGTCGGACTTTGCCCCTGGGAAGCGAAGAAGGATCTATGCGCATTAACAGGATATTTGCGTTGCGTAGAGGTGTATTTTCGCTTGAGCTTTCATTTTGACCATGTTGCTATGCTGGCTGAACGATACATATGATTGCGAAGCGGAGCTGTCATTGTCCTCCCCGTATCAACAGTCTGCTATGCTCGGTGAGCGATGTTGCGGAATGGTTTCTTCTACTTTTTCTAATTTGGAAGCTACTCTATTCTGCTTCAGGAAAGATTTTGTTGCATCGTAGTTTCCCTCAACTACTTATGGTTTTCAAGCTATTTTACCATGTTGAACAGAACGATGTCTTTGCAGAACAAGATATTAGGTTGGCACATAAGTAATGCAATTTTTTATATAACCTTTGTCCTTTTGACCGAAGCGCATTCATTTTCTGACAATGTAAGGATTATGATATAAACTGCAAGCGGACATTTTTGCCGAGTTTTGCCACCCTATGTAAGGGTTACGGTAGGTCTACAGTATAATGGGGAGAAATTTACATTGCGTCAGGTTGTGCTGAAACTTGGCCTATGGGAGTTACTCGACATGCTGATCACAAAAATGAGACCCGCTTCGCATGAAAAGGCCTCTTTCGCAAGGTCAAAAAATGAATTATATTTCAGCAACAAATGAGTATGATAATCGTGTTCACTGTATTGGATTACCCATTGTGCGAAGTTTTAGCGGATTCTGAGGTTTCCCAGCATAGTTATTGACAGATTGCTCTCCAAACTTGACGCACTTGGATTGTTCTACTTCTCAAAGGCGCCTTATCTCAACTTGTCTTTGAATTTCCCTTTTCTAGTGATACTAATGTGTCAACTTCTAGCTACATTCTACCTATGATTCCTTTTTGATATGTTTGATTCAGGGCAAAAGTCGTGAAACCTCGATTCGCAAAGATTCTCGAAGAGTGCTTAAATTTTTTCTACTACGTTGTCATGAATCAAATGCGCAGACTGCAGCCTACATCACACTCTACATGAGACCGGAGAATGAGAGTGCTGCATTGGGTAAGAAAAAGTTATGGGAAAAGTTGCAAAACTTATGTGCCAACCTAATATCACCAAGTTTCGTTTTATGGTCGCTTTAGTATGCTGAGTGAACAAGGGACGAGCCTCGAGACGGGAAAGATAACATTGAAACTCCGCTAAGAAGTCGTTTCCTCGCATAGCAAAGTAGAGCCAAAAGTTCTAATAGTACATCACTTACTCGTTTCACACTGATATCTCTCCCACGGCATTAAGAACAAAGAAAGTACAAAAAAATCGAATCGATTCCACTTTTCCTGCAAAAGCGGCAACCGACTGCAATAGCGACAACCAGCACGGTCTGGAGCCTGTCTTATGCCACCTAAAGCTGGACAAACTCATAACCAGGGTCAAGCAAGGGGTGCACACGATCGCTGGTTACGACCCCCGCCCTCCCCCTCCCCCTGACTGCTGTCTTAATAAGACCCCCCCCCCCTGAATTATATACCTAAGATAGCATTACCTGAAGGCCCTGTCAAACATAATGGGCAACATATCCATAATGAGCATGCCAACTAACCCCTGCAGACAAGGAGCGAATTCTGAAGATTCAAGATACTAGGCTACCTAAGTGAAATAGTCATTTTCCAACATGATTAACTTCGTTTCAAAATCAAACACTACTCCTTTTTTGTCCATCTCAGAAATCCCGCTTCAAAAGACCTCCAAACTGTGAAATGATAGGTCATCCAAAGGCACTTTTTCCCATTTTCTGCTTTTGATGGCTGTGCTTTCACCAACTATTACTCACAAGGGAATGGTCAGAAGTCGAAGTGGCCAAACCAAATAGGCTGTATACCATTCGATGCAGTATGAAACGCTGACTTCGAATCTGCCTTTCTTATCTGCTTATCGCTTCTGTGGACGAAGCTACAAGCAGTTTCATTGTGGAAAAATCGTATATAAAAACTGTGAAATTGAGCACATTATTGCAATTTCAGCTCAGCTTTAGGCTTCAAGAGTTTGAAGATGTTAGCTGCATGTTTTGGCCCAGCATCAAGTCGAACGTGGCTTTGTACGGCCAAATTTTCACCTTCACGCGTAATTTCTCGGCAAAATATTGGCCTTCAATGGCTTATAGCTTCGTTCAGAAAAGCGATAAGCAGATAAAGAAGATAGATTTAGAGTCAGCGCTTCATGCTGCATCTAACGGTATGCAGCGTGTCTGAATTAGCCACTTCGATATCTGACCATTCCCTTGTCAGAGCAAAGAAAACGAATCAGGCTTAAATCACCCTGTGAAAACTAGGAGATCTAGGCTATCAATTCATATAAATACGGTTTGCTAAAGATGTTTTTATGACATAGTTAATGGGGTGTGGCACACCCCCTTAAAAGCTGTGGCTGCCACACTTTTAAGGGGATGTGCCACACCCAATTAACTGTATAAAAAAACAATTTTAGCGAGCAGTATTTATATGAATCGATAACCTAAACCTCGTAGATTCCATAGGAATGTTTTAAGCCTTCGTCTTCTTAGCTCTGAGTAATATTTGGTGAAAGCACAACCATTAAAAGCGAAAAATGGGAAAAATGAGATTTTGGTTGGCTTCTAATTCCACAGTTTGGAGGTCTTTTGAAGCGGGATTTCTGAGATGGACGAAGAAGGAGTAGTGCTTTGTCATGCAAAATGGATAGCTAATTCACCTTTGAAACAAAGTTAACCATGTTGGAATATGGCCATTTTACTTAGGTAGCCTAGTATCTTGAATCTTCAGAATTCACTCAACTTTGTCTACAAGGGTTAGTTGGCATGCTCATTATGGCCTCAATAGACCCCCCAGGTGCGGCGTGCCACACACCACGCTTGACCCCGCTCATAACTTATTTTGCAGAGCAGTTTCGCGGAAACGGAAAGCAGATTTGGAATCAGCGTTCAAAAATGCTCTATCAGTTAACATTTCTTCTTGGTTTGCCAGATTATGTTGGTATTCTTCCCTTGCAAGAGAGAATTTTGGGTGCTCGAAATCGGAGAATGAATGAGGGTTAAGAAGCTTAACACTTCATGTTCACTTATAGGCAGCTAGTGGCTGTCATTAAAATGCAGACCAGCTTAAGTCTGTTTGAAGGCCTCATACTCCCCCGTATCATAATCCAAGGGATTCGAATTGCCTGATCACTGCCTCTAATAAGTTCTTACTATCATACCATTTTGATATCAAACTTTTGTATTTGCGAAGGTTTTTCATTTTAAATTGCAGGAAGTGGTTGTGGATTTTTGTGATGTTGAGAGTAGCTGCTGTGTCGGGAAAACCTCGTAAGCAAACACTAACGAACACTTTCGATTTTACTGCTAGGTCGTCTCAAAATTGTTTCGTTTTATCACTGAAAGTCCTGCAGGATAACGGCTGAGAATATTCCAGAGCGCATTCGAAGCAAAAATTCAATCTGGCGCTTTTTTGAAATTTTTCTTTTGTTCCTACTACACCAGTATAACTCCCCTGGTTCATCATATGGACTGCCCTCTCAAACTTAGAGATGCTGTGAAGATATAGAGCGTACCTTAGCTATAAATGCATTCTTGAATTTCTCCTTACCCACGAAATCTCACATCTTCCTCCAAACAACCTATTCTCGATGGAAGCACAAAATGCATGACCATAGCCGAAATTCAGCTTTGCATCACAGAAAACTCAAAGTTGGCGTCAAACAATTATATTTTTTCAAAAAGGAGTCAATGACAAATTGAAAATCGAATGCTGTAATCACTCATTAGATTTGAGCAAAAAAGATTATCTGGGTGACAGATGTTGATCGCAATTTTTGACAAATTAAAAATGTGCAATCTTAATCAAGCCTGAATAAAACGTGACGAAAGGTTTACTTTAAAATGGGCTCATACTGATCTGGAACTCCGAAACAGTTTTAGCACAGGTTTCTAGCTGTGCTGGAACTGTGCCGGAACTGTGTGTGCTGCAGGCGCTGCAGCCGCCCATGCGCTTTCGAGCTGTGAGAGTTGGAGATTCTTGGCCATTACTAACGGTTTTTCTCTCAAATTCAACTCATTTTGTCTCATTCTTCCACTGATGATGATGACAAGAGCCTTCTTGAGGCTTGACAAATGAGCGTATTTCTGCCCATGTGCCCGCGAAGATGTGTCTTCGTGCGCTCGTCCATTTTCTCTTCGTTATTTTTGTTCAGACCTACTTCATGTGTTCTAGAAAGCTGCCTATGCACCTTTCAATATAGACGCGGCTTCCTGGAAGTTGGAGTGAACAGAAATGACGAAGAGAGAATGGAAGAGCAAAACGGCTCCGTTCAACGTTGCTTTAGATTCGAGGCTTTTTCATTGAAAGGAGAGGCGGAATAGAAGGATAAAATAGTGATGGTTGAGAAAAAAGCGTTGAAGACAGTTTAAAATCTCCAAACCCCGCTGCTCAAAACCACATGCGAGCGAGAGCACGTGCAGCGCAGTTCCGGCACAGTTCATTTTCCGATTTGTGCTGGAACTGTTGCGGAACTTCCGAATCAGTTTGAACCCAGCCTTAGGTGAATGCTATTCTCGCAGAGGAGTTGAAGATTCCAAATGTGCTTTTCAGCAATATTAAACAAAGATTCTGAATATAAGAGGATTACTTAGCTACCTTGAGGAACTATCATCTGTTGCGCTACATTGGTAATCCTGTCTTTCAACTTCAACGCCCACAACTTACTCAGAAGTGACAATCTGATGAAAAAGATTCGATTTGGATTCAATTCTTGATCACCTAATATTCACGCGGCTTTCTCTCCCTCTCTCTCTGTGCAAATTGAACATTGATTTTATGCTTTAGGCTCCCGCCAGAGTGCCGAAGCCATGCCAGCGCTACGCCAGCGCCGAGCCAGTGTTTCGATCGATACAGTGCATTTCGTTGGGGCGGGGCTCTGGCTGAGAACTAGGTCAGCTAGCCCCGCCCCAACGAAATATACGTGTATCGATCGAAACGCTGGCTCGGCGCTGGCGTAGCGCTGGCATAGCTTCGGCACTCTGCCGGGAGCCTTATTGATACACCGCTCAATTCAAACTGTGATGCACTTATTAAAGTTTGAGCCATGATATTAAAGTAAGATGACAAACGTTGCATTTTATCGTTAACTAGCTGGCTTACCCGGCTCCGCCGTATGTTCCGAATAGAAAATTCCATTTCTTAACCGATCCGAACCAAACTTGGCACACATACATTTCGGGCCCCGGCGGGTGTCACAGTCCGCTTTTCGTTATCGATTGATGTCGATTTTATCGTTTTTTTGCAAAATTTGAGCTACAGGGCTGGGAGCTGGCACAGGGGGGTAATCGAGCATGCTGATTACGAATACAATATTAGTTTTCGAAACCGTGCATTACTTTTATCGATTCTATCGATTTTTTGCAAAATTTGAGCTGGGGGGCTGGAATTTGGCAGGGGGTGTAATCGAGCATGCTGATCATCCCCACGGGGGTGATCAGCATGCTCACTTACCCCCCTGTGCCAACTCCCAGCTCCGTAGCTCAAATTTTGCAAAAAATCGATAAAATCGATATCGATCGATACGAAAAGTAGCCTATGACACCCGCCGGGGCCCGAAGTGTATGTGTGCCAAGTTTGGTCCCGATCGGTTCAGAAATGGAATTTTCTATTCGGAACATACGTACACACAGACAGACATACAGACAGACATACATACATACAAACAGACATTCAGCTTTATATATAAGATGATCTAGTACAAACAACTTTTAAAGGGCTTTGCATAGTCGTGAGAGTTGGGTTTGCGACCATTGCGCGCGCATTGAGCTTACTCAGCTATCTTTCTCATTTTAAAGGCTTTTCTGCTGTAACTCAGGCAACGGATAGGACCCCTCCGCCGGAGAAATGGCAGGGTCGCGCCGTTTCCCCAGCGGTGGGTCTCCCATTTGTCCGGCGGAGCCCTCCCATTTCTGCTCCGGATACCTCCCATTTTCTGCTCCGGATACCTCCCATTTTCTGCTCCGGAGACCTCCCATTTTCTGCTCCGGAGGCCTCCCATTTTCTGCTCCGGAGCCCTCCCATTTCTGCTCCGGATACCTCCCATTTTCTGCTCCGGAGCCCTCCCATTTTCTCCGGCGCGGCTCTTCCAAATCTGGCGGACTCGCGCCGGGCAAATTTCTCCGGCGCGAGTCCGCCAAATCTGGCAGAGTCGCGCCGGAGAAATGGCGGACCTTTGCAGCAGGGCCGGAGAAGCCTCCCACTTGCCTGCCAGTGATGTCACCGCGACGGACCGCCCATTTGCCCCTCTCTCATTGGTCAACTGGGTCCGGCGCGACTCTGGCAGATTCGGACTGTCCGGCGGAGGGGTCCGGTCGATTGTCTGAGAAGATGTTAGCTTCAATTACGGAAGGATTTGAAGACTGCCGGTATTGTGCATCTGTGCTATATGCGTTACAACCAAGAATTGATTGACCATTTGTTTAGATTACTATATTCAGGTGAGCATCAAGATGCAGTACCTGATTTATTTGAATAGAACTGATGCTGTTCTTTTTGGATACTGGAGTATTTTAGAGCCATTCATAAAAGTTGAAATAGCGTTGCAAGTTGTGAGGTATGTTAACGCTTTCTGGAATAGTCGTATTGTACATGAAAAGTAATAATCTCAGCCATCTCACTTACATATTCGTACTCTACTTGTTACTGAAAACGATGTGGTACCAAACGAATATGCGAAATATTTGGGCTATATGTAGTATACAGTACTTGTTCAGCACCTTGTGTACTGCTATTCAGTCGCTGCTAATTTTACATGATCTGCATGAACAAGGTAAATGAACTATGTTCCCTACGCATACAGAATTTATTAAATCAGTCCAAACTATTTCGGATATTACGATCTCTGCGTCAGCCCGGCTTCGGAGAATTACTAAGCGTTGCACTTTGCAAACCTCTAAAAAAGGAAAGGACTTGTTATCTAATCTGCAATCTCAAATCCGCAGATAGTTTGAATTTTTGTCTACCTGCCTGCCTGTCTTTGGGTTAAACATTTGTTAGGATGTAAAATAGCAGAGTGAATAAAATCTCTTACTCTAAATCAGGATCAGGTTTGTTGATGCGATCAGGCACCCTACCCCCATCCTCCCTCAATGGTACCTATTTGTACGACTCCTCAATCGTCTTCACAATTCCCTCCCCCCCCCCCCCCCTATTCCCGCTTCTACGGTAACCTGCACTAAAAGAATGTCGGATCACCCCAAAGGATGCCAATGTATGTCGATTGAAAATCACAAGTCAAGAAATCTACATACAAATTGGGAGATAATACGAGTATGCAAGTATGCTTGGTTGCTAATCTCCCAAAATAATTCGGCGTAGATTGGGTGAGTAGGAGAACTCTACATTCTACATTTAGCTGTAATGAATTGAGTAGCGGAAAGAAGGGTGGTCTTAACGAAAGAGGACTTCAGTTCTAGTTTGAAATAAACGAAATAATAAGTTTTCTTCTAGAAATAAACGCTTTAAACTATAATGACAGAGTTAGGTTCAATCCCCGTCTGCGACACCATTCTTTGCAATTACAAATGCATCCTTAGAGCGTATAATTATATTTGCGACTGAAACCTATGTCCTACTTTCTGCATAAATTTTCCTGCAAACAAACCATTTTTGCGCCTTCGCGAACGATGTCAAAAGCGCTTTGAAAATTCGCAGCTAAAGTAAGGAAAAGACTGCTACAATGAACAGATTATGTAGAAGGCCTACACAACTGAAGAGGAAAGTTGCAGCCATTTAACCAATCAACTTTGAGAAAAATTAGATGTGGGGTTCGAAACTAAGACTGGTTTTATGTCACTCATTGGAGACACAATGGAACGGCACAGATTCTCAGGATAGAAAGTAGGAGGATGGCGCGTGAAATAGCAAAATTGCAGCATACAAGCTTCCACAGCATCAAAGAAATTCAAGTGCGATCCAGATAAGAGCACTCTTTTTGGTTTTTTGTTGCCATACATGAAGTTATAAGGAAATGACAGCACGGTCAGGTTTTGCACAAATATAGTGCCATAGAACAACTCCAAAGTACAGCTATATTGTATGGGCCCTTTCACATTACAAAATGATTCACAAAATTTTGGTGGTAATCGTTGGTAGAGTTTATAATGTGTGAGACTGTGAGGTTTCGGAGGGAAGACTTTTAGATCAATCGGTGCATTTTCCATCCTTCTCTTACATAGCATGCCTTTAATAATGTTGAGGTTCCAAAAGTTTTTTGAGTGTTCCCCCTCCTCCCCCTCCCCACCCCACCTTAGGTGCAACTTTCACGACCTCCTTTTGCGACAGTCGAATCACACGCCTGAACCTGCTCTAATTCAATTTTCAAGTTGCTTTGCAAAAGTGCCAGTAGGCAGCTGAAGGTGAGCGGACGAAAAGTGTGAGTACCAGAGCACTTTCACCGCAATTCTCGCATCAAATATTCTAGTCGACTCACATGACTGATTTGTTGTATATCATAGCATCTTGTTCTTGTCTTTGAACATATTTTTGCAGGTGGCCATCTGACGGAACCGTATCTATGGACGTCTTATTTTCGAGCATACTGTGTTGCCATAGGTATTTGCTTTATCTATAAGTCTGAATGGTTTGATACGGGTGGCCAGCATGTGTACCAGCAAAATGTCTTGGTATTTGCATAATGTTCAATCAGTAGTAACTCTGTAAGCTTGGGTTCAATTGAAGAATGCTAAGGTGATATAGGCGATTCCCATGCGTATAGCGGGCGTAACCTTGCAGACATTTGAACATGTTGGAAAACTTGTTGAAATTCCATTATAAAGTATTAGTTTTTGTACTCTCTCGCTATCAAAAACCGCCACGCGGATACATTGGCAACCGTCGGCAAAGCTCCGCCTATACTGTGGGGAAGAGAGATAGAAAAAAAAATATTCAAAAAAGAAATCTAATATAAACAGCTATATATAGTCGAGCTTACACACGTCAAAGAAACCTATTGAGGATACTGTGGTCTACAATTGCTCGCACAACATCTTGCAATTTGAAAAATGTCGAAAGTGACAATCGACTCCGCACTATTTCCTTTAGCCACCTGATACTCTTGTGCCAGTTACATTTTCAAGCGAGCATATCCTCAGCTATGTTGAGCATTGCGATTTTTGGACTCATAGTTATGTGAGACAGCGGACTACGCAATCTCCTATTCTGCGGTCTTTTTTTTGAAAACCTCAAGGGCTAAGTCAAGGCCAAAACCAAAAAAAATTTCCTAAAGAACACTTTTCATCTTTACAAGTTCAAACAGATCCATTGGAGCCCTGCGCGTACAAAGAAAGGTTTGATCTTATCGAATTTTTATTTTATTCGAATTTAGGTTCATGTATCTCAAAGCACGAGTAACCCTAGGAATAAACTCAAATGCCATACTTTTGCGCAGGGTGAATTTGGCCAATTTATTGGGGTGAACGGTAAAAAATGGAACACTTACGAAATAACTGGAGGTTTCTCAAGGAAAAGAAGTGGTTAGGCTTTCCAATTTTGAAAGATGTTAGAATATGTTATTCTCTTTCAGACAATACCTATATAAGGTCATTTACATAATTGATAATTTTTATACTTGCTGAAATGTAGAGTTAATCACCTCGACAAATTATGAACTTTGAGCAGTATCTGCGCAGTGAAACATGTGAGACCATCCAAAGTACCACTGCTGGAGTGGGTGGTGGGACAGTCACCACATCCACGACGGCTTGGTGGCCCTGAACATTCAGAATTAGGAGATATGACCATTAGCAGCTTTGAGAACGAAGATACGCGTTATTCAATTCTCAGCAGGTGAACGTATGTTGTCCAGGTACCAGTGATGCTTTTTACGCTCTATCCATCCATATGCAGCTTTCCTCAGATTTTATCTATCTTCGGGAAATATAGGGCAAAACATGATTTTTTGGTTTTTTATTGCGCCAAAAATAGCTAATCTCAGGATTTTTCCTTTTTTTTCTGAAATTGAGAAGAAATCTCATGCATTTAACATATCATCTGAAAGAGCATGAAGGGCTCTTTTGAATGGTATGTCGTTTGCTTTACGATTTCATAGCAGCGTTCAGCAAGGTTGAGAATTGTTCCGAAAACCCTGTCTGAGTTCTTCACGGCGCCACTCGTACGGTTATGAGAGAGGTGCGGTAACGCGTTGCCAGAATAATAGGCGAAGGTCGGTTATGTAAGCAACGTTCAAGTTGCAGCTTGCTTGTTTTTGGTGAGAACAAAAAACCTCAAAATGTAATAAAATCAAGCTGTCCCATTTTTCACCGTTCACCCTAATAAATCTCGCGAGATCGAACTATCAATGGCGGTCTAAGTTTTTTTTCCACGACCGAGAGGACGCCACAGAAGCTTCTTCAAACGAAGAAACGCGACGTTAACCGCGGCTTTAAAAATTTTTTTAAAGACAGTTTTCTGAGATTTTCGAGGGCCTATGTGACTCCCTGCAAGAAAATGAGGGGGGAGGGGGGGAAGGGTTGCTAACAAATTTTTGCGAAGCTAATCTGAATTTTTACAATTGATATCATTTCAATTATTTACGCTGCGTATGCCGCGTACGCCGCTTCCCGGCGAAGTCTGGCTCAACCCGTAGAGTCCCCTCCAGGTAAGGGGGATTTCGGCTATTTCCGACCTAGAGAAGTAAGGGGGGGGGCCTTGAGATCTTACAGTGGGACAGAGATGTGCAAAGAGAAAAAATAAGTGGTACAGAGGTAATTTGATGCATTTCTCAATGCTTTGGTTTTGGAAATTCATCGAACAGAGACTTTTTTTGACTCAGATAAGCTTTATGTTTCATTAATCGACATATTGGCAAAAAAGGAAAATTGTGGAAGTTTGACTTGAACAGACTTCTTGATTTCAGAATTCTTAAATGTAAGCTGGTGTCGAGCCCTGTTGGTGCGTCTCAGCTATATAAACTGTCTCTCCTTTGCGAAGCAGTTCTGAAAGAGAGGTTCATGGATTCATACAAAAACACATAAAAAAAAGACCAAGAAGAAAACACTCAAGAAATGATTTTCACACGTTATTCCATTTTTGAGCGCACTATCAAGCAAGCAATTATCAGTATCCTTCTCTGGCTGGAAAGTCGTTTTGGAAAAACTCAAAATCTACTTGCATGGGCCACATGCATACATGACACCAACCTGAAGATGTACTGTTGCGAACCACACCTGTCAATTTAAGACATTTGCGTGGAGCAACGCATCAGTATCCCAGTCGTACTGAGACTATTTAATCCCCTGGTAGTATCCAGCTAGCTTCCAACCTGCCTCTCCCGTACAGGGGGCAGGCGTTATGGAGCAAAGCAGCGCCGCATTCCCCTGCGGCATATCCTGGGGGCTAGTGGGGGGCAGGCGTATGGAGCAAAGCAGCGCCGCACTCCCCTGCGGTATATCCTGAGGGCCAGTTGCGTTGCGTCGCCTTAATTGCAACCGCAGGAGTACACCGCTCCTGACAACGAAATGAGCCATTTCCTATTGCTGCGCGTGAATGCAATAAAGATATTTAAAATCGAAAATAGATGGATTTTACGGATGCAAAGGCTGAATCTCGATGAGAATGAAAGACGGATTTCAAGTGTAACACGAGAATTAGTAGAGAAAAGGGACAGAAAAATTCGTTACTGACTTTCTAAGCTTTTACTTTCTCTTGGGTGGTACTTTCAAACATTTCGTCCTCAGAACCTATTCTTTCATCCTCAAAATTCGTTTAACTTCCGCATTTTGGTATCTTTACAGAAGAAGAATTTCGAGAATGACTCAGTCCGCTGGGTAACTCTAGCTCCTCTGCGGGTGCAATTAGGAGCGACACAACGCAAAGGGCCCTCAGGATATACCGCAGGCGAATGCGGCGTAGCTTTGCTCCATAACGCCACGCCGCCGGGGCCAGTTGCGTTGCGCCGCCTTTAATTGCAGCCGCAGGAGTACGCCGCTCCTGACAACGAAATGAGCCATTCCCTTTGCTACGCCTTGAAAAGATGTCCAAACTGCATGAATGCAATAAAGGTATTTAAAATCGAAAAATAAATCATTTTACGAATAGATAGATGTAAAGGCTGAATGCCGTATGAGAATAAAAGACTGATTTTAAATGTAGAGAACTATTAGAGAAAAGGGACAGAAAATTTTCGTTACTGACTAAGCTTTTACTTTCTCTTGGGTGGTACTTTCAAACACGTTCCTCCTATTTTTTCATCCTCATTCGTTTAACTTCCGCGTTTTGGTCTCTCTCCAGAAGAAGAATTTCGAGAATGACTCAATCCGCTGGGTAACGCTAGCTCCTCTGCGGGTGCAATTAGGAGCGACACAACGCAAAGGGCCCTCAGGATATACCGCAGGCGAATGCGGCGTAGCTTTGCTCCATAACGCCAAGCCGCCCTCCCGTACATCTTTGGGGTCTTTCGAAGACAAATTCACCAAATCGGTTGCTTATCAAGAAACTGGACCTTACAAATTGCGATGTCCGTCATTCTAATTTATTATTTCAGTTGCCTTTTCTCTACCGGCAGTTGTGCTAGAGCGATGTTTTGCCACTTATTTTTTGGAGGATTATGAGCAAAACCAACGCCCAGTTCTTGGTTACGTTATCACAGGAGGAATGCTAATGAACGCCCTCTTTTGCACCTATACTTACCACTACGGTTGGTTTAAAATGCTAGTAAAGAAAATGATTGGTCCGATCTAATAAGCGTCAGTATCTTTCTCACTACAATTTTTTGCTGGAGTTAGAGAGGTTTGTTACCAGTTTGTTTTTAACAAGAAAATGGCTAATAAACGATTAATACCTCGAGTGGACTTTTTGCTTAATATAGTGTGCTTGCACAAAAGGTGAAATTCGGTAAAATCTGTGCGTGAAGAAATAGCTTCAACTGTGACGCCGGCCAACTGCGAGCGCAAGATGCCCGCAACAAGGTCGTGGCTAATTGTTCACGCGCAAATTTCACCGCATTTCACCTTCTGTGCAAGTGCACTATATTAGGCGGAAAATCTACTCGAATGTAGAATGGATGCTTTTGCAGGAGAGCATACATATGCCCACTTTGCTACTGTATTTGTTGTAAATATCGTTGCAATACTGGTAAGTCCGCTATGGTTGATTGATTCTCACGCTAGAATCCGTGGATGCTACTCAAGCTCTTCCAAAAATTTTACTCCACGTTCCCTATATTCTAAACCAAGACTGCATTAAGCGCAAGTTCTCGTTCTCGTTTTCAATAACACCATCAGCATGACACGAAAAACCAACGAAAGGTTGTTGATCAAGCGATTAACAAAAACAAGCAATTTTCTCTCAACAATCTGTGTTAAGTGAGCTTGATTGCCTTACAACAGATCTTCTATTTACAATATTAGCCACAAGTGCGTAGCGACTCCAGAAAAGTACATTTCCTCTCGATTTTTGGAGCGTGTACTCAAATATTAGTATCGTCGTTCACAGAGTTTAGGGGAAATCTTGAGGACCTGCTCGCCCTGTCCCGCCCTTTCATCGCTGGGAGGCGATGACTTTATGAACTACAATCACACCGTTTCCAGTTTCAATACCTTGCAATTTAATGCAACATAAGAGACTTTTGGAAAAATAACAAAAACGGCAAAAATTGAGTAGGATAGGGTGAGACACTCAACAATTCTTGCACAATTTCGTTATTGTTAAAGGCACCGTCCACCCTAAGTTGAGGGTGTTGAGCTTTTGACAGCATATAATAGTAGGACCTCCTATCATCCAATGCCCAAGTCGCGGCGCAAAATGCCGCTTCGGGAGCGAGAAAATCGCTTCGGAATTGCAAAGATGCACGAGGACACCGATCCGTGCCCGCCCTCCCCCATCCATGCCCGCCCATTTGTGCGCGCCCATCCAATCACCGCTCGGGAAAGCCGGACTGTGGGTTGTCCAGAACGGGATTGTCGGGGTTTTCGCGCATTCTCGAGTTCATATTCGGATTCAGGGACATGAGAAGGCCCTGAAACGACAAAAACGTGGAAGTCTAAAATCTGGGTGGACGGTGCCTTTAAGCTTTCACTACTTCTGCTGGTTTCTGGAACTCTGTTTGCGTGCGGGCAGTCATTCTTTATGAACAAAAGAAGACGTTATAAAGTACATTCAACTGAACAACAAAAACAACAACAAAACATTTATTTAACTCTCATTAGCACCGCTGCATACCTCTCCTAGGCACTTTGCGTTCAGTCTCATGAATCTTCATCTGCAACAGGATCACGATAAATGTTTTGCCAAATACCCTTTGTGCTATTCTTATTGTACTTTCAAAAATGTTCTATTTTATCTATCCCTTGGCCACAACCAGCTAGCTTGCGCCCGTAAGCTCGCTGGCCATCCAAATAAAGCTGGCTTTTGATTTTTGAAAGACAGTAAGATGCGCAGTTGAGTGCTTGTTGTATTGTCTCCTTTTTTGCTCAACTCCTTGCCAATAACTAGTGCATTTTTAGTGCTACAAGATGCCCACCATTAGCCGTGCTATGTTGATGTTTTGTTTTTCTATCAACCGCTCCTTGTTGCTTATTAGAGCACTTTACGTGCACCTAGACAAAAAATAGAGAGCAAATCGGCTTCATGTGATTAGCTAACGAGGAAATGGTCAGAATTTGAACTGGACTTTCAAACAAACAGCACATCATTAGATCCAAAGAACAGATGCGCCGTATCCGTATTTGAACAGAGTCACACAAAAAGTTGCATTACTCATGTCTTAACCTAATACAAAGTGATGACCGACTTGTTCACACAGCATCACAAATCCAACCAACTAACAAGGGAATGGTCAGAATTCAAACTGGACAATTCGAACAAACTGCATCCCGTTAGGTGCAGCTTAAAACGCTGCTCTTAATGTTTTTCTTATGTACTAAACACTTTGACGAAACTATAAGCCATTAAAGGTCACATTTTGTAGAGAAATCATGCGTGCAAAGTGGCCGTAACGAGCCACGAGTTAATTTGGCCGTAACGAGACATGTTCGGCTCAATGCTGAGCCAAAACATGCAGCTAAGTTACCTTATATATCCGTACCTAAAAATGAGCTAGAAGGGCAATAATGTGACCAATTCCGCAATTCCGGTTCACAATTTTATCTGCAATAAAACATCTCACTCGCCTACAAAGGCGATTGGCAGATATAGAAGACAGTTTTGAAGTCAGCGCTGCATCGAATGGAATGCAGGGTGTTGAATTGGCCACTTCGACTTCTGCCCATTTCCTTGTCAGCAGTTGAAAGTTCTCTCAATTTATGTTGAACGCTCACCAACCAAGTCAAACCACGCTCAAGCCTAGAGCCGCTGAGAAGATTGTTTCGGCATGCCCCGCGCAAGCCAATTTCATTCTCGCTCAGCTAATTTCGCATTATCTATTCAAAGTTGAAGCACACACACCGGAACGATGCAGTCATTAGTTTTAAGACAACACTCCAAACGAAATGACTAATAACTATATCGGGTATCCGAGTCAATTGAATATACAGGGTGTCCCAAAAGTATGTATGCACTGTTTGATCTTTAATATCTCTCTTCCCAGAAAGTCTTTTGCCTTGCTTCAGGTACCGCTTTGTAGAGCTGGCTTCAACTTAGATTTGCAGTATAGAACGAATCGCCCAATCTCTCTTCATTACTGTAGGATTACGGTAGAAACTTTAAAGAGGGTTTTGAGTTATAAGGCCATATTTTGCTTCAGAAAGGAATTGAAACAGCCTGAAAACTGTTGCACTAGGCTAATTAGAGTTGCTGAATCTGATTGTAAAGTTCCCAGCTTATTATGATGCTTCATTGGAGATTTATGCCAGGTAAGCAGTAGCGGCCATTTTTTCAATGTTCCTAAAAAGTGCGGTTACACCATTTAAAAAGCTTTGCAACCTTGTGAATAGTTGAGTAACCTTTGCTTCAACTGGCTTGGCACCATTAGGGCGGGGTTTTGTGATCTAATTGAGGCCGCTCGCGCCAGCGACGCACCTGCGTCTCTCTCGCGCGAGTGCTCTCTGATCATGTCGCGAAGCCCCGTCTTTGCCGATTCCAAGCCAGTTGAATCAAATGGTATTGAACTCATCGTCCATAGAAACCCTATTACACAAGTTTTCGCATTTTTTTTAAATTTTCGGCTTTTTCCACAGTGACACCATATCTTTCAAGTTCCTACCGTAATCCTACAGTAAAGAAGAGAGATGGGTGATTTGCTCCATACTGTAAATCTAAGTTTAACCTCGCTCTAACGAATGGTACCTCAAGCTTGGCGAAAGACATGAAATCAAGGGAGTTATTAACGATCAAACAGTGTGCACATCTTTTTGGGACACCCTGTAGTGCAAACGAACTATCGGTTCAACATAATATGTACTAGTTGGCTATATTACCTTGTTGAGGATCACGAGAACTCACTGACTTTAACATATGAAACTAAATGCCTTTTTGTATGTCTTTACGTCTTTGTGCATGTATATGTGTAGATATCTATGTTTGTACGTATGTCATACTTTACTGTACACTCTCAACATTTCCCTGCACTTGCCATTAGCGGAAAATAGGTACATTTATTGGCAGATTCTCAATACAAATCCTTGCAAACTGATTTATTATCTCCTACAGTATTCCAACAATGTGTTACTAGCAACAGATCAATTAAATATTGTAGAAATTGGTGGAAAAATGACCCTTACTGTACACAGACGGTGTACGTCAACTATGGTACCGCGACATTTCAAAAAATGCGTCAAGCTAACAAGGAGAGGCACCTAACTTGAAATGGGCTTTCAAGAAGAGGCATAGATTACTGAAGTAAATTTGGAACGCTATGCTGAATACGCTGTTGATAGCGGCGCATTATACTGAAGCAAGTTATGAGCTTTGTTCTGTGCAAATCGGCATACTATTCTAAATGAGAACACTGTCTATAAATGGAAATCTGCCCGAAAAAGATGCTGCGATATTGAAAACATCAGATCGAGTAATTGCAGTAATTGCAAATTGCGCAAGAAAGTCAGTTACTCGCTTCAAAATCACGATCCACAACTAAAAATAGTATATTTGAAACAGCATTCTAAGCTATTCTGAAAATATATGTTTTTTGAGGCCAGTTCAAGTTAAGTGCCCTTTCTTACAAGGTGTCTGGTATCCCTTTAAAGCTCGTCTATTTTGAACCGAGATTTGGCAATGCGACGCAAATTTCTGCGGACTCCGGCTGCGGCTTGGGGCCGTATGCTTGTACGTCCCCCCTAAGGCCCCCGCCAGAGTGCCGAAGCCATGCCAGCGCTACGCCAGCGCCGAGCCAGCGTTTCGATCGATACACGTGTATTTCGTTGGGGCGGGGCTAGCTAACCTAGTTCTCAGCGGGTAGATGTTCCCAACGAAATGTTGGCAGGCGTACGCTTCGTATCTCGTTTCCAGTGATCTGCATCACTCTGAAGACTCTCCTACTTCAATGATATTGCCACATAAGCTGGGTTTTTGGTCGTTTTGTAATTGTTTTGCATGATCTTGTGGAGTTGGAAGCTTAAGGAAAGTCGTACAATTTCGCTATGGATCTGTTATGATAGTATCGCGTGTTATCAATAATAGTGAGTTTTTCGACAAATCGCGACTCGCGAGCAGTGGTTCATTAAAAGCAGCGTCCAGGCAAGTCTGGACACCTGGGGATCTCACGTGGATAGTAATTTTGGGGCTTTAACATAGCTGCGGCCCAACCGACAGCTCAGGTAGTACTCTAACGGCTGAGATATTACCCTCGAAACTGGACCCCGCGATCGTATTTCGCATGGATTCATGGCGCAAAGTGTGGGTCCTGGTGCGAAACTGCCACAAACCCATGCGAATACGATCGCGGGTTCCAGTTTCGAGGGGAGTAATTCAGCCGTTAGAGCACTACCTGCGCTGCCGCTTGGGCAGTGCCTTAGTTAGGGCCCCAAAAGGCTTTCCAGGTAAAATCCCCATGAGTCCAGATCTGCCTGAAAGCTGCCTTTAAAGATTTGTCATTCTGAAACTTCACTTATTCTACCACAGACATGCCTACCGCTGTCGCATTAAATCCCCAACACAGCTTGCGATGTTTCCAAAAAGTTTTTGAAAAGATAATAATGGAAAAAACGGTGACCCCTGAGGATTTCTAGCATACAAAAGCAACGAAAAACTCACTTTATGTACCAACTATACTTGGGGAAACTCGGAATTTTTTTCGAATACTCGACTATCGAATATTATTCGAAAATTGAAAATTTCGAACATTCGACTTTCGAATATTATTCGAAAATCGGAAGTTTCGAATATTCGACTATCGAATATTATTCGAAAATGAAAATTTCGAATCGAATAATATTCGAATATCGAATATCATTCGTTATTCGAATTTCGAATATTATTCGGTTCTCGAATGTTATTCGATTTTCGAATATCATTCAATTTTCGAATACTGATCGAATAATTTCCGTCATTGAGACTGCCTATGAAAGTCCAAAACATTCAAAAATAAATTGTTTCATGTAAGCGAATGGACACTTTCTTACGTTACCAATTACAATGGAAAAAAGATTTAGTCGTGACGTGAAGAAACTTAGGAAACTAAAAGCTACTCCTGTGAAGGTTTTGAAGAGATTTTTCGTGCTTCAAAGAAAATTATATACCTCCCTGAGAGTTGCGATTGGATATACAGCGTCTCAACAGCATGTAGATCTGTAGGCTGACATCAACTTACAAGGGAAGGATACTCGGTCACCGTGGCCATTTGGGATGCGATGTGTACTGTAAGGTGCATCTCGGAACGCTAATTCCAAATCTGTGCTCGATATCTGCGAAACGATCTTCTGAAGGAAGTTATGAACTTTTTTTCGTACAAAATTTGAGTAGTTAGTGTGGTCAAAATCACCTAACTTGTTCTAGGTTATCTTTTAAAGCTATTTATTTATTTATTTATTTATTTGATACGCACAAGGCGTGCCCAATACACAGAACGAAGCATCACACTAAACAAATAGGGACAAAAAAGAACAAAAACAGGCAAACACCCCACTGAATCAGCTCAAGTCCAGCCCGCAAAATATTTTCTAGGGATGGAAAGGGAGTGAGCTTGTCTAGACTAATATGAAGTCATCACATGTATAGAGGTTCGATGGAGTCTGTCTCATGCCCCCTGCTTTTAGCAAAAATGCTCTTATTCAAACATAAGCAAATGTATATGTTGGAAGCAGGTGTATTGGTAGTAATATTGGTAAAACCCGCCCAACCAAACTCTGGGGAGAGAGCAGAACTCCGGAAGAGGTTGCACAATGCAGAAGTTTCAAGCCCAAACAAGCTAACCCAAGAATGGAAATGATGAGATGAGCCAGACCCAAACTAACGGGTGAGGTATAAAGTTGAAAAAAAAAGTCAACACAACGAATGGCAATGGTTAAACCAAGGTCCAATGATTTGGTGGAATCTGATCCCTAAAATCCAACGCAAGACATTCATTTATTCGCATCCCTTCGATCATAGTCAGCCCAGAGTGAACACCAAACTGAGACAGGCGGAGTCGCGTGCCATAGCACCGTCAAACGAAAAGGACAGAGACATGCACAGCACAAAAGCAAGGATCTAGAAAAAGGAATTTGAGAGATGAAAAATAAAGTAGAAGCAAAAAGTGCAATTAAAATCAAGCCTCAGAACCAAGCGTAGGAGAACCATAACAACCATAAACCCTAAAATCCTGAACCCTAAAAAAAAACTGAACACAACATTGAAAACGCAACGCAATCAAAGAGAAGTATCACTGCTCAAAAGTTGGGTCAAATCAGCTTTTTTAAAATTTTTTCTTGAAGGCTTCACCGCTACGCGCTGACACAATATCAACGGGTAAGCGCTGAAGCCATCTTGCTGCCTTTTTGTCCGCTCTGACTGTTCCATTCGTTTACAACCTTTTTTCTTTCCATTTTGCACTTTAAGCTCTCTATTTTTGATTCTGCTTGGTAGCAACTCTTTCAGCTGCTTATTTTTCGTTCGATTTTGTTTTGTCCTCATCCGGTTACCTTCTACTGGGTTGGAATCGCTATCGCTTGCGCCTTTTTGTATTGATTTTCTTGGCCTTTGACTATATTGCTTTCTATAGATCGTGATCATGCCTCCCAAAGCCTCTCGTTCATCTCGTAGGGGTGTTTCTAGCTCTGCATCGACTCCTGCTCCTATTGTTGGCATGCAAAGTGAGGTCAACCGTGCTGACTGTTCTAATATGTCAGCCTCAGACCTTTTGCTGCATATCAAGGATAGGAACAAGGATCCAGTGATCGATCAATTGCTAGACATCCTTTCGCAGAGACTCCAGAATGCGGTCTCTGGTGAACTTGAGGTTGAGAAACGATCGCGCACAATTGTCATAAGTGGGGTACAAGAGTCATCGAATGATCTCCGCGCATCAGAGCGGGCTAGGGACCTTAGGAGTAGGGTGGACGATATCATGGACGTTCTTGATATTGACTGCTGCCCAAGCGAAATCCTTCGCATTGGGAAGGCATCGCCCGACCGTCCTCGGCTAGTTAAGGTCATTTTTCCGTCAACTTACTATTGGCAAAAAGCGCTAGCAAATTCTTATCGGCTTCGGAACTCACCCTTCTCCAATATTTTCATCCGTAAAAGTACGACTAGCGAGGAACGGAGGGTCGAATACGAACTTAGGCAGCAGGCCAAGGAACTCAATGCTGGGAAACCCGAGAAGGAGTGGGTCGTTTATCGCGGCCAACTCAAGCGTATCTCGGAGCTTCCAAGTAGGAGTTCGGTAAACTAATGATCACGCACGGGAACCCTGGAATACTGAAATGTGTTTTACTGAATGCACGTAGTATTGTGAATAAATTGCATCATTTGCATTCGTTTCTGATAAATACTAAACCTGATCTCGTGTTTCTGACTGAAACCTGGCTTAAGCCAAAGATACACGACTCTGAGCTGATTGGTGATCTGCCATATTCGATATTTCGTACTGACAGACCGAAGCGAAAAGGTGGTGGTGTACATTTTATCAATTGACGACTGCAATGCATCATGAACTGTGTCAAAATTATCTTCATCATAAGATGCATATATCTTTGTATCGTCTGCGTAGATTTGTGCGCGTACATCCATTGTTTTTAAAGTATTAGGTAGGTCCAGAGTGTATACCAAAAATAACAAAGGAGATAGGACAGCTCCCTGAAGAACTCCACTGGGACAGGGAAATTTTGTTGAATATTTATGACCAATCTTTACCGTCATGCATCTATTGCTCAAGTAAGACTCGAACCAAGTTAATAGGTTTCCCGAAATTCCGATATTCTCTAGCTTGCAAAGAAGCAAACGATGAGGTATTCTATCAAAAGCCTTGGAAAGGTCGAAGTATACAATATCCACAGATTTCCTCAAACTCAAGGCTACCTTCCAATCAAAAACAGCTTCAGTAAGATTAGTTGCAGTTGACTTGCCTGGCACAAAGCCATGGTGCTCGGGCGAAACAGGATGGAACCTCTCCAACCAAAGTAGTAATTTACTTCTGATAATTCTCTCCATAATCTTGATGGGAACAGAGTTATGGCTAATGGGGCGAAAATCGGCAACGCTTTCAGCTGCGGAAGTTTTAGGCACAACTGTAACAATGGCTTCCTTCCAAAGAGAAGGAATCTCACCGAAGTATAAGGAAAGATTGAATATATCAGCAAGCGGTTTGGCGAGAGTATCTGCACACATTTTGTAGAGTATCTGAGGGATGCCATCGTACGGCTCCATACACGAAGGTTTTAGAGACCTCAGGACTCTTCTAACTTTCGCAGGGTGAAAATAAACAGAATTCAATTTGTTTTGAGGAGGATGGGAGGAGGGGACGGTGATACTCAAAGGATTCGCAAACACAGTGGCAAAGTATTCACCCAAGGCCTCTGCTTTACTAGAACCATTACAGCAAGTACAACCCAAAGAGTCTTTCAACACCGGGAGGCTAACTTTACTTTGTAACTTGTGGTGAATGTATCTAAACAAATTTCTCATAGAAGATTTCTTCGATAAGCGTCGCTCATGATTTGCTAAAAATTTTTTGAGGTGCAGGTCAGTATCAGCACAGACTTTCTTATACAGGGGGCTAGACAGAGGTGAATCTAAAACACAAAATAAGCGACACTTCTGTTCAATAAGGGAACGAATATGAGCAGGATAAATCAAGCCAGAGGTGCAATTAATCTTCATAGTACCAAACAATGCCATTCCAGTATAGATGACTTGGCAGAATCTGAGATACAAGTCATCAACATTGCGGTAATTATCAAACAGTGCATGCCAGTCAACTTCAGATAAATACTTGTTGAGGGAATCGTAGTCAAAGTGCACAAAGTCGGGTGTAGGATAAGATGGGACAAGTCGAAAGTTGTCGTTATACTCAAATGTAACGATGCTATGATCTGCAGAAGCCAAAGGTGGATAGAGTCTGACATTGTGAACGTTTTCCGAAGTGGACAATATAATGTCCAGAATATTATCAGCGTGGGTTGGATATAGGACATGCTGCTTCAATTCAGCGTTGATGAAGAAGTCAAGGAATGGTTTAGATTCAGGGCTGATGTGCTTCATATTGAACCAATCAATATGCAGATTGAAATCACCCACAATAAGTGTACTATTTCCATCAGAAGATAAATTGGTGAGAAGCTCAATCAGCTGTTTATCATCACCCTGCGTGGAGTTAGGTGGACGATACACGATTACGAACTTGACAGTATTCAAACTCGATGAACAGAAAAGTTCTACAATTAATAAATCAGAACTCGAAACAGTGAATCTAGTCACTTGTTTGATGTAGAAGCAACCTTTAACAAGGCAAATATTTGATGGACATCGAATGATCGAATAAGTGACCCTCGAACATTCGACTATCGAAGAATATTCGAAAGTTGAGATTTTCGAATATTCGACTACTTTCGAATTTTATTCGAAATTTCAGATTTTCGAATATTCGACTTTTCAAATCATTCGCATTCGAATGATTTATTCGAATGATCGAATAATTATTCGATTCGGTCCCAAGTATAGTACCAACCCGCTATGTTCCCTATTGCTTAGACATTGGAGTAGGAGACCCAGAACGCCGTATAAGGCCTCTCATCACAGGTACTCTCCCCTCCAATGTACGTTGTCTAGGGACTAGGGGGTTTCGTGCGGCTCTGTTTCCAAACCGCCTCGCGTGAGCTCTTCGCGTGCTCTCTAATCATTTTTCCACGCTTGGTTAACGATTTGGAATCACCCAGACTCGTGGAGGAGAAAAACATCAGGCAGCATGCTTGCGAACGAGGTGCAGAGCCTAGGGAGGATTATGCGCGAAGCCCGAAACGCACGAGCCCTAATCAGTCCTTATGATACAGAAGGCACATAGATACGGGTCTAAGTTGGACGGCCGCTCTGACTTTGGCGGCGACACGATTTTTTTCACAAATTGCAAACGTTATTCCTAATCTTCTTTAACTAATTGTTGCTCACTCATGCTCCTATCATCAGGCTAACAAATTCAACGACAATGTCAACAAGCGTTACTATCGCGAGGCTTTGGGCAATACAACAACAGCTAGAGTTTATTCATTGGCGGAACGGTATCAAATCGCGGAGAACATTAGATTTTGTCGGGTAGGTTTCTGAAAAAGGTGTAAAACTAGTATGAGTTTGTCTTTTTGCTATCTTTCCACTTTTCAAATGTGACGCAGTCAATTTTTGGCTTTATTATGATGTTAATTATAATTTGAGCAACTCATCTTCTTGAGTTTGATACAAAGAAACGGAGCTTTTTCAAAAACTGCTAAAATTCTAGATATTGAGCTTAAACAAGTTGAACTACAAACTGGTCATATAGGTTGGCTTGAAAGTTCTGGGACATTTTCAGACAAGATCTGCTGTTTCTCAAAACTTAATGTATATACATCCGGTAGAGGCACCATTCGATAGAGCAAAGCAAGGTCTACATGATGGTATGCAAAACTTCGCACCAGCTTTAACCCAACGTAAGTTTGCATCCAAAATCTGACAATCTGACATCTTTGTGAGTCGCACTGAAATTCAATAATTGCGAGAAATTAATATCTTTGTTCAAACAAATCCTACGGATTTCCAACTTGCTCACGAAAATTGCACACCACATTAGACACTCATCTGTATCGTTCCTGTATTTTTTCTTTATCTGGAAATCGAGAAAACGAAAATTCTCAAGATTTAACAAAAACGAAGCTAGGATGTTTCCATTCATGTAATTGTATTCTACAATCCCTTATAAGTATAACCGTAAATTTTTAGCTTTTCGTAAGCCCTATTAGTCGAGAAGTATTGATTTTAGCATGGAACACCCGAGTGAGGAAAGCAATTCGGTAATTTCCGGGAACAGGGCCTGTGGAAAGCTGGAAATTCAAGGTTATGCTTCTACAGGCTTGTACTATACGATTACATGAGTGGGAACAACGTAGCTTCGTTTTTGTATAAGCAGGAAGACTTCCTTTTCTCGATTTCCAGATGAGGAAAAAATCCAGGAACGGTACATATGAATGTCTAATGTGGTGTACAAATATTTGTGAGCAAGTTGGAGATCCGTAGGATTTTTTAAGATATGAATTTTTCGCGATTTTTTGAATTTCAGTACGACTCAGGTTTTGGGTGCAAACTTCGGTGGGTCGAAGCTGGTGCGAACTTTTGCATGCCATCTTGTAGAGCTTGCTTTGTTCTGTGGTACCTCTATCGGATGTGTATGCATTAATTTTTGAGAAATAGCAGATCTCGTCTGAAAATGTCCCAGAACTTTCGAGCCAACCTAATATATCGCTTACTAACTCAACAAGTTTAGTCAAAAGTCACGGTTTGAAGACAAATTGAGGTTTGACGTAATTAGGAACTTGAACAGCGTCGCGATATGCAACAGATGCGCACATTTGTCACCAACTACGACGCTAATTCCGAATTTTTATGGGTCTTGCATCGTGGAGAAATTTTCTCCTGCTAAACTTGAGTACTGAATTATATTAAAAATTGTTATAAACCTTACAAAAAAGACACTATTGCAAGATCTTCTCGCACGGAAGGCTGAATATTGCTCTAAACCAGGTCCCAACTAAACCTACATCTGAGGTTTCCGCCTCATTGCCGTACGCTTGCCTCGAATCTCATATACGTATTTCATAATCTACATCATGCCAAAATTTAAGTAATCCACTTTCAATGAGGAAAAAAATATGAGAGAAGTTGCAATATGTACTTTCCAACGCGGTTGCAAAAGACCCTCTTATACAAGACACCAAATTGCCAAAGTGTTGCAGAAAGCATGAAATGATTCATAATAGACGCAGTATAGTGATTTGCTTTGACTTCTTTTAATTTTTTACGTGTTCCGCATCTTATATATAAAGCTGAATGTCTGTTTGTATGTATGTATGTCTGTCTGTCTGTATGTGTGTACGTATGTTCCGAATAGAAAATTCCATTTCTGAACCGATCCGGACCAAACTTGGCACACATACACTTCGGGCCCCGGCGGGTGTCATAGGCTACTTTTCGTATCGATCGATATCGATTTTATCGATTTTTTGCAAAATTCGAGCTACGGGGCTGGGAGTTGGCACGGGGGGTAAGTGAGCATGGGGATTCCGAATACAATATTAGTTTTTAAAATCGTGCATTACTTTTATCGATTTTATCGATTTTTTTGCAAAATTTGAGCTACGGGGCTGGGATTTGGCACAGGGGGGTAATCGAGCATGCTGATCACCCCACGGGGGTGATCAGCATGCTCGATTACCCCCCTGTGCCAAATCCCAGCCCCGTAGCTCAAAAAAAATATACAAAAAAAATACAGCAAATATATATAATGAAGGCATGTATGCGTATTTTATCGGCTGACCAAATAGGAGGTTTGTTGAATTTTCTTTGAACTGGGATCCAATTATTGAGGCACTCAATGTCTCATCAAATTGTACCCCAAACATTATTCAGCTGCGGTTGTAGCAGTAGAATCGCTTTTGCATTAGCATAATGATTTTGACCGTAATTTATAGCATAGAAATTAGCTGAACTACCCTGTTTTTTTGGGTAAAGCCACATGTGCATAGGCTTTGACCATACTTTACCCGTGTTACTCATGTTACCAGTGTTATAGTGTCTAGTGTTACTAGTGTTACTCTCATGTTACTGACCAGTTAATGAGATTGCGTTTTAGAATGAAACAATGTGTGATCATTTCCAAAAGCAGTAAAAGCGGTAACACTAGTAGCATTAGTAACAATAGTAACACTAGTAACACTTGTAACACGGTTAACACGAGTAACACTGATAACACCGGTAACACTAGTAACATAGTAATCCTGAACACCGGTAACACGGTAGCATGGGTAAAATATGGCCAAAGCCATATGCATCTGTGCCATCATTTAATTGTTGACTGATTATAAAGTTGGTCATTCAGCTACGCTTAGAGAGTTGTGGAAGTATTTGCTGATAGAATCAAATCATAGATTTCAGTTCGTTGCTAGAGCCGTCGCTTGGGTTGGAATATGGAACATTCTTGCTGCCGCTATGTTGTTTACGGGAAACCTCAAGATGACAATTTTTGCGCGAAATGTCGCTATGATAGGCTATAACTATATACACCTAATGTGAGTTGGCATCTTCGTAAATGTGTCTTGTTGCTCGATATCTGTTGTCATCAAAGTTTTGCGTTGTATTCTTACTTGCACGTGTTTTGTTTAGGGAGCCTGATATGTAGAAAAGCATTTGTGAAACAATTATTTTGAAGGCCAAATTCCGTTTGCACCTAGTCGCGCCGAGTGCTGCAAACTGCTCAAAGTAGGCAAAAATAGGCCGTGTCACTCTGTAACGATCGTGGGAGCCCACGAGCTATGACTGCTCCCTGGCGTCGCATGCGAAAAATTGCCTTGTAATGCAAGTTTCTTAATTCATCCAATTGTTATCAAGGTTCTTCCAAAGTCTGAAAGGAAATTTTGAAGTAGACAAGAACCACGGTTTGAAGATCCGATTGTTTTAGCAACTATCGTAGGCTATGGAACACTTACTGCCAGAAAGAGGAAGAAATTTTGGATTGCTGTTCAAAGCGTTCGTCTATCTTGATTCTGAGTGGTTTGGGCATAGGTCTGAAAAACGACACGAACTTTCGGACCGAGCTGATATGGATGAGTGGCCCTAGCCAGTGCTCATGCGATTTCAATTAAGTTGACTTCTATGACGTAGCTTCGAACTAAGGCAATGGACCATAGAAACTGCTCAGATAATCGCCGGAGGCAGGCGCCCATGCGATTTATGGGCGGGCGGGCACCGGAAATATAGTTCGCTAATTTCTTGCGGTCCGCTTGCAGATATTTGGAAGAGTTTTAGCAAAATTCTAGACTAATGCTTGGAGAACAATCGCGGTTTCCTTATAGATTAGCTGCGGCGCAGTGGCCGCATTCTCGCAGACTTTTCGCGAGAATATGCAAAATTTTCGGGGGCCACACGGTCCTTTGTGGAGGACCGCGCAGCCTCCAGGTAGTTTGAGGTACTTCCGCTGAGGGGAAGTACCTCAAACTTAAGTAACTAAACCAACGGTGACACCTCTGCCACACAGTGTCTTACCTGTGCTCGACGTAAGCCCGAAACTGCGAAAAAGAGTTTGAGCGCCTGCTAAAAGTTCGGCCAGCGTTTGCTGAAAGAGATTATTCGACGAGAGCCTGCAGAAAAGTCTGTGTTGCTGCCCGCTGGCAGAACATTAGACAGTAAAGGAAGTACCGCTCGCTGAAGGTTTGGCCACGCCCCAAAATTCTGCTGACCGCCTGCCCCCGGCGATTATCTGAATAGGTATCTTCCGTTGAGAGAAAGTACCACAAAGTGTAATAAAACCATCGATCACCTCTGCAACATAGAGTTTCACCTTTGCTCGGCGTACGCCCGAAGCTGCGTAACAAGAGTCAGAGCGCTTGCTGAAAATTTGGCCAGCGCTTGCTGAAAGAAATCATTTGACGAGCGCCTGCAGAAAATGCAGTATTGCTGCCCGCTGGCAGAATATGCGACCGTAAAAAAGTGCCATCCGTTGAAGGTTTGGCCACGCCCCAAAACTCTGCTGCCGCCTGCAGAAAAGCGCGAATTCGCGGACCGCCTGCCCCCGGCGATTATCTGAGACTAACTATACTGCCACCATCTCAGATAATCGCCAGGGGCAGGCGGTCCGCAAACTCGCGCTTTTCTGCAGGCGGTCAGCAGGATTTCGGGGCGTGGCCAAATCTTCAGCGGGCGGTATTTGCGTTTTCTGCAAGCGGGCATCAATACAAAATTTTCTGCAAGCGCTCGTCAAACAATCTCTTTCAGCGAGCGGTGGCCAAACTTTCAGCAGGCGCTCAAACTCTTTTTACGCAGTTTCGGGCGTACGCCGAGAAAAGATGGGACTCTATGTGGCAGAGGTGCCATCGATGGTTTTATTACCCAAGTTTGGGGTACTTTCTTTCAGCGGAAAGTACCTGAGGGCTGTGCGGTCCTTCAAAAAGGACCGTGCGGCTCTCAACAATTTTGCATGTTCTCGCGGAAAATCCGCGAGAACGCGGCCACTGTGCCGCAACTTATGTATAGAAAAACCGCGATAGATCTTCGAGCGTTCATCTAAAAATTGGCCAAAATTATTCCAAATTTCTGCAAGCGGACCACAAAAAATCAGCGAACTATTTTTCCGGTGCCCGCTTGCTCAAAATTCGCATGGCCGCTTGCCCCCGGCGATTATCTGAGATCCTGTTCTAACAAAGACTGCAGAAATGGTGCGATTACACAAAGCAACGCTGAGGACAACTGCTATGAGATCTGTGATTTGGAAAGAAGAGCGACTTATGGGACAAATCTAGGCTTGGAGCTAAAAAGCGAAATTGGAATTCGCTAACTATAAGACTTTGCATAGGTGGCCAATTTGACATGCCGAACGCGACCTTAATTGATCTGCCTTTGCGGAAAGTAAACCAAATTTTGCACACTCGTCATGAGGCCAACGTGCTCAGCTCCAAAATTTTGTGCAATCACACAGCATTCTTTTACAAGCCATCGCTGGATATTAAGGCTACTGCATGACGAAGGCGCAGAAGCGGTATTAGTTGAGCGGGCGCAAGCGCGAAGCGCGCAATCCTCACCGCCTCATGCGCTCAGCGGCTAGTAAAGCCGCGTTCGCGCCTGAAGGTTTTGCGCCTCCGCCATGCAGCAACCGACGCAGATAATCGCCGGGGGCAGACGGTCCGCAAGCTCGCGCTTTTCTGCAAGCGGTCAGCAGAATTTTGGGGTTGGCCAAACCTTCAGCGAGCACACTTCCGTCTTCTGCCAGCGGGCAGCAATACAAAAATTTTTGCAAGCGCCCGTCAAACAATCCCTTTCAACGATCGCGGGCCAAACTTTCAGTAGGCGCTCGGACTCTTTTAACGCACTTTCGAGCGTACGCCGAGCAAAGCATTCATAACAGAGGCGTCATCGATGGTTCAGTTACCCGAGTTTGGGGTACTTTTTTTCAGCGGGAAGTACCTACGGGCGGTCCTTTACAAGGAACCGTGCGGCCCACAATAATTTTGCATGTTCTCGCGGAAGGTCCGCGAGAATGGCCACTGCAACCGCGACTGTTCTCTGAGCGTTCCTCTAAAAATTGACCCACAATCTTTCAAATCCAAGCAGATCGCAAGAAATTGAAATCAGCTTTATTTTTCCGGTGCCCGCTTGCCCATAAATCGCCTGCATCCGGCGATTATCTGAGTATATGTGTGCAAAGTTTGGTCCGGACCGCTTCAGAAATAAAAATTTCTATTTGAAACATACGTACAAACAGACATACATACATACATACATACAGAGAGACAAACAGACAATCAGCTTTATATGTAGGATAATACTGTTTCTTAACCCTTTCGGACCTGGTGGTGGCAATTGCCACCATCAATTCAGAGATCTACTATACTGGCGCAAGAACATCATTTCACTACTCATTGCTCTCAAACGCTTCATATAGCCTTTGCCTTCCAAATGTAGCTTCGAGACCGGGTGTTCATTTGCTTCTCTGTGAATAGCATGTACATTTCTGTAAACAAGTGGATTTCAACCAATCAATAATTTGCGCCGGCTTGAGCACCGTTTCAATATCTCATTTATTAGCCAAAAAATATTCATAATATTATCATAATGTTTTAGTACGACGATGGTGAGTAAATGTAACTGTTAACTGTTTGCGGGTCCACATGTTTCGCGGGAGATTTGAAAACCCAAAATAAACGCAAAACCAAAAAATTGAAAAATCAAAAAGAAATAGTTCATAAGGTTAAGCAGACTCCAAACTCCGCTATAATGTTATTCATATGGTAATAAGTAAAAAACACTAGGAGAGAGGCTTCTCGGCTCACTCGCAAAAACTCAGGTCCGAAAGGGTTAACGGTGAGACTATGAGGCTAACGTATACGGCATCAGGATTATACGTAGGTTGACGTATAATCCTGATGCCAATCGGGTCTCACTCAATGTTTTTCCTAAGAGGTACTTAAAATAACATCATCACACCCCTCTATCTAGTGGAGCTGTGACTAAGTCACACTTCCACCATAAAGAGAATTTTGAAGAGCAATTTCGTAAACGGGCAAAGTATTCCACGACTGTGTGTAACAACTCAGTTTCGGAAATATCACTTTTCGGCGGTTTTGAAGGTAACTTTCAACTCGTATGCTGACAAAAAATAAAGCGTATTATGAGAGAAAGACGCGTAACATGCAGGCAGGTACCTGCCCTAAATGCTCGAGGAGATACTGCATTGAACGTTCTTTCGAATTTATAGGGTCATTGATACCAACAATAATCAGGAAACGAGGAGCCAGGCAAGAAAATTGAACAAAAATTAGAACTCGTAGAATGAAGACTATGGGGACCTTTAGGTACTGCCGTCTATTGTAGAGGTGGCTCAAAGCCGCACGCCTGCGTGGGATACATACAGAAGATGGGCCAGTCGTGATTAAGCAGCTTGAAGACAAGGTTAAAAACGGCTTTGCATATGGGAAAAGTTTCTGTGTGCCGTGGAGGTGGATACGATATGACGCAACCGGAGATTATCTTGAATAAATCCCACTTCGCACCTAGTTGTTGAGTCTTTTTTGCTCATTTCCATTGATTTCTGTTGAATGAATGAAAGGATCTCTTTCGGTCTTATTTGCTTGGCGAATCCTTACAGCATTCACTTAACAACCTCTGCGCAATTCCATTTTCTTGATTTAATTATGCTTTCCGAAGGTTATTTTCAGTTATGGATTTGTCATGGTTTTTGTTATGTACCGGTCTGATCATCGATGGAGGAAGGAGATTGGAAAGCTTACTAAAAGCGTAGGTTGCAGGTGTTTGAACTGCGAACGAACTTGATGGAAAGTTTCAGTGCTGCGCTACAAAAACGCACTCTGAATTTACAAGCGTTAAGTCAACATTTGGAAAAGAAACTTGTGTGGATAAACGTCAACATGCAGTATGTTATTTCAATATGCTTAACAGAGATTGGGAACGCGAAGCGCCCACAACTCGCCATTGAAATTTTGTTCAAGACTTGTATATACCTGCGGTAATTTTTTCAAAATTATATTTCCGAATTTCTAATTATCCAATTCCAGTATCCTTTTTTGAATGAAGGAGTTTTTGTAGCCTTCGAAACGCAGTAGATCTTGTACTAATAGTTGATCTTGTGTCTGCTATCTAGGATAAACTCTGTTGCTGGACTGAGAAGGTCATTAGCAAGGGAAATGTACTCTTAGTCTGGCCTGAGAATGGATCATAATAAAGAATTGTTAGCGCAGTTCAGAGTTCATGTCATTTACTTCTTTCAAATACGTACTATTTGTTTCCAGGAGTCTTTAAAGCTCCATGGGAAGTTAAAGGTGAAACAAAAAGGGAGAAATGGATCGCGAGAATACAGCATTTACATGAGAGAGTCTGCAAAGACCTAAGTATCCTAATTAGACAACGTCAAGGAGTGAATTGTGAAACTTGGAGGGCTGGCAATTTGGAAGGAAGTGGGTAGTGTAAAGAGTTAATGCACTTACATGAAAGAGTTCTGGTGTAGGTCTTTCATGCGCCTCAATCCACTGGGAGATGATGGTGAAAGTTGAGGGAGCAGAAGTAACGAGGGAGAAGGGCGATTTGTGGGAAGTGAGGCACTAATTTGAAAGAGTTTTGAGAGAGGAGTCTTTGACACCCCATTCGAAAAGCTTTGAGTATGGGATTTTGAGGTTTCGAGGTAGGAAAGTTGAGGGGTACTATCTACTAAATAGCTGTAGGTAATTTGTTAAATAGTGTGGAATACTGACGTGCAAAAGTTGAGGGCAGGGGAAGTTTTTTGACTTTAGAAATGGAAAAAAAGTGGTTACCGTTAAATTCATATCCTACTCAGGGAACCTAGAAATTAAAAAATTAGCACTCCTGCAGGAAGTCTTGAGGAATATTTGAGGTCTGGCAGCATCGAGACCAAAGTGGATTGAGAAGTTGTTTTACTTGCTCTATAAATTGTGGTATACATGAAGTACGACTAAATGAGATGCTTAAATTTTGCATCACATTTCATTTGCAAATATCCACACTTTTCTAACAGACAACAGTTTGTACGATATTGGGTCAGCCCAAAAGTGATTTCGCTTTTTTGTGGAAGCGCCACATTCCGCGAAACAAAGGTCTACAAAAGTTCTCTGTAGCATTCGATGAAAATTTCATGCTCTTACAAACGATTATCTTTATTGCAGCTCATCAAACGAGCTCTCAAAAGTCAATAAAAACTGGGACCCAAGGTTTTTGCCATAATGAAATTCCGCTATTTTTCTAAATTTTTGTACTGATTCCGAAGAAGTCCGAGTAATAGATAAATGAAACCAACTATAGGATCCAAAACAATTCTTTCCTCTTCCAAATCTTAATTTCCAAAAATTTCAAAATTTCCTTTTTTGAGGGTGGAGGACTACATGTCGCCCTGGGGCAACCCCGCGCTCATCTGCAACGAATACGCACCTTTTCATGCGCATGGGGATACGTTTTTGCAGGAAGTCCACGCGCGGCCCTCCTACATTTCGGCAATATACAGTCCTCTACCCCTTTTTTGATGCTATCAAATTCCATGTATGGTCTTGATCCTAGAACATCAACAAACGAGCAACTCGAGTGTTATTTGATGCATCATTTTCATTTCAAAGAGAAGGTTTCCGTTCCTTATTCGTAAAGACTTAAATCAACAATATTCATGTTTCTGAAGGCGCCGGAAAATTCAAGATTTGATATTTCGCTTCCACCCCCTGAACGCTCATCTATTCTGTAAAGTTAGTGCTGAACCACAATCGACTTTTGAAACTATAAAAAGTCGAAAAATCTGAAGAAATAAACGCTTCGAAATTCTGATGATTTTTTGAGACCAGTTTGTTGAATCATTATAGGAAGGCTTGCTTTGGGCTTGCTCAAGAAAGCGAAATCACTTTTGGGACTAATATATGTCACATTTAAACATTTGTCAGAATGCTCGAAAACGAGTAGTATTGCAAGCAAAAATGCCCAAAAGGTCACAAAATATTTTTCCAACAGTTCACCTAAAAAGCCTTAGCACTCAGTAAGAACAACACGTTTACGTATAATAGTCGAACAATCAGGTGAGCAAAGGGTAGGCTAATCTTTCGAACACCTGTTAATCTGGGGCACACTTTAATATTTACGCTACGAAATCGTGTTGACTCAGGTTGGTGATGACCCTGTTTTAACTTGTTTAAACTGGAAATGAGCCTGAATTGTTATGGTTAAAGGCGGTGTCTCATAAAACTGAGGTAGTGCGGGCCCCCACATATTTTTTTAGAGGACCCCTGGATAGGCGACCGCCTAAAGTTCGACTCGATCCGGGCGCTCCTATGCCGAGAAGTTTGGCCTCAAAGTGGCCCGCAAAGCGCCATTTGGCCCGCACGACCAACGTCCCGGCCCTCCAATTGGCCCTCCACCCCATAGTGTCACTGACGATATAAAGACTTGGCTGAGAAGGCACAACTCGTCCGCTCTGCTTCTACAACGCCTTCAAAAACGAGTTCGTACATTTTATGCGATTTTGGACTCGCATTAAGTTAGACAGGAGGAAAAGGCTTACACTATGCAGAAATCTCGACAACCAAATTTTGGTGAGACGCTGCCCTTAAGTTAGCCGGCTTTTGGTCTCCGCTACAAATATTTTCATCTCCAGTCACTGAACGTCACCGGAGATAGGATGAACAAGTAATTTAACACATTACGACGCTCTCAAGGGAGGAAGTTAGAGAGCAGAAGTAATTTATACGCTTGAGAACAATGCTGTTCATCAGTCACACATTCTGGCTGGCGGGAGGCATCAGGCATGGGACATTTTGAAGTAGCTCAGAAAACTGCTTCGGTAGCAGTAGGGACAAGTATGAACCTCATTCTTCTTTTTCTATCAATCAGGTTACTAACTACTCAATGCGGGGATCTGAGATGTCAAAGTAATTGTTGGATGGCGCAAAAATAAAAGCTCATAGGTCTTTTATGAGTTTTTCATAGGCTTGTGTGAACCAACAAATAAATAATCTTTCTTTTATTGTCAGGCAACAATAAGTACAATCTCCGTTTTGGCGAAGCTCGCCTTTCTCATGATAAAGAATAAGCAGGGCAGCAGGGGCCAAAAAACTTTTTTTGGGAAGTCCGACTTTGAACGCTAAAAATCAAATTATTGAGTTGTATAATGTCTCTCATGTTCTATCCCAATATCGCGTCAGAGTGAGCACGAAAAATTGAATGGTGTACCGACAGACCAAAGAGCTCTATTAAATGATTCTTGCATCTCCGCGCCAAGTTTTATTTGGGTGATGTTTCGAGCCAAGTTTTAAAATGCATAAAGGTCTAAAAAGCGAAAAAACGCAAATCCGTCCAAGATTTTGGCAGCCCCCAACTTGCTCACGCACACACTCTCTACGTTAGACACTCGTATGCAGACTTTTGTGACTTCTGCATCACTAGAACGAGAAACCGAAATCACTTTCGTCACTTTGGAAGTATAATCATGCAGTTTCAGCTTTCTATTAGGTTGAACCAAAAGTTCTGTCTCATCATTTTCAAAAAATAGTAACTTCTTTCTATCACGATATTTCCATATCTTAACTTTTATTGAAAATAGCAAATTATTCACTTTCTAGCAAGGCTTTGGTTGCTATCTACTAATCTCTGGTTGCAGAGATAAAATTGGGAAAACGAAACAACTTCGGAATTTTGAGGCAAGCCCCGTCAAAAATGCCAAAACTGTGCCTTACTCAAGACAGGCAGTAAACCAGGTTTTTTGATCTCCTTTTTTTAGCTGAGCAAAACTCGCATTGAACATTAGCTCTTCTTTAAAAAGTTATGGTTTTCGAGAAAAATGCCAAAAAAATAGTTTCTCAAGAAAATTGATTTTATGACATTTTTTCTCAAAAATCATAAGTTTTCAAAGAACAGCTTAATCAGCGCTAGTTTTACTCCACTAAAAAGAGGAGTTCAGATAATCTAGGTAACAGCCTGTTTTGAATTTTATGGTTAGCTTTAGAATCTTTTACGGACTTGCCTCAAAATTCCGAAATTGAAGTGACTTCATTTTCCCAATTTCATCTCCGCAACCAAAGTCTAGTAGAGAGCAAGCAAGGTGCCCTTCGAAAATATTCGCTTTGCTCTTTCTAATATTATTTTTTTGTGCAAGATTTTTGTAAGAGAAAGAGTTTACGACTTTTTAAACATGGTGCGAACGAATTTCGCTTCAACCTAATACAAAAGTAAGTTTTGAAAAATAAACTTTATTGCAAAAGAACCAAAAACGCGATAAACTCGTTCTTTTGGCCTACCTATTTTTATTAGTCGGATTCAAGCCATGCAAGAATTGCACAAGCTGTACATCTAAATGTCTGATGTGGAGAGTACTTGCACAGCAAATCTGAGGTGCGTAGGAATTCTATGGACACAAAAATTCTTTATTTTGGCTTCAGGATCCATGTGGATCGAAGTTTGCGCAGATGTCTGAATGCCATTCTATAGAGCTTGCTTTGCTCTATCAAATGATATTCCATTGTTTTTCGTATTTACTCTGCGGGAGAAAGCAAAGCACATTATGTCCCGGACAACCTAATATATCAGCTTTTCCTCAAAAATGATGAGTTCGTTTGAAAGAGCATGATCAGCTCTCCTCAACGATTTATAATATATGCAGTTCTTCCGGCAAATCAAACGCTCCGAAAAATACTGAAAACTACAAAAATGTATGAAACGACCTAATCAAGAGTATGACCTCAGAACAGCCTCTCGCTGTGAAAATCTACAACTGCGACTCCATCTTGACAAGCAACTATCACGAATATTTTGATTTATAATACACTAGGGCTTCTTTCACAATCACTAGACTTGAAATAAGCGAGTTGAAGTAACAAAAACTAGTTTTCGGCTTTATGCACACTTTGTTAGTGAAGAGAAACAAATTGTCAAAGAATGAAGCCGAATAATATGCGTAAATGATTATGAAGGTTATTACTTGGGTGTTGTTATCACGGGTTTGTGAAATCAATTCCATATTTTTCCGCAACACAAGATGCTCAGTATTCACACTGACAAATCAGTTTGTTCATCCTTCATGAGTTTTGCAGCATGCTCTACTCGGTTTATCAAAAAACCATTATAATACAAAGAAGGAAGTAGACTCCGATTTGCGTCATATGATTGAGGACTGATTTGTGCTAATTAATACAATCTTGGCAGCCTAATGTTCGATATTAGGTTAAGAATCACTTTTTGCCTATACGATTGATAAACAATTTGGTCGACAAGAATTTTAATGGGTGTTAGGCAAAAAAATCTTCGTCTGCTTTTCATCATCTTCAAGTGTTTCGTTATAGCCGATCTCTGTTAGTGAGATAGTCTTTCGTCCACAGTTTATTAGTCAATAAGGCACTGATTGCAAGTCTTGATTGGAGTATCCGACTCAGAGTTGAGCCTGCTCTGCCGTATTAATAGGAGTATGATGCATTATATCACGACATCCCCGTAGAGCTTTTGTTTTTCAGCTTTACACTTCTCCAACTAACGAATTCATATCCGGCGCAGTCAAGCCCCATCAACTTACTCTCAAACTTTGCTTAGAGCTTTACATTGATCATGTCAAAGCCTTATTGCAGAATATGTCTTGCATGGACTTCAAACCTCTCATCGCCAGCAATGGCTTTTTGATGGTCATATCTTCTCAAGGCATTGCGGCAGCATGCTCTGCTGTCATATCGGTCATAGCTGCTAGAAGATGCATGAATCTGCATTTTCATGTGAATTGCAGGGTAAGTTCTATTGAGATTAAATACTTTTACTTGAGACCTACGAATAAAGACGGTTTTGGTGCCTGCGCGTGTAGAATGTCTTAAAAAATGCAGTGTTGATTCCATCTGTCTTGTTCTCATATCTTTCCCTGCCATTATCTTGTAGAGCTTGGTTACATTCTAAATTCACACATCAGCGAATCACCGATCGGTTTTCTTTACCGTAGGATGACAATAGGAATTTTCAGTATATAGCGCTTCCCTAAAATATTCGCTTTGAAGAAAATTCTTTAACAAAAATCTGGGAGGTTGTGCAGCAGGATCTTTGCATATCTATGCTGTTCACTACATAACCTCTCAAGAGCTTAGGGTTCTAATGGTGTAGTTGTCGAGCTATAAGAAATAAGCTTCTGTTTTGACTGTGAACGGATATCCTCTTGTTCACTGAATTAGATTACATTTCGACAAGCATCTCCCCATATTTTGAATACTTGCATGTCTTTGGTATATGTTTGATCTCAATGAAAAAGTCAAAAATTTGACTAAATCTTCGTGAATAAAAATAGCAGTTGTGCGTCCTGTAAGCAAAGTTGAAACGGACTTTTTTCTTTGATTAACGCCTGGATTTCGGTGAATGTTGCGTTGTAGTAAGCGAAGACTGTCCCAATTTACTCCAAAGGCTCCGACACAAAGAAATTAGTTTGGGAAGTGGAGATGTGTGTTGCATAAAGGTAAAAAAGTGGCATGGTGACGCAGTAAGACGACATTTTATGGCAAGAAAGACGGCTTAGTAGAAAGCCATACAATCCCTTTAAAAAAATTTCTATTATAACAAAGATCTATTCTACACATACATTACCTCAGCTGTATGCGAAATCAGTTATATTTACAGTGATTTCAGATTCTAATAATCTCACTGCTACTTTTTTACTTCGCGCATTCGCTATGTGTGGCCACGCTGCAGGTAAGCGCCATTGCTTTATTATTTTTTGAACTTGAGAAAACACAAAGCCAAGCCATTAAAAAAGAGCTTGTTATATCGCGCTTTTCTAATCACTTTCGAGCTTTTTTGGCTCCTCCTGCAGTTTTATGTAGTCCTTACCTTCATCAAGTATTAACAGATCTTGTGGATCACTATTGTTTTTTAATTGTCCACTATAGCAAAATAAACAACTCCATAAAATTTTCAAAATTGCAGACTATACAAGTTGCGCGTTACGTGATGTATGCAAATCCATGTGATGCTGCCATTTCATCAGCTCTCTGCTTTGGTCTTCGTTTTCCGGCAGCAATTTGTGTCACTTCAACTGCAGTTCTTCAGGTGAAATTTGCTTCATTTCAAGTACTTACTTTACGAAATTTATTCTCTGTAAGTTCTCTGCTGAAATTACTTGGCAGTTGTATCACATACTTGGCAGTCTGTATCACATTTCCGTGGACCTAACCAAACAATGACTATTCCAGGTCGGCTTAGCTGTTGAACGTGCCATAGCATTGTCAAAGAGGCATCACTATGAGACTTCAAGTTCGATGACGGGATTTACTATAACTGGAAGCTGTGTAAGTCAGATTAGTCCATTTTCTGCATGCTTTCTGTCTTATGACTCGCCACTCAAGTTCAACGCACAATGCAATAGACTAAAGATTTGATTCGTCGCGATGCTTATCCCATCTGAAATATGAACTCGAAAGAAAACGCTACGGCTAGAGATCGTAACATTTAATTTCACCTGAGCTATGCGTTTTTTCTGCACCAAAAAAACATTCATAAGTCGGCATGCAGAGGCGCTTGGCAGATAGTGAAATCAGGTCCCAAATCAGCGTTTGATACTCTTCAAAGTGATGATATAGAACTCAACAGGAAAAGCGTTTTCGACTAATCGGCTCCCTTGTAAGTACCATTGTATTCCTACCAATTGTTTCGGACCTGATAGACAAAATAACAAGAAAATAACAAAAAGCCGTTTTTGACCTTCTGGAACAGTGCAATGTCATCGATGAACGTTCTAACTTGCTTCACAAAATAGCTTTGCAGATAGCTATGTATAAAATCATTTTGAGGCATTAATTTACATGTACATTTTATGTGGAAAGCCATGATGACCTCGGATACTTCCCTTGTGAGGGGATGGTAATGAAATAATCTCCTTCAACTTCACCTTTCATAAGGTGCATATTATTTCTATGATGCAGCAACAGTTAATCAATATCAAAGTTGTGCACATTTTAGAGTCAAGCCCGCAAATGGAAATAATCTTACGATTGATCTTTTTTTAGATGATTGTTGGAACCGCAGTTTCCATTTGGTCACTGATGCAGATGAACCTGCACACGAAAGTTGCGTACTGTTCAGTTGGCACAATCGACACAGCGTTCAGAATAAGAATCTCTTCTTTTATTCTTTGTGGGGTGGACTTCTTCGCTTTGATGTCTACTATTCTGGTGATTTACTTCAACGAGCTCGCTTTTAAGCGGTACGATCCATTGCAAAATTTCCCCACCACAATCGAATTGCTCATTATAGAAAGTACTTTGATCTACAGTCCTCATACCAACTCCAGGAGAATATCGATGTTATCCGCCTGGTCTTACCTTTGACATTGTTTCAAGCCATCTGCCACTCGATATTTATTACCAGTACGGCTGTTCTCACAACGTTCGAAGATAGCCTTTCGCTAGTAACATATCGAACATTATTTGCAGCTGTTTATGTGAGTACTAGAGACGTTTTTAAAAATAACATGGAAAAAGTTCGTTGATCCAGATTGTGCCATATTACACCATGATTGCGCCTCTGATACTGTTGCTGCTGCTCAGATGGTCATCCAAGAAAAGAGCGATGAAGCTTCTCACACTCACGAGACCTGTAAATGAGCTAGACGTCTATTTCACAGCTTATTCGAAGATGTGGTTGTACAATATTGCGGAAAGACACTAACATTGTATTGATTCTTCCCCTTTATTTCTTCCATTCTCTCGAGTGTTCAGACGAATCTAACCTTTGGTTATTAAAAATTTTTATACGTCATTCGAACAAGGCTGGTTCAAAAAATAAACTATTTGAAGTTTTCCAAGTGTGACCTCTAGCATAGTGTGGCCGTCGATTGCAACGATCAGTAAATGTTTCGCCCTTGTTGACTTTAATGTCAAGATTCGGCACGAGGATTGCAAATGAACACCTGGGAAACGAATTTGTCTTTGACACTTCGTACTTTATTTGCCATCTGTTCTCTTCAAAAGGTTCAATTGAAGCGCCCTTTCCTGCTAAATCGGTTTTTGGCAAAAGATAGGAGGAGTGTCAAAATAAAATCTTACTTGGTAGTAAACATCAGAAAAAAAGTTTGAAAAATTAGGAAAAGTCTAAAAGTAGACACTATTATTTCTTACGGCGATAAGTCATACTACTTTTTCAGTAGGGGTCCACGATACCATTCGATAGAGCAAAGCAATCTCTACAAGATGGTTGGCAAAATACGCACCAACTTCGCCCACTGTTAGTTTGCATCCAAAATCTGAGTCGTACTGAAGGCTCATTGCGAATAATTCATACTTCTCTTCAAAAAAAAAATCCCACGAGTCTCCAACTCGCTCATAAAAATTGCACACTACACACTCATATGTATCGTTTCTGAATTTCCTCCTCGGTTATCCTGGGCCCATGTGGAAAAAGTGAACTGCAGGACTTAAAAAGGAGAGTGTGTCAAAACTTATGTTACAACCCCTAATATAAAAACTATATACTTTGCTCTTATTCTCCAAAAACACGGATTTGAAGTCATATCGTTACCTGCCTGTGGATTTGAACAAAGCGTTTTCAGGGCTCGGCACGAGTTGGCTAGTTGAAAATGCAAAAAACGAAGTCCCCTTTGACTTTTGCGAATTTTTACGAAGTCCCCTTTGACCCTAGACAAGGGCTCGGCACGAGGTGGCGTCCCACTGCAAAAAATGAAGTCCCCTATGACTTCAACGAAATTACGACATCCGCCACGAGATATCCGAAGAGAAAATACCATAAGAACGGAATAAAGCAACAGCAGAAAAAAAAACGAAAAAGAATCATCGAACACACGCGATGCTATTCATATTCTCCGGATTGGCGGCATGATGTATCCATCGTGCAGCAATACGCGCCTAAAGCAGCCTTTCCGCCGCCGCTCAAAATTTTCAAGGGGCTATAACTAAGCGGGGAGAAGGGGGTTTGAGGCGGTTTAAGAACCAGTTTGTAGGGTTTGGGATGTAGATGAAAATTATGTAAAGAAAGTAGAAAAATTATGTGAGGGAGAAAAAATTTATGACTTTTTCTTTTCTAAGCCACCTCAGGTGGCTATCCAGGTGGCTTGAAAGCCACCTAACTCCGAAAAAAGTTGAGCATGCCTTCACATAATTTTTTCATAATTTTTCATACTTAGTCCTAACTCCCCATTGCCCATCTACACACCTATTTTGGTGTCATTTCATCTTCACTTCGCTGTAAACAAACCTTTTGTTTGTTTGCCGGCGGCATGCCGGCAGCGTGGCGGCCGCAGATCAAAAGACAACGCTATGCTCTTCCGCAAAAACGATATCCCCTTTGTTTTTTCCCCAGAAACGATATCCAGCTTGCTTGCTAAGCCACCTGTGCCGTGCCCTGAGCGTTTTTCCTCTTTGCAGTGTCACACGCAATTTCAGGCTTCCATACCCTCACATAGTTTTCTCACAGTTTATTATGTTCCGTGATACTTTCCCGTGCTCCAGAACCATTTTTCCAAGGAGCTCACATAAAGTCGTGGTTTTAGCTAAAAAAAATTTTCATGGATTCTCTGAGAACTGTCTATCCCCCTGTATTAGGATCGGCATGTTTTTACTTTTGAAGTCATTTCCGGTGAGATACCTAACATTAGAGTTGAATCAGAAGCAGTTCAGCTGTTTTCATAGAGCAGTGTTCAAAAGATTATCAAAATATCGACGTATCGACTTGAATAGGGGTTTTAGTCAGTTTCATTATTCCCGTACCTGCTGGCACTCAAACATAAATAGGTACATTCTTTTCATTCTTGAATTTGGCAGGATTTCTAGTTGCAGAGGCCAGTTACTGACACATTTTCATTTGCCCTGGTTAAGAGTTCCGTTCTTTAACGTGTATGCGTATACCACATCGCTTTTTTTCATCTTCAGCAAACACTAACACAGTGTTTGAACCATCAGTGCTTTATATCTCTTTCTCGATCCTAGGAAGCTGATGTTATATTTGTTTGTATTTCTTTGAAATCCTTTTTCCGCTGCACCCTGTGTATAATACTGAAAATCAAATAAACAAATATCTTGATCGCTTTCTGAAAAAAATTAAAGTACTTCCCTTTTTGAGCTGTTTTTACCATGCACTAGGAAAAAATCCAAATGATAGCTCAAAGTACCACGATGCCGCCTGATTCGCCACTCAGATGATGGAACCCTAGCGCAGTCCTCTATCCTGGGCAAACCTACTAAGTTTATCAAACAAGATAACATGGTTATAAAGGTCATTTTTGAATTGAGTTGGAAATGGGTTATTTAATTAAGGAACTAAGTGAAACACGCTGATCCGTCTGCCCAGAGCCGCACTGGCGTGGTCCTTTTTTCTCATGCATTCGCCGCTTTGTTCTCATATTTTTTCAAGTGATGAATTGTCTTTGGTGGACGCAACAGCGTTACATTCCGCGCAAAAAGCGAACGGCATGGCAGACATGACATGTTGACCTTTTACGCTGGCAGGAGGGATGACAGCTTTTCCTGTGAAGTTGGGATCCAGTTAACAAAAAACTACACGTTCGTTGCCCTGATTGTTTATACCGAATTTGGTATAATATTGTTGTCTGCGCGCTGTAAATGAGTTGATTGTGAACTACTAAATGCTGAATTTGCTATGAACCGCGCATTTGTAATATTGTGTTGGGCACGTCAATCGTGAAAGGTTTACATATGTCCATTTTAGGAATTGCGATATCCCTTTGCTCTCTAACGCTATGACAAATTCCAGCCTGACATGTCGCCCTCAAGCGGAGGCCTGTCTATCGCTAATCATGAGCACACAGCATGTTAACAGGAGTTGTGAATCAAATTTATTCAAAATTGGCGCAAAGAAATTGTTTGTTGGCTATAGTTTTGTGACTATGAAGCAATCAAATTATGGACTGGATGCTGACGTTGTCGCTGCCATTGAAGCCAGGGAAACAGGAGACAAAGGTGGCAAGCGAAGCGTAAATTTATTCCAAATCAGTAAAACTATGTTCTGTTGACTGTTGACTGCATCTACTTATGCATTATGATCTATCAGTAGACAAACCATAAGGCGGTGAGCTGAACGTAAAAGTGCGCCTAACTGGATTAGCTAAGCTGACAGTGCTGCTCTTGAAACTTTAAATGCAGAGTTATTCGATGTTATTCAAGGTCGCTACTTGTTTACACTTACATGGATGCTTTTAAAAGACTGTTTTTCAAATATCATCCGCAATGAGAAAGGCAAGAACTGCAAGGCGAGGCAAAACCTGTTTGGAAGCAATTTTCTAGGTGTAAGTGGTCGCATCCTTCAGTATTCCGACAATATCAGTTTTACTTGAACTAAGGCTGTCAAAAAACAAGCAGTGGTATAATAAACCAAAATGTATTGCTATTATGTTAGTTGTGCACTATACCGTGTAGACGGATCATATTGTAATCAACTGAGATAATGAGCAAGAAAAGTTGCTACCGTTATTTCCCCTTAGCTTTAACCGCCGTCGAGACAGAGGCAGACCGTCGAGGTAATTGCTTCAAAATTGACAATTATCAATGATGTTAGGCGGTGTAATGCCTATGTAAGACTTCCTTGCACAAGAGTCTGTACAAGCCTCTGTTAGAGGCGATTTCTTAGATATGTTTTACTCTGCATAGCTGGCATACCCGGTTCCTCCAGGCCCTGTCAACACAGTATAAGAAAGGTCCATCTTTGCTTCTGTAACAACATTCTACTGCCCCTGTCCCACTTTTATATGCCACTTTCCCGCCCCCTCACTATGTTTTCGTTATAGCTTGCTCACTTATCCCTCTGTACCAGCTCCCAGTTCCTCATCCAAGCTTTGTAAAAATCGATGAAAGCCATAATTGCGGGATTTTTCTCAGATTACTACTTTCAACGTATTTACCCCTCGGCCGATTTACAACCCTGTAGCACGAAACTGCGAAAAATGGATAAAAACGATACCGATTGGTAGCAAAAAGCCTGCCCGCCCGAAGCATATGCGTGCAAAGTTTGGTACAGTTCGATAAATAGAGAAAGTATGACATACGTACAAACATAGATATCTACACATATACATGCACAAAGACGTAAAGACATACAAAAAGGCATTTAGTTTCATATGTTAAAGTCAGTGAGTTCTCGTGATCCTCAACAAGGTAATATAGCCAACTAGTACATATTATGTTGAACCGATAGTTCGTTTGCACTACAGGGTGTCCCAAAAAGATGTGCACACTGTTTGATCGTTAATAACTCCCTTGATTTCATGTCTTTCGCCAAGCTTGAGGTACCATTCGTTAGAGCGAGGTTAAACTTAGATTTACAGTATGGAGCGATTTATCAGCCGCTCTTCATTACTGTAGGACGGTAGCAACTTTGAGGAGGATTTTGAGCCATTAAAAGCGGTTTTTTGCCCCAGAAAAAAAAGCCAAACAAGCCAGAAACTCTTGAATTGGGTTAATCGAAGCTGCTGATTTTAAATATGAAAATGGCACGTCAGGACAGTGCTTCTTTCATGAGTTATTTCAGATCTAGTGTAATAACTGTCCCAATATTCGTCGGAAATGTGTACACGCCATCAAGAAAGCTCGAAAAACTGGTGGAAAGTTATGTAGTTTAATCAGCTTGCCTGAAAACCTTGCTACACAAATTTTCAGATTTTTTTTGAAATTATTCAATCAAAAGGCCTATCCTACAGTGACGCCGTGTGCTGAAAGTTGATACCGTAATCCTACAGTCAAGAGTGATTAGTGATTCGCTCCATACTGTAAATCTAAGTTTATCCTCGCTCTACAAAATGGTACTCCAAGCTCGGCAAAGATGTGAAAGCAAGAGAGTTATTAACGATCAAACAGTGTGCACATCTTTTTGGGACACTCTGTATATTCAAAAATTCATAACTTCTTATGTTCTTGAAGATTTGCATAATCTGGGAATTATTTGAAGGAGAAAATCTGAAGTTTTGCGATACCGAACGTCTATCAAAAGCTACAATTCTTGAAAAAATACAAAAAATATCAAAATTGCCGTTTCGTACTGCTTGCTCGAAAATCTTTTGAAAAAAGCTTATTAATACACATTTTGCTCAGATAGAAGGAGCAGGTCATAGAACCTATGATACCAATTGTTCCGAATTTTAGTGCACGATTTAGGTTTTTGGCAGCCTCACCCGGAAGAAAATCAAAATATGAGCAATTCTTCCACAGCTTCTATCTCTGCAATCTATTTTTTTCGCACGTTGTTGGAAAGTGCTTAATTTTCTGTATCCAACAAATCCAAATCAAAGGAAAATCCTTTGAGAACATAAGAATTTATGATTGTTTGAAAACGAAACAAACAAATGTGCAAAAGAACTTTTAATTCATTGCACTGCATATATTGCACTTTTCTGAAACCATAGAAGTCTAGTTAATGTGGGGATGTATCAAAGCTTTCAAAAATTACCTCGCTTCCGCAATTTCATTCTACAGAACAGAGCATTTAGAATTCTGGTAACTACGATTCAAAAAATGTTAAAAAACTACAAATTTGACTTTAAAATATTTCCTAGTGCATAAAAATGTCGAAGACTTTTTATGTGTCAATTCCTGTACTACTTACATCTGTGCCCTGGTGTACAATTTTACTCTAGCGTTTCACCATTAGACGAAGCAACAATTTGCCGAATAAGACATTTTTTTAAATTTACTCTTCTGACTTCAGCCTTTCTCTCGTCTTCGGCCTTTTTAGGTCTAATAATCCGCGCAAGTGCATTAATTTTTTCAGCTGCTATTTGTCTCGTCATGCTGTTTCCCATCTTCTTAGTAGGGCTACGATCAGAGGTGCGATAGGGGGAGCCAAGTCTCCCCCTACCTTCACTTTTGAGCTGATACAGAGTGACCACCTTCACTTTTGCGAAAAAATTTTTGTTGAATATAAAGAAGGAAAATAAGTAAAACAAACGCAAAAGGGATTATTGAAGGCACATACATATATATTGCAGTTTTAGGAACTCGCCGTCACCCATCGGAAGCGAAGGCCATCACCGCCATGGACGCATCCACTTTTCCGCCTTTCCACGAAATCGGAGAAGATAGCTTCGGGACGAATTTCGATTTAAAAAGCTGTGACCAAACGGTCCTTTTTAGGGCCAACAATTGACCCAACGGCCCTTTTTAGGGCCACAGATACGATGAACACAGCGGCATAAATATTCGAAATAAACGAAATGGAAAATGAATCAATCAATCAATGAAATGGTGTATTTTGAAGTGAAACTCAACGACACTCTACAGATTTTATTAAGTAAATTTAGTTATGTCGTACTGCGAAGAAAGTAGGTCGATCCAGGAAGTATTTGCCGAGAACCAGAATTTTGAATGAAAAAATAACCAGAAATCATGCAAAATTGCCACTGTTATAAACCAAGTGGTTGAAGATGTCAGCAACTGCGACTTCATAGGTTTTCTAGGGTAAGGTTTGCCCTACTAGAATATATCTTACCCGTACCAATTCATCAAAGCACCGCCGAGATCCAGGCTCTTGAAAAAGCAGGTAAAAAACAGCTTTTTGAACTTCAACAGCTCGTAACTTCTCCAGAACTGCATGAATCATGTTGCGACTTCATAGGTTAGATTCCTCTCATCAAGGGCTTTCAGATGATATATGATATATGGGGGTTTGGGGCCTTCTTCGACGTATGACCGGGGGGGGGAGACTTTTTAGGCCAAAGTCTCCCCCTCGCCCATTCTAATGTATTGGCTGGAGGCCGCCAGGGGAGACTTTGGCCTAAAAAGTCTCCCCCCCCCCGGGCATATGCCGTAAGAGGCGCGAAACCCCCACATATTATATATCTTCTGAAAGCTCTTGATAAGAAGAATTCAACCTATGACGTCGCAACATGATTCATGCAGTTCTGGAGAAGTTACGAGCTGTTGAAGTTCAAAAAGCTGTTTTTTACCTGCTTTTTCAAGAGCCTGGATCTCGGCGGTGTTTTGATGAATTGGTACGGGTAAGATATATTCTGGTAGGGCAAACCTTACCCTAGAAAACCTATGAAGTCGCAACATCACACATCTTCACAATCAAGAGTTTTAGGAGTTCAAATGTCAGCAGTCAAAAATTAGCCTAAAATTGCCTAATTTTTCAAAATTCTCGTTCTCAGCGACCACTGCTCAAATCGACCCGATTCTTTCACTATCTGTTAGAGCAACACTTACCCTTTAAAACCTATGAAGTCGCGTTGCTGACATCTTCAACCACTTGGTTTATAACAGTGGCAATTTTGCATGATTTCTGGTTATTCTTTCATTCAAAATTCTGGTTCTCGGCAAATACTTCCTGGATCGACCTACTTTCTTCGCAGTACGACATAACTAAATTTACTTAATAAAATCTGTAGAGTGTCGTTAAGTTACACTTCAAAATACACCATTTCATTGACACGTTTATTTCGAATATTTATGCCGCTGTGTTCATCGTATCTGTGGCCGTAAAGAGGGCCGTTGGGTCGCAGTTATTGGCCCTAAAGAGGACCGTTGGGTTAGAGCTCTTCAGTTGTCCGAACATCATGAAGCTTTGCTCTATCGTAGAAAGTGCTGAGGCGTATATGCGTCCATGCCGGTGATGACCTCCAGTTCTCGCAGAAGGCGACGGCGATTTCCTAAAAATAAAGTACATAGAATATGCTCTCAATACTTTCTTTTGCGTTCGTTTTGCTTAATTTCCTTTTTTTCAGTTTCAGCAAAAAAATCAATACCCAAAAGTTCGAAAAAAAACCGAAACCAAAAAAAAACCCAAAAAATCCAGTTCAAAGTCCGTCCTGTGCCCCCCCCCCCTCTCTACCCCCACCACTGGTCGACATTTTTGGGAGGTGAGTGTCCGGCACTACCACCTTCACTTTTGGCAGCCAGTGGTAGCAGGGACCACCTTCACTTTTGGGGGACCCGGCTCCCCCTATCGCACCTCTGGCTACGATATTCTGCCATAAAACGATGTTTTGACATGCATTACGTCGAATTAAAATTCTTATGGCTAGTAGTTTTTCTAAAGCAGAATAAACCATTGGTACACATGATGCGTGGGACTATAAAAATACATTCCACGTATTCTCTCAAAACACCCGCTTACATGTGTTATGCTGTTTTCGTCTAGGGACTCATTAGTCTAAGCTGATCTTCTCAAAAAGATACGGTGGTCCCTCCTGCTTCTATAGCAAATTTCAGCTTTTCTAACGGTTCTTCTAATTTGATTTAGCTGCTCGAATAGAATCCATGATTCTGCTGTTGCAAAGTTATCTCCAGTGTTTTCAGAACATAAAAACGTATTATGATAATTGAGCTATCATGTGACTGCAAAATTGATGCGTGTTTTTCTAGGACTTTTTTCCGCGTAACTTTTCTCTATCAACCTATTTTCTGAGAAAGATTTAGCTTATTTTTTGAAAGGTTCTTTCATGCAAATTAGGCTCCAGCATGATTCTAGCTTCCATTTTTAGAATTTTTCAATACTTAAAATATCCACAATTGATTGAAGCTCAAAGTTCATTGCATTCACTTTCCTGGCCAGGATTCAAGGGATATATGCATTTCTTTGAAAACACACATGTAGCGTACTTAAGCATGTTTTTTGAAAATCAGTGCGTCACCTCCGCTTCGCGGAGGTTCGCACTGGCTCTCTATCCGTAAGCCTTTCTCATGTTCGCTTGAGAATGGCTTTGAAACTCACCACGCGATGCTGAGCATCACAAATGAATCGTAAACAACTGTTCATTCATGAAGCATATCCATGTAAGATCGGTAATTTTGAGAGAAAAAAAACTTTGTTGCAAGGAAGTAAATGCGAATTTGAGCGGATTACTGAACTTATTTTAGTTTGATAATCGTCATAAGGATAATAGTCACCTTGGGCTTCATTTCAGTGCAAAAATCTTTTCAATTTTTTTAAATAAAACCTTGCCAAATCGACTGACTACGCTTTCATCACTTTTTGGCGCTGTTTTTGCAAAAAAGCAAACTTTTTGAGCACTTTTGGGCTAGAATTCATGGCGCGCAGAATTACTTTCCAGGCAAATCATAACTTTGCAAAAGTCGAATTATCGACCCAGTTTTGCGTGCCAAAAGGCGCGTGGACCCGTTTGACGCGCAAATTTTGAGGGACCCGCTTATCGTACCGGCTCGTCCTTGTGCGTGGTGGACCTACACGCTGGCACGGTATGCTATGCGAAATTGCAGCCCGATAGCTTGGTTGCAGCTTCCTCTATGAATTTCGTGACAGACAGATTTTCACACAGACACACAGACAGACACACAAAAAAAACAGACGGCCTTAGCACGTTATTATAGTAGGATATTGGGAAGGTATGGACGCCTCATTTTGGATGGACCTTTGGGCGCTCTAGTCCCCAAAAAATTCTTCTGAAAAAGACAATTGCCAAAGCATGCTCAATTCAGTTTGCTTATGAGGGACATCTTATTAGCATTTTTGCAAAAACAATTAGTTGTTCAGTAGAAAATATGAATTTTTTCATGATTTGCCTTAGGGCTTACCGAACAGGCGAAAAAAGCTGATTATTTTGGATTTTCTTTTCCCAGATCTTTCTCAGTAAAGCGCTTTTCATTCGCACCTGTGTTACTGGCTTGCGGCTACACATAAACTGTGCCAGCTATACCAACATAGACTGGAGGAATTTGTCGAAGTTAGGTATAAAGGTTTGGTCATGACATTAGTGCAGATGCGTGTGCGCTGAATCACCAAAGGTCTGTTGTTTTTGATAGTTTCTCCACCACCTATAAACATGGGGTTCTGGCTAGGTTATAGCTCAGGGATCGAAAAACGCGCATTATTTTTGCACCAAAATACATTGCTGCCAAGTCACTGTGTTAGTGCAGTTGTTTTCTTTAACTTCTTTGCTTGCAGCCGGTTAGAAATTCTAATGTCCACCATCTATTTTCTTAGAGGATTTGAGCTGCTGAAGTGATGAGACCTTTGTCCTGTGGAGTTTGCCTTTCTACAGCTAGTCGCAGTTTCGCGTAGTTGCAAACTCATATGTCTTCTCCTTAGGGGCACTCACACCATTGCTCAAAGCACCAGCATAGTTGATCTAAGAGTTTCCAACTTCATCTCATTCGTACTATAAACTATTTATCAACCAAGTGCAAAAGTGCTTTTTCCGATGCGCAGCCTTCCTTGTAAGCATTCTCGAAAAGATTCTGCAGAGCTGCATGTACATACGTGCGAAAGCACATCTAAGGAACTCTACTATTGCTGAACTACGAAAATGAAGTTTTGTTTATCTTATTATCCGACCTCCAGCTTCCAGTCCAGGCTAATTTTTATCAAGCACTGCAATGAAATATTATATTGATGCAAAAGTAACGAGCGTTTCTTATACGACAGTCGAATATCGAAAATGCATAAAGTATACAATTCTATAGAGTAAACAAGGCTGCAGAAAACAACTGCCAGTCATTCTACCTCAAATTAGAATTCAAAATCAAATGGATTCAATTGGATTCAAAATTTTTCTGACGGTGATCCAAAACTTGGATCACCGTCAGAAAAATTTTCGGAAGTCTTCAACTTTATATAATAAAACGTTATAAAATACATCATAATACATAAATGTATCAGGTTAAAGGGATGTACGGACCCTTGCCTGAGGGTGTAGCGGTATTACGGTGTATTTGTCATAAGATCAGACTATCTAAGGTTTATTATACAAAGAGATATATACATGAAAGATGAAGCGAAGGGGGAGGGGGACTGGGAGTTAGTAGCCAGTCATGCATGTTGTAACTCTCCACTCTTTTTATACCTACTCCGCATTACAACGTTGGTCTAATATCCGAGTTACAGAGAGGTACTGATAAACAAGATCCAGTAAACAATGATTGCATGATCCTGATGCAATGTTACATCGGCATGATGAATCATATCCTGACATCTCCATTCCTGTAGAAGAGCTCGTCCTCGAGCTTGTTGAAGATTGATCGAAAAAAGCGTTGCTCTTGTTAGCATACCGAGGTAAGACTAGGTGAACTGTTGAAGCAGTCACGACCTTCTCTTTAATATCAGGTTAAAGGGGTGTACGGACCCTTGCCTGAGGGTGTAGCGGTGTTACGGTGTATTTGTCATAAGATCAGACTATCTAAGGTTTATTATACAAAGAGATATATACATGAAAGATGAAGCGAAGGGGGAGGGGGACTGGGAGCTAGTAGCCAGTCATGCATGTTGTAACTCTCCACTCTTTTTATACCTACTCCGCATTACAACGTTGGTCTAATATCCGAGTTACAGAGAGGTACTGATAAACAAGATCCAGTAAACAATGATTGCATGATCCTGATGCAATGTTACATCGGCATGATGAATCATTTCCTGACAAATGTAGTTGCAGGAATTTTGGGGGCTAGAAGTCTAGAAGGCAAATAAGCTAAAATCATGTCGCCTATTTCGCTTTTTTGGCTAGACGTGATATTTTTCGACCAGAGGACATACAGGGATAAATTTTTTATGGTTTCACATCTGAAAAATTGTAGAAAACGATCAAATATCGCCAAGTCATTCGTAAGCTAATATGCGTATTGCACACCATAGTGCTACCTAACGAACTAGAGAATTAGAACCTGGTCATTTCCAGTGATTTCTCCTTGTTTTCTTATCTCTTTTGCTTTTATTGGTTAGTCAGCAGTACACCTTTCAACAGCGTGTTAGGTCAGAAAAGATTTCACTAAAAAGTTACTAATGAAAATGTCGTCGCTAGCGGCACATTGGGCGCGAATGTGTTTTCCGGTTTTCAACTGATCTTTTTCTCAGGAAAGTGAAAAAATACGGCGACTTTATATGAGGAGTGCTTGTGTGCGTATATCAAATGCTTGCCAAGTAGTCAATTTGTAAGATTTTTCTGGCTCCAGTTTTCGAGCGCTTAATACTTTAGATTTTAGTTCTCGATCGGCTTCATGCGGATTGCGATTCACACGGATATTTTGTAGTCACTTTGTAGAGCATGCTTTGCCTGCCTTTTTACTTTGAGAATCTTTAAGTAAACGAGGTGAAGTTCATAGGTTACAAGATGCAGTGCGGGAGAGAAAAATAGTTGACATGCAAAGCGAACGCCACATTCTACCGCTCGCTGAGAGTTGTTATCGTTGTAATTGTCGATCTACGAACATTAATCAAGTCGATTTGATCCTAAACTCGAATAACTCGGATAGTGCTAGAATATCGCATCCAGCAACCGCATGTTTTGCATTCAAATAATAGGGGAATTCGTTCACGGCTCTCTAGATGGTTAGAGATCATTTGTAAAGTAAATCTGTGAAGAGGGACAGTTTTGAGTTTTGACAAAGTAGAACATGTACCACAGCAGAATACCCGAAGGTTACTGCTGGATGAAGGCGCAAAATCTATGGGCGAAAGCGAGGTCTCATTACCCGCTGAGCGCTTAAGGCGCAGAGTCACAATGGTGAAGATGTGCGCGCGCTACGCTCATCAGCTGATACTGCTTTTGCGCCTTCGTCCGGCTGTAGCCTTCGTATGCAAAGCGTGCAGCAAGTACGGCGTCAGAAAAAAGAAGGAAGTGCATATGGCATATTTTCACAAAAATACGCATCACAAAGCGAGGGAGTCGAGAGAGAGGAAAAGCCGCAAAAAGAGTCTACTACAGTATCAAGGGTGACACTTAGGTTTAGGCTTAGGCTTAGGCTTACATAGCTGATTGCTCTGCGCATCGGTCTATACTTCAAAACAATAATTGAAGCGATTTCGGGCATTACGAAAACGGCCCAACAATGCGATTTTGAAGAATAAAGCAGTCAAATTTCATCCGCCAGACAGTTATGAAAAGAAGAAAGCGAAAACAATGTGATTCACATGCTGCATCCTTAGATTTGGAAGGCGTTCGACAAAACACGCTCACCTACCAAAAATACCTCCAGGGGGTCAAAATGAATTCACAAAAACGTCACCACGTAGAAGTAGCTTGAGGATCATCAGAAAAATGCCAATTACATGTGCCCGTACATCAAAGCCGGTAGTAATCCCCTGGCCTAGGACAGGTCTCGCCGTCAGGCCGTTGTCAACTCGACGTGAGTCGCCGAAAATTAAGAGACATCCAGGCCGTGAAAACCCTTTTTATAAAAAAATGCTTCGTTGAGGATGCCACAGTGACTCTTAAGAAGCTTACATCGTAATTTGAGATTCAACCTTTATAGAAGGAAACCGAGAAGGGCAGAAGGTGCTGATGGCAACTTCGCGAACTAACCTGTCGCCAATCTGCCGGCCTCGCCGAAATTTGATTTGCGAGGTGGAAGCTGTGGGCAGGTCTGACAGCACGCAATAGTATGCTCAGTCAAGAGAGAGATGCCAGCACCTCGGAGTGCCCCTTAACTCGAGATGCTGGCACCTTGCTTACGGGATCTGTAAGTTTGCGTTTTGCGGCATTATCATACAATTCATGTCACAGATTAAATCCAGAGCTCCTGAAACTTCTATATACTTCAAAAACAATTATATTCCCCATTATGCGTACCCCTTGTTTGAAATGCTGCTATAGTATAGAAAAAAAATTTGCGTTATCTACTTCCTTCGAAATCTTGCTGTAAACATGTTTTTACCATTGTATTCCTCGTATCGATCAGCTGCTTTTGCGGAGTCCAAAGTTTAATCATTCCACACTCACAATCAGATACCACTTTCTTGCGCACTCTGCTGCCATTGTTTGCGGTGGCGCGGTATGCATGTGCCGTCGATTGGTCAGCGCTCAGCGGTACTGGATAATCCATGCACTTTGAACGCGAGGCGATGCAACAGTTTTGCGGGGATCTGCTTACGATTAAATCAAGAACTCGCACTGGTTTTGGCAACTCCGCGGAAGGTGTATTTATGATGCCTTCAGAAAGGGTACATCACTGCTAGTTCGGATCGGGCAAAAATCTTAACAAACTTTAAAGGTCGCGCAGGATTGTAATACTGAAGTTAAATGTAACAGAGCATTTGGAACGAATGCATACACTTGGGTCCATCAAGTGGATGGCACGTTAAGCAAGAAGACTATCTTTTCAAAAATGTACCCAAGATAGTAATAGCACGGCTAGAAAAATGCTAGTTTGAAAGGACTTGGATGAGGAGGAGAATATAAAGAAATTCAATGTGATAAACGGAAACCACGAAAACTTGAGTCTCCGATGTACGTTTGTCTAATCAACGCCGCTATATGGGAGCGAATGCGACTTATGTAGTAGCGACTAGAGATTGGCATAACTAGATGCGATTGCTAAGATAGATAGAAGTCATCGTGCTGAAGTGTACGTCAGATGACATTGTGTAGCATGTGCGACAGCTGTCGAGAAGGTACAAGGAAATACGCCTTCGGCAATGGGCACATGAAGCCGAAAGAAGAAGACACACTAGTAGATCGGTCATGTCAGTGAAAGTGCCAAGGAAGACGCCAAGAGCAACCTGAGTTGCGATGGCGAGCTGAAGCAGACCTGAGAAAACTTCATATGCATGGCCAACTTTAGATAGAACAGAGCGCAGAAGACTAACAAAAGCGGCGGAACTCCCACGGAGAGAAAACACAAGTTTTGAAAGAAAGCTCTTTACGTTTTTTGACACATTTCGTTTGATTCTCATCGAGATACGGGCTCTCCCCGTCTGTTCTTGCTAAAAAAATGGTGTGATCATATTTTACCTTGTCATTTGCAGGAATGGCATGTAAGAGCTATGAAGCCCTTGTTACGGACACTGGCTTTCTATTGGTGATCTCATCACAAGGAGTTGCCGCTGCAATCTCCTTTGTTGTATCAGTCATTGCTGTCAGAAATTTTACCAAGTCCCATTTCCACATAAACTGTAAGGTGAGTCATAGAACAAATTATCAACCTATTTTGGAATAGTATCAAAGTCAGTCTTGGAGAGAGGAAGTTACGGAAATAACAGAATGAACATCTCGCATTTTTCCACATGTGAGGTGTCGGGTCATGGCTAGAGGGCCGGGGCTTGCCCGAAAACTACATATGCAGGGAGTCCTGTAAGGGCCGAGGCTCGCCCGTGTGATTTTTCTTGGGCCGCGGGTGTCCCGATAAAATATTTGAGGCCCGCGGCCTTTCCGTGATAATAACATTGGGCCGCGGGTCGCCAAGCAAATAAATCTAGGGCCGCGGATGGTCAGTGCAAGAATTTGACGCCCGCGCACCGCCGAAGGACACGGTTAGGGGCCGCGGGTGCTCGCAATAATTGTCTGAGCATATACTATCCACGAGACATCATGGAATGTTCCAAAGTAGCAAAGCGTTAACAAGATGTTATAAAACATTCCTAGATTCTACTTGAAAGTAGCTTTCAATGCTTAGACTCTAATTAACAAAAGCTTGTGCACTGTTTTCAGATACTGATCATTTCTCTGCTGCTTTTGTACCTTCTCCACTCGATGCTTGTAGGAAGTTTACAGGTACTTTTTGAAAATCATTTATTATCATGAAACCGTACATGTCATGTACTGTATATTAGAATTGAAGATTAGCATACTGTTCCTCTGCAGTGACGGGTCTTAGCAACGCGAGACCGCTAGATTGATTGACGAAGTACAAAGCTATAATTTTTTGAAGTTCTGCAAAACTGGAACGCGGATAAATCATATAGTACAAAGTCGAACTCATAAGAAAGCCAAAATTAGGATCTTTTCCCTTATTAATGTTGTTAAACCGTCTGTGCATAAAAGGCTTATGAATTGCAGATTTGTGTGCACTCGCATTTCCGCTCCCGCATGGCGGCCTCGCCTGGACTCTGCACCTGTTTCGCGAGCATGCTATATTCATTTTCGCACGTTTGATTAGCGATTGAAGCTCCTCCTTTCTTGCGCTCGTGGTGCGAAAGTGATAAAAGAGCATGTTTGCGAAAGAGCTGCAGAGTCTCTGCGAGACTCTGCACCTCTTTTGCACCTCTTTTTATTGCAATTCTCCCGCGCGGGAGTGGAGATGCTGGTCTATCCGACTCTGCATTTAATAAGCCTTGTACTTCGCTTTTCATTAGCGGTTGACAAGGCAAGGAAGATGGTCGCTCTGTGCGAATGACTAAAGTTTAAAGTATGCACTTCGTTCTTGCAAATGCTTATAGGCACTACATGTGACACGATTTCTGTGGTATGCAGATCCCTGTAAAGCTGCTTTCTCTTCACTCTCTGCTTTGGTCTGCGATTACCAGCATCATCTTGTGTGACGACATTTGCGCTGCTTCAGGTAGAATAGATTTTACGAAATTAAGCTAAGAAATATCATCGAGCAAACGGTAAAGTAAACGATATTTTATGCTTTATTAGGGCGCAGATAGTCCAGAGCCTGCACAAGTTTTCATAATCGAAACAGAACCTCTTTCTTATTGTCCTTACAAAGTTTGCTGATAAGACATTACGATCAAATTTCGACGGATGACTCTTTGTGGTATCATTTCTGATTGAAGGCACCGTCCGCTCAGACTGAGGGTGGTGAGATTTCAGCGCTCTATAATACGAGGCCCCTGACCCCTATAGCTTCACACACATAACTTTTGGACCACACATGTTATTGGCGGGGCGGACGTGTCGGCAGGTACAGTCGAGTAGATTTCCCGGTCAATATAGTGTGCTTGCACTGAAGGCGAAAGATCGTAAAATTTGCGCGTAAACAATTAGCCACGCCACTTATGCGGGCATTCTGCGCTACAGTCGGCTGGCGTCACAGGCGTAGCTATTTGTTCACGCGCAGATTTTACCACTTTCACCCACAGTGCGAACACACTATATTGAGCGGAACATCTATTCGGCTGTATTTTCTGAGGCAGCTTCGGAATTTATCTGCGGGACTAGCACAATTACTTCCAAGGGAAGGATATTTGGTCACCGCGGCCATTCATAATGATCTGTAAATCAAAAAATGCGCCTTTCAATGCTGGTTCGAATAGTGTCTTCCATATCTGCGAAACGATAATCTGGATGGAGTTATGATTATTTTTCCATAAATAAACTGAGTTACTGCGGAGGGTCAAAATCTTATATATAAAGCTGAATGTCTGTTTGTATGTATGTATGTCTGTCTGTCTGTCTGTCTGTATGTCTGTCTGTCTGTACGTATGTTCCGAATAGTAAATTCCATTTCTGAACCGATCCGGACCAAACTTGCACACATACACTTCGGGCCCCGGCGGGTGTCATAGGCTACTTTTCGTCATCGTATATCGATTTTATCGATTTTTTGCAAAATTTGAGCTACGGGGCTGGGAGTTGGCACAGGGGGGTGAGTGAGCATGGGGATTCCGAATACAATATTAGTTTTTAAAATCGTGCATTACTTTTATCGATTTTATCGATTTTTTTTTGCAAAATTTGAGCTACGGGCTTACCCGGCTCCGCCCGGCCCTGTCATTATTATATTCGTAATCAGCATACTCGATTACCCCCCTGTGCCAACTCCCAGCCCCGTAGCTCAAGTTTTGCAAAAAATCTAAAATCGATATCGATCGATAACGAAAAGTGGACTGTGGCACCCGCCGGGGCCCGAAGTGTATGTGTGCCAAGTTTGGTCCGGATTGGTTAAGAAATGGAATCTATTCGGAACATACGGCGGAGCCGGGTAAGCCAGCTAATCATCAATATAAATTTTCTTTCCTTTTCAAATGCTGAATATGATTTAGATAAGTCTAATACAACAGTAATTTTTTAACATTCTCTTCAATAGCTTCAAATGGTAATTTAGAAAAAATTTGGTGATTTTAACTACCCAAAAGTACGCAAATTTTCTACGAAAAAAGTTCATAATTTTCTTAAGAAGATCTTTCGCAGATATCGAGCACAGATTTGGAATCAGCGTTTTGAGGTGCATTTTACAGTATACATCGCATTCCAAATGGCCACGGTGACCGAGTATCCTTTCCTTGTTAGTCAGGAAGTGCGCTCTATCATACAGCTATAGAAAATCACCACCCTCGGTTTAGGAGGACGATGAAAGCTACAATGTGTTGGGATAATTCTTTCCTAGAGAGTCATAACAATTGTTGAGGTGGGCCCTTAAGGCGCAGCGCGAGCTCCTAGCGCTCGCGTCAGTTCAAGCAAACGCAGGCTCTTTCGCTCACTGTGATAGACTGTAATGTGAGAATCACTGTGATAGTTTTCCTGTAAAATTCGCGAGATCATGAACTAACACTTAATACGTAATTATATTGACAAATTCCTGAACAACTGGCAAGCTGAGAGATCAAATAAGGTCTATGTAGCTGTATGTCAAGAGTGGCGGATTTGTTGTCAAATGGACATCATATAGGACATAAGTGTTTGAAAAGATAACATTTCAAACTTCTAAGGAGCTAAACATAATTGCTGAATTTGTTCTATTTTATTATCCTAAATACATTTGAGACGTAAACATGGGAGTCAAAAGCTCATCAGAGTTCTATTGAGAGAAGTTGCGAGTTCTCGGAATTTTCAGCAAATTCCGTCCAAGTCAGCAATGGTAAGTTAGAGGATGTCTGGTATTTATAGAAAACTCACACTTATCCGGTGTTGACAGCTGGAGAAACTGCGCCTCCAAAACGTCAGGCTTGTGTCTCGGAGTTCTCTCTATGATACCCACTGCACGTAGATCAGCTGTGCAAACGAGTTGATATTGAAGCGCAAGGTTAATGTCATTGCCAGCGCAAAGCCAAATAGCAGTAGCATGCGTAACGACGGTGTCACGAAAAGTAATGCGAAACACAGACTTTTAGTGCATGTCCCACATTTAGAATGACTTTTTTGATTTACCCTAAAATCTCATAGATAAGAGCGGTTTAATTTACCGGTGAAAAATGAATTGGAAGAAATTGAAATCGAATGCAGTCACCCCTCTAACTTGATGGATGGATAAATAAAAATCGGAGAAGAAGTTTAGAAGAGGCTCCGCCCCTCAACTCTAAACCCCGGCCCACTTAATAAACAATTCATATAGAAATTCCGAAATTCCGTTAAAATTGCTATTTTTCTATATGAATTGTTTATTAAGTGGGCGAGGTTTAGAGTTGAGGGGCGGAGCTTCTTCTAAGCTTCTTCTCCGATTTTTATTTATCCATCCATCAAGTTAAAGGGGTGACTGCATTCAATTTCAATTTCTTCCAATTCATTTTTCACCGGTAAATTAAACCGCTCTTATCTATGGGATTTTAGGGTAGTTGAAAAAAAAAAGCCCGGTTTGACTCTAGCGTTTCTGTACCAGTAACTATTATGCCATTTCCAATAATTAAGACTACGGAAACATCGGCTAGTGAAATAGAATATGAACGGAAAATTTCAGCTTGGAGTGATGACCGAACGCGCTATTGCCTTGTGGAAAAGAAAACACTACGAAGAAACAGGATCTACTCTCGGATTTGTTATAGCAGGATGCTGCGTGACTGCAGGAACTGCGTTCAGTACCTGGTCGTTTGCTCCTATGATTCTGGAAACACAAACTGTTTATTGCTCAGTCAGTACTGCCGAGACAGCAAATAGAATCAAAATACGATCGTACATCTGCTGTGGCATCAATATCGTTGCTCTGGGAATGGCTATGCTAGTGTTTTCCCTCAATGCGGCTGCAGTCAGACGGTGAGTGTTTCAATCAGATTCAGGCAGGTGTGGCCGCACAACTAACAAGGAGAGGATACTTAGTCGAAAGCACCATTCCAGATGAGCCATATATCATCTGGACGTGCTCAGAGCGCTGATTTCAAATCTGGCAAAATTAACTGCGGAGCGCCTTTGGGCAACGAGTTATGGTTGTTTTTGTGGAGAAAATTTGAAATCAAGGGAAGAAAAAAAACTATGCGCAGAAGTCTCCAGTTGGGCTCGAATGGGGGAGTGATGTCTGTCAGATTACTCTGCGCAAAGAAAAATGTCTGTCTGCTATACTCACATTCAAAACGAGTCTATCTGCGAAATATACATGTTGTAACAATCAATTTTACTCTCTTTACCCATTCAATTTTTGGCTCTTGAAACGGTCATAGCTCCTCACCCAAAGGCGCTCCGCAGCTGATTTTGCCAGATTTGAAATCAGCGCTCCGAGCAGGTCACGACGATGTATGTCTCATCTGGATCGGTGCTTTCGACTAAGTATCCTCTCCTTGTAAGAGATCTTTGGGTGGGACAAAATAACTTTCTGCCTCTGCCGTAAAGTTTAGATCTTTACTTTTAATTCCGTTCTTTCCACTTGCTTACGAAAGAAAGTCGAAGCGCGATAGCCTAAAATTCCAAAGCGAAACGGCTTCCCATTGCCCAATCTTCGAGGTCTCAACTATTGCACAATCCTAAAGTTCATAAGCAAAGGTTTTTTGAGACAAACTTACCGCAGAGGTTCCATGAGGTGTGTGGCACAAGAACATATGAGCAGGATACTGAAGCAAAAATCCTACGCAATCAGAATAACTTTTGAAGTAAGACTACGAGCAAAACCATAGGTATTTCATGGCATGTCTTCGTGATTTCCCTGCTTACTGTGATAGTTTGCACGTACACAAACCCAACCTTTCTCCTTCTGTTGAGGGTGAAACGGGAACTGATCATAAATCGCATTCTCCGTAAAATTTCCGCTAACGGTTGTCGCTCCGCGACATTCACCAGTCCAGTAGCCTGCTCTCGCAAGCATTCTTGTCGCCATGTGACTTAAGACATAGAGTCAAGTATCCGTCGAGTTCTTCCCTCCCCCAACCTCTCTTATACTTCCCTTATACTGGGTGTCAAAGTCGCTGACAGTAAATATGAAAATTGCAGTTTACTGTTCGCCATCCGTAATACCGTGATAACTTTTTCTTCAATGTTCCTCAAATAACTACATCATCTACAAAGCCTGGAAACCTAATTAATGATATTAGTATGCGCGAAAACGTGCTTTACAATTTTTAGATCTGGGAATTTTTTGGAGCCAAATTCTACCGCCTACAGTAATGAGGGGCAATGTGATCCGCACATGCTGTAGAACTAATTTTAAGCCATCTCTATGGAATAGTATCTATGTCGACAAACGATTTTGTGAGAAGGGAGTTATAAAGACTACAATGTGGCCATTTAAGTGCAAAGTGCAGGCATTAATACTCAGACGCTAGGTAGTGCAATTACATTAATGAGTGATGCAGCGGCTGACTTGAGGTCCTTAATCTACTGCAGCGGATACTCCAGCTAACACTCAGAAACTGCGAAAATGCAGCCGCAGTAGCAATTGAGGGTTTATTTGAGAGTGGCTATTTGTTCACGTGCAAGTTTGCACAATCTTTGCACTGCAAGCACACTATATCAAGCGGAAAATCTACTGAACTATATATTACAAAGCTTATAGGTTGCATCAGACTGCAGTCGCGACAGTCGCTGAGTGATTGCGCCGACTGCAGCGACAGCACAAAGTGCCGCAGTTGCAGCGAGCGTGACTTGCAGTGGCAGTAGCCGTTGCAAGACTGAGAACAATGCTTGTTCTCAATCGATCGACTGCAGTGGTGCCTGTAATCCAAACAACTTTTTTGGAATGAATAGTTCACCTTTCACAGATGGTCATCATTGCCTGGTTAACAAGCACTAGAGGCCACATTTGTCAACCCAGTGGGTTCCGCTACTCAATGGGTAAGTGAAAACAGTGCCAGGGGGTTGGATCGATATTCACAAAAGTACTGCTGGATTCGCGTATATACCAGCTTTGTGAATACCGATCTCGTGGGTTAAAGGCAGTGTCAGGGCAAAAACTCGATTTTGAAATTTTGTGCTTACCCGGGCCTATTCGCTACACTGAATCCGAAAATGCACATTGGAAAGCGCGAAAGCGGCGAAAAAAGGCTCTAACGCAGGAGGGAAATCAGCAGGTGGGCGGGGTCCTCCCCACTGTGAATTCACGCTCCCAGCTTCCAGAGCGATCTACTCGCTTCCGGTTTTCAACCCAATCATTCGCAATTGGCCGGTAGCGATGTTAGGACGGCTATTGGAATCGAGAAAATTGCTCCGGAAGCTGGGAGTGTGAGTTCACAGTGGGGAGGACCCCGCCCACTCGCTGTTTCTAACCTGCGCTAGAGCCCTTTTTTGCCGTTTTCGCGGTTTCCAGTGTGGACTTTCGGATTCAGCATGGCGAATAGGCCCGTATAAGCACAAAATCTTAAAATCGAGTATTTACCCGGACACTGCCTTTAAGCCTACCCAATGGGATTGTTGATGATTACGGCCACGGAAGACCTCTTTGCCTTTTCTTACCAGTTAGTACGTCTGCTGAGGTTGGCACTGGTCTAACCACCGAAGCTTTCCTCTTAGTTGCGTGAAAAAGAGTTTGGTTTTGAATTTATATCTCTTGCCGTGGTCAAGACTAATTCACAAAAGTATTCGTTTTGTTTGAGGAAGGGCTTCGATCTGCAGTCGTCATATCAGCTTCAAGAAAATCTTGATGTGATTCGCACTATAATCCCACTATCGGTGTTCCAAACAATATGTCTTTTGTCACTATCCATCAGTGCTGTCGTCTTGCTTACTTTTGAAAGCAGCATCCCTATGATAACTTTTCGTACTTTGATGACAGGTGCCTACGTAAGTTCCTGTCTATTCAGTTTCTCAAAAAGCATGCGATTACAGATTATGCCGTACTATACTTTGGCCTCGCCATTGATTCTCATCTTTTTGATGAGATGGTCATCTCACAAACGAACAACGAAGTTGGCCGCTCTTGGAAAAACACAGGATATGAATGAAATGTATTTTGAAGGGTATTCGAGAATGTGGGCGGTCAACGTGACAGATAAAGTTAACATCCAAAGCTAACAATTTCACTAGTGTACCATACAACATCCATTTCTAATTCCATATGAGCTGTTCCCTGCTTCTTGTTGTTTTCCTTTGTTTCTGTGGTTATTTGGACGTACGAAAATTTAACGAATAAAAAACTAAACATCGGAATAACTTTATGCACAACCTTATTGCCTGCCCAAGAAAAATCAAAGGAATATCTGATATGAAGGCATCTATACTGTAAGTCAAAAGGACACGAGAAAGCAGTTTAATGATTTAGGCTTGAGCCTACAGGCTGTCCAATAACAATGGCATAGTGCTCCAGCAGCTGGGATCCTCTGTCGCCCTTACGCCGCGTTCATGAAGTATCCTCTATCTCCAAGCATAGCTCGCCTTAGGCGCAAGGCATAAGAACGCAGCCATCGCCCAAGCGCTAGAACTGCCATCAAAACAAACCAAATCTCGCGCGGTTGTCGCTGCAAGATTTAATATAGGGCCATTTTTGAAAGGTGGTGACAGTGGCTTTCGCTATAGTGCGCAGAGTACAAGTGTATCGTGATGAAAACGAATTTACCGCGGGCAAACAGTGGCACTTCGCCAAATCGCCCGGCGACTGGAACCGCGGATCATAGCTTTGACTCAGGGACCTAGCGGACAAATGTGCCCGACTCGCTGAGGGGGGGGAGGGAGGTTGGGTTCACGAATATGATTGCGCTCTCGGAAGGCAGCATAAAGACTGTGTCTGAGCAAGAATTTGATTTTGAGATTTTTTGCTTGCCTGGGCCTATTCGCTACGCTGAATCCGAAAATCCACACTGGAGAGCGCGAAAATAACGAATAAGGGTTCTAACGTGGTAGGAAAATTAGCAGGTTGGCGGGGCCTTCCACTCCGTTGAGTCCCCCCCCCCCGCCCCAACTTCCAGAGCGTTCTTTTCGGTTTCGGCTTCAAATCATGCATTTGCGCTTAGCCGGTGGCGATGTTAGGGCGGCTAGTAAAATCAAAAGATCCTCCGAAAGTTGGGGAGGTGACCAGAGTGGAAGGTTCAGCCCACATGCTGATCCTCCTGCTGTAGAGTTCTTTTTCGAAGTTTTTGCGCTCTTTAGTGTGGATTTTCGGATTCAGCGAATAGGCCCAGGTAAGCCAGGAATCATCAAAATCGGCTTTTTGCCTGGACCCTGCCTTCAGTGGAGCTATGGCTTTTTCAAACTCGCAGGCGTGCCATTCTGAAGATGGCATTTGATCCATACGTCAAGCTTTCATTGAGGGACGTTAGGCATGTGGCATGAGGTCAAGCATCTTCAACATTGTGCGCTATAACAATTAAATAAGACGTTTCATTTCAATTTTATTTCATTAAATTAGACGCAATAGTACAGAACAAGTAGGATAACGAGATGAAAAAACATAAACCAAAAACTTGAAATCAAAACATAAAACATGTACATGCGAATCCAAAACTTCCCACCAGTGGCCGTTTTCATCAAGGAACCCAGTGGGTTCCAGAACCCATTAGGTAGGCTCAACCCACAAAATCGGTATTCACGAAACTAGTGGGTTCCGGAACCCAGTGGGTCAAGCCTACTTAGTGGGTTTCGGAACCCACAAAAGCCACTTAACCACCGGTACCCACCAACGAACGAACCCAGTGGGTTCGCGGACCCAAAAGTCAAGCATACCGGTATTCACAAAACAAGTTACCCAGTTCTCGTGGGTTCCGGAACCCCTGAGCGCTGGGTTGGCGAATTCAAGCATGGTGCAAATTCCTCAGTGGATTACATGCGAACCCAGTCGCTCTGCTGAAAACTAAGTGGACTATTTTATGTAGGAATGGTTACTACTAGCAACACATACACATTAAAGAACTTTCCATATTTTTCATAACTAGGAGTTTTGTTGGATAAATTTAGATAAGGTATTCCACTGAGATGTAGGAATAGCAAAATTGATGCCAGTTACCATTTGGCGGTCTTTGAAAAAGTCGCAAACAGGCTTTCTGACGGAAATTTTGCGTCAAATTGAAGAGCCTAAAACTTGCCTTGTTTGCTCAGGCTATCTTACATATAGGAAGCAGAGCGTGTGAGCGTGTGTCTATGTTTGTCCATGTTCGTCTATGTTCCTTTATTCCGCAGATTAATATAAAAAAAAGTTTTTGTTCTTAATCCGAGCAAGTCAGCGGACAAAAGCTTCAAAAATGAAAAAAAAAACGGCCTTTAATCAAAACCGTCTCGTGAAGCAGAAATCAATAGGAAGGGAAAAAGTAGTAATCATGGTAATCACGTATTAGTTTGCATCACAGTGATTGGAACTCTGTCGATGATCCCTTTGCACATTCCAGTCCAAAGAAAACGTTCTCCCCCTCCGGGTATTCGGGCATCATCGCACAAGAAATACAAATGAACAAAAAGACTGAGTGCTTCTAGCGAATATGCACCTTGTCACTGGTAATTAGAATTCTGTTTAGAAGTAAGAGTTCGAAAAGGCATAGATTCACTTGTTATGTGTAGCAAAACCATCCATAAAATAAAACCTAGCTACTCCTTGCGCTATAACATTTGATTCAAACTGCGCGATTCATTTATGTCAGTTATGTAGCGCAATCTTCAAAGAATTTGGAAAAATATTTATGTTAAAGGTAAGAAACAACTTTGAACAAGAACACTTGTCCGTAGAATCCTCTTTTTGCATCAATTTCCACTCATATTATAGTTGATAGTCATTGAATCCGAAAGAATACTCGATTAAAGCAAAACTGCAAGTTTCGTCGCACAAAAGACATTTGGGTGGCAATCATCCAAACATAAGAGTTCTCGAAAGCGTGTCAAGCGTGCTGACGCTTTTAGCGCGATCCCTGTGCGTGGGAAAATGAGGAAAATAGTACACCGACTTAAGGAGGCACACTGGTGACGTCATGGGTTGGCGAACCCAGCGGGGCACTTGTGAATATCGATCTTACCCAGTGGGTTCGCGAACCCATGGAACCCACAGGGTTCGCGAACCCAATGGGTTCCGGAACCCACTGGGTTCGTTGATAAATACGGCCCCAGTACGTGTCTCCACAGTTGGTCCTGAACGACCGAGAATGTAATTTCAGGCTATACAAAAATACGGATGAAGTGTGACGTAAGAAAAATTCATATCTTTGCAAAGACCGGATGTTCAAAAACTTTTGTCTTATACACAAACAAAAAAGTGCATGAAATCAGATCACAAGAATTTTCGTTTCTAGCTTCGGTTAAGCCATTTTTTCTCTTTCAAATCCTTTCCAGAAATTCTCCATGATGGGCGCAATGTTTTTTTTGGAGGTTTTAGAATTCAAATGACAAACATGCGGAAAAGCAGGCTTTTTGCTCTCAGAGACAAGCGAGAGAATTTGCGGGTAACATTGGGCGAGTTGGAAGGCTAGATACTATTTGTTCGGTTGTCCTAGAGATAGATTTCACACCACTGCAGTATGTTCTTTTCACTCTGACTAATACATGGTCCTTGAAAAAATTCCAACAGCAACTATAGTGTTTGTTTCAAACCAAGAAGGTACTAGTCCCTTAAAATTTGCTTTCGACACTCTTTTCGGGGTGGGAATGATAATCTCAGTACGAGCTCAAGCACAAACATGACAGAATAGAGATATACATTCACTTTCGAGCGAACAAAAAGGATGAGAACCACGGCGAATAAGCGAAACCATGCGTGCCCCAGCGGGTAGAAATTCTTGTTAGGCTTATCCCAGTAGCGCCCCCCACAATTGAGTCTATTTCCAAGTTCTTGAATTAGGAGCAAAAATTGAGTTGGAAAGCGTTTGCAACCACCGAGAAGTGCGTGAAAGAGCAGTATAGAAGAGCGTCCTGGGACTATTAAAGTCGATGCATTGGCAGCTAAACCCACCTGTTCGGTCGTTGCACGGTTTCTGGAAGAAATCCATGAACGATACATATGAGTGTCTAATGTAGTTTGCAATTTTTATGAGCAAGTTGGAGACTTGTGGGAATTTTTTGAAATGAATTTTCGCGATTTTTTGAGTTTGCGGTACGACTCAGATTTTGGATGCAAATTTATAGTGGGTCGAAGTTGGTATGAACGTTTGCATCATATCTTGTAGAGCTTGTTTCGCTCTATCGAATGGTATTCTGGACCCCTATTGAACATGGGAACTGTATGACTTATCGCCGTAAGAAATGAGCCTGTCTCAAGAGCTATGTGACAACCTAATAATAAATGAACTTTAATCATCGGTGCATAGTTGAGTTGCATTCTTTTCAACAAAGGACAAATGCTCTAAACAAATGGCGAAATCCATGAAAAGTCAGTGATTGATTCCATAAAAAGTCATTGTTTCGACTTTTCTTATAATTTTCAAACTCGGACAGGAAATCATACGGTTTGGGTTCTAAAACACGTTTTCGGAAGACATAAAGGAAATGCTTTCTCCCACCATTCATCAAGTACTTTTAGCATCCTCCTCCCCACATTCCATACATTTTTTTTGAAAGCGGACGACGAGAGAGATTCAATGAATACCTAAATACATTCCTAGCTTCTCGTATAAAAAGTTACATTTTTCAATTAACACGTTGACGACAGTGCCGCGCAATGGTGCGCGGAAGGCAGTCTGTCCCTGTGGCGACGCCGCGCAATGGTGCGCGGCGGCCTTAAATTCAGTACTATCTGTCCAATCCTCTCAGTTTTTGTTCATATAATCAACATAGGCTCAGATGTACTTCATGTATTAGCCTCGCCCCTTTTGACAAACTCCGCCCACTCCTATGCTTCTCACAAGGACCCTTTTTTGTCCATAAAAAGCATGGATGAGGCTGTAGGTGAACGCAAAGACCTCAAGCAACTTTTGGCCAGGCCCCGCCCACCGTCAGGCAAACCCCGCCCCCTAAGTGGCAAGCTCCGCCCACTTTTCAAAAAGTGGCGATATGCGCATAAATATTTGAAATTTGGGCAATTTCCGACATTTTTGGTCAAGTGGGCGGAGCTTGTCGGAGGGGGCGGGGCTTGCACATTTTGTACTTCGTGCATGGATGCATGCATACATACGTGGGCCACGCGTAGGGATGCATGGAAACGTTTCGTCCACAGGGACAGACCTCAAAAAAATGGCTCGTCGTCAACGTGTTAAAAAATGGCATAATTCCGGCAACGACCACCTTCACCCGATAGCGGTATCCCTTTTTATCCTGGCAAGCTATATTTTTTGAAAGCATTCGAGAGAAATCCAATGAGTAGCTAAAGTCTCCTATCTTCCTCGTATAAAAAAGTCACAATTTTTTAGGAGAAAATTACCCTAATTTCCGGAATATAAGGCTCACCTATGCATAAGGCGCACCTGCCGCGCGCGGAAGCGCGTTAAGTGCGCACAAGAGTTGCACCCAAGGTTCGGCCGCTCCCCACTAGTGTTGTGAGTGATAAGTTTCTATCATATTTACTGCTGTTCATGGTTGTTTTCATTATTGCCGGTAGAAATATGGAAAGATCATCCCTGCAGTTTCATTTTACCACAATACTCACGTAGAAACCACCAGGGGAGGAAGAAGAAAGGGACCGCGAGTTGAGCTAATTGCTGAATGGGTGCTTCAAAGTTTCCAAGAAGTCAGTGTCGATTCAATCTTAAATGGATTCAATGAAGCCTTGACAACAGATATAGGCTTAAAGGCAGTGGATCGGCAAAATCCAACAACTCGGGATTTTAACGCGAGAGGTTCCTTATCGCCCAACTATGCAAACAGTGCAATCCCGGTTACACAGCATGCTTTCCCTGCTAAGAAAATCGCTCTCGAACTTACACGCGCAGGCCATTCTTACACGCATCTGGACGAGTTGGCAATTTCCTTCTCACCATTGGAGACTGCCCGCCGCAACGCTATAACTATTGGGTCCTGCCACGATTTAGCGTCATCGGCCTTGCTCCACTCGTCCAACATTTCAAAGCTTTCAAAAGTGGATTTTCGGGATCAGCGTATTGAAAAACCCAAGGTAAGCGCAAATTTGACTAGGTTGAGATTTGCCGAGCCACTGCCTTTAAACGTCTTAATGACAGCTTTAACGCAAAGAATTTCGAAGGTAGTAACACTATGTATGTTTGAGTCATGTGCTTTCTGTTGTGCTAAATATGATAAAGGAATTTGTTTCAAAGCAACTCATAATTACAAGAGATCCAACTGCAGGAAAGTCGTGAAAATCCAGTACTTGGCGGCCTTTGCGACGTCGCACGTCGCTCGCGGCGTCGCAAATGAGCCCGCACGCGGTGCACAAAAATGCGCCTTATACTCCGGAAAATAGGGTATTCAGTTCTAAAAACGACTATAGCAATCTTTACCTAGTAGGAAAAAACCCTCTTTTTCCTGGCAAGCTGTATAATTTCTGGAAGCGAATGGAACCTAGACTTGGTCACGCCTTCTCTGCCTTTATATCCCTTGCTGGAGAAAACTATTATCATTTTAAAGGCAGCGTCCAGGCAGATCCGAGCTCGACGACCACGCCCACTTCCCTCGGACGGCCAACCCCTTATGAACGAAATCTCCTCAGCCTTGACGTGTTTTCACATGACCAACACAGTCGAACTTACAGCGTTTACCTGTTAATACTTGCTTTCGACAAGGAAACATCAGAAGCACTCGTCCTGGTTTTCCCAAAATAGCCCCAAAAGGTGGTTTTCTGAGAAATTCACGCTTTTTGAGTTCCACATTCGGAGTCAGCGCCATGGAAAGGCCTGGCTAACACAAAAATATAGAAGTGGAGAAGCACTTCGTGCTCCATTCTTCTAGCAGACGTAGTGTCACTCACTTCATACCCCCACGGGGGTGATCAGCATGCTCGATTACCCCCCTATGCCAACTCCCAGCCCCGTAGCTCAAATTTTGCAAAAAATCGATAAAATCGACATCGATCGATAACGAAAAGTGGACTGTGACACCCGCCGGGGGCCGAAGTGTATGTGTGCCAAGTTTGGTCCGGATCGGTTAAGAAATGGAATTTTCTATTCGGAACATACGGCGGAGCCGGGTAAGCCAGCTAGTGATATATAAAATTATGAAACACAAACGGCGCGTGTACCTTCATCTTCTTCTTAGATGGTAGGTAGGGAGGGGTGAGGTTGCGGATAGTATACAGTAGCAGTGGCCTCCTTCTTTGGTAAGTCAGTAAGGAATGAACTCCAGCCGCTTGCACTCAAGTTATTAGCATCAACTTCTTTCATTTCTTCTTTACTGTTTATTTGTGGGCTATGCTTACATATTTCGTAAGCCTCCCTAATTTTCCTTTCTAAGGTATTTTCCAAGTTCCGATGTAAAACAGTCACTCTCAAAGGCGGTGCTTTCTGCATGGCATGTTTGAGCGTCCGATGCCTTGAAAAACTTTCTCTCGGATAGGAGGCAGGATTGAGTAACGCTCTTCTGTGCTCATCTAATTTCAACTTCAAGGGCCTTCCGCTCTCTCTTATATACTTTTCGCCGCATCCTTGGCATTCATTCATATAAGACTGTTCCTCGTAAAGAACAGATTTTCTGTTCTTCACAGTATTGGCATCCATCGCATTTTCTTTCATAAATTCGTGTATTCGTGAGCATCTCCTTCAGAGTAGGAGGTGGTGAAAGCGCGAGCCTTATGGAGTCCCGATCCCTTGACGACTTTGGCAGTGTTAGTGTGATTCCTTCCGGAGCTCTATAGGGCGTCCATGTTTTGGGCCACATTGGCCTGTACCCATTTTCGTCGAGGATGGTGTTAACGGTAGAGTCTATTTGATTATTTGGAGATGAGCACAGTTTTTCCTTCGTTTGCAGAAAATTTTAAACAAAGAAGGGGATTGGCTATGAGAAATCGGATCGCACCGTTACTTGCAATAAGATTCTTGGATCATATCGAAAAAGCTACGTTAACATTAGACATAATCTTGTACAAGAGATATGTAGATGATATCTTTGTCGTCGGTAATACTGAAGAAAGCGTCAGAACAATGTTCGAAAGATTGAATACGGTTGACAAAGATAACTCATTCACTATTGAAACACCTGCGAAGAATGGATTCTTACCATTCTTAAACACCAAGGTTAAAATCAATGAGAGTAAGGTCGAATATTTCTGGTACAAGAAACCTTCGTCATGTAACATCATATTACATTCACGTAGCGCCCATCCACAATACATGAAAGCCAATGTGATCCGAAATTTTCTGCAAACGAAGGAAAAACTATGTTCATCTTCAAATAATCAAATAGACTCTACCGTTAACACCATCCTCGACGAAAATGGGTGCCGGCCAATGTGGCCCAAAACATGGAGGCCCTATAGGGCTCCGGACGGAATCACACTAACACTGCCTTATGTAGGAGAAAAATCGGCTTGGAAGCTGAACAAAGTCGTCAAGGGATCGGGACTCCCTATAAGGCCCGCGTTTTCACCACATCCTACTCTGAAGGAGATGCTCACGAATACACGAATTTATAAAAGAAAATGCGATGGATGCCAATACTGTGAAGAACAGAAAATCTGTTCTTTACGAGGAACAGTCTATATGAATGAATGCCAAGGATGCGGCGAAAATTATATAAGAGAGAGCGGAAGGCTCTTGAAGTTGAAATTAGATGAGCACAGAAGAGCGTTACTCAATCCTGCCTCCTATCCGAGAGAAAGTTTTTCAAGGCATCGGACACTCAAACATGCCATGCAGAAAGTACCGCCTTTGAGAGTGACTGTTCTACATCGGAACTTGGAAAATACCTGTCGAGACGCAGACTATTGGAGTCCGACAGTCCCCTCGCCGACACCAACTTCAGATGAGCTGGCACTCCCCGGGTGCTCGGTGGTCCCCTCCCCAATTATGTTCCCCCACATTTATATTTATGTTATAATGATAAAAGAATCTAGTCAAGAACTGTTATGTTAAAGCAAAGGAAAGAAACTAAGGGTAGAGGGATCAAGTGACGAGAGTAATTAACTCGTACACGTGACATGGAGGTCCCGGGTTTTTCTGAACTTTTGTCGCATAACTTTTCTTACTAAAAAAAATCTAAGCATAGATTAGGCCAATCTCTGCTGAATACTCCCACCACCGGCACCAGCCCTCATCTCCTACGTGAATTACGTAGCCCCTTTCTATATGTACCCTTTCTTTTCTCTTTTCCCTTGAGTCCAGGCGATGGGTCTGAGTGTGTTTTCTTATTTTGTCATATTTTTTCGTGTCATAGTGGGTAATGAATATAATCATGTATTCTTTACCTACTGTGTATTTGATAGTCTTTTTTTGTTTCATAGCAGATAATGACTATATTACTATATTGAATATGGTATATGATATTTTTTATCTGCTGTGATTCCTTACAGTTTTCACCGTGATACCACGTGAAGAACCGTAAATATTTACTCTTTCTTCCTCTAGCCCCTTTCCCCACCCTATTTATTTAAAAACAAGTCTAAAACTTTTCATTTTTTTAAAACATATTTTACTTTGTAACTTCCACATTTTCTCTTTCACAATCTATTATCTTTCCAAAACATGTAAAATTCATTTTCACAACCATTTTTCACCATATTTCGCCTACAACTTTACACATTATTTTCAATCATTTATTTTCTTCTTTCTCACTTTCCATCGTTATTTTTTACACAAACTCAGGGACTCTATCGCCAACGCCGGCACTGTACATATGTATGAAATTTTTATAATTGTGTTTAATTGCCATAGCGTTCTGTAATTGCCGCAAGTTCCACAGGTGATCTAGACGCCTGTGGATAGTCCGTAGGCTATGTTGCCTATGGTGATTCCATAGGCTATGTAATAGCCCATGGGATTACCAGAGGCCACTTTCCCAGTCATGTTCAGAGCGTCATTATCTAATCTTGAGTGGCATACAGGCGCCAGGACTTATCCTGAGCTCGGCGAAAATTGTTCCAAGCAGTAATACAATACTGCCTAGTTTGCGCTCAAGTCAGCTTCGCCTAATTACCTAATTATTCATTTGTAAAAGATTATGCAGCTCTGGACCAGATGATTTTCGACTACCGAAGCGAGATGGATATTTACTGATCATCTTTATCCAACTTCGTCATAGAGGTATTCATTTCCTAGTTTTCCGTGTTCTATTTATACTGTATTCATAACAGTTTTGTGCAATTTTGCATCTATCATTGTGCTACTCCAACCAAAAACAAAAAAATCATTCATGTTAAAGCTTGCAAAACAGATTTCCAGAAAAGGTTCCGGCCCAGTCTCAGACGTTCAGAGCATCTGAGACAAGGAACGAATTGGTCTCCCTCATAATGAGTGAGAAGTGCCAATAGCAACCTCACAAATTTCATTAACGCAGCAGCTATTGGCACAGTGTAAGTTTGCCCGCAAGCAACCGCACTATGAAAAGAAAGAATTCTCTGATTGGCGGCTCGGAGAAGGTTTTCAGTCAATCACTTTTCACCCACGCCCCTTGTAATCAACGTTAGGGAAGTGTTCCCTCCTGAGTTGCTTGCAGGTTAGAAAAAAAATGTCAATATCCTGTGAAATTACATGTCCATATCATAGCTTACCCTGCTCTGTAACGGCAAATGTTCGGAGTATACATTCCGTTCCTTCGCCGTCTTCGAACATAATTCGTTTTGTTATTTGCTATCGATTTATATATTACTAGCTGGCTTACCCGGCTCCGCCGTATCCGGACCAAACTTGGCACACATACACTTCGGGCCCCGGCGGGTGTCACAGTCCACTTTTCGTTATCGATCGATGTCGATTTTACCGATTTTTATCGATTTTTTCGCAGAGTTCACCTACAGGGCTAGGAGTTGGCACAGGGGGGAAGTGAGCATGGGAATTCCGAATACAATATTAGTTTTCAGAATTATCGGTTACTTTTATTGATTTTCTCGATTTTTTGTAAATTTTGACATGCGAGGCTGAGATTTTGCACAGGGGGGTAATCGAGCATGCTGATTACGAACACAATATTAGTTTTCAGGATCGTCCATTACTTTTATCGATTTTATCGATTTTTTTGTAAAGTTTGACCTGCGGGGCTGGGAGTTTGCACAGGGGGTAATCGAGCATGCAGATTACGAATACAATATTAGTTTTCAAGATCGTCCATTACTTTTATCGATTTTATCGATTTTTTGAAAATTTGAGCTAGGGGGCTGGAATTTGGCACAGGGGTGTAATCGAGCATGCTGATCACCCCCCTTGGGGATGATCAGCATGCTCGAATACCCCCTGTGCCAACTCCCAGCCCCCTAGCTCCAACTTTGCAAAAAATCGATAAAATCGATAAAAGTAATCGATAATCCCGAAAACCAATATTGTATTCGGAATCCCCATGCTCGATTACCCCCCTGTGCGAACTCCCAGCCTCGTAGCTCAAACTTTGCAAAAAAATCGATAAAATCGATAAAAGTAATCGATAATCCTGAAAACCAATATTGTATTCGGAATCCCCATGCTCGATTACCCCCCTGTGCCAACTCCCAGCCCCGTAGCTCAAACTTTGCAAAAAAATCGATAAAATCGATAAAAGTAATCGATAATCCTGAAAACCAATATTGTATTCGGAATCCCCATGCTCGATTACCCCCCTGTGCCAACTCCCAGCCCCGTAGGTGAACTCAGCAAAAAAATCGATAAAAATCGATAAAATCGATATCGATCGATGACGAAAAGTAGCCTATGACACCCGCCGGGGCCCGTAGTGTATGTGTGCCAAGTTTGGTCCGGATCGGTTCAGAAATGGAATTTTCTATTCGGAACATACGTACACACATACATACATACAGACAGACATACATACATACATACAAACAGACATTCAGCTTTATATATAAGATTCCATGCCAGTAATCTCGTTTTCTACAACAATGCTCACTATTTTCTTTACGGACATCATATACCCGTATGTCACATTTCATCACCAGTGCGGTCTTTGTCCGCCTCCCTATACCCTCTGCCACATTTTACCATCATGCGGAAGTCCCTATCCGCCTCCCCAAACCACTACGGAAGCCTCATCCGTACCCCGATTTGCCCATCATTTAAATCATCTCATCACTCGTCCATGTTGCTCCAATTCTTCAGCTCGAGACGAGCTCATTCTTCTGACAGGGCGTGCGAAAGCGTACCTTCTCATCCCTTTCCCCCTGTCCTTGTGAAGAAAAATCCAGCGACTAACGCCTGAAGCAATTCTCCCTCAATCAAAGCAGCAAATGGTATATGTGCAACATCAATTGTGCATATGGGCAACGTCCAAATCAATGATGATAACTCAACTGTACATATGGGCAACGTTCAATCAAATCAATCGATGATACCTCAAAATGGGCAACGTCAAACGAATCCGATGATGACAATTAAATTACCATGGCAGACTTCAAAAGCTCGAGGACGAGCTTTGCCATGGAACGGACATGTCGAGACGCAGACTATTAGAGTCCGACAGTCCCCTCGCCGATACCAACGCCAGATGAGCTGGCACTCCCCGGGTGCTCGGTGGTCCCCTCCCCAATTATGTTCCCCCACATTTATATTTATGTTATAATGATAAAGGAATCTAGTCAAGAACTGTTATGTTAAAGCAAAGGAAAGAAACTAAGGGTAGAGGGATCAAGTTAAGAGAATAGCTAACTCTTCAGACTTGACATACCTTAGAAAGGAAAATTAGGGAGGCTTACGAAATATGTAAGCATAGCCCACAAATAAACAGTAAAGAAGAAATGAAAGATGTGTTGATGCTAATATCTTGAGTGCAAGCGACTGGGGTTCATTCTTTACTGACTTACCAAAGGAGGCCACTGATACTGTATACTATCCGCAACCTCACCCCTCCCTACCTACCATCTAAGAAGAAGATGAAGGTACACGCGCCGTTTGTATTTCATAATTTTACATATCATTTATATTGTAATTGAAGGCCTGATGACGATTATAAAAATCAAAACGTTGCCGTGCCAATAAACTACTGATTAAGAGCTGTCCTCAATACTTGCACCAGAATCTTTTTTCGTTCCAAATTTCCCCGTTTTCCATTGGTAACTTTTATCAACAAGCTTGACAACAAACAGAACAACCTATTAGACTCTTATGGTTGTAATGACACTGTTTGTGCTTGTTCTCCTCCTTCAACCGACTTTTTAATGCCATTTTTTTCAGAAGTCGGCGAAGCGAAAGTTGCGGGGACGATGTTCGGCGCCTTGCCTACCTAAGCTGTGTATCCCCCAAACATTAAATTTTTGAGTAACTAACTTATGGATTTGATGATTTTATAGCTAAAGACGATCCCTACTACCTTCTCTGTATTATGCGTCTACTGTCCTTTCTCAGGACTGCCTTCAGATGCCCAACGTCAACATTGAAAAGACATTAGAAAGAAGACTTTTCCGAGTGTGGAGAAATTTTTTTTGAAAGTTTTCTGCACTTTTGAACCTCTGCAGAAGCTACAGCTTTGATTCTTTCCTTACGTTTAGCAGATTTTTCCAGCTGTTTTGTAAGCATTCTGACTTAGACGGGAGGTGACTCAAATTAGTTGTCGAAAATGAAATTTCTTCCTCTTTGGTTTTCCAAACTTGATGCTGGGAAAGTTTTTAAATACCGTTGATAAAAGAAACTGATGTGAAGATTTTGGTAGAGCAGACTTAAAGCTTTCAAATGCATATATACATTTTGCAAAACACCGCGCAAAATACTGTGAAGAATTGAAAGAAAAAATGGGACAGAACTTATTACACAACTTAATACATAGTGAGGAACAATCAAAACAGGCATATTATAAGGCACATCTGTGGCAATAAGGAAGTCTCAAAAGACAGAACCAAATCGTGCACTAACACAGTACTCAGATAAACATACAAGGTAGCATCTATCAATCATTATGGAGGAATATGTCGCTGAGATCACAGAAAGTGAAACACAAAACACGACGCTCCCATTCCATTGGCAAAGAATAACACAAATGCTTCAAAATTTGTGGGCTTCTAAAGAGTAGCCACATGAGATGCAAAAAGCTGATGGTAGCGGGTAGCGATAGTGGTAGCCGGGTTTCTCTAAGCCACTTATTCTATTGTCACCTCAGTAATTCCATCTATCGACTGAGATATCCATATCGGGATACTGTCCCGGATAACAGCGAAGGTTCGTTGTTTGATCCTTAATAGGCGTAAAATTAGCCACAACATATTCTTGACTTGCAACCACAGACTTACTCCATCATACGTGTCATCTAGGCTGCGTCTCAACCAACAGATGTACGAAACAAGAATTGCAAGCAGCTAAAAATATTAAAAAAGTGTCTCAGTGCACGGGTCTGTCAATAATCATTTGAAAATGAGTGGGGAAAACAGAATTGACCTTGAACAAACTTACTATCACTAAAACAATTACAGATATCAAAAACGCAGAAAACCACAATGCTGTCGAGCGTTCGCTCTGAATGGCAATTACAATTGAAACTGAACCTTCGGATCAAAATCCTACCACCAATCCTTCTTTGATTAACCACTGATGTCTTTCTTTTTCACAAAAATCCTCATTAGCACCAACCCCATGTCGAACAAGGCAGTAATCCCAATCCCTGTAAGATTCTAGTAAGATGGAGCAAACTCACAAAATCAATCCTGCGGGAACGCAAAAATGATGACTAATTGTCATTAGCAACATCCATTTAGTTGTATGAATGACAGTAGTCTGTATTTCAAAATGTTGTACTATCGTAAGTCAAGCTTGAATAATAATTACAACTCATACAGAAACAGGGACTCTGCAACCCATCAGTTAGCTATGCTAGCACAAAAGAAGGTTTTAAAGGCAGCATCTGAGCAAAATTTCGAATGGAATTTTTTTTCGCTTACCTGGGCTTATTCCTCCCACTGATTCTGAAAATGCAGCTTGGAGGGCACGAAAACGCCGAAAACGGGCTTTCCAGAAGCTCTTGATATGAATTTTGTCGCCTGCCGCCACTAAGGAGACCAGAGTCTTTGTGGGCTGCGTCTTGACTGTGTGCGGTATGCGCACTCTGGCTTATCGAACTAACTCGTCCCGGTCGCCGGGGCGTTCCAGTCGCCACTTCTGAAGCGGACTTCTCGCTTCAGAAGCAAATTGGTGCGTTGCCAATTGGGCAAGAGCCTTATCAGTACCGGCGCCCCTGTCCTCTACATTTTCGTATTTGCCCGTAAGGGCAGCGTCCACCCCCAAGTCAAGGATTTTGAGCTTTTGGCAGCATATGATAGTAGGGCCCCCTATCAAGCCAATGCCCAAGTCGCGGCGCAAAATGTCGCTTCGGAAACGAGAAAATCGCTCCGGAATAACGAAGATGCACGAGGACCCCAGACGGCACCGCCCTCCCATCCATGCCCGCCCATCCACGCGCGCCCATCCAATCACCGTTCCGGAGAACCAGCCTGCCGGTTCTCCGAAACGGGAATTTTCGGGGTCGGGAAAAACTTCGCGGATTCTCGACTTCATAATGGATCAGGGACATGAGAAGATCCTGAAACGACAAAAACCTGGAAGTCGAAAATCTGGATAGACGGTGCCTTTAATTGCTTTTGGTGAGGAAAGGTAAGCGGGAAGGTAACGACTGAGAGAACTAAACAAGTGCAACGTACCGCACAATTAGGACAGATCGAAGAACGTTGCGTGCACTTCCTTTGTCGTTGAGGAAACCGCAGGATAGACCCAGTGAACGCTGACTGTTCTCAATCAACCTTAACGGATGCCTTTGCCATTTACATAGTGTAAGAATCAGCGGAGGACCTACTAATGCTAATGTCACTATTATGGACTGTTTTAATGAAAATATAACAAAGGCGAGAACAGGTGATACGATCTGTCAAGAGGCGCGATAGTGCCAGATGGAAAGCACATGCTCAGTGTTTTATGCTCTTCAGAAGCACTGCCAATTCTCAAGAAGATATACAAGACCTGACACGGGTCGCTCCGCCTGACACTGTCTCGAAACAGACCGAAGCATGAACGTTGGAGGCCAAAAACCCAAAAAAGCAAAAAAAAAACCAGCAATATCTTACATCTGGTCAAGTTTTATGGCAAAAGCCGTCAAACTCAGAAAGCGGTAAGTTTGAATAGCGTGAAGCACTTGAGGAATTTTCATTGAATTGCATATCCCACATTGGGCTACTGAGTTGGTGACAACCGAAGAGTCGTAGTCGCAGTCGCAGTCAAGTCGCACCTCTTGACCGTTTCTACTGTTGGACACCCTAAACGTGCTGAGCTTTCCACAAGTGCCCCACCAAAGAATGGTGCATTTTATGACCAAATGTAGTGAGCATCTCAAGTCCAGGAAGGAAGACAAGAACGTGCCTACATAGGCTTTACACAGACTCATGAAAGGTGCAGGTGTGTCAAGACAACATCTGTCACATGTCCTCATAGTTTTACAGAAGATAATCACGCTAGAAGCAGAAAAAATCGATGACGCACTTACCGTATGAAAATAGTCGTGTGATTTTCTTGATGATGTTGACTAAAAAGCACGCCACTCGCCACGCTGGAAATGAGTCCAAAGTCACAATCTATCCAAATGATTTCGGCTACAGACCTCAACAAATTGCGCTGTGAGGTGTATGTGAATACTCGTTTCCCAGATGACCCGTCTTGGAGAACAGATAATAAGCGATTCAAATCAAACTTGTGTATAGAAGTCATTTCTCCATTTGTTGTTGAATAAAAGACCTGTTGATTAAACTATCACTGCAATTGGGCTTATAAAGGAAGGATATCAATGTCGGCGGTTGTGGACGAGATGCCTATCACTGGACGCGTCTTCGAACGCTAATTCTAAATCTATCGTCTTTTTTGCGGAAGAACTCTTTAAAGAAAATTTTGAATGTTCAAATTTGTCAAGCTTCAAGCGGGGTAAAATTAGCGAAAAGCTCTACAAAAACACCTGAGTGGGTAATCAGACTCGTACCAAGTATATTCACTGCAAGAAAGTAGCACAGCCACTAGAAATATGTATAGGTAGAGTTTTTTGACAAGTTGAGACGTTGAAAGCCCATAACTTATTCAAGGAGTTCGTCCGCAAGAAAAGAGATGTAGAATTAGCGTTCAAAGACGCGCCTAATAATATGCATCTCGTCTTCAACCGCCAACTTATCGTGCATGCTCCAGAACTTCCATACGAACCATCAACGTGGTTGCCTTTCGATCGTTTCAACGCGTTAGCTCCAGCAACTTTGAGGCCCTGGCCAGACTTTGCTCAAAAGCGCTCAAACGCGCCCAAATTTCTGTGGTGTCTCTTCAATTTCTCGTATGAGGAGAAATGAGAGAGAGTGAGGAGAGGTTAGAGAGCGCTTTTGGGCGCTTTTGAGCGAAGTCTGGCCAGGGCCTAAGGAACTTCAAACACGTGTTGAAACGATCGGAAGGCAGCCACATTGATGGTTGAACAATTCGGGGAATGCATAAGTTAGTATCCTCCGTTGTTGAAACGTCTATCAAGAAGAAGTCAAAACTGTGGAAACTAAGCCCTCTTAGAAATCCGAGTACAACTGAAGCACCTCATTACTGTACGGATCTTCTGTCCAGCCAGAACGAATCTTGTTGAGTGCGTGAGGTGAGAATTCGTACACGTAAGTTGCTGTGAACGTGGAGCGGTCATTGTTACCTACCAAAAAAGAGTTGAGCGATCGGTGGATAGCAACGAAAGATGTTTGCATAAAACAGGTAAAAAGCATATCAAAACTATACACAGTCAAAGGCAAATACTGGAAGCAACTTCATTTTGATGGGCGCCTTCAACTGTAGCCATGTATGCCACCAGCTCATAGACCTTCAAGGGATCGTTCAGACTGCGCCAGTACCCGTCCGAATCCGCCCAAATACGTCCAAATACGCCCAAACCCGCCCGAATACGTCTGAATACTCCCGAACCCGCCTGAACGCCGGAATTGCCAAAGCGCAGCAGATATGCGTCCAAATTGGCATATTGGAGCACGCATGGAATACTGCGCCCGTGGTGCATATTTCTATCCTAGCTAAACCTAGCTTAACGCAAATCTGGCGCTTTGGCAGTTCTGGCCAGGCGGGTTCGGACGTATTCGGGCGGGTTTGGGTGGATTCGGACGTACTTGGGCAGATTCGGACGGGTACTGGCGCGGTCTGAACGATCCCTCAAGTGATCACATTGCTTCGTATAGTTTATGGCAAAAAAGATACTGCTTTGGAAAATTCGAAAAACCATACCAGGGAAGAGATTGGAAAGTCGGTAGACCACGCAATGTTGAGAACCAATCGAATTCCGAGTGATGAGATAGAGCAGCTGGTAAGACTGATCGTAGATGGAAAATTCCTGAAAACGCCCCCTTTCAAAGCAACCCTATCCACGGCATCATACTGTGGTTCAAAAATCTACGCTTTTTTGTTGGTCCAAATGCTTGTGGGGAGTGTTGGGGAAATCTACATAGCGAGAGTACATGACTGAGTCGTTGTTAAGACCAGACGTTTGTGGCAGCTAAATTAGTAGTCACTGAAACTCCTTCTAATCCACCAACCAGTCAACCAACTCGGAGATCATCCAAAAAGGCCACCGTACTTCCTCTGGAATTCCGCCCTATGTATAGTGCTCTCGGAGGCCTTCGACGCTCCGGGTCACGAATAAGATGGACTCGAACTGCATATTCACAATATTTCGAAGGTGTGGCGCGTACACTAGAAATACAGATTGGATTTTGCCTGAATTGTACCGCACAACCTTGTTTCTAATGTACTACACCGAGTATTGCGGATAAAATGGAAACTAATGCACTACGAAAGCACTAGGCCAGAAAACGACAAATCTAAGAATTGAAACTCACGGAGTCAACTGATGAGCAAAACCTCTCGGACAACCATCTTTTACATTGGTTTCGATATTTGTTTGGCATTTATACTGCGTTATCAATAAGTACTGGTTTGTCCTCAGAATATGGCTGAAGGAAAGCCTTTGAGGGATAGTAGCAACTGCTTGAAATAGCGTGAAGTACAGAACAATCATAACCATCTGAAAATGAAACATTGCAAATTCCGAAAGTAAAATCAGCGATAAAGCGCTGGGATTTGCCACCGGTGTGAGTTCAATTTGTAAGCATGGAGCCATAGATACAGTTATAACGATGTCCCACTTTTTCAGCTATGATTGGGTCCCAGATTTGTGTGGGGGTGGATTGCGGACTTTCTGATTTCAAGGATAAACTTGTAATTAATCCTCCACCTTATAGCACTGCTTTTCGCTCTCAACATCCGCTATCAAAAAACGCTGCGCTTTGAGTTGACAAGACTTCATCTCCACACGAATCTGAGCCGATAATCATATGTGTCGCTATACACAATGTCCTTTGCCCCTCCCATACTGGCTTTTCGACAAGAAGCGGAGACGAAAGACACAAGTTTTAGGAAATGCTGCCACATAAATAGTCGCATAGATGAACAGCAAACATCAGCGAAACAACAAAAAACACCCGACAGTAGGGTGTTTATGGCCAAAATAGGAATGGGGACGGCAAAGACGGACACTCTGCAGTGATGCTTATGATTTAAATATCATGATACAGAAATACAGGCAAATTGTTTCTTGCTAACCCCCTAGTAACTGATGCTCGTAGAAGCAGGTCTCAAAACTAGAGGACTTCAAGCGCAACATTCCTAGGTTGAGACTTACAAGGGAATGGTCAGAAGTCGAAGTGGCCAATCCATAAAAGCTACATACTATAGTTGAGACCGAATATTCGAGTTCGAATAATTTATTCGAAATATTCGACTATTCGAATATTCGAATAGTCGAATGTTTGAAAAAAACGCAATTATTCGACTGTTCGAATAGTCGAATATACGAAAGAGGCAATTATTCGAATATTCGTTCATTCGCCCATTTGGAAAAACGGCGTATTCGAATATTCGAATATTCGATACGTTGGAAAAAACCACTATTCGAATATTCGAATATTTGACGCAACAAAAAAAGGACTTATTCGAATGTTCGATTATTTGCAACCGACTTATTCGAATGTTCGAATATTCGAACCGACAGAAATTAACTTCCTACCGGTCGCCTCCTCTTGTCGGCTTCTGAACGACCACTCTTCGGAGTCTCTAATATGGGGGGAGTTGTAACAACGCGTAACAGCTCCCAAAGAACGCGGTTCGTTGCGGGACCTCGCCCAAACATTGATTGATTTACGTTTCCTTCGCATCAGTGCATTTCCCCGGAGGGCAAGCGTTAGGCGACAAAACGTGCAAAAGCAAGCAACGTAAATCCCGTAACTCAAAACTATGCACCATTTTTTCATTGGCGTCGGGTAATGTATAGGCCCCGACCCCCACCCCCCTGTTTTTGGCGGAGGAGACGTTTTGCACGGGGAGTTCTTTGGGGTCCAAAAAATTGGGTTTGTCGCCTACCGCCCTACACCCCATTTCCCCTGAGTTCCATTGAGCTGTTTTTCTTCGTAGCAGAGCTTTATCATACTTCGTGACGTTAAAGTGCTTTCATTTCATTTTTGATACTTTTTGCCTGTTGCTCAAGTTGTCGACTATCTTCCTTTGTATGAACGCAGCTACCCACGTCATTGATGGTTTCTGTCGAGTTTTTGAAGTTTCTCATTTTCTTTTCAGAGGAATATTATGCAATCGCAGTGCGATGCGTTGGTGAGTTTGATTTTACTGAATGATCCAGCACTGAAGCCTTGAAAAGATTTTGCTAACATTAGTCCTTTTTGTCATTTCTACTTTTGGAGTTCAAGCACGTTACTTCTGACAGTGAATGATGTTGTTTACATCAAGTCATCAAGCTATTTCAGCAAGAAGGCTAATTTTGGAACGCCGAATTGTCCTTTTTTCATTTTTTGATGCTTTTTTGCGAAATGAATGAAGTTGTCGTCTATCATTCATTGTATTGACAGCTAACAGTGTCATCAATGCCGATTTTGTTGAGGATGGGAGTTTTCAAACCTTTTTCCAGCGGAGGAGTCCAATACGATCTCTACGAAGAGTATCAATTTCTGCATTCTGCTGAATGTTAACATGTTTGGATGAACTAACGATCAGTTCACGATACTTACAAGGTGATGTAAGCTTTAAGGAGTGCCTGAAGCGATAAATATGGATCGAAAACTCCAGATAATCGAATCATTATATGAATGGTGCACTAGTCCCGTTATGCTTCCTTGCCCGAAGGGTGATTTTGTTTAGTGAATTGGTGCACCATGTAAGCGCAGGCATCCTGTATTACTCAAATCAGTAGTCCTCTACAAAGAAAGACTTTTATTATTCATTCTGTGATTTAGAGACCCCGCTTTGCGCACATTGCCTAAACGGTTTGAACGTGATTTTTCCTCTCCAAGTAGCAAATAATCCAAATCGGTCAGACTGGAGGTATAAACCTGTAAACGTCACGATCATGGTTGTTTGACAATGTGTGCAAAGCAGTTTCGAGTCTCCTGCAGTCACATACAGAATGATACTTTGCATTAGGGTGTTGTTTGTCCCATCAGACGAGACTCGCTTTTTCAGGAGATTGATTTACTTACAGCTTCTCTTTATTTGCATTCTTCTTCAGTAAAGTTATTTCTAAAGGCAACATCTTGATGACTCGATAGTAATAAACAACATCTATTCTGAAGTAACGTGCTTGAACTCCAAAGGTAGGAATGACAAAAAGCACTGTTGTTCGTAAGGTTTTTTCAAGGCTTCAGTGCTGGATCATTCAGTAAATTCAAACTCACCAACTGCACCGCACTGCGATCGCATAATGTTCCTCTGAGAAGAAAATGAGAAATTTCAAAAGCAAACTCCAAACACTTTAGCGTCGCGAAATTAGCCGTCTGGCTCCTTTGTGTGCAAGCACGGACTGGCGCGAACAACCTGCCTCATCCGGAGATTCAAAATGTTGTGCATTTGCACGCAGGGCAGTGACTAGGCAGATGACGGCTACTATACATGTTTTGACTTCCCCGCATGCCTTTATCCGAAAGCTGCATAACGAAGCTACCCATTCAAATCAGCATTGCTGTTGTGCTACATCTTGGATTACTACTAGCACCCGTTATGTTTCTGCGGCTCAAGCTAGGGGTTGTTCGTGCTCCAGTTTCTTGGCGTGAACTCGTGTAATACTTACACCACCGAAGAACTTCATCGGGCAAGGGACTTTATAGGACCTTTACGGTTCACAGTCATAGTGGGAATTAAAAGAAGAATTACATAAAAATTAGAGTCACTTGTTGCCAGCCCCAAAAAAACCTAAGCGTCACTTACTGCCAACCCCCACCCAACCTAAGCGTCACTTGTTGACTTGTTCACTTGGCACACCTGTTGCAAGATGCTGCCACAGAAGGACATTCGGACTGAGTTTATCCAAGACTAGATTCATTCGAATTATTCGAATAGTCGAATATTCGGCCATGCCTGATTATTCGATTATTCGAATAGTCGAATATTCGGTCAAATGTGATTATTCGATTATTCGAATAGTCGAATATTCGGTCACGTCCAAATATTCGATTATTCGAATAGTCGAATTCTTGAAAAGTATCAAAATTCGAATATTCGAGTTCGAATATTTCAAAAATCACAATTCGAATAATATTCGTTCGTTCGAATAATTTTTGAAATTGGATTATTCGAAATTCGTTCATTCGAAAAAAATTTTCGTTCGTCTCAACTATACTACATACCATTAGATGCAGCTTAGAACTCTGACTCTAAATCTGTTTTCCTTATCTACTGAGCATTTTTGTGGACAAAATTATAAGCCGTTGAAGGCCATTATTTTGCTAGGAAATTGTGTGTGTAAAGTGCAAACTCGACCGTACAACGCCATTCTCGGCTCATGTTGGACCAGAACACGCAACTAACAAGGGAAGGATACCAACTTAGATTCGCCTTTTGAGATGGGGCACATATATTAAGAATTGCTGTTCCTAGCTGCTTAGCATTATTCCGAGGCGAGTTATGGGCTTGCTTTTGCGTGTAACCAACAAACTTCTAAATGTCGTAAGACGGCGTGTAGATAAGAATCTGCTCGTAAAAAGTGCTAGAATGTTGAACTAGCCTCAGATAATGATAATTATTTCGATTTCGAAAAGAGTATTTTACAATTGCGAAATCATCTAGACGTCTACACCGTAGCATCAGTAGGTCGAGGTGCACGCAAACTTTGCATAGACAGACCATAACTCGCTTCAGAATAATGCTAAGCAGCTAGAAAAGCATATTTGGAATCAGCGTTCCAAGCTGATTCCAAATATATGTGTCTCTTCTCAAAAGGCAGATCTAGTCAGTATCCCTCCCTTGTAAGTCACTTCGTAGGACCCATACCCAGAGTTGAGCTGAAAGAGCAACAATGTGCCTAATTTTGCAATTTTTGTGCACGACTTCTTCGCAGTAAAGCTGCTCATAACTTCGCCTACAAAGGCGTTCTGCAGATATGGAAGACAGATTTGAAATCATCATTTTATGCTACATCGAATGGTATGCAGCTTGTATGGATTGGCCATTTCGACTTCTGACCATTCCCTTGTTAGCAAACTGGGACCTGCTACCTCCCTTCTGCTCTAAACAACTATGAAGCGAAAAACCGCTCTCAGACAATATAACAGTCTGAATTTTTCCAAACATTACACTGCCATGAAGCGATGGGACTCCCACACATAGCTTGGCACAATCAACTGGTATAATTCATTCGTTGACCGCACGGACCGAACATCACTAGGGAGCACGTGCCGCGAGGTAAAACGCTTGCCTTAGGTAGGTGCCAGAGTAAGCGAATATTTTGTTCAGTTTGGGTTCCGCGCAGATTTGACGTCACTTGGATTGACGCCAGCATGGTGAGTGACGTCCATTCTGCGCAACCCAATCTGGACAAAATGTTCGCTTACTCTGGCACCTACCGTAGGTGCCAGAGTAAGGCTGGGTTCATACTGATTCCCATGTTCTGGAACTGTTCCCGCACAGTTCTCGCACTGTGCTGGAACTGTGCGGGAACAGTTCCAGAACTGTGCTGCATGCGCTGCAGCCGCCCCGCACCGTTCTGAACGGCGGGAGTTGGAGAATTTTGACCGTTCTCAACGGTTTTTCTTCCAGATTTCGCTCGTTTGGCCTTATTCCTCCACCCCGCTTCCCTTTTTGATCAGCAGAACTTCGAACTCGAACAGGGGTTGAAGAATGAGCGCTTTTCTGCGCCGTGTATTCGGAAAGGTGGGCTATCGTGCGATTGTTCATTCTGTCTTCGTGTTTTTTGCTCAAAACTAGTTCATTTGTTCCAGGAAGCGGCTGCCTAGTTTCCATAGCCATCTGTCACGAATTAGGGAGTAGGAGAAATCCTGAAATTGCATGGGTTGGGACTTGTCTGTTGTTTTTCATGATTTTGGGCGTTCTTAGCCTTGTTCGTTTTTCCATGTCGTTGCTTCTCCGTTCTTTCTTCTACCCCGCTTCTCCTTGTGTTGAGAAAAGCTGTGAATTTGATGCGGGGTTGAGAATTGAACGCTGTTCTGCTTCATGTATCCGGGAAGATCGACTTCGTGCGCTCGTCCATCTTCTCTGCCATTTTTGTTCAGGTCTACTTCATGTATTCTAGAGACTTGTCTATTTCAATTTCAATACAGATGCGAGACTGCGCAGCGACTTGTTAGTACACATGAAGTAGGTTTGAACAAAAATAGCAATGAGAGAATGGACGAGCGCACGAAAGCCCATATTCCCGGATACATGGAGCAGAACAGCGTTCAATTCTCAACCCCGCTTCAAATTCACAGCTTTTCTCAACACTAGGAGAAGCGGGGTAGAAGAAAGAACGGAGAAGCAACGACATGGAAAAACGAAAAAGGCTGAGAACGCCCAAAATCATGAAAAACAACAGACAAGTCCCAACCCATGCAATTTCAGGATTTCTCCTACTCCCTAATTCGTGGCAGATGGCTATGGAAACTAGGCAGCCGCTTCCTGGAACAAATGAACTAGTTTTGAGCAAAAAACACGGAGACAGAATGAACAATCGCAAGATAGCCCATTCGAATACACGGCGCAGAAAAGCGCTCATTCTTCAACCCTTCTTCGAGTTCGAAGTTCTGCTGATCAAAAAGGGAAGCGGGGTGGAGGAATAAGGCCAAAATGAGCGAAATCTGGAAGAAAAACCGTTGAGAACGACCAAAATTTTCCAACTCCCGCCGTTCAGAACGGTGCGGGGCGGCTGCAGCGCATGCAGCACAGTTCTGGAACTGTTCCCGCACAGTTCCCGCACAGTTCCAGCACAGTTCCAGCACAGTGCGAGAACTGTGCGGGAACAGTTCCAGAACATGGGAATCAGTATGAACCCAGCCTAAGCGAACATTTTGTTCAGGTTGGTGTCCCGCGCAGAATTGACATCTCTCACCATGCTGGCGTCAACCCAAGTGACGTCAATTCTACGCGGGACCCCAACCTGAACAAAATATTCGCTTACTCTGGCACCTACCTACCTCAGTACAAATCCGCCATGTAGATACAAATCGTGCTCTCGCAACATTTTAACCGCGCCGCGCGGGTCCGCCGCGTTTGAGCAATCCGTGCGGTCAACGAATCAGCGATACTAATACTGGCGCCGTTTTCGCTAAATAATGCCACGTCACAACGTCAAAACGTTTATAAACTTTAGGTAGGCGCCAGACTAGCCAAATGCATGCTTCAGCAGGACGCGGCACAACTAGTAAACTGATGTCATCTTGCGCACGATGGAGATGCTCTGTGATGCTCACAACAACAGCACAATTTGTGGAGATATGACAAAAAAGCTTCGCAGTATCGGAGCATGACAGGAAGGCCCTACGACTGGATTCATGTTATAGCGAAATCGCGGACGCTGACTTAATTTTCGTCCAACGTGACACCAAGTGACAGTGATTGCGCCGCATCCTGGTGAAGCAGCTAAGTTAGGAGAAGAAGTTAAATGCTCAAAATAACATGCAGTACTCGGTTCCGCCGCACAGGCCTTCTTCGCAGGACCCACTAAAGTTTAGTACGAACTTCAGGCCGCTGAAGAACCAATGAAGCTCAAATCATTGTGGGTGTATTCACTACCATCGAAAAAGCATCTGCTCATTGAAAAGAGGCGCTAAAAAGGTAGTCATCTCAGCTCCATCTGCAGATGCACCATATTCGTAATGGGTGTAAACCTCGAAAAGTACGATCCTGCCAGAAACCACATTATTAGTAATGCTTCTTACACCACCAACTGTCTTGTTTTACTTGCTAAGGTTATCAACGACAACTTCACAATCATCGAAGGACTTATGACTACCGTCCACGCCACCACGGCAACGCAGAAAACAGTCGATGGCCTGTCTGGAAAGCACTATCGTGATGGACCTGGTGCAGGCCAGAATATTATCCTTGCATCTACCGGTGCTGCCAAGGCTGCTGGCAAGGTCATCCGCTTTGAACGGAGAACTTACTGGAATGGCCCACTCCTGATGTCTCAGTGGTCGATCTCACGTGCCGTCTGGAGAAAGCGGCCTCAATGGATGACAATAAGAAGGTCATCAAGGCAGCCTCTGAGGGTCCAGTGAACGGTATCTTGGGATACACAGAGGATCAGGTCGTGTCGAGTGACTTCGTCGGTGACCGCAACTCTTCAATCTTCGATGCGGAAGCTTGCATCTCTCTCAACCCCAATTTTGAAAGCTGTCAAGCTTATTTCATGGTATGACAATGAGTTTGATCATTCATGCCGCGTTATGGACCTCATTGCGTGCATTGCCTTGAAGGGCTAAGAAAGCGATGCTCCCGGCCCTCTCACTCTCAATGAAAGTCGTGGTTTTCCAGTGTTTCGGCTATGCTAGTTGCCACTCTCTCAATCGTACACTGCTTTATATAGATGTGTAGGGTCTCTTTCTACTTTATTTGTGTAGATTTATAGTTGCAACCACAATTTCAACAACTACATATATGTGCAAGAACTTGCTATACCTTTATCTGAATGTAGGGGGAAGTTTATCAACTTCCTCAGCAGCTGATGGATAGTGTTCTCAATAACTTTTAACGGAAAATTTCACGCTTAGAAGTGTTTGTGTTCCATCCCAATGTCTACTTTTAGTGCTGCAGTGCCGTTCCGTAACCTGCAGGGCTTCAAAATTCGTTACAAATAACCATTTATTTCCTTCTTGTAAAAGATGCATGGAATTTCTGATATTTGTCATAAAAAAGGCTGTGTAGGGACCACGTTGGGCAAGAATACATCTTATCTAAACGTTTTGTATCCTACTAGCTAGTGATCCAATGAAATGTGCAGCAAACAGTCATGAATCCATCCGTTCAATGTGTCTATCTCCTATCCGCTCATTTTGTCGCATATCGCTCGCTATCGTAAGTCCCTACATGAAAACGTGCTCCAGCTTATTAAAGGACGCAGGTTACGGTATGTTATTTTGAGCATTTAATTTTTTCTCTAAGTTAGGTGCCAGACTAACAAGGAAACGATACTCAATGTCCGTGGCTTTTTGAGACGAGATGTACACCATTACACTCGTTTTCGAACGCTGATTCCGAATCTGACTTCTGTTTCTGCTAATCGTTTCTCTGAAAGAAATTATGAAGGAATTTCGATACAAGTTTGGCCGCTTAAGGGAAATATGGTCATTGGAACGGCCTCTACTGCGACCACGTTCTGGTCTAATGGTTAGTGCGATAGCCTCACAAGTTGTAGGTTCAAATCCTTTGTACGCGGTGGAGACTCTTCGACCGATGTTGGGGTCGGAATGTGATGGTATACGGTGAATAAGAGAAATAGATGGTGGTTCAGTGTTTATTAGAGTACGGTATGCGAGAATGTGCGAATCGTGACCTGCGGTGGTCAAAGTCAGATCGTGAGTGCCAGTGACCTCACAGGGAGACACATGGCAGACATAGCCCGCCCCCTCAGCGTGACGTCAACTGGCATGGGTATTAGGGCTGATAAGGGGAATCATCGATCCATCGATGATACTCCGCCCGACAAGGATAAAATAGATACAAACGAATATGATAGAATGGCATATAATGTGCGAAATCTACTGGTCTCAATTGATGTCGTAGGTGCGTTGGTGAAGATGATTGAGATCGTTCGGCTTGTGGCGTGGGGTGGAATGCGTGCCATTTGCGGCTGGTCGTTGATGTCGTCGGTCTTCAGTGGCGATGTGGTCGTTTCGTGGCTGGTCCTCTGTGATGTTGCTGTCCTCTGTTCTGCGAGCAAAGCAAGTAGTTGTGGCCGAGACCACAACTACTGCACTTTACTGCGCAGACGTCGTCATGGACTGGCTTCAGGCATTGAAGGCACAGTCCTAGTTTCGTTGCTTGCGAAGTTTTCGAAACGGGATCGGGATAGCGTACGCACCTTCCGGTGAAGTGGCTATCCCGGTTCTCCGCAACCGGGCAGAAAATACAGCTCGATTTAGGCGTGGTCCTCTCCAGGATTACTGCTTGTTGGTCGAGAATTGTCTGCATTTTTAGATCGAGGGCTTGGAGTAGTTGCTGGAGAGCGAGTCGATCTTGCTTGGCTGCTTGCATCTCGGGGACGAGGTGGTGGAGGAGCGTGGAAACGTCGCATCTATCCAACTCATCGATAGCTGCTTGCATATCTGGCGAGAAGGACATGTTGGTAATGTGATGGTGTTGTCCGTCTACTTTTATACAGATTTTCAAGCCTATCTGGGATCCGCCCACGCCAAATAGCCTAAGTTGAACGTATGCTACTCTAAATCTTTGAAGTAGCTTTATTGACTCTTGATATAGCAGATTGCTACCTGGAGGTTATGTGGTGTGCGGAGTAGTTGATGGGGCCGGTGCTAAGTGCTCGATTGATAGTGTACATGACTAGTTATTATATGCATTACCCAGATATGCACATAAAATCAGTTTGTGTTATCAGCTGATCTCTTACATACTAAATGGGACCAGCAGAACACTAATGGAGCCGTTAAAATTTTTAATATGCCTATGATGATGTAGATCATAATTTTGGCAGCGTACACTAAAGCTATTGGGCCTGCTAGGTAGGTCGCAAGCGTGAGAAACGCTACCGACGTGAGAGCCGCTAAACTGATTTTCCAGTGCTGTTTTATGATCTCTATGATCGGCGCGACGTCTGGCACGCTGATATCGGCGAACCATTGATGGTGCAAGGGTACAGCGTGGGAATCTTCATCGAACGACACTGGATCAGCTGTTATGTGATAATGAAGAGTACCTTGAAGACAGTGGCGTACCCAGGATTTCGGCTCGGGGGGGGGCGCGACAAGAAAAATTTTCTAATGAAGGTGCGTGGCGTTAGCCACGCACTCCGAAAAAATTTTTGGGGTGTTTCTAAAAAATTTTGGGAGTCCCCGACCCCTAGAATCTGGAAAAAGGGGGCGTGGCGTCAGCCACGCCCCCGAAAAAAATTTTTTTATAAGGCTAAAATGAATTTTTAAAAATTTTTAAAAATTATTTTAATTATTTACAAGTGCAAACAAGTCATTTGCACATTTTTATAACCCATGTAGGTAACTTTCAAAAATTTCGCGACCCGTTCTCGGGGGGGGGCGCGCGCCCCCCCCCGCCCCCCCCCCCTCGGTACGCCACTGCTTGAAGAGTAATGGATGCTGGTCCGTGGTGACATTGTACATTACATTTTTCACTGATCATTGCTCGTTCAAGCGCTAGGTTAACAGCGGTAGAATCATTGTTTGAAGAGCATTGGATATTGAAATTCTGCGTTTCACATGAGACCGTCACTGTTCTCTCAAATGACGACTGACAAGATGCAATGACAATAGCGCCATGTAAACAGCTATAACATCCAGTAACATTGCTGAGACGGACTTCGCATTCCATTAGAAATATTTCTTCTGCTGATTCAGCTAATATTGAGGAGGCGATTGACAAGGTGAATTCACTTTCATCTGAAAGTGCTATCACGTCGTTACCTAATCGTGTTATTGTAGACACTGGAGTTTCCAATGGTAGTTTCGCCGATGAACGGTTTCTGAGGGCATTGATCGAGTCATCCGGACACAGACATCGGTGAACGGAGTTGTCGCAATGACAGCGCATACTTGTACTGCATGATGAGAAGTTGTGTCTAGCTTGCATCTCACTGCTGCATTCCACTGGAATTTGAAATTTGTCTGGTAAGACAAATGACTCGCTTCCAGAGATGGCGAAACGCTTGTTTAGCAGTGGTAATGATAACTTCTGAATGGAAATGACCGTTACGTTGAAATTATTGATCTTTTCCGTAACATATGGCTGGATCAAGCGAGTGCTCCTAGATGTTTTTCCCAGCTTTGTGTATTCCATGCGTATATGCACATTGGGCTTCCATTCTAAACAGGATACCACTTCATATACCTGATCGGAGATTGGTCTATGGGCGACTCGATAAAACTGACATGCTGGTAGAGGAAGCAAGCATCCGCAGGGTATTCCTCCGCAAATGTCGATGCAGCCAGAATATCCTGGAAATTTGTAGGCCTTCCGCAGTTCCTTGACGGTTTCGTTTGCGTGCATAGTATGACACTTGTCATGAATGCACGATCCTGCTTGCGCACATCTTTCTGCATGGAAGATGCGAATTTTGGTATCTCTGGTGAAGGTGTGCAGGACTTTGGAACAAGTGAACTGTGTCGGTCTTTTAGTGAGCTTTACCATACCTATGGTTACATTTTCGTGCATAATTTCAATGCACACCTCTGATATTACCTTATTGAACAGGAACTCATTACTGTACTCGTAGTGACAGCTGTCTGGATCTGTACAGACGAGGTTCGCAGCGTGCCTTGTGTAGCCTTTTTGACAAGCATGTGCGTTGACGATTAATGCGCTAACTAGTAGGCAAATAGTAGTTGCATTCATCCCGGGAAGAGGAGCTGGTTTGAAAGAGGGATTTAGCACTTTACATGTTTGATGTTGTAGCGGAAGTGTTTCTTAGACGGTGTTTCGTCTTTTTCTGCCCAGTTTTGATATTGAACAGATGATGACGATACCTAGCATTGTAATGAAGTAGAGAATCATAGCTACGGTAACGATAGCGCCAACTGGCCAGCAATGGGGGTTTCCCAGCAGAGTTTTTGACAAAATTTTTTGGTGATCGCAGAATTGTGGTCTTTCACATGTAAGTATCGATTCATGAGTGCCTTCGCCTGTTACTTTGCTGAAACGCACTGAGGCGCTGGTATTGATCGGTGATATGGGCAACGCATATCGCATGCCGTGCGTGATATTATCGATCATTCTGCAATCGTTATCGATGCATAGCGTGTAAGGCGCGCCTTGCGATGGGATGTGGACCTTGCCCCCGTAACAGCTGATCGCCGATGATGAGTTTTGCGCCTTAATTGGCGATGCTAATGCCAATATGGCGATCAGGAAAAGTGAGTATGAGGGTTTGAGGATATGTGCAGATTGATTAAGCTTATTTCCACATTCTTTGATGGCATTCAAGGCCTTCATTTTGGATGCTCTTTCGGGCATTTTTCTTACATTTTTCTCTACCGTTTGCAAAGGTTGGATGAGCGCTTCTTCAACTTCGATAATGGGCTCCTCTGATACAGAGCGGATTTCCAGCGGAAAGATTTTATTAACTGGGCGCTGCACAATCTTCTTGTTTGGTAGAAGGATCATGGCGGATCTTATCAATCCGTCTGCGCTCTTCACATTGTCCACGATTCTACCGTACGACCAACATCCTCTGGGAAGTAGCTCCTGTTCAATCAGTACTATTTCACCGACTTGTGGATCTGATCGCAGAATTGATCGTGGTTGTTTATGATGAAGTCTTTGCATTTCTCTCAAAGAAGTAAGATATTCTATGCTCCATTTTTCCCAAAATTTATTGGCAATGTTCTCAGACGACTGAATTGCTTCACTGGCTTGCTTTTGTGTCTGAATCAGCTCTGGATCATAGCTGAGATCATTTGAATCTTCCAGTATCTCACCTGTGGGTATGGAATACATCAGATTGCCTCTCAAGAAATCGATAGGTCTTAGCGGTAACTGTGCGATGTCACTAGCGTTTAACTTTGTTAGTGGCCTGGTATTGATTATTGCTTCAATACGCGCTACTGCGGTACACATATCCGCGAAATTGAGGCGTTTCCGCCCGATTGATTTATTGAAGGCTTTCTTAACTATGCCAACCAACCTTTCCCATGCGCCGCCCATCCAGGGAGAAGCTGGAGGGTTGAATATCCACCGTATTCTCTCTGACGCGCAATAGGACATTAGTGATGAACCATTTTGACCTTGTTTTTCAAACATTTTTTGGATGATCAGTTCTCCCAGTTTGAAGTTAGTGCCGCAATCGCTGCGAACGATTGCTGGAGTACCCCTGCGAGATATGAATCTCAGGAAACTGTTTAGAAACGCGCCTGCCGATAGGTTTTCTACAACTTCCAGGTGCACTGCCCGTGTTGTTAGGCATGTGTACAAGCAAACATACATTTTTTCACTGGTTTTTGCTGTGAAAGGTCCCATGAAGTCGCAACCAACATTTTGAAAGGGTTTAGATATGACCACTCTGTCTTTTGGTAGTGAGGGCATTATGGGGGCTCCATATGGTGGCCCTTGGTACTTTTTGCAAATTACGCATCTCTTTACCATCTTTTGGAATGCACGAGAGGGCCGTGGAAGCCAGAATCTTTGTCTGGCGATACACAGGGTGTGATCTTTACCACAGTGCCCATTTTTGGAATGGATTTTCTCTAGCAACAATCTAGTGAGCTCTGAAGTATCTGGGATGTAAATTGGCGATTTCGTGTCAAATGGTATCGCTGCGTTTTGGAGACGAGAATGATGACGTATTATGCCATTTTCATCGGTGATAATCTGTTTTTCGTGAAAACGCTTTTGTAGATTAGCGATATTCACTTGTTGCTGTTCGTGTACAATTATCAAGTTTTCGGCAAGATCCATGTCAATTGCTGTAATATCTGCTTCTTTATCGAACATATTTGTGTTACCAAGTTTGATTTGAGTGTTTTGATGCTCGTTGGTGGAATCCACCCATTTCCGAGCAATTTTGCCGACAGTGGCTGTCACTCTGAGCGCTTTATCTAGTTTGGAAAAGCGACTGAGATCGATGAGATTATCATGTTTTGCAGCTTCTGTGACGGCTTCTACATTACTGGAAGCAATAGTAATCTCTTGCTCTGCTGTCTCTTCGTACGAAAGAGCGTCTATTGACCTTATTGGCCAGCGGTTGGCATCACTTTTAAGCCACTGTGGACCTATGACCCAATCGTGTGTAGCGATTTCTTTGGCTGTCAACCCTCTGGAACCTGCGTCGGCAGGGTTGAAGTCAGTGGCAACGTGGTAGAATTTAACCTTTATGTTCAGAGCTTCGAAATGGGCTTTGATTTTCATTATTCTATCACGCTGATTTGCGACAAACACTGGTAATTTTTTGTTAGATTTTACCCAACACAAGGCGATTTCACTGTCGCTGACTAGGCACACTTCGTTTATACTATTTTTTGAGGCGTCGCTGATGGTTTTGCTCAATCTGGCGGCCATCATAATTCCGAGTAGCTCCAATCTAGGAATCGTTTGATAACACTTTTTTGGAGTTAAACGTGTTTTTCCACTGATGAGTGGAGATACATCGCCTGAAGGCATAATCTGCAGATATGCACAAGTTGCCATTGCTGCCTTGCTGGCATCCGCGAAAACCCACAGGCATCTGGTGCTTCCTGTCCGGGGGCTCTCTGGCATGTATCTGTCGACTGATATTACGGCCTGATTGACCTCACTGCACAAATCAGCCCATCGATTGCATATAGTAAGAGGAAGTGGAGTTTTCCAATCGGCTCCACTGTCAAAAACCTCTCTCATCAATGTTTTTAATTTGACGAGAAGTGGTCCTGCAAGACCTATAGGGTCGAAGACAGAGTTGATTTGGCTGACTATGTCTTTTTTAGTCAATTTTGCGAATTTCGAAAATTTTGTTTCAACTTTAAATCTGTCATTTGACGTGTTATAATTGACACCCAACAGCTTTAGTGGGCCAGGATTTAGCAGATCTTGTTTAGCTATCTTACTGTTCACCTCTTCTGAATTTGAAACGTATTCTCGCAAATTCATTCCGATTTGCGCGAAAAGCGATTTTGTGTCATGATACTTGCTGACAGCTTCATCTACGGTGTCTGACAGTAGTAGAATGTTGTCTACATACAAGTTCTGAGCTATTTCCTTTGTCAGAGCAGAATTCTGAAGATTCAGATAGGCTAAAATTGCCATATTCAAAATACTAGGAGAGGCTGTCACTCCAAATGGCAGCCGGTTGAATCTATACTCCACTATGTTATCTCTAGTGGGCGGGTGATTCACGTTTTTCAACCACAAAAATCTGCATAGATCTTTATGGGCGTTTACTAAACGAATTTGTGTGAAGGCGGCCTCGATATCGCACGTCAAAATAATTTTTTTGAAACGTGCATGTGTGAGAATGTCGTGAATTTTATTGACAAACGACTCGCCTTTTTGAATCACATCATTGAGGCAAAGTTTTCCCTTTCTCTTGGATGACGCGTCGAAAACTATGCGGAGTGGAACTTTTTTGTGAGCTTTCCAAACTCCAGAATGTGGCATGTAATAAACGCCAGCTGCTTGAGAATTAGGTAAATGGAATGTTTCGATAATGCCTTCGTTTTTGTATTTCTCGATAAGCTCACAGTACCATTTACTTTGTTCTGGATTGTGGGACAGTGTACACTGTAAGGATTGCAACCTTTTAATGGCTATGGTGTAGTTATCCTCAAGGTCGCGCACGTTTTCCTTAAGCGGAAAAGGGGCTGTCACTATCCCGTTTTCGAAGGAAATTTTCTTCGAATATTCCTCAAGGTATTGCTGGGTCACCTCGTCTTTTTGATACTCTTGAGGTGTTATGCCGAGTCCTTCAAGCTCAAACATCTTTTGAAGAACTTCCTGCTCACTGCTTTCACAAACGGCTGTCATGCTATAATTGACAGATTCTGAATTGGAATCGCCAGAAAGCCCGCGACCGTAAATAGTGGGGCCGAAAACCGTTTTCGCAATGTAGAAGCCTGACGGCGTTTTTTCACCGTGTTTGGGGTCAATAACTAGGTCGTGATAATAATCTAGACCTACCAGAATATGTGGGATTTGATGTTCTCCACGTATACTCGGGTTTGCCAAACAAAGGTTATTCGCCTTAAGATAGGCTATATCTGCTTGATTGAGTTTTGCAGAAGGAAATCCGTTTGTAATCACTGGTCTAGTTTGCACAGTAATCTCGATTTCCTCGCCAAAAGCGGTTCCGACTTTCAGCGGTATGAGATGACTTTTGAACGTCTCAGTATGGCCACCGATACCGGACATAGTACAAATTTCGGTAGTCTGTTTCGGTAAGCCAAACTGCTCTACGATTTTTTCCTCAATGACTGTCTTTTGTGCACCTGTATCGAAGAAGAAAAGCACTTTTTGGAACTGACTCTTTTTTACATTCCAAATATTCCCTTCAGCTGTCATCAGTACAAGTTGTTTGCTTGCTGTGGCGCTGGGATGAGTATTTTGGGTTGTTTCGACATCCGCACACATCTGTGTATTTGTTGGATTCGGTCTTGAAAAACCCTGATTAGTATTGTTTTCTCGCTGTCCCCTATTGGGCCAGTTTCTTTGCCTTGTTTGATTTGCATTGAAGTTGCTTTTTGCTCTGTGGTCATATGCGTGATTGCCATGAGCGTTATCCTTCTTCAAACAAAGGCTGATATGGTGTTTCTGTCCGCATGCTGCGCAGTCTTGCTTTTGGCAGTCAAAACTATGATGATTCGCGGAGCAGCACTTCCAACACCTATTGCCGTCTTTAAGTATCTTTCGGCGGCTGCTTTGGTCCGTAACTGTCCTGCATTGCATGGACGAGTGGTTGGATCTGTTGCAGAATAAGCACCCTTCACCGTTCTGAGGTCGCGGGTTTATTGCTTTGATTCGTGATTGTGTGACCTTAATGCTGTTTTGCTGGCCAAGTCTGTTTTCGACATATGCTTTTGCGGCGAGCTCTTTCTTTAGTGTAGTCATTAGGTCACCAATTGTTTGCTTATCTTGCGTCTGAGTAGCAATCAGAACTAACCTCACAATATCTTGAGGAAATTTGGAAAGAATGGTTTCGTGCCATATGGGGTCGAACGTTTTTCTGACGTCATAACCCGCGGAGGTCATCTGATTTATCAACATGTTGATTTCATCGAATACCATCGTGCAATTATCAGCTGAGTCGCTTGCCGACTTCATATTGACAAGTTTTTGCACGATCTGCGACCTATTCGTAGGCTGGTTGCAGTATCTTTCTTTCAAGGTCTCAATGATCCAGTTATAATTTGCAGGGATCAAATTTATTCCCTTTATTGCTGTTTGAGCTCGCCCCTTGAGGCTTTCTTTCAACAACATTATTTTTGTCATAACCGGTATATCATTTTTATGGACCAGAGTTTCAAAATAGGCCCAATATTCTGGGAATCCCTCGGCGTCGCCGTAAAATTTGGGCAAAGGTACTTGCGGAGGGTTTATGGATCGATAACTTGTCCTATGTACCTCTTCTCTGCCTTCTGTTATGTGATTTTCTGATGAATTTTGCGAACATGATTGCTCAGACATACAAATTTCGTTTTGGTCTGAAGTCCCAGTGCTATTTTCATCAGTTTCCCGGTTTACAGTACTCGGTCCATCACAATTTTGAGCTCTGATGTTGATATAGCCCAGTTTTATCTCCATATTCTCGCGAGTGTTCTTTGATTCGTCGATTCTCGCCATTAACATGTATAAGAGGTCATCTGCGTTCGCTATGATCTCTAGGATTTTTGACTCATCCTCTATTTGTTCAACCTCTGCCGCCAGGTCTTTTCTATCTGACTTTTTGCAGTTTTTGTACTCGTCTTGTATCTCAGCGTATAATTTTTCAAGCTTTTTCTTCGCTTTTTCTATTTGTGTAACACCACTCTGCAAAAACGCAATATCAGAACGACATTTTTCGAGATTGGTGTCGTCTACTACCGTGTACACAATTTTTCCGGTATACTCTAGGTATCTGGTAACTAGAGTTTTGAGTGAATTTGCGCTTAGCAGTATTGGGCGTCTGTAAAGTTGAAGCGCCATTTCGATTTCTTGGCTTATTGCACTAGAATCGATGATCTGCGTGGAAATTACGCAAAGATCTGATCAGCTGTGTGTTGATCTACAGTGATCTGCGGTCCAACTACTTTCGTAGGGGAGCGACTTTTAGCCGGAGGTTATCGGGCTGAACGGCGAGGGGTATTGCCGTGTAGGATGCTCAAAGAGCTAGTCTCGTTTCCTGGCTAACAAAGGTTTCAAGCTTTGCTGCGGGAAAAGGTGGCTTATTTTAGCCGATGCACCAAGCTGTACGCGGTGGAGACTCTTCGACCGATGTTGGGGTCGGAATGTGATGGTATACGGTGAATAAGAGAAATAGATGGTGGTTCAGTGTTTATTAGAGTACGGTATGCGAGAATGTGCGAATCGTGACCTGCGGTGGTCAAAGTCAGATCGTGAGTGCCAGTGACCTCACAGGGAGACACATGGCAGACATAGCCCGCCCCCTCAGCGTGACGTCAACTGGCATGGGTATTAGGGCTGATAAGGGGAATCATCGATCCATCGATGATATCCTTTGCGTTTTTATTTTCGCATTACTTTTGCCTCAATTAAGCTTGTTCGAGAAAGTTTACTCGAATTATGACCATTGAATACATTTTAGCGCAAACAGTGATTTTTTCCAAAATTCCACATTTTTTAAGAGTAAGGGCGTTCACTCAACTTGAGGATGTGAAAGCAGGTTAATTTAGACAACGCAAAACTAAAAAACACAAAAGGACTCGAACCTAGAGCTGCATCAACTCATGAGGCTATCGCACTAACCACTAGGCCACAACGCACCTATACCGTTGGCGCTCCGACGAATTTTCACTGGGCAGCCAAACTCTGCGCGATCCATGATAACATCTTTGAAGCGATTAGCAGAAACGGAAGTAAGATTTGGAATCAGCGTTCCAAGATGAGTGTAATGGTATACATCTCATTTTAAAAGGCCACGGACACCGAGTATCGTTCCCTTGTAAGCGAATATTTTGTGAGGTGCCCTATCTGCCCCCCCCCCCCCCCAACAAAGGCAGGGACCGTAATCAGGCTGTTCGTGCAGGGACCCGAGCGCGCTTTCTCCACGGTCCTTTAAACCCTCATGCCCCGTCTCAGTGAATCCTGCCAGTACTCAACAGCTGAATTTCCGCTAATTCGGAGACTGCTTTTTTGATTTCAAGCTCCTCCCGTAGCCACTTGTAGAAACCATTATCCGTCGGAATCCGGCGCTGACCTCAGCTACAGTATATAGCTAATGCGACCATAAAAGGCGACCCGGCTGCCTCTTACTTTTCATTGATCTTACTTATCAGATCATAAAGTGGTCCTGCATATGATATGATGTGTTGTTTATCCTCTGGGTCGTATATATAACTAATCATTTCGCTATCTGTATTCGAGTAATAAATGGAGACCTGAGTTTGCTAACAAATGATGGTGTTGATGGATGACGTAGAAGGGTCATTTACGAAATCTTTCGTTGTTAAGGATTTCAAAACAAGACTGTCATTGGTAAGGATGACTTCATCTCCCTGAACAATGTACACTTGGAAAGCAGAGGTTCTTCTAACTTCATCAAATAAAACCCATTTTTATTCTGGCGAACAGTTATTGGGATATCTCGATAATGATAAATTCCATGAGAAATCCTAGAGAAACATCAGTTCCTTAGTGTTTGCACGTTATGGTATACTGAGAGAGTATCCAAGATGAGGAGAATTTTCAGTATCGTGAAAAGATCAGAGGGTAAACAAGACAAATGAGTTTCAGGATGACCTAATGATGTGGTAAGTAAAATTTATATGTAATAAGTAAGATTCATAGCCAAAGGAAAGATGAGAAGCAGCTGGGTCGCCTTTTATGGTCGCATTAGCTATATACTGTAGCTAAGGTCAGCGCCGGATTCCGACGGATAATGGTTTCTGCCACTTGTCGCCTGTTGAGTCGCCCACTTCGTCATTGGCATGGTGTCGCTTCATCCGTCCACGGCTAATCTCTCTGACATCTGTCATACACACCACTACATTGTTTCTGCTCTTGTACCTCCAGTACGTGCCATGAAACTTCTTGTTTCCATAAGTGTTCGAATAAACTGATATATGTAAGTCAAGAAGTGCTCAAGTCTCGCATTTTTTAGCCATTCCTTTACAAATTGGTGCATAGGTTTCATATTTTCATGTCATTTACTTTGCAGTACTCACTGGATATCTTCACGTGTGAAAAATCAGTGCAAATTTCAGCCCAGTCTTGATTAATCTCAACAAAACTTGAAACTCCTACGCGTAATTACAAACATCGTATCAGCTTTGATTTTTGTTGTTTGGTGTTTTGCGTCGATGTTTGTACTCACGCGTAGGAGTTCCTAATTTTGTTAGGACTGAACAAAATTGGCCTGAATTTCTGCACTAATTTTCGATAGGAGGTTATAAAATTTTGAAGGCGTAATTATCATTTTCATGGCGACTAACCTGTGATTTTGATCCTGCCAGGGAAAACAGACCTAAATAGCGGGTGTAGGACGATTCGCACGACCGTAGTGCTTTCCACACAGGATCATCGCCGCGCGCGACACACCCTGCGGCGGCTTTTGCCTAAACAGGGGGAGGAAAGGTTTGCGGCGTGCATTACATGTTGAGACAAGTCAAAATCAGGGAGACGCTGGAGACCGCCCGTGCGAAAAGACCGTCCTCCCAAATAGCTTCAAGCGACCTCCGATTCCAAAATCCTTTACTAGTCATCTTCAAACAATGGAGTGTCGATCAGAACTCACAAGTTCTGATTATTTTGATTATACTTGCGATGAGTTTATAGTAGTAATATTTTACAAAATGTATTCTATCGGCATTTGAAGAGATTACCGTGACTTGATAGTGCGATACTCTTGTTTGATAGGATAGCACCTCAAACCGCATTTAGCAACATATAAGATTCATAGCTTTGGCTTGTTGTTACTTAACGTTGGAATTCTGTTCTGGAATGAAGCTGATGAACTTAGTGACAAAGTTGAAATCAGCGCTGAGATCACACCCCCCTGATTGCAAGCATGTGTCTGGGTCGAGTCACTGCTCTAAATTTGCAAACCACACTGCAATCCTTTCTTCAACCATGGAGTCTTACTTTGAAGTAAAGAGTAAGTCTAATCCGCACGGCGCAAAAAAGGTCTATTGATTTTGACCGCAACAGACGCAATGTTCTTTTCTACATATGTTCCATCCTCTCTAACGATGGGAGACGGAGCATCAACGAAGGAGACAAATTTTTGTCTGTTTGGACTTACGCCTATCTTCACTGCACAGATCTTTAACTTACTGCCTGCTAGATCTCAATGTTTAATCATAGTTGTGATGAAAGTAGATTGATTTTCTCTTTACCATCTGTTACAAAATTATGAGGCAAACTGATGAATTTGCTTGGCAAACTCTTCGCCAAATGGAGCCAGAACGAAATTTAGGCGCCGAAAAAACGTTTGTTAAACGCTTCCCACTTTCTCTCATGCTCAGTGAAATGGGTATAGGATGCACGAATCGCTTTTGAGTCGCAACGCGTACTGAGCCAAATATGAAGAGCGGGGGGCCGGTGCTCCAAGTTTATATTTGTCATGGAAAGATATTATAAAGAACAAGTTTCTTAGCCAGCAAAAAGTTATTCTACGTAAACAACGATACCATTCTGATTTTCTATGCAACGGCTTTGCTCACAGTTAATTGATTACGACGCAAGACGGAAATTAAGATGTTGGCGAAGGCAACGCTATACTGCTTTAAGTCACAAAACGTCTCAATGACCTTGCACCGTGAATCTGCAGCGCAGAAAAGATTTTCTGCCAGAACACTTGCGCGACTCCTCAAATCATTGAAGCAGATACTCTTAAGCAATTCTCCGATGAATTCACTTAAAAGAATTTACTGAGCCTTCGTGGAAACGAACGAATTGAATCAGCATATGATACATATAAATAAAATGAGAACAAATTGTCAAGATCAAGTTTGAAAATTCAGGAAATCCTCTCTTTCGGTTCCATGATTACGAATTTCCGCGAATTACTACCATTCCAAGAGTCTGAATTGTGGATTTATGCAAATCTAGACAAACTGACTCATGCTCTGTCTTCAAAACGGTGTGATATTCGCTTTCAGTCAGTTAGTCTTTCAAAAGGCTCACGAAAACCTTAGTCTATTCTGGGTTTGGTTAAAAAAAGAAGTTTGGAGTATGAGGGCTCCAAATTCAGGTCACATAGCTGTCATTACATGCGATTACGCCGTTTGATTTGTAAACTAGAAAATAACTGATATGTAGACTGAATGAAAGCTTTAAGGAATTGGATGGACTGACTGAAGTCCCAGATTCCGCAAAAACAATGGGCCATTTTCGTTAGAATCATCTCTTGACTCACTTCAAAGCCAAAAATGTTGACAGACAGAACTCTAACCTCGATAACAATGTTCATGAAAGGATCGAAGCCTCTAAGAATACCTGATACACGACGATTCTTATTGAGCTTCAAGTCCATCTCCATATACTTCTTCAACTCTGGCGGATGTGTTTTGCTCATTTTCTACTGATAAAGAACAAAGGCATGAGATCCAGAGAGGAATGCACGAACCGCCTGATTGCGGTCCCTGCCTTTGTTGGGGGGGGGGGGGCAGATAGGGCACCTCATATTTTGTTCAGCTGCAAAAGGGGCGCAGAATCAATGTCTGCTGCATAAGTTTGCTGCTTCTAAGGCCTGCTTCAGCTGCGGGTCTGCGCCTTTTGCAAACAAAATATTCACTTAGTCTGGCACCCATCTAATAGGCTAGGTCTGGCGCCTAACTTGGAAAGTGCAAGCGAGCTACAAAACGTGCAAAATGGCAGCAAGCCTGTACAGTTTGTTTCTATCCCCAACAGACCAAAATCATGGCGGACCGACACAGAAGTTGAATACTCAAAATAACATCTCGCACGTCTAACCCTTTCAGACAGGTATTCTGCGGGGACCTAACACCATCCCGTACCTCATTCTTCCTGCACCTTTTGGCACGCGCCATACTTGATCCGCTTAATCCACTTGATCCGCTAATCCGCTTCGTTATTGGTCGATTCAGTGAACTGACCAATAGCGAAGCGGTTGTCCGTTTGATCCGCTTGATCCGCTTCATCCACTTCACTACTGGTCAGTTCACTAAATTAACCAGTGACGAAGCGGATCAGGCGGATCAAGAGGATTAAGCGGATAAAGTATGGTGCGTGCCTTTGCTTCACACTTTCATGTTATAGGAAGGCGATGAACACATTTGTAAGAAAAATTGCGAATGGTTCCGCAGTTCTTGTAATCTGATCAGCCACTGGGTACTTGTTGGCGTTCTAAATTTTTAGTCGCCTTCACTGCATTCTTTATTGAAAGTTGCTCAGTAGCATAACACCACTTCGGTGTCTGGGATTACATGACTAATTTATAAACTAATCTGAGGGAGTGTCGTAATACTGCAAGATTGCAACGAACAGGCTTCTATAGCTGCAAAGAAATCCAAACAACCCAGATACGACCCTTTTTTCATACTTTGCTGCCATACTTGAAATTATAAAAATAGCTTATAAGACCAGATATTGCAGAAGTGTAGCAGAGCATCTCCAAGGTACAGCTAAATTGTATTAGCCTGTGGAAATGATTGCAAAAAGATTGAAAAATTATCGATGGTCTTCGCTGGTAGAGATTTTCGCGTTTGTCGAGTGTTTGAGACTTCAGTAAGGTTTCGGAAGCAGGATTTTTAGACCAATTGGTACATTCAACATCTTTATCATACATGCATGCCTACAGTAGTATTTGAGCTTCTAAAAGCTTTAGAATTTTAGTCCTACTTGACGCCAGCAGGTTTGGTCCACGGCTGACACCATCTCTTGCAGGGGGAAAATGCTAAGATTATGACTTATAATAAAGCGCTAAGCGTCTGTATTTTTGTGCGTAGTGTATGTGTGTGTTTGTCTGTCTGCCACGAAATTCATAGAGGGAGCTGCAGCTAAGCTATCGAGCTACAATTCTTGCATAACATACCGCACTAGCAGTAGGCCCATCATGCACAAGAACGAGCCGGTTTGATAAGCGGGTCGTTCAAACTTTTCGCGTCAAACGGTCATCATTCAACGCGGCATTTGGCACGCAAAACTAGGTCGCCAATTCGACTTTTTGCAAAGTCATTATTTGCCTGACAAAGTAAATCTGCGCCCCATAAATTCTAGCCCATAAAGTGCTCAAAAAGTTTGCTTTTCTGCGAAAACAACGCCAAAAAGTGGTGATCGCATAGGTAGTTGATTTGGCAAGGTTATACCAAAAAATGAAAACATTTTTGCATGGAATTGTAGCCCAAGGTGACTATTATCCTTATGACGACTATCAGACTAAAATAAATTCAGTAATCCGTACAAATTCGCATTTGTTCCTTTGCAAAAAAGTTTTTTTTTCAAAATTACCGATTTTGCATAGAGATGCTATATGAACAGTTGTTTACGATTCATTTGTGTTGTTCAGCATCGCGTGGTGAGTTTCAAAGTCAACATTATGCGAATATGAGGTAGGCATACGTAGCAGAGCCAGTGCGAACCTCCGCGAAGCGGATGTGACGCACTGGTATAGAAATAAACTACGTCATAACTCAGACAAATTACTGGAACTTCCCGAGAACAAGCTATTTTGCGAAACTTCCCGAGAGCTTGATTTAATACTGAGCTGAAAGAAGGCGAAAAAAGGAACCTCCCGAGAAAAATGACGTCAGCAGCAATAAAGTTAGGAACTTCCCAAGGAAATCCTGAAGGCGAAAAAAGGAACCTCCCGAGAAAAATGACGTCAGCAGCAATAAAATTAGGAACTTCCCAAGGAAATCCTCGGGAACTTCCCGTAAATGCAGTGCTTCCCGAGGCCTTAAGGAGGGAACTTTCCCAGGGCTGTAATCGATGAGTTTTTTGTTTGGTGTGATCGGTGAGTGTAATAACACCAGCTATTAAAGCTTTTTTCAAAAGCTTGTTGACTAATTAGTATAGGTCTTCTACTCCCTTTGTTTTTGTAGAGTGGGGAGCATGCCCAGTTTTCACTCGCCACTGCGCATCACAAGATTTTTCTGAGCAAGAAAATGGAACTTATATGGTTGAAGATTTTGTTCATAGACATCTGGAGCAGTATCATAACTTATAATAACGGGCTAAGGGTTGTTTACGTTTGTGTGTGTGTGTGTCTGAATCTCTGTCTGTCACGAAATTCATGGAGCGAGTTCCAATGAATTTCTTGAGCCCAAATTTTGCACAGAGCATGCTACTGACATGAGAGTCCACTGTACAAAAGCATGAGCGGATCCGTTGTGTGGATCTCTCAGAAAATGCGCACCAATCGGATCCACTTGGCTTTTGGTCAGTAAAATTGAGCCTGTAGCACAACTTTTTGCAAGGTCACGGATTGTTTGACAAGTTAATGTGCAAACGATGGACTTTAGCTCAAAAAACTGAACTAAAGTTTATTAATTTGCAAAAACGGCGCCAAAAAGATTTGGTTGCGTAAGTGTTCACTTTGCCAAGATTTTACCCGATCATTTGAAAAGATTTTTGCACAGAGATGTAGCCCACGGTGACATTGTAACATATGGCAAATGCCAAGCCATGAAAACTCCAAAAACCGATTCAAATCAGCATTTGTTCCTTTGGGAGAAGTTTCATACACGCGAAATTACCGATCTCATACGGAAAAGCTTTTAGAATGAATAGTTGTTTATAAATCATTCGTGATAGTCGGCATAGCGCGGTGAGTTTCATTGTCACTTTTGTGCGGGAATGAGTAAAGCACACAGAAAGTAGGGCCAGTGCGAGCCTCTGCGAAGCAGAGGTGACGCACTGGTTAGTAATAAATGATATTTGTTCTTTCCCGCTTTTGTGAGTGTAACCACGTTGATGAGGTAGCATTTAAAGGAAAGAGCAGAAAATATTCTTACTTCCGCAGGTGATCCTCCGGAGATTCCGCTAAAGCCTTCGGGAATTTCCCGTAAATTGTCTGAGAATCTCTTGACATTCTATGAATTTACTGTAAAGAAATAATAATTTTTTGCAATTCGATTTCCTCCTAAGCTTATGGCTTTTAGCCAAGCTACCACGACCCCCTCCCATCGTAGGTGCCCCTTTACGACCCCGTTGCGACTCGCATCACAGCTTGACCCTGCTTGCAAAAAATGCAATAGAAAATAGTATTTGTCCGTGATCAGCATGCTCACTAGCCTCCCTCCCCCCGTGACAGCTCCCAGCCCAGCAGCTGAAAGTCTGCTGAAGGACCAATAGCATCTATATCGATTCATGATGAGATTAGCTCATACCTGCTCTGTCTCGAAAATGTGTGCGTGTGGTGCCTAAATCGGTTGAGATAGAATTTCTTATTCAGCAACACATACAGACAAAATGCGGCAGTAGCGGAGAGAGGAAATAGGAAAGGAAGAATGGGTTGCAAATTTTTGAAAGTAGCCGATGTCGATTATAAGACTGTGCAAGTAATCTGTATTTATCCTTGAATCAAATTTGAATCACTTCAACATTTAAACAAACTCCTTAAAGAACTCTCCGATGCCGAGAATTTCGTGGATATATGCCGTAGAAAATCAAGAAAGTATCTCAAAAAATCTTTCGGAACATACTTATTTCAAGACATACAGTTTTATTTATGAACTAGCTGGCTTACCCGGCTCCGCCGTATGTTCCGAATAGAAAATTCCATTTCTTAACCGATCCAGACCAAACTTGCCACACATACACATCGGGCCCCGGCGGGTGTCACAGTCCACTTTTCGTTATCGATCGATGTCGATTTTATCAATTTTTTGCAAAATTTGAGCTAGGGGGCTGAAATTTGGCAGAGGGGTGTAATCGAGCATGCTGATCACCCCCACGGGGGTGATCAGCATGCTCGATTACCCCCCTGTGCCAACTCCCAGCCCCGTAGCTCAAGTTTTGCAAAAAATCTAAAATCGATATCGATCGATGACGAAAAGTAGCCTATGACACCCGCCGGGGCCCGATGTGTATGTGTGCCAAGTTTGGTCCGGATCGGCTCAGAAATGGAATTTTCTATTCGGAACATACGTACACACAGACAGACATACAGACATACAGACATACAGACAGACAAACAGACATTCAGCTTTATATATAAGATATTCGATTTTCGAATACAGTGCTGGCCGAAACTATAAATTCACTTTAAAAAATGCCGTAAATCACTCGTTTCAACGAAATAATTAGAGATCTGGTACAAATGTGTGTCTACCAGTCTACTACCAGTAGCCAGAACGAGTTTCACTTTTTTCGATTATCTGCAAAAAAACTATAAATTCAGAAATATGCTCGCATAGGGGCTGGCTCCATCTACCAATGTATAGGCTGCTGCATGACGAAGGCGCAATACCTTCGGGCGCGAACGCGGCTTTACTAGCCGCAGAGCGCATGAGGTGCGGGATCTATAACGGTGAGGATACGCGCGCGTCGCGTTCGCGCACGCTCACCTAATATCGCCATTGCGCCTTCGTCATGCAGCAGCCTTTACCTTTTGGCTCCAAAGTTTTTTTTAGGTAACCACCTAGTCAAAAGTGTGAAACAGCTGCTGTGGTGGAGCTGCGCCATTTTTCAAACACTTTTGCTTTCTTAGCTTGATTGCTTCCTACACGAACATAGCTCCCGAAACCTGCGTTTGAGCAAATTCTACAGTTCTTCAGCCGTTTTGTAAGCGACGGGAAAAAACGGCATATACATCTCTTCGATTAGGGCCGGTCTATCTCCTTTTCAGCGGAAATCCTAAAAAGAAAAGCGAAAATAATAAATAACTAGCCAAAAAACGATCTGATGACGGCTGCAAAATCAGCTGATGATTCTGGCAAAGCGCCGGTGTGAACGATGTTGAAGATGTTGAATGTACCGAAAGGTGTAAAGGTCCTGCTTCCGAAACCCTATTGAAGTCAAATACTTGACAAAGGCGAAAATCTCTACCAAAGAAGACCATCGATAATTTTTGAATCTTCTTGCAATGATTTCCACACGCCCATACAATATAGCTGTACGTTGGAGGTGCTACATTTCTGTAATACCTGGTCTTATTTCGTAACCTGTGATTTTCCTCATAATTTTATGTGTGGCAACAAAGAATGAAAGAAGAGGGTCGTATGTGGGTCGCATCTAAATTGTTTCGGAGCTATAGGAGCCTCTTCGTTGCAATTCTGCTGTACTACGCACCATCCTCCTACTTTCTATCCTGAGAATTTCGGGCTGTTCCATTGCATCTCCAGTGAAAGATTTTGAGCTCAAAAACCCTAGTTTTTGGTTTTCAGGATTGCATCTGAATTTGCTAGAGTCGTATGTAAAATTTTTCGACTCACTGATCCTAAGTGGCTGCAACGACATCAGTTGTCTTGGCACTCTGCTACGCAACCTGCTCATTGCACGTCTCAGTCTTTCTTAACTTTAGTTACAAATTTTTAAAGTACGATGCTCATGCGCGTTTTTGACATCGCTTCGGAGGACTTCTGTTACGATTGTAGAATTGCCTCCGAGCAATTTGAAGAGCTTACTAGTTCGCAATCGTAACTACGATCGCACCTGCACCACGCCACATTGCATTATCTGCCCTCAGGGCAGAGGCGGGGATTGCATGGCTACCGGGGTCATCTATCTGATCTCTTGCGAGGAGTGCGGCGAGGAATACATAGGCGAAACGGCGCGCCCGCTATGTGTTCGCATCAAAGAGCACATAGACGGCAAAGATAAATCACGCACATCCACCCCTCTGGGCACTCACCGAGTACAGAAACATGCGGGGACAAATTTCGGAGTTTCGGTAAAAATCTTGGCGCACGAATCTCAAATATCAGCGCGCAAGTGTTTAGAAGCTTTTTGGATCCACGCGAAAAATCCAAAAATGAATCGCAAGGAGGAATGCCTGGCGATCACGCGTGAACTCGCACCTTACCTAGGTCAGCTCTTCTGACCTAGTTTTTCGCTATAAATAGTGGTCCCTCAAGCGGTCATCATTCGTCTCGCTCTCGCGTCAAAAACCTCTTCGGCTAACCCAAAAGGTGAGTGTTTGGCTAAATGCTACCAGCTGAGCTAGTGATCAGACCTAAGTCTTGGCGCTTTGCTCACTCTGCTGCAGAGACGTTGTCGAATGGATTGCAGATCGTATTACCCATTTCAGGCTCTGAAGAAGGCGATCTGCCGAAACGTTAGCCTAATAAAGTTTTTAACAATCTCGGGTACGGCTCACAAGAAGACACAGAAGATGATAAAATAGTTTTGGTCGCAGCAAAATCTGTGCGAAAAGTGGGAATCAAGTTTCTCAGTCGCAAACATTTTATGAACTCCATGAACACCATTTCTTCCTCTGAAAAATGGTGTCGCACACGGGGATCGAACCCAAAACTATCATTAGAGCCTAAAGCGATTTATTTTCAGGACTAATGAATGTATTTCAGTACACCCAGGCATGAAGGGGTTGTGCCAAACGCTTATAAATCGCATAACAATTTCTTACCTGTCGCTAGAAAATAAACTGTTATAAGATAATCAATTATATCTACCGAAGTAAATTGCTTTGTATTTCTGGATCATCCCTCGTTATTTTTATCTGGTTCCTGTTTGTAATTTAACGTCTAGGCAAGTACGATTTAAATGTCAGTACCACCCTCTTCGTCATATCCTTTCCATCCATTTTTCTTGACCACAACACGGCACCAAATCTTTAGGATTTTTATATTAGGTTGTCAAGAAAATAATGTCCGTTTTTATTTGCTTACTTTAACAAAGCAGCCAGACTCAACCCAACAAAGGATAATGGGTATTGTTCGATAGAGCGAAGCAAGCTCTACAAGATGGCACTCATATCTTTGCGCCATGCTCAATCTACGGAGAGTTCGAACTCAAAATCTAAAGATTTCCAAATGCCCAAAAAATCGAAAAAAATCAGATCTTCGTCCAAATAATTTCTACGGACCTCCCACTTGCTCACAACAATACTATCGATATCTGATATCCATATGTGCGACTGCCGTATTTTTTCCTTGACTAGAAACTGAGAAAACGAAAATTTCCCTGTTTTTCTCAAAGCAATGCTGAGCTGTTTTTGCATATGTAGTCCTATACTACAAGCCTAGATAAGTATAACTGTAGATTTTCAGCCCATTCCAAGCGGTAGTTTTCGAAAAATAACGAATTCGGATTTTTTCGTTTCAGTTTCAGTGCTAAAATCGATATTTCTCGAAAAGTATCGCTCGAAATAGGCTGAAAACCTACAGTTATGCTTACCTAGGCTTGTAGTATAAAACTACATATGCAAAAACGGCTCAGCATTGCTTTGAGAAAATCAGGGAAATTTTCGTTTTCTCAGTTTCTAGTCAAGGAAAAAATACGGCAATCGCACATATGGATATTAGATATCGATAGTATTGATGTGAGCGAGTGGGAGGTCCGTAGAAATTATTTGGACGAAGATCTGATTTTTTTCGATTTTTTGGGCTTTTGGAAATCTTTAGATTTTGAGTTCAAACTCTCCGTGGATCGAGCATGGCGCAAAGACATGAGCGCCATCTTGTAGAGCTTGCTTTGCTCTATCGCACAGTACCCCTTACCCTTTGTTGGGTTGAGTCTGGTTGCTTTGTTAAAGTAAGCAAATAAAAACGGACATTATTTTTTTGACAACCTAATACTTACCCAATCTACACAGAATTGTTTTGGGAAATTTTTTTACTTGCACTATCTTCCAACTTATATGCGCCATTGCTGATATCACTGGTGTATCAAGTTCAGCCGTCAGCCGTCGTAAATTTTGCCGTCAACTGTGCGCAGCAATAAAAGACGCTTGCTAGCCTGTACCAACTTCACTCCAAAGATAAGAGACGATCGACTATATGAACGCAACAAAAAATTGGACAAAATGGAGGCAGTTGCGAAATGAGAGCTGTTTCAGGTCATAAAGAAAGCTCTGTCAATAGAGGTCAAGCTGATTTTTTATCTGTATCTTCATCATAGGTGGCTGTCAATCAACGATGACCTTGAGGCTGTTCTTTGAAAAAACGCGCTGGCTGCATTGAATAAGTGAGAGTTCTATTTTTCAAAGCTGAGATTAACGAACTATGAACATGGCTTCCAATGACCTAAAATCCTTGGCGATGTTCCTGCAGTAATCCTAAAGTAATAAAGAGCAATCGATATTTCGTTCAATATAAAAATTTAAGTTGACCTCGCTCTAAAAAATGGTCGCTCAAGCTCGGTGAAAGACATGAAAGCAAGGAAGCTATTGACGATTAATCAGTGTTCACATTTTTTGGGACATCCTGTATATATTTCCGCTTATATACATACAATAGATACTTTAAGGCTAAATTTTTTTAGATGTTTTGAAAGAAAGAAACATAAATATGTTAGGGAGATTTTGTCAATTGTAAAAAAAAAACTCATATTGTGATCAATACTACACGATACTCGACATGAAAGATTTACTGGCACACTTTCTATAAGTTGCTTGATTCACATTCTCTTTTCTCAAAGTAGCTCGCATGTATATTTTATAGTCAGAGGAACTTCTATATGAATGGTTCTGATTACAAAGAAAAGTTATACAGTTTGAGTATACTTACCGATAAACGGAACTTGTTCCCAAAGGACTTGCCGCACCGTATTTTAAAGGTCCTAAGTTGTCAGCAACGCTGATTAGCACCTAATCGATTGTATGCAGAGCTGTTTCGTATACGCAGTACCCGCAATTTCGTCCAAGAACACATGGAAATGAATTTTATTGTGATTCGAACCCAATGTTTTAGTAATTTATGTCAGATCGGAGTAAAATCAGTGCTCAGGAGCTTCCAAGCACGTTGATTTTCGAATATTCTGATAATTTTCTCCATGTTTCCATTTTTATTCCCTTTTGAAAACAAAGTTTCTTTTACATATCACTGCGAATACGAAGAACGCGAGATAATAAATTGTGAATATCAGTCTTTCCAGTCTGCAGTGATGAAATTTGAACGTGTGGATCAAAACTTTTAGCATAATCGAAATCAAAGTGCTTGTAAATAGCTAAATATCAATTTTCACTCCCACACACATATCGCTACTGAACTTGAGATCACAATAAAGTAAAATTTCGTTTTATTTTCCTGGATGTAGTCGCGTTTACTATGTATACAGTGGCTTTGCATACGGTGTTGATTAGGTGCTAATTGGCCTTGCTGACAACTCATGACCTCTATAACTAAGGTGCGGCAAATTTTTTGGGTGGATAAGTTTCCTAGCCCACCTTAATACATGAGATGTATAGTCCTGCTGGCATAGCTTATCTCAAAACCTTTTCCATCTGCTTCACCGCACTGAATGCGGAGTGACTATGTGGTACAGGCGAAGATTTGAAAGCGCGCTTAAGTAAACTTGAGAAAATTGTATTTTCTGTGAAGCAGTTGTTTTGTTAGGACACTTTAAGCAGTAAAAGCTTCCCCAAAATGTCTTGGAAGATACTCGGCTGACTTTGTCTTGACCCTAAGGGGCAATGATGTTGTGGGCTGCTATATGAATAAATTTCCCCATTATAATCACATAGAAAATAATCAAAACTATGCTCGCCAATCCTGTCCCCTTTTCGGTGCAAATGGAACACTTCAAGTTTGTAAGCAAAAAAAACTGGAAATGCTATACTTAATGTACCAATGTTTTTACTACCAAATCAGTTGTTTTTTGTTATTTTTCATTATCTTTAATCTCAAATTGTTTCATTATGGTCTCTCATCACTCAGGTTTCAGTTGCATATCATACTCACGTGTTTGCTTTACAAGTCTCAATAAATAAATTAATGTGCTCTAAGACCATAGCATATAGCCTTTTTATTAGCTTGCCCTTCAACTGAAATGTCGATTCGACAAGGTTTTGAAAGTTCGAGGGTTCCTAGCAAACATGTTTCTATTGAAGAGTTTCATCAAGTTTCTGCAATTGACTGCTGCAAACATAGCTTTACAAAAGTAATAATGAAAGTACATCAGTATCTGAAATTTAAAGTGACAACATTGAAGTTGTGCAATACAAAACTTTACGTCGAGTTGAAGAAGTCATCTGGCTGTTCGGCAATACAGATGACAGCTACTTAACGGTGCAAATTGCTTTGTGTGAAAAGTTCAAGAAGGCTAGGAAGAGTATTGAACTGCTTTTAACTTTCATTGTGGTTTGTAATTACGGACTTTGTGGTCACATGCTGCAAGATCCCAAGCATACACTGGAGATGGCACATTCCACAGTTTGCGTTGCTGTCTACTACAAAACTTGTTTTCCTTCTAGAAAAAAAACCAAAAAACTGTTCTGCTAGGGTACATGTTGTTTCTTTGTTGCTATCCAACAACTCTTGCTTTAGTACATACGTGCGCGTTCTGGCAAGAAAAATAATCATAAGCAGAGTCGAGCGTACAGTCAGGCGTTCCCGACATAGAGGGTTACCTTAGGAGTAAGAATAAGGGGGGGGGGGATTTGAGAAACGAATTCGTTCAGAAAATTGAGGAGATACTACAATTAAGGTGAACAAGAAAAACGTTAATTCGCTCATTATCGCAAGCTCACCGTACTGAAGGAATGACGGTCATGAACAGCATACTGATTAAGTTTACAATCGAAGTTTCAGCGAAAATTCAGATCTTCATCTTTTGCCTTGTCGTATCACAAGGTCACCGAGAAGCTTGCTGTGTAAAATGAGTATCATTTCCGTAATCAGCACGTCAAATTACCTCTGTGAGCTCTACAAATCATCATCTACTGCATTTTTTAGTTTCTTTTAGTTTTTTAGTTTTCATTGTTTCTCAATGTTTGGAGAGCATTTCAGAAGTAAGTAAGGAAAAGTCAGCTTTTTTGTACTCATATCGAAGCAATTTTTTCTAATATCTACGCCAAAACAGGCTTAAAATCGTCTTTAAGTAGTGAAGTAAGAAGTGCTGCCAAAATTTCAGCCGGGACGTTTTCACCTTGAGTGCTTTTAACTTCACGGATTACCCATGGCTAAAACAATTCGAAACGGGCTTAAAATTACTGTAGAATTTTGAAACATGTGTGAAAAGGTCTTTCGGGAACATGATGGGGTAAGGCTGCTGAGCTTTTGTAACCTTGTGCTTGACTTCCTTAACTTGATTTCATTACTCAAAAATCGCTTTTTTTTCTAGTGTGAGCTTTGAGCTCAAAGTCTCTTCTTGCTATGTTGAAAGTGTGGAGCCAAACACTTTATTGGTGTGGAAAAGCTCTGAAAAGAGGGCCAATCAGATTCAAATTTTGCCGTCAAATTGCGTGTGCTGCATAGTCGTGCTATAGCAGAAAATCGGGCGTACAGATTTCCTAAAAACAAGAAATTAAAGCTAATCTCCTTCAAAATAACAAATCCTGAAGCCCTAGAGGTGAAGCACAGGAGTCGTTTAGGAGCTTTCACATTGAGGGGGGGGGAAGAGATCGTTTCAGGACTTATGCCTAATCTCATGCTCAACTTTGGTTATAAGTAATCTTTCAAAACTGCGCCACATTCTCAATAAGGAGTACCGAAAGTCACGCTCAGCGATAGAATAGTACCTACCTGTTAAATCTTTCATCTTATATATAAAGCTCAATGTCTGTATGTATGTATGTATGTATGTATGTACATATGTATGTATGTATGTCTGTATGTACCTATGCTCCGAATAAAAAATTCCATTTCTGAACCGATCGGCACCAAACTTGGCACACATACACTTCGGGGCGGGGAGCGTGTCATAGGCTACTTTTCGTATCGATCGATATCGATTTTATCGATTTTTTGCAAAATTTGAGCTACAGGGCTGGGGGTTGGCACAGGGGGGGGATGTAATCGAGCATGCTGCTTACAAATATACTATTGACAGGCCCGGGCGGAGCCGGGTTTGCTAACTAGTTCTTCAATAATGCAAGTTTCGTAAATTAGCTCAGGCTGATATTATATACCAGCGCCATGGTTTGCTTCAGAATCATTCACTTGACCATAATCGGAAGCTTGATGGTAGTGCTCTCCTTTAGTGCAAAATCCTTGTTTTTAGTAATATCCAACCCTTCGTTTTTCGCTGTTGTTGAGGGTGAATATTCCGTCAATAAAAAAAGTCTGAACAACGAAAAGTTTCAAATTGGGCATGAACTGACATGCGTAAAACAGCTTTTTTTTACTTTTTCTTCACTTTTGATTAGAAGAATTCAGCGATTCTAGCTCTATGCTATGTGCGGGTTTTCAGAAGGGTATAAGGATTGGGCCGACTACAAAGCATGTGTCGCGTGGACGGCCTATTTCCTAATTACTCATTGTCAGACATTCGGCCGCTTGTCCCACTAACAACGTGGATGTTCGTTTAGTTCTGCCGGACGTCTTGTGCCGCTGCTTGCAGTCGGTAGCACAAAAGCCGTACGATCTGCCGATCAGCATGTGTCGAGGTCAACTTTTCGGACTTTTCTACACCCAATCGTAGTGTGACTACTATTTTAGATTGGTGATGCGTGCAAAACAAAATAGTAACCACCTCATTTTATCAGGTTATCCCATAAGTTTCGTCCGTTTTGACTTTCAGTCGCCATAAATGCTGTTGCTGTATTCCTCGAACAAAAATCAAAAAAAACAAAATTTTTCATGTTTTAAAGAAAGTGATGCTGTGCTATTTCCACATTAGTTGTGTGGTGCAGGCCAATAGAAGTACAGAGCTCTCTCTTCAGTCTCTAGTTCTCAAAGAACATCAAATTTAGCTTCTCTTAGTCGAGTGCCTCGCACCAAAATGAATATTTCTTGAAAGGTAATGCCTCTACAAACACTAACGTTGCTTACGAGAGCGTTTCTGAGAATAATTCTAATAAAAAGTTTTTTGTAATTATAAGCAAACTCTTACTTGCAGAATTGACTACTAGAAGTAAGATGGCGTATTTGCCAAACTTATAACATAAAAGTCTATCCACCACTCGCGCTTATTGTGCAATATGCAGAGTGAGAAGAATTCTACATATTTTTAGAACTAAATTTGTTGTGGATTGTGCTCATCAATCCGGATGGAAAGTTGACCTTACGCCGTGCACAGGTTTAATAATGAGGAGCTGCAAATACAAATCGAATTGACACATGCAGTAAGTATTAAATTTGAGAGCTTGAACGTTTTTTTTTGGATGCTAGTGTCATTTCCATTTATTCATCCAAGCGAGATATCAACGCTTTACACATTAATCGAATAGAATTCATTGACACTTGACACTTGACCTTACTACAGCAACAATCACGCATTCACTTCTTGTCAGAGGGTTGCTGTGTTTTTGCATTCATCCCATACTCATTTCAAAGTCGCACCTGAAAAGATACAAAAATGCATGCACATTTGTGACCTGTAGTATGAGAAAGTAAACAGAAATACATTTTTCGTGAAGTTTCTTCATTGAGTCGCTAATGTCTGCTCCTAAAAATTCCTCTCAAACTATGAAGAACGTAGAGCCTATTGGTGGTGCACAGCAGACAAAAAAGTGCTACTACAATATCGCTTACAGAATGTGCAAGATTTCCGTGAATGTCGTGTTTCTGGAAATCTGCAACATTTCGGTAAGTTCGCGAAATTCCAGGGATTTCGCGGAATCAATTTGGTTTACGCAAACTACCAGCGCCATGATTTCCTTCAGAATAAATATATTCTGAATCTGGTAGCAGCATTGTGTTCAACTCGTCAGAAACAAATCTTTCCATCTACAGCATTCCTCGATATTCCGTTTCCAGTTTTCTCGAATACTTCTGCGGAGGCCTTTTCGCAAAGGATGTAACGTACCGCCTGTCTAACTTAAAGGACACCAGTAAGCACTATTCGATAGTACTGTTCCTGTAGATTATAGTGTGCGCAAACGTCTTCCCAAACGAGATAAAAAAGTTGGTGAATTCTGAAAATCAAACGTTTTCAAGTTCTACTCGCCATAACTTTGTTCGAAATAGATACAATCTGATCAAGACGAATTTTTCCATAAACAGCATGTCCTTGAAATTTAGGTCTCAGTATTCTGCAATGTTTCTGCGGATGTCTCTTCGCAAAGGTGTAAAGCAGCGCGTATTGCCTCTATCAGAATCCAACAAATAGATAACAATCCAACAAAGACATTTCAATTGTACATCTTCTCGGAACGCTAGAAAGTAACTGCAGACTTTTTTCTAAAGGAAACGGAAGGGCTGGTGAATTCGAAAAATCATGTCGTTCCAAAATTTACTAACCATAACCCTAGGATATGAAGCTCTCTGGCTGATCAGTTGTGATTGTAATCTAGCAGATCGGATAACTTCTATGTGCAAGTTTTGCAAGATGTTCGGATTATTTCATTTTTTCCTCGTTTTACGCTCTAAAGCTCGCCGATGGATTTTGGTCAAAATGTCAGTGATCTTGGATTGTAAGGAATTTTCGCTTATAGAAGTTTTCGGGCACGCTGTTCACGAAAATCGTGGTCTTTGAGAAATACAGGTTTTTTTGTGGAGATAAAGTAAGGTAACTGTAACTACTTTCTAGCGTTCCATAATCTACAAAAGAAGTACTATCAAAATGTCCCTGCAGGAATCTAGAAACGATACGCGCTGCTTTACACCTTGGCGAAGAGACGTCCGCAGAATGATTGCAGAATATTGAAATCGGAATTAGGACATGGTGTACATGGAAAAGATTTGTCTTGAAAGGCTGAACACAACACTTTTTTGGATTCAGAATATAACTATTCCGACAAAGTTACGGCAGACTGTATCTAATTCGAAGGAAGTTACGGCGAGTAGAATTTGGTAACGCGTGATTTTTCCAGTTCACCAGCGCTTCTTTTTTTGGAAAAACATCTGCCAAATGGCCAGAAGGCAGTTGGCAAACTCGTTAACCCACAAGTTGTCGGAGTGTCGGTTGATTGAGCTAGCACGTTACTGCGTTCTACAGAAGAATTCTGGGTCGTCTTCGTGGAACGAAATGCCATTTCTGAATGCGTCTTGTTCAACTAATTCCAAATCTGACTTTTATTTTTGCTGCGCAGTTCTTTAGAAGAAGTCATGGCCGCTTGAAGGCCCGCACTTAGCAAACATCCAGGACCGCAGTTTCTAGGCAGCTGTTAAAACCATTTATTTTTGTATGTGTGCATTCTTTTCAGTCAGTACACTAAGACCATGCTGATTATGCACTCTGCTCTTTTAAACATACTATGCTCAGAACCTCAACAACTTCACACTTTCAATCGCTGATAAGTTCTTCCAAAAAGCCGCGCAACAGAATCCCTTGTTAGATAAGTTAAACCTATTTTTGGAATTTAAAACAACCCATCAAGCCTCTAATAGCACTTTGCTTTTCTCCACTACTAATAGGCTATACGTTATCATTTGGGATAAATTTGCATAAGTAGACATCAATGAGGCAATGAAGAACTTTCGCGAAAAATGCATTTCTGTCTATTCTTTCATAAAACAGTCACACATGTGATTTTGCATTTTTTTATGTGCGAGTTTGACCTTTGTGACTTTGGTTGAATGCGAAAGCACAGAAACCTCTGACAAGAAGTGAGTGTGTGTATGTTGTAGTAGGTGAGGTCAAGTGTCAAGTGTCAATGAATGCTATTCGATTCATGTCTGTTAGCGTTGATATCTCGCTTGGATGAATAAATGGAAATGACACTAGCATTCAAAGAAATGTTTAAGTGCTCAAATTTAATATTATACTTACTGCATGTGTCAATTCGATCTGTATTTGCAGCTCCTCATCACTGAGCCTGTGCAGGCGTAAGGTCAACTTTTCATTCAAATTGATGAGCGCAATCCACAACAAGTTTAGCTCTAAAAATAAGTTAAATTCTTCCTACTCTGCATTGCACAAGAAGCGCGAGTGAATGAATAGATCTTTTCTGTTCATATAAATTTGGCAAATACGCCATCTTACTTCTAGTAGTCAATTCTGCAAGCAAGAGTTTGCTTGTGATAACAGAGAAACTTTTTACTAAAAATTATTCTCAGAAAAGCCCTCGCAGGCTACGCTGTTGTTTGCAGATAGAGCTAGAGAAATGCTGAAGTAGTTTTGTTACCGAATAACACTACTAGCGATTTTTGGGGTCGCTATAAGTGGTTTGAGCAAAAACGTTAGCAGGCGTTTGGTTGATTGTGATTCTACACCACTTTTTCAGTCATATTAGAAAATCTTATCCATGAAAACAGCTTTAAAGATAGACAAATATCAGCGAATTTGTTTTTCTTATAAAGAAAACCTACAAACAAAGATAGAAGAACTTGCTATACCTTTCTATACAAGGTGACCGAAAAGTATGAACGGCACATTTTTCGTTCAATGAGTCTCTATAACCAACAAAATTCTGTAGGAATCTTTTCGCATGCCAAAAAATAACCTCTTTTTGTTGGTGGATTACTCCTGCAAGTCTTTGTTTCACACATACAGACTTCGGCAGCTTTTCTTAAAATTGATGCGTTAGAAATGCTACTTGAAGAATTTACCCATTACGAACTCGTTGAAGTAATCCGATTACTAATCTAATAGATTCTAAGACCTGAGTTTTGTAGAGCACAGTCCGAGGAATAACACAATGCCGTAGTAGCCAAAACTTTTTCTCTCCAAAATAAAATAGGGTACTGTAAACTTGGAAACTGAACGCGCAGCTGCGCCTTTTAAAAGAAAGTAGATTCTGGAGTCCCATTTGCATCAAAAGACTTCACTTCGTGTAATTTTCACTTATTTTAATATAGAGACTTTCCTTAAGCTACGGCATAATAGTCGCAATGATGAGTACTACAGAAAAAATATATTGCATATTATAATGCCCATACTTACAGGCCACCCTGTATTGCTTTGTAAGGTATTGCTTTGTAACAACCAATAGCCACTTTCAAACACGTCTAACCGAGATTACACTTTTAGTGGACGTAATTTCTGCAGTGTGCCTCCCTAAACTAACATTTTCATTGCAGTTTATGGAAATTATATAGAAAACAAAGAAAAATATTTAATAACTCAACTCCGAAGCCTAGCACTATCAGTGAAACCACAGCTTGCTCTTAGATCCACTCTTCAAGAGAAAATTAATGTTTTACAACATGAAAGTTCCTCAAATTGGAATTCATATCAAATAACAAAAGTTCTTTAGGAACCAACACTGCCTCCGAAAGAATCAAAAGTTCCAATCTTCATACCAGCGAAACCGCAGTTTGGTTATCCTTAAGGTTATGTTACAAGGTCATTTTTCTGAGAAGAAAAGCACTTTTTCCAAAGTAAATATTTCTCAAACTAGGAGCACATAATTTTTATAACTAACAGGAATTTGCTGTTAAAAAGTATTTAGCCCGAAAAGTTCCGATCTTTATATCACCAGTTAGACCATAGTTTGCTTGCAGGGTGTTCTGCAAATAAAAGTGTAATGCAGTATAACTCCCAATACTAAAGGTTGGCAACTACTGATTTTTTTATTACCACTTCATGTTTTCGAATGTCTCAAGAATACGACCTAATTCTATGCTAGTTGTGAATGGCCATTGTAAATAAAAATAAATCAGTTTCAGAAATGTACTCTGGCTGAACTTCCTTCTCTGATCTTTAAATTGTTTGTTTCTATAAAAAACGCAAGAGATGACTAATGTGCACGGCATATGTTTGTAAAATTGCTACATTCATGTAACTAACATTTTAGTTGCAAAGATCATCAGAGCAACGTAGTTACCAACTTTGAAATACGCTTTGCTAAGCTCAGAGACATCGAGACTGCGACTATGTATTGCGAATATGTTGAAGCCATATCTAAATGCAGCGAATCTAGTTTGATGTAATGCGAACTGTTGAGTAGTTTGGATTCAGTGGGCTGCATAACCGTGCTGCATTTTGATTTTCGAATTACATAAAACTGGGAGCAATGGTAATAAGCAAAGGCGCATGTTTTAAAAAGGGAAGGATACTTGGTGACTACACTTGTATCCGAATAGGATAAAGATTAGAGCAGTCGAATGAAGCATCTGGATATATTCGCATACAAAAGTCGATTTTTCGAAGTTTTCCATTTTCGAATAAAATGCGAAAACTCGAATCTTATACATAAAGCTGAATGTCTGTTTTTCTATATGTCTGTCTGTCTGTCTGTCTGTCTGTACGTACGTATTTTCCGAATAGAAAATTTCATTTCTGAACCGATCCTGATCAAACTTTGCACACATACACTTCCGGGCTGGGCGGTGTCATAGGCTACTTTTCGTCATCGATCGATATGATTTTATCGATTTTTTGTTAAATTTGATTTACGGGGCTGCGAGTTGGCACAGTGGGGTAATTAAGCAACTAACACTGCTGTGACTAACACAGCGGAAACAGGGAGTTGGAGTTTATGTAGAAGTGGGCACAGGAAGAGGTTGTACAGGGGGTGGAAGCTTTATCATAGCGTTTTGTCAGGGCCGGGCGGAGCCGGGTAAGCTAGCTAGTAATGAAAATAAAACGAGAATTCGAATAAAATTCGAAAATTCGATTAAACGGGGTTTGAATAAATTCTATTCGAATGTTTTATTCAAACGTTTTAGTATATCTTTCTTCCTCTGATGTATGATTTTCGGCAAGGTCTATTTGTATTCTTTGAGGTGATGGCATCGGTTAATGCAGGTTGCCGCAAAAGCGTGGATATGAGGGGGGAAGGGGTACGAATGGGGTGAGGAATCAATTATAAAAGAGGGCCTCGGATCGCATCAACACGCTTGACCCTGGTTGCATGCATCGCTTCTTGCAATTGTCCTGAGAGATAAGAGTTGCTATACTGGGATATCTGTCTCAATCCCTATGACACATTTTGAGCTGGGCTGACATGTGGCGGCCTCGCTGGGTGCTGACGTCACCTACAAAGGCGTCTCTGACTCTTGCTAGACAGCATATTTTGGAAAGACGCTGAACAACAAAAGTCATGTGGAGACGCTCGCAAGTGCGCTATTACTGCGGCTAATGAGTCCACCAAATAAATCTACATTGACTTGAAAATTTGAGATGGGGATTCAGACAGAGGGTAATTATTGCATCCGAAAACAAGTGGAGGTAGGAAACTGGCTATAGCAGTGATATGTTAACAGGGAGAATTATGGAAGTTGGGAATGGCTGCCCTAATCGTTGCATTGAGAAGGCCGGACGAACTCATGTTCAACACATGCAGTCTGCCCCAATCGGTATCAGGCCGAACCGTCGGCGTAAATTTGGCGCTCGTAGCGGTGGAGTTTGCGCTACATATGCGTATTGTTGGAGAGGGCGAGGAGATCGAAGAGGGAGCAGACATGCAGGTCGTGGGCGTGACCGCGAAACCCTAGCGACGCGGACTCCCGCCATGTCAATTTTCGACTGATTGGGATTGGGGCAAACTGCATGTCACCCCTCAACATAAGGGTCGGGTCAGACTGCGCGGCTTACGCGGCGTACGCATCGTATGCAGCGTACGTTCACGTGCATAAACATATGGAGCGTTCGCTGCATACGTCGCGTACGCCGCCCACGCCGCGCAGTCTGGCCCAACTTTAACGTAAATTACGTGGATTGATGAGGCGCCGCCTCGGTTCGGGCTTGCGTCACGTTGCTAGCGCATCCTTTGGAGTGACGTGGCGCAGACTTTCCCACGTTGTTCTTGTTGCCACACCACCTCCAAGATTGCGCTCGCAACATGGCGCATGCCTGGAGCGAGGCGGTGTCTCATCTACCCACGTAATTCACGTCACGTTGAGGAAAGACATATGGTTTGATATCGAGGGTATGTCAGCTCGCTATAAATAGGTCCAATGTCCGAGATTTTCATATTTTTGGAAGACAAATGTGCCAATTTTTGTACTGATACTCTATGATAACGTGTTTGTCCCTCTCTGTCTGTCTGGCACGAAATCAGCAGGGAACTATTTACAATACTCTCAAGCTTGTAAGTTTGAGGGTCTTCTATAACACGTAGGTTCATTTTTGTACGAGAATCCATTCGCGATCAAATTTTTGGTTTTGTTGAATATCTCATGGACTTGCTAATGCGTACTTCGTTTACGCGCAGTTTATGACTTCATATGTATTTCAGAAGTCTAGGAGTAAGCCTCAGATTATAGGAGATTAGTTGACTTACCCGGCTCCGCCCGGCCCTGTCATTATTACATTCGTAATCAGCATACTCGATTACCCCCCCCCCCTGTGCCAACTCCCAGCCCCGTAGCTCAAGTTTTGCAAAAAATCTAAAATCGATATCGATCGATGACGAAAAGTAGCCTATGACACCCGCCGGGGCCCGAAGTGTATGTGTGCCAAGTTTGGTGCGGATCGGTTCAGAAATGGAATTTTCTATTCGGAACATACGTACACACAGACAGACATACAGACATACAGACATACAGACAAACAGGCATTCAGCTTTATATATAAGATCAAACCTTTATTCACAGGAACACTCTCAAATATAATGTTTACAACGATGCCTGCCTTATTCGCGAGATATGCTGGAATTTCCTTCCCAAGAACAAATCATTGGTAATTTTTTGATCTTGTTCTAAATCGAGTAAAAGAGCGCAACAATGATTTGCGAAAAGCCTTCGAAGTAATGTTGTATAGTATAGGATTGGCGACAAAATTCAGATACATTCCACATTCTGCAAGATGAAACATAGCCAATAACTGCTAATCTCTTTAAAGGCAGCGTCCCGACTAAAGCACAACTGAAACAATTTTTGTTACCTGGGCTTATCCGTTCAGCTGATTCCAAATATGTATCTTGAAAAGCGCACAATGTCTAAAACGGGTTTTTCCCGAGGCCCCAAACTTTTAGGCTTGTGAAAAAGAGCCCGGCAACGTTCGGAACGCCGAATTGTTATGGACCCCTCTGGTCATAACTGTCTGCGGCATGCGCGCTTGGTCCTTGAACTTGCTGTGTGAGCGGCATCCGGGCCAAGTTTAGAGTCCGGGTCACTTTTTATAATTGTAGGCTTTATAGACCTTCTCTTGCGAAAACCTCAGTTATCGCTAAGATAGGAGGGCTCACTATCAACAAAAACTCGGCTCTTCTTACTTCGCGGGACGCTGCCTTTACATGCAGCGGCTCGCCAAAAAAACATTCAATTTTGATATGGTCGGGTTCTTATCCCCAAGAAATAAAGCAAGTCCCCTCGCAAAACATGTCCACAATAACCATAAGGGCCCCGCAACGAGTCTGCAATTCCAAGAGCGTACCTGCAACGAGTAGAAGTTTTGACATATACGATGAATACGATGACAAGAGGAGCAAGAGAAACCGATACAAATGTATTGGTAGCCAGCATGCGAAAAAACAAACGACCACAGCCACTAAATATAACTGTGTTGACCTCTTTGCCGTTATTTTAGGTCTATACAGTCTGCTCCGATCCCAGACAAGCCAAAAATTGTCATGGCGGGAGTCCGTGTCGCAAGGTTTGTGTCACGTCTACGGCTAGCTAGCCTGCTCTCTTCTAAATCTCTTCGCTCTCGGCGACACCGCGTATGCAGCGCAAACCCTAAGGTGGTGTATGGCTTTTTGCCTGGAAAATGATGAGGGGGTCCTAACTAAGCATTACCCAAGGGGCAGCGCAAATTGTTTATTCACAGCTGTGCCGGTCTCCGAAAACCCCGCGCTCGCGCCGTCATCGTAACCTAAAGCGACTTCACTCACTTCAACATTACGTTCGCCCTGGGACCCGTCCTAAGCGTTACGGTCACGGCGCAGCCGCGGAGTGTTTGGATGGATTTCTCAGTCATGAATTTGCGCTGCGATTTGGGCAGTGCCTTAGCTAGAACCTCCTCAACAGTTTTGAAGCAAAAAATCTATATGCCCAGATTTGCCTGGACACCGCCTTCAACATTGCGAGCGTCCCAATTCAGCCGATGGTTTGGCCTGATCCCGAATGGGGCAGACTGTAAGTTGGTTGATGTGTTATAACGTTCACCCCTATGAGTGAATGTCACATTTATTATAACTTCATACATCTCACCAAGTAGTCTCATGACGTCATGTGAAGCTTCTTTGTAATAGTTGCGGCTAACAGGGAATACTATATTTAGGCAAGAAAGCTTTCTTGAAATTTGATGGTGCACAAATATTAGTAAAATAACTAGGAGCAATTAGTTCAACAACCAAAGTGGATTGCGTATGTTTTAAACTTACTTGGAATTATAAAGAATACCATAAGATGAATTAAGCTTGTAATTATCAAAGCAGTTCGCAGTGAAGCACTTCTTTCACAGTATTCAGAGTTTTTCAGCATCACGTTATCATCTGTGACCTTAATTCGTTGTCAGGAGATAAAACTTGTTTTTCGTTGAAAATATTTAATCGGGTGCGGGTGGGGGACATCAGGTCGCGTTAGGCTCCGCCCACGTGGACAGATACCACGAGGCAGTAATCATGAAAGGGCGCGGATTGTTGCAAATGTTGTCGTGGGACCGCCTCTTCCGGCGACCTTATTTTCCACCCTGCAGCTCAAAGGCAAGAAATCAAAGGCCTCGTAAGGAAATTACCTTGAGGCTGTCAGGTTGCGAGCGGGTTGTTACCTCATTCACGGGTATAGGATACATTTTTTGATACATGGAGTACACATGTAAATCAGAACTATTGCATTCAGCACCAGCAATAGTCATCGGTCACCCAAGCACTTTTAAGGATCAGTAAAGACAATTAAGCCCACAACAGCGTACTTCCAAAAAGATTTCACGAAATTCTAGAAACAGCTGACGAGCATCTCCACAATGCACTTTTGCGAATACGGTTGTAGGACAATTGCCCAAAAACTGCATTCAAAATTTTCAAGGCGACATCTTTAACGAACCGGAGCAATCAAAATAAAGCCCATGTTATAGACGTTTACGTTTCCAAAGTAAATAGGTACTTTTGTTTACCTGGGCATTTGAAATGAAATGGTATCATTTTGATTCTTTACTATTTTCAACCTAACACCATGATTAGGCAATGACATAACAAAGGCTGTGCGTTCTACTCAAACATCAGTAAATGCACTCTATTGAAAAGCACATTTCTAAATCGTAATTTGTAGGCAATGCACTTACCAAAGAAGTCCATGTTTGGTTGATTGCCCACGTGGGTAATGGCAGTTGTTTGAGTTCGTTGGCAAACATGAGGGGAGTTGCAGCAGCGGCCGAGAGCATACCTGCTCCCATAGTGAGAGTACATACTCGAGTCATTCTCGTAGTTAGTAATTGTGAATGGTAGCCAAAAGCGTTCAGATTACATAAAGCTATTTTTACTTTTTGCTCTATTCGTATTACCAACTAAGAAGCCATCGTTCTAACGCAACCAGGCAAATAATAAAGATGGAAAAACAACCAAAGATGTCCTTTATGTAGACACGAAATTCACATACAAATTTGTTGATCATATACTGGTCGACCCTGTGCAGTTTATAAACTTCCATAGGTATACCTGCAAATTATTTTCAAAATCGGCAGTTTTCTTACAAACAGTTAAAGCAGAAAAGATTATCCTTACCTAGGATGATGACCAGAAAACCGGAGACAGCAAGATTGAATAAATAAAAATTTGTGGGAGTGTGCATACTTCTATCGCAGCTGATGACCAGGCAAGTGCAGATATTGCCAATACCACCAGAGATGAAAATTACTGCATAGACAACCATCAACCCTATTGAACGCGAATGCGAAGGTTCCTTGAAAAACAGCCCAAAAAGATGCGCCTGCTGTTTGATTGTTAATAAGTTTCTTGTAATGAAGTGTTTCAAGAAACGTTAGGTAGCCTTCTTTAGAGCTGGCATCAATTTAGATTTAAGCTATGAAGAGGATTATCAGCTGCTCTCTATTAGTGCAGAATTAGGGTAAGAATTTTGAACGGGGTTGTAAGGCATAAAAGGTCACATTTTGTCTAAAAAAACAACCTGGAAACTCTCGCACTGGGCTAATTAGAGTTGCTGATTCTAGATAAGAAGTTCGCAACTTATCATAATGCAAAAGTTGAGCGAAATTATTTGTAGCGGCCGTTTTTGAGATGTTCTTAGTGCGGTTACACCATTTAGATAGCTTTGGTCCTGTACATAGTTGAGTATTGAACTCAGCGGTAATGAAAAACCTATAACAAAAGTTTTCACATTTTTTTTTGAAAGATTTTGAAACGGCAGTTTGTTTGTCGGTGACACCATACGCTTGAAGTTTCTACTGTAATCTATAATAATGAAGAGCGATCGGTGATTTGCTCATGCTGTAAATCTAGGTTGAAGCAAGCTTTACAAAAATGTACCTAAAACTACTTCTTGAAAGACTTCATTACAAGAGAGTTGTTGACAATCAAACAGTAGGTACATCTTTTAGACACCTATATATGGTACTAGCTGGCTTACCCGCTCAGCCCTGTCAAAAGACTATGATAAAGGTACCATTCCTATCCCTGTGCCCACTTCTACATGCCAATTCCCTATTCCGCTGTATTGATAATCAGCATACTCACCTACAGCGCTATGCCAACTCCCAGCCCCGTAGCTCGAACTTTGCAAAAAATCGATAAAATCCATAAGAGTAATGGACGACTTCAAAAACTAATATTGTATTCGTACTCAGCATGCTCGATTACTCCCCCCCCCCCTGTGCCAACTCCCAGCCCCGTAGCTTTAACTTGGCAAAAAATCGATAAATCGAAGAAGTAATCGATAACCAGAAACTGATATTGTATTCGTAATCAGCATGCTCACTTACCCGCCCTCCCCCCTGTGCCAGCTCCCCCCCGTAGCTTTAACTTGGCAAAAAATCGATATCCAAAATCGATATCGATAACGAAAAGTAGCCTTTGACACGCTTCCCGCCCCAAAGTATATGTGTGCTGAGTTTGGTCCAAATCGGTTCAGAAGTAAAAATTTCTATTCCGCACATACGTATAGGGTGGGGCAAAAGTTTGGGAGCCTCGTACTTTTTCGGATAAAATCAGAAGGAAAGTACCTAGAAACCAAAAATTTGGTGCACACATAAATCGAACCTTTGCAATTACAACAGTGCTCTCATATTTTGAGATTGCCTCTTCTGTCTTCAAAGCAGCCCTTCGAAATCTTGGCGAGTCCGCATGTCAAACACGCAGACAGTCGTGTTGAAATTCGTCCCAAGCCTTCAAGATAACTGTTTCTTTCAACAGGCAAATGTGAAGTATGATGAGCAAGGTTTTTGCTACAGTGTGCTGCAAAGAAAATTTTTTGCAGTATTTAGGAAAACAATTTTGAAATTTTTAGTGAAGGCAGGTGTAGTTGCATACTGGAAATCTGGATGCAGTTGCAAAAATGGGAGTGAAAAATCATTATCTAAAAGGCATTGAAATTGCTTTATCGAAATCTAATAGGCGCCTACATAGAAGACTCACGGTAAGAATACAGCCTAAAATTCAGCTCCTGCTGCTCTCCTATAGCTTTCAAACTCATTTTGAAAACAAATGGCTACCGGCACGCAGGTAGTAATCGCAAAATTCTAATTTGCGTTTTCGGAAGAATAGCATCTGACAAACACAACTACTACGAATTGATAGCGCAACGCCTCCTCTACATGGTATGCATCGAACTTGAATATCCACTGTATCTTTAGCTACGAAAGATGTTATGAAGACCAAGAATTTCGATTTTTCGCTTTGCAGAAGTTTTTTTTTGATAAATTCAATCCCTGCGAAAGTAGATGGCAAGCATTTTTGGCTAGCTAAAGTGTGATTCGTAAAGGATGACAGCAACATGCGGCACAAATTTGGAATCAAAATCATCAGCAGTTCCTTGGTTTACAGCACTGCAAACTCGGCTCCCAGACTTTTGCCCCACCCTGTACAATAGACATACAGACATTCAACTTTATATATAAGATTTATCTCGATTTGGTGCAAAAGTTCCGTCAATTTTGTGAACTCACTCAAGCAAGCAAGAATAATCGAATTCCAAAAGCATTTAGTAAAAATTTTTTTTATTTCAGAGCAGCTACGGATGCGAGTTTGACGAGCGCCTAGAAAACCCTAGATTGTGTTCCTTCATTTCTCCATGTGTCTAACCTTGCTTATTTTCCAGACTTTTCGCTTAGCTTTTGTATGAGCTTTGTTAGCATGCAGATAGGGCAAATCTTTTGCAAGCAAAATTTTCTATATATCTTGCTTTGTATAATTTTGCTAAATAACTTGTAGAAGTCTTCAGTGCCGATAAATCGCTTTGCTCCGAACATTGCACAATCTCAGGGACCTTGGGGTAGCAAAACTTGAATTACTACCAATAAGCTTACAAGATAAAGTAGCAGTGATCGATCAAAGTGGAAGTTTTAGATTTATGGTATAGCTGTGGGCCAGGGCTCGGCACAGCTGATACCGGTTCAAGCTGGATATCATTCTCAAGGCAGAAGGCAAAGGTGATATCGTTTTCCGGTGTCCGGGGCAAAGAAGAGCCGCAAGAATGCCGCCGGCACGCCACCGGCATCCCGTACGTCAAACAAAAAAGGCGTTGTTTTTAACCAAAACGAAATAGTATGACACCAAATTTGGTGTGTGCATGCGCGGTGGGGGATCCGAGCTATAGCTCAATAATTTATGAAAACTCATGTGAATGAAAGCTGTGCTGAACTTTTTCCTGAATTAGCTGGCACCGTGCCAGCTGGGTGCCGGCTGAGCTGGCACCGGCACTTTGCTCACATAAGTTTTCATATTTTCTTACATAAAGTATCAACACTATGAAAGTTTTATACAGAGAAGAAATAATTTAATAATGTTTTCTTTTCAGCGTTTTATAGCCATCTGAAAATTACTCGGTCTGCTCCTACTTCTCGAGATGTAATTCGACCACTTAAAAAGCTTAGAAAGCTGTGAAGAGTTGTTCCATGAACTGGCATGCATGAAAACCCTACTACATAGTTTTACATAATCTAAAAATAATGACGGGTCTTTAAAAAAGGTCAAAGGGGACTTCGTACGAAATTTTTCAAGAACAAACGGGGCTTCGTTTTGAAATTTCCCTGGTGCCAGCTTGCTGACCCTGCTGTGGGCACTCGTCAAATCCAGAAATAGGGCGATGTTTTTCTGCAAATTTTGTATCGCAAGAAATAGCTGTAAAAAAGAGGAGAAAATGTCGCATCAAATGGTGCCTGAACTATCTACCATTTCATATTTTACAATATTCAAGCAGACTGATTAGAAAAGTTGGTCACTTAAGGTATGATAGAGGTAAAAAAAATCTGAAAGAGAATTACAAGAAAAAGCATTAATTTGGAGAAGGTTTGCCTTCTCAACCGGCACCTTAGTCTCGAACAAAAATTGAATCAAGGAAAGTGGCAGAACAGAACAGAAATTTTGAAGAGAGTTTTGAGCCACTGATGCCCTATTTTGTCTCAGGAGGCATAGGCAGTCCAAGTCCCGTATGCACGTAATCGATGCGATAAAGGGAAGGGAATCTGAAAGGGGACTCGGCGTATCTCGCTATTTCGTCGTTCTAACAAGGGAATGGTCAAGAGTCGAAGTGGCCAATCCAGATAAGCTGCATACCATTAGATGCAGCATGAAGCGCTGACTCTAAATCTGTCTTCCTTGCCTGCTTGTCGCTTTTCTGGACGAAGCTATAAGCCATTAAAGACCACTATTTTGCTAAGAAATTAGGCGTGAAATTGAAGATTCAGCTGTACAGAGCCACGTTCGCCTTAATGCTGTGCCAGAACATGCAGTTAGCTTACTTCAAATTTTTAAAGCCAGAATCTGAGCTAAAAGTGCAGCAATGTGCTCAATTTTGCTGTTTTTATGTATGACTTTTTCACAATAAAATCGCTTGTAGCTTCGTCCACAGAAGCGATAAGCAGGTAAGGAAGACAGATACGAAGTCAGCGTTTTATACTGCATCGAATGATATACAGCTTGTTTGGTTTGGCCACTTCGACTTCTGACCATTCCCTTGTAAGTATCAGTGTATTCCTTTTGTGTCGTTTTTCTATCTATTTTATGAAGGTTTACGTACCGTAATATCTGAGTTATGGCCCTGGGAATCTCCAAGGGATTACTTCAAATTTCAAATCATTCATCTTGCTATGAACTCGATGTAAAAGCCATTACCAAGGATGTTGACACTACTGCTAAACATGTTTATAGTAGAAATAAATCAGTGAAATCTCAGGAGTGGTAATAATTTGGACGAAACCATCATGTTAACTGCGTTTTCATGACACGAGATAACAGCAGCTTTACATCATTTCCCAACGAAACCACGAATTAATCAATAGGAAACCTCGATATGGACTATCTTGCAAAGCAAAGTCATTGGAAGAGAACGAAACTTCGACCATTCTCATGTTTGTTCGCAATCATTGCACTTTACCAGAACTGCTACTCGGTGTGCAGCTTTTCTTTCATAATGGTTATTCCTTACCAGTGCGTCACCTCTGTTTCGCAGAGGCTCGCACTGGCTCTTCTATCTATATGCCATACTCATTCAAACATAACATGGCACTGAAACATACCGCGCAATGCCCGCCTTCACGAATAAATCGTAAACAGCTGATCATTTTTAAGATTTTTCGTGTGAGGTCGGTATTTTGCGTGGATAGAACTTTGGAAAATGAAGAACAAATGCAGAATTAAAATACTTTCGAATTTTTTCATGGCTTGGTAGTCGCTATAAGGATAATATTCACGGCGAGCTACATCCCTGTGCTAAAAACCTTCTCAAATGCTGAGGTAAAGAGCTGGCACCTTGACCATTTACGCAAATAATTCGTTTTGGCGCCTTTTTCGTGGAGTAATAAACTTTCATTACTTTGGGGCTAAAGATCATGGCCTGCACATTCACTTGCCAAACATAACTAGGACTTTGCAAATTGTGGTGATACGGACCCAATATTGCGCGTCAGATGTTAAGTGGATCCGTTTGCGGTGCGATTTTTGAGGTAGCTAGTCAATGGATCTGCTCGTGCTTTGGCATGGTGAATGTGGATGGTGGCATTGCGTGCTGTGCAAAAAATTGCGGTTTGAAACCTTGTCTGCGACTCGTTCTGTGAATTTCGTTACAGACAGACAACAAAAACACTGAACACTCTTAACCCGTTATTATAAGTCATGATTGTTCCTTACACTAAACTTTTCAGTAGTAGATTATCGAATAAACTTCTTGCCGGTAACTAAGAGCTTCTCATTCGAAATCCTACCCTAGCATTATGTCGTCAGGAAATAGTGGTGCATTATCAAATTCAGTATGTGTTGTTATGTAGGAAATATTGCTGAGACATATTGCAGATGTCAGCGAGGTTGCTGCGTCTCGTAGACGCCACAGAGATATTGAATGTGTTCGTAACGATCCGTGCGAGGTCTTTTCAAGTAATAGAGCGTTCATAGCTTTGAATCTCGCTTTACTGAAAGGGAGCTATTATGGCTCACATTGTTTGTCATCGAAACTAGCGCATGACAGTAGCAGGTCTTGACCAAATTACTACCACTTCAGCTTGTAACATTGCGGTTCTCTCAGATTGCGAAAGTTGGCCACAACCACGCAGTCATCAAGTTGGCTTATTCTCTGGACAACGTGTCAGGATGCTTTTCTGTTTGTGAGATTCATCCCGACTGAAAGTGATCAAGTCGTCTTTTTCCTAATTTTCTGTTCATTTTTGATGTTCCTCTTTCATTCTGATGCACATCTGGCTGAAGGGCCACGCTTAACATTCGCTACACTAACTGTGCTGTCTGCGTTTTTTGCAGCGCCCTACTTCTATGTGGAAAAAAACGAAAAGCTTTCACTATTTATGACAAGCTAAATCATTTTTTTCGTTGAGCAAAGATATCAATTCTTCTTTCTTTGATTAGTCCATCGCCCCCGATTGTGCTCTCTGACCGGGTAGTGACAGATCACGTGGTCATAGGTTAGAGTTGTTTTGTGCTTCATTGGTTGAGAGTGCAAATAGTACTAACAAGGGAAGTCACTTAACTTAGGTCGGTCTTTTGGAATGAGACACATATGTTCAGAATCAGCTCCGAACGCTGATTCCAAATATGCTGTCCTTAGCTGCGAAGCGTTTCTCTGAAGCGAGCTATGAGCTTTTTAACATGTGTTATTGACATACAACTAAATATGGAGAAAAGGCCTGTAGACGAAATCTGCTCCAAAAAAATGATGGAAAATCGAAATAACATCTAAATGAGCCATTTAGCCTTGATAGAGTGTATTAGGCATTTGAACCACTACCTAGATGATAATCTCGTGGCATCTGTAAGGCGGTCAACACGCAAGCTTTGCTCAGGAAAAAGCTCATAATTCGCTTCAGAGAAACGCTTCGCAGCTAAGGGCAGCATATTTGGAATCAGCGTTCCGAGCCGATTCTAAACATATGTCTTATTTCAAAAGGCCGATCTAAGTTAAGTGACTTCCCTTTCCTCGTGTTTTTGCCATAGGTCAATAGCGGTGATTTTTCTTGCTCAATCGTGTCTTATTCCCTATAACTCACTCAAAGAAGTACTTTCTGTATCCTGAACTTTATTGTTATTGTTTGTTCGTATTGATTTGATATTCGCAATGGAAAAGGGATTGGGTGAACATCAGAAACTGAATTGCCTATCAGCTCGGCTTGAAAACGAGATCATACTCATTATTATATGGATTGTTTACCAGAAAGCTGCGGCGTTGAACTTATTGCTTTACTCTTGAAAGATGCAATTATTTTTCAACTCTTTACGAGTATGATCTGCTTCCGGATTCGTATAGAAGAACAGCTTTGCAGCTTGCTAAGCTGGTGAACTTGTAAAGTTTTCTCTAAATGTAGGTTCTGAAGCTCTCCGGTTGTAAAAACTGCCGCTCTTCTGGCAGCTATCTTTCCTATAGAAAACATCAAGTATTCTGACAGAGGCCGAACAAGCTTTGTAATGCGCAAAAACGGGATACAAAGTGTTTGTTTCTTTACCGCGCTTCTGATCTACATGAACAGCTGTTGAAAAGTAGTTAGACTGCGGCAGAAAACAGCTTTTTAATGCTTTTAAGTCATCGATCAAAGCAATCACGCTAACCCAAGATCTTTTTATCTAAAGGCTACTGCTTGACGAAGGCGAACAATATTAGGTGAGCGGGCTCGGACGCAGCGCGCGCGTATCTTTGCTATTCCTATCGTAAATCCTGCGTCTCTTGTACTCCGCGGCTAGCAAAGCCGCGTTCGGCCCAAAGATTTTGCGTCTTCCTCATGCAGCAGCCTATATTTGTATGCTGCCATTTTGGCAGATCATTTTTTGCCGCAGCGTGTTTGTGCAAGTCCGTGTCTGCCCCGCTGCACGGCTAAACCGATGTAGTAGATGTTGTGCGTCTATAATACGTCCGCTGCGCAAGTCAGTGCTCATGTACGCATGACGAAGCTAGAATGAAATCTGAATTTGAGCGGGAGTGAGATCACTTTCAGTAGGATCTGCTGACTCATCATGAAGAGCAACCTGCGAAAATTAGTTGCAATAGTGTAATATAATTTGAAAAGTAGTTAGGCTGCGAATGTAATCCGCCCATAGTTTATAGAATATGGCAGAATAACAAAAAAAGAAGAAACATATTTTCGCAATTTTCACTTCTACAGAGCAGAGCAGATTCCGAGAATTGAGCGGATTACATCATAGAAAAATAGTGCACAAAGTTGATTTGGAAGTCACTTTTGTCATTGAGTACATTCTTGTTAGTTGCCAAACGACTCACCAAGGAACATATTAGTTTCCCTTTGAGCTCCACATATAAAGTGACGTTCTTCACTTCGTAGTGAGGGTTGCAGATCATCTAAAATAGTAACCAAAGAACGCGTTAATCATCTGAGTACGATTGCGAGGAGCGCCAAGCAGATCAGCAATCACATACAGCACATGATTTCTGTAATTTGTTGTCCTTATTTGAAAAAAGCCGTCTTAAGTTTAGAATTAAAGACGATATAAAGCTAACATCTTTGAGCAGTGGAGCATCGCTGTTTTTTTCGGTCTTCCACCAGCGATGTGCTTATTTACATGCACCGGCAATAATTTCTCACCTTTATATCTGACGCATGTAATTTGAGAGCGTTCCAAATTTGATAAAAACCCCAGGTTTACCGTAAAAAATAGTGCAACAAGTGAGGCAAATGCTCGGTGGGTAGACCTGTTGATTGCATCAGATCTAAAGTGATGCCCAAAATGAGTGCGTAGAGTGCCACGCTAGATGTATAGGTGAGCTTCTGTCGACCATTGTATGTGCTCAGATAATCGCTGGGGGCAGGAGGACTGCGAATTGCGCTAGCAGTGCAGCATTTCCTGCAAGCGCTAGTCAAATAATTTCTTTCAGCGAGCGCTGTCCGAACATTCCGAACACTCTGACTTTTACGCCTCAGTGGAAATACCGTACCTACGGGTTGTGCGATCCTTCAAAAAGGACTGTGCGGTCCTCGACAGTTTTACAGTAATACTCTCGGAAACCGCGAGAATGCGGTCATAGCGCCGTAACTAATCTTTGAAAAAGCGGTGATTGTCCTTTGGGCATAAAAAGCGTCCAACTTCTTTCACATATCTCTAATTACCGCAAAGAACCAGCGATCTATTTTTCCAGTGCCTGCTTGCTCAAAAATCGCGAGGAAGCCTGATATCGGCGCCTATCCCAGGCGAGTGCGAGTGAATGAACAGATATAGTCTGCCCCAAACGGGATCAGGCCGAACCATCGGCTGAAATTGCGCGCTCGCAACGCTAGGGGTTTGCGCTGCACACGCGCGCTGTCGCAGAGAGCGAAGAGATTGAGGAGAGAGCAGACCAGCTAGCCGCAGAAGTGGCGCGAAACCCTTGCGACGCGGACTCCCGCCATGCCAATTTTGGCCTGGTTAGGATTGGGGCAAACTGTAAAGGCTACTGCAAGACGAAGGCGCAATAACAGTAATAGTTGAGCGGGCGCAAACGTGGCGCGCGCGTATCCTCACCGTTGCAAATTCTGCGCCTCCTGCGCTCTGCGGCCAATATAGCCGCGTTCGCGCGCAAAGATATTGCGCTTTCGTCATGCAGCAGCCTATAAGTAGAGCACAACAAATCGCTGAAAAAATATGAAGAAACGGGACATTGAGGAAATTAATTTGATGTTAAATGTACGGTCTTAGGCATGCGCTATACTTCTCGAAAAGTATACCACGTTGCCCGTCTCAGTATCGGCGACTATGTTTTCTATACAAATCAATAATCAATCGCTAACAAATTGTCATATATCCCTCAATGCTCGTCAACCGTGTTGCCCCCATTGATGACTGGTGATCGTTACTGTTAGCGACGGCGTCCGCCAGTAGTAGCGACTGGCAATAGTTAGTTTCGACGACTACTCGTTTCATACGTGTCGATTGGCGACGAGCTATAGCTGATCGCCAATATCGATGGCGGCGATCACCAGTCGTTGGCAAAAATCGCCGATTTTATACGTATTTAGAGCATATCGATAGAAGATATGCTATACTCCTCGAAGAGTAGCAAGTTTTTATCACTAAGGATCTATTAACGTTCCTCTTATTCTGCCAACTCTAACAATCCCACCAATATTCAAGCAGCTATAGCAAGACCTGCATCCACTGTTCTGCCATCAGTGGGATGTCAAACCTACTGCGTTGTAACTCTAGCGAGTCGCTGCCCCGAAAGTTCGGCTATTTTATTCTAGAGGAGAAGTATGACCGTTTGAGTGTAAAATCAAGTGGCTGACTTACTTTTGAGTCTCTCACAGGGGAATGGTCAAAAATGGAAGTGGCCTATCGCAGCAAGCCGTTGACCATCAAGCACTTCATGAAAAGAATTACATGTCAGCATGAGGTAATGGCTAATCGACTTACAACGCAAGGTTATGAGCAGGGTCAAGCAAGGGGTGTGGCACACGATCGCTGGTTACGACCCCCACCCCCTGCTGTCTTAACAAGACCCCCCTTTGAATTATATACCTAAGATAGCATTACCTGAAGGCCCTGTCAAACATAATGGGCACATATCCATAATTAGAATGTCAATTAACCCCTGTAGACAAAGTTTGAGCAAATTCTGAAGATCCAAGATACTAGGCTACCTATATGAAATGGTCATATTCCAACATGGTTAACTTTGTTTCAAAGGTGAATTAGCTATCCGTTTTTGCACTCAAGGCAAAGCGCTACTCCTTCTTTGTCCATCTCAGAAATCCCGCTTCAAAAGACCTCCAAACTGTGAAATTAGAGGTCATCCAAAATCTTTTTCCCATTTTTTCGCTTTTAATGGCTGTGCTTTCACCAACTATTACTGAGAGCAAAGAAAACGAATCAGGCTCAAATCACTCCTGTGAAAACTAGGAGATCTAGGCTATCGATTCATATAAATATTGTTCGCTAAAAATGTTTTTTGATATAGTTAATGGGGTGTAGCATACCCCCTTGAAAGCTGTGGCAGCCAAAGCGAAAAATGGGAAAAATGAGATTTTGGTTGGCTTATTCCACAGTTTGGGCGTCTTTTGAAGTGGGATTTCTGATATGGACAAAGAAGGAGTAGTGCTTTGTCTTTAGTGCAAAAACGGGTAGCTAATTCGCCTTTGAAACAAAGTTAACCATGTTGAAATATGACAATTTCACTTAGGTAGCCTAGTATCTTGCATTTTCAGAATTCGCTCAAACTTTGTCTACAGGAATTAATTGACATGCTAATTAAGGATATGATACGAATATTATGTTATCACCAGGGTCAAGCAAGGGGTGTGGCACACGATCACTGGTTACGACCCCCCCCCTGATTGCTGTCTTAATAAGACCCCCCCCCTGAACTATACACTTAAGATAGCATAACTTGAAGGCCCTGTCAAACATAATGGGCAGCATATCGATAATTAGCATGTCAAATAACCCCTGTAGAAGTGTGAGCGAATTCGGAAGATTCAAGATACTAGGCTACCTAAGTGAAATGGTCAAATTCCAACATGGTTAACTTTGTTTCAAAGGTGAATTAGCTATCCGTTTTTGCACTCAAGACAAAGCACTACTCCTTCTTTTTCCACCTCAGGAATCCCGCTTCAGAAGACCTCCAAACTATGGAATCAGAAGCCAACCAAAATCTCGTTTTCCCCATTTTTCGCTTTTGATCGCTGTGCTTTCACCAAGTATTACTCAAAGCTAAGAAGACGAATCAGGCTCCAAACAGTCCTATGGAATCTACAAGGTTTAGGCTCGATTCATATAAATACTGTCTTGCATTTCACTTAGGTAGCCTAGTATCTTGAATCTTCCGAATTCGCTCACACTTTGTCTACAGCGGTAATTTGACATGCTAATTATGGATAGGATACGAATATCATGTTATCACTATTATCAGATTACCCAACTACGACTCCCTCTCCTTTTGACTCCTCAATACGGCCCCCAGGTGTGGCGTGCCGCACCCCACGCTTGACCCTGGTTATCACTATTATCAGATTACCCAACTACGACCCCCTTCCCTTTTGACTCCTTAATACGACCCCCCCCCCCCCCGGTGTGGCATGCCACACCCCACGCTTGACCCTGGTTATGAGCTCGCGATTTCACACTGATGCTACCTCTCATCATAAACAAGTTTCGCCCACCTAAGGTTGCGTTCATAATGATCTAGAAGTTGAACAGTTCCAGATCAGTAGTACGCAGCCTAAGAGCGAGCAGTGTAAGTGTGCTTTGCAACTTCGTTTCCTTTTGTTTGCTACTCTTTTTCCATCTAACTGGTACGCGGTTGAAAAGAACATTCAACATCTGCAAACTTCGAAGTATAGCATGTGAATTTGGATAGATATTATAGTATTGTGAGCATTGAAAGGCGATGTCCGCATTATCCGCAAAGAATGCATTTTAAAGCGAGGAAGTCATTCGTTGAAATCAACGACTAAAAGTTGTGTCACAAAAGTTTCACTAATTTCGAAAATCTTGTGAGATAGCAGCCACTGTGCAAAGACACAATTTGTAATCCTATAGTAGTCAAGAGTAAGTCAGGAGTAACCATTTGATACTGTGAATCGGGGCGAAAGTTAGCTCTCTTTTATGGTACCTGAAGATCCGTAAATGTCATTAACACGAAAGACATGATTATAGAACACGAAAGAGTTATCAACGAATAATCGTTCGTTACATCTGTTAGGATATCCTGTTGTCTTGAAGGAGTTTACAATCATCCATGATTTTGCATAGATATAATGAGAATCAGTGGATGCAAAACGATGCTGCAATTTGAGGTGGTAAACGTACCTCTCGTGGATGCAGCCACGCCACATATAATCAAACGTAATTGGACACACGCAAAACAAAATTCTTTGTGTGGCGATGATTGCTCTGAAGCACGGTCTTCAGAAAAAAATCATCCGCGGCATGTCCTTACTGGTGAGCTTGCAAACTTATCAGTTACTGTGAAGAAGAGGATAGCAGGTACAATTTGTTGAAATAAGCAGGCAACATTGCCAAACCTGCTTTCTTAGAACTTTTCAAGCGCTATAAGTTTCTTAAGATTTTTTCAATATATTAGCAACAAAAACCTTTTCAAATAAATGTAGATTAAGCACGAGCAATATAACTGAAATTGCTGAATTCGAATGTAAGACTCGCGCTTTATTTTGAAGCTTCTTTTATGAATTAAGCCAGCAATACCGTCACATCCGTTTTCTCGATGTCCTCCGATAATGTTATTTTACCATTCAAAAGCTCACCAGAACTTGTAGAAGTCGTGTGTGAATGAAGCCTTATAACAGAACTATCAAATTTCCTTGGAATTTTTTCCGAAGCTTCCGCAAAGTGGTCATATGCTGCAACTTCATAATCCTATGTCACTGAAGAGAGTTTGGTGTTTTTGCTTCATATTGCAAGTATAATTTGGAGTCAGCTCTACAAAATGCTTCCCATAAACGGGAGACGATGTAGCAAGGGCTTTAGCAATGGTGAATCAGTAAAGGCAAATTTTAGGCCCTTTACACTCAGATAGTCGAAGGGAGGGAGTCTGCCAGAGACTCCCTCTATTTGCCCACCTCCGGAGGGCAAATAGAGGGAGTCTGCCACTTCATGCTTCGGGGCCCTCCTATTTCACCCATATTGGTACTCCGGGGCTCCTCCAAATCACAGTGACGTCACAAGAAGGCGAATGGGAGGGCCCCTCCCCGGGACTCGCAAATCTGTGCTCCGGGGTGCGCCAGATTGTGTAGAGCAGAATGGATTATCACTACGCGCCTTTGTTGCAAATTCATGCAGAACTCTGGAGCGCCATTCTTGCTTCTGCTGCCTCACTTTCTCCTACTTCCCGTCGGAGACTCTTTTCCGTAATTGGGTAAATGCTCGTGAACTTTTTCTTCATCGATGCTATCGACAGGGTAACTCACCAAAAACGGTTATTGAAGAAAGCATACCCAGTTGACAATGGTCTTGAGGCGGTGTAGGATCGCACTGACATTCCCGCCAGGGAGTAACGCAGCTCAAGAGAAACCTCACATCTCAAAGCTTTATATTTTTTATTTATTTCTCTCTTAGCGGCTCTCCCTTCGCTGCGTATTATACTAGCTTGTTGCATAACTGCCGTCCGTTTTGCAGTTTGAAATTTGAAGATCTTCTTTCATAAACAACTCTTTCAAGAACTCGATTTCTACAATTAAAGGCGACGTCCAGGCAAGTCTGGACACATGGGGATCTCACATCGGTGGTAATGTTTTGGCCCTGATTAAGCCACTGCCCGACCGGCAGCTCAGGCATTGCACTGATGGCTGAGATATTCCCCTTGAAACTGGACCCCGCGATCGTATTTCGCATGGATTCATGGCGCAAAGCGTGGACCCTGGCGCGAAACTGCCATGAATCCATGCGAATACGATCGCGGGGTCCAGTTTCAAGGGGTATATTTCCGCCGTTAGAGCACTACCCGCGCTGTTTCTTGGGCAGTGTCTTAGTTAGGGTCCCAAGAGTACTTTCCACGTAAAGTCCCCATAGATCCAGATCTGCCTGGACGCTGCCTTTAAGCAAGTTTTGGGGCACGAAAATATCGATCCGACGTAAAACGCTAATGAAAAAAGAGGAAGATTTTTCAAAAATTTGACGATGCTTAAACTGTTTTTTCAGCCCTTGTGGTGCTCGCTTAAAAAATTGCTGGCTATATCGTACTGCCATCAGTTGATAGGAAAAAAATTCGAAACTTACCTCTCAACCAAAAGGAGTTCACAGTGTGAGTGTGCTATCCAAATACAAAAAGAGAGCATTCCATGGATCCCAATTTGAACTCTCGTGGGTGACCTCTAGCTCTTTTGCGTATGACAATACTCTTGTAAAAGGTGTGATCTTCTCTAAAGAACCTCTCCAAAGCTATTTGAGAACGTTCGAGCTCATCCTCGCCTTATTTTGATTCTGGCGTAAGCATTGAAAACGGTCAAGGTTGGGACATGTCCATCCTGATATTCGCAAGTTCAGGTTATTAGTTGTTCAAAAAAAATGGAGGGACAGACGTGTTGACAAGAACTTCCATGTCACGACTCCTCTACTACAGCATGTTTCCAAGAACAGTTCTGAGCCGGTGTAAAGTGCGGATTTGTCGGCTTTCCACTTATTTGTTACGGAAAGAATTGAGCTTAGAGCCAGCTCAGAAGTTGTTGAAGCACGCTAGATTTCCAGAATCAAAGCAAGAAAAGCATTACAAACATGCTATGCGGGCATATAAGCAACCCCTCAGCGACACCTTCAAAAAAAGTTTATACACGGCATGCTCCACTTGCACAAAAAGCATGAGAAAATCTCTCTACTAATCTCGCTATGGAGTACCGTGATAGCATGCGCTTGTTTTTATGTGCGTCGTAAAAACAATCTTTGCTTAAAAAATTTGCAAGTTCAGAATTTTTGGATAAATCAAATCACGATGAGCGTTGCTTAGCACAAGTCTCTAGCAAACATCAAATATATTTTCAAAGAAATTTTCATTTGCTGTTAATTTCACGATGATAGAGCAAGAAGGAAAATTTCCCTCTTTGTTTTAATGTCAAGTTACAATCAAAGAACAGTCAGAACAAATCATTATAAAACACATTTTTAAAAAGAAAAAAACTTCAGAAGATATAAGCGCTGTCAATAAAAAGTGGTTTTTCCTTAAAAATCAGCTGCTTAGAAAAATGATGAAAAACGTTTGAAATTTGGAAACATTTGATGGCTCAGTCATTCCATAGGCTCGTATGCTTCTCGTTTTCGCCGCAGCCGTCCTAGAAGGCGGTTTACAGTTAGTCGTTGTACAGTTTAAAATGACTTTGTTCTGCAAGATCTACTTTTAATTTTGACATACCGCCATTCCGCTTGGTTTCTGTTTTTACAAGGTAATTTCATAGAAATTTCTCAGCAGAGCAAATTTCGTTTTTTAGTATGGAAAACATACGAATGAAGAATGACAAGGCAGTAAAACTGATAATGCACAAAGCCGACACTCTAAGTAAACGGAAGCTTATAATACATTAGGAATCTTTCAAACGAGAACCAGAAATAGTCAAGTTGTCATGACTGAGCAGAAAATAGGGATCATACTATAGTTTTGGCTTTATTACTGGGACTCTCCCAATCTTTCTGGACCAGAAAGGTTTGCAGATTTTGTAAAAATCTCCTTCATCCTGAAGCGTCACGCTCCTCCGGAGCTGTTATGTGAACTCTATAAACTATGTGCACTTTAGTCACAGATACAGCGATTTCTCGTAAAGATTGAGGATGGATGAAAAAAGGCTTTGTAACCACTATGTAATGATGCAGATAGCAGATACGAAACTGCCAACTTTGGCCTTCCTTACCTTTACATCGCAGTACACCTTTACTTATAAGATTCTTTGATTGCAAAACAAAATAACTCTATGGTATAAATGTCGTAAATCAACCGCATTATGGCACAAATGAAAAGCACAAAATGAAAACTTCTATTAGCTCTCTAAGCTACATGCGAAATCGCATAAAGTCGATTTATGCAGTGTGCTGGATGCCTGGTGAACAACAACTATGTCTATATCTATATATGATATATTCTTATATATAAAGCTGAATGTCTGTTTGTCTGTCTGTATGTCTGTATGTCTGTATGTATGTATGTGTGTACGTATGTTCCGAATAGAAAATTCCATTTCTAAACCGATCCGGACCAAACTTGGCACACATACACTTCGGGCTCCGGCGGGTGTCATAGGCTACTTTTCGTCATCGAACGATATCGATTTTATTGATTTTTATCGATTTTTTTGCAGAGTTCGCCTACGGTGCTGGGAGTTGGCACAAGGGGTAATCGAGCATGGGGATTCCAAATACAGTATTAGTTTTAGGACTATCGATTATATTTATCGATTTTATCGATTTTTTGGCAAAGTTGAAGCTACGGGGCTGGGGGGTGTTGAGGGAGGTAGGTGGACATGCTAATTACTAATACAGCGGGAATAGGGAATTGCTGTAGAAGTGGGCACAACGAAATGTTCTACAGGGATAGGGATAAACTTAATCATAGCACGACATGGCCGGGCGGAGCCGGGTAAGCCAGCTAGTCTTATATATAAAGCTGTTTGTATGCATGTCTGTCTGTATGTGTGTACGTATGTTCCAAATGGAAAATTCCATTTCTGAGCCGATCGGGACCAAACTTGGCACACATACACGGTGCTGAGCCAGTCGTAGGCTACTTTTCTCATCGATCGACATCGATTTTATCGACTTTCATCGACATTTTTGCAGAGTTTACCTACGGGGCTGGGATTTGGCACAGGGGGGTAATCGAGCATGCTGATTACGGATACTATATTAGTTTTTAGAGTTGTCCATTACTTTTATCGATTTCATCAATTTTTTTGCAAAGTTTGAGCTACGGGGCTGGGAGTTGGCGCAGAGGGGTAATCGAGCATGCTGATTACGAACTATATTAGTTTGGCGATATTCGGCTATCTGGGCCCCAAAATTTCTTTGTCGTAGAGCTTGCTTAAGCTTCGTCTATACATAAGGCTAATTTGAATTTTCAAAAAAATCTATAAATTATTTTTATTGTTTACAAGAATAAACAACGCTTGAATTTATATGGATTATTAATTTATGCGGAACCGAATAAGCCTCGGTCCAAGCGGACCGGGGAAACCAGCTAATATATGAAAAGCAGAAAAACCGTGTGTCTGCTTGTTTGCCATAGTCATGAATGATGAGCGGTGAAGCTTATTTTGATTACTAAGTACGGACGATAGGAAGCGAACTCAAGACGAGTCGGAATCAAAAGGAGGGTAATTTCGCTAAGTGAGAGATTGAGCACGATGAACTGGCTGCAGAAAGGAAGGGAATCCGGAATATCAGCTCGTACCTTATAATAACGGGCTATTTGTGTATCTGTGTGTCTGTCTGTCCGTAACAAAATTTTTAGAAAGAGTTCTATTTCACGCCCCCGAGCCCAAATTTTAGGTAGCGCATGCTACCAGCGTGGAAGTTCACCATACAAAAGCATGAACTGATCCCTTGAGTAGATCCCTCAAATATTGCGTGTTCAATGATCTACTTGGCTTTTGACCAGCAAAATTCGGTTCGTATCGATTTTTGCAAAGTCATGATGCGCTAATGTGCAAGCCATAAACTTCATCCTAAAAAGGGATGACATGTCTATCTCTTCACCAAAACGCCACCAGAAGAACTGTTGTGTAAACTGTCAATTTGTCAAAGTTTTACCTGTCCATCGAGATGCAGCTTATGGTAATTGTTATCCTTATGGCGACTACCAAGCCATGAAAATTCAAAGCTGATTTGAATTTGCATATGTTCTTGCAAAAATTCTAATTAACGATTAGATCTCACACGAAGAAGCTTTGTCAAATCCCTCGGTCAGTCAGCTTTGCGCGGTGAGTTCTAACGCCATCATTATGCAGGAACGAGTAATGTATTTTTGAAAGAACCAGTGCGAGCCTTGCGATGCAGAGGTGAAGCACTGGTGTATATATAATACAATAGATAAGATGATCTCAAAAGACGAAGAGATCTATTTGATGTTCGCAAAACCTGACCAGCATTCCTTTCAGGGTCATTGCAAAACCCTCTAGCTCTACATGCAACAGCTACCGGCATGTACTTTGCTGTTTTGAAAATTTGTCTTTGCGATTCAGATATGAGATTGTGCCTTGTGTACACAGAAAAACCTCTATTATTGAAATGTAGTATAACACTTTCTGAAGGGATAAATCTTTTTTTGTTGAGCAAGTTAAAACATAAAGCGTTTTTGATTCAAAGGCTGCTTCGCATCTTTTGCTGTCTCTGAAAGAGTCCTCTTCATTGGCGGTGACCGAAACTGTTGCGTTTGCAGTGGAACCTAAATTAGATGCGTCATCACCGTCATTATTCGGTCATGCAAAGTAAGCTCGACCAGATTACGTAGCAAATTTTTAAATCTCATATGCATAAACTGGCATGCTTTATTAGTTCCTCCATTTTCTTACAGTAAATACGACACACAGACTACTCCAAGCAGGAACGGATTTAAGTAGGTCTTAGGGGTAAGAGAAATTTACTAATTTTTTGAAAAAAATAGCTTGTTGAATTTTGAAAATAAAAAGCTCTTTAAACCCTCAAAAAAGGAGGAAACCTTCTAGCAACGGCAGAGACCGTGTTCAAATCGACTTTCAAAGGAAATTTGAAGACTGTTTTTGGCAGACCACACATAATACCATCGGGGTATTTACGCAAAGCTGTCTGAATCCATGCCTGCTCTCTTTCCTACAAAGCATTACCTTTTTAGAAAAACGAGCTTTTATTTGCTCATTACCAGGGTCGAGGAGGTGTGGACAACTGCTGGATACGACCCCCTCCCTCCCCCCCCCTCTAACAAGGGAAGCATGTTTAGTCGAAGTGGCCGTTCTGAATGAGATGTACACCATATTGAAGGGCATAAAACGCTGACTCCAAATCTGCCTTCCTTTTCTGCAGAGCGTTCATGCACGCGAAGTTATGAGCGTTTATTAAAGCCAAAAATTGAATTTGCATTTTGATTGAACGAAGTAAGTTTCTAAGATCTTACTAGGCCTGAAATAAGGCAATCAAATGTGATACATTTTGCAATTGAGAGTATTTTTGAAAAAATGCTCTGATGATTATCACTGCTCCACTGAAGAGCTAGAAAAAGCATTATGGCTACTTTTGTCCTATTTGCACATTCAATTTTTTGCCCCAATAAGCGCTCAATACTCCTCGTCCTTAAACGCTCTGCAGATAGGGAAGGCAGATCTGGAATCAGCAATTTATGCCCTTCAATATGATATACGTCTAAAAGGTCACTTCGACTAAACATGCATTCCTTGTAAAATCTGTCTCACTATCCCCTTCCCAGCGTCATCGTTTGCCTAGCTTAGGCATGACATAAAGGCTTTACCAAGCTTTATTAGTAATTTATCCGTATTCAACATGCCAAATAACCCTCAAGGACCCATTTTAACGAGTTCTGGGAGGTTTCCATATATAGGGTCACCCAGGAGCTGTGGTCATTTTCAAACATGGTTAACTATATTTCAAGAGTGAATCGGTCACTCAATACAAAACACTATTACATATCTGCCTATAACATGAATCCTGCTTCAAGTAGCCATCAAACTATGGGATTAGGAACCGGCCATAATCTCGTTTGTCCCATTTTTCACTTATCGTGTTTGTGCTTCCAGCGAATACTGCTCAAACGAAAGCAGACGAATCAGGCTTTTATCGCTTCCATAAAAACTACGAGATTTTGGCTATCAAATGTATACATTTTTTTACTGGATGTAAGTTGATGGGTTCGCCCATCTCCATTTCAACCTGGGTGGACTAACAGAGGCTTCAGAAAAGCTTGGTCCACAGGGTTAGTTGACATGCCAGTCACCAAAATGATGCTCTTATGCTTTCAAAGCTTTTTTATTATGCTTAGTGTACGTATACGATGGTAGGCCAAAACATCAGCGTGGTAGTATTTTGCAAATGGGCTTATCTGACGTTGTTACGGAATATCATGATATCGCTAACATCAGCATAACCTCGATTACGACCTCTCCCTCCCCCCCTCCCTGACCCCCCATTAGGACCCCTACCCATCCCCCCCCCCTGTAGGTGCGGCGTGCACACCCCACGCTTGACCCTGCTCACTACCGTCTAGTCTGCGCTATTATCAAGCGTCTCTACTAATTCTTGATGGAGGACAAATGCAACAATTTGCTATTTTCAATATCTCACCAAATATTCTTGAAAAAGCTATGTAAATTTAGCGTGAACTCTATGATGGAAGGCAATTGCCAGTACCAGTATCTTGGTTGCTAAACAATGAACGAGTTTCTGACAATGTGAATCAAAGCTTACTTGATTACATTATGAAGCATACAAGACTATTCTCGAGAATTACGATTACAGTTTCAAAATATGAATTATTTGCTACATTCAGATCTGTTTTATTTTGATTATCGGCTGTGCTTTTTCGATGAATATAAAAAAGCTACGACTGAATCTTTTGAAAATGATGCTGACAGACGAGCCTTGCAAGGTTAACTCGCTCCAGAGCCTCACTCGTTTTTGATATGTGCAGATGCCAAACCCGACATTCTATCGCAACTTTTGCCACGTTTCCGTTATCACGCGATTCCTTGGTAAAGGATACTGGTTTTTTGTACTATAATAAGTAACAAGTTCCCAAAAGTGGTTAGCGGAATGAGATTATCAACCCCATGTACGAAAAAAGTCATCTAAAGAAATGGAATATTGGCACGAATCAGGAATGGCAGAACTTATCAAAAATTGGAAGTTTTCGTAGATATGCTGAGTATACCAACAATGGAAGGATGGTCATTCAAAGTGGCCTTTTGCGATGATTTATATATGTTGAAGGCCATTAAAGGCTGATTTCAAATTCGTTTTCTTTAACTGTGGCGCATTCCTGCACGAGAAGTTATGAGCGTTTATTGGAGAAAAAAATTGAATGTGCAAATAATGTAAAAACAGTAGTAACATTATTCCTAGCGCTTAAATGGACTAATGATAATCTTTCCAGCACTCTATAAAATAAATAATCTTAGGTAAGATACAGTGACCGCCAAAGTAGCGGACAAGTCGCCCTCCTTTTTTCCATCGCTCATTTTCAGATGAAAAAGAAAAATAAAAAACGACTGCATTGCATACAGTGATAGAGCTCATCAAGAGCTACAATCCGCGCATTGCGCTTTCTGGAAAATGGATTCTAAACATTTAGAAAAAATTTTTTTTAGAAAGTCCGAAAATGACCGCGTCACAATGTCGCGGACAATAATTCTTCAAACGCAAAAATTTTTTCTTCAGGCCTTTGTTTGGAGCAAAATCAAAATTTTCGTGAAAGATGACCATACTGTATTATAGACCTCACCTCATCGAGGACAGTAACCAGGTAGTGGTTACTTCCAAAAAAACCCTAACTTGAATTTTATTTTGCTTTTTTTCAAGAAATTACCTCTAACTCCCTTCCACAGGACAAATTTCTTTACATGAAAACCTATTCAAAACATCCTAACAAAGCTGTTCAGATAAAATGGATGCTCTTTGCCATCCCCTATGCATCGGACGCGTGCTGGAAAGTTTCTTTGCTGAAAATGGCTTTCGACAGTGCGTGCATATGTTCATCTGCACCTCACCACTAACTTGCACCGCTTTGCAGGCTTGTCGCTCGGCCAGCAGTCATTCTAAGAGCCCACAAGTAGGCTTATTCGAAAGGACGTGAGTTTTTCGACATGATGGTATGCAAATGAATTTAGTTTGGGTAGTCCCAGAGGTTTTATGGACGGGGTGAATTGCGCAGCTTTAGTGGTAGGCTAAGGATTGTCCAGCTAAGGTTAAACAGAGCTCTTTTCGTTACCAGTTCCACCCTAGAAGTTCGAACTGTCAATTTTCTTGTAATAGATGAATTTCAAGACTAAGACTATTCTGGTGTTGATAAGATCTTCAATCACCTTTGAGGCTGCGCTATTTCACCCCATCCGTAAAACCTCTGAAACTACCCAAACAAAACCCATTTGCATGCCGTCATGTCGAAAAACTCACGTCCTTTCGAAAAAGTCTATTTGCTAGTTCGTAGAGTGACTGCTGGCCGAGCTACAAGCCTGCAAAGCGGTCAAGTCAGTGGTGAGGTGCAGATGGACATGTGCACGCACTGTCAAGAGCCATTTTCAGCAAAGAAACTTACCAGCAACGTCCGATGCATTGAAGATGGTGGCAAAGAACATCCATTTTATCTAAGCAGCTTTGCTAGCACGTTTGGAATAGCTTTCCATGTGAAGAAGTTTGGCTTGAAAAAGGTAATTAAAAGTTATTCTTTGAAAAAAGCAAAATAAAATTCAAGCTTGGGATTTTTTGGACTGCTTATTGTCCATGAGCTCTATAATACAGTATGCTTATCTGTCAGAAAAACATCTATTTTTGCTCCTGAGGGAAAATTTTTACATTCGAAGAATTATTGTCAGCGACATTGTGACGCGGTCATTTTCGGGCGTAAAAAATTTTTTTTATTTCTAGAATATGTATATTCCAAAAAGCGCAAAGTACGGTTGTAGTTCTTGGAAAGCTCTATCATCGTATGCAACTCAATCACTCTTTCATCTTTGTTTTCCATCCGAAAATGAGCGATGAAAAGAGAAAAGCGACTTGCCCGCAACTTTATGGCGACACTATATATCCGCACTTCGGCACTCTACTTCGAACAACCTCGGCACTCTATTTTGAACAACCACCTTTCCCTTTTAAGAAATGATCAAGATGTGAAGTCCTTGACTAAGGATGAAGTTTTCACACTGCGATCTCTCATCTAATGTTGAGCTGAGAAAACTGGATAAAATCACAAGGTAGTCTTGTGAGAAACTTTACTCAGATATTCGCTGGGGGCAGGAGACCATGCAATTTATGGGCAAGCAGGTGAGGTATTTCCTTTCAGCTGAAGGTACCTAGGGGTTGTGCGGTCCTTCAAAGGACCGCACAACCCCTAGGTACCTTCAGCTGAAAGGAAGTACCTCAAACTCGTGTAGTCAAACCATCGATCGACACCTCTGCCACATAGAGTATCACCTTTGCTCGACGTACGGCCGAAACTGCGTAAAAGTCCGAGCGCTTGCTGGAAGTTTGGCCAGCGCTCACTGAAAGAAATTTTCTAACGAACTTCGCAGCGTTCTGCCAGCGGCAGCGTATTGCTGCCCGCTGGCAGAACATGCGACGGTAAAAAAAGTACCGCTCGCTGAAGGGTTCGCCACGCCCCAAAATTCTGCCGACCGCCTGCAGAAAAGCCCGAAATTTCGGAGCGCCTGCTCTCGGCGATTATCTGAGTAAGGGAGAAGACAGAGGTTCGAAACATGCTCCTTCAGAATTTTACGGGCATAAACTATAAAATTGGAAAAGCTTTGCAAGAAATTGTGTAAAGAAAGGTGAGGAGCGGGGGGGGGGGAGGCGTATGGCCTAAGGCATACCTCATGCGAATCGCCACTTTCACGCGAATTGGCGATTTTCCAGATTTCTACAAATTATCGTGCGCGCTTCTCGAACGCATATTTAAGCAGCTTGTGTAAGTCGTTGCAAACGCATCAAATTCTGAAAAAGCCAGCGCATTAACCGAAATACGAAGAGTCGCTGTTGTGCCAAATCGCGTAGCGACGGGAATCGCGCAAGGTATCCTTAAGGCCTATAGTCTTTCTTAGAGTGGTAAGCAGGGTCAAGGCGTGGGGGCGGCACGCCATACCTGGGGGGTCGTATTGAGGAGTCAAAGGGGGAGGGGGTCGTAGTTGGGTAATCTGATAATAGTGATAACATGGTATTCGTATCCTATCCATAAATAGCATTTCAAATAACCCCTGTAGACCAAGCGTGAGCGAATTCTGAAGATTCAAGATACTAGGCTACCTAAGTGAAATGGTCAAGTTCCAAAATGGTTAACGTTATTTCAAAGGTGAATTAGCTATTCGTTTTCGCACTCACGACAGAGCAATACTCCTTCTTTGTCCACCTCAGGAATCCCGCTTCAGAAGACCTCCAAACTGTGGAATAAGAAGCCAACCAATATCTCGTTTTTCCCATTTTTCGCTTTTGATCGCTGTGCTTTCACCAAAAATTACACACAAGGGAGGTCGGATCAGTCGAAGTGGCCTTTTCAAATGGATCATATACTATTGTGAAGAGCGTTAAACGCTGATTCCGAATCTTTCTTCGTTATCTGCCGAGCGCCTCTGGACGCCGAGTTATAAATGTTTTTTGGAGCGAAAAATGAACGCAGAATTCAAGTAAAATTGACTATTACGGACTTTTCAGCGCCTAAATAGAGCAACATGTTGTATGAGTGTTTTGGGCAAAAGGTATCCTTTGAAATGGGGTGCTCTGGTAACCAACATTGGACCATTTGAGTAATTCTGACGAATTTTGCCCTAATTACGCATTCAATTTTTTTAACCCAAAGAACGCTCATAACTCGGCGCCCAGAGGCGCTCGGCAGATAGCGAAGACAGATTCGGAATCAGCGTCCTAAGCTCTATAAGACAGTATACATTTTAAGATGAAATGCCACTTCGACCATGTATCCTTCCCTTGTCAGAGCTAAAAAGACGAATCAGCCTCCAAACAGTCCTATAGAATCTACAAGGTTTAGGCTATCGATTCATATAGATACTGTCCGCCAAAATTGTTTTTTTATATAGTTAATGGGGTGCGGCACACCCCCTTATAAGCTGCGGCCGCCGCACATTCTTCAAAGACACGAAAAATCGAAAAAAAATCAAATTCCCTACTTACTGACCTTCAATTGCTACGCATACACTCGTACAGTTACTCCATTCTTTTGTTTCCAAAGATGGAAAATTGAAATTAGGCATGCTCTTGCCAATGCCAAACTGCTCTCAGACAAGTAGCTCCATTTAGAAATAACAAGTATGCTCAGACAATTGCATCGGGAAGTTCGCGGGTGCTTGTCCGACCATCAATCATCCATGCCGCGAGCTGCCCGGTAAACCCATATATTAGACCCGATAAGTGACCGCGGCACATCCTGTAAGTGCCCGTTAGGCGCCTATAGTTGATCCGATTAGCATGCTTGTAAGATCTAGGAAGAGTGAAAAACTATTTAATCTGTCTTTCAGAACGACTTGAGTGCAAACTGAGCAACTCGTTAGCCCATCTGTCGACATCATCTAGTGTCGTCGATAGCAGTCAACTGACTGCTGGAGTTTATTTCATAATCATGAAAACTCAATTCTGTCAGACAGGACCAAATCTTAGGTGATACCCAGCTTCTTAAACACTTAGGGTAGCCCCAACGCTGCGGCGTACCTCACGCAGGTTGCGCCTTACCCTACAGCGTGTAAGAAGTGCGGCCTTTCATAAAGCCCGTGGCCCGCCATGTGGGGTGACTGGGCCGCGACCCTCCCGATAATCTCTTCCCAATTTCAACTTTGGCCGCGGCGTTCCCGGTAAAATATACATGGGCCGCGGCGTGCAGGGCTGAAATTTCAAGGGCCGCGGCGCTCCATGTAACACGCTTTGAGGCCGCGAACTTTCCGATGCAATTGTCTGAGTAACCATACATTTACATTTGTCTATAGGTTGTCCATTTGTCTCTTTGTCTCGCTAATTCTCGAGAAATTAAAATTTAGCACAAACCACCCAAAAAGCCAAAATTTTCGCATTTTTAGCTCATTTTTTTCTCGATTCTTAGTCACAGAAAGAATTACGGCAACTGTATGTTTTGATGTCTGCTGTGGAGAGCATATGCGACAGCAAGCGGGATCCGAGTGAGACGTTTCTGCCGACTTTTAGATTCATTGTTCTTTCCCTTTATTAGTAATCAAAAATGAATAAAAAAAATCTAGTTCAGATGAAAGTGAGTTGATAAGTGTTGCAAAGGTGATAACTACGTAACCACAGAATTTAGTGAAAGCAAAAGTATTAGGTGGGTCCGAAAGTTCTGTCGTTTCATTTTCAAAAATTTGTAACTTCGCGAAATTTCAACGGATTTGCTTGTTTGTAATTTTATTGGAAAGAATAATCCTTTCTCTTTCAAACGCTTTTTTGTGAAGCCTCTGTTTCACACTAAGTGCGGAGATAAAAATGGAAAACTAAGACCATATAAACTTTGACCATTTTAAGTTAGATCACCAAAAATCTGGAATGCTGCAGAGAAATCTGAAATCTTCAGTACATTTGTTTTTTGACCTTTTCTTTGAGCTGTGAAGAGTTTATGCTGTTTGGACGTCTCTGTGAGAAGTTATGAATATCGAGTTTACTATAGAAAACGCCAAAATTATTTATTTGTCAATTTTCGCGAAAATCACAACTTTTCACAGAGACGTCCAAATAGCACAAACTTTTCACAGCTACAAAGAGGAGGTGAAAAAACATATGTACTGACGATTTCAGATTTTTCTGCAGCATTCCAGATTTTTGGTGACCTAACTTAAAATGCCCCCACAATGGTCGGCCGCCTCATCGTGGCGTGGGGGTGACACTGGATGTCGAACTGCGATGCACAGCCGAGTGTATACTCTGGCAGGGCCTCCCAAGCTGTGAAGGAGTTCGACGTTTCCGGTTTCGGCCGGATGCCTAGCTAAGAGCCGGCCAGGCCAGATCCGCCGCCGTCTGGTTTTCAGGTCGCTAGGCGGTTCTCCCCGCTCCAAGCCCGGGGTCAGCGATCACCCCGTGGAAATCAAGAGTTGGCCTAGTAAGTCTGCTCTTGTAGGGGAAAATTTCATTACTCTACCAGTTAGAAGAATAGAAAGAAACCCTGTACATCGGATCCCGCCTACGGCGCCGGGTGGTAGCAAGACTGATGTCAGGGTCCTCAGGGCGCCTTTTGGATTGGACAAAAACGACACGTCTGCCCGGACGACACGCCACGGAGACTGCCTCATGCTCTGCACCTACAACGCCAGGACAGTCTCCACAAACGCCGACCTCCACGCTCTTCTCGACGCTGCAGAGCACATCAAGTACCACATCATCGCTCTGCAGGAAACGAAGTCCAGGAAGAAGGACGTGCGACAGATGAATGATGGAACACTCATCATTCGTGGTGAGAAGGTTCCATCACGAAACGTGGGAGGTGTTGGCTTTGTCGTCCACCCATCTATCGTCCATCTTGTCGATTCGCACGAGATCCTATCACCCCGACTAGCCATCCTACGACTACGCCCTCCACGTCAGAAGACCATCAGCATCATCAACTGCTACTCTCCAACATCAGCAGCTGACGACTCAGAACTAGATGCTTTCTACGAAGACGTGGAGGAGGTCGTCCGCAACGAAAAGTCCTTCTACAAGTATGTTGTGGGCGACTTCAATGCGAAAATCGGGATGCCACTAGAAAAGGAATATAGGATCGGGAAGTTTGGATATGGGCTCCGGAACGAAAACGGCAACCGTCTTGTTGGGCTTCTCTCCGCCGCACGACTTTTCCATGGAAATTCCATCTTCATGAAGAAAGAACATCGCCGGTGGACATGGGAATCGCCCAACGGAACGACTCACGCGGAGATCGACCACATTCTCGCCAACCGAAGGTGGAGCTTGCTCGATGTCTCAGTAGTTCCATCCTTCTGCAGTGGCTCCGATCACCGCCTCCTTCGAGCGAAGATACGACTCAGCCGAAGGCTGGAAAAGAAAGTCTGTCACAGTGCCGCGAGAAGGAAGGAAGTCGTTTACGACGGTAACAGGCTGGAGGAGCTCATATCAAGATGTGACTGGCCCATCGAGGAGGACCCAACGTATGACTACGACCGGCTTCTGAAAGGATTGCGAGCCTGCGGAGAATGTGCCTCAGTGACTTCTGAGAAGAACTTGGAACGTATATCGAAGACCACCAAGGAATTGCTCGAAAGAAGAAGATTTCTGAGGCAGGATCCGAATGCAACCCATCTCGAGCGACTGATAGCCAACGCCAGTTGCAGAACAGCTTTGCAGGAGGATCTCAGGAAGTACAGGCAAGCCAAGATACTGGAAGCAGCCGAAGAAAGACGAAGTCTTAAGAAATGCCGAAGGGACCTCTGTGAATATCACGTACCGCTGGCTGCACTATTGAACGAAGACGGGACTCCGACTTCTTCCCGATACAAGATGGAATCTATCGCGAAGAACTTCTATACCAACCTCTTCCGCTCATCAACACCCGTGCCGATGCCCGTTGTTCCCACTGGAGAAGTACCACCACGAATTCTACCTGCTGAAGTGCGCACGGCGATCCAGACCATGAAGACATCCACGGCTCCAGGACCAGACCATCTTTCCGTCGAATTTCTGCGAGCCGGAGGACAACGTCTACACGAGATTCTCGCGTCGCACCTGACATCTTACCTTCAGAAGGAGAGGATTCCCGACCAGTGGAGAACGTCAAGAACCGTCCTTCTTTTTAAGAAGGGTGAACGGGAAGATCTTCGAAATTACCGTCCAATATGCCTGCTGAGTGTGCTGTACAAGCTCTTCACGAAGATTATCCTCGCACGCATATCTAGGACACTGGATGAAGCCCAACCCCAAGAACAAGCTGGATTTCGCAAAGGATTCAGCTGCATGGACCACATCCAGACGGTTTCGAGGGTCATAGAAGTCTGCCGGGAGTACCGACTGCCTCTCGTCCTAACCTTCGTCGACTACGAGAAAGCCTTTGACAGCGTCGAAACCAACGCCATCCTGTCTGCGCTAGTCGATCCAGGAGTGGAACCAGCTTACGTGAGGACACTAGCCGACTGCTACAAGGACTGTACAACAACGATGCAGCTATTCCATCGCCCCCTAACCATTCCAATTGGGAAGGGGGTTCGACAAGGCGACACTATTTCGCCGAAGCTGTTCACCGCGGCCTTGCAGTGGGTGATGAAGTCACTAGACTGGGAAGAGAGAGGCATACGAGTTGATGGGAGATTCCTATCCAACCTTCGTTTTGCGGATGACGTCGTCCTTTTCTCGAGCAGTATCACTGAAGCAGAGGCGATGCTGAAGGAACTAAACGAAGTAGGGAAGAAGATCGGACTGCGAATAAATCGGAAGAAGACTCAGTTCATGAAGAACGCCCTTTGCGAAGATGCAGAAATGGAATTGGAAGGCACCCCTATCATGGAGACGTCTTCTTACGTGTATCTCGGACGTTCGATGAACATGGAGAACGACTTGAGGGAAGAACTTAACAGGAGAAGAAGAGCAGCCTGGGCCGCCTTCGGGCCTCTGAAGGAAGCCACCGACCAACTGACGGACCCGGAGCTTCGTGCCCACCTGTTCGACTCAACCGTTCTCCCAGCGCTCTGCTACGCAGCTGAGACTTGGGCCGACACCGTAGCCACGTCGAAAGCTTTAAGGACCACCCACAGAGCGCTCGAGCGCAGTCTTCTGAAGATGACCCGACACAAGCAACATCTAGTCGGACTTCGCAGCACGGATATGAGAAGAATGTCCCGTCTTCGTGACCCAGCGGAATACGTTGCGAAAGCGAAACACCGATGGGCCGGTCACATAATGAGAAGAACGGACGATAGATGGACACTAAGAACATCTGAGTGGATTCCTCGCGAAGCCAAACGTCCTCGAGGAAGACCACCGACGAGATGGGCAGACGTGTTCGTGGAACGGATGGACCAGCTGAGAAATCAGCTGGATACGATTCTTGCCCCTGGAACTCGTGGACGCAGCCCGACGACGACCAAGAAGATCGTGGATGTCCGAAGCGAGGGACAGGGATCAATGGCGACTTCTGTACTGGGGCCCGCACGTCACGTGAGGACGGGCCATCTAAGTATCTAAGTAAGTAAGTACTTAAAATGGTCAAAGTTTACATGGTCTTAATTTTCCATTTTTATTTCTGCACTCAGTGTAAAACAGAAGCTCTACGAAAAAGCATTTGAAAGCGGAAGACCTAATCTTTCTAATGAAATTACATGCAAGCAAATCCGTCGAAATTTCGCGGAGTTACAAATTTTTGAAAAAGAAACGACAGAACTTTCGGACCCACCTAATACATTGCAGTCAAGTGATATGGGAACTTTCTACTTGCGTTATTTCAGTACTACGAACGCAACGCAGATCTTTTCATAAAAAGAAAAATTATGCTATGAGACTGATGTGTCTTTCGGAGCATTCTCGCCAAGCTATGCTGCTATATACGGCTGTATCAAAAATATGCAACAAGCTTGTCGTTTACCGGCTGAATGGTGACAGGGATTCTTGAGGCAGTGTTGATGTGGGATTGAATATGGTATTTGTGTGTCAGCTCGAACTGAAACTTTGGTGGATGCTTGGATTGTGTCTTGCTGCGGGACTTCCTTCTCAGAGAAACACCCACCTCCGGTAAAGCTATAACGCCTAATGTCGACAGCGTCTCTGATAACTGCGGCGATAATGAGTGGCTTCTATAATGAAAAAAAGACAGAATTCAAGGCTAACACATGAATCACTTGCATACCTTATTGGAGCTTCATCGAACTCCTTTTCCTTTCGCAACGTAGATACCTCAGCATGCGAAATTTCGCTTGGAAATCGGACCAGCCGAGCTTCAACATCTTTCAGAACGCTTGCCAGAGAGGACTGTCGGCCAATGTCAATTTCATCGAAGGTTGAACCGGTTGTTATTGTTTGTGCAGTATCCTGGTCCTCAACGTTGTTGCCTTCACCTAATTCATCACGAAGGTCAATACTGCTCAAAATACTGTCATTTTCGTCGAAACCCCTGTCACTATTTTGGACAGTCCCAGCACCGACACTGTTTTTGTCAACTCTAGTATTGGTTACTCCATCTTCGTTATACTCATACGCAGATTGCTGGTTCTCAGCTGATGCTTCCCCATTATCATTCGATTCACTTCCAACGTTTTCTGCTGCTAGTAAACAACTATCCTTCGCGTTCTTTTCCTCTTCTTGCTTATTGCTTACATTGTCAATCTCACTTATCGACTGTTCCTCTACTTCTTCGCATGATAACTCACTTCGAACTTCCTCGATTTTCGCTCTTGCGCTGTAATTGTCGTTCAAGCTAGCACTCGTATTGGTTTCCTCAATCTCACTATTACGGTCTTGCAATGATTGCTCTTCCAGCAACTGCTCCACTTTCTCCAGTGGCTTCTCCTCTGCGCCGTTAGCAATATTTGCGTCAACTTCATTGGTATCAAATTTTTCCACTATTCGGTGTGCGGGTGCCTCCTCATTTTCGATTTCAAGTGCCGTACTCTGCCCATTATCGACAATAGCATCATTGTCTAAAACATCAGCGTCCACATGAGATACGGCAGCATTCGTCACTTCGTCCTGCGCCTCGTTTTCGATTTTATCGGAAACTTCGTTATGTAAGATTTTGTCTTGTGAGGGGAGAGGAATAGTTACTTCATCCAACACCTGAACATTTGCAGCTCCTTCAACATCTCTCGCACTTTTTGGTATTTCTACTTGCTCATCTTCGTCTTCCATTCCCTCCACGTCTTTGACATCTCCTATTACAGAAATGTTAGCTGTTATGGCGGGAACTTCTAAAATCTTCGACTCCAAACTATCAGTATCTTCGCCACTGTCTTCGCTCCTCTCTGTCAGATTACTGAGCTTACGCAAAGCCACTGTTCCATCCATAAATTCACCTACACTTTCTTTTGACGTGTACTCATCAGATTCAATTTCGTACGGATGTTCGAGATCTTCCTGACTGCAAACATTCGAGTTTTTATTCTCTTCTAGTAGACTCTCCTTTACAATGTCAAAAACATCTTTGTCTTCTTCCTGTAAGTCATTCTGCGTTTGTTTATCAGCGTCACTTTCTATATTCAATGTCGGCACTTGAATCTGAGTCCCTCGTTCTGCTTGATCCGCCTGCTCTGTGGTCCCAGAACTTTGCTCACTACCTCGAGGTGTATTTTCCACGTTTCGGGGGTTCTCTTGATCCTCGCTCTCATTTAAGTTGCCATCTGCCTCCTGTTCCGGAGATGTCTCTGCTCCATTACCTTCACCTAAGATTTTGGGCACATCGCACCCATCGCCTATAGCGGGGCTTTCGCTAGTGCTTAGCAGAAACATCTTCTCAACTCTGTCGTCAACTCGTCGTTCGTCCTGTAATTCCAACGCACTTTTTTCAGTATGATTTTCTTCAATTCCCGTTTCCGGAATCTTTTGCGCAACTGATTCAACATCAGGTTCTCGCTGCATCTCGTTTAATATGGTAATAGCTTCTGCGCACTCCTCCTTCATTTCTTCGTCACGACTGTTATCCAATTCCACTGCTTCTGTGGAACTATGCGTATTCGCGCGTGCCTAAAACCAATAATTTCGTTGAAACCTAGATATAAGCAAAAACGTACGTCATCCGGTGAATCAGAGAGGTGAGAAGAGTTGGAGGCAGCGTTTGTATGTTCTTCTTGAGGATGCCTCGTTTCATATCCTCTCATTTGTACGGAATTCTGCCTCAAGCTCATGTTATTCAAAGATCAAAACCCGATAATGCTTACCTCTTCCATATTGTCTGCGTTGTATCGAGCCGCGTGTTGCAAGTCGTCTCCTGTCACTTTCAGTGAAAAAACGGAGGCTGCTGATTCCTTTCGTTCTGAAACTATTTGCAATGTAGAAAAGTACGTTATCAAAATCTCTGCATAGCTTTTGTAATCATACCATTGTCACTCTCTGCATTGTAACTCCTGTGTATCAAACAAGAAGAGGTATTGAGCCTGAGCAGCAACTGGTTAATTCTTTCTCTAGTTGTATGGTTGATGTCCTGAATAATATGCTAACACGGCAAACGTACGACAAACCACAAGACGTTGCGTCTGAGTGAGCAGCACGCTACATTTAGAAAGAAAATTGAATTTATATTAGTATATAGGGAAGTGATTTCGCACAACGGCTCTGTCGCAACCTGTCCACCTAACCCTGCAGATTTGGCCAGAACTTATTAGACTTCTATAATTAAAGGCAGTGTCCCCCAGACTGGGAAATTTGGCTCTCGTAATAATGTAATAGTAGGCCTCCTACCTAAGCGATGACTGAAGTTCGGAGCGAAAAAGGGGGCCTACCAAGCCTGAAATTTGCTCCGAAGGTCGGCCGAATCTTACGGTAAGATCGGGCGAGTGCGAGGTGCATGCAAGGTAGAGACGCAGAGTCGTTGCGGGTCCCTGCGCTTATGGTGTGTGCTCTATACGCACTCTGGCCCTGCAAATCGATATTGCCGTGTGGGCGGCGTTAGGGCCTACCGTAAGATTCGGCCCACTTTCGGAGCAAACTTCAGGCTTGGTAGACTCCCTTTTTCGCTCCGAACTCCAGTCATCGCTTAGGTAGGGGGTCTACTATTACATCATTAAGAGAGCCAGCCCCCAGTCTGGTGGGACGCTGCCTTTAACTTGCGGTCTGAACATACATGAAAGTTCTTCTGACGTTAAAATGTTTAGCGCACAGAAAAATACTACGAAGTGCACAGGTGAAGAAAAACAGATTTATTGTTGCATTTTACAACTTTCTTAGTCGTTGTCTTTTTCGATCACGAGAGGCAGCGTAAGCACTTTTTTCAGACTGACGTAAAGTGAGGTGTTAATCTTGACTGGCTTTTTTTGATGCGCCAAAAGAATCATGAACAAAAGTAGAAAGGATTGTATTCTGAAAAAAAACAAAGTTAACCCTGGATCAAGGCATATGCCTCTTATGAAGTAGGTGCACGCTAAGCGGTGGAGCGGTTAACGGTCTACGTTCCATGCCTACTCCATGCGCGCTCTAGCAATGATGGATGATTTTTCCGCCGTTTGCGCGCAGCGCGATTATAAATTATCAGTTGCCGTTCTTGACTTTTCATGAATATGATTGAAGGTACCGTTCAGCCAAACTGAGGGTGGTGCGATTTTGGGTACGAAAGAGGTTACGGGTTACGGGTTACTGACGACGCATACCGTCTAGTACATTACATTTGGCAATAGCAAGAAGTTTCAACAAAACTTTTCGCTAGAATTTTTGATATTATGTGATACAATTTTCTTACGCTACTATTGCATAAACGTGAAAAATGACGAAGTTAGTAAGCCTTGTATTCAGTTTCGAGATTTTTTGTGATGCTTTTTCACTTCCTTCAAGTTTTAACAAAACGGCCGCTCAAAAATAAACGATGATTCAGTGTTGTGTAGGGTCTGATGCTCATAATTCAACCTTTTTGAGAGAGTACGAAACTGGAGGAGCTTGTTCTGCAAATCTTAGCTGAAGGTCTGATGAGTGACTCTGAAATAACCCGAATTTATTGTCGCTTGGAAGAAAATGAGAACCTCAAGGCTTAATCTTTCCACAAGCAAGCGGCATTGCGTCGAAATTTCGAACGCCGGAGAAAATTATTTTCAAAACAAAGCACCAATGAAAATTGTTGTAGAAGGAAACCTATCAGGTGAACTTGTAATTCGATGAATCACAATGCTAAAAGCTTGATTGAATTCTCTACAGTTCTGTTCAGCTAACCTGGAAAAAGAAGTCAGTCATGAAATAAAAATTTTATTATTATCATATTGTTGTCTATCGTCATCAATACATGATAAAACTCAAAAATGCAGTTCGCGGAGACGGTCATCCCGTCGTTTGCGCAAATGGACGACGCGAACATCGCGTCGTTTTGGCAAAATCGCGCGATTTCGCCAGATGAGCCATGCACGGTGAAATGTGTGTAGCCATTCGTCGCGCCGAACAGCCATCGCAAGCGTCGGGACCCACACACTTAACAGCGCGTCGTGGAACACTCGTCCGACTTAGCAAATCGCATCGCGACTAAATCGCGTGAACTATGCCCAGGATCTGAGCCGATCTGCACGATTGTATTGTTTTCTACACAGGACCATTGCCGCGCGCACACATCCTACGGTGGCTCCTGCCTAAGCAAAGCAAGGAAACGGAAAGATTTGCCGCGTATGTGACGTGTTAGAGCAAATCATCAAGGTGACGATGGAGGCCGCCAGAGCGGGGAATTTTGGCGCCAGTCTTAAATACTATTACTTATAGGAATTCGCTATTGTTCTGAGTTGTTCCAAAAGTTCACACCGATTCTTGGTTGCCTCGTAAAGCAGTCATTTTCTTGAATTTTTCACTGCAGTACATAGACGTCATCTAAAGCGCTACCTTGCTTTTTTAATGCTTTCCTCTTTTGCTAATTCTTATTGGAACAACTTCAGTGTTGAATTTCCAAGCGAAGCGAAGTTGCCATAATAATTATGCTTAAGAATCATCTCTATTAAGAAAATCTTTGCAGTGTTCGTAAAACTGAATGTGTAATAATTTGTACTGAGTAAGTGTGTAATAAGCTAGCATGCAATGCTTTCACTCACTGTAGGAGAGGCTTATGTTTCAAATTTCTCTTCAAAGAATGAAAAATCTCTCAGTTGTTCTATGAGCAACAACATTCGTATAGCTACAAGTGATGTATTCAAAATTGCTATTTTAAGTAAAGCAAGAGCAAGTAGGAATCATCAGCCAATAGGCTTTTTTCTCGACAGCAAGAAAAAGTCAAATACTCGAGAGTCGGCATACTTGCGCGCGGAGTAGGGCTCAGGTAATGATTTAATGATTTGTTCATAAACTTCTGCGCAGCATAAACTACTCTTTGTTATGGAGTAATCTCTGAAGTATGAGCTACTTAGTGACAGAGCCAAATTTGTCTGCCTATGCTTATTTGGGAGCATTTGTATGTCAGAATAGACGGTCTCGAAAAAATTGTTCTTTCTCACTCGCGTTTTTAATGTGGTTTATGGTTTTTTTTTTGATAGCCCTTAATACGCAATATTTGTTCAAGAATGTTGATTTTGGAAGAAGCATTTTAAATCAGAAAATCCAAACTGGACAGAACCGGAGCAACCTAATACTGCGTCAATGCCACCCTTCTATTTGGATGGACAGTGTCTTTAAAAAGTTAGTATGGAGTGTGTCGAATATTTCTACGATGATATCGTTTCTAAGCTAAACAAACTCTGAACATCGTCATATGAAATGGAGCCCCACAGACATGTTACTAATCAAAAACTCTGCATGGCTTTGAAAAGAGAGAAATAAAAAAATACCTTGCTTTCACTGATTTTCCTCTCCAAAACAGTAAGCTGTTTTTCCAGTTGCACGGATTTTTCCTCCACATCATATAAAATGCGGTCAAGTGATTCCACCTTCTCACCAGTTTCACTATTACTTGTGTCACTCTTTATGGTAGCGTTCTAGAGATAATCTTGCCTTTTGAAGGAGTGCTACATATGTAAGACTGGTATTGCTACATAGAAACGAACCTTGTTAATATGATGGAGCATTCTTGAGAATGAGTCATCCACTAAAAAGAAGTCGTCTTTTGGTACTGTCTTGTACAGTCAGTCTTTGTACATTAATCGCGAGTAGAGTGAGCAAAACCTACCAGTTTGAGAATTCTCCCCTATGGATGAGGTTTCGCGGCTCTTCTCGAGCTCCTGTGCTGTCAGAGCAAGCAGTGGTGAAAGACTGGGAAGAAGCCAGTGATTTTCCATTTGATTACGTACGAAGTCTCTCTAAACCATCAAAAGAATTTAATATTTGGTAGATTTTCTGAGCTAACCTTGAGGTTGTCAACGGCTTCCAGAAGTTGGTTGGGACTGATACCGCTGACTCGAATTTGTTCCTTAATTACGAAAAGCAATGATAGGAATATGTCACAAAAAAGTTCTTTTATGGATGCTCTTGGGCGGGTTTGCAAATAGACACGTAAGGAAAAATGATTGAAAATAGGAAGGCAACGCAGAAGATTTACTATCACTTTTGGTTGGAACCTATCGAGGTTCCGTAAACTGTGACTTATTGTTAGAAGGTAAGTAACATCAATGATTTTTCTAATTTCATATGTTATAAAAAGCGGTACCAACCCCCAGATGACGACTCCACTGCGTGAATACACTGCAGACCCGGATTGATTCACTCGCTGTGTCGCAAGCATCCCTGATAATTGGGAACAGAAGTTCCAACTCACTGGCAAGAGACTGAAAATTTTTGTTACTATCTCTTCTAAAAATATGTGTGAATGTATAAAGTTCAAGACGATACGCTTTTGAAAAGATTGGGCAGTAGAACGGCTTAGGCAACATTTAACTTATGCATTGATGTGTTCTCTAGCTGACAATGAGCTGATGATTGGAGACGGTGCTAACATACTTTTCTCTACTTTGAGAGAGAGGGTTTATGAAATGCTTGTTTTGCGTGCAAACAAAGTGCGATTTCCTCACTTCAGTACCGTCAAATCTCAGTGCGCACAACAGCCTCTCAAAATGCCTGGATCGATTGTACATTCGATATTTGGATACCTGGCAAGCCTGCTAAGATGCTATTATTTGAAACTTTTTGTAAATGATGATGCAGACTTCAAGACAAGGGAGGAGACGGAGCACTAGGTATTGGTTAGCCGAAAGTGGACTGCTCGAGTGCACAAGCGGTTCAAGGCATAATTTAGGGAGCGTTACGTTAGGCATCGGACAAAGTTCACGCGATTTAATCGTCGCGATTCATCGCTACACAAATGTTACGAGTTTACGGCATGCCGATCTTCTTGTAATTTGGTTGCGATAGTCCGTCACGATTAGTCGTGTTGGAAAACTATCACAACCGAAATGCAAAAAGATCGGCATGCACTGATACTTTACGGTTGTCTTGTCGCGATCAATCGCAACGATAAAATCGCGTAAACTCTGCCCGAGGCCTTATGCAACTTGAAAATGGAAACCCGACTGACATTAAAGTGGCTCAATGAAAAAGCCCGCTGTTTTGACAGTAAGTTGGCGTTATTTTGAGCTCTATTTACCAATGCATGTAAATCTTCTAGATGAAGAAAGTTGCGATTGTTATCATAACTTATAATAACGGGCTAATGGTTGTTTACGTTTGTGTGTGTGTGAATCTCTGTCTGTCACGAAATTCGTAGAGCGTGTGCCAGCCAACGTGATGAGCCCAAATTTTGCATAGCGCACGCTACCAGCATGAAAGCTCATTATACAAAAGCATGAGCGGATCCATTGAGTGTATCTATTGAAAATTGCGCGTCAAACGGACCACTTGGCGGGCTAGTCCACCTACCTTCGGAAGTGGATCATAGTAGTTTCTTCTCCCAACATATCCTAGTAAAGGGGAAGCACTGCCGAAGGCAATAAATTTGCAATAGTCATTCTCAACAGATAAAGTATTGATCTCCATGAATTCTAAGGTGGTTCATTCTCGCACACAGTTGGCTTACATGTGGTAATATACATCACACAACCAACAAAGTTCTAATGTATGGGAATCCCTTACTTTTGGACTGTCTTTGAGCTGTTCTTTTTGGAGTCATGCCAGTTGTATTCACTGAACTATACGGTGTGAAGGTATTTACAAATGTTGGGCTTTGGCCTTATAGCGATAATGGCAGCATTCGGATATGGAGCGGAACTGTAAAACTGGACGCCACTACAGCAAGTAAGTGAAGTATTTGTCTTGTTTGAAAAACGGCGGTTTTGGTTACAGTAGCAGATCACACATACAAAGTACGATGCAGCTGTCACAAGGAACATTTGCACTATTTTCGCTGCACCCATGGAACTGGACGTATCAAGAGTGAAGAATTCAAACATTTGAGTGTGAGGAGTTTTAACTTTCAAACAGCTACCATAATCCTCACAAAACGAATAGTAAGTGATAAAGCTAATGCCAGTGTCTTTTTGTCTGTGTATGTGTGGTATTGCGGCGGATCTGCTTCTGTCGCGAAATCCATAAAGCGAGTTGCAGCTAAGGTCACGAGCCAAAATTTTGCATGAAGTACGGTGCCATCATGTGAATTCACATGCTCAGGAAATAACCCCGGTAGTAGACGCCTTGAAGTTAGTCAATAAAATTGTATAGTTAGTGCGGGTTTCCTACAAACATTGTCAGAGGACACATTAAACAGGCCATGCCCAGGTCCGATTCGATTCAGACCACCTAGCCGAGAAATTTACCCTGAAATTGGTGTAATATACTGGGTCGGGGTAGAAGCGCGAAAAATGCTATTGCACCAAACTTTACTATGATTAACTAACCAGTATTCAAGACTAACAAGTTCACTTATGATCATTTTTACAGATAAAAGTCCCGGAAGCGGCAATTAATACAGCTATTATGACCATTTGGATCGACGATCTAGATGTAGATCTCAATTTATACATGTTAGAAGGCGCGAAGGAGCTTTATTTTGGTCCTGACGTATGCGGTAGGCACATGCTATATATAATTAACAACTCGTGAATGATGTACAGTTTTGCGTTTCATGTACGCACCAGTAGACTCGTCCTGCGCTAGATGTGTATGATTCAAAGTCAAAAAACTTTCATTACAGAGACAAAAGCAGAACCTTCTCAAGTTATGGGCACTAAGACAAAGCTAAAGTGGTCGTGGAGGAGCAATAACGAGAGAGCATTTGAAGTTGTGTCTGATTATATCAAACCTGTTCTTGATAATGCTCCTCAAGGACTCAGAGAATACCTCACGGTACTTACTACATGAGTAGTCAGACCTATGCTACAGTTCAGCATTTGAGCTTTTAGAGCACGTCGTCGACTGCATCTACATGGCAGAGGCTGAACGATTTGGTCTACCCCGTAGTATTAGAGCTGTTACAAGATCTTGGAGAGTTTGCGAAAAAAGAAGCAAGAAGATTGCAGATTAGTTCGAGAAATGCTCTTGACAAATCTATTGCCTCGAATATAGGTACATGTAGAAAAGATCGAACCTAACAGGAAAAAAGAGCCCATTTTTTACTAGAGAGCTTCTAAAGCTGATCTTGCAGGGAACCACGTTGCGGAAGTCGTACTTATTCGTTTATCTGAAAAACTGCGCACCGAATACGGAATGACGAGTGAACAAGTTTAAAAAGGAGTTCATCAAAGACACCAGAAAGATATATACAGATTACTGGCAATAACTGAATAAAATTTCAAATATTATATAGCTTATTAGTCTCTGCCAGCCATCTGTCCTGTGAAGGGACAACAAACAAATTTTGGGTAGCTCCATAAGCTTTTGGGTGTTTTTGCAGGTTATTTCTAAAGACCTATGCTTTCCTGACACCGTTGGGTGGTATCTTGACTATAATAAAGGCACCTTCCGTCCAAATTCTCGAACTGCATGTTTTTGTCGTTCCGGGACCTTTCCATGTCTCTGCCGAATAATAGAGTCGAGAATCCGCGAAAACCCAACAACCCGTTTCGAAAAATCAGCGCCGCGGGTTTGAACGAAGATTGCATGGGCGAGCACGAAGGCGGAATTCCACCAATTTGAGGCGTGGTCGGAGTACCGCGCCTTGCTCTTACAAGGCAAGAATACTAACGTAGATTCGCCTACTGAAATGAGACACACATTTCTGGAATCAGCTTGGAACGCTGATTCCAAATATCATGTTACTAGCTGCTTAGCACTATTGTGAAGCGAGTTATGGTTTCTTTTCTATACAAAGTTTGCGTGTTCTCCCAGATACGGATGCCACGTTGTCGACGTCTAGGTGATTTTTCAATTGTACAATGCTCCTTTTTGGGATCGAAAAAATTAATCTAATGCTATTCAACATCCTAGCAATTTTTCGAGCAGATTCTTATCTGTACGCCGTCTTACGACATTCAGAAGTTTGTTAATTACTCACAACGACAAGCGCGTAACTCGCTCCGAAAACGCTAAGCAGCTAGGAACAACATATTTGGAATCAGCGTTCAAAGCCGGTTCCAAATATATGTGTCTCATCTCAAAAGGCGAATCTAATTTAGTATCCTTCCCTTGTTAGTCTCATCCAAAGCGTTTTCTCGCTTCGAAAAGCACATTTTTCGATCGGACTTAAAATGTTGCGTTTAACCAGGAGTTTTGCTCTCGTGTTATGTCGACATCCCACCACCCTCAACTCAAATGAACGTTCAAGTCGATTAGATGATGTGGAAGCACATAATTTCACTGGAACTGCCAGACTTGTCGAACTTGTCTCATAGGAAGACATGCGCCTTGGACTTTAGTAAAAAGTGCTACCATTACACTGAGCTGATTGTGTATGAGACACAAATTATTAAATGTGCAAATTTTTTTGTCAGCTCAACGTAGAAATTTTAGTGTAGTGCAATGGCTCCATAACAACAAAATCTCACCGCTATGTATTCCCTCCTGTCATTGCGGAAAAAATCGGCAAGCTGTGAACGCTGCAAAGCACTGAATCCTTTCCTTTCCAATTCGATATCGCATTCCTTTTCGATTTCCTTGAGAAATTAAGATTAAAATCTAGCTGAGAAATAAGGCGTCTAACTCACAATCATCTGCTGAGTAAACGGTTCATTAGTGACGCTGTGAAACGCGGAAAAGACATCGGAGTAATTACTGAATCGAGTTCGCACGATGCTAGAACTATAAGTGATTAAAATACATTCTCAGAGGAAGACTTCTCAAGTACTCAGGAAAAATATCTTTCAGCATCTTACAAATCTTTTTTGAGCCAAGATTGCTCCAATTTGCAAATAAAAAGTACCACTCCAGTGTTCACAACAAAGCATATATATAGAGCACTACCAGAGAATTGGATCTGTTGAAATTCACAAATCTATCAACAGTTGGCTTTCAGATTAGAAGTGGAGGTGGAAACTACCTGAAGAGGATCTGAGTGCTCCATTAAGGCGGTCTTACGACTCTATTGCCGCATTCAACTTTATTTGGATTTTGGCTCTACAACTCAGGTTGATTTTAAAGGTTGTACACACAGAGGCGAGGTGCATTATTTCACATTTTCTCGCTCTATTTGTGTGACCGCCTATCTGGAGTAGATCGGGTAGACGGAGTTAGAGTCCCTTGTATGGAAGGAGCTCATCTTTTCACTGTACCTCACGAAATGGCCGCTATACAATGTTTCCGGCTAGTGCAGCACAATAAGGCCTCGGACAGAGTTCACGCGATTTGATCGTCGCGATTTCCATTCATTTTCATTTTACATTCAAAAATTTGGGCTGGGAAAGTATCACAACCGAAATGCAAGCTGGTCTGCATGCAATGAACTCGTAACAGGTGTCTTATTGCGATTGTATCGCGACGATCAAATCGCGTGAACTCTACCCGAGGCCTAAGCGATCCTTTTTTCGCAAAACGTTGGCTGTTCATTTTTATAGAAATAATACGCGCCATATATTCGATCAATCATCAAACCCAAATAGTGTGCATGTACATTTCTCGGGACATTCCATAAAATCTCTGAAATTTTACCAAAAAAGTTCATGGTTGCGGGCGTAGCTGCGATAGGGGGAGCAATCTTACACTCATCACTTTTGATTCAGAACCTAGGTGATCCCCTTCACCTGAGGGTGAATTGAGAAGGTAATCTAAAAGCGAATCTTGATCAAAAAGAACTATTGCAGACTCAGCATTTCATCCGGGAAACAATAACCACGTATTTCATGAAAAACAGTGTTTTTATCGATCACAGTAAGATTTACGATAGTCGCACTTTTTTCCGCACGCTTTCAAAACTCTTTAATAGATACTGTGGTATAAAAATCAACTAAATTCTATAGAATAAAGCAATCAATCAACTCAAAAAATACAAAAATCCAAAACAAGATGAATATTAGATTCTTTCGCGAAACTTAATGATTGTTGTTTGTTTGCCGCCGCTTTCAGTTGCTTCTTCCTCCAAATTTTTTTGAACAATTTTTGAAGCTCAGGGCTTTGCAAGGCCTGAGCTTCAAAAAGCTTGTCACAGTTTTGTGGTAGTTACACATTGGTAGGTAGACACTTTTGTTTGTAAGAGAGACAAGAAGCTTCACAAAAACAACTTGTGGAAATATACGTCTAGGTCGTACAGTTGCAGCGGTAGAATTTGTCCAAAATTGCGGGATTGTCGGGATTCGCGGGATTGTCGGGATCCGCGGGATTCGCGGGATTCGCGGCTTCACGGGATTTGCGGGATTCGCGGGATTTGCGGGATAAGCGGGATTTAGCTATAACTTCTTTTAAAACAGCTTTATTTATAATCTGCGTGAAGATTTGGCTTCAGCTTGATGAGACGAATCTTCTGGTATACAATATGTCCGTAATTCATAGTGACGGTAGACATATGGTGATACCTTGTTATTTTCTATGTTAAGGCTTTTGTGAACATCTATCACCGTGTAAATCGCGAATAGGAGGTTCTGGTACGAAGTTCTCATTAGCGAAAACTATCGCGAAAAATTGGGCAGTTTTTATTTACCCTTATCACTGATATAAGCATTTTATCATTTATCACTGATAATATCATATTTTTGGATCATTTTTGGCATATGGTAAGAAAAGTAGTTTAGGAAGCTGTGTGAATTTCTATCGCTCTTTCTCTCATTATAAGTGATCTACAGGATTTCCTAGTTCTATTGTTCGGTCAATTGGTAGATCCCTCGCTGCAGCAATCGATCGATTTCTCATCGGCACATGTCATTGCTGCCAATCCTTACCTGAAATGGCATTTTCGCTTAAACTCGCTTCACGCCGAAGCCTGGGCTGAAATTCTGCACCTATATGGAAGATGAACGTGGGAATCGAGCTTGTAAATTTAAGCCATTCTTATCTGTCGTTATCATTGATATCACCATTTTATCATTTATCACTGATGATATCACAAAATTGGATCATTTTTGACATAAAGTAAGGAATGTACTTTAGGAAACGCTGTGCGAGTTTTTATTGCTCTATCTCTTATAGAATGTGATCTACAGGCTTTTTCGGTTCAATTGCGCATTCGGTGCAATAGATAGATGCTCTTTCAAAAAAAAAATTCACCGCTCTATGCATTGTGAATGAACGGAGTCGTCTGTCAACAGGAGTTTCAAAGATGAGTTGAACACTTCTGTTTTCTGCGTATGACATACAAATCCAGATCCACGAACGTGATCGGTCTAAGGTGCGAAACGGCGCAAACGCGTGCTCGAGCATCTTTCCGTCAGAGTCCACACGCCCACGAACGATGCGCGTACATAGGCTGTTGCCTCCGTATCGATGTCTTTTTGAGTTCTCCTATGCTCTACTCTATTTCTTGCTATCTACAATAGCTCACAAAAATGCAGATTTTCTTTGTATGTCGTGAAATTCCGGGAGTTTTGCGAAAGTCCGCAACGTTCTGGGAGTTTTGCGACATTCCGGGATTTCCGCGGAATCACACGAATCATGCAAACTGCACAACGCCATAACTCCATTCAGAATGAATAAATTATGAATCCGATTCCGTTTCCAGTTTTCTCAAATTCTGCGGAGGTCTGTTTGCAAAGATGTAACGCAGCGCCTATCTAACATAAAAGATGCTAGTAATTAATATTCGATAGTACGGTTCTTGTAAGTTATAGAGCACTAAAGTATAGTTGCGGATTTCGTTCCAGAAGAAATACAAGCGTTGGTGAATTCTGGAAAAATCACGCGTTTTTTGATTCTATTTGTCATAACTTCCTTCGGAATGAATGCATTCTGAATCCGAAAAAAGCATCGTGCTCAGCTCGGCAAGGCGAACCTTTCGATATGCAGCATGCCCTTGATATTCCTATTTCAGTATTCGTGAATCTTTCTGCGGACGTCACTTTGCAAAGATGTAAAGTAGCGCGCACTGCCTCTAGTAGACTACTGTAAGAGCGATTCTGTAGTACCTCCCTTGCAGATTAATGATCGCTAAAGTGTCTCCGCAAACTTCTTTCGAAGGGAGATAGAAGGACTGGTGTATTGGGGAAAAATCTTGTCGCAGAAACTTCTACTCGCCACAGCCCTAGAATACGAAGCTATCTTCCTAAGCAGATGTGAATTTCGAAATCAGCAGGACAGATAACCTCTATGAGCAAGTTTCCCGGAATGTTCGGGTAATTTCATTTTTTTTTCGTTTTATGCTCTGGAAGCTCGCCGATGGATATTGGTCAAAATGTTGATGCTCTTGAATTGTAAGGAAACTTCGCTTATAGAGGTTTCGAACTCGCTGTTTACGAAAATATGGCCTTTGAAAAAGACAGGGTCTTTTTGTAGAGATATTGTGAGGTGACTGTAACTGAGTCATGAAAGTTTCGTAAATTTGTCTGCACTTTTCGCGAAAATGTCAGAAGACTTGCCTGCTTGCTTTTCTAAGTCAAAATCACTAGGAACTGTGCTATCAAAAGGTGCATGCTTAGGCTCCAGCCTATAAAGTTCTCCGAGTTACGAGCCTACGAATACACGTCCTCATGAATTTCGCTCAAAGTGTAAAAATCGCGTATTTCGTCGAAATTCCACCCCGAGTGGTTGTATGACATGCTGATCACTCAACCACTCGGGGTGGAATTTCGACGAAATACGCGATTTTTACACTTTGAGCGAAATTCATGAGGACGTGTATTCGTAGGCTCGTAACTCGGAGAACTTTATAGGCTGGAGCCTAAGCATGCACCTTTTGATAGCACAGTTCCTAGTGATTTAGACTTAGAAAAGCAAGCAGGCAAGTCTTCTGACATTTTCGCGAAAAGTGCAGACAAATTTACGAAACTTTCATGACTCAGTTACAGTCACCTCACAATATCTCTACAAAAAGACCCTGTCTTCTTCAAAGGCCACTATTTTCGTAAACAGCGAGTTCGAAACCTCTATAAGCGAAGTTTCCTTACAATTCAAGAGCATCAACATTTTGACCAATATCCATCGGCGAGCTTCCAGAGCATAAAACGAAAAAAATGAAATTACCCGAACATTCCGGGAAACTTGCTCATAGAGGTTATCTGTCCTGCTGATTTCGAAATTCACATCTGCTTAGGAAGATAGCTTCGTATTTTAGGGCTGTGGCGAGTAGAAGTTTCTGCGACAAGATTTTTCCCCAATACACCAGTCCTTCTATCTCCCTTCGAAAGAAGTTTGCGGAGACACTTTAGCGATCATTAATCTGCAAGGGAGGTACTACAGAATCGCTCTTACAGTAGTCTACTAGAGGCAGTGCGCGCTACTTTACATCTTTGTAAAGTGACGTCCGCAGAAAGATTCACGAATACTGAAATAGGAATATCAAGGGCATGCTGCATATCGAAAGGTTCGCCTTGCCGAGCTGAGCACGATGCTTTTTTCGGATTCAGAATGCATTCATTCCGAAGGAAGTTATGACAAATAGAATCAAAAAACGCGTGATTTCTCCAGAATTCACCAACGCTTGTATTTCTTCTGGAACGAAATCCGCAACTATACTTTAGTGCTCTATAACTTACAAGAACCGTACTATCGAATATTAATTACTAGCATCTTTTATGTTAGATAGGCGCTGCGTTACATCTTTGCAAACAGACCTCCGCAGAATTTGAGAAAACTGGAAACGGAATCGGATTCAGAATTTATTCATTCTGAATGGAGTTATGGCGTTGTGTAGTTTGCATGATTCGTGTGATTCCGCGGAAATCCCGGAATGTCGCAAAACTCCCAGAACGTTGCGGACTTTCGCAAAACTCCCGGAATTTCACGACATACAAAGAAAATCTGCATTTTTGTGAGCTATTGTAGATAGCAAGAAATAGAGTAGAGCATAGGAGAACTCAAAAAGACATCGATACGGAGGCAACAGCCTATGTACGCGCATCGTTCGTGGGCGTGTGGACTCTGATGGAAAGATGCTCGAGCACGCGTTTGCGCCGTTTCGCACCTTAGACCGATCACGTTCGTGGATCTGGATTTGTATGTCATACGCAGAAAACAGAAGTGTTCAACTCATCTTTGAAACTCCTGTTGACAGACGACTCCGTTCATTCACAATGTATAGAGCGGTGAATTTTTTTTTGAAAGAGCATCTATCTATTGCACCGAATGCGCAATTGAACCGAAAAAGCCTGTAGATCACATTCTATAAGAGACTAGCTGGCTTACCCGGCTCCGCCGTATCCGGACCAAACTTGGCACACATACACTTCGGGCCCCGGCGGGTGTCACAGTCCACTTTTCGTTATCGATCGATGTCGATTTTACCGATTTTTATCGATTTTTTTGCAGAGTTCACCTACAGGGCTAGGAGTTGGCACAGGGGGGAAGTGAGCATGGGGATTCCGAATACAATATTAGTTTCCAGAATTATCGATTACTTTTATTGATTTTATCGATTTTTTGTAAATTTTGACATGCGAGGCTGGGATTTTGCACAGGGGGGTAATCGAGCATGCTGATTACAAACACAATATTAGTTTTCAGGATCGTCCATTACTTTTATCGATTTTATCGATTTTTTTGTAAAGTTTGACCTGCGGGGCTGGGAGTTTGCACAGGGGGTAATCGAGCATGGGGATTCCGAATACAATATTGGTTTTCGGGATTATCGATTACTTTTATCGATTTTATCGATTTTTTGAAAATTTGAGCTAGGGGGCTGGAATTTGGCACAGGGGTGTAATCGAGCATGCTGATCACCCCCTTTGGGGATGATCAGCATGCTCGATTACCCCCCTGTGCCAACTCCCAGCCCCCTAGCTCAAACTTTGCAAAAAAATCGATAAAATCGATAAAAGTAATCGATAATCCCGAAAACCAATATTGTATTCGGAATCCCCATGCTCGATTACCCCCCTGTGCGAACTCCCAGCCCCGTAGCTCAAACTTTGCAAAAAAAATCGATAAAATCGATAAAAGTAATCGATAATCCTGAAAACCAATATTGTATTCGGAATCCCCATGCTCGATTACCCCCCTGTGCCAACTCCCAGCCCCGTAGCTCAAACTTTGCAAAAAAATCGATAAAATCGATAAAAGTAATCGATAATACTGAAAACCAATATTGTATTCGGAATCCCCATGCTCGATTACCCCCCTGTGCCAACTCCCAGCCCCGTAGGTGAACTCAGCAAAAAAATCGATAAAAATCGATAAAATCGATATCGATCGATGACGAAAAGTAGCCTATGACACCCGCCGGGGCCCGTAGTGTATGTGTGCCATGTTTGGTCCGGATCGGTTCAGAAATGGAATTTTCTATTCGGAACATACGTACAGACATACAGACAGACAGACATACAGACAGACAGACAGACAGACAAACAGACATTCAGCTTTATATATAAGATAGAGCGATAAAAACTCGCACAGCGTTCTCTAAAGTACATTCCTTACTTTATGTCAAAAATGATCCAATTTTGTGATATCATCAGTGATAAATGATAAAATGGTGATATCAATGATAACGACAGATAAGAATGGCTTAAATTTACAAGCTCGATTCCCACGTTCATCTTCCATATAGGTGCAGAATTTCAGCCCAGGCTTCGGCGTGAAGCGAGTTTAAGCGAAAATGCCATTTCAGGTAAGGATTGGCAGCAATGACATGTGCCGATGAGAAATCGATCGATTGCTGCAGCGAGGGATCTACCAATTGACCGAACAATAGAACTAGGAAATCCTGTAGATCACTTATAATGAGAGAAAGAGCGATAGAAATTCACACAGCTTCCTAAACTACTTTTCTTACCATATGCCAAAAATGATCCAAAAATATGATATTATCAGTGATAAATGATAAAATGCTTATATCAGTGGTAAGGGTAAATAAAAACTGCCCAATTTTTCGCGATAGTTTTCGCTAATGAGAACTTCGTACCAGAACCTCCTGTTCGCGATTTACACGGTGATAGATGTTCACAAAAGCCTTAACATAGAAAATAACAAGGTATCACCATATGTCTACCGTCACTATGAATTACGGACATATTGTATACCAGAAGATTCGTCTCATCAAGCTGAAGCCAAATCTTCACGCAGATTATAAATAAAGCTGTTTTAAAAGAAGTTATAGCTAAATCCCGCTTATCCCGCAAATCCCGCGAATCCCGCAAATCCCGTGAAGTCGCGAATCCCGCGAATCCCGACAATCCCGCAATTTTGGACAAATTCTACCGCTGCAACGTACATAGTTGATTTGGCTGAGTGAAGAATTACATATCTAGGTCGATGCTAATAAGAAACCAAAAGAAATCTTGCAAAATACTTCAAAAATCTTAGTGTGACTTGCAGCGATCATTCAAATAGGAAGATTAGTTTAGTAAGGTTGCCTTCTTTGTAATGAGGAGAAGAAAACTAAATGCGTTTTTTATCAGCCATAGTATTAATTTATATATTGGCCAGGTAAGTCTCTCATATCTGATACTGAGAAGGGTTGGAAAAATTTCAACAGTCCAACAGTGAACATCCCGCCTCATTTTTCTAAAACTGGTAACTTTTTTCGCCCGACAGTTTACACTATTCGCTTAGGAAACGGAGATTCGACGTAAGCCGTCGATTTTTTTCCTAGCTCACTCCTTCCATCTCTTCCGAGAGATACGCTGCATTTTATTTGAATTCGTGTCCATATCTAACAGCAGATTTCTGCCCATCTAAGACTAACTACCGCTGATTATCTACCTATGTACCTATGTTCCAGAGCTAGTCTTCATCAGCCGTAGGACCGTCGACTTCCTCGTAGAATTCATTTTCGTTGTGATAGAATGCCAAGCGCAAGCACTTTAAATCAGGTACATGGGCCAAGCAAATCCCTCATATCTCACGGCTCAAAAGACGTCCAAAGAAATCGACTGCCAATTTGGATTCTTGATCCTAGCCCTTAAGTATTTTGTTGTTTATTAGGGTGTTTTGCTTCCTGACTCCAAACCCCTTCACCTAAAGAAGGCCTCGGCTCCCCGATCGCACTGGGCGCGGTCATTCGTAAATTGCGCTATCGAGAAATTTCTTCAGAGGAAATGACGCGTTAAACTCAATAATGGCGAAGAAAACCACTAAATCTATGCAGGTAGTTGGCCCACACCTTTCGATCATTAACTTCCGAAAAATATCAAACTCTCGATCGAATCCTATGAGCAGATCACACAGATGTCTTAGGCGTCGTAACTATGGAATGAGGTATCGAATAAATATACGGATTCATATCATTAGAGCAAGAAATAACCATAGTAATTAGATCAACCAAACCTTCCTACTTAACTTTTCTACAACTTACAAGTTATTGAATGATCGCACTTTTGTTGCCACTGCAGCCAAGAACGCTCGGTAGGCCTCAAGTTCGAAGTTCCTGTTATTGTAGGAGTTGACGACTGGCGGAAGTGATTTTGAAAGTTGCTGCAATTAGTTATTAAACCCAGAGCTGTGCATCACAGACCTTCAACTTAAAATCCAGGTGCTGATTTAGGTATCATAACAGGTCTGCAAAACTTACAAAATAATTTTTTCGAGCAGGCGATTGTGGAACTTCCTGACATGTGCAACGATGCCTTCGTAGTTCATCAAACTGAAGGAACATATTGTGATGCAGTTAAATTTATCGAGCATAATAAACTGAGTAAGACGCATACAACAAAATTTGAACTTCTAAGTGTCAGAATGGAAACAGGCTTTAGCTTGGGCCCATGAGATTACAGCACAAATCAAATAGATTGCTGCCATATTGAAAAAAATTCAAAAATACTCAAAACTTTTTGGAATTGGGCTGTTGAGCCTGGTCGAAACACAGTGCGCGCTTTGTAAGATTGTTCATGGCAAGATTAATTTTTGAGGAATATTTTAGACATCTGCACGGCTTATTTGGCAGATTTTGAAAACGACTTGCTGTTAGGAGATTCCTTTCAGTCAAAGCCAGTGATTTTATCTAATTCAGTGATCCTAGCCTTATGCCTTTTATTTCGGTCTTTGCACAGCCTCTCGCAATTCTGTATCAATGAAAAGCTACCAGTAATTTTACTGCTTGGAGCTGCAAGCATTTTTGGATGGTACATTTTCAACTTTCAACTAGATTTCAGCTTCTAATAACATTTTTTGGACACACGCCCATATTTCTTACCTCCGCATTTTTCCGAGCAACTTCATCCTGAAGTCTAATGACTCGCTGCAGTAAATGATTTCCGACAGAACCTCGATTATGAATGGTGCGTTTAATCCCTATAAATTTCCAGACATGTTGCCCGCAGATTTTCAGTTCTGCGCAGACATGGAAAATAATGTTCTGACCTGACCGCACTGAAGATTCCGAGCATGTCTCCATAGACGATGGAGGGGAGATTGTCCCTACGTCTTCATTTAGTACGCTACCTTAAAGTTTGTGTATTAAGAGAAAGTTGCATTATTGCTGACAGGGGTGGTTAAAAGTCTTCTAGGCCAGAAAAGTACTACCTTTCTCATTTCCACCATTGTTGTTGACATTTCGTCTGAACTTCGCTACTGCTGTCAAAGGGCGTCGACTTTTCGGCTGCGGTGGCAGTGGTGAGATCCGTTTCTGAAGTAGATGGATTTGGTACAGGGACCTCTTGCATTAGCATTTCATTGTCAGCTCGGGACAACGCAGCTTGAAGAATTGTCATGTCCGGTGCCCCAAAGATCACGTTCCCTATCCCTCGAGTATTTCTATCATCGTTTTCTACTAATGTGTAATTATTTGCAGAAGAGTGTGGGAACTACTTTCTCGCAAATATTCTACGAGGGATCGGCCATACTATTCCTGCTATTCCTACGACTCCTGCGATTCCTGCGATTCCTGTGAGTCCCGCACAGTTTATACGCCGCTTAAATGAGCGCGTGTTGCGTGTTACGTGTTGTTTTACGCAACACGCGCTCATTTAAGCGGCGTCTAAACTGTGCGGGACTCACAGGAATCGCAGGAGTCGTAGGAATAGCAGGAATAGTATGGCCGATCTCCGATGCATTGATTTTTACCAGAGAAGTGTCAAGCACAGTTGGTAGATATTACAGCATTAAAGGCAGCGTCCAGGCAGATCTGGACCTATGGGGATTTTACCTGGAAAGTAATTTTGGGTAAAGTATTTAGTAGTAAAGTATTTAACTAATGCAGTGCCCAAGCGGCAGCGCAAGTGACTCACTAAGGGCTGAGGGGTGGGGGACATTAGGTCGCCGAAAAAGGGCGGTCCCCGCGTTCATTTGCGACAAACACGCACCCTTGTACATGCGCGGACATGCGTTCCTGCAGGGAATCCGCGCGGGACTCTTCCAATTCGGCGACCTACTCAGACACTGGGACCGGCTGAGCCGCGGCCTCAAAAGGCCTTTCCGGCCCGTCCGCGGCCTTAATTTGGGGGCGTGGCCGAAGACCGGCCCAGCCGCGGACCTTAATTCATGTCGATATGATTGCACCGGCTGATCCGCGGACTGAATATGGCTTACCGGCCCAGCCGCGGACCGAATATGGCTTACCGGCCCAGCCGCGGACCTTAATTCATGTCGATATGATTACACCGGCTGAGCCGCGGACCAAAATCTCTATTACGAAACACCGGCTGAGCCGCGGCCCATTTTCGGCTCGGCCGGTCCTAGTATTTGAGCGTAAAGAACACTTGCGTGATGTACGACGCATGCTCAGGCTGCCCTCAGTGTCCATAGCCTCCGTTGTCTTTCCAGTCTCCAAGGCAGGAACAAGACCAATATGTTGTACAACACTTGGATAGCACTTTGTGTTGTCCAATTTTGAAGCCGGACATGGTTTCCGAAGCGGCCATGTCTGTGGCCTCAATTTTTGTTTTTCACAGCGTATATTTTACGTGCCAGTGAATAAAAAAAACAGTCGTTTTGTATCCGAGCTAGAATGAACTAGATGGCCCGACAACCAGCTCCGGCTAAGCCGCGGCCGTTTTCCGGCTGAGCCGAGGCCGTTTTTCGGCTGAGCCGCGGACCATTCACCGGCTGGTCCGCGGACGCTGCGAAATTCCAGCCGGAAATGGGCCGCGGCTCGGCCGGTCCCAGTGTCTGAGTAATGTCCTCCACCCAGGGCTGAGATAACCTTGCAGTTTCGCGCGCGGACCCACGCATTGCGCCATGAACCATATACGATCGCGGGGTCCAGTTTTGAGGGCAGTATCTCAGCCGTTAAAGGACTACCTGAGCTGCCACTTGCCACAGTGGCTTGATTAGGTCCCCTTACATTCCACGTGAGAGCCCCATAGTCCAGATTTGCCTGGACGCTGCATTCGAATGACTTTGGAGGATATGGGGTCAGCCACTGGGAATCCCCTGTGGTCCATTTAGAAGCGTGGAATCGCGACCAAAGTAAGATTCCTTTTTGTTCTATATGTTCGATAGTGAAGAACGATGCAGCACTCAATTGCATAGGGAAATGAGATCCAGGCCTACGAAGCACTCAGAACTTCCTTCTAACATTTAGCTGCTCTCTCTTTCCCAGTGGAGGTATTGACGCTTCGATTCCACTCTCAAAACCAAGCATTTGGCTCAAATCACCAACTAAACAATCCTCTTTCCCGGTCTCCCTATCCTTCCCCCGAATTCCCCAAAAAGGGAGATGAGAGGTCTATATCAACACAACCTGGAAGCACTTACGCCTAAGATCGGGAGCCCAACTTCTAAGCTGCTATTTGAACCCAGGTCATCGTTGGATGTGTTGCTCTAAATGAGATATCAAAACTGTTGTAATACTATGTAACTTCCGACTCACGCTAACTAATGGAAGAACAACCCGCTTCTCAAACACGTACGGTTGTGCCTTGCCAATTCGTACAAGGTCTCCATTGTGCAATTCCACCTAAAATGAAATCGAATATTGGTAATTGCTTTGATACGCATACTTAAGCTGGTCTTTTGGGAACTGTAACATTTCTTCAAGAGATCCGCACCATGAAACACAATTTTTGAGGTTTCTTTGAAATGTGTACAAGGATCTCAGCAAAATTTGACGACATTTCCGTAGTATAATTGTTTCATATCTCGACCTTGTCAGTCATAAAATGGGTCTACTAAAATGGTCCGTTATACAGCACTGTTCGTTCTCTCAAAGCTATCCTATTTCAAGTTAAGGATTGAGTAATCTCTAAACAATTCGGTTGAACATGATACAGTCGTTATTTAGCAACGATGTCCAAAAATATTGATTAAGTGAAGCCATCGTTACGACCGTTTTAACACAAAGATCATGAAGGCATCGTTTTTGAAGAAAATTCGGAAGGAAATTGCAGAGCTTTGCAACAGGAACGGAATCTACAATACCGCTCACAGAGTGTACAAATTTCCGTGAGTATCGCGGGATTTACGGGAATTCCGCGGAAGTCCGTGATATTTCCGTAAATGTTGCACATTCTGTGAGAGGTACTGTATTTCAGACACTGAAATTATCAAGACTTATTCGATTCATTTTTGTCCAACAGTCTTTCAAGAAAGAGGAAGCAAAACTGAAGATTTTCTCAATACCGTCGCACAGTGAAAACCTCAGATTTTTCTATGAACTGAACGTTAACCGAACGTCACAAGACCATATAGCAATGCCATCAAGTGTTTTCAATGACAGGAGTGATAGTAATGCAAGTGGCAATGTGAATGATTTTAACCATAATTACCATTTTTGATTGCTATTTTGATTGTTATTGAGTCAAAAATATTAATACAATACACCTGTGTGTAAATATAAGACATTTATAAAATTGTGACGACAGATTCGATTGCGGCCTTTCCACCAACGCAAGCGTTACAAGACCATATAACATTCAAACACTTTAGCGCACAGCTTAGTCACTTCAGGTGCCAGCAGTTGACATATACAAAAATAATCTTGAAAAATATGAAAAAGCAAAGAAAATGCGATTGTTGGAGTAGCTTACGCGACGCGCGCAGCCGCCGCCATTGTCACGGATAAATGAGCAACCTATACGTCGTTCAATCATAGAAATGAAAGAGTGCATAACGATCTCGAAGTATTACAACTATAATTCGTACCTGCCCATTCACGGTATGTCCATTGACGGAGGTGTGTCCAGCAAGGGAGTGATCTCTGAGCCAAAATGATCCCGATTTTGGATTTTGTTCAATGGAAGCGTGAATGGGATGCACTCCCTTTGCCTGTAAAAAAGCTTTGCAGCAAATGATTATCTAGATGTTTGAACACTTTCTTTCTCAATATTTAGCATTTTAGGTATTTACTGGCATTTGCGACCGTATAAACGGAATATTTATCAAGTGCAATAGTGCACCTTGCATTATTTTAAGAGTACTCTAAAATCTTGTACGTCTGCTTTTTTGAACTTGGTTTTTTCGAGTGCTTCTTGTAAACCAGTCGAAGACTTTGAACAACCATTTTAATGATGTAAAAATTGTTAACATTCATTTCTCACGTCATTTTTTTCGCAGCGACAAGAATTTCCAAGTTTCATAATTTTTCATTCTTGCTAACATACGTTAAGTTTGATATCACACTTGTCTGTCCCAATAGTGAGCACTTTGGATTGGATGGGAATCGTTTCGAGATTCCTTGAGCTATACCGACGCAACATGTTTGGTATCAATCTGAAAATGAAAAGCCTATTGTCAACCTTGGCCAAATTGATGGGTGCTTTACCTCTTCTACTTCGCAGTATCATCTGATGTTATATGCTCTGAAAAGAAAAATGCTAAAATTGTGTAGCGATTTGATAACTCACGATAACTATTCTTCGCTAATCGGATACCAAACTGGAAAAGCATAGAACAAAAAGGGATACTTGTTTGCAGATGTCTTTTATTGTGAGAGTGATCAAAGCGAGATTGAAAGATTTCTGTCATCAGTCTAATGTGCAAAGCAACTTTCTGTGATACTCCAAGTTATTCAAACAGGCAGGACGCTTTGCAAGGCCTCTCGAAGTTATGGCAACAGAGTTCATTCTAACTCTGCAAAAAACACTATTTTTCGGATTATTGTAGAAAATGGCTTCAAAACAAGTTGCAGCAAACAATGTGTGAATAGAGTGGAAGAAAAGGTAAGTGGGTGAGAATAAGCAGTAAAAGGTAATGAAACAGCGATTTTCACAGCATTCGTGCCCGAAGCAGATTTTAGACAACTTGTGCATTAGTGATGTCGAGGCGCAGAGAAGATCTACATAAAAAGCTGAAAATTTTTTCGATATGCTAAGAAAGGAGAAAAATGCTCTTAGATTGCAAAGTTGTCTGAGCCAGGTTAGTTTCTGAATTATCTGTATGTAAAGCACTGGGAATGTGCAAATGAAGCAATGTGAAATACAGTATGACATGTATCAATCTTCTTGAAGGATTGGGAAGAGCGTGAAAAAAATTTTTTTTGAGTGAAAGGGGTGGCCTCAGCCACTCCCTCCGAATAATTGCTGGGTTCATCCAAATTTCAAGCTTATTACAGCATAATAGCACTCTACTGCTACATAATAAAAGGAACGGAAGATGGCATATCGAAAAAATTCTTTTAAGTCAGTTCATGTTTTTTAGAAATTCATAAATAAATGTACCATTCACAAATGTAGCCAACAAGCTAGTGCTGCACACTTGAGTCTGCGAAATCCACTATCTGAATGTCTCAGATCAAATTTCTAAAATGTGGCAGATTCTCCACCTTACTACATATATGAGGAATATTGGCGCTATCATAAGGCGCACAGTCAGAACAACTGAGAAAAGAAAAGAGTCGTTGCTGCTTGCTGCTACGGCTCAGGTTATTCACTTTTAGCTGTATAAAGTCCTAATCATAGCTGGTTTTGTCATGAATCAAGGCTTAACTGGAATGTTACGTTTTGCAAGCCGTCTCAATTCGGCGACTAGTTTCTCATCGTAATTTCCAGTCAACAGTAGTTTTGATTATAAAGTTCCAGGAGGCCTACGCAGGTTGGAAGGCAACAAATGAAAAAGTAATCTTGCACTCTTCAGTTACAAAAAGTTTTAATATAGGATTTGGCATGAAAAGCAAAATGAATGGACATGCTTCTCAGCTCCAGGATTATTAGCGAGAAGTAGAAGCGCCCCAGTATGATTCGCAGATAAAACTGCTGCATAGAGAATATGAGAGAATATGATAAATATCCAGGGCAGTTGGCACGAGTTATTTGAAGGCAATTCGAAAATTCTTCCAGTTGGAACGAACAGATATTTGGAAGGTGATAGAAGATGAATGAAAACAACTGGTATGCTTTTAGCCTTTGGATCAGCGAGATAAGTGAATAGCAGGTTCTCGCACTAGTAGCTTTTAAAGCCAAAGTTTGACTGTTTTACTGATGGAAGCCAGATCAAGGACGATAAAATCTTCAGCCGATTGATGATTTTACAAATATTAGCAAGCTTTTGCTTGAAGGTAAATGGAAAATTTTTTTGTATCAGTAGAATTTTATGATTTGGGAATCCATACAAGCAGCTAAAGTTTCAAAGCGTTTGTTTTCCAGGGGCTTAAAAGAAATGAAAAGCGAATTTTGCTAAGAGACGCTTGAAAACGTAGCCGTTCAAATTGCCAAGGCAACTCAAAGCGTCTTATGTACTTTCCACACAATCATAGAGAAATTCGAATTCGGAAAGAACTGCATGAACAAAGCACATCACTATGGCAGCGCCCGCAATTTGATCGTTCTCTGCGTTTTGCATTTCAAACAACTATTGTATCCTCTAAATTTGATGTAAGAGTTCGTAGGCTCCAGCAAGAAAGCATTTTCTTCAAAGCTACGCGTGTGTAAAGTTAGTAACGGATGCGATGAATGGAAGCTTCCGAAGAAACGAAAAGGTTTAAGCCTCAAGTTTGGATATGATAATTATTTCAACATGGCAAATAAGTAGAGAAGAAAAACTAATTCCATTGTTAAGAGTAGGGGATTATGTGTCGCCGATAGGCTCTACCCCGCGCGGACAGCTGGTACAAATTGTTATAGCTGTGATGTGTGAAGCTGCGTGTTTTGTCGCAAATGTCCGCGCGGGTACCACCCACTTTCAGCGGCATAGTCTAGTTACTCCTATTGTTCTTCGCACGGAGTGCAATAGCATGTGCAAAGGACCCGATACCACGGGCTGCTTAAACCTTTTCGTTTCTTCGGAAGCTTCCATTCATCGCATCCGTTACTAACTTTACACACGCGTAGCTTTGAAGAAAATGCTTTCTTGCTGAAGCCTACGAACTCTTACATCATATTTAGAGATACAATAGTTGTTTGAAATGCTTTGGTGAGACACTGCCTTTAACAGCGTTTTCGTTAAGGGCCAGGCATACTTGAAGGCAGTGTCCGGGCAAAAAGTCGATTTTGAGATTTTGTGCTTACCCGGGCCTTTCGAAAATCCACATTGGAAAGCGCAAAAACGGCAAAAAAGGGCTCTAACGCAAGAGGGAAATCGAAAGTGGGCGAGGTCCTTCCCATTGTGAATTTCGCAGTCCCTCTGGAGCGATCTTCCCAATTCTTCTAGCGCCCTGAGATCTCCACCGGGCAGGTGCGAATGCATGACTTGAAATTGGAACCGAGAAGATCGCTCTGGAAGCTGGGAGCATGAATTCACAGTGGGGAGGACCCCGCCCACCTGCTGATGCCGTGTTAGAGCCGTTTTTCGCCGTTTTCGCGCTCTCCAATGTGCATTTTCGGATTCAGTGTAGCGAATAGGCCCGGGTAAGCAAAAAATCTCAAAATCGAGTTTTTGCCCGGACACTGCCTTTAACGCGATTTCAGTTGCGACGCGATTTGGCAATTCGCTAGAACTCTTCAGATCCAACACTAGCAAACTGCACATGCATAGTATTTATAACTTACAGGATTGATAAAATGCCCTGTCTTCTGTGCATTTGAAAATGGGCAACAGTGAGTTATGAACAATTGGAATACTGCCAAATCGCGTCGCGACTGAAATTGCGTGAAGTATGCCCGGCCCTTTACCTCAACGCTATCATTAGCTAGATTAGCATCAAATTTATCTGTAGACTAGGAGAATTGAATAAAATTTCGCATATGCACTAAAGGATCCCGTTTTTTAATCCACAAAAGTTTTGCTTGATTGTCCGACCCCGCGAACACCAACAAAGTCTAGCTGACTCAGCGTGGATGTACCATTCTTGCACCCGAAATCATAAAATGGAAAAATTTGAGTCGCTGTCACTTCCTTCGTGATTGGCCAAAAGTTCTATGTGCTAGTCAAAGAGAATGTGCTTGCAAAACTTTACATAGTCAGTTACAATGTGCATTGTCGTCCCATTTCTAGCCGCGCAAGGTTTGACGGCTTGTTGAGCCTAGATGAGGGGAGCGAACTTTCTTGCCTAGCGGTGCTTCATCCCAAATATACCTTAGTCTTTTGAAATACTATAGGACTGGTAAGGTATGACTACGCAGTAAGCAAGAGTACAGCTCTAATGTTGAAATCAATTTGTGGACGTGATACTCCAAACAACCAAAGTGGTGCTTGAGGAAGTCGTGAAGGAGGTATGAAAGCCCCAGGCAAATTCGGTCAGAATAAAAAGCAAACTATTACAAGTGGGAGGAAGTAATTGGTGGCACCTGTCCGGTTCGGTTATGCTGATAAAGCTACTACGGAACGTTCTCTACTACTAGCAGCAGGTTTTGGTTCTCCACTTTACCACCTCGAAAAAGACCTCTATTTGAGTTTGGTTGAGATTCACGCTGCTACTCAAACCAGATCACCTAGCCAGCTGTATAGTGCAGAATCTGAAACTGGTCCACACCTTTCGAAGTCTATGCCTCAAACTCATGGTAATCATATTACTTATGTAAAATCTATTATCAAGCCATAATATATGCGAATAGTTCCTTGAATGGGTCTAACCTATTTCCTGACTCGTAGAAAGTGCATGAGCTTAAAAGTTACGACGATAGTACACTTTTACAGCTGTCGTAGTTTTTTTAGGCGTGACAATTAGCGAAAAGTATTGAGTACATTTATGTTGGGGAGAATTGGCCATGAATTTTGTTTTTATAGTTACACTTGTCTTGGATTACCCGAAGGTGTGGGAAAAAGAACAAAGGTGCTAAAAATATACGCAATAAAAAAGTTAATGACTGCAATAACATCATCTAGGTGCAAATCGAGAATGGTTGCATAGTCAGTCAGATGATCTTTTATAGCTTTGTACGCTATGAGATTATTCAGATTCAGATTAGTCAAATATTTCAGCTCATATACATAGTGCAGCTACCGTCTGAAATAGCAGGACTGGAAGAAAAGAGTGATAAAATTTAGACAATATAAGAAGCGATATTTATTTCATGCACAGAATTGCACAAAATAATTTATTTTGCAATATAAGTGCTGGTTAGCCAATATGTAACCCACCCAGCCAGAGTTTTTGGTTATACAAAAGAAAGAAATGGACGAAGATAGATTTCGACAGTGAGGAATATCATAGTGCAGGTGAGCAAATAATGACATTACATTTCGAAAGTTCGCAGGAATTTACTCAAGTTGATTTTTTTCAGGTTCTGCCTAGTCACCCATGAGATCCACACTTCGCCGCCTCATACAGCTACTTCAAAATTTTCTCCTCCTAATGCCCATAATTCCTCCTCCAGAGGCCCCGCCGATAAGAAAGAGAGATTCAAAATTAGCTTTTTATCTCCAAAATGCCCCACTTCTCTTCTAAGTCACTCAACAAAATGCCAATTTCTGCTGTCATTCGTAAGTTGGAACACTTTAATGAAAAGTTGGATATGTAAACATCACTCTTATGACCAACGTTGCAATACCCACACTAATGGAGTCGAAGATAGGCAAATTACTAAGTGACATTTACGTGCACTAAATCTTTTTTTATAGAAGATAATTACATACATATCAGCCGAACCACAAACAGTAGGGAAATCGTAGTAAGGATTTGGAAAGTTGTCACCAAAGCGAGTAACTGACAATAATTACAATTGCGCAAATGCGATGAAACGGCCAGTAGACGACAAGAAAAAAGGGTTTTCGAAGGAATTCTGGAATAGCAGGCCAATTAAATAAAACACCGCTCTCAAACTACTTGTTGCTTTTGACGCAAGCTTGAAACCAGGAAAACATGCTTTTGCTCTAGAAATTGTCTGCACAACGAGAACAGGATGTTTACGGAAACGAACGCGTTTAGTACTATGAGAAGGACAACGTGATGGAAATAACGGCCGAGTGGGTGGAGCCTAGCAATTTCAACCAATTTTTTACAGCTTTCTTACTTACTAATCCTCATCCTTAATCTTACATCTTTACTAACTCAGTTCTACAAGCAGTTCTCACAACAGATCAGCACTACTTTGCTTGCCATCAAAGGTAAGCCAGCAAAGCGACAATGCAATTGCAACCAGCTTATACGAGTATTTCCATAGCAACGACGGCTCTCAATCACTTGGCTGAACTTTATGAACAAAGCTCTATCAATCAAAAGATTAGATCTGTCAGAGTATCATACTTGTTACAGACAGACTATACTATAAGATTCACAACAAGTAAGCTATAAACGAAGGAAAGCGCCCGCCATACTGGATGGGTAAAGCAGCTGAAGTGGCAACGATTTTTTGCTCCATCGACACTTGACGCCCCACTAAATTGAGCACTGGATTTTCTGTTGACAATTCTAGTACGTAGAAATAACTTATTTAATTATACAGGCCTTTGATTTTTTCACTAATAGGTTTCTTCCGTTAAAAGGATCGATAAAGGTCGCGTACAAAGCAGTTGTAATCTAGAGTAAAGATTTTAGTGAGAATAATGGAAATTGGAGTTTTTAGAGGCAAGTTGTAAGTAACTGGCTCACTGTAGTGAGAACGCAACGTACAATACCGTTCTTAATTTTTGAAAAAAAAAGACGCAAAGTTGTTCGTTTCATGTGGCATCCGTAGCGTGGCCATATCTAGCTTCAGTGTGGACGAGTTTTCAATTCAAGGGCACCATTCGACTCATCTCGGCTCGGCACATTTTCTGATGTATAGAAGTGCCTGTTGGGCACAGTAAGAGGCCAAATTCCACGGGTCATTTCAGATTTTTGCTTGCGGCAGTTACTCGCTGTGCTTATTCATTGCAAACACTGGGTATCCATGTACCGTGAGCCAAAAGCGAAGCGAGTCTTGGAAACTAGCCTCCTACTGTGTTTAAAAGGCACTTCCATACATCAGAAGGTGTGTCAGGCCGAGCTGAGTCGAATGGTGCCTTTTGATTGAGAATTCATCCACTCTGAAGCGAGATATGTCCATGCTACGATGACGCTATATGGATCGGGCTACTATATGTCGTTTTTTCAAAAATCATGAGCGATATTGTACGGTAAGAGCGGTATTTACGCACTTAATCTCTTTCGTTTCAATGTGAAGAGAATTGTTACATGGGTCGACATCAAACGACTTTCTGCAAAGCTATCGGCACACATATTATCGTCACGATGTTCACTTGAGAGATAACGTGCTCTTTGATTTTGGATTTGAGAAAGTACTTGAAGCGGAAGGCGCATTTCATGATCTCGACTCTAAGCATGGCAAATTTCTTTGCTTACTCCTGTTTCAATCGACTAATGATACTATTGTATACCAGCGTGTGTAGATTGCAAAAAATTGGTACTTAGGTATACAAGGTGTCCGTAAAGTATGTATACATTATTTGATCGTTAATAGAAACAACCAAACAAGATAAGGATTAAAAATTGTTACAAAATACAAAATATCAGTCTTCCCAACAAGTCTTTTGCCTTGCTTTAAGTACCGCTTTGTAGAGCTGGCTTCAACTTAGATTTGCAGTATAGAACGAATCACCCATCTCTCTTCATTACTGTAGGATTACGGTAGAAACTCCAAAGAGGGTTTTGGGCCATGAAAGGCCATATTTTTCCTCAGAAAAAAGAGAAAACAGCCTGAAAACTTTTACGCTAGGCTAATTAGAGTTGCTGATTCTAACTGTAAAGTTCCCAACTTATTATGGTGTTTCATTGAAGAGTTATGCCGGATAAGAGGTAGCGGCCATTTTTTCAATGTTCCTAAAAAGTGCGGTTACACCGCTTAGAAAGCTTCGCAATCTTGTGAATACTTGAGTATTGAACTCAACGTCCATAAAACCCTATTACACAGTTTTCACATTTTTTTTGAAAAATTTTGAGACGGCAGCTTTTTCCACATATGTTTCAAGTTTCTACCGTAATCCTACAGTAACGAAGAGAGGTCGGTGATTCGCTCCATACTGTAAATCTAAGTTGAAGCCAGCTCTACAAAATGGTGCCTGAAGCAAGGCAAAAGACTTGTTGGGAAGAAAGATATTAACGATCAAACAGTGTATACATACTCTACGGACACCCTGGATATTAGGTTGTCCGGAAATTAATGCAGGTTTTGAACTTCAACCGCAATAAGTCATAGACTTCTCATTTTTAAGTAGGTTGCAAAGTACCATTCGATAGAGCAAAGCAATCTCTACAAGGTGGCTATCTTGCTTTTGCAACAGTTCCGATCCACCACGAGTTGCGAGCCAAAAACTAAAACGATTTAACTGCCCGAAAATTTGAGAAAAATCGAAACTTAGTTTATAAAAATCCTACAAAAATTCTAACTTGCTCACGTAGACACAATTCACATTAGGCATCTATATACGCCGTTGCCGTATTTTTTCTCTGTTAGAAATTCAGAAAACGGAAATTTTCGTGCAGTTGCCAAAGTGGTGCTGTGCCGTTCCCACATAAGTAATTGTACAGTAGAAACCTGTAGAAGTACAAACGTGAATTTCCGCTCTTCACAAGCTTTAATTCTCGAGAATTATCAAATACAGTTTTTCCTAGTCATGTGGTCCAAGCTAAAATTCAAATTTCTCGAGAACTAAAGCTTGTGGGGAGCTGGAAATTTACGTTTATACTTCTACAGGTTTGTAGTATACAACTACCTATGTGGGAACTGCACAACACCACTTTGGAAAATGCACGAAAATTTCCGTTTTCTTAGTTTCTAACAAAAAAATACTGCAACGGCTTATATAGATGCCCTATGTGGTGTGTTTACATGAGCAACTTAGAATTTTTGTAGAACTTATATGAACTGAGTTACGATTTTTCTCAATTTTTCGGGAAGTTGAATCTTTTTAGTTTTTGGCTCGAAATTCGTGGTGGATCAAAGCTGTTGCTAAAGCAAGCATCTTGTAGAGCTTTTTGCTCTATCGAATGTTGTTTTGTAACCTACTTAGAAATGAGAAGTGTATGACTTACTGTGGTTGGAATTCAAAACTTGTATTAATTTCCGGACAACCTAATATCACCGTAATGGTCTTCCTTTAAGATGCCAAGAAACACCTCAGAAATGAATCCCTCAAAATCTTTTCAAAGTTTAGGAAGTGATCGATTTCTGCTACTTAGGACTAGATAAATTTTGTAATTTTCAAGAATCAGAAACGATTGTTACATTTTTTGTTGAGTAGCGTATCGGATATTTATATTCGTGATCTAGAAGAGTTGTTATAGTATGGTGCCCCTCATTGCATTATGAGTCAACATTGGGGACTACCCATCTGTAGTGAAGGTATAAATCACCGTGAACCAGAAGTAGTTTTTGTGCAAATTTCACTCTATTTCCACGGGCAACCAAAAGCGCTGTTATACTATAGTGGAAAAGATGGCTCAATAAATGCAGCAGAAATCACGCTCAGTTTTCAATGGAAAAATCTCGCAGCTTAGCTTTTATTGCATCGAATAAGTTTGAAAAAGCTAAGACTACTTAACCATTGAACTCTCGTGGTTTTCTATTTTTTTGACCCTGATTACAACTTTGATTAGCTAGTTATGATTAGTCGCAGTGCATAGCAAATCACCTATTGTTCTATTACAGTTCTATTATAGTAAGAACATTTTGCACTCTGGGATCGGATCTAGCCGCTACAAGGAATCTCCAACATAAGCGTTGCACTTCACAACAGTGTCCAAAGCTCAAATTCACCAATCATTCTGAATGTCCTTTGCAGTTAAGGCTCCGAAAATTTCATGTTCAAAAATAGACTGGTTTCCTAAATGAATATCTAATTCATAATGCATCTGCTACAACTTTTCTCATTATTTCGGTGATGAAGATGTTTGCTAAAGCTAGTTTAGCTTTGAGACGGGCGGGCGGGGAAGGGGGCGACAACCAAGAACTAATGGACCGTTGAAAAGTCATTCCATAGGAATTCAGAATCTGATCGCAGAAAAGTTGGCAGACAAGGTTGTTTTCGAGATCGTCAACGCACTAGCAAAGTAAACCATGAAACAAATAGCCCTTGAAAAAAAATAGTGAATGGCTAGTTGTACTTAAGTCTACATATAATTTTTAGTTACGTAGTATTGCGTAGTTGTCATTGAGATAATAGCTGTTCAAAACCACTGATCTAATAAACGGTTAAATTGACGAAAAACCCAGACATAAATGCTCAGCAGTGGTTGAATAACAAAGCATAAATGTTTGAACTGGAGTTTGTTTTTTCGCAAACATTTTCTGTTTCTCTGTTTTACAAAAACCGTCGGAAATCATAAGAGTTCATATGGTAGATACGGAATGAAATGCAACGAGCAATTTTAAACCTTAACTTGAACTTGCATTTCCTTCCTTTATATTTCGCATGTTGTTTTTACATTCTAGGTCTAAATGTATAAAATCTGAAGAGCATGAGAACAAAATGCAGAGCATGAAAAACAAGAACAGAACAAAAAAAAAAACTGAGGACAAATTCGTTCAAACTCTATTATATATACTCCTCCTTGTTTACAAAAAAACTCTGCTAAATCAGTTATCTAGAACCTTCAATTTATAAAAAACTAAGAAGCCGAGCTATGTGCGCATACTAAAAACGTACTAAGGAAAGGGTGGAATTACAAGTAGTAGTGGTGAGTAATCTGCAGAAGATTTTTCAAGCAAGGAAACAATTATCCTTTCATTTTCCTCATGTATTGTTTTTGGTGTTGTACTACTGCAATTAGTTTTCTCCAGCAGACGATCATTATGTCTTTTTCATAACCATTTGTACTACGAGTAAAAAGCTAAAGAAGTGCAGGATCGCAGATTTGCAGAGTAGTTCGTGCTTTAAGAGGACTATCTGGGACTATCTGGGACATTTAGTAAAAGTATTCGTTGTAAAAGGAAAATACGGCGGAAAAACCAGTGAAACCATCTAACTATGTTAGAGTTTTGATGCCAGCCAGGGCTCGGCACAGGTGGCTTACAAGCAAGCTGGATATCGTTTTTGGGACAAAAAGCAAAGGGGGTTTCGTTTTTGTGGACGAAGACACGCAAAATTGGCGGCGTTTTTTTTAGTCGACGTTTCGTTTTCAGGAGAATTTTTAGGGAATATGGTGTAGGGTCAAAGGGGACTTCATAAAAATACCCAAAAATCAAGGGGGACTTAGTTTTTTGCATTTTCTAGCCACCTCGTGCCGAGCCCTGATGCCAAGCATAAATGAGGGAATGTTACCTATGCTAAGAAGATGACAGCTATTGGTGTATTATTGTTTTATGTGAACTTCAGTGAACTCTTTGGTCTTTGCTAAAGTAGCAATTTCGCCTTGAGGGTGACAATCAAAGCGCTTGTGCCTATTAGAGAACAGAGAATAGAGCGTATGATGACTCTTCAACATCTCTTGCAAGCATGCGCTAAAGAAAGCATTCTACCTCATCTTAAAGAGGACGTTCAAAATGTTTCAATTTCAGTCGCTTGATATCTGATACTTTAAAAGCATCCAATCAGATCAAACGGCCTTATTGTCCACGTAGATTTTGTTCGAGGGATGGTACAAGCCACTGCCGAAACGTGAGGTCACAGAGTTGTCCACTCCGTTGAAGGCAGTGTCCGGGCGAAAACTCGATTTTGAGATTTTGTGCTTACCCGGGCCTATTCGCTATGCTGAATCCGAAAATCGACGTTGGAAAGTGCAAAAATGGAAAAAGGGCTTTAACGCAGGAGGGGAACAGCAAGTGGGCGGGATCCTCCCCATTGGCAATTCATGCTCCCAGCTTCCGGAGCGATTTTCTTGATTCCGCTAGCCGTCCTGACTTCGCCACCGGCCGAGCGCGAAAGATTGATCTGAAACCGGAGGCGAGAAGATCGCCCCGGAGGCTGGGAGCGTGAATTCACAGTGGGAGGACTCGCCCAACTGCTCACTTCTCTCCTGTGTTAGAGCTCTTTTTCGCCGATTTCGCGCTCTCCAGTGTGCATTTTCGGATTCAGCATAGCGAATAGGCCCGGGTAAGCACAGAATTATAAAATCGAATTTTTGCCCGGACACCTTTGAAAGTGGACGAATTTTGAATCCAGAGCAGCATTCAACTCACTCAGTCAGCTGGCACGGCGCACCATCAGATGTGTGAGAGTGTGTCTGAGTTTCATGGTAACCAACCATTTTTCATGAGTCTCTTCAAATTTTTTTCTACGGTAGGTTACTCAGATTTTCGCCGTGAGTTGCTTCTTGCTGTAACCGAAAACCCGAAAAGATTACTGAAACTTGAGAGCAACCATGATATAGTACTCTGACAGACACATTTCATCTGAGAAACTTCAATCAAAATCGTTTACTTAAAAACAAAATATGGAGACGAGACGCTAGCGTCATCAGACTCAAGTGACCATCGCCTTTTCTGCACATTTAAAGCGGTATTGTGCTTAGGCACATTCCAATATGAAACGCTAATCATTTCTTATTTATCAGTCAAACTATTATTAGCTTCACTATCAGCTGCCACATAAACAAATCAAGAAAAAGCAATTTGACCAAGTCGTTGGCGAATGCTTTTATACAATGCACTTATCTATACTTTTTCCAACTTTCCAATTCAGTACGCCGGAAATTAGGCTTTCAAGAAGCAATAATTGCAGACCAATCAGTGCACAAGCTTTTTCGTAGAGGGAAACCTTGGAAGTTCGCTCAGGATTGGTGAGATCACTTGCTACGACTGCAAATATCACTTCTACATTTCTAATAATTAGGAAGAGTAAACGTGGATGTCAGTAAGATTATATGGCTCTCAATAAACCTGCAAGTAGGCACTTTTTTCTCACCAATTTTCCCAAAAACGGTACCCACTAAATAAGCAGACCGACATACTCCTGGGCCGGTAGTAATCCCCCGACTGGCGGCAGGTTTCGTCGGCAGGTCGCCGGCAGGTTTCCGTGAGGTGGCCAGAAACTAAAACCTCAAATTTAAGCCGTTTTCCCGAGCATTTTTCCAAGACAATTTCTCGATGAAGATGCCACCGCGATTCTATAGGAACCTCTGTCGAAATCTGCGGTTCCAGCAATCCTCAAGGAGGAAAATATCTGGGAGCGCAGGAGGAGCTGCCGGCAACTTCGCGAGGTCAGTTGCCGGCAAGCTGTCGGCAGCTCGTCGAAATCCGCGAGGTGGCAGGTCAGAGAGCACGAGAAATAGCTGCTCTTTTGAGGGAGGAAGGCCGACATCTTGACGTGCCCCTACCACGTCCGGGGAGGGGGCAGCCAACATCAACGATAGGTTGTGCCAGCCATATGCGCTGCGTAGGTCAAATCTTTTCCAAATTCCATATTTGCGCTATGATGATGTTTATGTTTATGTTTATGTTTATGTGTTACGCACAAGGCGTGCTATAACCAGAACAAAACACGAGAACATAACCAGGAACAAATACAAAGAACAAAACAAAAAACATCCAATAAGTTAGCTCAAGTCCAGTCACCAAATGGTTTAGAAGAAAATAGAGAATTAAGCTTGTATAGACTATGTATGAAGTAATACTCGAAAGTAATTGAGTAAAGGCTCAGTGGAGTCTGTCCCATGCCCCCTGCCTGCCCGGAAAGGCGCTCTTTACTATTCAGTACAAGCAACCTGGAAAATAGGGAAAGCGGTATATATGGAAATCCTGCACAACCAGTTTCTGGGGAGGAGCAGAACTCCGATAGCGGAGAAAAGATTACATAGTGCAAAGAGTTATCGAGCCTCACAAGCCAATCCCAGGTAGAAACAAAACGGGTGCACCGGACTCAATTCAACGTATGGACAAGGTATAATATGATGAAACACCAGCATCTGAAGACTTCAGCTAAAGTCAGCTCTGATTTCATCGGTTTTTCGATAAGTACAGACATAGAAGAAATAGGAACAAACAAAGCTTGTAGTTAGTACAAACAAGCAGCAATGGGTTAGTCTAGCCATGATCAAACTTTACTGGACAAAAATCAAGTCCAGCACAGCAGAAGGCGATTGCTCCATACTATAGCAATCATTAGTCGTCAAAATCACCCAGCCGAAACCCAGCGAAACTGTCAATCGAACCATGAATACTATAGTCGTCCTCCCCCCACTAGATACCTAGTGGATGGATTCGAATTTGAACTAGAGCAACGCCGATTGCGGCAGAGCGCGGCATTGTCAACTCCAGTTCAACCTCATCCAATATTCTCTGGTGTTTCTTCGTCGTTGCATGGTGATTTTTTGTTTCAATGATTTTTGTAATCAAAATCGACGAATTTGTTGCTGCTTAGCGATGTTTCGTGCTACGATGCTCGCTTCTTCGGTTTTTATTTCAGCTAAACTTGAAATCAGAATTCAAATAACGAGCATAGTAGCAGGAAACGTCACTCAAGACTAGCAAAGTCTACAACCCAGTTAAGAAGACTGCTAACATTCAAAAAATAGGATGAGACGTTCCGAAAACACAAAAACGTCTGTTTGAGATCAAAGTGAGGGCTGCAGGTACCGCGCTCTGCCGCAAACGGCTTGCTCTACTTCAAATTCGAATTCGTCCACTAGGTGTCTAGTGGGGGGAGGACGACTATAGATAGATTAGGTTAGAAGAATATCCATTGCATGCCAACGCGCCAAGACCACCTAAAGTAAAGACGCAGGGCCCAGCTGTTCAAGACAAGTGACTACAAGGTCGCTGTTCTTGAGCATCCGGGCATGGCTGAAAGTGATTCATGGCTCAACTGCTTTAAAGTCAACAGCCTTTAGCCGTTTACTCTCAAGCAATAAGCCGCATTGATTTTTGCAGTTTGCATCTAAAACTCTTGCTATCGGCTGAATTGAAAACTTGTATGGCAAGAGATCAAGCCATCTGACGGTGCGGCAGAAAAAAGAATTGAAAAATAGTGAATGGTGTTTCCTAAATATCCTTCCACAAACTAAGTTGAAGGCAGCTCTTCTAGATGAGCATGGCCGGAACCTCCAGTAATCACTGGCGCTCAAATTGGTTTCCTTTTTCAACATGCGAAAACCAAGTGTCAAATCATTGCAAACTCTTCTGAATAGTGGAGTGTGCAACAACAGAGCTTTCAATCTTTCTTCATAGTTGGGCAGGTTTACTCGGCTGATTCCCGGATAGATACGGTGAAATAACAGCCTCGTTAAGATCTCTTGTACTTTTTCTAACTTCTTGATTTTTTTCTGCGTAGGGCCCCATACTTGGCAGCAATATTCTAAATGCGGTAACACATAAGCCTTATATAACCTGACTAAAGCTCCCGCATTTGTAATATGGGTGTGACGAAACAAGGCAAATAAAGCTCTGTAAGCTTTCCCAACCGCTTTATCAATGTGCTCTTCAAAAGTCATTTTGGAATCGACCCAAAATCCCAAATCTCTAACTATATCAGATCTCTTGAGAACAGTGTTACTCACTGTACACTCAAGCACATCTGCACTACCCAAAAGCATAAAGTAAACACTTATTAACATTCAGTGTCAGGTCATTGTTTGTGGCCCACTCAAAAATGCACTCAAGCGCACCTTCAAGATCAGCATGACTTCTGTTTGACTTTCGTTACTGTAGGCGCCGTAGATCTATCATCAGCATACAATAGAATGCCTACGTTAGGAAAGTTCCCCATAAGGCCAACAATGTCTACTGTGTATAACAGGAATAGTAACAGAGACAAACCCCACTTTGGGGCACTCCGCTAGTGCATGGATGTCTTTTGGAAAAACTGTACCCGTCCCTTACCGTCATACATCTTGTTTCAAGACATGACTTGAACCAGTTCAGAAGATCCCCTTCTATTCCGAGTGCTTTTATTTTGGCCAAAAGTATAGAGTGAGAAACTTTATCAAAGGCCTTAGAAAGATCAAGATATATGACGTCAACAGAAAGTCCCCAACTGAGCGCGTTACTCCAGTCATAAACGCAATCCATTAAGTTCGTTAGCGTTGACGACCCCATAATATCTTATGCTGCTCGGGGGCAGTGGTTTGTCCTTGCTACATAAGAAAAAATCTTATCTCTGTAATTTTCTCCATTATTTTCACCGGAGTAGCCGTCAAGCTGATTGGTCGAAAAGCGCTCACAAGTTTAGCCTTCGAATGCTTAGGTATAGGTACAATTATTGCTTCTTTCCATAGATCTGGAACCTCCCCCAATAGCATTGAGATATTGAAGATATGTGCTAATGGGGCGCACAAAGAATCGGTATATTTCTTGTACACTATAGGAGGAATTCCATCATAGGGTAAGGTAGCTGAAGGTTCTATCTTCTTTGGAAATTTCAAAATTGTTGATAGTTCAAAAAAGACATGGGTACATTGATTGTGATATGTATGATTGTATGCAACCATACTACCCTCAACATCATATGCATTTGCGTGATTGAAAACACTTGAAAAAAACTCAGCCAGTTTCTCTGCTTTACTCTTATCCGACGTGATCACTATGCCAGTAGAGTCTTCTAAAGTAGGCAAGGATTGCTCCGATTTTATTTTGTGTTAAAGTAAGTGAACATTCTTTTGAGATTGAAGCTAGAAGCTAATCTTTTTTCTCTATTGGAAAGGTATTTCTTAAGATAAAAATCGATATCCTTACAAACTTTGATATACAATGAGTTTTTTGATGGATTTTGACTCGATTCGGAAACGCGCGTTTTCTGAGCAAACAACCTTTGAAGATGAAGTGGGTAAGTCATTTGATTCGATCCACAAGCTTTGAAGGGAACGAAACAAGACAAAGCACCATAAACTTGACAGCAAAATCTGCGATAGACATCAGTAACAGAGACATAGTTGTCAAAAACACGAAACCAATCAATACCCATTAAATATGAATTCAAAGAACAAAAGTCAAGCTTTGTATAATCGGGTAACGGAAGAAAAATTTTTGTGCTGTTTTCTTGATGAAAGCAAAAATGAACTCTATTATGATCAGAATTATGTAGAGGAGGTAATAAAGAAACATCAGAAATCTTATCAGATACTGACAAAATCAGGTCTAATGTTGTCTGTCTGCAGGTAGGAAACGTCACCCATTGTTCAAATTCGAAAAAGTCAAAAAGATCAAAAAATTTTTTATTTTGAAATTTTTTATTTGCGCTATTCAAAGGTTTTCTCGCGGCCCAATCGATCTGGAGGTTGAAATCACCTAAGAGAATGGTCTCGCGACTCACGGCAATCAATTCTGATAATAAGTTGATCAACATATCATCATCATCAGACGTGGAGTTGGGTGGTCTATAAACCGTGATGATTCTAGTCATTTTACGCGGCGAGAACATTTCTGCAATCAATACATCAGCAGGCATTTCCGTATCATGTTTGATTTCACGTAAAAAAAACGAAGATTTGAACAAAAGACAAATTCCTCCACCCTTTTTTCTTTTTCTGTCAACTCTGAAAACAAAATATGGCAAATTTCCAATGATTTCCGCATCGAGGATATTCGAAGTAAGCCACGAATCGGTGACGAATAGAAGATCATTCTTGTGATGATTCAAAAAAGCCTGTATGTGATCTATTTTATTGATTAGGCTACTGGTGTTGGTCAGATAACAGATGAGGAAAGGTAGACCTGTGAACTCATCTCCATGCGGCTTAGAAGTTTACCCGATCCTTTTCTAAGGAAGTTCTGAGATATTTCTCAGTTCCCCACGGAAGACCACCCATTCACGAGTGGGTTTTTTCCTTGTTCCTTTCTCTAGCTTCCTGACGAAGCTCAAACTCTTTCTTTCTCTCATCAGCGGTCATACTCCGCCTGATGTACACTCCCGGAAACCCGTTGGTCTCCAGAAGCCGGGCGTTTAAAAGTGCTGTTTTCCAACAAGCCTTAGATGGAAGGGCAACCTTTATTAAACTAGGCTTTGTTCCCCCAGGTCTACCCATTCTCAACACCTTCTCTGGCCTACACTCTACCTGCACCACGTCCAGCAGCTTACTCACCTTCTCTTCCACATCAGCTTGGCGCTTAGAGGGAGGAAGACTTTCATCTGCTTCCTCTACCCCGCTTACCACGATGCTCCGTCCCCGGCGCTCAGCTTCTATGATGTCCGAAACATGATCATCAGAGATCTTTTCGGATAACAAAAAAAGCCAACGCTCCACCAAAGGGTCTTTGTTGAGCTCCAAGATCGTCTCAAGGAGCAGACATAACTTTATAGTCTGCATCCCCCACATCAGTTGGAGCAGCAGGAGTAGTTTGGGTTTCAGTAGAGGTTTGGGTACTAAAACCCTTGCCCTCGGTCGCGCGGTTAGTTTTACAGCCATAGCTCTAGCAAAATCAAAGCAGTAATCGATGACCTGCGATCTACAAAATCAAAGAACTGATCGATAAACCACGCGGCACTTTCTACCTACCGACAGTTACGATAAAAAAAACAAATTTGATGAAAAAGGACAGTATAGGAAAATATGTAACAATAGGCAGCTCACCAATAATGAAGATACTCTCAAAAACACGAATGAGAGGCAGAAGAAGTAAGAATGGGAATAAATAGCCGAAAAGAAGAAACGTCGGAAAAGGAAAATGAGAACGGGGTTGGTAGCCTCCGCGCGCTGCCGGCCATGGTTCATCTTGGCATACACCCCCACGTCGAGGTGCTGGCACCTTTGCCAACGGCGTCTGTGAAATTGCGTTGTGGACATGTGCGGATGACACCGCTAGAATGGCGCCCTCAATTACCATTTCTAGGGTCTATTTTCTAAGAGCGTTTTACCCGTTTTTGCTGTTTATGTCGTTTTAATATTTCTTTCGCTTTTTAACTGAACTAATTATTGCTGGTGGTATTGTGGAGGCAGGGGGCCACAAGGGATCCCCTGGCTGAGGGTCTTTTTGGTTTTTATCGCTCTTGTTGCCATGCTATCGTTAGAACTGAAAATTAAGAAAGACAGCGGAAAAATGCGTCAAATGCAGTAAAATCCTAAAAGGTAGGCAGTACAACTTTTCATTGCGTTTTTTAGATTTTTTTCTTCATCTTGTTCCCAAGATCTCTAGCACCCTTTATTTGATTCTCTTTAGCTTCATGATAATTTCTCTCGTTTTGTATGTTTGTTTGTTTTTGAAGATCTCACTACTATTTGAGAAGCCTGAATCCCTGATCAGGCAATAACCCTCAGGAACGACTCCTCCTGCGAATGCACCATGTAGGCGGCCATATCTGTACACGGTAGCATCATGAACAAAACCTGGATAGTTATGTTTATGTAGATGAATTTGCCGTGGGGGCCGACAGCGGCTAGGACGTTGATGGCGCAGAATCCTTTACGGAGATAGTATTCCCGCCCTGAGTTGGCCCTCAGGATGGGCACAAATGTGCCGTCGATGGCTCCTACGATGCTCGGCAGCTTCTCAGATCGTTCGAAGCCATCGGCCTTCCTCCGGCAATAGTGCGCGTCGTGGAAAGGGCACGGAATGAACTTCTGCACTATTGCGGGGTTGTTCAGCGCCTTTACCACGTCCCCCACGGCGTTCGACACCGTCTTCTGACGAACGACAATCGTGTCCGCCAAATGGCTTGATGAGCATTTGTGGTAAGCTACCGCAAGGCGGTGATGACCTGCAAATCGCTGATTAGTTTGGTTTTCTCCGGATACCCATGCTGGTAACGTATAACTTCTTTATCGATTTTATAGGTTTTTGAAAAAATTCTTATGTTACATCACTGGGAGCTGACAGAGAGGGATGTGTTTATGGCTTGCCGTTGAAAAATTTCCTAGTTATGTGTGTATGCGCTCCTTATCCTTTGTTTTCACTAATAGAGCTTATGTAACTAGCCTTGTTTTCTACCTCGACGCTCCAATTGTCGATGCGCTCCCGAGGCATCAAGGGCTGCAGAAGGTCGCAAAGTGGCCGAAGGTTGTCTTCCTTCATCCGAAACTTCCTCATAATTAAGTTTTGATTCAAGTGGAAGAGGCGCAAGGGTTAGAAGTGATTTTGCTGCAGAAGGCTGTGCATCGGCTTCCATCGCTGTTTCAGTGTTATCCGACATCCTTTCTGTAGGGCTTTTACGATTAATTATGACACTACTGATTGCTCGGAAACAGTGTCCGTAACAGATATTATGCCTCCTAACAGGAGCGGCGTAAATGAGCACCGGTAGCATGCCTGAATAATATACTATTATCCTGGGTTCTATCAACATAACGGATTCATTGTTCGGAAAGCACAAATACAAGAAACTATCCAAAATACAAAGATAACAATAAATAAACATCTGCTCTTAAAAGATTTCGGCAAGGCGCTCTTGGAAGATTTTTCAAAGTTCAAAGTTTACCGCTCAAGAGCATTGATGATGTCCGAAGACATGCACCACTTCTTGCGCATTCCCTTACTGTTTCTGCATTCTGCAAACAATGCACGTGTAGTCGAGCGGTTAGAGTGTTGGTGTTCCCTCGGTTTTTCACAACCTACTGCTAATTGTAAAAGTAGTGCGTGAATAACCCTATCAATGCGATTCGCTCTTTCGAGATTTACCACTCCTTCTTATACTTGCACTACAGGGTGTCCCAAAAATGTACTCACTGTTTGATTGTAAATACTCTCTAGTAATGAAGTGTTTCGAAAAGCTTTAGGTACCTTTTATAGAGCGAAGTTCAACTTAGATTTACAGTATAGAGCAAACCACCGATCTCTCTTCATTACTGTAGGAGTACGGTAGAAATTGAAACATATGGTGTCAATAGGGAAAAAGCTGCCGTCTCAAAATTAAAAAAAAATGTGAAAACTGTGTAATAGGGTTTTATGAGCGTTGAGTTCGATACTTATGTACAAGGTTGCGAAGCTTTCTTAACGGTAGAATTGCAATTTTCGGGAGCAATGGAAAAACGCGGTGTGCTTACCTCGCATAACTTTTTATTGAAGCATTATGATAAACTGCGAACTTCATATTTAAAATCAACAACTATTAGTCCAGTGTGAAACTTTTCAGGTTGTTTTGTTTCATTTCTGAGGCAAAATATGGCCTTTCATAACTCAAAACCCTCTTCAAAGTTCCTACCGTAATCCTACAGTGATGCAGAAAGATGGGTGATTTGTTTTATACTGCAGATCTAAGTTGAAGCTAGCTCTGCAAAATGGTACCTGAAGCTTCCCGAAATACGTCATTACAAGAGAGTTATTTACAATCAAAAGTGAGTACAGTTTTTTGGGACACCCTAAAACAAGCTAGGCATTAATTTTTATTATTCAATCGCCCAAAACAATACGGCACTTCGAGTACCTTAGTAAATCAACAAAACACGTAACAACTCAACAACGAGGGTTAAGAGTTTGAAAAGGCCTCGGTCAGAGTTCACGCGATTTCATCGCCTCGCGATTCTCCAGACAAAACAACAGTCACGAGCTCATCGCATGCTGATCTTCTTGCGTTTCAGATGTGATAATTATTTAAGATTAGTCGTGTTAGAAAACTAAGACAACCGAAATGCAAGATGATCGGTATGCAGTGGACTTGTAACTGTTGCCTTGTTTGGGTATTCGCGAGGCAGTGAAATCGCGTGAACTCTGCCCGAAGCCAAAGCTGTCACGCCATGGGTAGGTAGCCGAGTGAATGCAGCCCTATGATGGCTGTCACCGAAAAAAGGGGCCGAAGTGTCTTAGCAACTTCCAAGATGTTTTAGTTCACGATCAAAATCAAAAACCAAGCTTTTTTTTATCAAAGAAGCAAAGGAGCATGACGGAAGTGTGTCTCGGGGTAAACACATGAGCACCTACAGATAGAAAGAAATAACGAAGAGATCCCATTCGATGAAAGAACGCTGCTGGGCAAGAGCTTCCACCCTTTCTTCTCGACGTAACCCCGAAGTGAAAGAAAAAATGAGCTCCTTTCTAATAAAATTTTCAAAACATGTGGGGAAGCTTTAGAAGATCTGTTTAGTGCATTTCTAATAGCGAAATATTTTTATGTGCACGACGAAAGTTGTTTTCGGTATACTAGTGTAAAAAAATATAAAGTAAACAAACTCACCCCATAAGTTGGGATGCTAGGATTAGCGAATGAGATAGCAATACTTTCAGTGCGGAAGCAGAGTATTTTTAGATAAAGATGGCTTTAGAATCACAATCTTAGATGAAGAATATTGTTGTGTGTCCACTACAGTATCATGTACTTAGAAACAAAGAAACTAGGCACCGCACAATTACGGGTTCTTTCTATAGGAGATCCAGTTACTATTTGGCGCGTGTGCTTTCTTACAAAACCCACGTAAACTCTACATGCGCACGGATAAGCAGTCCACAATAAAATCAATCGATACCGCCTAATCATTCAAACAGGAGTTCAAGCATGTAAAATGCTATGTCGTAAGGTAATTAGATGATTAGAGAAAAGCATTCTGGTGAAAGCTTAAGGATTTACAAGTTTTATACAAGGAGTTTTATAAGAAACTGTGTCCACGTGGCTCAACAAGTCAATCTCGCTCAGTCTCGTTACGGATGACGTGGGCTTTGTTTGAATGCTAGCAACAAGTTTGAGCTTGTCAATTGACGGCTATGCCCCTTTCTCGAACCTTCTAAAGGCTTATAGATAAGATTTTTCGTGACCACAAAGATGGATATGAAACAGCGCTGCATACTCAAACATTTATACATGCACAATGTTCGCACGCTGAGCTTCCTACAGTGTCCACTCCCCGATGCTTGACACGTTGACGACAGTGCCGCGCAATGGTGGGCGGCAACCTGGATATCAACTCTAATGTGTCCACAGGTTCCGCAAACTCCGCCCATTCCCCTGCCTTTCACAAGGGATTTTTTGTGCTCAAAATGTGATTGAAGAGCCTCAAAATAACCGTAATCTCAACCCCGCCCCCCGTTAAGCAAGCTGCATCCCCTCAGTGACAATCCGCCAACTTTTCAATATCGTCGAAATTTGCAAGGATTCTTTGATTCCCACCTATTTCCAGCTTTTTTTTGTCAAGAAGGAAGAGCTTGACAAAAGCGAGAAAGACTGCCCCGCCATTAAAATTTTTGTGCCTCACGCCTAGTTCATGCATACGAACATGCAGCCAAGTTGAAAATGCTTGAAATAGCTCGTCCACAGGGTCCCGAAAGTGGCCAGCTGTGATCACTGTCAGTACCTCTCTACTTTTTCAGATGTCACATCTTTACACGCTTCGTAAGTGTATGGATCAGCTACAATAATGAGTAACAGCAACTCACTTACAATATACTTGATGTACATTGCAACCAGAAACAAGAAAAGCTCGAATTCTATAGTGAAATGAATTGGTGCCCGCTCATAGCATTTTCACGACCCGCTCACACAAACCTTGCTTGCGCAACCCCATCGCCCCTGGTCGTTGCCAACTATCTGCTATCGCTGCCTTGTCGTCGCCTTCTGGCTTTTTGTAGGGGAGGCGGTCGGTTGATACCCGGACAGCCGCGTGCAGCCGCACCGGGTGGTTAGCGAGGAGCTTACTTGCGTTGCGTTACGCGACAGCCTGAATTCTTTCTATTCACTCACCACACTCTGAGGTGCGAAAAGACCTAGGTCGCGCATCAACAATTCTTAAGGCACAGCCTATACAGATATGCTAGAGGTAACAGTGAAATATGTAGACTGACAAGACGCTCAGCAAATTGGGCTTCTACTAGAAGAGTTAAATCTTTTCCTTCTTTTCCTGACAACTAATTACCTTGTGTTCCAAATAAGAAATAAGTAACTTCCTTTTCAATTGTGGCAATATCTCTTAGCTTGAACTCTACTACTTCCAGAATTAAATGTCTCCTAAATTCCAGCTTTTCCATTCACAAACTGAACATGACTGCAGCTAATTTTTGAAATTTCAAAATTGTAAAGTATACGACAAAATCCCGCAAATGCCGTTTGTAACAAAAGGCATCAGTGGCGTAACGGGGGGAGGGGGAGGGGCTCGAGAATGGGCCGCGAAATTTTTGAAGGTTACTTACATGAGTTAGAAAAATCTAGTGGCTTGGTCATATTTGTAAATCAAAATAATTTTTGGGATTTAAAATTTGTTAGCCTTACAAAATTTTTTCGGGGGGTGTGGCTGGCCCAGAGTGTAGGAGCTGCATTAAAATGCCTGGGTCGGTAGTAAACATATCGAAACTCAGAGTTATAGCTCAGAGTTAACTCTGAGTTATCTCTGAGCTAACGCGCAACTTTTTGACCCCCTTAACAGGTGTTTGAACAGATCAAATCCGGAAAGCGATGATATGGCAGGATTCTCCTTAACACGTAGTTTATTCCTAGTAGCGCAACATTGTCCAAATCGTCCTGCACAAGAAACAGCGCCACCAAACGCGCACTAGTGTCTGCGATAACTCTGAGTTTGGTGCGAGTTCCAGTCTATCGTGGAACTCAGAGATAACTCTGAGTTTGGTCAGAGAAAGAGAAATAGTGCGCAAAAGAAGAGGGGCAGCTAAAAAGTCCTCCGGGGTACATTTTGCTCGTAGTTTAAGCAGGCATGATGGGGATATCGTGGTGCGCAGTGATTTACAAAATTTTGAAATTTTGTAAAAACTTGGCCCAGGGGGTTATTCGGTGCGCTAATCACGCATATGGTACCCATTTTTCACTATGGGGTCATAGAGGTGTTACGGTAGGTGTACGGTAGATGGGAGAAAATCACGAAACTGATCGAAACTTGGTACACTGGGGTTATTCAGGGCTCCGATAACGAATATGACATGCAGATTATACTGTGGTGTCATCTGACGAGGTTACGGTAGGTTTACGGTAGATGAATTTAAGCGACGGAATTAGCCAAGATTTGGTACTGGAGTTATTCGGGATGCAGATTACGGACAATCTATCTGCTACATACACTGGTGACAAATGGAACGGTTACGGTAGGTATACGGTAAGTAAGAAGAAATCATGGAAGGGCAAACTTTGCCCGGAGGATTTATTCTGTGCGCAAATCCTAATAGTCAATTCTTATCATTGCGTATGCCATCCGCTTTCTCTATTGTTTGAAGCTTTCAGCTGCGCAAAAGACCAATCCTCGTGATGAACCATCACTGCCCGATAGAAATGGAAATGAGTAAGGCTTTAGTATAACTTGTTTTGACCTGCTAAGTGTTAATGGAATGAGTGAGTACATTATGGCAAAGCAACTTTTGGGTTCATGGGTGTGTCATGGTCTAGCGGTTTAGTGATAGGATCTTTACGCTAGACCATACAGGTTCGAGTCCCTACTTTAACGTCGCTTTTGCAGCAAAGTGCTTAAAGGCAGTGTTTCACCAAAGTTGAGGTCGCGGGGATCTTTACATATTCTATTACAGGGACCTCTAGATAGGCCATTGCAACAAGTCCCACCCAATTTGACCCCCTCTACGCTGAGAAAAATTCGCTTAAAGTGGTACGCGGAGAGCCAGTTGGTACGCGCGGACGACTCCTTCGGTCTCCCCCCTTACGCGTTTGAACATGTTCCTCCACTTGGCATCCACCTCCCCTCTGTTGCTGCCACTGTGGCTGAGGCTGAACGTGGAAGGTACAACTCGTCCACGTTGCTTTCGCGGGGCCTCCAGAAAACGGGTTTATGGGAACTTCGTGCGATTTTAAGCCCATACAGTGCTAGACAGGGTCCGACAGGCTTGCAAAATGCAAAAATTTCGGCAACTAAATTTTGGTGAGACACTGCCTTTAACAGCTCCTCAAAGCAAAACTCCGAGCTTGAGAGTTGGAACTCGGAATTACGAAAGCGGAACTCAGAGTTTCAATAAGCGTAACTCAGAGTTTCAAAAACGGAACTCAGAGTTATCTCTGAGTTAACGCGGAGCTTCAAACTCGGAGTTTCGACCAGATTACTACCGACCCTGATTTGTTTATTCTTCACTATGTTTTTTTCGTTATCAGAAACACACGAAGCTGATAGTTGTTAAAAAATTCTAGTTGAGTTCTAAAAAAAAGTTGAATTTACTTTCGAATCTTGATTTTTCGAAATATTGATTATTCGACCATTTCCAGATATTTTTTTCTCAAAAATCTCATATTTGGGATGTGTCAATACTTGAATATTTGAATTCATTATCAAATATCTGATCGCTTGAGTGCTTCCAGGAAATTCTTCGTAAAAACTGTTTCATCTTTGATAGAAATTTGGCCGTTACGACTTTACACTCTAGGACATTTCGCACCTCAGCGTGCTCAGACAATCACAGGCTCTCAGCCGGCAGCCACAAACCCACCGCGAAAACCCACCAAAAGCGCGGTGGCTTTGTGGCTGCCGGCTGAGAGCCCGTGATTGTCTGAGTGATGGCGGGAGACTGCCGAGAGAGGGATTAGAGAGGGGAAAGGGACTGCCGCGTAGCGCAACGCAGTTAGGGCAGCGTTGCATCTCCGTAATTACCACGCGGTGCGGCTGCGAGCGGCTGTCCGGGTATCAATTGATACGGACCCCCTTTGTAGCAATGAACGCTCTTTGCAGTTATTTTCTGACTCACGCAAGATTATGGCTGCCCGCTTGCTACTTTTTCCAAGTTATCGCCGCCCCCTCACTGGAACTGCTTGCTATCGTTGCCCTGTGAGAGCTTCCAAATGTCTGAGTTATAGTGAGGTTGACTTAGGAAACTCTTACTCAAATCTGATGATATGTACTGTGCAAGTCCAATAAATTTCGAAAAAAGTGCGCAAGAGCAAGCCATCTTCGCCTATCAAGTTTGATTATGCATACTAAGGTTTTTACAACCATGTTCAAATCAGCTAGAAGTTTTCTTCTGCACCTTCCAATTTCAGAAAATCAACGGTACTTTTTACAGACTTTACCGTTATGGCAGACTAAATTGCTCATCAGATTGTGTATCAGAATATATTAGGTTGTCCCGAAAGTTTTGTCGGTTTCTTTCATCGCTCACTAAAATTCACAGAACACCAGTCCATAGACGGCTTAGGCAACATTTGGTTCAGATTTTTATCCTCTTTCTTACAGTTATACTTGCTTTTTGATCTACCCTGTCTTTGCGATGTTACCGTCATGGATTTGAGCAGCTCAGCAGTAACGTCAAATCTTTGATGTTTTCAAAGGACGCTGGTAACTGTTATGTAGAGCAAACCTTTGGCTACATTGTATCCATTTTAGATCACATGAACCGCGCTTACCAAGTCCGTTATAATTATTTATTTATTAAAAACTGCGGCTTTTTGAATAAGTTTTACACGTAAAAGTACCAAAAATTCCAAAAAGCTGCTTTTTCGAAGCGAAACAAAGTTGGTTATGTTGCATAAATGATGTTGAGTAAAAATTATGTTTTAATAAGCAAATACTTCAAAAGCTTTCGTGTGTTTTGTGCAGTTGCGTGTTCCCTGACTTTGCCAAAAATCGAGACCTCCGGAGAAATAATTTTTAAAGCTAAAATCAGCAGATTAGAAGGATCTAAAAATACCTGCTTGTAGTCTGAGAGTTGCTCTATTTGATCCATACTCAATGCATTTCGAGACTTTGTAATGAATCTTTCAAAAATTAGCCTAACTTTGAGCAGGTAAATTTGACAGGTGGAGAATTTTGGCAATTACAAAAAAAGCACACAAGATTATGGTATGAAAATGTATCCATAAGAAAGAGAAGGAAAAGTGCATCGAATGCACATTAGAACTCACTCATTTATTGTGCGTGGTTTTACAGTGGTTTGAAAAAACCGACAAAACTTTCGGGACAACTATTAAAATTGAAAAGACCATGCCTTTGTAATAGACCCGTTATCTCGAATCACCTTTGAAGTTGTTATATATCTTGAAAGTCTCAGCTCCGAGTAAGTTCGCCCGCTGTACTTTCCCCTGCTTCTCAATCTCCCTTTCTTATTCAACCAATGATGCCAGTTGCTACCGCACAATATATAATACCAGTGCGTCACCTCTGCTTCGCAGAGGCTCGCACCGGCCTTACATTCTGTATGCCTTAATATTTCCCGCATAATGATGACAGTGAAACTCACCCCGTTATGCAGGCTATCACGAATGATTTGTAAACAGCTACTCATTCCTAGAGGTTTTTGTGCGAGATCGGTAATTTCACGTGGATGAAACTTTTCTCAGAAGAATAAATGCAAATTTGAACAGGTTTGTGGACTTCTCATGGCTTAGTAGTCGCATAAAGGCAATAATCACCGTGGGCTGCATCTCTGTGCAAAATCTTCTCAAATGATCACGTAAAATCGTGGTAAATTGAACATTTACGCACTGATACTTTTTGGCGCCATTTTCGTAAAGTAACCAACTTTAGTTGAGTTTTTTGGGCTAAAGTTCACGGCTTGTACATTAGCTTGTCAAACATATCCACGAATTTGCAAGAAGTTTATATACGGACCCAATTCTGCTGGTCAGAAGTTAAGTGGACCCGTTTTGCGCGCAATTTCTAGGGGATTCACTTATCGGATCCGCCTGTGCTTTTGCACAATGGACTTTCCTGCTGCTGGGATGTGTTATGCAAAATTTGGGCTCAAGAGGTTGGCTGGAACTCTCCCTACGAATTTCGTAACGGACAGACACACACACACACACACGCACACACAAAAAAACGTAAACAACCCTTAGCCCGTTATTATAAGTTATGATAAATGGATAGGGATAGGGAACATGTAGAATGCACAAACGAACCTCTTAAAGTGTCGCGGACTAAGGAAAAAGTCCGGGATTGCGTTAAAAAAGTCAAACACTAGATTTCTTTTAGAAACAGTACATTGTTTGAGCAAGCTTGATAAGAAGGATGCAGATAAGAACAGTCTTTGGCAAGATGAATGCGTTTCAACCGCTAGACTCAATGTGGTAATGTTCAGTAAAGTCTAAAGTAGGTTTGAAAAATGTTGTGATACTTCAAACATCTTCTCCGGCCATCGGGATCACGCTATATTGTAAAATCATTTCCCGCGCCTCCGCCCCTTAGCAACACAAGGAGACTTTGAGAATTTGTTTTTATAGCTTGAACGGGTTGCAAGTTTACTATAGCAAACGAGTGAGTGTTACAAAACGTGAAATTGATCGGAATGATATATAGAAAGTCAAGATGATATTCTTGTACGGACGAAGCAGATGTGGGTTTAAGGGTACTGCAAAAGCATTTTCGGTTACCGGGAAACGACTCAAAATGCATTCCATGCCGTGCCAATTCAAAAACAGCCGCTACGGAGTAGTACAGAGATGTGTACAATTCATTGTAAGCCGCAAAAACAAGCTGTAATAATAGCTTTATTCAGATTCACAAAATTATAGTACTTCATTCACGTGGTAGCTATCACGTCAATCAAAGGCAAACCCAAGAAATGAGCACAATTCTCAACGAAGGCCAGCGAAGACTTCTTAATTAATTGCAGATATGTGATTGGCCTTTTGCTAATGAGATAACATCTTGCTAAAATTTGCGAACAGTAAGGTTAACTGCCGGCATAGTTACTCATCATGGTGATAAGGCATCAGACTCAAGGCAAGATATAAGAACAAATTCGAAAAAAAGAAACACCAGGAGGATATCACATTGATGATAAATAGTGCTGACTACATCTGGGATAATTACTAGACAAGATTCCGTTTCATAACAGGGCTAGAGGCATGATCAAAGCGATAAATATTAGTAGAGAAGCGCTAGAGGACCCCGTAAGATCAGCTTCGGCCCATTCCCTTTGTCGAGCCAACAATTCTCGTTCCTCTTCCGTTATTCTGAAGATGAAAGTATTGATGTATAAATATAAATTTATGGAGATTGAGCATCAGGAAAGATACTATCAAAATATATGAAAGTGGTAGTTCTTCCCACTTATATGTTAAATGCGAAATTGGATCTTATATTCAATCATTTGAGGTTACGTCTGATAATGCAACTCCCCACTTCTCTCATTTTATTTATTCACAAATTTGATATGCACAAAGGTGTGCCATATTATTATTTAGACCAATCAGATGCTTATCCTAGCCTCAGTCTGAGGGCCTCAGAAGTTGGTTATGATTTCATCAAAGTTTGCGCGAAACTTTTATCGATGGTAATGTATACTGTTACTTTTTTCCTTTCAGAAAATTAGGGGAGTTGTTCAAACATTTTCAGGTACGAGTGCGCAAGCCTAGGACATTGTATGTGTTGCTCGTAGTGGACACACAGAAATAAGGGCGATTAACTTCTCTTGTATGGGAACGCAGTAAGTTGGAATCAGAGCTCGGCAGAGGTGGTTTGTAAGCAAGCTGGATATCGTTTCTGGGACAAAAAAGGGGTATCGTTTGAGGCCGAAAAGACCTCGCAGACTTCACAAATCTGTGAAGTTTTTTTAGCCGATGTTTCGGTTTTTTGAGGGATCTTTTACGTTTAGGGTTTAAGGTCAAAGCGGACTACGTAAAATTTCGCGATAGTCAAGGGGAACTTCGTTTTTTTGCATTTTCCAAAAGCCCTCGTGCCGAGCCCTGGTTGGAGTGAGGAACCTTGAAGTGATGACTTTTTTGACTTACCGTGGTACAGACGCAGTGGCAGTGCTCACCCGAGGAGCCTCATCGTTGTCCAGGAATACTGTAGGCATGTCTATTGCGGGCTGATGTGACTGGAAAATAATAATTCACTATTATGCCAGAACAAATTAAAAGCAAGTCTATGAAATTATGGTCTGTATTTTTATAAACTGATTCACGACTTTGCGAAAAATGAGTGAAAGAACTGTAGAGTCGAATCTATTTTCTACCTATATGGTTTTATACACCTTGGAGATTGAAATTTCTTTCAACTTACCTTCGGCGTTTCAGCTTTTGGATGCGGCTCTATTACAGGAGTCTTGTGCTTCGCTGCTGATTCTGGCTTACGCACTCTAAAATATAGTCATAAAATTACAAAAATTAGTGGAGTTCACATATTTAAACTTACCCTGACACCTGAGCTTGTGCCAGTAAGCTCTCCTGATTACATAGATCACCTTGACATACGCAATAGTTCACCAGACCTCCAACAGCAGTAGCACAACCCAATTTTATATCTGGTGTATCTGTCAGGGATACAAGACTAGACTGAGAGGCACAGTGTTTCTCCATCGTGAAGCTTCCTGAATATGTAGTGTTTTATTACAAAGAATGAGAATAAATGGAAGAATTTACAAAATGAAAAGCATAAAGACAAACCATCATCGTTCTGCGTTTGTTTGGTAAGGCAATATTCGTGATCAGCGGGGCAGACGGCTGGAGCGTTAGACGAACAATCCGCTGTAGGATCCGTCATTCCCGACTCAACACAGACTGAGCATCGCAGAGATCTCTGAATGATGATACGTAAAAACTAGAGCATTCCTAAGCAGTAACACTTGCGCTGCTTGCGCGAAATGCATTATGAAAAAGTAGTTTAACCATGATATAGGGCATTCGAAAGATCGTGACGACAGCGCGACCGCGCGCGACACGCACGCGATTCCGACGGCATTTTCTCGATTTCATTTACGCATAAGTGGTCAAAATTGCAAAATTTTTCGTAGTGAGTTAAAAAAGTTATCATCAAAGTCCTACAATCTCAGTGAAGTTTAGCTAAGAAACACTAATTAATAATGTGTGATAGTTGTTGCTTACCTTAGTAGGCTGAATTGGTTCAATGGGTCCTGGCACTAATCCCGTGTGATGTGTTCCCTGGCCTTCTTCGCTCTGAATTTTTATTAGTTCGTAGATAGCAAAAGACAGATGACAAATCACTGCAAATTTTTCTACACATCGTGCCAGCGCCGTTTCAGCGCCCTACCGTACCCTGATCGATGAATACGGAGGGCGTTCGCCTAAGCTTTGGCGCGGGGCTGGCACGGAGCTAGCACGGGGCTATCACAGCGGTACACACGCCACTTTAGACGCTGACTGAGTACTGTTCCAAACCTACCGATTCTGCCGAAAAGGGATCACCATGTTGCTCATTTTCTCTATTTTCCTTTTCGGCGTGACTTCTCAAGTTCTCATGATTGTGACCATGCGGAGCAGTCACACCGTTGTCGGTGTTCCTGACGGACTGTACTGGAGCAATAGGTTTCGGTGTCTGCTCCACAGTATGACCGGCAGATTTTGCTCGTATAATGGTGTGTCCTGCTTGATTCATATTTGGCTCAGGTGCCATCTCGACGGGGAAATCATTCTTAATCTAAAATAATCTCTGATTTGGCAGAATGAAGGTCTTGTAGTAATCTTACCTGAGCACTGATCGACGGCGAATTGCACTCGTTTGTTGTACAAGTGCAGAATCTCACTCGCCCTTCACTGGAGTCTCCGCAGGAGTCAAGCGCTGCCGACGGAAACTCTGCTTCTACTGCTTTCCAGGAAACACACATTTTCTCAACAGCGTTTTGTCCTGAAAAAAAAAGTAAAAGTTTATAAAAATAATCTAGTGTGACACTGTAAACTTGTGTATTAGCAAGATGATTTTCCCACCAGAACCAAGTAAGATTTGCCGCGTAAAGCAGACAGCATCGGTTTCCCTACATTCAACCACAGTAGGCCGCTCGCAGTCAGAATCTTCCGAGCGCAGACCTGACTCTCCACATTGAGCGCATCTCAATCCTAAATAAAGGAGTATCTGAAATCGATAATCTTTTTAAAGCCCGAAGTTGATTTTTACCATTGGGTTATCGGAAAATGTACCAGTATTAACGGTAGACCAACATTTTTCAAAACTTTTCTCAAAGAGGAAAAGTTTTAAAAATGGGTCGCGAAATTTTTAAAAGTTGCTTGTGTGGGTTATAAAAATGTGCAAGTGACTTGTTTATACTTGTAAATGATTAAAATAATTTTTAAAACTTTTTAAAAATTCAAGTTAGCCTTGTAAAAAAATTTTTTTGGGTTGGGGACACGCAAAAATTTTGAAAAGCACCCCAAAAATTTTTTCGGAGTGCGCTAACGCCAGCATCTTCATTGGAAAAATTTTTTTGTCCCCCCCCCCGGTCCAAAAGCCTGGGACCGCCACTGCTTTTCAACGATTTGCTGCGGATGGAGCAACTAATCTAATTATACAAAGAAAGAAGAAGAATGGATAGGATCAATGTTTGAACTTACATAAGCAGAAGGTTCAAAACCTATGAACATCAAAGCTTTGTTTTCAGAGTGAAGGAACCCGGATATACATAATGCTAAGATATACGCCCATAATTAGCCTGGCGTATAGTTTCTGTTACACTTGCACATTTGAACTTTATAGATCTCAGAAGCTTTCGAATGATCTCTTGTACCCTTTGATTCAACTGACTTGGCGGCTGGAAGGCGGGGCTTCATGAATTAGTTAAGGCTTGTTAATGATCAAAGAGCACGAGCCCAGGAAGACGCAGACTGTGTAAGGAGCGCGAGCGACTTTAGTTATATCGCAAAGCCCAGCCTTTAAGCCGCCAAGCCAGTTGAATCAAAGGTTGTGAGGCATGTTGACGAGGTACGAAATTCTACCCATCGCCACCATCACATCCGCACTACATGCGCAAAACACTCACTTTGCGGGAGGTTGCTTTCATCGCCACTTCAATCAGGCACATTATTTGAGCAGACTAGGGGGGGGGGGAGGTCAGCGCACTTATGTCTGCATACCTTTATCTGAGTCGGCGCTGAGCCAGTTGACGCTTAATAGCACTTTGACTGAAGACTTTTTGAAAGAATGAACTTTACATTTCTTTTGAGTTTCATATCGGTCTGTGGTGGCGTACACCTTTTGACATTTATTTTTGTATTTTTCACCCCTCGTACTTGAAATGTTACACCAGAGTGCCGCCACAGATGAAACAGTGATAAAATAATTTTGAAAAGAACTCTGTCCAAAAAGAAGCAAAGGGGATTGAATTTTGTGCGTGTTTAGAAACTGTCGCGAACTTGCTGGCTTTTTTGCATATGTAGCATCGGTCATGCCTGTTGCAGACCCGCTGTGCTCTACGATTGAGTCGAACTTAAGCGCATCGGGAAGCCATTGGAATTTTCTGGATCAAAATAAAGAAGTGTAACAGAAATTATCTGCCAACCTGATAGCTGCAAAGATGGCGAAAGCAATGTTTGAAAATTTCATCATTCATGTCGTTTTGTTTGTCATTTCAACGTCAGAAAGTCATCATGGTTTTTTCATCAAAAGGATCGCAATATAGATTACTGACATTACTTGTAGATCAGTCGGTACACGGTCTGGCTGGAATTCTTTTCGAATCCTAGTAGCCAAGGCGTTTGAGAATTTCTTTGGGGCTTTCCGATTTTTTGCGAGATTGCAACTTTTTTCACAAGGTATCTCCAATAAATTACGAATGTACTTCAATAACCCAAGATTTGAGTAAGTTTTTGTAATTTACACGACAAGTACGTACACAGTACACAGTATACAATTCCTGTAGACCACTTACAAACTATGCTTATATCATTTTTCAAAGTTATATCAATACTCTGTCGCAAATTCTCTTTAGCGCGAGTGCTTAGTACATCACAATCCTGTGAAAGTGGTCAAAACGATGCAGAATCTACAATTTATTGAGTCGTATACACCGCAATTACCTTGCTTTATAGACTAAACTCATTTCTTAGCACAGCTTACATATAGCACTTAATCTTTCAGAGACTTGAATCACGTACAGGAGCTATTTTCACTTCAATGCCGGACTTGTTTTATTGCTCCAAGGTATCAGGTTGGAACGCAAGCATCGCAAAATGTTCGAAAAAGTATTAGTTTAGAGATTCTTTGGAAAAACTTTTGGTGCACATATACATTTCCAGCACACTATGCTGCATTCTATTATATAATACATATTGGGAATTGTACCTCAAACAAAATCAAAAGATGAAATAATTGATAATTAGTTGCGAAAATTGAAAAAGTACGATTTTGAATTTAATTAAGTTTTTTTCTTCATGTATCTCCCAAAGAGCCCATAATGATTTTCTATGTAGTCTGAGTTAACCCAAGAGTGCAAGATTTTTGCTCTAACATCTCAAATCAAATTGTTTTTAGTTGAATCCTGGATTACAGATTTTTGAAAAGTGGTTTCCAGACTTATGTTCTAGCGTAATAGCACAACAAGTCTGTGCAGTGACAATTATTTTTGATCTTTTTTCACAAAGAGGGTATAGATTTGTGTTCTAAGAAATCATGAACAATCTTATCAAGGCTTGAATCGCCATGGAACTATCTCTTTAATCAATTTAAAAAGCATTTACCTGTAGAGGTTTTCGAATTAACCACCGGTGGTGGAGCTGGAGGAGCGGGAATGGCAACAGCGGGACGATTTCCTCCAATACTGCCAATGAATCCAACACCATTGTTAACCTCTGATGTAACCGTGCTTAGTGATGGGTAAAATTGGCAGATCAAGTAATCAACACAAAATTGGCAATGTTTCAAAAGCTTACCCGGAGAAATGGGCGTGTCGGGAAGGTCCGGCTGCTTCTCTCTTACGGGAAGTTGCGCTCGCCTAATCTCGGATTCGATTTTTGGCTGCTTAGCCTGCAGTGATTTTTTCATGAAAAAAAAATTGTTGGTTTGCTTCAAAAAAAGAGCCTACCCTTGGATCATTGATGGGAATGATTGGTGGCGGTGGAACTATGGGCGCTCCAAAGCCGACCTTTGCCTGACTGGGTGAGGTAGGGAGTGCGATCGGCGCAGGTCCAGCAGGTAAAGGAGTCGAAGTGGTTATTTCATCGCCAAATAACTCGGGATGTTTCTGTAGTACGTTTTGAACAGTATTTCCCATATCATGGTGGAACAACCTCCGAATTGCACTCACCTCCTCAAAAGCGATGAACTGATCGGCTATCGGAGGTTTGTTGCATAAGTTCTGATTTCGACAAAGACAATAAGCCACCTGAATACGTCACAGCCATGTATAGCAACGCAAATTACATATGTTGCATATACATAAGATAAGAACCATTCTGTAGAGCGAGGTTCAACTTAGATTTACGGTATAAACCGATTAATCAATCACTCTTTGTATTGTACGATTACGATATGAACTTTTAGCATAAAACGTCACTGTGGAATAGGCCTTTTGATGAAAATTCAAAAAAACCTGAACATGTATGTAGCAAGGATTTCAGGCTTGCTGATTTCACTACACAACTTTTGACCAGCTTCTGAGCTCTTTTAATGGTATAATCACACTTTTGGCGAACATTGGAAAAACAGTTGTTACCCTAAACCACAAATAACTTATGAATGCAGTGAAGTGCATGATTCATTCAGAATCAGCGACTTCGACTTGTCCAGTACAAGTGTTTCTGGCTTGTTTGGTTTTCCCTCTGAGGCGAAAATCGATTTTACTTACTACTCTAGAATCTTTCTTGAAGATCATACCGTAATCGTACTATAGTGAAAGTGATGCTTTGATTTATACTGTGTAAATCTACGTTGAACCTCGCTCTACAGAAGGTACCCCTTAAGCTCGCCAAAGACATGAAAGGAAAAGAGTTATCAACGATCGAACAGTGTTCACATTTTTTAAGAACACCTTGTAATTCATATTTAACAACCAGCACCAACCTCTTGATTCTGCACCTCAACCAGGTCGCATTCCTCATCGATTGTATAGCCCTTATTTGGGAAAGTATGGTAGTGGTCCTGTTCCGAGATGCACTCCTTCATGATAGTGTAGGTGTCTGCAATTGCACATACATAATTGAACTTTGAGAAACTGGCAAGTGAATTGCTTGTGAAAGGGGGCACACTGACTAGTCTGGGGTCGATCTTATATTGAAAAAAAAAAGACTTGAGAACATGAGATTGTGAGAAGAGATTATGTTGTCTAGGAGGCAAGGCAGATATGGATCAATGGCACTAAGTAGAAATTGAAAGCAATGCCAAAGACATTGTAGGAGTAAGCATCAGAAAATTAACTGGTATTTCTTTTTGGTGTTGAATTGATGTAAAAGAAAAGTTGTGGAAAACCTTTCAGGCTTCTTCAAATAATCGAAGAAGTAAAGAGCGCATCAATCGATACTTCGAAGAAAAGGTTCCGTGAAATAAATTGACACTAGACTTTTTGTATGATGCAGTCAGGAATAGGATTTCTAGGAATCTCAAACATATATATGCAAGCGACCTGTTCTTGCTTATGGATGAGAAAGATTTTTAAAATTTTTTTGAAACTTTTTTCAGCTCGTTGTTGGAAGGAAAGTTTTTATGGGAATGATTATCGGCGCGCCTCGCCCCTTTGTGTCCAACGAGATTGCCAGAATTATCACTAGAAGCATTAGAAAACTTCTGAAAGGCGTGGACAACGCCTCACCTTTCATCAGAAAAAATATGAAAGATGCTGACATATAGATGGTGTGCATCAATGGTTTAAATGAGTGCAAAAATGCGTGACTTACTATTCGGAGCTCGATGCCTTGTCGTCCTGCAGTAAATGGTTTCTCCGCTTGGAAATCTTGATGCATAGCTTTGACAATCGTACTGAACGAAAAGAGTAAATTTGCATCGTATGGGTCTCAGCATGTTTTATAAACGGAAGAGCTGCATATATTTTTAAGTCTATGGAATGTGACTTTTTAACTAAGTGAGATTGCTTTTAAGCTTTTGCTGCTAAAATCAGGAACAAAGCTTTGGAAGCTGTGCTTTGTAAAATGCAACGACAGATTTGGAGTTTACTATGTACGTATGTTGGTAGATGATACTACTGCAATTTTGAAAGCCCGTCGTAAGGTGCTGATTTCCTGAGTGTCACTGGGAAAGGCAGACAAAAACCCCAACAACGCGCCATAAAGAAAGACGATTTGTGCCAAAAGAGCGGAAACTATTCTCTTACGTTTAATCTTTTCTTATCACCGAGATATTTTGACTTAATTTTAAGATATTATAACTGCACTTTTTTGTGGGGCTTTGCCAGTGCAATATTACTTTTCTTTTTCTATTACCAAATAGAGGGCGATATCGTTTGCCTAACAATGAGTACCCAATTTCACGAGTACAAGATACATTCGATTTTCCTCTAAACTCGACCAGCCTGAACACACCAAAATATGTCGAAATCAGGACAAACTACCGCGCTGCTCCTTACTTAAAAGCATTGTGTGGGAATGCAACCAATTCGCTAGGCTTAGTGTTGCGGCCAAACTGCTTGCTTGAAAAAATAGGAAGGTACGTCTTGTGCTCGTGAAATTAATGGTAAATTGAAACTAAGCAACCACACAAACTTTCGTCATAAGGGGATGCTTAACAAGGTATCCAAGTTTACACCTGCCTGATTTCTCAGCTTTCACATGAAAATTGAAAGTACCGAGTAGATCTTTTCTAGGCTTATTGAAGCTCGATTTGTTATCTTCACTATTCAAACTATGTAGCTATGCTCCTCTTGATTAGATATACGTATAAGATATGCGTACGTTTGCGATACCCCTTCATAAACCCACATAACTTTGCAAGAAAAAGACGAGCTTGTGCAAAAAAGAAGAAAAAGCTATTTTCAAAGTTCGATCTCTTATTTTGACCGAGACAATTTGCAAAAACTACATAGCTCTCGATGTGTTCTTCGCTCTTATCTCATAACGTCATCATTAGAGTCTTCTCTCTATGTTTCATCACCAACTTTCAGCTTCTCGAAGAGTGAAGCTCGTTCTACCCGATAGAGTTTTCTCATCATTGTCAACTTTACCTGGAACTGCGTCGCACACTCTCCAAACTCGTCGAGGTTGCTATCTCCGCAGATGTAGCACGAAAGCGAGTACACTGCAAACAAAAGGGTCACAATCCAGCGATGGAAAATCGCTGCTGCCCCATTTATTTTCATGTCAAGATCAGCAATCCATTGTTCCATGACATCTAAGAGTTTGTCAACATTCTATTTCATTCGCACTGTTCGAACTGTGCTATTTTCACACAGCAGCTCCCATCATCCATGATTTATGGGATGCCCTTGACCCGAACGCTAACTACCTTGTTACGTGGGCGATTAGCACTTAACACTGAATTCAGCGACCACCCCTATGATGATGTAAGCCAAAGAAAGAATCCTTGAAGGCGTCTACTCAGGAATGTGAATTTTTAGGTTTTTGTCGACCTTGAACCTTCCCATGGCCCTGGATTATGCGGCGCGAAATAGTAAAAACTGTGAAAATCCCTTTCTAAAACCGTAAAAAGGCAATCGTGGACGAGTGTTCCGATTTTCAGTCCCTCGTAGCAAAAGTTCCATCGTATGCAACAGCACGTCCTGTTGTATGCAACAAGTCTCATCGTATGCTACAGGAAGATTCGTCACATGCAACAGCATGTTCTGTCTTATGCAACAGCAAATCCCCGCAGCATACAACAACAAGTCATGTTGTATGCGACAGCAAGTCCTGTTGTCTTTCACAACGGGGATAGAGGGGTGTAGGGCGTTAGGCGACAAACCCGATTTTTTGGACCCCAGATAACTTTCCGTGCAAAACGTCTCCTCCGCCAAAAACAGGGGGGTGGGGGTCGGGGCCGATACATTACTCGACGCCATAAAAAAACTGCACATAGTTTTTACTTACGGGCTTTACGTTGATTGCGTTTTGCACGTTTTGTCGCCTAACGCTTGCCCTCCGGGATAGAGATGCGCAAACAGTGCTTGCCACGTTAGAACGCGTCAAGCGGCAAAATGGGCGCGGCGAGATAAAAAGGGGCGGGCTGGGCTAAATTCTTGCGGAATGCAGGTTTGTTTTTGCTTTTGGCAACACTTTTAGAGGACCGGACCCAATGGAGATGCTTCAGTTCTAAGGTCTACTTATAGGCTACGTAAAAATCTTTATCTATAGGTGAATGTTGCCTTGAAAGGACAAAAATTTGCGAATAATCGCGCTACCGGCACCGATTGTAACGAGTAGCCGGGTGAGGGCGAAACGAGGTGGACGCGGGATTGACCCTCATCGGACCGCCGTCAACAATAGCCGTGTGACGGATGGCTGGCTCACTTTCGACTTCGTTCTACTTCAATAGAAAAGATCGAGACTCAGCCTGCGATATGTCGAGTCTAGTGGCCCGGATATGAATGGAAAGCGGCAAATGCGCATGTAAACGTTCAGAAGGAAAGTATTGCAAGTTAGCGCTACTGTTTCTCGGAGGCAGCTAGCGTTGTTTACTCAGGAACAGAAAGCTAGTCGAATTATCCGAAAATAGGACTCCCATCCGATAGCAGATATCAAAAAGTGTGTTTGGGCCTCTTATCCTCTCAAGAACGCTAATCAAGGGCTGTGGCACAGATACGGCTTCTTTTTCCAGTCCCTTCCTAACCCAGTTCCACGCTTATGTGCATGTAATTTGAAGGTCGAATTACAGCAATAATGACTGTCAAAGTGTTAAAACCAGGGAAAAGATACAAAGCCATACTTAACAGCCTCTACGCATTGTCAACTCATTCAATTCATAGAACACGAATAAAGGCTGTCCCCGAATCGTTGACTTTGAGGCGCTAGACACTTGCGAAAGCTACTTTTTCCGGGTATCTTAGACACCCCTTAGCCTACCTGTCTAGTTCTAGCACTTTGAAGGTTAGTCGCGAACTTTTCTTATGAGGTGAGGCTTATATGCTGGTTTATGAGTGATTTGAGACAAATGTAGAATTATCGCACAATGTACACACATTCGCAAATGTAGAGAGATAAGTTTACATATTCAAGCATTCAAGTAAACGGGCATAAAACGATACTGAAAATGTGTGCTGAAACAGTTCGAAAGCAAGCCTAGTACTGGTCTAGTTGTCTAGTTTCATAATAGAAAGGAACTAGTAGTTTCTTTTTTTTTTGATGAAGTGCAACTCTGGCCGTTGCGTTGCGAAATGTGGTTTTCCTTCCTCAACTGCTCAGGGTGACGCTACATATAAGGACGGTTTCTTCAAACAATTTTCTAAGACCAAAACTCAAAAAGTCGTCCTGTATTGGAGTCATATAAGAATTTCGACATAATAATCAACTGAACACATAGTTTGAATCTATTGAATAATTGATTTCATCTTCTTGCACCTTCTGTTAGCTCTTTTGCGGGCTGTTTTCCGGATCGATCAAAGGATTTTTTCAAAAAATAACCCAGGTCTGGTTCATCCCATAAAATGGACTGGGTCTACTTTCTTCACTGTAGTAAAAAGAAGTATTTGCTAGTGTCTCGCCTGTGTTCCTTGTACCGAGCAAAACTTTCTCAAGAACTTAAACTCGATTGATCAGAGAGCGTTGCGTGTGTGACCGTTCCCACAGTGAATATGCCCATTATGTGCGATTTTACGGATTAATGTCCTGGTTCTTACGCATTCAAGCATAGATGAGTGTTTCAATGCAAAACTTGTAAAACTTTTTGTTTGCAGACACCCCGAGTGCGTGTGACCCGAATCCACGCCCGTCATGCTTCGTGTCCATCTATGACGAACCGCCTGCTCAGCGCATTCCGCTTCACAGGCGCAGACCCGATCCAACCGAGGTCATAGTGCCCTGATATGTTCCAAAAATACCAAGAACCTGCTAACACACACCTGATATGGGTAGTAATGAAAGCAGCAGCAACCGTCGATCGTGCATCCGTTGTGACCTAGAAATCAGGAAATTCCGCATTTTTTGCATTTTTTCACCTAGACATGCTACCTTCGCTGAAGTGGAAAATTGGCGAGGTGAAAGTGAACGAGGGGGCAAATAGCCAATCATGAGAGTTCGGTTGGAGACATACACGGACCGCGAAAAACAAGAAGAATTCAAGAAAACCAGAGCATCCCGTTTTGAAATTAGTCTTTTTATGCTGCGGATCAAAAACCGCAATTTTTCTGGATTTCTCGCGCATATGCACCATCTCACCTTCAATCAAATACCTTATCAGGCAGAAAATTCCAAAGAAGAGCTTGACAGCTTCCAAAGCTTCTACGAACGCAAATTAAGCAAATGCGCCTTACTTGCGAGAGTCTAAGTACATTTGGCATTAAGCGCGCAAGTAACACGAGCAAGTTATTTCCAAGTGACCAGGAAAGTTGAGAGTTTAAAAAGTCAAAAAATCAATGATCTTACTAGCATCACGTTGATTGAAGTAGGTTTTTTCACGGTGGAAGAGGATTTTTCATAAATATCATATTTCGGAAAAGTTTCAATAATCAATCAATTCATCTCTCACTCATGCACGTATTTTAGAATTTTTGAAGCTCATGAGTGTTTAGATTACCTCAAAAACCCACAGCGTGACATAACCACACCCAAAAGAATGTTTTTTATCGGGTAATATTTTTGTCTAACATCTGATATCGGTGCGGTATTATCACGGAGCAAGATCGAATTTTGACTCATCATATTTAGCCACTTACTCCGAAACTGAAAAGCAAACACATTTACACTTCTAATGCTAAGAATGGAGATCCGTTTCGTGTCCCTACACTTTAAAGTTCATAATAAAGATGAGGACTTCAAAGAAGCAGATCTCTAGTGCTCAATGCCAGCTTGGTCGAAATCGATTTTAGATTTCTCAAAAGCATACGAAATTCAATGGTAGATATGATTTGGCATTATACTAATAAAAGATGCACCTCATACGGTCACGTATCATCTAAACTTCTTCTTTTTCGAAAGTGTTTCTAAAAATGAGGTATGAAAACTATCAATGACAGTGAGAGATCATGTAATCCAAAAATGACGATCAAAATGAACTTTCTGAGCAGTTTGCACGCTCTAATCAAATAAATCCCTTCTTTCTTAAGCCATACGAAAATTCTCCACAAGCTTCGTAATATCAGAAGTTGGTGCATGATGAAGGGCAAAGTCCAAAACAAATCCAGTTCAGCGGAAGTGGAAAACTTTATGGACGATCATAGTAAAACTTGATTCCAAGCGGCTATAGCCACGCTATGGCGAAAATGGAAAAGAAGAGTAGCTGAGATGACTTGTGCATAAGATTTTCTGCTACTCTGGTGGATATGTATAGATGGCCGTCAAGCGAAGTATTTGCTTGACCCAGAAAAACAGGGTTTGATGCATGCTTTGGACAAATTGAAAAAAGTTGTGTCTATGAGCAGATTTTCGGTTTTGAAGTAGGTGAGAGAAAATGGGGAAAAATAGATTTGAGGGTTTCAAGAGAAGATGAAGAGGAAAATAAATATGAAAATTTGAGATAGATGGCTTGCAGAGGCAAAACTCTCAAGACAATCAGCAAATTTTGAAAAAAAGGTTCATGGCTGTAAAGGAGCAAACCAAGGAAAAAAGATTCGGTAGATAAATCGCCCCATACGAATACCATCTGAACTGTGCTGGTGGCGCAGAAGTGCGCATGACTGCGCACGGAGGCCCACCGGTCCTCTGCTGGGGGAGGCGGCCGCAACCCCCCGCCGCCGACGCGAATTCGAAGACCTCACTCATCTCGACGTGACTCTTCAAATTTGTGCTAAGCAGGGTTCAACTGAGCGCAGCAGTTCCAGTTTTCGCGATTTCAAGAGGTTAGGTTTGTGTAGCTACGGGTAATAGGGGTAAGTTTGCGGGTACAGAAGAAAAAGCATTTACTCATTTGAAGCAGTGTTGGAAAGAGGGGGGTAAGCAGGGTGATATGCTGTGAAATTATTCAGGTAGCTCGTTTTAATAGGCACTGATCAAAATGACTGGCTATCTTATATATAAAGCTGAATGTCTGTTTGTATGTCTGTCTGTATGTCTGTCTGTATGTATGTATGTATGTATGTACGTATGTTCCGAATAGAAAATTCCATTTCTGAACCGATCCGGACCAAACTTGGCACACATACACTACGGGCCCCGGCGGGTGTCATAGGCTACTTTTCGTCATCGATCGATATCGATTTTATCGATTTTTATCGATTTTTTTGCTGAGTTCACCTACGGGGCTGGGAGTTGGCACAGGGGGGTAATCGAGCATGCTGATCATCCCCAAGGGGGTGATCAGCATGCTCGATTACACCCCTGTGCCAAATTCCAGCCCCCTAGCTCAAATTTTGCAAAATCGATAAAATCGATAGAAGTAATGGATAATTCCAAAAACTAATATTGTATTCGTAATCTGCATGCTCGATTACCCCCCTTTGCAAACTCCCAGCCCCGCAGGTCAAACTTTACAAAAAAATTGATAAAATCGATAAAAGTAATGGACGATCCTGAAAACTAATATTGTGTTCGTAATCAGCATGCTCGATTACCCCCCTGTGCAAAATCCCAGCCTCGCATGTCAAAATTTACAAAAAATCGATAAAATCAATAAAAGTAACCGATAATTCTAAAAACTAATATTGTATTCGGAATCCCCATGCTCACTTCCCCCCTGTGCCAACTCCTAGCCCTGTAGGTGAACTCTGCGAAAAAATCGATAAAAATCGGTAAGATCGACATCGATCGATAACGAAAAGTGGACTGTGACACGCGCCGGGGCCCGAAGTGTATGTGTGCCAAGTTTGGTCCGGATACGGCGGAGCCGGGTAAGCCAGCTAGTATGCTATAAAAACCAGACGACTTTTTTGCGTAATCCTCTTTCAAGACGGTAATAAGAGTGATAAAAATTAAAGAGCTCAAATTTTTTCAAGTATTGTAGCTGCGAGCACTAATTCTGAAGAGTTTTTGCCCCCTTCCCCCAAAAAATCCTGGGAACGCTACTTGCTCAGGATATGCGTCCTCGCTGAAAATAATGTAGTTCGAATTAGTGTGCTAACAATTTTTTGCTGCGATGACACATCGCTATAGAAAAGTCGTTCACGTAAGACCAAAACGAGGACCATTCTCAGATCTGCTTTGCTGCTCCAACTCCAGAATCTTCGAGTGCTATAATGAGAAGAAATGACCCACGTTTTAGGTTGAAGAAACTTCATGACGTTTTGAGACATAAAAGGAGTTATTATGCAGTTTTTTCGGAACTCAGCTTAGACTGTCTTCAAAATCAATAGTCTTTTTACCAATTACAAAATATCCAGGGCACTATCCAGGTAGATATGAGAAGCTAAGCCTTTAGTTGGAACTTTATGGTCGGTCGACTGAGCGTAGATTTAAGAGTGCAGTGCAACGTTACTGGCCAATGTCTCGGCACTTTCATCCTTGTCAGGCCTGGAGCCGAAGTTATAAGAATTTCGGTGAGAAAAAGACTAAGGAATCATTCTAGAATTCTGTGCTAGAAACTTTGCTGTCTTGTTAATGGACATTTACAATTTCAAATTCCACGCTCTGCCGAAGGCGAAAACTTGGAAACCTGTGCCAATCAAATATATTTCTAGGCCTATCAGCTATTAACAATGCCAAGTAAGAAAGAGTTGAAAGTGGGCCAGTTTCTTTCTCTTTCCAAGCAAAGCAGTCAGCGCCTTCAAAAAGTAGTTTGAACTGGAGTTCAGAAGGATTTCCCTGTCGAATGGATAACATAATGTGTGGTTTCAGTTATGGGTTGAATATGGCCTTTATATTTTATGTATGAAGTATTTATGTAAGAAACTTAGGTATTCAAACTTCCATGCAACTGCATTTGAGACAGTCACAATCCTCTGCACAAGCTTAGAATTTTGTAGAGTAAATATCTGCTACTTTGACTTCTTGCGATAGTTGATGGTAATTTTTAGAACCATTTCTGTATTCCAGAGCCCTCCGATTCGGCTACCTCTTTTTCTCAGGCCCTAACATATTCAAACCAGTTGTTGAGACGAGCTACTAACACGACCTCATTAAGGTGTGCAGCAAACGTGCCAGAAATTTAGGCCAAGAAGCTAATGAACTTACTCGTGCAGGTACTCGCTCTGTGCTTTTTTATTGGTTTAGATCCATTCTCGAGCATTTGTAACTCAATATATGTCCTGCACATTAGGCGCAGCAACTGACGACATCCTTGCTGCTGACTTCTCATCAATCTTTTCTGGCGTAAAAAAGCTATAGAAAGTATAATACTGATGAATACGCATACTACTAAATCAAAATAGACGAGTAATGAAGGATTCGCTGGGAATAAGCGGGTTTCAGTCTTACAAGCCGTCAGGTTGCGCGCACGGTTGCAACTTGCGTATTGATTTACAGATGACTCGGCGATATATTATTCAGAGTCGTGGAAAGAACAAAGACTGCCCGTCTCCTATCTTAGCATTTCTTATTATTTGGCTAATTGCTGCTGACCCTCATCCGTAAGAAAAATTGGCCGACGAGTTTGACATCCGAGGGTGAGGCGTCATTCCGTGCATGGCGGCGGTATTCCGCTGCCGCGGCTGCGGAGATTAAGACGAGACAAATCCGAGCGGACAGGAAGTGGAACCATTCAGCGTCACTTATCCACATTTATGACCTACTGAACAGCGTTTGATGGCCGGCGAACTGTAATATTGGCCATCATTTCTACAGAGCGGATTATGCTTAAACTCCCGATTAGTTCAGGCGTTTTTTTCTTCTCGGATTAACCTCGATCTGCTCAGTTCGTATCAGATACCAATGTGCGCACTAGAAAGAATCAAAATAATGCTTGCCCCTACAAACATACTGCACTTACCATTGATAGTTCAATATCAGATAAGCTGTCCTAATCTGAAAGGGCCTCTCCACCGAGGACAAAAACATCGATAAATTTTCAAACTGCTATCAGCTGCTTAACCGGTTTCAGCCAAAGTGATACATAGGGAGCTAAGAGTCATATGGTATAACGAGCTGTCTATAGATCTTTTTTCACATGTGGTAAACACATTTCTATGAGATGCACACAAAAATGTGAACAAGCGGCTGGAAATAAGTTTGTTTTCTCATTCTGAAAATTGAGCATTAGTGAGAAGTATGCTAAACCAGAGGTGTACCTCAGTCGCATTTGGCATCAGTCCATAATTTTTTCAATTGAGCGTTGAGAATTCCGCGACTTTGTCGTGGATTGCATCCAAACAATGAAACCTTTAAGATTTACAGAAATTCTCTTGCTGTACTGAAAGCTTGACATTAAAGAGCAACTGACTTAGAGCAACGTATACCTAATTTTTGAAATTTTAACAAAGAGCTTCGATAGATTCAGAGTGCTACCAAAACAAACTCCGTGCTTCGATATTATATCTAACTACAGTGACGTTCTATGTTTTTTCTTTTGCATTTCTGTGAAACCTTCGCCATTTTTTCAGTTTTTTTTGCATACAAATTTGCTTCCCTATTTAGGAATGAAACCATAAGCAACCTGGCTTGACCATAGCCCATGCCAAGCCATTATGTATGAATTTTCGTTTACGCAGCCGACTCTGTGAAGTTTATGTTCAGAACTTGGTAATCCTACTGTTAAGAGGTTGGTTTTGTAGAAAATCCTGTAGAAAAGCAGTGTAACCCCAATCACCCATTTCGGAACAGATGGTGCTGTCAAGATGCACATTTATGATAAGTTTATTAGTTGGACATCTTCTCAAAATTCAGGATTTATGGCTTTTATGGAAGATTTGGAAGCGTTCGAAGAAAAACTCCTTGATAGTAAACAAAGTCAGAAGCTTTTCTCTACTTCACCTTTTATTGCACTGCGTGTACGTTTGAATCAAGAGATTCTTACGTTTGCCCTTATAGCGGCAAGTCTTGCATGGCCCAGCAAATAAAGTTAATTATAGTGATATAACCTGTAGCCAGTGCGGGTCGCGAAATTTTTGAAAGTTACTTACATGAGCTAAAAAAATGTGCAAGTGAATTGTTTATTTTTGTGAACAATTAAAATAACTTTTAAAATTTTTTTAAAAAATCAAATTAGCCTCACAAAAAATTTTTTTCCGGGGGCGTGGCTGACGCCACGCCCCCTTTTTCCAGATTTCAGGGCTTCGGGGGCCACAAAAAATTTTATAGGCATCCCTAAAAATTTTTCGGAGTGCATGGCTAACGCCATGCACCTTCATTTGAAAAAATTTTTTGCCGCCCCCCCCCCGAGCCGAAATCCTGGGTACGCCATTGCCTGTAGCTTGCATTAATCACAGCATCACCTCAAAATTCGTAGATGGTTATAGTAGCTGACGGGGTTTGTGTTTTCCTTTAATGTGTGCAGCTGTAATGGAACCGCACCAGTTTAATTGGGGGAAGACTGCGATCCGAAGTTCCGGTACGCACGATCGTTTTTTACGTGGAGATGATACCTAGCCTAGAAGACTGGAGAACGCAATTAAATGTAGCAAAACTTGTCGTTCCATCGGGAAGAAGCGCAAAGTTGCTCGAAGCAGCTCAAGTGCAAGGGGAAGCTTTCTTCCGCAATTTCGTGGAGTTAGCGTTGGCTGTTGATAGCTCTTAGCTATACAAGAAGTGAAGTAGCTAATTAAGTATATCTGAAGGAGCAATCATGTAGAGACCCTCTAGAGACAGTATCTGTTTTGCTAAAACTGAACTTGAATACAAGTTTTCGCTTATCCATATCCATACCATTTCGTTTATCCTTAACGACCTTGCTTCCAGGTAGCTTTCCAGGAATAGATGGACCCTCCTTCTTCGCTAAAAGAATGTGCGTTAGTGCTTTGATTTTCGCCAGCAATGTCCGCGGTAAGTTCACCGGGAGATCGGTACGGGAACCCTTCTTTACACCCAGTTCTTTACCAATTACATCACTTTCGAAATTCATTGCGAAAAGATTTACAGCGATAAGGAGCTAGATTGCATTCTAAAATAAATAAGGATAGAGAATAAAGAACTCTTCAACTCTCTCTAAGTCATCCGTCAAACGCATTTACCCTAAAGTCCGTACAATAAGACCGGATTTATCTGCAGTATTGACACGAAAAATCGATGGAAAACCGTCCTCTGCGCCACCAAAAGTCTTGCAGATAAGTCCTCCTAAATCCTCTATCAGATAAGTCCGCAGCAGATAAGTTCGCCTATCCTGAGCATGAGAAAGCGGACTTTTCTGCAGGATTCTTGGCGGCGCGAGGGCGACTTTCGTTGTCAAGAAAGCGGACTTATCTGCTAGTCTGCTGCGGACTTATCTGATAGGCGGACTTATTACGGATTTTAGGGTACAGTTCATGGCCGAAGAGATATTGCACGCGAGCCCTTACAAATGACTGGCCGAGGCCAGCCGATTACCGAGTCAGTGCTTCAATTCACCAGACCGTTCTGGGGGTGTATGTCAAGAGGAGCGATTTTTATTGCCAGCTGGATACCGAGTAGCACATAATGAGTGTTTTAGAACATTCTAGAAGTATTCAAACTTAGAAGGAGATATATTAGGTAATTGCATGAGTTGCTCAACCTTACTAACTTGGAATCAATTCAAAACAGTAATTTTGAAGATCAAAAACTCATGAAAATGCGTTTCAGAACAAATTTGTAAGTATTTCAGTCCGATTTATAGCAAAAACCATGAAACTCAGCAAGTGCTGACCTTAGACAGATAGTAAGCCAATGCACTTTATCCGAGGATTTTTAAAGACTCGCATAGCACTAAACTGGAGTTTCAAGTTGGTGCCAGCCGGAGAAATCGCGCCTCTTGACCGTCTCCCCCGTTCTGGTACCACCATCCTCAGAGCTTGATTGGCCCAGGGGAAGATCGAACCTTAGCCAATCGGCAAACGGCGCCTCAACCATTGCACCACCCGTTCCCGGTTTCTAGTATGGGTAGCCGATCAAGACAATTTATGCTTGGAGAGGCACCGAAAGGTTAGAGAAATAAAATTAATGCATGATTTGAGGGGGTGTCGAGGGGTCCGCAGTTGCACCTCATCTTTGCCTGGCCTATGGTTGAGGAGCGCACGTACTAAAACAAAAATAGGCCAGGTCACTATAGCAGTGCCCGGCTTTTTCGTTCCAATACTCTTCTGATTGATGTTTTTCCAGCTACCATCAACCGATAAGAAAAGTCCATGCTCTGTAATTGTTTAAGCTTGTATAGCAACGTTGCTTCTGCCATTTTCTTCTTATTGATGAAGTGCTTCCACATTTACAGTCGAAAACTATTAGAATTTATTATCTCTATAGCATAAAGAATATATGAGTATCAGATACAGCCAATATTAACGGACTGAATTTTATGTCAAAGGCTCTTGTCCAGATCTTCGTCTTCCTTCACTTGCTGCACGTCTTCTAAGATTTCTCAGTGGCGGTAAACGCGTAGGTTTGCTACTAGGCCACGGCGAACGGAAAACTAAACAGCAAATCTTGGTGTTTTTTAGTACATTTAGAGCTTTGTTTCGGGGCAAATAAATTGTAAGATTGGAGGATACGTTTTATGAGGATCTAAAGAAAAAACAGGCACTCTAGAACAGAAAAGATACCTAGAACCGTCGGTAAACGCGCACTTGAGCAATACTTTCTCTTCAAAATTTCACTTCATTTCCATATTTAGAACAATACATAAGCACTCAAGCATCAGCAACAAATAAAAAAAACCAAAAAACATCCAACAAGTCTGATCGAGTACAGTCGCCACATAGCTTTTTTTTGAAGAAGGGTTGGGGACTATGCTTGAATGGGCCATGTATGGAATCAGTACTTGGTGTAATAAGTGTAGAGTCTCGATGGAGTCTGTCCCATTCTCTGCTTGCCAGGCAAGGCGATCTTTCTAGATCGCCTTTCCTTTCTACCTATTCCTTTGAATTCATACGTGGTCTATACAGGCTTGATCCCTTACTCTTCTACAAAGTACCTTCGTTGATTGTTCTAGATGTGGCATGCCTTGTGCGTATTGAATAAATAAACCAATTTGTATTTCTCGATCGTATAGATAGCTCAAATTTACATAGACGTAACGCTACAGCCTTTTAGTGTCAAGCTTGATTCTTCCCCCCCCCCCCCCCCCCCGGTCTAACCCACTAACAGCTGTCAGACCCGCAGATTCGGAAAAAGTAATAACACAATCGTTTCCATAGTAAGAAAGAGCTAGGACGCTAAAAGTATAAAAATCTTGTCTTGGCGCTGCTATGGTCTGCTTACCATCGGCAAAATTATTCGGCTCTATCGAAGCTGCTTCTAGTAAAATTTTAGCTGTATTTTCAGTGATAATAGTGGCGAGTATAATGTCCTCTATGCCCTTAATTTTCTTGACTAATGTTGTTTTGAGTATATACTGTAAAGAATCTAGTCGTTGTGAAGAGGATCCAAGCAAAGTTTTACCTTCGTCCACGGACATTTTTTGATCCGCCGCGATAGGAGACGTCGCGGGCCTACTCTGCACATGGTTTTCCTGAAAAGGATTTTAGGTTCGATGTACAAGCAACATGGATAATGGTGGTATGAGACTTGGAATTTGATTTTAGAAATGAATTTGCATATTCCAAAAACCAATCCGCAGAAGCTTTATACCCGAACCCCACGAGCAGTTCAAATCATGCACAACCACTTTTTAATGACCGCAGCTAACACAAAAATAGAACTAAGACACTGGAATTTTCAAATCTAAGGATTTGAGCCTGGTTGATATTTAGGTTTATGCACATTGAAGAAGGCATGTTTCCTTTCGTTATTTTGAAAGATAATTATCAGAAACTTTTGAAGCATGGATGTTAATTTGGAAGTGAAAGCCTTCAACTGTATATTGGAATGATCTACCATATGGTCACCACATTTGCTACTTCAAACGGAGTTAGAACAACAATCCAAGTATTGGGATATTCATTTTTTCAATGTTATTATTTTCAAAATTTCTCAAGGAACTACGATTTCTCATGTAGCCTTATCTTGTTAAGTGATCTATTACAGAATGTTGCGATTGGGAGGCGGAAAATCAACAAAAAACTGTTCCCGATGCTTAGATCGCCAAGCCATCCGATGCCCCACGGTGCGAGGAATATCTTGTATTCCATGCGCTTTATGCAAAATGTCATTCGCTTGAGCCAGTGTAATCTTCACCAGCATTTATGCGCTTCTTTCAGATATTTTCGACAAGTTTTTGTGAGCTCTTTCCATCATTTTTTGGCACTGTTGTTATTTTCTGTCATTAATGCTTAAAGTGCGCCTAAATGTGTAAACAAATTGACTTAACCCTAGGTCTTCCAAGTGTGCTTAGTTGATTGATTGGTTAACAATATTAGCAATTTATCCTGCTCCTTTAAGCAGAATTAGCGAAGAGCATAAAAAGAACACATCATACAAGTACCTAGGCAGTCACATCTCAGCGGAAGGAAGCCTACAAGAGGAATTCGCAAGCAGGGGAACACAGCGTGGATAACATGGAAAACCGTAACGTGCATTCTGTGCGACAGATGAATGCCAATACACCTAAAGCCCCAACTGTACAGGACCATTATCCCTTCAGCAGCACTCTATGGTAGTGAATGCTGGCTATGTAAGCGGAACGAGGAGCGCAAACTCAGTGCACACTAAGGGACAACATCCGCAATGACACTATTCGAGCCAAGATGAAAGTAGCTCCAATTGCCCAGAAATGCAGGAAAAGAAGACGGTGGCGCGAGCATGTGTGAAGAAGGGGGAGAGCATCAAGAAGTTAGCCTTCACGGTAGATGCAGCAGGTAAAAGATCCAGGGGTAGACTCGAGAGAAGGTAGATGGACAGAATCAAGGCGACCTGCGTATACTTGGAATAGATGAAGATCTTGTCTCATCAAGAAGAACATGGAGAAAACTGACAAGAAAAGCGGACACTGCATAAGCAGGGCAAATACGGGGATAGAATAAATAATCAAATCTGCACCTTTATGAGAATTTTGCATCATTGCTGAAGACGTATATTGAATGTTCAATTTCGTATCGGGTTTATTCCCGAGTTTAAGGTAATCCACCTAAACCTTTCAACTGGTGAGGTGTGGTTCTGAATTTGGCTTGGTCTGTTTATGGCCAGTGAACTACCAAAAAACTATTAGTTGGAACAATTAAGCACCTAAATTTCTAGCAGTTGAAGAGAGCATGCCATAAACAAAACCAAATAGAGACCAAAAGTTGGAAAATACGATCTTAATGTTTTCTTTCATCAGCTCGTTTCACAGTGGTATGGAAAAATGAAACTTCGAGCACTATTAGAACTCACATAATTTTCTTCTGCTATGCTGATGAAGAAATTTGTTGGTAAAACGGATACTCAGACTTTTTGGAAATTTTGGTGTAGGAACTACGAAACAACATAATGTTGCACCTCCTATCTAGCTGAACTCTGGAGCTTCAAAAGCGATTACACCTTCTGCAATAACCTCGCTTACCTCACCACTGCTCTTCTTGTACTCTAGTGGCCGTTTGCTAGGTGCAAGCTCGGCATCCGTATGCTAGAATAGAGATAAATTTGGAGCTGAAAAAAAAACACTGTCAAGCGAGACCTACCCATCTACCAGCAAATATCGATCTCAGCTTTTCACCAACTGAAAAACTCTTGTGAACATCAGCACTTGGAGAATTTGAAGGTGACGGTAACGAGGATACGGAATCATTTGATATTGGGCGGTTTTCTGTCTTGCCTTGAGGTGAGCTAAATATTTTAGAATTGGCACGCGAACAATTTCTTTTTGAAATAACTGCTTTAGTTTTGATATACTTCTTCTTGATGCAAAAAGTTTCAGCGTAACACAAACATATTCGTTTTCGTACAAGAACTTGTCTTTGAAAGTTACTTACGAGTTGGCACTACTTGATTTGCATCAAGTTTTCACGGAGATTTTCTGGAAATTGAGCGAAAGTTTCTTGCAAGTTTATGAGAACACAAGAGAGTATAAGGCACTTAATGATAGAGTGTATTTTTTTTTATTGAAGTGATGAACCTTAAATTTCAAATGCATGCCAGGGATTTATTTTGGGGATCGAAACACTACAAGAAAAAAGGAGGGGGGGGGGACAGAACTCACTTAATGCTGTGGAAGAAGGGAGGGGAAATATATGTAGAACTTACTTATTGCTATCAGTTCTCACAGGAGGTGTTGGAGGTAATCTTTTCAAACTATTCGAGATTTTGTCTCTCGACAGCCTCCTCGAATGCGCGTCTAGCACGAACGGACGTCTGCTTGCCTGCAATATATGACTGAGGGGGGGAACAGCAGGTCGGGTCTGCAGATTTCTGTAATCAAGAAAATTCCTTGAATATTGCAAAACATTGTTTGTTATTCCTATGTACAGCTTGATCTTCATGGACATGTGCTCGGTAGACTGCCACAAGAAGCAAAACACACCTTCTTTGTTTCGGGGCACTCAGATTCCTCACAATAGCAATGAGCGCTCTTCCAAAAACTAGTTTTGAAATGTGATGACCGAAAAGCTCTAGTGGATATGGAAACCACTTTGAAGGGGTGTAAAAGTTTGTCAAGGGGGTAGTTGCTTTGACTAGTGGTAAAAAATGTCTGATTTGCGTATAGTGAGTGAAAAACGAGCTCGATATCGGAACGCATGTTGATAAGTTTTAGAAGATATCTTCTGATCAATGCGTGTGAATGAAAATCACAGTAAAACGTGTCCAGTCCTTTACCGCTTTTTGATGTTCTTAGAAGTTTCTCATTTTTCAACAATTTCAATCTATAAAAAACTTTTGTAATAAAGCATTTTGGTACTTTTGTAATAAAGCATTTTGGTTTCAACGCAGTAACTGCAGGTTGCAGAAGTTTATTGTGACTCTTTATGATTACGATCATTTTTCTCTTATTACATCTGAAAAAAAATTGAGAAAAGTTATTCTTTGTTTCAATAAGGCAAAAATTGCTTGACAGGGCTCAACGCTATTTCAAGGGGCACCAGAAATTCAAAACCATATCTTTTACTACAATTTGGGTCAGTGGGCTTATTCGACATGCTGTTCACTGGATAACGTACTTGTTTGGAGTGATGAGGCTTTTCGTTGAATTAGGTATACGGTGAAGTGTCAACAACGCAGGTTGAATTATGGTCATAGAAATTATTACTCAACATGCCAACCACAAACACTATTCTCCTTCTGCTTAAAAGTGTTACACGATGAGGCTACGGTAGGTATACTGGAAGGGAGGGGGAAGGGGGGGGGAGAGTGGGGGTCACATTCGCTGACTACGCTGGTGGGGGAGGAAACAGGTGGATGAGAATTAAAATTAATGCTCGTCCGTGGCAATCACACCTTTATTATGGAGTTATGGTAGGTTACAGTAATTTGAAAAAAAAAACAACCCCCCTTCTCTGATTTTTAGCCGATTTACTTCAGAAAATTATAGAAAAGGCCTCATCGCGTGAAATAAGGTAATCGTAACTATCAAGTCAAAACCCGCAAAGTTCCAGGCGAATATGCGATTTTGACCCACTATTCTATACCTAACGTAACGCTGCGATGAAGCCCCAACCTCTGCGATTCTCAGCCAAATGGCGATTTTGACCCTTCACCGTATAACTAACGTAGCCCCACAAGAATGCCGAAAACAAAAAGAGCATAATATTTGTGAACAGCTTGACAAATAACAATCTGAACCTAGTGAGAGCAAAAGTATCTTGTAATTTTGGCTTCCACTTTCTGAAATAACGTTAACTCTGCGTAGTACGGATTTCTACGTACTGCTCCCAAATCTCCGCCACAAACCCGCACAGTAGTTTTTTAATATTACTAATCCTTTTTTTGTACGCACGCAAAATACTCACGAAAGGTGCTGCTAGAGGAGGAGCATCATCCAACTCGATCATAATATCGTTCTCGTTCGCTTCACCGCTAGCTCGCCGAGTTACGGACATACCTCGTAAACGCGGCTGCAACGACAAAGATAAAAATAGATACAGGGTAATAGATCGGGATGGTAGTGCCGAGAGTGGGGTCAAAATTACTCATGAAACACTTGTGATCTTGATTTTACCGGCTCCTAATAGGGCTGCTTATTAAATTACCTTTATTGTGACATCAGCCAAAGCTAGAAAGCCTGGATTTTGCTAGAACTAAGCAGCCATCTAGATAGATCGAATTGATTTCGAATATGTAATACTTTTGCTTGAAGAATGACTTCCAAGAAAGTAACCAATGTGCTAGTCGAAATAAATACACAAGATAAATTATCTCGCGTGAACAGAATCCTTCTATATATATAAAACCGAATGGGATTTTGTCTGTACACTGGTGGCTTGTCTGTACGCTGGTGGATAAGCATGCTTGTTGATGCTGTCTGTAGGTCCTCGATGGTATTTTCGTGTTTGTCATTTTCCAGCATGGAAGCTTGTTATTACTTCTACCAAATTTATCGATTATTTGTAAATTTTGAACTACGGGGCTGGGAGTTGGCACAGGGGATTAATCGAACATGCTGATTACGAATATGATAACCATTTTCAAAAATGGCCATTACTTTCATCATTTTATCGATTTTTTGGGAAAGTTCAAGCTACGGGGCTGGAAGTTGGCACACGGGGGTAATCGAGCTTGCTGATTACGAATTTGATAACCATTATCAAAAATGCCCATTACTTTTATCATTTTATCGATTTTCTAGCAAAGTTCAAGCTATGGGGCTGGGAATTGGCATACGGGGGTAATCGAGCATGCTGATTACGAATATGATAACTATTTTCAAAATCGATTTTCTGGCAAAGTTCAAGCTACGGGGCTGGGAGTTGGCACACGGGGGTAATCGAGCATGCTGATTACGAATACAGTATTAGATTTTTAGAATTATCAGTTATTTTTATCATTTTATCGATTTTTTGGCAAAGTTCAAGCCACAGGGCTAGGAGTTGGCACACGGGGGTAATCGAGCATGCTGATTACGAATACAGTATTAGTTTTTAGAATTATCAGTTATTTTTATCATTTTATCGATTTTTTGGCAAAGTTCAAGCCACAGGGCTAGGAGTTGGCACACGGGGGTAATCGAGCATGCTGTTTACGAATACAGTATTAGTTTTTAGAATTATCAGTAATTTTCATCATTTTATCAATTTTTTGGCAAAGTTCAGGCTATGGGGCTGGGAGTTGGCACACGGGGGTAATCGAGCATGCTGATTGCGAATATGATAACCATTTTTCAAAAATGTCCATTACTTTTATCATTTTATCGATTTGTTTGTAAATTTTGGACTACGGGGTTGGGAGTTGGCACACGGGGGTAAGCGAACATGCTGATTACGAATACAATACTGGTTTTTAGAATTATCAGTTATTTTTATCATTTTATCGATTTTTTGCAAAGTTCAAGCTACGGAGCTAGGAGTTGGCACACGGGGGTAATCGAGCATGCTGATTACGAATACAGTATTATTTTTTAGAATTATTAGTTATTTTTATCATTTTATCGATTTTTTTGCAAAGTTCAAGCTACGGAGCTAGGAGTTGGCACACGGGGGTAATCGAGCATGCTGATTACGAATACAGTATTAGTTTTTAGAATTATCAGTTATTTTTATCATTTTATCAATTTTTTGGCAAAGTTCAAGCCACAGGGCTAGGAGTTGGCACACGGGGGTAATCGAGCATGCTGTTTACGAATACAGTATTAGTTTTTAGAATTATCAGTAATTTTTATCATTTTATCAATTTTTTGGCAAAGTTCAGGCTATGGGGCTGGGAGTTGGCACACGGGGGTAATCGAGCATGCTGATTGCGAATATGATAACCATTTTCAAAAATGTCCATTACTTTTATCATTTTATCGATTTGTTTGCAAAATTTGGACTACGGGGTTGGGAGTTGGCACACGGGGGTAAGCGAACATGCTGATTACGAATACAGTATTATTTTTTAGAATTATCAGTTATTTTTATCATTTTATCGATTTTTTTGCAAAGTTCAAGCTACGGAGCTAGGAGTTGGCACACGGGGGTAATCGAGCATGCTGATTACGAATACAGTATTAGTTTTTAGAATTATCAGTTATTTATCATTTTATCGATTTTTTGGCAAAGTTCAGGCTATGGGGCTGGGAGTTGGCACACGGGGGTAATCGAGCATGCTGATTACGAATACAGTATTAGTTTTTAGAATTATCAGTTATTTTTATCATTTTATCGATTTTTTGGCAAAGTTCAAGCTACGGGGCTGGGAGTTGGCACAGGAGGACAAGCGAACATGCTGATTACAAATACAATATAGCTTTTAGAATTATCAGTTTTTTGTATCATTTTATCGATTTTTTTGCATGGTTCAAGCTACGGGGCTGGGGTTTGGCACGCGGGGGTAATCTAGCATGCTGATTACGAATATGATAACCATTTTCATAAATACCCATTACTTTTATCATTCTATCAATTTTTCTGCAGATATTGAACTACGTGACTGGGAGTTGGCGTACGGGGGTAAGGGAACATGCTGATTACGAATATCATAACATTTCAGAAAATACCCCTTACTTCTATCGGTTTAATTGATTTTTTGCAATGTTTGAACTATGGCGTTGGGGATTGGTGCCTGCTCACGAGCACATTCTTATTTTACAACTTGTCACTTACCTTCACCGGCTTTATCGATTTTTTGCAAAGTTTAAGCCAGGAACTGGGATTTGGCACATGGGAGAAAGCGAGCATGCCGATTACGATTGTAATAAGTGTTCTTAGAAGAACCTATTATTTTTGTCGATTTTTCTATTCTTTGTAAAATTAGAGCTACACGGCTGACATTGCACAAAGTTGTATGTGAGCACGCTCACTGCAAAGATAGTTTTTGAGAATTTCCATTACTTTTATTGATTTCATCTTTTTTTCAAAGCTGAAGCTACGAGGCTCAGATGGCACTAATCCGGGGGTAAGTGAGCATGCTGAGAATTCTATAATCACACTTGGAAATGACGAAGGCGGTAAATTTACCTAAAGTTGTTATAAATTCACTTTGGCCCGCCTTTACCTTTTTGAATCCTAGTTCTGCCCCCAAAATCAGAAAAGCACATAGAGCCTGGTTTCGAGGGAAGAAAATGCTTATAAACTGAGGCGGCAAGCAGTGGCGGACCGAGGGGGGGGGGACGCCCCCCCCCCCGAGAATGGGTCGCGAAATTTTTGAAACTTACCTATATGGGTTATAAAAATGTGCAAACACTTGTTTATTTATGTAAATAATTGAAATAATTTTTAAAATTTTTTAAAAATTCAAATTAGCTTTATAAAAAAATTAAAATTTTTTTCGGGTAACGCCACGCCCTTTTTTTTTCAGATTTTAGGGGTTGGGGACCCGCAAAAATTTAGAGAAGAACCCCAAAAATTTTTTTGGAGTGCGTGGCTAACGCCACGCACCTTCATTTGAAAAAAATTTTTGTCGCGCCCCCCTCGGTCCGAAATCCTGCGACCGCCACTGGCGGCAAGATATTTCGGTACTTTTCCGTTATCTGGACCCATTTTTTCAAAGAAGAGTATTGCTTCCATCCTTGTATCATATTTGGTCTCAGCTTTACAGGGAGGAGTGCCAACCTTCTGCCACGTGTCAAAAAAATTTGAAATGTCATTTACATGCTTAACAGGTTTTATTAAGAGTTTTCGTTCAATCTGTTTTGTAGTCAGTTTCAACCTCATTTCGATCAAGCATTTTAAAGTGAACATTGTCATAATAATAACGACATACTCTTATCGATGAACAGACTAGACTTGCTCGGAATAGAGAAGTGCGTGAGATAAAATCATTTAAGAGGCAAAATAAGCGGCAGCAAGGGACTTTAAGCTTCATTTATAGTCTTTTCTGGCTAAAATCGCATGGCCAAAAGGGTTTGAAGAGAAAAGCATTATTAAATCACCACTGAAAGCAAGCAAGATGATCTAAAACAAATTCATGATTGTTTTGCTTTTATGTAAAACAATTAAACAGCTCAAAAGTGACTACAATCTCTTTTACCTCCCCGGAAATGGTTTCGAAAAAAAATCATGTCAGAATGAACCGAAAAGTGTCAATTGTTTGTGACAGTGGCAAGGAGGCAGTCCTCGTAGAAACTATATAAAATTATTCTTAGACTAAAGAAAGTATCACATGGGAGCCTTTCGAAGAAATGGGTCCGGATAACGGAAAAGTACCGATATTTTCGCTAAGAATTTCTACGAGTCAATATCTAATTATACAAGAATTTCCTTAAATTCACTTCTGTCCCTTCCACTCTGCAAAAACCATACTTCTGCCTCTGAAAGCAGAAAAGTGGTCTCTGGGGAAGGACAGACCCATGAGCTTCATCCGGCACGGCATTTTTACTGAAACTTTAGGCTCTCAAACTGCAAAAACCACAAAACTCAAAAACCACATATCTGGCCCTAAACGCAGAAAGACAGGGAGGTTGGTCTCGATGGAAGAAAGAATTATGGCCTCAGGCAGCAAGAGACTTTCGCCAGAAGTTTCTGGGTGTCAATGATTATACTTGAAAAAGAACTTGCTTGAAATTTACTTCTGGCCCTTTTGGTCTCGAGGAGAAAACACTAATAAGCTCAGCCAGCAAGATACTCTCGCTGAAACTTTCTGGGTGTCAATGTTTATTCATACTGAAACTTGCTTATAATTTACTTCTGGCCCTTCTACTTTGCAAAAAACCATACTTCTGCCTCTAAAAGTAAAAAATCACAAAGTGCTCTCGAGGGAAGGACAGATCCATGAGCTTCATCCGACAGGACAGTCTCGCTAAGACGTTTGACCCCCTAGACTTCGCAAAAACCAGTACTTCTGCCCCTAAACGCAGAAGCACAGAAAATCCAGTCTCGGGGGAAGAAAGAATCATGGCTTCAGGCAACAAGGTATTCTCGCCAGAAGTTTATGGGTGTCAATAACAGAAACTTGCTTAAAATTCACTTCTGGCCATTCTACTTTGCAAAAACCACACTTCTTCCTCTAAATGCAAAAAAGTACAGGCTTGGTCTCGAGAAAATGGCAGAACCATGAGGCTTCATGCGACAAACATTTTCGCTAGGGCGTCTGACCTCCTAGACTTCGCAAAAACCAGCGCTTCTGCCCCTAAAAGCAGAAAAGCACAGGGAATTTAGTCTCTAAGGAAGGACAGACCCATGAGCTTCTTGCAACAGGACATTTTCACAGAAACTTTCGGCCCCTTCTACTTCGCAAAAACCAGTACTTCTGCCCTGAAAGCAGAAAAGCACAGGGATTTAGTCTTTAGGGAGAGACAGACCCATGAGTTTCATCCGACAGGACATTTTCTAAGACTTTTGACTCCCAAACTTCGCACAAAACCATAAAACTCAAAAACCACACTTCTGGCCCAAAAAACAAAAAAGCACAAGGAGCTTGGTCTCGAGGGAAGTAAGGATTATGGCCTCAGGCAACAAGATGTTTTCGCCAGAAGTTTCTGGTTGTCGATGTTTCATTATACAGAAACTTGTTTGAAATTCCTGGCCATTCTACTCTGCAAAATCCATATCCATACTTCTACCCCTAAAAGCAAAAGCAGATAGCTTGGTTTCGAGGAAAAGAGACTCATAAGCTCAGCCAGCAAGATATTTTCGCTGAAAACTTCTGATTGTCAATGTGTGTTCTACAGAAACTTGTTTAAAATTCACTTGTGGCCATTCCACTCTGCAAAAACCAGACTTCTGCCTCTGAAAACAGAAGAGTGGTCTCGAGGGAAAGACAGACAAAGGCGAGGCGCGATTTTTCTGGCTGTCATCACCAACTTAAAACTTCAGTTTCTCGCTATGGGAGTGTTCAAAAAGTGTCGGACAAAGTCCATCGGCTTAGTAGCTGTTTGAAGTAACCGTTTGATAAGTTCGACGACTTTTGCTAGAAAACTGACCGAAATAGTTACAAAATTGCTATAAACTGCATTTTCATGGGTTTTTGACCTTCAACAATTTTGTTTTGAATCGCTTTCAAAATGATAAGATCGAAGAATTCCCTGCAATTCTCTAATGTACTTCTTTTGAAATTTCAAATAATCCTGGAACTTCATAAAACACTAAGTATGTGCTATATACTGCCCATCTGGTAATAAGAATCGCGCCTCTTGACATACATCCAAACAGACCCATGAGCTTCTTGCGACAGGAAATCATCTTTGCTGAAAATTCTGGCCTTCTGAACTTTGCAAAAACCACACTTTTGTCCCTAGAAGCAAAAAACAGGGAGCTTGGTCTCGAGGGAAGAAAAGACTCAGGGCTCAGGCAGCAAGATATCTGCGCTAAAAGTTTTTAGGTGTCAATATTTGATTATACAGAAACTTGCTGGAAAAATTACCCTTCTTCTCAACCATACTTCTGCTAAAAGCGGAAGCATAAGGAGCTTGGTTTCGAGGGAAGGAAAGAACTAAGGTTTTATACGACAGGAGAGTTTCGGTAAGATTGTCTTCAAAAGAAGGCGCTGGGCCAGCTTCTGTTCAAGAAATGAGCCCGTTCACTGGCAAGACATCATCGAAGAAAATGCTGCTTCGTTTTTACCGACATATCTGAGTTTTTGGCTGCTGGAAGACATAAATTGACGCTTCCTTTAACATGGCACTTTCCTGGAAATCAATCAGAGTTTTGGGATGAATCAGCTGCTCTAAACAGGTGCTTCGAGGTAGCTTCCTTGTTTGAGAGCTGTGGTATCTGGGCAAAGGTATGTGCAAGAAAACAGCAAAGATGCTTTGCGCTGTTTTGTTTCTACTACTCACAACATGCGAAAGGTCGCTGGGAAAAAATTCTCTTTCTTGGGATTTTAGTTAATTAATGGCAGATATCAATGTAAAGGATATTCGTCGACGACTGCCCCGTTTAGTGCATTTACACCACCGCAGGCGTGCCTCTTTGGAGCCTTTCCAGCTTGACAGTACGCTGCAGCGCTCCGGGACTCCTTAGCTCGCAGCAACACTGTCCTTTAGCCTCTTTTGTTGATTTAAGTATTTCACATCGTTTTTTCTTCTTAGTTCACGTGTTTCAATCAGTCATTCGTTTTCCCTTTTTCTTAGGTTCTCTCGATGTTCAAATGTCCTACGTTTCACTTTGATGAGTACTGAGAGGTAAGGAAAAAATTTGTTTAGAACACATTCCTTGAATTCCTCTCCCTTTTCACCCACCAAACATTTTTCAAAACGTGAACATCTCCTCGGGTAAAGTTGGGTGAAAGGGTGTGCTTTGTCCATAAAACAGTGGTGGTATCATGGAGTTTCCTTAGATGAGGCCACTTTAATGTTTATTTCAACACTCCTACATGGTGTCCCTGACGTAGGAGTGTTGAAGTAATCAGTTCAGTGGTATGTCCCAGGAAACATATCAAATCATTGTAAAACATTGAAGAAAATATGCAATCGCAATCATAGCTATGACATCCACCACTGCAACTACAAATAAGGTCATTCTTTTTTTCTATTTTGCTCGCGACGATGGTCTCACATAGACATAGAACGGTCGATTGCCTGAAATGAAAAATAAGAAGAAAAAACGATGCGAAATACTTAAATCAACAAAAGAGGCTAAAGGACAGTGTTGCTGCGAGCTATGAAGTCCCGGCGCGCTGCAGCGTACTGTCAAGCTGGAAAGGCCCCAACGAGGCACGCCTGCGGTGGTGTAAATGCACTAAACGGGGCAGTCGTCGACGAATATCCTTTATCTGCCCCCACCCACCTACTAGCGACCCGTAGGGTCGCTAGTCTTATATATAAAGCTGAATGTCTGTTTGTATGTCTGTCTGTATGTATGTCTGTATGTATGTATGTATGTACGTATGTTCCGAATAGAAAATTCCATTTCTGAACCGATCCGGACCAAACTTGGCACACATACACTACGGGCCCCGGCGGGTGTCATAGGCTACTTTTCGTCATCGATCGATATCGATTTTATCGATTTTTATCGATTTTTTTGCTGAGTTCACCTACGGGGCTGGGAGTTGGCACAGGGGGGTAATCGAGCATGGGGATTCCGAATACAATATTGGTTTTCAGGATTATCGATTACTTTTATCGATTTTATCGATTTTTTTGCAAAGTTTGAGCTACGGGGCTGGGAGTTGGCACAGGGGGGTAATCGAGCATGGGGATTCCGAATACAATATTGGTTTTCAGGTTTATCGATTACTTTTATCGATTTTATCGATTTTTTTGCAAAGTTTGAGCTACGGGGCTGGGAGTTCGCACAGGGGGGTAATCGAGCATGGGGATTCCGAATACGATATTGGTTTTCAGGATTATCGATTACTTTTATCGATTTTATCGATTTTTTTGCAAAGTTTGAGCTAGGGGGCTGGGAGTTGGCACAGGGGGGGTTATCGAGCATGCTGATCATCCCCAAGGGGGGTGATCAGCATGCTCGATTACACCCCTGTGCCAAATTCCAGCCCCCTAGCTCAAATTTTCAAAAAATCGATAAAATCGATAAAAGTAATGGACGATCTTGAAAACTAATATTGTATTCGTAATCTGCATGCTCGATTACCCCCTGTGCAAACTCCCAGCCCCGCAGGTCAAACTTTACAAAAAAAATCGATAAAATCGATAAAAGTAATGGACGATCCTGAAATCTAATATTGTGTTCGTAATCAGCATGCTCGATTACCCCCCTGTGCGAAATCCCAGCCTCGCATGTCAAAATTTACAAAAAATCGATAAAATCAATAAAAGTAATCAAAAATTCTGAAAACTAATATTGTATTCGGAATCCCCATGCTCACTTCCCCCCTGTGCCAACTCCTAGCCCTGTAGGTGAACTCTGCAAAAAAATGGATAAAAATCGGTAAAATCGACATCGATCGATAACGAAAAGTGGACTGTGACACCCGCCGGGGCCCGAAGTGTATGTGTGCCAAGTTTGGTCCGGATACGGCGGAGCCGGATAAGCCAGCTAGTATTTTATATATCCCAAATTCATGCGTATCTACAATTGCGAATAATTGACTACATTATCAAAAAAGAAACTGCGTAGGAGATTTGAAGTCTGCAGGATTGGAGTAAAAAGAACGCAAGGCTTCATGTTGCTAGCTCCAAGGGTATCGGCATAAGTCATCGTAGTACTTTTTGACGAGGAAGTTCAAGAAGCAGAATTAGGAATTGTGAGGGAAAAATGACCAGCCTCTTCAATGTGTTTGCGTTTTATCAATGCAGAAAATTATGTTAAATCTTGAGCTATAACAAAAGAAATTTCATCGAAACTAGGCCTGTGTGACATCTATGTACTCTGAAAAATGGCGGATTTTTCTTTGGACCTACGATCTTCATATATTTCAATTAAATGTTTCCAAATAGCATAAGAATTGCTCATCCATTACAGTACAGTTTCTCTTTCGTAGTTTGGAAGATCATTGCTTCAGACCATTCATATTTCGGATATGCTCAAAGAAAGTAGTATTCGACTTATTTCAAACTTTTCAGTTTGGTCTACACACTTAGAATACTATTAGGTTGGTTGAAAAAGTAATGGCCGATTTGCGAATTCTCAATTTGACGTGCTATAACTTTCTAAAAAATCCACATTTCTGAATGCGGTAAAGACCCCCAGAAGCAGCAAATCTTTCGCAATACAGCGCATACTTATTTGTACTCAAACCATAAAAGGGAAGAGAAATACGGACTAAAAGACAAAGAAGGTTCTTCTGCTAGAACCTTGTTTTTGACAATTCATAACTTCCTTCAAAGTTTTTTAGTGTAAATGATAAGTGGCCTAAATGATAAGTACCTTGTAGCCACAAGCCAGTAGTACAAAATGCAATAAAAAGAATTCGGACAAAAAAGTTTGCGAAAAAGAGAAAAATTGAAATTTAAAATTTCTCAGTTTTTTCAACACTTTTTCACTGTGCCTCAAAGTCCGGAATATAGAATTTTCTGATTTTCTACGTACTGAACAGCTGGATGTTTTTGCAAAGACTGTTAATAGGTGTCCCAGCCCTACGCTTACAGAATTGAGCAAAGCTTCGGCGACTGACTTCCTCAGAAGAAAATTATGGGTCATAAAATGACCGCAACAGCTACTCATGTTTGGGCGCCGATATCTCAGTCTGGATAACTTCAATGAATGCAGTTAAGTACATATAATGTAGACAACTTCTATTACATACAAGAGCTAAATTTTCGAAGAAATCCCATTGATACGCGCTTAAATTCTGGCCGGAAAAGTAAATGCAATGAAATTCTGAATTTGGATGCGGTTATTTGAAGCTCAGTAACTTTACAAGAAATGATGATGAGAGCCCGTTTTAAGCACCGTTAGATAGAGCATGAAAACAGCATCGCGATGGTATACTATTGTAAAGAAGAAGAATTGATGGGGAAAAGTTGCCCTGAAAAAAGGCTTGGAAAATCGGCCATTCCTTTTGCACCAACCTAATAAATTGAAGAAAGACCCAAAACTCGTGAAATCTACAAACAAACTAATGGAAAAGATAACAACATTTCAAGCGAAGCTATCGATTGTGACAAGTGGGTAAGGTTACCATGCAGACAAGGAGATATAACATTACTATAGAGCTAATTGGCATGTTTCAGAGAATGACATCATTTTTATTCTCAGTTTATCCAACCTTGAGGCTAAGTTGTCGGCTGAAGTGCTGAGTTGTATGAATGAACGACATAGCTGCATGATGCCCTTAGATAAACTGAGAATAAAAAAAATTTTGCGTAATTTTTTTACCCGGAAAAGCTCAAAATTTTTTTCCACGATTTTTCGGTTTTTGACTGAATGAACGGAGGGAAAGAGTAAGCCTTTGACAAAATCGAGCTAATACAAATCCATCTTGCGCGTGCAAGTAGCCGGCATTACTGGTATAGCTTTTTGTCACGCGCAAATTCTACCGCAAACTGCAAGCACACTCTAATTAACAAGTTGACGACAACTTTTTTAGTTGTGTGCCACTTGGGAAAATGCCTTCCATAAATTGGAAAATTCTCAACTAGAGTTAAAGTCGTAAGAGAACTTCTGAAATGAACGCACTCCAAAATAGCAGTCTCTTTAACGAAATTTAAGCCATGACTCACCATGTGGGTCACACTGTCCCAGGTGGCAGACACTGCATGACCCATCAAGTGGGTTACGTTGTCGTCACTGTGTTAAGCGGGAAAGTTTCTAGGCTTTGAATTATGAACGTAAAATTTGATGCGGTGATTCTCAGCGTTTTAGTCGGGCCAAAAAAAGATGCTAACGGTGTATATAAATTTTTAAGGAAAATTGCTTTCTTTTCAAGATAAGCACTAGCAATAGAAAATTAAGAACATTGGTAAAAAAAATCTTCAAAAGGTAATTTGTCAATGTAACGAGCACGTGAAAACTTGCAAAGTTTGTGCTTTCAACACATATTAAAAGGTAATGCTGTAGAACTCACATAGCGACCATAGCAACTTGACTTCTCAATAAAGGGGCGGAGCTAATTTTTTTCGTAGTATGGTCTTTTGAATACATTGGATATTTGATAGCTGCGGAAAGAGAAGCGTGATTGTTTGTTCCAACATGTCTAAAGCTTCACAGTGCATTATGCGACAAAAACGACGTAAGCAGATAAGAGTGCTTAATGATATATATTTACAGTCGAAGCTCTAGCTTGTAGCAGAAGTCGGTTTTCTCAAAACACCTCCCATTGTGGTCGCAAATGCCGCATGAAATCTAGCTCATTTTTTCAGCGCTTGTGCGTAGAAAGTTTGAAAAAATATATTTTTTTTCTTTTGGGACCTCCTAATAGTTCAAAGGCGAAGTTCAAAATTATTCACTATAATTATACACCAACAACATGAATTTACTAACTTTTGATGCGTAAAATAACTTCACTTTTCCATTCTAAATTCTTTTTTATTCCATGGACGTTAAATCACCAAAGTATAAGGTTGAGTTTACCGTGCTATGACTATGCCTTCAAGGTAGCACCCAGTGGACTCAAACACTGAAGCAAGTCATCCACAAAAGTGAATTATGCCCTTCCGGTTTGACCTTTCTGAAAAGGCAATATTCTAGAAGCATGGCTCGGCACAGGTGGTGGGTTAGCCTGGGTATCGTTTATGTGGCCGAAAAGACAAAAATTGCAAGGCTTTTTAGTCGACGTTTCGTTTTTTGAGGGTTTTTTTTAGCTTAGGGTTTAGGGTCAAAGGGGACTTCGTACGAAATTTTCAAGATTAAAGGAGACTTCGTTAAATTTTCCCGGTGCCACGTGGAACTTCCGTCTGGAAGTAAAAATTCAGCTTGCAGCTTTTAAGCCTTTCCTTGTCAAGGAACTGTATGCGTCATCCCAAATTTTTGTGTTGCACGCTTAAACAATTCAGAGCAAATGTGATAGTCTTTCTGTAAACCCAAAACTATAGAGAATGTTTAGATACTTCTTGTTCATTCTCTTTGGTCAAAGGCAGAATTTAACTCATCGGTGGGTTACCTTGGCAGAAGCTATGCTTCATAGAGATTACTACGTTCATTTGAGGATATATTTGAGTGAGTTCGCGTTATCAAAAGTGATGCTAATTAGACGCTAATTACCATCTCACAATCTAATTCCTAGCCTCAAAGAATCAACGATTCAAATGTCTACATGGCTGATTCTTGAACCCTTTTGATAGCTCAGAAAACAGAAATCGTGTAGGAGTAGCAAGGCGTAAATTTTCGTTTTCGTAAAAATCTCAATTGTCTACATCTCCAACTTTCAAGAGATTAAGCTTATACCATGTGTACACTGATCGCACTTTCCTATAGTCAGGATTAAGAGGTTAAATCACTTGAATTTGTCTATTTGATTTGCTAAGTTTCAACGACGCTGTAAGCTTAGGCCGAGACTGTTCGTATGTAAAGTCTTAGCCCTATAATTCTAACAAGTTCCGTATTTGCATACGAAATTACGACAAGTTGAAAAAACTCTGAAATCTGAAGGAAGATTTTAGATTTTTGTTACCAAATGAAGTCACGCTTAGCCTTTGTATGCGATTTTAGAGATCTTCTAACAAATCGCAGCTACGAGGCGGAATTTTTTCAACTTTTTAGGATCGGTGAGATCGGTTTTTTTTCGAATTCATGAACTCCATTGTATGCTGATGTAAAAAACCACTTCGTCTCGAAATACAATTAGTCATGGAAACTTGTTGAAAATGAACAAAACCATATGTAGTTTCAGCTACGAATACAAAGTACTTTGCGCTAGCTCAGTAACTGAATTTTGTGCAAATCCAGCAGCCTCATGAACCAAGCAGATGAGATGATCAAATGACAAGCTGCGCTGTGATTTACACGATTTGCTAGAAAATAAGGTACTATTCATAAAGTGCAAGCAAAATTAAGTCGTCATATTTACGTCAATAACTAAGCATGCGATGCGTGCTGCCCTTTGCTGTTGTCGGAGAAAGCAAAGATAGGTAATTCAGCATGCAAAAGATTGCAGCCAATGCATTTTTCAATGCATTATGGGCATTCAGCATGAGCTGTGTGATTCATATACACACTTTTACTCCTAAACGAACACTTCTCATATTTGAAAAGTAATTTTACAGACCTTCCTTCCTTATTGAGGAGTACCGAGGGAGGTCTGTAAATACTTTCACTCTGAGGACAGGAACGAAACGGAGTCTTTTGATTATTTACACATTGTGAAGTGAAAACATTTCCTATTATTATTGATGCTCACGGTAATTAACAATTTGCCTTTATGGCGGAGCAAAAAAGGGGGCAGTTTTCGTTGAAAAAACGTCTTTATCTCTATACTAAAAATATACAAAAGTGACTTGAAATAATCGATCCCAATGGTTGAAAATATCACTTAATATTGATGGTTTCATAATTACGCAGTTTCATTACGTGGTATATTAGTGTTTGATCTTTCGACCTCAATCATTTTCACATCGTAAGATTTTTTTGGAATTTGCAATATGATCTCTATACCTTTAGTCACTGCATTTCTAATCTAAACCAACACTTTTAAAAAGTGGCCTGGTAGTTCCCATGAAAATATTTTGATTGTGTACTTTTCGTCTTATTCTTTACATTATAACTCGCAAGTTGCTTGAGGCCTCGGGCAGAGTTCACGCGCTTTGATCGTCGCGATTGATCGCGACAAGACATTTGTAACAATATCATTTCATGCCGATCTTTTGCATTTCAGTTGTGGTAGTTTTCCAACGCGACTGAACGTGATTAACTATCACGACCAAAATACAAGAAGATCGGCATGCAGTGAACTCGTAACACTTGTCTTGTAGCGATTGAATCGCGACAATCAAATCGCGTGAACTCTGCCCGAGGCCTTAGGAGTTTTTGCTTTTTAGGATTGAATAGAGAACAAAGTCCGCAATCCCGAATAACTACTATCACCAAAAAATAACGAGCCGTGACCCAACTGTAATTTGCGATTTTATTTAGTTGATGGATGTTGATGGATGTTTCTCGATATAGTGATGCAAAATTTTCTCTAGTTCGTGACGGAGAGGAAGATTGGGTAGTGAAAAACAATGGGTGGTCCTATCGGTGGATAGTTGAAGAAAAAAGGGATAAGAGTGAACTCTGAATGGTAATTTTGCTGCTAGTCCAGCTAAGGTCCAACTGCGTAATGATCAAATTGAGAATGCATTTCACTAATCAACAGCATTATTTGAGGTTATTATACTATTTGCGTCTCTGACACTAATGAGAGTATTGTTAACGAGTAAATGAGCACTAATTGTTAGGCATTGTCAGGAGACTAAGGACACAGAGTGTTTGTTCTCAGCTTCGCACTACGGCTAATTGAGCATTCTTTACGCTTTTTCAAGCACTATCGCGTCAGACTGCGGTCTGATAAAGTCTCCTAGGGAACCACTAATGATTATCTACAAAAAAAGAAGGTTAAGTAATCCACTTGCGGTTAAGTTGTAGAGTAAATTTAGGTTTGCGCATATGAGACTTTTTTCGCTTTATTTTTTCTTTTCATTTCGTTACATGTCTCTAAGAGTAGAATAATCGGACATACTGTATCTATATAGTCGCAAAAGTCGCCGAACTTCGCCGGAGTTCACCGAAGTCCGCATCGAATCGCCATGGCTTGATTCAGAGTGCATAAATACTGAATTCAAAGGCAGCTTTCAACTCAGCTCGACGAAGAGTATCTTTTGATATACATATAGAAATGCCCATTTGCATACGTTAGTTGCACGGTAGGCGGTCAAATTGCGCGAATCATTTCAGGTTTTTGCTTACGGTAGGTTACTTAACGTGCTTATTCATTGCACACTAAGTAGATTACCGTAGGAAAAAATCTATTGATCGCCCTTCGTATTCAAGGCGGCACTTCTATATGCGCCTTGCCAACTTGTGTTAAACAATGCCCTTGTATTCAGTATTCATCCAATCTAAACCAAAACATGGCGATTCGACGCGCAGTTCGGTAAACTAGGTGGAGTTTGATGACTTTTTTGACTATCATGCGCGGTACTTTATATAACTTACCCTGGTTTTTTGCGCAGTCCTTGCATATTTCGTAATCAGCATTGCGCATGTATCACTCCCAGCACGCACTGCCATTTCCAAAGCTGTTAGCCCTTCTTCATTTCTCATATTCAGTACCTAAAACTTGCCCTTTTAAAAGCAGTGGCTCGAGAAAACTGCGACTGCGAGCTTTCCACACCTACAGCCTTCTGGATGCGCTAAGTCCAGAGCTACATGAGACAAAAAAGCGCTTTTTATGGCGTTTTCCTACCCTATAGATAGCCGGAGGGCTTGGGCGGCGGATTCCCGCCAACATCGCAATTGGCTGCCTGAGTCGATCAAATTACCGTCAAAATGGGTGGAGTTACAGTCCGCAGCCTGTCACTGTTTACGGCGGAATTTACTCGCCCGTCCCCTCCAGTTATCTCCACCATAGAATATCGCCGTAAAAAGCACTTTTTTGACTTTTCACGCAAAGCACTGGAACTCAGCTTATCCAGAAGGTCATGTAGGTGTTGAAAGCTTGCAGTCGCAGTTTTCCCGGGCCAACCGTCTAAGAATCTGACGCTACTTGTCAGCAAACAACAATCTTTTCAGATACCTGCCAAAGTGTACCGCGCTGGGCAGCCATCGTAAGGATCCCTTTAACATGAAGGATTCGATTCTCTGCCGCTGCCAACATCAGCGCGGAGTTCCCTCGGGCATCCTGCCAGGTTATGTCGAGAAATGCCTGCAAGGTGTACTGTCATAAGTGCAAGCTGGAGCACCTGCACTACACCAGATTCAATCATATCCACTAAGTAGTGCGGTAATCTTATCGAGGAAAAACATTGGAAGCTAGCAAAAATGTGGTAAGAACTCAAATCAATAATCTAGGTACGTTTCTTGAAGGAAAATCGATCAACGGTTACTCGATAATTTCATTGGCCACTGAAATTCTCATAAGTTTATATAATTTTTTCCTAACATAATATGCGGCCTGTTTAGTTCAAAAATCAATTAGGTGACTGGAGATTTCTTCAAAAATGTCTTAGAATTTAGTAGAGTGGACATGAGACCAGCTTAGACATTTATGGTACAGTGCTCAGATGGACTTTGTATCGTTTGACAAACTATCAATTGGGATTTCCCCAATAGGTCGGTTGGAAAGTTCTTTCGCGCAATCAGCACTTGGCATTGATCATGTGCCAGGCTATCGCATAAGTTCTGTCCAATTTTTTTGCCTTGAAGGTTGAAAGCAGCCGTTCTAGAAGATTTTCAATCTTAATGCAATACTATTTTTACTACTGGAACGCGTTTTTTTTGCTCTTTTTAGAACATGTCATATTTCAATAAAGTCCCCAGCCTGACGGACGAGGTTGCAAGCCTATGATCCCCAGATGGTCGAGACACGTATTCAGGTATGAAAATGTTCTGAAAATGAAAATCTCTCAATAAGCTTTTCAAGTCAAGTCCTTGCATTGGTCATAGAATAGGAGTGAAACTGTCCAGTATATGCACATACTCATTTTCATGTGAAAAAACGTCTTGCTAGTAAAATCTTTAAAGATTTTTGAATTTTTTCTCAACACACAGATATTTTGAATTCGAAAATCCAAATCGGACAGAACTCATGCAGCAGTCTAGTACTTTGCGTTCCAAAAAATTTTACAATCTACCCTTTTCAGCTGAGTAACGCTTGTTCCAATCAAACATCTCCATGAATTTTGAACAAGCAGTATAAATCGAAGAAACTGTTTCTGGCCTTTTTTTCGAAAATCTAACTGTCGATAAGCACATAATTTGCTGAGTTAGGCGAGATCATAAACTTACGGTTGTGACTGTATGTTTTTACATTGTTAAATGCAGTTTCTAAAATTTCTTTTCAGTTTTCTCGGAGCCTTCCCGTCATGAGAAACCCATATCTGGGCTTTTAAGCGCATGATGACGAAAATGAGCTTTTCTTCGAAGTTTCCCAGTTTCTCATTTAGTGGAAAATGCTTGTGAATGGGCGGAAAACGAACGAGGGAGGCGTAGTGCGGGAGACTTCCGGAGTATTTTCTCTGAATGAGGGCCTGAAAAGCTTATAAAATGGCTCGTTTTTCCTATTTTCATGCGTAGAAGGGCCCAGATATGGGTTCTGGTTTTTTTTTCTCGTGGTGAAAAGGCTTCGTAAACATAAAAAACTGAACAGCGAAATTTTGCCGAGGCTCTGCCTTTAATGTGCTCGCCCAAAATCACAAAAGCTTTGTTTTTTATATTATTTGCCTGTGCGACCTGATGTAGACGCCAGTGGCGGTCCCAGGATTTCGGACCGGGGGGGGGGGGGGGGTGGCGCGGCAAAAAATTTTTCAAATGAAGGTGCATGGCGTCAGCCACGCAGTCCGAAAAATTTTTTGGGGTGCTTCTCAAAATTTTTACGGATCCCAACCCCTAAAATCTGGAAAAAGGGGGCGTGGCATCAGCCACGCCCTAGAAAAAATTTTTTTACAAGGGTAATTTTAAAAAAATTTTAAAAATTGTTTTGATTACTTACAGGAATAAACAAGTCACTTGCACATTTCTATAACCCACATAAGTAAATTTTAAAAACTTCGCGAATTCTCGGGGGGGGGGGGCTGGGGTTGAAAAGGTAAAAAGTTCTTTTCTAGTAGATGTGATCAGACACATCAACGAAATTGCAAGGCTAAATGTTTTAAATCAGTTTTGAATAAAATCTTTTATTGAGCTGGAACTTAGATTATTTCTTAAATTCTTTTTGAAAATCCGTTACTTCTGCTTCATTTAACGCGCCTTACAACTTTAGTTTGGTGCCAGGATCTTCGCTCAAAGAAACTGTTATTCTGAACATATACGAATTATCCTTCAAACTGAGGTTTCCTTATGGTTAGTTGTATATTGTGCCGTAGACGTAGACATTGAGCTTGTCGGCCTGTATTTACCAACTAATGAGTAATTTTTCGCCCCGCGCCTATTTGGATTTCTCGATCCATGTATTCACTTTCAACTTTGGCAAATTCTCAACAAAATCAGTTTAGATTTCTCTACTGCTTTAAAGCTGTCTGAGGTTTACTAATCATCGGCGATTTCATAAACGAACATCATTATTTCCTCAAAACAATTGAGAGTTGCTTCTTGGACATGCAGTGGAAAACTGAATGATTGCTATTGTATGTAAGTATTGAGGAATAACTAAATACACACCAATAATTAACTCATAGTTTTGCCAAATTTACGGGAATTCGTAGCAACTTTTCTGCATAAAAGCGCTTATAGAATCTATTTTAGTGTTCAGGCTAGTAGTGGACCACTTACACCCAGTAAGATGCCTAACATCCGCTAAACTTAAGAAACAAGCCAAAGTATCTCATAATATCTGCGGTGTCTCTGACGCAAAGAGTGAGATGTTTGTAAACAGATTAAAACAAAGAAGCCAGACTTAATTTTCATATTATAAGGTTGTCCCCTAAGTTCCGTCCATTTTATTTTCAATAGCAATAACTTGTGCACTTCTTACATCTGAATAGGCTTCAAAGTACCATTCGATAGAGCTAAGCAAGCTTTACGGAATGGTGTTCTTGTTGTTGCAACAGCTCCAGTTTTTTTTGAACCCAACAAATTGATCCAAATGCCCAAAAAATTGAGAAAAAAATCGTAACTCCCTCCAAGAAAATCCTACAAAAATTTTAACTTGCTCACTTAGACTCTATTCACATAAGACATTTATATGCGCCAATGTCGTATTTTTTCCTTGATTAGAATTTATGAAAAAGAAAATTTTCATCCTTTTTGCCAAGGTGATGCTGTGCTGTACCCACACAAGTAATCGTATACTACTAGCCTGTAAAAGTACGAAAACACATGCTCTAGTTTCCGAGAAATATGGATATTAGCGTAAGTCAACCGACTAAGGGAAGCTAAATTCGATATTTTTTTGAAAACTAGAGCTCTTGCAGCTGAAAATCTTTCTTTGCACTTCTACACTCTAATAGTATACGATTGCCTGTTTAGGGACAGCACAGCATCACTTTGGCAAAAGCATGGAAATTTTCGTTTTCATAAATTCTATTCAATAAGAAAATACGGCATTGGTGTATATAAATGTCTTATATGAATAGAGTTTTAGTGAGCATGTCAGAATTTTTGTAGGATTTTTTGAAACGGAGTTAAGATTTTTCTTGATTTTTTGGGTAGTTAAATCCTTTCAGTTTTCGGCGGTGCAAAAGGAAGAACGCCATTTGTAGAGCTTGCTTATCTCCATCGAATGGTACTTTGAAACCCATTTAGCTATGAGTACATGATTTATAGCGATTGAACGTTAAAGGACAAAACTTACGGAACAAGCTGATATAAATCTTAAGTATTACATCACAACAGTTAGTACTTGCCCATGCTCACATTGGTGACGAGTGCAGGATCATCAAAAGGATCTTCCAGCTCGGGTGTTGATTTCCTCCGATTTCGAAGACCTCTAAATTTCTGCTCGGTTCGGGCTTCACCTTCTATGCTAGCCATTTTTGGTCTCTCAACACCAACGCTTGATCTGTAAGTGTTTATATTCACAAGTAATTTATGGTTTTGCACTCTCAATAATTATTAGACATACGCGAACTTACAATTATTAGTGTATGTTAAGCTATCAAGGTCGCTAATTCAAACCGGACTGAAGGACCCTCTACTGGGCATTTTCATAGCAGTTGGAATAGAAAAATATGCGCAAGAAATAAAAGTACTTGTTCTACGAGTACGCTCCTCGCATAAAGCTGTTAAGAGTAATTTGCATGGATTCATCGTGTTTTCAGCAATTCAATCTACGGTTGCACTAATGAAGAAGATCCAAAGTACCAGAGAAGAAACATCCATTACACATTCCTGCGACCATTTACGACAAAGGAAAACAAGATGCTTCAAAGTCGCAGATACAAAAGGGACTAGATTCTTGTTTGCACTTTCTAGTGTCGACTCACTCTGATATGATAATTGAGTTTTGTGTGAGTTGGTCATATGGATGATGGAAAGGATAGAAAGGCAGCTGTCGACTTATGTTTGAGAAAATTAGAGCTGGTTTGCTGTCTATCAATTATTCTATTTGTTGAGAACAATCAAAAAAGAGGTGGTGACACAAGCACGAAGCAACGCACATTTTGAGTGCATAAATGAGTTTCCATTCTACTACTAATAATCACTATGGGAACGCAACCACAGCAACTGATAAGCTACAAAGGAGTGAAGGTTTCAAGGAAAAAAATACTTCAACTTTTGATAAAGATGGGCGAACGAGCTACAAGATTTGTTTCTTAAATACAAGGAATCATGTCTGCTTCAAGTGTACTTACAGATGATTGGAAAAGTTTGAAAGCATACAAGTGCAGAAACTATACTTACGTAAAATGCAATTTGCGGAAGTAGGTAACGGTATGAAAAAGAAAATTTCAACTTTGTTCCTGCTTCCTCACAAGGTTAGGCATTTCCCGACTTTTTCTTCTGAACAGCTTTGGTCTCATAGACCGTGAGAGTAACATGTTGCAAATACTATGAAGCGGAAGAGATGTGCAACGTTCGCTGAGAGAGAGAAAGACGTTTACGAAGAAAAACTGTCCGGTATAGGTGCGAGGAAAGGATATAGGGCATTCGAAAAATCGTGACGATGGCCCGACCACGCGCGACACGCACGCACTTCTGGCAACATCATCTATATTTCACCCTTACTCGGATGGTTCTTCTGCTTACCTACGAAGTATTTAGGACACAAGTGACTGAGCTGAGCACTGAGGTTATGCCTACTTGTATGAGTGGTTTATGCCGTATGGGCGCAAAGGCCGCAGTCACATCCGTCGTCACAATTTCATAAATTACCTAGACTTTGATTTTGCACGCATCTGATATTACAGCAATTGTGGAGAAACAATCGAAAGAAGCTCCTACTAGTGAGATTTGCACATATGTAGATCGCTATTTCTGTACTACCTAAGCATTAATCTTTTACAAAAACGTTCATAGTTTCTACAGCACCTTGGAAAGAGCTATCAACTAAGTTTGTCAACCGCTGCAGTTTGAGAGGAGGACTTCATAAAATCGAAAGGTGCGCAGGATTTTATTTTTGTAATGGAATAAGCAAATCTTCTCACCATTTTGAAGTTTGCAAAGATTTACCATGGTTCAATTTTTACTTCACATACCTTCTCCTCCATTTCCGCACATCTCCACAGCTGCATCTACGAAGATGAAGTTTGGGTACCGACGTTTCCATTCTAGAATTATACACTTACTTTAAATTGACTTACGGATAAATTTCTTTGGATGAAGTTTGAAATTGCGGTCAGACATGGTGAAACGTTCATATCATAACAAAGAAACAAAGTGTGAGGAAACCGGAGATTTAGTGGATAACATGACATTCGCTCGAGCTGTAGCCGGAAAGTCTTCTTCTTTAGTTGTGGAAACGGAGGAGCAGAAGCCTTAGAAGAAGACATACCTTTTTTCAATCAAATTTGTTGTGATGGCATAAGCATACGAGTTCAGTTAGGCCACAAGAGATTCTTATAGCGAACCAAAGATCTGCTGTCAGTCTCATTCGTTTTCATTTATGAGCAAAGCAACATAATAACAGCAGTCGGCAAATCAGTCGTCATTAATTCACAGTTTTTTTAATGGCCTCCCGTCGCACTTCTTGGATGTGTGTCGATTTGATGCTTAGAAGTTGTAGAAGGATGTCACAACCGAAAAATCGTATAGAAGTGAGTTTTGGCCAGCAGGATTCACCCTCTTGGCAGAAGCTACATAAGACCTTTTGAATGATGTACGGAAACTACCTCCTAGCTGTTTTGCACTAACTAGTACATGATTTCGAAGCAATTATCGAGGCTTCCAAAGCGATTTATCTGCAACTTCCATAGAATCGTTCTTTCAAAAATCGCATGTAAAACAATACAGGGATATTGGATGTTGAACTGGGGCACTACTATTTACGAAGGATGGTCAACACATGAATTTGCTAGCTGCAGACAAACTCAAAAAATTCGTACTTATTTCTTGCCAAGCAAATAAACGTGCACCTTGTGTTATTCTAGGGCTCTACCTATGAAAGAAAAATCTTGTTTAGGATATAATACTCATAGAGTACTATAACCATAGTGGTTACCAAAGCAAAAAAATCAATATTTCAAATCTTTGTTATTCCTCCTAAGCCCTTTCAGTCCAAAGTTATCGATCCCAATAACAAAGAATTTACAGAAAACACTGTATACATTTTTTGGTGCCTGTTGCAGGACGCGGAAGGCACTAACAAGGGATGGATACTTGGTCGAAGTGGCGTTTCCATACAAAATGTGTATTGTTTTATGGAGCACGGGACGCTGAGTTCAAACCTACTTTTGGTATCTGTAAAGCGCCTTTGGGAGGGGAGTTATGTTTTGATGCAAAAATTTGCAAACGCTGCTACAATAAAATCATTCGGAAACTTAGTCCGTGAGTTCAAATGAGGCCATGATTGCTATCAGGGCGCTTGGGATAAGGCCTTCAATCTAATAAACTCATGTCAGTCATTACCCCTTTCAAGCGCCGAAAAGACCTCAACACCTATTTTATCTTAGCCAAATCATTGAATGTCTACCTCAAAAAATTCCCATAACTCCTCTCCCAAAAGCGCTTTGCAGATTCGAAAGCAGATTTGGAATCAGCGTTCAGTGCTCTACGAGATATATACATATTATATGGAAACGCCACTTCGACCAAGTATCCTATCCTTGTAAGAATTGTAGAATTGCCACTGGTTCTACCATCAACAAATAAAAAAATAAGTAACGAGTTTAGACGGTCCTCGATGCCCCATCAACAGTAGTACTCAAGGAAGCATGAAACGGTTAACAATGCTACATGCTTTGTTGGGTACTGGAGTACTACATGTAAGTGAAACTAGTTTTATAACAATTTTATAATCCTTATCTTGTTTCTGTTTCTATTCATAAATGTAAAATAGGAAATCTCAGAAGAAAAGAAAGCCAGTGATTTGAAACTTGAGTTGTGCAATGTATCTACGCTATCTACATAACTGGCCTTTAGGAAGACCATTATTTGACCTAAGATGAAATAGGTGTTCTTCAAGGTTGCCGTACTTCATGTGCCAGTGGAAGATGACAGCCAGTGAAAGCCAAACTTACGTGAGATGAAAGGTGTGTCCTCAAATGTCAAACTTGAAATCCAAAGTAGTATTCTTTCTTTCCATCCATTGCCCCAACTAGTCCTATGAAGTTGAATAAGTCTAGTCTTGAAAGCAGTGTAATATGTGAATTCCTACAGATTCTTGGTACTTCCGATGTGAAAGTATTGAAAACAATATGTTTACGTACGTTATGATGGTCACTAGTCATAGCTACCGATTGCTATTACACCAAAGAGCAGCAAGCAACGATGACAGCTTTAAAGCAGTAGAGAAATCTAAACTGATTTTGTTGAGAATTTGCCAAAGTTGAAAGTGAATACATGGATCGAGAAATCCAAATAGGCGCGGGTCGAAAAATCACTCATTAGTTTGTAAATACAGGCCGACAAGCTCAATGTCTACGTCTACGGCACAATATAGAACTAACCATAAGGATCAAGAGCCAACGATGACAGCTAGCCTGCTATAGATTATCCCATCATGAATTGTTCGCTGCCCTAAGACAACCGAGCTCTTTAGCTTTTCACCACCTGTTCAAATTTGTAGTAGATAAGAGAGAAGACAAAAGCAGAATATTGCTTCCTGTTTTCAGCTCACCTTTAGGTACTCGTGTATTAACATCATCATGCGCGCACGGTTTTGGATCGATTCACAGAATTTGCGCGAGGAGTACATAGATAAGTCTGTTGCCCTTAAAGACAGTGTCCCGGCAAAAATTCGCTTCCCGGTTTTTCACCTCTTCGGAGGATTCTCGCTATGCTGAAGCCATATCTGAGCTTTTCAGTGCTTGAAAATGGCAAAAATGGCCTTTTTTGGAAGCTCTCCATGTCGACGTTTGCTCCAAACTACATGTTAGAAGTGGGCGGGTCTGAAAGTGAGCGGGAACTGGACTGGAACCTGGGTCTGGAAGACTTCCGGAGCGCATTTTGGGCTTTCCAGAAGCGCTTTCGCTCCCGACTTCACTGATAGACTATCTGGAGGTCTACCATTGGAACACTGTAAGATCCTGGTACCCATCATTTTGAGGCGATGCTGCCTTCAAAGGAAAAAAGATGGGTGCCGGGTTTTTATGGCGATGTTGAAGTACCAGTTGTGACTAGACTCCCTAAGGCTCCCGCCAGAGTGCCGAATTTATGCCAGCGCTACGCCAGCATTTCGATCGATACACGTGTATTTCGTTGGGGCGGGGCTAGCTCAGCAGGTAGATGTCCCAACGAAATACACGTGTATCGATCGAAATGCTGGCGTAGCGCTGGCATAACTTCGGCACTCTGGCGGGAGCCTAAGTAAGTGGCGACGGAAGTTTGTAGCGCGAAAGGGGTCTACGAAGTTTGCAAGTAGCCCTCAAGTGGCCCGATTCTTACGGTAGCCCCGAACGCCGCCCACAGATTGATTTCGAAAGGCAGGGCGAGCACGCATAGCGCACTCAGACATGAGTGAGGGTCCCACAACGACTCTGCGTCTCTACCTTGCATGCATCTCGTACTCGCCCGAACCTACAGTATATTCGGGCCACTTGGAGGGGGGATTTGTAGTCTTCGTAGACCCCTTTCGCGCTGCAAACTTCTGTCCTCGCTTAGTTAGGGGGTTTACTACTACATTAATACCAGAGCCAGGTACCCCCCCCCCCAATTTGGTGCGACGCTGCCTTTAAGCTTTGTACAATTTTTCCACAATTTCTCATCGCTTTTTCTTTTTCTTTTTCTTTCCCGGCAAATGTTTGGAGAGATCTAGGTGGAGCTCTGATCAGAAGATTTTTCAAACCATACGACTTATCAGTGATCGAGAAAAAAACTCGAGAAAGTTAAGCCGTATATCCGACATATTAAAGGCAGTGGCTCGGCAAATCTCAACCTAGTCAACTTTTCGCTTACCTGAGGTTATTCGATACGCTGATTCCGAAAATCCACTTTTGAGAGCTTGAAAACGCCGAAAATGAGTTTTTCAATGCCCTGCCCTTCGGAATTGAACGAGTGGAGCAAGGCTGATGGTGCTGGATCGTTGCGGGACCCAATGGTTAGCATTGCAGCGGGCAGCTTCCAATGGTGAGAGAAAATTGCCAACTCGTTCGGGAGCGTGTAAGATTGGCCTGCGCGTGTAAGTTTGAGAGCCATTTTCTCGGCAGGGAAGGCGTGCTGTGCAACCGTGATTGCACTGTTTTCATACTTGGGTGATAAGGACCCTATCGCGTTAAAATCCCGAGTTGTTGAGTTTTGCCGATCCACCGCCTTTAAGCTTCTCTTTGCCATTCATCGATTCCAAACCTTATTTATCTCTTTAAATCCTTTTTTAAGCTCACACAGAAACTCAGAGACTTTAACGCCAATGCCGGCATTGTTCCCCTCCTGTAATATGAAAACGAGCCCCAAAAACGCGACGGCTACATGGTCCGCCCACATGTATGACTTCAACGTTTGTTTTGAATAGACGCCTGTCGCAGAACGGGGACGCGAGGTACAATCAGGGATCGTTCATACCGCGCACAAAGGCGGGCGAAGCCGGGCGAAGCCGGACAAAGGCGGACGAAGGCGGACGAAGCCGGACAAAGGCGGACGAAGCCGGACAAAGCCGGACAAAGGCGGACGAAGGCGCGTGTGAGTGTGTGTGCGTGTCGAGAGAAACGAGACGAGACGAGACCGCGCCTTCGTCCGCCTCTGTCCAGCTTTGTCCGCCTTTGTCCGCCTTTGTCCGGCTTCGTCCGGCTTCGTCCGGCTTCGTCCGCCTTTGTGCGCGGTATGAACGATCCCTCATGAGGCCAAGAGAACGCAGAGGTTCTAGCACGAACGAGAGACCACGACACGCAGGTACGCTCTGCTGCTGCAGTAGTTGTGTTGAAATACGCAAGCGCGTGCCAAGTGTGTTGAAATATGCGAGATGATGACGTTGCGAAGTTTAGGTATGAAAGCAAGCCATTTATTGATCCGCTCACAACCCATCTCACTATGCTGTTATGCTCTCGTTCGTTTTTTTAAGCTCTTTCCATTCATCAGCTGAGCTATTTTGGAATTATTTTCCCTTTGATTTTGAGGAACTTTCCGATATCGCCTTTGGAGCATTTGCGCTGCTTTAATTCAATTTTTCTCCCCAATATGTAAGCGTGAGGGCGAGTATGACATTGTGAAAGGGAACGACCCGACCCTTGAAGCGAAAACACTATTTTAGAACGATATGCTCCACTTTCCACCCAAATTCTGAGAAAATTTCCGAAAATCTCACTATTGATTGGTTGCGGCAATACATACACTGATAAATCAAAAAATCATTTGAGAAAATTATAGATTTGAAACAGCATTTTTCGAAGGGTTTGCCCCAACCTCCTTGCAGTGGTCACCGGTATGTATATATAAACTTACACTAGGGGAAAAGCGCAGTGAGCCCAATTTTTCCATAGCTCTCACTATTGAAAAGAGACTGTGAGACCACTTTTAACCTTAATTATCACGTGGAAAGACCACCGTGAGAATCCTTTTGTATTCTATGAATTCACTAGAGACAGCTGTAAAGGTACTTCTTCTTCCCTTGTGGAAAGACCACTGTGTGCCTTACCAAATTCATAATTCAGTTCTAACTAGTAGAAAGACTACTGCATGTCCAATCTTGCTTAGGGAGAATTTCATAGTCATTTAATATGATTGTCTGAGGAAAATCGACGGGCTATCTGATAGCTCGCGGTTGCTTCCAAAGGCTACGCACCCAGTGCTTTATTTTTAACCAAACCAAAGTGCCGCTTCGCGGCACTTCGGTCTGGCCATGTGTGTGCGTAGAAGTGGGATGGCGTAGAAGCTTGGCACACTGCCACTTCTTAAGGTTAGTCAAGAAATGGGTGTCTGCAAACATCTGCTAATAGCGAAAACGGGAAATGAGTGAAATTTCTTTAGCTTTTACATGTTGATGTAAATGAAATATACAGCAGAGCTATTCTTAGCTCCCCAAAAATTTAGCATATGGAAGATACACAGCTTTAGAACATCAGCTTGCTGGGTCTAAAATAGCTAAATCTGCTGAAATTGTGCAACTTGGACTAGTTTGCCATCTAGGTCATCTGGAAAACTTTTTGGAAAAAAGTGAAAATTCTTCTGTGACACTGCGCTGCAATCCCCACCCCTGTTTTCAATCTCCCCCCCCCCCCCTCTGCCCTGAAGGCTTATCAGCGTAAGCAATTTTGCTTTCTTTCCGAAGAGTCTCCTTCAAAAGTACTTCACATTTTTCTAATTCCTTATTTCTTCAAAATTGTGCCACACTATTCATATTCTTGAGGTTTTTAGATTAGATTTTTCGTCAAAAAAATCTAATCTAGAAGTTTATGTATACCCAGCAAGAGTGATCTCAACCTTCCAACCCACTTTCCGCTTTTCTATTACTTATTTTCCCCTCAAATGAATGTTTCTCGAAAAACCGTGCGAAAAGGTCAGCGGCCCATTTGAGATCAGGGAAAAATCTGACACTCATTCCTTTCATTAAAAATGTCTGAATGTCCCTAATATCAATATGTAAATATAGCAATATCAAATTGTTTGCGCCACATTTTGCTAGTATTCATTTACCTTTCGATTCGACTACATCCCAAAAACCATTCTTGAGCTTCTCCTGTCAGAACCACTCAAAACTTTGATTTCTGATTTGCTTGGAAACGTGCGTATACCTTTGCTGGAGTCAAAGTGCAAATCTCTCCAAGTTTGCCCGCTCCACTCTGCCCCCTCCAATCTTTCGTATCATCTTCCTCTACTCTACCCCAATTTCAATTTTGTGGTATTCAAACCACATTTTCCGTACTTCCGCATTGGAAACTTCCATCTTGCTTTCCTTCAACTCACAATGATTTATGTACTTCGTCCAATATGCTTTCTATATTTTGACTGATGTTTTCCGAAATTTCAAAACCTTGCTAGCGGAAGTTGGTATTGCTGCTCGCTACCTGATATAGTGAGATAATCTAATGCATAACGAGAACAGGACTAAGTAACCGTCCCCCTTTCCAGCATTTAGCTTGTCTATCGAGTCACTTTGCTGGTTGGGCTTCTCGATTAACATCATCTAAGACGGGCGCCAATATCATCATGAGCCACAGCTCGGTGCATCTGCACCAGCACATAACGACAAAGTTGTTGACATCCGAATCGCGACCACGAAGGGGGTGGGTATCTTACATGCATGAGTCATCTCTAGCGCTTTATTATAGAGAGATGGCTAAATCGCTCAACAACGAGTGACGTTGCCGCTAGTAGGCGCATGGAGCGGCAGTGCCTTTTGAACCTCACATCCCATCGACGAATGTCTAGGCGAGGTTGCGGCAATCGCTTGATGCTGATTAGCTACCTATGGTCTGGGCTGGATGGCGCGCCTTTTGAAATCATGTATGACGGGAAAGCAGGTATTCATCCCAAGAAGTCGTCGAATGATATGCTCTACGGGAAGACCGAGAGGAACCAAGGAGAACTTTTCTGCAGCTCTACTCAAGTGATTAAAAAAGGTACGCTTTATCCCTTATCTATGGTTTTTGGATTTTTGGATCTCTTGGACACGGCTAAAATGGAGGATATTAGTTTTCTTGCGAAAAAATACCATACTTTCGCTTTGACAGCTCAAGATCTAAACTTGGTACAGGCTTACCGTACTGGCCATCCTTGCACGCTCAGTCCTCCTATACTGGTATCAACGTCATCACAGTTATTGTAACCCCTTACTCCATGTCAGATCAACAATTCTCATGCACTGCATTTTGTCGTTTGTGGCGTAAGCTGCCGCCGTTTATTCTTCGTTTAGTTGCCTACATCAAAAGCGACTTACAACACAGCCAAAGCAATCAAAAAGTGACTCCACCTTATGAAAGTGCCGCAAGCAACCCGTACTTCTCTTGTGACTGGGACTGTTATGCAGTAGATTGGCTTGATGAAGAGCTAGAAGATGATTTGTTCAAAATTTACACATAAGCACCTCCAAGAAACCTCTCAAGAGGAACTTGACAGACCTTGTGACATGAAGTGGTTCTTTCGTCATAAAATTTGAAAGCAGCATGTTCTTGCCGTGAGGAAATCCAACAGATCAGGCCTTGTTCGACATTATCAAGGATCAACTCTGCCTCACAAGGAGTGGCGATTCCCTCATTGTTTTTCATATCCAGCCTATTCCAACGCTATGGCAGGTCATTTGAGGAAAGCAACTGAAAATATAGATGAATTTTGTTGACCAACAGGTTTATCAACAAAAATTACGGAGTTCACTGCTTTCCACTCCAGCCACAGCCACGTAATAGGTCTATGCCACATGCGACGTTGGCTCAGATAATCAGATATGGCACCATTGTTCTGTTGTTGTACGTTCATATTCAGACTAGAAACAAGAACCTTGGATATCCGTTAAAGTGAGTAAAAGAAATTCTCTTACTCTTCTGTGGATCTGGGAACTCTTTGCAGATAGACACTGACAATGTGGATATCATTAGGTTCAAGGTTCTCCCGCATATGATGTTCAAATAGCGAATCATGTTGATAGCTATCGGGTGTGCTAATTGCCTTCTAAAATATAGCTCGATTAAGAAAAGTACACTTAAAACGTGAATAAAATGTTCATACTTGAAGAACTTATCGTCTCACCACCAAAGCAGCTATGTCTCTCGGCTTCTGAATAGCCATGATAGATGAATATATCCTATGCCAACTGAGCGTCAATGGCGCTGTTGAACTTAAATTGTTACATCAGGCTACATCAATCGATTTAGCAGGCGAGGAAGTGACCTCATACCTTAACGACTCCAACTTCACTGGAAGGGCGTTTGTACCATTTTACTCGGAAAGTCATAGCGGCGTTATTTATGCTGTTCCAACGATCGCATCCAGCAATGAAAGTTCGCGGAAGATAATTATTGGCGATGAGTTGCACATAGGACAAGATAGCAACTGATAGTAGCTGAGCCACTTTTCGACCATGACTTGAATGTGTTTCCAGTGCTTATTTACAGTCCTCTACCGTGGTAAGCTGGATAAGCGTCGGATTTTTGAACTTCTTCATTCTATTTGAAAGGAAATGATTTGACAAAACACGACGTTCGCTTTTCTTCAAGCAACACGCGTAAACACGCATATATGGATACAACAAGCTGTGCTTGTAAGGATAGGTGGTCTTACTCGTAGAACATTTTTGCAGAAGAAACGACAATATTGCTCAAGATCTTCATCCTTTGGCACATCAACTATGAGAGACATGAATTTTCCGTTTCGTAGTAATGCGCATGTTCCTCCGTCGCTGACAACGATCTGCGATCTGTACAAATATAAAATTTGGAACTTTATAGGTTCTAGAAGATAGAATACAGTCGCGCAAGACTAGCTATACAAATAACAAAACCTACAGCATTTGACGATCCTGGTGAAGCAATTTTGAGTTTTTCCCTTTTCACCACACTCGGTTTCGCCAATTTTCTTCAACAATGCATCACGAAGCCTCGAAGCTCAGCTGCGTAGTTTACATCGGGATAGTACACCTACAAATGCATGTTGTCTTGCGAAATAAATGAAATCTTGAGAAACTCACGACTTGAGTAAAATATGTCATTTTTCTTTGAAAGAGGGCTAATTAGTCCAACTATATTACGTTCCAGAGCATACCCTCGATACATAGAGCCATGTACTCTGGTAACCATACCTTCGATAGTCAAGAGACAAGAGCTAGAAAGTGATAGTTGTTTGAGTTCTTGCCCCCTATAAAAAGTGAAGGTTGTTTCAGAAAAACAGACGAAAATTTAGAGATACAAATTAAATTAGAAAACTTAGAAAATTCATATAAAGCAGAGGTTAGCACATCACCAAATCTGAAACCTTAACTTGGTGGTTTCCTACGCAGAGCTCCAGGATTGCCGGTAAAATTGGGTGGCAACAACAACAAAGTTCTTTTCCAGTCAAAAAAGCGCTGTTTAGCTGTGGCGTTAGTTGGGAGACCGAAAAGAAGAACTTGTCAACAACTGAATTGAACATGTTAAACCTGTAAAGTTGTGTTGCACATCGACGCCAATCTGATTTTTGATGCGTCCTTTAAATTTTCACCTACGCATAGTCGTTTCGTACGCTGCGACGTTGTCTGGATTATTCCGCCCAGCATTCTGAGCAAGTATCGTCCAAACTGGAAAAAATTTGCTGCAAAAGCACAGAAAGAGAACAAGGTAAAGAAAAACGCACTTTTTTTGTATTTTTCACAAAAAAAAACCGGCATAAGCGAAGAAGTAAGCTCGGCGACGTTGTCTACATCATAGACAGAAACAAGACCTATCGAATGCACAAAAAAACCGAGTGAAAAAAGTTAAGCTGAAGAAAAAACGAGAGGTTTTCGAAAACGCCGTTTTTCGAGGATTTCTCGTTTAATTCCTAAAAAGAAGTTCCACGACGTTGTCAGCGTGAAAATAGAGATCAAGAGCTTTGATATGATATATAGATTATCGAAATTGGGCTCCGAACAACGAAGAAAAGGGTACCAGAGCCAAATGCCCCGCGCCCCGCATTTGAGGTAGCGAGGTAGCGCGCAGCGCGCGGAGACGCAGACGAGCAGCGGAGACAGACCAGAGCCGACGGGGCATTTGGCTCTGGTCGTGGATCTCCGCAGGGTCTCAACGAAATCCTGCAAAATTACATATCGTTGTGATCCTCATGAGACGGCCAGGAGCACTGACAACGTCGCGGGTCTTGAAAATCACTCCATAACGAGATAGACCAGCATTCATATGGCGACTCTTTGCGCAAGATTTGAGCGCAGTTTTTCGTTTTTATTGAACTCTAGCGGCTTTAATGAACTTCCAACATTCAACCGCAGTTCAGAGAAAGGTTAATTGAGAAATTTTGCCCTAGTTTTTGATAGAATTTTTGAATAAAAATCTTCTTCTCAACAAAAAAGGCCATAAAAACGTAATCCTTCGGTTTTTTGAGCTTCTTTTGAATGTCACTGCTATATTTGCCTCATTTGAATTCATCCCTATACGGTTATGTCATTAGTTATGTCATAATTTCCGGGGCTTCGCCCCGGATGACTTCTGTACTTCTCCCCAGGTGAAGGTTGTGTTCTAAATGACGCTCAAAGTGAAGGTTACCAGAGTACATGGCTCTATGTATCGAAGGTATGCTGGTAACCTTCACTTTTGAGCGCTATTATAGAACACAAGCTTCACCTAAAAAAGCCATATGGGGCGAAGCCCCGGATGTTACATTCTGACGATATCGGAATGAGTGTGGATGAAGCGAATATCTTATATATAAAGCTGAATGTCTGTCTGTATGTATGTCTGTATGTCTGTCTGTACGTATGTGCGGAATAGAAATTTTTATTTCTGAACCGATCGGGACCAAACTTGGCACACATATACTTCGGGGCAGGGAGCGTGTCATAGTCCACTTTTCGTTATCGATCGATATCGATTTCACCGATTTTTTGCAAAATTTGAGCTAGGGGGCTGGGATTTTGCACAGGGGGGTAATCGAACATTCGTTCGATTACCCCCCTGTGCAAAATCCCAGCCCCGTAGCTCAAAATTTGCAAAAAATCGGTGAAATCGACATCGATCGATAACGAAAAGTGGACTATGACACGCTCCCTGCCCCGAAGTGTATGTGTGCAAAGTTTGGCCCCGGGTGGAGCCGGGTTTGCCATCTAGTAGGGAATAATATCTTTAGATTATCTCAGCGAAACCGAGAATTTGCGTTTATATAGCCTTTTTTTACGCTAACAAGAAGGTTACCTTGAACGTTTCCCCAGAAATTCAGGACAACATCTTTAATTTAGCCTTCTATTTGACTAAAATTGAGTTTTAGAAGTTTAGGGAAGATGTTGGAGTTGGATAAAAACGCGGAACTGCGCTTCTTGCGCAGAGACTCTCATACGAAAATGCTGGTCTTTCTCGCTAACGAGTGTTTTTCAACGCTTGGGACATTATCATCAGTGTTCTTCGCCATGTCATGACGATTAGAATGATATATAATGTTGCAGGGTTTCGTTGAGACCCCGCGGAGATCCACGACCAGAGCCAAATGCCCCGTCGGCTCTGGTCTTTCGGTACTTTTCCGTTATCCGAACGTTTTTTATTGAACAGAGAATGCCATTTCCATAACGCTAAAGCTCATTTGTGGATTTTTCGACTAAAAATGGGGTCCTTATCGGTTGGTGCAAAAGTAGTGCGCGTTTTTCTAGCCCTTGTTCTAGGACGGCTTTTCTCATCAATTTTTTTCAAAGAGAAGCTTGGCGAACTGTCAGAAGCTCTTTTCATGCTTTATCCAAGGGTGGTTAAAGCGGACTTCTAGCCTCATTCGTTTAGAAATTGTAGAGCTTGACATACCCGCATTTAAAACCAAAATTTCACTTCATTTTGAAAGCATTCTTTCGAAAAAGAATACTGTATGTAATAGAAATTGTCTACATTATGCACGCTTTATTATTTTTCTAACTATTACCCAGACTGAGATTTCGGCGCCTTAAGCTGGATACTGGTTTGTTCGTTCTGTGGCCCATGAAATTCCTTTGAAGAAGACAATCGCCAAAGCTTTGCTCATTTCTGTGCTCCATTTGACAGTTTTTGTAAAAGTGTTTAGCTGTTCAGCGCGCAGGAAATCAAAATCCATCTTTTGGGATATGGAGGCCTAGAAAAATTGTTGGAAGCTGGCAACTTTAAATTTTATTTTTTCTTCTCTCAAGTCATCTCTGTTTGGACCCTTTTCATTTTTTGTACTACTAGCTCGCGGCTAAGATAGACTACTTATTTACGCTAACAAATTTTGAAGGGAGTTATAATCATTCAAAGACGAGGTCTGAGAAAAAAACTTTTTGGATGATTGCTTATTAATCCATATTTTTGTGCCCGTTTGCGATATGAGTATGGGTAGATGTGCGCTGTATTGCGAAAAATTTGCTACCTCTGAAGGTCTTTATCGCATTGAAAAATGTAGGTTATTTAGAAAGCTATAGCACGAAAATGAGAATTCGCAAAATGCACATTACTTTTGCACCAACCCAATAGAATAAAAACGATTGTACTTAGATTAAAGGCAGTGTTTTACTAAAGTTTAGGTAGAGCAGGCCTCCACATATTTCGTCAGAGTACCCCCTGTAGGCGATCGCCCCAAGTCTACTCGATCCGGCCCCTTCTATGCCGAGAAATTTGCCCTCAAATTGGCGCAAAAAGCGCGATTTGACCCGCAAGGCCGACGCTCCCGGTTTTCTCCTTACACCTTTCGAATGTCCTTCAACTTGGAGTCCACCTCTATAGCGTCGCTGCCAATGTGGCGAGTACCAGGATAAGAAGGCACAACTCGTCCGCGTTGCTTTCTCGTGGCTTTCAAAAAACAGATTTGAGCATCGTATGCGATTTTGGACTGCACTGAGTTAAACAAGGACGAAAAGGCTTGCACTGTCAAATATCTCGACACTTTGATTTTGGTGAGACACTGCCTTCAAAGGCACCGTCCACCCCAAGTTGAGGGTCTTGAGGTTTGGCAGCTTATGGTAATAGGCCCCCTATCAAGCAATGCCGAAGTCGCGGCACAAATGGTCGCCTCGGAAGCGAGAAAATCGCTCCAAAATAACGAATATGCACGAGGGCCCCCAGATAGCGCCGCCCTTGCCATCCATGTCCGCCCATCTGTGCGCGTCCAGCCAATCACGTTCCGGAAAACCGGCCTGCGGGTTCTCTGGATCGGGGATTGCTGGGGATTTCGCGGATTATCGACTTCATACTCGAAATAAGGAACATGAGAAGGCCCCGGAACAAACAAAACGTAAAATTCGAGAATGTGGGTGGGCGATGCCTTCAATAGGTAGACTAAACAAACGGCTGCACGTCAGGAGGTACGCCGCGCAAGCCGCGTTCGACTCTTGGGGTCCACAAAACCCCCGCTGTTGAAGATTCCCGCGGCAAAAACAGGGGGTTGGGGGTGGGGCAGATACATGACTGGATGCCTTAAAGGCAGTGTCCGGGCAAAAACTCGATTCTGAGATTTTGTGCTCACTTGGGCCTATTCGCTACAGTAAATCCGGATATGCACATTGTAGAGCGCGAAAATGGCGAAAAACGGCTCTAACACAGGAGGGAAATGAGCAGGTGGGTGGGGTCCTCCCCACTGCGATTTCACGTTCTCGGCTTCCGGAGCGACCTTCTCGCTTCCGGTTTCAAGTCAGTCATCCGCACTTGACCGGTAGAGATGTTAGGACGGCTAGCGGAATCGAGAAAATCGCTCCGGGAGCTGGGAGCGTGAAGTCGCACTGGGGAAAGCCCCGCCCACCTGCTGATTTCCCTCCTGTGTTAGAGCCCTTCTTCGCCGTTTTCGCGCTTTCCAATGTGGATTTTCGGGTTCAGCATGGCGGATAGGCCCTTATAAGCACAAAATCTCAAAATCGAGTTTTTGCCCGGACACTGCCTTTAAGTAACAAAGCGCCAGGAGCGCTGCTGTTGTATCGGCTGAAGTACGTTGCTGCGTCGCTTTGCGAAAATTTCGCGTCGATCGTACCTCCTAACCGTTCCCCCTAAACAAACTGTTGGTAAAACCTGTTGATCATGTAGATGACATGTCAATTTTTGTTGACAGGCAGGAGGTTGACTCTTCACCCTTTGAAGTTTTTACCAAATTTGGTACAAGGAAGAAGACTATACCTTTTGTTAGAAAAAAGGGTTCGGTTAAGAAAAAGTACGGTCCTCTGCTTGTCTGCGTCTCCGCGGGCTGCGCGCTACTTCGCTACTCCAAACGGGAGCATGGGGATTTTAGCTCTGGTAGTCTTTTCTTTGTAGTAGCGAACTTAATTCTAGCGAATTATGTATCATAATGAAGCTTTTGACCTCTACTTTCACGCTGACAATGTCGCAAAACCCAATTTTTGGTTCGAGAGAGAAATCTGGCAAAATCATGTTTTTAAAAAGTTCTGGTTGTTTCTCGGAGTAGTTTCTTTGGAGCAATTTTCTTGTGCATTCGATAAGCTTCTTTTCAAAATGTAAGCAACGTCGCGGGGCTAACTTCTTCGATCATGTGAAATAATTGGCAAAAAATTCCAAAAAGTACGTTTTTGTTCACAGGCCCTTATTGGAGTTAGTAAGCACCCTTTTCTTACACACTTGACAGCATTTTACTCAGAATGATGAGCACAAAAAAGCTAACAACATTGCCAGAAGCAGAGATTACGAAAAGGGGAACTATGTTGCCTTGAAGTGCATTTCGACTTAGAAACAAGACTTCACATTTTCATTACTCAATGAAAATGTGAAGTCTACTAGCTTTATTACTCATTACTTTAATGCATGTCTACCTACCTGTCGTTTGGGTCCAGAGTCACATGTTTTGACAAAAAAATCACTTGAAGTTGTGTACAACACGGTTCAACACCACAGTCTAAAGTTTTCCTTCCTAACACATGCAGCGGAGCCATGATAGCAGTCATCTACGTAGTTACCACATTTTCACAATTACTTTGGAAACTTATAGTTCGACGATTTTTCAGCTATTTGGGATAATTTTGCCCCAACTTTTTGCTGTTGCATGTTTTTTTTTTGAATAAGATTGAAAAATTCCGCCACCATCCACCGCTCTACTCACAAAAGTAGTGTAATTGTAGCGTCTGTGTGGCCACTAAGCGCTAGCAAACACGCTGTCATTAGCACTGAGGTGTGACTAAACCATATCATATGTACTACACAACGAAACACGTTTGAAACACGAAGTAGAGCAATAGGACTCACATACTCAACTCTCCACAACCTTTCGTTCAGATTATTTCTTCTGAGTTTCGCGCGTGCAGCGCGAGAACCTTGCGTAGCAGCCTCTGAATGAAAATGCCAAAATGAAGCAACTCAAATCTTTGCGAGCAAACGCAGGGGATGTTGGCTCAAAGTTTAGCTGGACAAAAGGAAGCCAGCAGAGTTTTACGCGCTACCTTTTCTTAGTAAGGTGTGATATCTTCACTTTAATTGAAAGAAATTGAAAGAGAAGCTCTAGAACAAATGATGCGATTGAAGAATTTGCGATTTTCCGATATAGAACGAATCCTCTTAGAATTGTGACGACATTAGCTCTTGAGAGTGCTTCCGCCTTACGCGTCAAGAGGTTCATATGTTCTCTTCACTGTCAAAGAGAAACTTTTTGCGAAAGAAGAAGTGCTTCAAGAAATGGACCGCGCAACAGTCTTCTTAGAAAACGCTTACGCTGGCAGAGTCATTCTACAGGACCGAAGCTTCTATAACAAAAGATCAAAAGGAGCTTATACCTACCACTCAGTGGCGTACCCAGGATTTTGGCCCGGAGTGCGCGCGACAAAAAATTTTTTTTGAAAGAAGGTGCGTGGTGTTAGCCACGCACTCTGGAAAAATTTTTGGGGTGCTTCTCAAAACTTTTGCGGGTCCCCGACCCCTAAAATCTGGAAAAAGGGGGCGTGGCGTCAGCTACGCCCCCGAAAAAAATTTTTTTACAAGGCTAATTTGAATTTTTAAAAATTTTTAAAAATTATTTCAATTATTTACAAAAATAAACAAGTCACTTGCACATTATAACCCATATAAGTGAGTTTCAAAAATTTCCACTGTAACGCTAGGACCCAAGCGGTATGGCGAATAACTGTGAATGTTTCCAATTGTTTTATGTAAAAAGCTTTTCATTCAACGGCCGCAATTTTCAGAACAAGATAGGGTGGGAAGAAAAATGCCGATATTTGTTTTTGGGCTTATATCGGTGTGACATGTGTTGCAGAGCTTTGAGCACCTAAAGTCGATAACTGCTCGACTGTCTTGTTGGAGGAATATATGTTGCTGAAAGGAGAGTTCTCGCGGACATCTGTAACAATCTGTAACAAAACGCATCTCATGTACTTGGAAGAGCTGCGTATGGTTCCGCCATTGCCCCTTGCGAGATTGTGTTGTGCTTGTGCTTCCTCAAGTTTGGAGCCCTTCCCTGAGGAAGCACAAGCGGACACTGGAAAATGTTCGGAAAGTGTTCACAAAATGCTTCTACCGTTGTTTTCTTAATCTAGCTTACTCTCAATTATTTCCTACTTGCGGGCAGAAGTTGAAAATCCTTGATCTCGAAGGCGGTACATATCGAAGAGTTGTCCATGAGCTTATAGGATTTTCAGAGGTGAAACCAAGTTGAAGCCCTCCAAGTACTGGGAAACTTAGCCATCGAAGGGCTAGTGCATTTACATTTTCGTCAACATATTGGTGGCGGCACTCGTGCCTCAATCTTGTTGCATAAATTCGAAGGAAAAGGTCAAGATTTCGTAAGCGTAAGTCCATTCCTTGCGTTCAATAGAAGATTGGCTTCTACTTTTTTCGTATGACATTCTGGTGCATTTTATTTCGAAGTTTAACTGAAAGTCTTGAAGCAGTGTCAGTTTTTGGACGATTAAGTCGAAGAATATGAGCAACATAGTGGCACTCTGTCTATGTTTCTTCTCCTCCATTCACTAATTGACTGTTATTCAGCAATTACTAAGAAAAAACTGGGTTCATCTACTTTTGGCCGAGTAGGAAGCATGAAAGGCCTGTATTCTAATAGCTCGAGGAGAAATGGAGAAATGGAGGAGGCCGGCGCAAAAGGGACAAGGGAGTGCGAAGAAGGCCAAAAGGAAATTCTCGTGCAAGAAGAAAGAGAAGTGGTTGTAGCAGGTAAGCACAGAAAAGCCGGGGTATGTGCTGAAAGAGCATTCCCCTTCAAGGTCTCGGACGAGATCGCTTAGGATTTCCGTTTTAGTAAGCGGGTCTCTTATGAAATCTGCATGTTGTGAAAGGCAAGCTTCAGAGCTCAAGCAAGCGATCAAAGCTGCTGCAAATTCTTCAAGGCTGTTATTTGTCTTAATATGCTGGGGCAGGACACAAAGCAAAGAGAGTTGCATGGATGTCGCGGTCTGATCAAACAACGGTTAACGAGTCCTTGCGAACTTCGTCGAAATACTATCTTCCCACGCTCAAAAATACCTCCTTTGGATGGGAGAGGAGTAGAGAGAAATAAATGGGGACATTTTCGATGCTCACAAACTCCCAAATGTCTTGGCTTTATTGATGGCTCACAAGTGCGCATAGTCACATCACAGGAAAATAAAGCCGATTACGTAAACCAAAAGCAGTTTCATTCTACAGACTCGGTCTCATCTGCGACGACAAGTTAAGGTTTTGCTAGGTCAGCGCATCGTTTCGTGGGAGTCCTCACGACAGCCGTGTATTCAAGTAACCACAACTACATCAGGACACGAAATATGCGGTAGCAGACCGGGTGGGTAGACTCCGCAAATTCGGCTGAGATTTTCTTGATAAAAGTGGTGGAGAACCAGTCACATAGGCAGGTAAGATATTTACTTTCCATACTTATAAATGCCAGAACCTCTTTTTCAAAATAATCGCTACAACCAATCTGTGCTGCGTTGTTTTTGTTATATTTTGTTTTTTTTTGTCGTCGTTTTGCGGAACATCACCATCGGCAGTACTCGACAAATTTGAAGTGGAAGCCGACGAGACAGTTGGAGATGACCCCGATATTTTCACTGAACGAACGTCGTTAATTGGAAGAAGACACATTCCCAAAGTAATGAACGACTGTTTTATGTGAAAGTGTCTAAGGCCCGAATCAGGGCCCGGCACGAGTCGGTTTCTGGGTTTCTGAAAACGAAGTCTCCCCTGACTTACGGAAGTTTTACGAAGTCCCCTTTGACCTACCTGCTTAGAAGAAGATGAAAACAAGAAAAAATCCAGTCTGAAAGAAAAGACGTAAGATAAGAGCGAAAATCCAAACTGGAGCTGAATACTACGCATGCACAAGACTTTGGCATTAGAGCGCGATATCTAACAAAGCGAGAATAAATGAAGGCAAAAAACAAAGGAAAGGCAATGAATGAATGGTCTTTATGCTCAGGGATAGATTTTTGACCGGGGAATCCGTCCATGCTAAAAAGATCCGAAACTTATGTGAAGTGACGAAAATATATGCTTCAGACGATCTCAGATCGTCTGGTGGCCGTCTGGAGACGATCTAATTTTGGAAAAGGTATTACTTCACATAAGTTTTCAAGTCCCTTCACATAATTCTTCCGCAAATAATTTTCTATGTATACAGTTCAATTTTGGTGTCATATGCTTCTGTGTGCGTTGTAAACAAGCAATTTGTTTATTTTAGCGTTGCTTTCAAATCGCGCGCACTTTCCGCCGTACACGATAGAGCATGTCAGTCGTGCGATAACCTGTCCGAAAGGCTTGTGTTCGACTAAATGGCGCTCATTCTTGGTGCTTAGCCCCTATCCGTCAGAAACGATATCTCCTTTGCTGTTTGCTTCAAAAACGAAGTCCAGCCTGCTTCCAGACGATCTGTGCCGGGCCCTGGCCCGAATGCACGTACATCCCCGCGGGGAGGGGAGGGGGTCTGAGAAAGCGCCATATCTCACTACTCTAAATATCGTTCCTTTCCTTCTCTACCTTGCTTTTGAAGGTCCTCATACCCTAATAGCGTTGCATAATTGATGCCATATTATTGACACAATTGATTAGATTTTCACTATTTTGTGTGATCCCAGAGAATCACCTCTCAATTTCAAAGTCATTTATCTTCCTGAAAACTCAATGAAATCGCTGTAAAATTGTACTGTGAATATACTACGGCACTGCTGAAGATGTTCATGATAGAAATGAGTGACATTTTAAGATATCGAAATCTTCGATAATCCCTAGCTCGGGAGATCAGGGGATCATCAAAAAATTTATAATCTTCAGATTCCACTTCTCCTGCCGAAAACATGCTTAACAGTGCCGCAGTATATCCTGAATATATCAGTAAATTTTGCAGTGTTTTCATCAGCTTCTCAGGAAAATAAAGCACTTTGAAAATGTGGGTTGATCCCGTGGAGATCCCCTAGGGATCCCCAGGGGATCACACAAAATAGTGAAAATCTAAAATTATGTCAGTAACCTGTCAGTAACCTAACCATCAGTTAGGCGCAAGTATAAGGGTATGAGAACCTTCATAAGCAAGATAGAGAAGGAAGAAGAAAGTACCTAGAGTAACTAGATATGACACATCCCCTCTCAGATCCCCTCATCTCCCCAGCGGGGATGAACGCGCATATGGGCCTAAGTGTCAAACCTCTGACTATGTTTTGTGTTGCCTTAGCCTTTTACTCAAAGGCACCGTCCACCCGAAAGCGGTTGATGGAATATATGCCTAACAGTAGCGGGGTCCCAACTGTATACTTGCCCGACTCGTACTGTCAAAAGTTGATTCCGAAGAGAGGAAATTATTAGGCTATTGTGAAAGTAATGTCCGTATTTTCTAGGCCGATTTTCCGACCAACTTTTTTCCTTCAAAATTCCTGTTTTGATAAGGGCTTTACACATCTGGAAAGCCTTTCTCGTGTACTTTCTAACAATGGTAAAATTAAGCTTCTATCTTATTTGTGAGAATTTCACCAGCATCTCACACAGGTCCACTCAAAATCGAAAATTCGATCCTTTAACTCTCTAGGCCACAATTCAGGTGCAAATGAACGGATTTGAAAACATAGCTACTGTATTAATTGAACATTGTTTATCTGTGATAGGCTGGTTTAATAGTCAGCTAATAGGAAGTGGTCCCATATCTCGATCCTCGTTTCATAATGACCAATGACACAAATTCGTTCTTAACGCTTTTCATGGAGTCTTCCCACTGAGTGGAGCACAGAAAATATTATGTGCTTTTCATGTTTCCTAGTCTGTTGAAAGAAACTTTCGTAAACAGTTCACCGTAAGTTTTGCGCTTCAAAAAATCCGTGCAACATATCCATACGAAGAAAGTTTCACATGTTAATATGTTATTTGGAGTCAAGAGGCTATCATCGTTTCTTCTGTAATTCGCAAAATGTTGTGAAAAGCGGTACCCAGCACTTTTGAAGATGCTTGTACGAAGTTTCTGGACTGGCTGGCAAATGGAAACTCAACCATTTATAGGGTAAGATCAGTCTTCTTTAGCTCTGCTCTAAATATCAATTTTTTAGTATATGGAACGATACTATAGCCAAAGAAAAACAGAATGGGCTGCTTGCTACAGACAGCATGCTTCCTTTAACACTTCCAACCATGCGGAAGCGTTCCATTCATCTTTGAAACATCAGGTCTCAAACATAAACAAAATAGTAGGATTGATAACCTTATCTTTTACCTTCTAGAACATGTAAATGTGGAGATGAAGCGTATCTCCCAGGTATTGCATTATTACGTCTCACTGTACTGCTAAGTAATAAGGATTTTGAAGATGCTAAGGGGCACAATGAAAAGTCTCGGAAGAAATGCTCAAACCATCATACTGCACAAGGAGGCTCTGCTTTACTATGCTGGAAAGCCGGTAAACTATATTATTCATGTTTTGGGAATCGCAAGCTTGTTCAGCACATCGTCAAATTCGCCCGCGGCAGTTAGACCGTGGAGTCTAGAAAGAAGGGTCCACTACGAAGTTAAAATCGGCAGTGTATGTAGTTGTGATATAGAGGTTGGTGAACAATCATCAATTACTGAAGTAGACGGCACCGGCATTTACAGCACAACCCGCATTGTGCCCGTTGTGGTGCATGTGCTTATAGGATGTCCTGTGGTTGTCCTGAATCCGTTATCGCTGATGTCGCTTGTGTACATCAACATGCTTTGCGATTTTTGGCTTGGAAGGTGTTGTAATCACAAACAAAGCTTCGCTAACAGAAATAAACTTTTAGCACGGAGTCTGCTTCCGTTGTTACGTCACAAGCTATCAACTGCGCCGGAAATATGCATCCGACCAAGTCCGGCTGCTTTTGAGGAAGCCGAGGAGATCATTTGTTCCTCTTCAAGCGCACCGTCAAACCTGGATGCCTTAGTGAAGCTGAGATGGTCTTACCTTCGCCTTCGTTTTCTGCAACATATCCCGCCAACGAAGTTGATCTTCAAAATAAGGCGAAAGAAGAGTTCAACCAGCTTTATGCCGTACGTCTTCATATCGTCATTTTTTCATCTTTTTCATTTTGCAAATGATCTTTCATGGGTCGTGGCTTGCATGTTCAAAGAAACGAAAAAGTCCATGAAGAGTAATGGTCCAGAACTCATACATACAATGAGAACAACAATAGAAAACAAGCTGGGAGAGCTCGTGCCAGACGATGGCGATTCTGCTCTGGTCAGTAGAAGCTGCTTGCAGAATTGCAGTAGAAAGGCTTATGCCAAAACGATTCAGGCATTCAAAACGGTAAGACAATTTGAGCTCCATGTTTTGGACAAATTTTATTTCATGAAGCAAATTCAGAAAAACGGATCCTTCACGAAAAGAGCGAATTGGCGTCTTCGCATCCTTCTTCATAATTTTCGCTCGCCATTGCAAAATCGTAGTCATCAAGAAATTTTGGCTACTTTTCCATTTTTTCGAATATCAGACGCTTTGAAGGGTACTACATACCTTACTATTACTTACATTCCGTTGCTACACTCTCTTTTGGCAATAGACTGAAAAAGCCCTCGGCTCATGCTCATTCATGTTGAAATGCTTGTATTTATTCTTTACATGGTACCGGTAAGTTATCGATTACCATCTTTTTACATCTTTTTGTTCTCAATAATTTTTCTACATCGTAACCAACTACGGCGACTACTTTCAGTGCTCACCTCTCCATTATTGTCCCAATGTTCTTCATCTGCTTTGTAGAAAAAAGCATTTTGCACATAAGTGAGCTTTCAATCGCAGTTCTTTGGAGCCAAGTTGGAAACTTGCAGGTTCTTTGTTAAATTTTCACTGCTTATCATTGCATACGATGTTATTTCTATATTGTGTGTTGCAGTACTGTTTTGCTTTTCGAGAGGGCATTTTGGGCAGAGGGCATTGCATGCAAGCGCATTGTTTGATCAGCATGATGCCTGATTAGATGCATTCTCTATCAACTTACGTTATAAAACAAGCTGTCTATGAATACGAGTTGTTGCAGTTTTTTTGAGCTCGTATCAAAAAAAAATTGCAGCAATTCATATTCATAGCGCCTTTTTACCGCTGGTCGTTGTGGCACGGTTCATCACATCCATAAAGTTTGTATTCATTATGTCATACACAACTACCTCTTCATTAGTGTATACGAATTCCACTCTGCTAATCATTCTCTAGGCATTATTTTCGTTCTTTGTGTCGAAGATTAGGTACTCCACTGGTTGTAGATACGACGTAGTGAAGAATGAATAAAGAATGAATGATAGCTCTAGTTTACTTACTCATCATATCCAAAAACCTGGAAATAGAGGAAGGACTTTCGACGGAGTGATTAACAACGAACATTCCCTTTTATTTCGAACTCTTTCGATAACTTGTTGGTTTTTTGTTTTTATGGTACGGAAATCAGGTTTTTTGATCCATATCGATCACCTGATGGGAACGCCACTGACGCACCTTCACTGTGATTGTAGAAAGCTTGTATTTACAGTCGTGTTCAACTTGGCGGTAGGTGCAACAGATATCGAATACGCATAGGAAACGGCATGAGCGCAGTTTTGCATCACATGTTCCTTTAGCTCTAGTCGTTGTCGGTTCATAGAGAGCTATGTTTATTACCGTTTGACTCTCTTAACCTGTAGAAGGAACATTCAGTTTTCCCCTGTCTAATCTTTCGTTAAAAATACAAAAATGCCAAGCTCGGGCAACAAGCAGTCTTTTCCTTGTCTTATGGAATATCTCACCGTATATTATTCAGTACTTCATTGTGTCAATTTGATTCTTTGTATGCTTGCTGTAGGATTATGGTTGTTACACCTGATAGCAGTTCAGTTGAGTGACGTTATCTCTGTCTCGTTGTAGAAGAAGCTTGATTAATCGTTGGGGCAGCGGCTGTCTCTATCAGGATTGACTTCATAATGGCGAGAAGTTCGTGGCTTCGCTTACAGATAGTTCGAAGACGCTGAAGGATTTTGGAGTAACTGATGGTAGATTGTCTTCTTTTCCGTAATTTCGCAATAATGTCTCACAATCAGTTGTTCTTCCTTAGGGAACGGCCATAGGTTGTCGGTGTTGTCGATGTTGTCGGTGTTGTCGATGTTGTCGATGTTGTCGGTGTTGTCGGTGTTGTCAGTGTTGTCGGTGTTGTCGGTTGCCGAGATTGCCGATCGTTGTAGGACCTCATGATAGACTCCACGTTTCGCGCGCTCTCTAAACCGTCTCTGACCCCGACAACCCCGACAACACCGACAATACCGACAACATCGACAACACCGACAACACCGACAACACCGACAACATCGACAACACCGACAACACCGACAACCTATGGCCGTTCCCTTAGGCCTGAGGCATACCTCACGCGATTTGACCAAATCGCGACGTCCACATGACTTGGCGTTCTGCCAGATATTCACAAATTCGTCGTGGGCGATTTTCAAAGCATAGGCGTGTAGCTTTTGTTAGTCCTTGCAAACAGATCAGGTCCTGTTCAAACAAAGGGCGGTAACGACCAATTACGAACAGTCGCTTCCTGCCAAATCGCTCAGCGACTGAAATCGCGTGAGGTATGCCTCAGGCTTTAGGGAATGCGTATACATGCTTTGGATTAGCGGGACATAATGTCGAACTGCAAGACGACAGCATAGTTGAAAAGTATACGATGAGAGATGCTGCCTATTATAGTGTGTACTTTTTTTCACTTTCATTATATCGATTTCTGTTTGCTTTTCACTCATCGTTGTTCTCCTTAGTTGTATTCCATATATCAAAATGAGGAGAAAGGGCAGTACAATACAGTCGTCTCCAATGAATACAGTGTGTCCCAAAGATGTGTGCACTGTTTGATCACCAATAAATCGCTTGCTTCGATTTCTTTTGTCGACCTTCAGGGGAGACGGTCGAATGGCGCGTATTGATCGATTGTCATTAACTAGGAGAAGCAAGAAATAAGTTCAAATTTATCTCAATACTTTCCGATTTCAACTGGTTATCCTCCATTACGCTTTCTGATGTACTACCAAAAGTCTTGGAATCTGGAAACCTCGCTGTTGTAGAGAACTGATCTAGTCTGAAAATGAAGGCTTAGGGAACGCGCGCCTTTCGACATACACCCGACCTTCAGATACCGTTCTGTAGAGCTGACATCAACTTAGGCCGGTATGCACGCACATCCCCGCGGGAGGGGATGTGCGTTTTACCGTTGAAATGATCCCCGCTGGGGCTCCCCTGCTCTCTCAACGCGAACCTCCGTATGCACATATCGGAGAAGGGATCCACTAGGAGTAGGGAAAGTGAACCCCCTTACGCACAAAGGGAATCGAGCAGGGAAATCACTTCACTTTCGCTTTTCTATGGTGATTGCATTTTGTCACCGACATTCTTTAGTGGTTGCGATATGCGTGTCTGCTGTGATTGCGCTCCGCGCACCAAAAAACATTTTTTGCACCCATTAGATTCCTGTTGTTTCCATGAACGTTGGTAACTTTCCCCCATGCTGCCCATTCCAGCGTAAAGGTCTTCAACAATAGAAGTCAGGATGTCTCTGCAATGAATGGGTAGAAGACACCATGCTGCCGAAAAAGGGCGGGGAGAAGGAGGCGGGGGGAAGGAGGAGGGGGGGGGGGGAGGCCGCGGCACTCAAATCGGAATTTCTACACATAGCAGAAGCTGCAACTCGTGCCAGCTCTTCATGGAGACTGCAGCTATTAGCGACATATCGTCCATTCCCACAAGGAAATGATCCCAAGCGGCCATCCCTGCTATGCACGAGGGGAACGCTGGAGAGGGAATCACTCCCCTGGGGATCTCTATTCAGAATTGGGCAAATCTGCTACTTTCCTAGATTTTTTCAAGTGTGTGTTAAATTAACAAGATAAAGGCAACATACCATATAATACGATAGCTACAATGTGTTTACTCAGCCCATATAGTTAAAACGATTATGTCAGATGAAAAATGCGCAAATTTTTTAAATAATCAAGAACTCCTACAAATTTATGAAATTGGCAGCTATTATTGCTCGGGCTTTTCGAGAGGCGAATATAAAAGAGAAAAACCAGATTGCAAGCTACAGGTCGCTGAGAGAGGAACCCGGTTACCCTACGACAGCACGTAACGAGTATAACAAAGCCTTAGAACCAGCAATAGGAAAGAAGAAGAGAGCGACAGAGAGAGGCAGAATGGGAGAGATGAAAGAGCGACGAGAGAGGCAGAATGGGAGAGATGAAAGGAAGGAAGGGGGAAGACGGAGAAAAAGAACAAAGGCACTCGAGACCACTATTCTTGTACATTTCATTTCGAAAGCCATTCTAGAACACAAAAATTGGTTGAAAATAGCTATTTGGTGAGGACTTCTGGTATCCGTGAGCTAGATGCAACTACCACAATAATACCATCCCCGCTGTAAGTGGGTAGCAGGCAGGGTGGCATAGCAGGGTTCATTGAAGGGGATCGTTCCCTAGGGTCCAGCACCCCTTCCCATAAACTCCCATACTAAGCTAATCGGAGTGGCTAATTTCAAAGACAAAATCTGCACACCGCGGTCATGTTTCCTTCACAAGTTATTTCAAAAAAAAACACCAACAATTGCTTGTCCAGTATTTTTTTCAAAACTGTAACACCTCTAAAAATCTTGAGTTGCGTAATGAAATCAGCATGCCTGAAAAAATGCTGCACAATTTTCCAAAATCTTTTGGAGTTTTTGCAACAAATGGCCCAATTCACAATGGAGTGTGCACAATTTTGTTGGGACGCCCTGTTTGAGCGAAAGAAACATTTTGCTTACTTTCAGTGAAAATGGGCTTGGCAGCTGACTTAAAGTGGGTCATGCGTTATGAATGTGTCAGCACAGGGTCGAGCAAGTGGTGTGGCATACGACCGGTGGACCCCCCTCCCCCTTTGAGTTGTGTTTCGATAAGACCCCTCTGATTTAGCTTTACCCACCGAAAGCATAAGAAAGAGGCGCTAATAAGCATTTTGAGTATTTTCGTAATTAGCATGTCAGATAACCCCGTAGACCAAGAGATTTCTGGAGCTCTAAATACTGGGCTACACGTATTCGCAATATTCGCTGGATTGGTCATTTTTAAATATGACCAACTTTATTTTGTAGAGGAGTTATTCAGCTTTTTTGCACTAAATACAAAGCACTACCCCGTACTGGTATACATTAGAAATCTCACTCCAAATAAACTCTCGGCTTGAGATTAGAAACCAGCGAATTTTTCGCTTTCAGCAATTTTCACTCAGAAGAAAGAAGACCTGTCAAGTCCATGCTTCTGTGTAAATTAGGAGATTCAGCCTTCCGATTTATATATGAAACATCCGCCAAAACTTCTTCTGTGAAAAAATATTGGGGTGTGGCTCAACTCCATGACTTAACCTTTGGTTCAATTGGCTTGGCTGCTGGAAGGCGGGTTTTTGTGACCTAACCAACGCCGCTCGAGCCCGCGACGCAGTCTGCGGTCTCTCCCATGCGCGTGCTCTCTGATCACCAGCCTTAACTAGGTCATGAAGCCGCGTTTTCCAGCCGCCAAGCCAGTTGAATCAAAGGGTACATCCGAAGCATCCAAACATCCATGTTTCCTATTGTAGAAACCGCTGAACCTTCTTATCACATTAGAGATTTCATCTGAAATTTCCTTCACTCTAAGAAAATATTTTTTATTTTTCATTTTCAATTTCCAAGCACACTTTTGGAACTTTGGATTCGGTAGTATGCTAAGTCTGCGCTGCTAGGTAAAATGCGGGGAAGGGCGGCGGAAATATGTGTAATCGGTAGTTCGAATCTCGTATTCTTTACAGGAGTGGTCCGTTGATGTATACCTGGGTAACAGTTGCTGAAAGCACAACCGTCTCTGCGAAAAATGGGACAAGAGATTTTGGCTCCTAATTTCACATGTTGCAGGTATTCGGAGCGCGATTTCTTATAATGGCAAAGAAGGAGTAGTCTTTTAAATGAGTGCAAAAAGAGGTAGCTAACTCACCTTCAGAACCAAACTAGTCGTGATCGAAAATGAACATTTTACGGCCAAATGTCAGGAAATTCTAGAATTCGCTAAAACTTGGTCCGCAGGGATTATTTGGCATGCTCATTACGAAAGTGTTAAACATTTTGTTTAATAATTCTCTATCGTGCTTATCATACGTATGCAATGATAGGTCAGTAAAGCGTGCTTCTCTATTGCATTGGCTTTATCAGAAATCGTTAATAAATATCATGATCTACAGTACATCACTATCACTTCCATTACGACCCCTTCTCTCTCTTAACCCCTTAATATCCCTAGGGCGTGCCAGACCCACGCTTGACGCCAGTCAGCTTTCACCTTTTTTTAAAATTTAAAGCTTGTAGAGGAGTAATTTAGGGTTAGTCAGCTTCAGAGCTGTGATATCAACATTCCTATTACACTTAACATGCTGCTGGAAAGGATAAAAATTTGAATGACTTTTTCTGGTTGGTAGAATCGATTTTGCAGGGGTGTGTAGACATCTGCGAAAGCTGGAATGTATCAAACAGAATGTGCCAATTCCATTATACGCCTTTAACTCCGCTGACCTCAGCGAAATTCAAATCGAATGCTGAGTGCATTAATTTTGTCACTGCACTATCCGAGTGAAATATCTTACCGGTCTTTTTATCTTTCTAACCTTGCCGCTTAGGTAGACCAAAGCAAACTAAACTATGACTTAGTTCAAATCAGCAACAATGAATACGGCCACAGGTACATCATTCGAATAAGAACTTATGAAAGAAAGTGACAATATCTTATCATTAGTAAGGTATTCCTTTTTATACTATGGATAATTCTCCCCCCCCCCCCCAGGAAAATTTGAGTGAATGGCCTGCTTGATTGGTATTCCACTCCACCTTCTTCAAACCACATCCACTATCTCAAAGGCTGTGTTAACCGATCAACGATGCGCATTAGAATTTGTATGACCAGCTTCCATCTAGTCCTTTTTCTACTCTTTTATGAGTCCATCATCCTTCCATATTTTCGAATGCGTAACAGTTGTTGTTACGCACAAATTCAGCGACGACCAGCACTATGCCCTAGGTCTTACGAGGGTGAAGGAAGCACTTGCATAAACAATCATCTACGCACTTCAAAGATTCGATTCACTAATATAGAAAGATTAATTCGAGTGCATATTCGGCAGCCATCAACGCACAAATCCTAATGTCCTTAGAACGCGGTCTGCTGAGAGCGTCTGCGCTTCCATAGCTTTCGCGTACTGAAAACTTGAAATTGCAACCACAACGACATATTATTTTAGAACGGTCTTTTTTTTCAAAAAACTTTACTACTTTTCAATTGAATATAAGAAGAAGGTCTGCGTTTCAGAAGCATTGGAAGTTTTTGTCGGTATTTGTGAAGCTTTCGAAAAGCGGCACTGCAAGGCTTGTTTTTTGTTTCGTCTCAAAAATGCTTGCGTGTCTCTGGCTAGCCCTTTGTTCTACACTCATGGGTACAAGTGGACAACGCTTGTGCTTCATAAAATTTCACCTCAGTTTATTAGGCTAGAACTGTTTCAAGTTTCCAAGTTGAAGGCTACGAATACGCAGACTTGGTCTTTGAGTAAGACAACAATGTTCAACATTCAAAAATCCTCTTTCTCAAAACTCCTTTTATATACTCCGTTAGCTTTTCTACATCTTCAAGTTGATTTTGGCTTGATACTAAGCTGAGCCGTTCGCTCACTTTCCTCTAGAATCCTTTCCAAACTTGATACTTTTTGTTCATGCACAAATATTTGATTACGCTTACGAGGCGTAGCGCTTTCATGGGTGCACTCCCTGGATTAGATTACACTTTAGTAAAATTTGGAGCAAGTTTTTAATCATACAACTCTTTCCTTTATTCAGTCACTCTTAAAATCAAAATTGTCTACACAATATGCATCGCTCGGCAATCTGCCGAGGTTTGTTCTGCACACTGCGCCTTCACCAGAAGTGTACTGAGCAAAATAGTGATAAGACAGCAGCTAAAAAAATAGTCATTTTTACCAAGTTTGCATATCTCGACTACCTATGTAAAAGACTCGGCTTTTATGGTGACAATGACGTCGGCTAGTACAGCCTGTGAACGTCACACTTGAGTGGCAGTTAACACAAGCTGAACTGGCGATCGTAGTGGCAGAATTTATCAATTTGTCAAGCAAGAAAAGTTATATTGGTAATAGTATACCCTTTAAGGCAGAGTCCACTCATCACTGCTCCATCGGTACATAAGGCAGAACCCGCATGAATATGGTAACCGAACCGCTGGCACATAATCTTCCACTTGTGATACTGGGGTTTTATGGTTCCTCAGTGAGATGAAAATCAAATCTGAAACCATAAGGTATGGCAGACTTGCTCATCTTAAGTGCATAAAATATTGGTAGATTAAATGCTTGGATCAAAAAGAAGTTTGCCTGTTTTTCCACATAAGTGGTTCATGAAAATTAAGAACTGAGAACTGCTTTCAAATGAGTCAGTTAGTTAAAATACATACAAGGAAGTTTTCTTTCTGAATGTCTGGCGCATTTGATGATATTTAAGTTGTTGTCTGTCTTGTATAGTTTGATCGTTATAATACGGTGTCGTACCGAAGGGGCGAGAAAGCGTTGAGGGCACCACTTGTAAAGGCACGAAATTTTCAACAGTAGCTAAATGGCTTAACAATTGCGGAATCGACCGCTTTTCACTTGTTGATGACTGAAAAAAAATTTACATTTTTTTCAAATTCAAATTAGCCACCGCCACGCCTCCTATTTGAATTGCGGGACCCTGGTTGTAGTTGACTGAAGTGGTAAAATTACTGGATTTACCGAAAATCTACCGAAAGACGTGGGTAACGTTACGGCCCTTTAGTCCATTAATGTCTTTGCAACTTCCCATTCCGAAAAATTTTTTTTAAGATCGTTACTGTTATAATAATTGAGATTGTCTGAAGGGAAGTTGACCGAATACCTCCCCGTTGCTCTTTGTTGAGTTGAGTTTGAGCCTGCCGTTTAATCCTTATGTGAGTCCCAAAATCAGCTTAGAAACAAGGTTACCATGAGTTTAGTAAAATAATAGCTGGAGACGGTAAAGAAGGTGTATGTAGTAGCTACTAATAAGCTTGACGCATCAGCTTTGAAGCGCCGTTGTTCTTGTGAAATGAGCAGGGAAACTATGTAAGATTAAAACATACAAACTCGTTGCAATCACCAAGGAATATTCCGTTTGTGATTGGTAGTACATCCCCCCCCCCTCCTCTCCGACCTTAACAGATTCGAAACGAAACGTTAGTTCGTGTTCTTTTTACATTCACATCGCTCTCATACGCATAGAATAATCATGGAGGCAAGAAGTATACAACTTAAGTATGACCTGAGCAGTATCTCTGCCTGCCATTTGGTTTTGGCACGAAATAAAAATAAGTGTGTAATGTGAAAATTTCACTGCAAGTAACACTTTCCAAATAGTGTTAAACGCCTAAAGTTTTTTGGTATGCTACGCAAATTTTTGAAGGCCTCCATGTCCTCAAGACATTTTTTAACAAGACCAAGTCAAAGTTCTATTGTTTTTCCTAGAAAGTATAAAAAACTCACTTGCAATCCTTTATAAGTCATATAATCTACGCCACTTCCCTGAAGGGCAAATTTGGAAATATCCAAAAACTGCAGAGGTTTCTTTAGTATTTTTTCATTGATTGAAGCTAATCAATGGCTAATCAATGGCTTCTTGTGAGCGAAAAAACTTTTTTCCTATACTTATCCGAAAAGGGAAAATTTGATTCCAAAGGACTATACTGCCTACGTCAAGTGTGCATCTATCTAAATGAGAGTACGCGCTCAAATCTGCATCATTCACGATGTTGTGATGTGAGATGCGAGAGCTCAGTTGTTTTGGCCAGTCTGGAGCTCGATGTCATACGATTATTAATGAAGTGTCTAGCACCTCACTAGTCACATTTCTCATGCATCGTAGCTTTTCACTTGTATGCGGCTGCGAAATTGATCGCAAACTCTGATATTAATGACATCGATTATTTAGATAACAGCTTAAGCTTCTAAATGATAATTTTCTCAGCTCAATTCTTCGTTTAAATTACTTGGAAGACGCCAAAGTGCGTTTATTGCAATGCATACCACATGAAGTTTCACGCAGTTTACATTATCTTCCAAGGAAGAAGAATTCTTGGGATAGAAAGTTGATTGAGACATAACCATTCAACTTTTGCAATAATTTGTGTTTATCCTTGTACTGTGGTGTGTACAATACTTCTCTTACAAAACCACTCTACCTCTTACACCTCATGCAAAATTTCCGTGAAAGTCGCGGAATTCCGGGAAAGTCGCGGACTTCCTCGGAATTCATGCACGTTCTGACAGCGGTATTGTATATGGCAGAAATAATCGGTTTCTCAGTGGAAACCCTGTTTTCGAGCTCACGCGTTTCTCTTTTCCGTCACTCAGTGAATAGTTCAAAATAGAAGAAATTAAAGTTGAGGAGTGATTTTACTATACTTTGACCTTTTCTTTATGCTGGCCTTATTTAATTTGTTTTTTGCCTTTCCCCAGTTTTACTCTTCCTTTTGAAGGATGCAGTAATTTTCCTGATGGAATTTCGTTTCCTTGCTTTCACGTTCAGAAGATCCTTGTGCATCACAAGATAAGCACTAGGTGCCTTGCAGCTCAAATTCATTTTCGAGAGATAACACTCAATAATTTTTGTTCGACATATCTACAGTCGTGAGTGAGTTGACAATGGAAGCTGGTGTGTTGTAGCAGCCCTAAGCACCAAATTTTCACTTGGTGAGCCAAAAATGGAACAGAGAAATCAACAAAATTTTTGTGGTGTTTTTATGGTGCTAAACTGAATATAAACGGTTAGTCTTAATACTTGAACATATGGCAGCGTTGAATGTTCCAGTTTGCTCTGTTGAGACTATCTTCAATATTATTGCCTATGCTATACCTTTTGCATTAAATATAAAGTTTGTCCTGCAACATAGGGGAGCTGTCGTGTGACAAATACAATTTGTAAGAGAACAAACCGAAAAAAGTTACTTTGCAGCAGCGAGTCAATAATGCGTTAGCTATTCCTGCTCTTCTCACTTTTTTGTCACTACAAGTATAGATGTGCAAAAATGTGCTCTGTCAAGAGCGATAGGGTGTGCCTAGGAACGGCATGAGCAAAAAGCAGACAAACTTTTGCTGTTTCTGCTCTTGACAGAGATTGTTCCCGACAGGAACGACAGGAAGTTTTCCCGAGATCTTCATTATATCACATATCCATACCTTATGATAACCGGAGTGGGAAGTTCAGCTTTCCGAACGTGGTAAATTATATAATTCCGGATTTTTTCTAACATCATTTTTGAAAGATTCACTCACTACAAAGGCTTTGTCTTGACTCTTGCTTGAAACGTCTTTGTCGAAGCTATCCTCCCATGCGTTTAGTATGACGTCTAGGTGCACATCACTTCCCCAGCAGACACTTTCTGGATGCTTTCTTTGAAAAAAAAATAACGCATAAATACTTCCTTTGCTTCTTTTTTTGGATCGCTTGCTTCTCAAGATTCATTACTTTCAAGCATTCCTAAGTCAGCGTTTCTTTGAAGTTCTCTCAAACTTTTCTGTAGTTCTCAGATTTTGTGGTTTGGTCTAAGATTACAATTGAATACTGCTCGTCACATCAAATCAGTAATCTTTCTCTTCAAATGAGAAAAACGGGAAGATATGTACGTACTAACAGAATGTAAATGTCAACGTTTATCATTCAGTAGCCCCGATGTACCACCACGGAAATGTTGCAGATCTAATACACATTTCTTTTATTTCGTTCATTTCCCGTTTTTCCTAATCACTGCCGGCTAATTTCCTTGTGAAGTGTAAATGTGACATTAGATTATAAAAACTTTCGTATTTCAAACAGGAAGCGATTGAGAAAAAAAAACAGTAAAATCTTCAGTTGTAAAGTGAAGTGCATTCAATGTGTACGAGCACAAAACGGACGTTAGTTCAGTCTGTAGAGAGTTGCTCGTACTATTATAGTTCCCCCGTACCAGCTCCCAAAACTTCAATTGGGCTGGCACACGGGTAACTCTCGAAGTTGCTTCAAGAAAGGCACTTACTTAGAATTATTCAAAATCTGTCGAGATACCGTTCCTTTTTTTGATCATACCAGACTTGCATATTCGACACTTCCAAGTGCCCCCAAATCAGGGCCTGGCACCAGCTGGCAAGGGGCAGGCTGAATATCTTTTCGGGACAAAAAGCAAAAAAGACATCGTTGTGGCCGTAAAGACGACGTTTTTTAGTCGACGTTTGGTTTTACGTTCGGTTTAGCGTCAAAGCGGCTCCGTTTTGAAAATTCCCTGGTGCCAGCTTGTGCCGAACCCTGCCTCAGATCCCTATATGATAGACCAGACTTCCTTAGTATTCATTCTGTGGTTGTGTTTACGCTAGTCAACGCTGCTGTTTGATTATTCATTGCACGAAGTTTGGATGGTAGAATAGGAATGATGTTTCAGTCAACGTGCCATTTATATTTTACTCATATTGTTGAGAACTTGTTGCTCGGAGTGAAATGAAGGGGCTAGGGAGGGGGGGGGGTAGGAAGGGAGTGGAAAGGAGGAGAGGGGAAGCGGGGAAAGAGGCTGCATGTCAAGGAAAAGGTTTTCGCTTGTAACTTCTATTTTAGATATCTAACAGAAGTATTTGCATTCTGGTATCTTTCATTTTCTTTTCGATTATGAAAAAAAACATAAGTTCTAATCCTAAATTGCACAACATGTACTGACCAAGCGCATCACGTAGATGGGAATCTATTTGTTTTTCCAGAAATTTTTTTGAAAAATAAATTTCCAATCGCTGGGAATTTATGATACTAATGAGTTTCCTAGCAACCATTTCCTTCCTCGCCATCTTCAAATTGCCTAGAAATCCAGAGCTGCAAAAAGTTACTTCAGGATTTCGTAAGTGTGCCATTCGTAGCTCTCATGAGCAGTTGAATGGTTCTGCCGTCTTCCTACAAGAAGTTATTTAGCAGATTTTGATCTTAACGGTTGTAAATTTTGTTACCATCTCTTTCCCAAGAAAAAGTGATAATGAAACGAAACGCATAAATTGCGAATTGTGTCATGACTGAGGGCCGCATGCATTAATATCCCCGCCGGGGAAGGAATCGCAAATTAAATGAAAGCTTCATATTCTGAAGCTCCAGATATCTGGATTTCACGCTGTTTACCTATCAGTAAGTTCACCACCCTTCACTATGAACACATTGAACAGAAACGAGAAGCTGTACAAGCTACACTTCCCATCCTTTTGCATGAACCCCTGATGGTCCCCGGCCGCCGAGTTTTTTCTTCAAAGTCATTTTTGTTTCCTAAAAGTAAACGGAAGCCTCCCAAGTCGTACTGATTATCTAACTTAACAGTGCTGAGCATGTTGTTGTTAGGAACAAATGATGTTTTGGAGTCATGAAATATGCGCTGATAAAGTCGGAAGTTGCGGTGTATCAAAAATTCGATACTTATAATTAGCACTGTTGGGTTAAACGAACAGTACAACTTTGAAAAGTTCTCGCTAACTTCGAATAAAGAAGAATGACTTTGAAGAAAAGACGGTCTGCCACCGGGGATCATCAGGGGATCATATAAAAAGCTGGAAAATGCGGCTTGTACGGCTTCTTGCCCCTATTCAATATGTTCATGGTGAAGGGTGATGGGAATACCTACTGATAGGCTATGGCGTGAGGTTGAGCTATCTGGAGCTTCAGAATATGAAGATTTTAAGTTGCGATCCTCTCCCCAGCGGGGATGTTAATGCGTGCGGCCAGGGCCCGGCACCGATGGTTTGGGGTCAAAGTGGACTTCGTTTTTGGAGTTAGAAGCAACGGGGACATCGTTTTTACGAGATCTTGGAGGAAGCGCCAAGACAACACGACGAACATGTCAGGTTTCACGAGTTGAACGTGTTCTTTCGCAAGCGCGCGAATTTCAAATGCAAGACTCAAACAAACAAATGGCTGTTTACAGCGCACAAACAATCACATGGCTCCGAATTTTGGCTATGTGTATACAATATTACTTCAAACTATGTTATGTAAAAAGTTCCCAAAACTTATGTGTCCTAATATCCGTTCTCGAATTTGTTGGTTTCTAGACCAACTACCAAACCAACTGGGTTGGTTCGGAGTATATCGGAGAATTCACATAAGTTTTGCACCTTTTTGATTTGGACGATTAGAACGGTCAAACATCTATCATATAGTGAAGAGAGCGGATCAAACCGTTGCCTCTTCCTTTTTTTGAGTCAAAAGTTATAATTCTACGCGTTGATAGATATTGCGCTCCATTCACTTGCGGTGTCCTTTGAAATATGTGGCGAAAAATGCATCGCAGGATTGTTGAGGCTACAGATTTGGTTGGCCTAAGAAATATTCGACATTCCCAGCATCAGAATGGTACTACACCCATTGGCAAAGCCTTTAATCGACTCGTGTTTTCTTTTTGCTTTTTTGTTATATTGCATACCTCAAAATGCGCTTTTTTCGCTTTTTTGTTGCTATTTTGGTTAAATAAGGGTTTCCCTACTGATTTTCACGTCGAGAGGGACTTCGTAAATTTTCGCGAAGTCATGGGGGACTTCGTTTCCTGAAAACCTCCAAACCAACGCGTGCCGGGCCCTGCGTGCGGCCCTAAGAAGTGTATGAGGAATTTGTGTCATAAGGGAGAGAAAATGGGAGAGGGAGGGGAGAGAAATGGCATGCGAGGATATAAAAAGAAAAATCACAACTTTCAGTTGTCATTTAGTTCTTCCCCGTTAGCAGCGAAGGAGGACCCAGAACTGATTTCAGTTTTGCTCTTATAATGCGTTTCATAGTCTATAGCTTCGTAAACGAGATTCAATCCTTAGCACCTATCCTATGATTATGGAGGGAGTTCTCAACAATAATTTTGTCTTCGTTGACTCTTATCTTATATGTAAAGCTGAATGTCTGTTTGTCTCTATGTCTGTCTGTCTGTCTGTATGTGTGTACGTATGTTCCGAATAGAAAATTCCATTTCTGAACCGATCGGGACCAAACTTGGCACACATACACTTCGGGCCCCGGCGGGTGTCACAGTCCACTTTTCGTTATCGATCGATGTCGATTTTATCGATTTTTGCAAAATTTGAGCTAGGGGGCTGGGAGTTGGCACAGGAGGGTAATCGAGCATGCTGATCACCCCCGTGGGGGTGACACCCGCCGGGGCCCGAAGTGTATGTGTGCCAAGTTTGGTCCGGATCGGTTAAGAAATGAATTTTCTATTCGGAACATACGGCGGAGCCGGGTAAGCCAGCTAGTCACTTATATCTATATATAAATAAAACTCAATCTCTGTAAATTTGTTCGTATGTAAGCATGTGGCTTATAGACTCCTTTGTTTGTGTTCCGATGATGCTGAAATTTGCTCCCTTATAAATGAGGCCAGGCGCAGAAGATAGGCTACTTTTCGCGACGATTCACTGGGTCCTTCCACCGATTTATTGATTTGTTTACTTACGTGGGAAAATGAAAGCCATATCATTCATTTCTCCAAGTTGAGTAGTAAGGGGCGGTAAAGATCATTTACATTCTGCGGTGAGGAGGATAGGGTGTCACGAAGCGAGCCGGTCAAGAAGGACAAATTCACCACGGATATTACACGTGTGCTGGGACTGACTTGGAGCTGAAGCAGGAGAGGAAGAAAAAAATATGATCTGAAGGAAGTGGAGGAATGGTAAGCAAAGATCTTGAATCAGACGGGCCATTTTGGACCCTTGGCCCGGGCGGCACCGGGGACCGCAGCTACTATATAATATTTAATTCTCGCACTACTTGAGCTATAATAATATGTAAAATTCTGGAAAAGAATAATGAGACCAAATGTTCGATTTTCACATCCCGTTTGTGTCAGTGTCTTATGGTTAACTCGGTTAGTCATGTTTACCTAATTCCCACAATATTCTTGATATTCCTTGTTGTTATGCACCTTTTTGCACATCTATTTCATACGACAGGGGAAGAGTGGTGCGTGCTATGAGACGCCGCTATGACCAGATCGGACCCAGGTTCGATCCCTCCCCTGCGCCAACCAAACCCTCTTCCCTCCGGGGCGGTAATTTGGTACCTGAGTAATCTGGGAAAAGAACTGACTTGGTAACCAGCTGGCCCCCGCAAGTCTTTGTAAAGATTCGCAAGCATACAATTGCCTCTTCGACTATAAGTAGTGTGCGTTCTTCGCATGCCCGCAGAGAATATTAAAGACGTCGAATCCTTTACCTTTATTTCAATTTATCTGATACGATACCGCTCATAAAATGTGCAAAAAAAGACGCCATGGTTACGATTTGGGACTTGCTTCGCTTCGCCATATCTTAGCTCATTGTAGACAAATTTATGATTTCAAAGGCATCAAGTCAACTTTGGGGGGGGGGGGGTGATCTTATGATGTGTTGGAGTGCCTGTTTGAGTAAAGACTACCACATGACGAAAGCGCAGAAGCAGTATTAGTTGAGCGGGCGCGAACGCGGCACACGCCTATCCTCACTGTTGTAAGTCATGCGCCTCATGCGCTATGCGCCCAACAAACCGCGTTCGCGTCCAAAGGTAATGTGCCTTCGTCATGCAACAGCCCATACATACATTAGCTCTATAAAAGCTAGTCATTGTCTCAAAATTAAATTGGATTTACTTGCGTTAATCAGACTAACAGACTGATCCCTGGAAGTCACTGTGAAGGTTAGCACGCATAAAAACTCCTTCAAATGAAAAGCAAAATGCGTTCGGGTAGGCAAAAGGAGTTGAAAATGCCAAATTCTTCATAATTAATTCTTTACTGCTGAAAAATCTTGTTCGATATAATACGGGGTGGTCCACATACAGACTGACGCAAGAAAAAATTCTTTTCATTTGATAGGCCAGAAATTTCTGTATAATAACTTCTGAGGTATCCACCGCTGGCTCTGGACAAAGCATTCATTCCTTCTCAAATCTATTACGGAACTTTCTCAAATTGCGCGAAATTCGGTTTTGGCGAAAGCTCTTCTCAGAATCTCACCAGGTTTCCGTTTTACAAAACAGGCGAGATAGGTTTTGAAGGATACTTTTTGCCCCCACTCAAACAGAGGAAGTTCATAGAGTTAGGACTGGACGTGATCTTCTTTTCGCTGTGAGATGGTCCTTGATGTAAAAAAAAAGTTCTAGGCAGCGTCCACAGCGTTTGCTTTAACCCAAAATTGTATCACAGCTCTTCAAAATTTGCTTCCAAGGTTTTTTCAAAATCTTGAAAACTGCGATTTTCGGGCCATGGGACTGCGGTCAGTGAACCGTTGAGCTGGATCAACTCTAAATAGGAACCGATGTCAGCAATTACCGTTTTGACAAGGGAATATAGAAAAAACGACTATCATTAAGAAATAGCTTGAGATAAAAAGAGACAAAAAATGAGACAAAAATGGATTTTTATACTCCATCAAACACCATGTAAACTAAAGGGAACAAATAATGTTTGGCCCTTCATCCTCCAAGTCTTAACCCCGCGAATGCGCGTTTTAGTCTATCTATCTGTAAAAATAAAGTGTGCTCTCTCAGATTCATGTCACTACTTGCTAAAAGGAAATCTCTTGCGAGCTTGAGACGAAATTTCGCCAAAAACCACTGCGTGCATCGAGAAGAAATTTTTAATGACATTAAATTCTTTTATTGAAAACAGAGTTTATCTTGAAAGTAATTTATAAGATCTCATACAGAATTTTTTTATCAACCAGATGAAGATAACAGAAACTTGTAAAGTTATGGAAATTTTTTGACGTCACTTCCTTTACTACCCTTACAGCGCACACTAAAGCCGACGATCGAAAACGTCTTACTGAACTGTTCGAATTTCTGTTATGGAAATGTGTGAACTAGGGACTTTCCATGAGCTAGAAATTTAACTCAAAGATACGTAGTCTTCATTTTCAAGTAAGTTATCTAACCACTCATTGCTTAGCGTAACATCAACACTGCCAGCTTCTTACGACATTTTAACTACATATAAGAAGTAAAAAGCATTACTATGGAGATGGGATGAATTACCTTAATAAATTATCTGAATTGCTGAAAATGAGGCTTGCATGGGAAATTGGAGAAATATTTCACTTCCGCAAATCTGCTTAATTTCTGAACCATTTTCTCTTGACCTCATTTCCGCAGCAATAATACTGTGCGCAGCTGAACGACTTGGGAAAAATCAGGCAACGGTAGGTAGTGTAACAAGAGTTGATATACAGTTTTGTCCAAACTACTGATCTATTCTAGAAACTTCTGCGATTTATTCGCATGTCGGTAGAGCAATCTTGAATTTAGCTTATATGTGTGTTGATAGCTTACCCATCCTAGTTGTTAGTGATAACAACTAGGATGGGTTCCGCTTTCGTTGCATTCAATCAAGGAAGAATAAAAATTCTGGAAAAAAACTGTAATGGAGGCTGGCCAAACTTATAGTCCACTCAAAGTTTCTACTCGCCAATGCATTTTTTGATTTCAAAATTGTATGTCTATAAATCGTCAAAGTGTGAAACAATGCCTTGACTCAAGGGCCCGTAGTAATCCACCCGACATGATGGCATAAGACATGACGGCGACCTCGCGAACCTCATGACAAGCTCATGTTTTGGCCGTGAGGTTCGTGAGTTTCTACAGCCTTTCGATTTTACAGGTAACGTGCAATGAAAGGTCGACCGCAAAACCATTGCACCTGCTAGGATGGAACTCTTCCCTGACCAACGAGAGTCAGCACATTAGGCACTGAACTACACCTGTTCATTACGCACCATTCTAGAGAGTGTAATCAAGCTTAGCAGTCAACTTGCGTTAACATGTTCGTTCCGTTTCACATGTGGATGTTAGGCTATCAGAAACTAAAACAGGCAATGCTATGCAAGATTGCTGTAAGCAGCGGGTCAATGGCACTGTTCGTTTGGCTTGGATTACGTATGGCTAGGATTGAATTTGTCCCATTTAAGATCAAAGACTTTTCACATTGAAGCGGCAATAAAACCCCTATCCCACCAGTAGCAGCTCGCAGCGATGCGTAGCAATACATCGCCTTCTACATCATACGAATTTGAACTGCAATTAGAACGACTTATGATAAGAGGCAACACAACGTTATATCGCAGCATGTTGAGATAAAGGCAGCTTACAATATTGGCGACATGAAGAGAGACTTCGAACTTGCTGCATGCGTTGAAGAAAAAAATTTGAACCGGTGTGTTACTTAGTAAATTCGGCAAGTATGAACATACGTTCGGATCCAACAAATCTCGTCAATTGCGGCACCACTTTTGGCTATTCCAGGACTAAGCTGATTAGCAGGAAAGCATGCACGCGCTAAAAATGGCGGTTGCTACCTTGCCCTTGACCCAGCGCCTCTGAAGGCAGCGTTCAGGATCCGGACATATAGGAAGCGCACGTAGGAACTGACTTTAGAAGCCTAACTATGACAATGTTAAAGAGATAGCGCAGTGGTGCCCTCGAGCTAATCGTTCGAGAACTACACTTCGCTACCTATTTGGCGCAGGACTTGCATGCTGTTGCCCCTCGAAGATCCAGCACCCTCTTAAAGAGTTCCTGCACAAAATGCTGCAAGTCGATGAAAGTAGGTGGGACGTAGCTAGAAAGCCAAGGTGGCCCTCAAAGCAACAGTGCTTACAGGTAGAATGCGCACAAAAATGCAGCTACCTTACCAGAATCTGTTACAAAAGAGTACAAACACGCAAAACTGACGGCTGACGGAAAAAATTTGCGGACCCAGATAATTCGCGCAGAACGTTCTCTAGAACTGTAGAAGCTGCAGACATTGCCAATCTTTCGGAATTTCCATGTGATCATAGTTGATACCATTAATAATAATGTAATACCATTCGAGTTCATACTTTGTAAGCACATCAACGCGGATAATGAATTAGAAAAAAGTGACATCTATAATGACAATACTGTTAGCGAAAGTCTTTGGATCCTCTAGTGCTTCAACACAGTCATCGATGCTGTGAGCATATTTTGATGCTGACATTGTGAGGCAAAATGTTGGAGCATTCGTCGGACACTAGAATAATTCATGTTCTTCATAGGAACATAGAAGAAAGGTTACATGAAGGGGTACAACTTACCTTGGTGAACATATGGATGCCTCCACAAAGACGCCTCGCACCAAATTTTAACACATTCTGAAAAATTGAAAAATAGCGTGAGATACGAGTCAATGCGCTTTCGTCAAGTCGTCGACCGGGAGGACTGGCCGTAGTTTGCGGAACACACAAGGCTGGATTGCCATGAGAACACAGTTTAAACGATAGCGTTGTGCTGGTGCAAGGGTTTGGCGACGCGGCGCGTGCTCCGCAATTTGCGACCAGTCAGTGCGATTAATAACTCGACCAGCCGTCCTCGTGACAACGCACTGGCCCCGTACACTTAGGCCCGTATGCACGTACGTCCCCGCTGGGGAGCGGGAGGACGGGATGCGTCAAACCTCGCTTCCATACGTATCTTTCTTCCTCTTTCTCTATCTTGCTTACTAGCTGGCTGACGCTCCGCCCGGCCCTGTCAAAATGATAAAGATCCCATACCTATCCCTGTGCAATCTTTCCTTCCCACTCCTACATGCCAATTCCCTATCCCGAAATTCTCGAAATCAGCGTGTCCACTTACCCCTCCCCCCCCTGTGTCAAATCCCGACCCCGTTGCTTAAACGTTGCAGAAAATCGATTAAATCGTTAAAAGTAATGGATGAATCCAAGAACTAATATTGTACTCGTAATTAGCATGCTCGATTATTTCCCTGTGCAAACTCCCAGCCCCGTAATGAACTCTGCAAAATCGATAAAAATCAATAAACGATATCGATCGATGACGAAAAGTAGCCTATGACACCCGCTGGGGCCCGAAGTGTATGCGTGCCAAGTTTGTTCCGGATCGGTTCAAAAATGGAGTTTTCTATTCGGAACATACGTACAGACAGACAGACAGATAGACACAGACATACAGACAAACATATAAACAAACATTCAGCTTCATATATAGGATGAAGGTTTAGACCCCGGCCAGACTTCGCTCAAAAACGCCCAAAAGTGCTCAAAAGCGCCCAAATTTCTCTATACTCTCTTATCTCTCCTCACACAAGCAAGCGAAGAGACATCAGAGAAATTTGGGCGCTTTTGAGCGAGGTCTGGCCAGGGCCTTATGTGTAGGTAATAGGGTATGAGAACCTTCATAAGCAAGATAGAGAAGGAAGAAGAAAGATACCTAGAGTGGATAGAAATGAAGCATCCCCTTTCAGATCCCCTACCCTCTCCAGCAAGGAATGTACTAAATACAGGCCTGAGAGTGCACGATACGCAGCCGCAAAGAGGCTAAAGACAAAGTAAACAAGACGACATTTGCCATTAAGGTACCGGAGAAGAAAAGGAAAAGGCGCTCTAGTTTCACAATTACACAATACCATGATTACAAGTAGTAACAGAAACATGTACATAAACATAAGATTGGTATGTACATCCCACCTGATAAGTATATGAAGTCATAGTCACGGGCAATCTCTTTCTTGGCCAGGCTGAATATGAAATCGCAAACACTTCAGTGCCAATCAACGAAATCCTAAAGAAAGCAACACTATGTAGCTTAAACATCTAATATGCGTGGGTGGGCTAACTTTAGGTCCATGGTGAGAAGATCTTCAATATTGGGGCTGCTCCTTACATAGACTGCGATATGTTTGTCGTTGTTTGCCTGTAGTATTTGCAGGATTGGGAGAAACAGTCTCAAATCTTATGCTCATCGTGAAAACTTACCTTTATAGATGCATGTAAAAGCCGTCATAGAAGCATAATAGCATATACTCCCCGTAGAAGAAAAAATCGAAAGCTCGATGTCTAGCAAAAGACGAAAATCCAAAAAGACTGTCTCAAACGCAGGATATTGCCTTGAGAACTCCAAAGAAAGCAATAGCAACTATCTAACCTCGATAGAGATGATCTCCTGAAAAAACTGAATAGACTCCACTTGATAGCCATCGTACTGAGACTTCGAAAACATAGTATTGATATGGGCATCACCTATAAACATTAGTATTTTAGCGAACTGAAAAATAGGTCCAAAACAAAACAAAACGCATTCCTAGTAAATCGCAAAATTAGATGATTTTGCATAAATTTCCTGCTATTCCCTGAGATTAAGTCACATGTCGTCGCCAAACCCTAAAACAATAACACAGCCCAGCCAGACTCACGGATTATCTGGAACTTTCAGTCCCGTGTAGAGATTTTCCACGCTGGAACATTTACTCAACAACTGAAACCCATACACCGATTGAGCTTCCGCAGTTATCGACAGCAAATGCTTCGGAAAGTTTGATTTCTGAAGAAATATAAGCTTGAAAGAAGATTTCAAAACTTGTATGAGTTGGGTTGACGAGTAAAGGATACTGAGTCGCAATGACGACTAGCAAGAAGATGTACACCATATCCCTTGCTGAACTCCAGTGCAACTCGGTATTCTTTGCTTGTGAGATGGAGATATAAGAAACTTACTCACCAAGAGAAGATCCATATCAACATTGTGCCACACAAACTCTTTCAAGTTCGGCAATGTGCACTGCAGTATCCTTTGCCCATCCTAAATATCATTTCTGATCTCATGTACTTAGGGAATAAACGAAAGCGGTACCGTAATTTCCCCCAAGATCTGATTTGATAACTTTATCTTGCCTTCGAAGTTCCGGTGCCAGCGCCGTGCCAGGATTTCAATCGATTATACGAGGCGCATCTAACAAAGAAAGGATGATTAGTCAAAGTGGCGTGTTGATATGAGATGTATATTGCTTTAAGGGGCATGAAACGCTGATTCCACTTCTGTCCTTATCTGCTGCGGATTTCAGAGCGAGGAGTTATGCAGATCTTTCTGAGCAGGAATTTATATACGCAGCTAGAATAAAATTAGTGTAACATTTTCCTAGAGTTCAAATCTCAGGCTAATCTAAGCAATAAATATTCTCAGTTATTCACTCGCCGCTTCCTCATTTACGCTCTAGAAAGAGATGAGGACTAATTTTATACAAATCGTGGCATTTGAATTCTTGTTCAAATCTGCGTAACTCCTCGCACAGAAACCCGCAGCAGTTAATGAAGGCAAGTTCGATATTAGTGTTACTGCCCTTCAAAGCAGTAAGCATCTTATACTAGAAGGCCACTTTGACTAACCACTTAGTGCTAACACAGCGCTGGCACAGCGGTAACCGACACAAGGGTGGCTCTCAATGCTGCCTGAACTTCTTACCACCATGTTTTGCTCTGTCAGCCCATTTGCAAAAAAAACTAAGTCGCTGAATCGAGATTGTTCTCAAGACAGTAATCATTTAGAAAAAATCATACCCATTGGAGTGTAGCATAAAGAGATCTCGTATCTTCTCGTGCAAAAACAGAGGACATTGTGGAAGTTGACCTCCAGATTAGGTATGGAACCAACCCAAGGCTGAAGGCGTGAAATCGGTTAAAGCGAAGGCCAATCTTCACTTGGGAAAAAACAAAGAATACATAAACTCTCAGCAAAACAGAAAAAAACGATAACAAGAATTTGATGAATTCGATCGAACCTTACCCAGCTTCAGATTGGAGCTCCCGATTTTGCTAGGGTTGAAAGTCGTATAACCCGACCAAAGCTCTCACCAGCTTCCAAACATCATCGTAAAAGGCTTTTGCAATACCTCTTCCGTCACCCTCCACAAACGTGCGCATAAATGGATTCTGTAATTTGTGTGCAACATTATTTCAGTTCAAAAATGGCCAGTACGCTTCCGACACTACCCTAAAGTGTCCACCCCCCCCCGCTAAGGAGATCTCGCGTGATCTTCAAGAACTGCATGTGTTACAGAAACATGCAAGTAACTTGCTTTCATTTGTATATAGACAAATGTTATAATCTGCGAAAAATTCAAAATAGCCTGGCTTGAAGCTTTTTTAACGAAGTGACAACCGCCACGCCTCTCTTATCAAAATTTCAAAACCGCAGGTTCGTAAAGCAATGTAAAGCTCCTCAAAAACCTTGGAGGACGTGGTCCCGCTCCCCCTTCCCGACCAAAAAAAGTCACTGAACACGAGGATATAGTTTTAGACCATAAACGTAGGTTCTAACTTATGTCTAAAACCGCAGACAGTCAAGAGGCTCGATTTCTCCGGTTGTCACTAACTCGGAACTCCAATTTAGTGCTAAGCAATTCGCAAGAAGCGACTTACTTTTTTAAGATCAATTAGATCGTCAATATGACACAAACCTCATTTTCCAAGCCAGACTTCTGAAAGCCCAAAATTCAAGAATTAGAAAGAAGCATCGGTGTTCCGTCTTTTTCGCACATTACTTTTATCAAAAAGATGAGATGGGTCTGCGAAAAGCATATCGACTGACATTAGGAAAGCAATAAACATGGAAGAACCTTCGAAAGATTTTCGCTACAAATCAGCACATACATTGATATAAAAATACGCAAAAATGAAGACGGAGTTGTGCATAGAAAAACCTATAATCATTGTTTGTCTCAGCAACCAAGCAAAGCTTATCATTCCAGCAATTTTCTATATTTATCATGCGTTTCGGGTCATAAGCCTGCCTTGGCTACAAAGACAAAGTCGTAAAAATAAAGAAATTGCCCGAAAAATCCAAAAAATTCCATACAAAATCACACTATGTCATGAACCTGCCGGCATCTCGACGTGGTAGGGGCACGACGAGATGCCGGCAGGTTGCACTCCCCAATATGCACGCTATTTTCCTTTCTTTGCTGACATGAGGGCGAGATGCCGGCAGGTTGAGGGCGAGATCGCGGCAGAAATCTCGACAAAATACCTCACGAAGTTGCCGGCAGGTCAATCTTTTGGGTCCAAAATTTTAATTTGTCGGGATTTTTCGGATTTTTTTCGATCTCCATCTGGTGCCCACCTCTAAGCTGGACCGTCAGTTCTGGAGAGCGCCAAACTGATTGCTTTGGGGAAGCTAGAGAGGGTACTGACAGTTTTCATGACCTGAGGGCGAGATCGCGGCGAGTTGAGGGCAAGACCTGCCGGCAGGTAGGGTAGATTACTACGGGCCAAGATGTATTACTCTCTTTCAACTTGAAAATGCATAGACTCATTTTTATTTGCCCCTAACCTGCTTCAAATGGAAAGTTTGCAGTATTTCAGCTGAAAAGAGAACATAGAGTTTTCCTTATATCTTACAGATAACTCAGCGTAGCAAACCACTCGTGGAATGGTTTTTAGTATGCATTTAAACATAACATCCCTTACATGTCCTCTGACTTTAGATTTCACGCTTCAAGCTTCTCTTGCGATGTCCTTGTATACTAAGCTCGCTAAAACAGTAAACATTGCACATCCGCTAGGAGTTCGAGTGTAGCAGCCCTCGAAGTTATTTCTGGTAGTGACCAAAATTCTTATGAGATCGCCACCTGAGAGTTTAATTTACAAGTCGTTGACTATCTGGCACTTGCAAAGCAACTCGGAAGTTGGTGAAGGTTGAGAAGCTATTTCCGAACCTCCTGCCGCATTTTGAATTGTGGGACTTTTTTACTCTGCAAAACGTGGTACTGCACAGCAACTATCCGTTTACAGATTCTCGGCTATCAGGTCATTCAAAAATTTCATTGCGTTTGCGCACCTTTGAATTTGTGAAAACAAAACTTTTTCTGTATCCAACCTTCCTCCACCAAGTAGACTTCAATATGTTCAGCGCATCTTCGACAATACCGTTGTATTGCTCTTATGTTTATTTCTTTTTATTTTTGTTCTCCGTCTTTTTCAACTCAACTTTTTCGCTCAACAACACGACTGACAGTGCAAGTCGTAGGAAACACTGCACATTTTACATTCGAAAATTCTTTTTAACTTCGTTTTTTCGGTGAACTCCATGCATTTGCTGCCACAAATTAAAGTAGCACACTGATGTCATCTCATGGATATATTGAAATATTTGCGCTTCCAAGAAAATGCTTGTGTTTTTGTAGAAAAAAATACGAAAAAGGAAAAAAGGAAGAGGTGAAGACGAAAATACTCGGAATTAGAGGTAAGTAGGAAGGTCAAAATATGTAGTTAGCTGTTCAGCAGTCATTCGTGGCGCGGCGAACCCCAAAGTGCAAAGTTCTTGAAAAGAATTTCAAACGAAGTTTACCAGTTTTCGCTTTGCTCTACAGATTCACAGATTTGAACCTCCCACTTTCCAGCATACCCCTTTGAAAAAGTGCAGCTTTGCTTCGTGACTCCCGCTGCTCCAATTCTGAAAACAACTTGAATATCTCATTTTTGCTCTAAGCGCATGTCTTACTAAGCGTGCTTGAGAGTAATTGACCTACGTTACCAACATCTATTAAAGAGGTTTTCAATGGTACCCCACTCTCAAGTTCCTCAAAGTCGATCTCAATCTAAAAATTGTTTCAGAAACTCAGCTTGCACATTCAGATCATGGAAGTAGATTTCTACCGCACCCTAAACTCTACCATAGCAGTAATCCATCCGATCGCACTAATCAGCATTTTAGATCAGGGCAGGAACCACAATCTGGGCTTGTAAGCGATCATGTGGACAATGACTTAATGAAGATCTCCTTTTTATATCATGTGGGAAATCCAGACCCAGCTCTAACTTGACACTATCGTTGATAGCGGAAGCAACAAAATAAAGCTTTGTTTTAGCTTTATTTTTTTGCAGCAATTGCAGCTGCACATTACTAACTCATTAGAACCCTACACCGTAATGGGATCCGAATGTTTTGAAGAATGGGAAACACCTAATTTGGTGATTTAGTCAAGAATCTTGTTGTTAGTCATCCGAGTATCAACTATACTTACAATTCGGTAGTGCAACTGCATGGATTTCGATTTTATTTGAAATTTTACCGAAAACTAAAGCCTGTCCTGCGTGAAATACATTTTTGGTACTCTTCGTAAACTGTATTGCACAATTATTTTGAGCTAGCAGCTATAATTATCTTTCAGGTAATTGCGGAAATTGATCAAAAGAAATTTTGATATTGCACCATCTCATTAAATTGTTTGCTTGATTTTTGTGACTATTCGATTTTTTTCATGACTCTATTCGTCCATTATCAACAAGCAATCTAAATTGAAGTAACTGGTTGGATGAGGCTAGATTTTGAAGCCATTTTAACCATGGTTCGATTCGTCGTGTAAATGCAGATCTTGTCAGCAAATGTCCCATGTGTCACTAACAATAAGATATCGAAGAGGGGTAGGTGGGGTAGGAGGGGGGGGGGGGAGAGGAGCCCTTTCAAGAATGGTTCCCAGAATTTTGTCAACTTCAGTTATGAGACCAGCAGGGCTCGGCACGGTACCGGGTCAAGGTGGATATCGTTTTTGCGGATAATAAGCAGAGGGATTTCGTTTTTATCGCCGAAAAGACTAGGAAATTGCGACGTTTTTTAGTCGACGTTTCATTTGCCGCTTTAGGCCTAAGGCATACCTCTCGCGATTTCGCGAAATCGCCACATCCTCGCGACTTGGCGATTTGCCAGATGCCTAGAGATGAAGCATGCGAGGCTCTCAGATGCATGGGTGCGTAGATTCCGTAATTTGTAACAAGCACAGCAAGTCTGGCCCAAACAAAGTGCGTTTACGACCAGCTACGGAGAGTCGTTGCAGTGCCAAATCGCGCGGCGACTAAAATCGCGTGAGGTATGCCTTAGGCCTTAGGGTCAAAGGGCATTTCGTACAAAAATTTTAAGATCAAACGGGACTTCCTTCTGAAATTTCTGGGGCCATACCATGCCGAGCCTTCTATAAAACTGCAAAAGTTGCTTCTTCTTCTATACTGAACGGTCGGAATATTTTTTTAACAACTTCAAAAACTCAAGCCAGTTTCGTGAATTTTTTCTTTCTTCTCTCGTTCATCCCCTTCAGAAAAAATATGGGAGCCCTTGTGTTACAGAATGATAATGACGAGAATTAGTTGATGTTTGGATAAGACATATGACAACTCGGACAGCAGCTGTATGACGTGAGAATAAGTGGTTCGTGCATTCATATGCTGTCTTGTGACAGTCTTAGCAGAGCACAACCTTCTCCTATATTCCGCTAAAAACACTGAGTTAATTGAAAGAGTAGCGCAAGACAGCAAAAAACGACCTGACGATGAAAACTGAAGCCGTCAGATGCAGAAACTGACGCATGATGCATTCGACTTCGTGTCTGTGTGTTTCAGTTCGAATAGCTGAATCTCCCTCGAAAAGGCACTTCATTTAACGCACATATTCGCTTCTTTGGCTTCTTCTTGCTTGTATGAGATTAATATTCGCACATACACCATTAGGGAATGGACGGAGCCCAAAAAGCGATTGCGTATCTTTGATCTTTGTAGGAAGCATTCTAAAACTACGCTTCAAATAGGCCAAACCCTGTCTTAATTGGCATTTACACGTCAATTAGCGTAGAGTTCGGCGTATTTCGAAGCCTACTGAGCACAGAGTTCGATGACTCTTGCGGCGAATTGAGCAGTTCGTGGAAGGCACTGTAAGCCTAAGCTAAAAACTTGCCGTAATCTCCTCCTTAACTTTATGGGGTTGTCCTCAGCACATCTTGTTCATTAAGTACTTTGATGATCAACTTATTCGATCCTTAAATCTCATTTCGAAATTTTGAGAATTCAGCCTCCTCCTATATCGCTTGATTCTATATCCTGTACTCTTTTTTCTCCCATTTGAAGAACCTTTTGACTACAAAGGGAACTTCATCTGAATTTGACATCTGTACTGGTGTGAAAACTTCCCTCACCTAATTTGAAGCATTTTATGTATATCTGAGAAAAAATAAGGTGGGTGTGATAAGTAAAGTAGAAATTCAGCTGTTTGTATCCAGTGATTTTATTTCGAAAATGATACAGTGTCCTATAAGAAACTCTGTTTTAGCTTTGACTTTTACAATCGAACCAGAGTTGGGTCGGATTTTTTAGTATCGTCCACAAATTTATAAGATACTGTGTGATCTTGTGTAAAATGGTTTCTCATTGATAGAATATTCCAGAACGCTTCCACGACATATTTTTGCATTACCACACTTCACATCAGGTCTTTTTTCCACTAGCCCTATCCATCCCCATAGCAATATATGGGCAGCAGAAGACTTATTTCGTCCTATTTGGAGATGAATGGGCTGCCCTATAAGATATGGATCTTCATCAACCCTCATCCTGCTTATTTTATGCAGCGTCTTCGCTTTTTTGTACTGAAGCAATTTTATTCTTAGGTTTTTAGTAACTTCCCCGTGGATTAGTGAAAAAACTAGCGGAGCTATTAGAGTTCGCTACTTGTGTTAGATGTAATGAATGTTAGCTCAAAACACTGAGCTCGTAAATGCCAGATCGCATTTCTTCTTGCTCATATTCCTACGATAATATGCATAAGGATTGATATAGAACATACTTCTAAATTTGAGTCACATTCTTTAGATTCAAATTACCGCACTTGCTCACAAGACATTCGTACTTTTATGGAACTCCCGTCAAGCACTTACTGGTTATCCAAATGTCTTGCTTCATCACGTCATTGCATTGACTTTGATGTGATGTTTACCATCTCTAAACAATTTCGCTCTAGACTCTGAGGATTTGATAGCTGATACCATCAAAACGGCTTTTTGCTCATACGATAACATATATATTAGGTTAGGTTATAACCATAAATTAGGTTCTCCCATAAGTAAAGAGTTTCGGATGGTTAGAAAATTGAAAATTTTTTATATCTTCGTTTAAAAAATTCCTACAGACCTCTCACTTGCTCACGCATATACACTCCACATCAGACATTCATATGTTCTGTTGCTGTATTTTTCTATCAGCTAGAAGTCAGGAAACCGAAAATTCCCTGTTTTTACCAAAGTGATGCTGTGCTCTTCTTATACTAACTGTTGTATACTACGTGCCCTCAAAAGTACAATTGTAAATTTTCGGCTCTATATAAGCTGTAGTTCCCGAGAAATATCGAATTTAGCTTTTCTCACTCAGGTTATTCACGCTAACTCAACGTTTCTCGGGAACCAGAGCTAATAAAGACTTGAAAATTTACAATTGTACTTGTAAGGGCTCGTTTATACAACTGTAGTATAAAAAGAGCACAGCATCACTTTGGTAAAAACATGGAAATTTTCGATTTCTTGATTTTTATCTATTAAAAAGACAGCAACAGCACGTATGAGTGTCCGATATGGACTGTATACGCGTGAGCGAGTGAGAGATTTGTAAGTCATTTCTGAATGGAGATATGAAAAATTTTCAATTTTCTGGGCATCCGAAACTTTTTAGATTTTGGTCTCAAACTTGAGGTGGATCAAAGCTGGTGCAAAATCATGAATGCCATCTTATAGAGCTTGCTTTGCTCTATCGAACGGTATCCTGATGTCCATTTAGAATAAGAAGTGTACGACTTACTACAGCGAAAACTCAAAATTGAAAAGACTTATGGGACAACCTAATACTTGCTCTTTTCGATACAACTTTTCTGTGGGATTTCCTTGAAAGGAAAACTGCAAAGTGTCAAGTAAAAGGCGATAATGCTTTGCGGCAACTCAGAAGTAGTTGATTTTTCTTTGAGTTTTCTGTCCTTCTTGTTTTCGGGTAACCCCATATCTTGACCCTGTTAAATGACTCATGTTTATCTCAACGCGATCTTGCGTACACTTGCGCATAAAGATTAGAGCTGCTGCTGGTGGTTATCATTTTATCTCCGCCTTTATTTATCATAAATAATTCCCTTGAATAGAGGAAAAGTCTAATATAGCCACTATGAACAAATTTAGTTCCAAAAGAACCTTTTTGAGGTTGGCTCCTCACTCTACTTTTGCTGAAATCAACCAACAACAAATTTAGGTGCACTCCAAAATCCAATTTAGTCATTTTCCTCAAGAAAAGTGACTGCTGAGATAAGGACTGATGAGATAAGGACTAAGTACTTTACGGGAAATTTCATGAGAGGGCTACTTAGCGTGTGGAGCATTTTTTTCTCAAGATCTTTTGTTCTCTCTTCAAGGGTAAAATCTGCTGAGATTCTTTCTCACAGCACAATTTCTAGCATGTATTTCAAGATCTTCGTGCAGCTGCAAATGCTAGATGCATCACTTGCTCTTTCTTCAAAGAATTAATCTTAAGGATGCGCTAAAAGAAAGAAATGCAAAGTGTCAAGTGAATGCGACGACTTCGGCGACCAACTAGATCAATATGATTCTCATAGCTCTCTTTGGATTGTTTTTTGTTATGCTTTTTACCTTCATTCTATTGATTGTATCGCTTCTTCGCAATTCTGTTGGTATTATGCATCAAGCACATTGGAATTGAAGCTGCTACACACTTCGCTTTCATACCTTTAGCTTTATTTTTCATCACCCCAGCTTCCTTAATGTAGACAATTTTTATGAGAAAGAAGTAGAAATTAAATTCTAGAACATAAAAGTTTATTCGCCAGATTCTCGAAATGATCTTTCCATCCTGACCAAAGCCTTTTCGCACTTGGAAATTCTCCACATTCTTGTCTACGGTTGAAAATTTTTAGGTCGTCCGGAGATTGAGCAGGTTCCTTATGCTATCGCGGCAGTGTCCGTGTAAAAATTTGGAAAGCATATTACTCGATAGAGAAAAGGTACAAGATTGCATTAGGACGATCGCCAAAAGTTGGATCTGCGTATAGTTTGAAAGCAAAATCCAACAAATTCAATCACCCGAAAATCAGATCCCTGTCTAAAAAGCTTCTGAACTTCCTTGGTAACGCATACTCCCTACATCAAACATTCATATGCACACCTAACCACATTTTTATATTTCCTAAGAACGGAAAATTTAAAATGGACCAAAAAATACGAAAATATCGCCTTTTTCGGGTTTTTTGCAAAGTTCAATATTTCTCGGAACTAACACTCGGAGAAAGCTGAAAATCCATGGTTGTACTTGGGCAGATTTATAGTATAGTGTACAAATTGTAAGTTGTTAGACTTCAACTATTTTTACAACATACAAAATTTCATCTGAAGACTATTTTAAAATATAAACAGAACTCATGAACTCATGGCCTCTCCTTCCTTATTGAGGAGTTCCGGGGAGAGTTCTAAAATCCTTTACTTCGTCTAAGGGAGGAACGAAACGGAGTATTCAAGAACTTTTTTCTCTTCCTTTGATAGTATAGAACTACCTATGTCAGAATGGCTCAGCATTGCATTTGCTAGGGCATGCCAACTTTCAATTTCTCAGTTTCTAATCGTGAAAAAAATATCACAAACGGTACGTATGAATGTTTGATGTGAACAGCAGGGCTCGGCACGAGGTGGCTAGTTGAGGAACACAAAAAAAGTCCCCCTTGACTTTTGCGAGTTTTTACGAAGTTCCCTTTGACCCTAGACCATAATCCTGAAAAAAATTTCCAAAAAACGGAACGTCCACTAAAAAAACGTTCTCGTGTCTTTTCGTCCACAAACACGAAAGCACCTTTGCTTTTTGTTTCAAAACTATATCCAGCTTGCTCATAAGCCACCTGTGCTGAGCCTTGGTAGACAGTATATGCCTGACAAAGTTGGAAGTCCGCAGTATGTTTTTGGACGGAAATCTAATTTTTGGGTGTTCCATTTTTTCGGATTTTGCTTTCAAACTTCACGTATATCGGACTTTTTGCGGTCGTTTTAATGCAGTCTTCCAGGGGTACTTTGGTCTATCAAATGATGTGCTTCCCACATTTTTATATATATACGCTGCCGCGATGGAGTAAGAAGCCTGCGTTAATTTTCGGAAATTTGGATTCATGAATGATAACAACTGAGGTAAAGACCAAAAGTTATACAGGATTTTTACTTACTGCAGAAGTTGTGAAAATCTTTTTGAATCTTTTTCTATACAAACTGAGGTCCTGAAGGGGAAATTTTTTTTTGCACAGTGTCGATCTCCGTCCTGTATCAACAGTGCATTAGTGCAAGAAGCAGATGCTAAATGAATTACTTGCTTTTCCTTAGAAGGCAATCTCTGCGATTTGCTAGAAGAAAGAATCGCAAGGCATCAGAAACGCAAAGAAGCTCTTCATTGCAAGGATATCTGTGCTTATAGCAGACACTTCAAAAAAATTTCTTAGTAGCTCAAAATTCGCTTGTTTTTTCCTTCAGTGAGTCTTAGTTGGCAGGGATTTTATATGTCCGCCACAGCATTCGTTTGTTATATGCTTTTGAAAACTTTGAAATCGAATTAATGGTTCAGAGGATGCAATACTTCATCTTCGCACCTCTTGACAGCTAACCAGGATATGTTCAGAACTTAACCCAGCCATATGAAACATGCTGTATATCATCGGACTCGTCTTGAAACGCTGATTATAAATATGCGTATATTATCTGCCAAGCGATTATCTGAGAAGAACTATGAGCGTTTAAATTTGCAATTTGTTTGCCTAAGGAAATAAATTTGTCGAAACTCGAGAAATTTCTCATACTTGAACGCTCATACATAGCTCCTCCTAGATAGTCGCTTGGCAGATAAAAACATATTTATATTTGAATCAGCGTTCTAAGACGAGTCAGGTGATATACACCTTGTTTGGAATGGCTGGGTTATGTTCTGACCATTTCCAGCCAAGCTTGATAATATTTTTTAAATCCAGCTACTCTTGCATTTTGAATTGTGCTCCCGTATCCATGGCGTTTTATCAATGCAAAAGGACAGAAATTGATTGCTATAACGATATAAAGCTATTAAGTGTAAGAGAGTAATTGTTTCCTGCAGAACGATGTGCTCTCAGATTAACACCTTTCCTGCTTTCGCACAGTGCCTTTTCATTATCTGTTAGATTGTCCCTCCTTGTCATGAGCGTTTTCGTATTTGAATTTTTACGAGTATTTCAATTAGTAATTATTTTCTGTATTTTCATTAGATTTGGGGCACCTACGGAAAGAGCAAAGCAAGCTTTACAAAATGGCGTTGATAAATAATTTGATTGCAATTTGATTTGCATGACGTTACGGTCAAAAGTCATGAAAACTTCCAAATACCATACATAGCAAAAAAGATCGTATTTCAGATCAAAACTATTCTAAGAATCTCCCATTCGCTCGCGCATGTATGTGCTCTCCACAACATACATTTATACAAACACTTGCTCTATTTTTTTTGACGGCTAAAAACAAAAAAAATGATGTGCATAAGTTTGCAAACTTCGACTCTAACGGATCTGGATTCTCTCACAGTCCACAGCTTATTCAGAAATGCTGTGTGTAAATGCCTTAGTTTGAACACTATCAATCTAGAAGCTCAAATCTGGAAAGACTTATGGGACACTTAATATTTGCAGTTTCTTCACATACTTTTGCAAGTTTTAAATACCACTATCATCAGAAGGTTGTGCTGATTCTCATTCGGTTCCGAAGCATGGGAAAATATGTGTATAATGCCTACGGCTATTATTGTGTTGTTGAGATGTAGTGATGGATAATTGTCATGCTCAAATAATCGCTTCTTGAATATAGAGCTGGAAAAAAGGAGCAGTCAAGATTTCGAGTACTAGTTAGATCGGTACTTTTCCGCCATCCGGACCCATTTTTTATTAAGGCTCTCATAAATATGTTCTTTAACCTAAAACAATTTTCTAAACATTCTAAGAGAACTGCCTTTTCGCCACGTGTCAGGAAAAAAATTGACCGTTTTATCCCATTCTGACATGTTTTTTTGAAATCATTCCGATGAGGAAGAGCATTTACTCAACTGCTTTTTATAAACATAGGAGCAAGACTATCTAGATTTCCTAGCAGAACAACTTGAACGCCTCTTGAATGATTCAAGAATGTTTTCTCTTCAAACTTTGCGCAATGTAAGTCAAACTGAAAAACTATAGATGATGGCTTGAAGTACGTCGCTGCTGCTTTTTTTGCCGTTTAGGTGATGGAACCTTAGCTGCTGCTTTTTTTGCCGTTTAGGCGATGGAACTTTCTAATCTGCGCAATTCTAATCTGTTCGCGGATTACATGATGTTATTATTACAACAATGTTCATTTCTGGTATCGTTTGATCGAGAATGGGGTCATTATCAACTAGAAAACACATTTAACCTATTAACGACGATGTGGACCACCGGTGCCCATACCTCTGGGAAAGTCAAATCATTTGTAGGCCCAATATTTTTTGCACATGGTATAATTTTTCCAATTTTTTCACTTTTGGGACCTGTAGGCACCGTTGTTTAAGAAAATGTTTGCAGTTGTTTACAAACAATTCTGCAATTTGTAAATAACCACAGAAGCTTCTCATACCGCAAGCTTTGTGCAAAATTGCGACGCCGCCACGCCTAGAATTAGGCGTCGTCGTCAATGGGTTAACTTATACTCGATGTCAACCAAATGCTTCCTTTTCCGAGCAGCTACGCATCCGCACCGCAAGGGCCTAGCGGCGACCTTACTTGATGAGGCAAGTTTTGAATGCGCAAGCTGTACGCGCGCGAAGCTCTGGGTTGCGATTTGGCTGGTAGAAATGTGAGCACAAGGTTGACACGGACTGTACGTACGTCGCTAGATAAGGCAACACAAACTCTCGATAAATCCTGTTAAACATGTAGATGACAAGTCAAATTTTTTTTGACACGCGGCAGAAGGTTAACACTTTTTTCTGTGAGAGTGGGACAAAATATAGTACAAAAACAATATCCTTCTTGAAAAAATGGGTCCAAATAAGGGAAAAATACCGTTGGATATTACTACAGGTGAAATGTTAAGGTATCTTACTGCTTTATAACCTCAGCCATGTAACATGTGTTTTTATTGGTGCTCACACTTGTATCGTGTCAGTTTTTTTGGCGTTGAAGCACTTTTCATTTGCTCCATGTACATGTAAAAAAAACCTGACTTTTTTGATTGTTGTCATTCAGGCCCACGTATGTACTACTTGCTTACCCTAGACGTAAACATATGGAAACGGCATTCAAGATAATTGTTCCAGAAAAATAATTACTGGCTATTCATACTCTTATTATGCTCTGTTTTTCATCGGGAGTCTGCTTGTGGAAAAATGTTTTCATCGGGAGCATGCTTGTGGCAAGAAAAACCTCGATGACATTCTGCAGAGCACAATAATTGTGTAAAAGTGTGATACATTTGAGCGCAAAAAGGAATCCTCTTTATGCTGTCTTCAATAACGAGTTTCTGAATTCCGTCGTTTTGGCATGCCCATTCTTAGCTTATATGCTTGCTATAAAATAGAATAAATTAGCCTGTACATCCATAAACAAGGCTTTGTATGCTGAAGAAGCCTCTGGAAATAGTGTCTCAACGCGCACAAAATGCTTGAAGCTTAGAGATTAGCGCTCAAAAGCAGATGACTAGCACATAACTTCTTCACACCCCAATTTTGCCCAACCTTCTCAGACTAAACATACCTAGGTATTAGGTTAGTGCAAAATTAGTCTCCGTTTTTCTGGGCCTATTTTTCGCAGAACATTTTTCCTTCGGACTTTTTTTTCCAATGTAGATTCCACTTATCATTAGCAAACCTTCTTCATTACTTTCGAGCAGTGGTGAAATTTAGCTTCTACCTCATTTGTAAGAATTTCACGAGCACTTTGCAACCGCACTCAAAATCGAAATTACATTGTGCCATGTGGAATGTATGTAATCTCCACGATTATGTCAAGTTAGCCCTAAAAATCATTACCCATTAACGTACTTTAAGCAAAAAAGTCAATTTTTCTATGCTGATAACAAAGTGATTTCCTGTCGTAATCTAGCTGGAAATTACCTATCTTGACGTTTGGAAATAATAGCAAGAGTACTACACTCTAGAGATTTCAATTTTTCATTTGAAGCCCCTCACAAGATTGAAGTCACAAAGAATCATATCTCTAGAGAACTTCACCTCTTTGTGTGAAAAATGCACAGATACTTCCTCAATGTCGATTTACTTGAAGCGCGTGTCAAAGAGATAAAGGTGTCCTTTGATTTGTAGTTAAGGTTTGAACACTCCATTCTGAAAGCTACAAGTTTTTAGCAAATGTTAGCACTGTGTTAGAAAGAGGTAGCTATGCGTTTTGTAGCAGCACTTTGAAGAGAGTTCGAGGGCAGGTGGCAAAGTTCCAAGCGAATGAAAACGATTACGCGAGATTCAAATGTGTCCGTAAGCAGCTGAAAAATTGCAATGAAATTTGCACCTTCATCAACATAGGCTTCATAGTTCTAAAAAGTCCCTTGTATTCAACACAATGGTGAGAAATGAAGTTCATTCATGTTTCTTCTTGAAATCGTTAGATTCATCTGAAAAGGTTGAACTGCACAGGCTTTTTGCTAGTTGAGAAGAGTTGGTTGTAATGTTGAATGTAGACGACGTATTTTTCAAGTTTTTGGCAATTTTACTAGAGAAAGAATTCAAAGTTGAATTATCAGTTTATCAGTCTTTTTAAATAATCTAATTTCTTAATCTTCATCTTTAAGGAGATGCTGCGAATAAATGCAATTTCAAGCTGGAGTACCTAAAAGATTCTATTCATTAGGTTCACTCACTAAAACCACTATTCTCTGACTGCCTGATAAAAAAAACTTGTTGATATAAAATTGAGCTTGAGAATAGAGTATTTGTTCTTCTTTCTCAATCGACGTCAAAAACCTTACGTACTTGATCACTTCCTTCTCTCATTCGTTTTTCTCGCTCTTCTCATCACGTCATTTACAATAAATCTCTTAAGCAAACATTAGTCTTATGTGAAACTAGAGAAAATGAGATTTCTTCATCGAAATAGGCTACGCCATTTGCATATTTAGTCAATGGTTGTAGGTTTTGCCTTTCTTTTTGAACTCCAGACAGCCTCCATACTTCAAAGATTTCAATATCCAACTCCACCATGGCCGTTTATTACCCTATGTAGCTACAAACATTTTTCGGAAAAAAACAATTAACAATATAACCAGGGCTTGGCACGAGGTGGCTTGTTGAAAATGCAAAAAAAACGAAGCCCTCTTGACTTTTGTGAATTTTTACGAAGTCCCCTTTGACTCTAGACCATAACCTTTCAAAAATCTTTGAAAAACGAAGGTCGACAAAAATAACATCGCAAATTTTGTGTCTTTTCGGCCACAAAAACGAAACTCCCTTTGTTTTTTGTCTTATAAATTATCCAGCTTGCTTATAAGCCACCTGTGCCAAACCATGAACATAAACAATTTCATTTGATTGGTTAGTGATTCTTGCAGCAGATTTTCGTAAGTATGCACAGCTTCTTTCACGAATGTTTAGAAATAGTGGTGAAAACTATTTCTTATACGTCAAATTGATCCGGAACTACTCTCTCATATAATTTATACAAACATTGTCATTCCCAATATCTTGTAAATTATTCGTAAAGTCTCGCAAAGCTTTTATTTGAATAGTAATAACCCAAATTTCTGTGTACCGAAGGCATTAGAAGAGCACTAAGATTGAAAATTGAAAAAAATGCAAAATTGCAATAAACTCTGGTAAGTTATTTGTATGATTTTGATTCAAAAAATATTGGAGCCCCTGCTCAAGTTAATTTATGACACTTGTTCTATATCATATTTTTAGTTAACCAGTAAAGCTCCCCGCCTGTAATCTCCATCGTTATCTGAATAAAAAAATCCCAATGCTACATTGTATCGAAGGTAACATTAATATTGTAGTAGTCAAGAAGCTGATTTCAAGTCGGAAAAACTTAATCTGAATTTTGATGTTAAAAGTTTTTGCATTTTTCTTCCCAAGCACGCAAGCATTTTTGTGAGGCACGCAAGTTTTCTTATCTCAAGACATAACTATTGAATCTGCATGGAAATGATAATCTCATAAAATGTAATTTTCCTGAATAGTTCCTTCAAGAGGCTTCTGGTCGCGTGCTTAGAACCCTGGTTGATTCCAGAGAGAGCAAGTACATGAACAGTGCGTTATTACAGTCGACTACTCTAATCGTGTTATTGTTAAGATGCCATGCTCCGTAATTGTGTTCATAATAAACCCACAAAGTTATCTCTAGGTTAATCTACCCCTGGCAGAGTATGTTAAGCACAAATCCTACCAATTCGTGTGCCAAATCACGGTAACTTCAATCACAGTATATACGGTAACTTTCAAGATGTGCTTAATTCAAACATCAGCCACACATCAAGCATACTTTATGCTCCAATGCGTATCTGCGTTCAGCCTTACATACGGTTCAAACAAGCTTAGCGATGGTAGCCCATAATGGACCAAAAACTGCGAAGCTTTTCTTCTTGCACAGATCCGATAAAAAAGTCCATAAAGACTATCATACGTGACAAATTACTATTTCTGGTTGTATGCTAAGGTTTCAACAACATCAGTAGAAAATGATGCTATAATAATTTTTTGCTTACGGATACTTCTAGGAGAAGGATGCTTGTTTGGATGAATTTTCAGTCATAGAAATGATTCATTTGTGAAATGAAATTCCTTCTCTTCAATTCGGCTTGATAAGCTCTAATTCAAGTTTATGAGTAACATAGCGCAAAAAAGTTATGCAATCTGTACGGTATCCCACGTAAACCTGTCACAAATGTTGAGAATCTTTGTTCACCTACCGTATGACCTGACTTAAGTCACAGTTACAGTATAAGATGAATGTTAGCGATTAGCCATTGCTCGTCAGACCTATCATATCGGATATATTGGGTCCTTCCAAAAGTATTTTCGCTTCTTTTGAACGGCTGCCACAATTCGTTGAGCAAAAATTTGGAGCATATTTTGGTAGCTTTCGATGCATATTTTCATTCTCTTTCGAATGGTTATGTTTCTAAATCGGTTAACGATATCTACCAAGAACTACGACCCACGGTTTTTACCATGGTCAAGTTCGCCATTTTTCTAAATTTTACTAATTCCACTAGAAAGTCAAGTAACGTTAGTAGAGCAAACCCTACAGAACACAAAACATTTCTTTTCGCTTCTACAGCTTGCTTCTGTAACTCTTGAAAATTGTTCCTGTAACGCAGTCAAATTCTATATTTGGTCAACTCAAACCTCATAGAATATCAACCGGAGCCATCTGGGTGTTATACGCAGCGCTTTTCCTGTTTTTAGCAGATGTTTATTGTTTCTGATTCTTGAATTTGGGGATAAAATCAACATAATGCATATTTCTAAGGCCTCCCACGCTGTGACCGAAAAAATTCTAGTTTTTTATATTTCTGTTCCTCAAACACTCACTTGCTCTGTTGAACTAATGTTAAGTCGTACTTTATCAAGTTTCAAATTTCAATGAGGCACTGGTGTTTGACGCTTTTATTTCTGAGATAGACCTGCTGATTTTCGCTGGTTTTCCCGAAGATTCTATCAAAAAATTACAAGAAAATCTAGTTGGGTTTGCTCTATCCATCCGTAACTTGGACTACTTTTGGGGCTTTTGGGGCTTCAGTATAAGAATCTAGAAAATAACGAAACTTGACCCTGGCAAAAAACATAGGGTTTCAAATTTTGGTGATTTTTTGAGAGCTTGTTCAATGCAATGCAGAAACATAATTTTCTATCATAGAATAAAAGGATGCGTCAAATCCTCCAAGATCTTCTATGAACCATTGTTTTGTGAATTGTGGCAGCCGTTCGAAGAAAAGCGAAGAGACTTTGCTCCTCATTCCTAGGTTCAATGATATTAGTAATTCTTTCTGAGTAGCCCTTGTTCGATTGACATATGAACGCACTTTTAAAGTTTTGTAGCCTACACCCACATATGTGTTTGACATTTCATGTCTTGTTCCGCGATGCCTAGCGCATATATTAGAAGACCCCATGAGTTCTTTCATATTTGAATTTTCAGCGACATAATTCAGTTCTTCTTATATTCCTAATAATATGGGATACCATTCGACAGATCAAAGCAAGCTCTACAAGATGACATTTGAATGTTTGCACCAAGCTTCATGCGCAATGAGTTGCAAGCCAAAAATTGAAAAAATACGAACTACCCAAGAAACGAAAATACTCCTCGCTCACGCATATTCTCCCCATCAGATATCTAATCTTGCTGCATTTTTTTTTGATTTTAAAAATCAAGAATAAATTAATGCTTCAAATTTTCAAGCTTTTCTGTAGAGATGCTGTGCTCCTCGCAAATGTGATTATTTATGTAGCTTCACTAAGAAGTACTGAGACAAATTTGCACCCTTGTAGGTGCCTTAGTTATAGAGAAATTTCAATTTGAAGGTCTGAATATGAAAAGACTTATGGACAACCTAATTTAAACCTTAAATATTATACTTTCCAAAGCACAAATTTGAGCCTTAATTGCGCTGGAAGTTATCAATGAACTTGCCGTCGTACATATTTGTTTTAGTGCCTTACGTTCACATTTTTCCAAGCCGGAGGGAGAGGCAATCAAAATAAACAATGCCATATGCGCTGCTTAGCTCAAATTTTCGTCTAATATATCTACGATGATATTAAAAAAAGGGAAACAGGCTGGAAGCCCAATAGGCTCTGAATTTTACTTCCTGACATCATTCTCAATCCAGAGAAAAATATATTGCTCAATAAAGAACGACTATATGTGCGGTATAATGACAACGCGAAGGTAGAAAATGCTTATTTGCAGCTATCATTTATCTAGACATACACCCGCTAAGAAGTTCAAGCAAAAGAGTATTTTGGCTTCTACAAATTGACTAGGACGCCTTACATGCTATTAGCTCAGCCATAACTCAAACGGCAGTTTATGGATTCACTCGTTACCCAAAGCTTTAAATTATAGCCCCAAACTCTCCCTTTCTCTTTCCGAGCAAAGCAATCAGTGTTATTGCATATAGCACAGACGGTCTGACTTAGAACTCAAGTTGAATTTCTTGCCCACCAGTGATGGAGTGGAGTTTCAACTGGGCAATAATTAGTTGAGGCTACCTATTTGATTGCGTGAAAAATTAGCCGCTCCCTTGTCATACTGCTTAATAGCGATATGAATTCAGAATTTTGTATCTGTAATCACCGGCCAAAAACACTCGACTCGCATTTTTGTGCAACACACTTTAGCTTTGGGGGTGCTGGATTCATCTCTTTATGCAAACGTTTCACAAATTCATGCAGTTTATGAACGAGCTTACAGAGCGAAGAAGTCCAATGGAAACCGAAACACCTGCAAAGTACTCCTGTAATAAAAACTTTTATGCGCTCAGCTTCCCCTGGTCCGAATTGTCAACCAATTCAGGAAGTGACTAGTCACGCGTAAGCTATAGCTAATCGGCCGAATCTGCTCTTGTTAAACCATTTGTGATCCCATTATAAGCTTATCAAATTGATTCCCATCGTTGCGAGCAATAAAAACAATCTAGTTCTATGAGCAACCCATGTGGTCCATCAGCAGTATTACTGGTAATGAACAATCACAGACAGCACTAGTTCACAATTTCGTCCTATGTATACAAAAATATGTGAATACTATATACAGGATGTCCCAAAAAAAGTATCGAACGTGTGACATTCAATAACTTCCTTGTATGGAAAGCATTCGCGGATCTTAGGTGCCATACGTAGGACTAGCTTCAACTTAGATTTACAATATAGAGCGGATCACCATTTCTCTTAGTTACTGTAAGATTACGATAAAAATTTCGACTGATTTTGAGCTGTTGACAGACGAGAATTGCTTCTAATTTCCAAAAATGAAAAAGAACCGAAAGACGTCCACAAAGTCTTCCGCTACAGTACTTTTCGGCTTATTACGGTATGCGCACTGTAGCAATGACTTTTGGCTTTTTTCCAAAATTTACCAAATACGTTGTTGCCAAGCAAAGTTCATTTGAGCCTTGAAGACTTCTTCATTCTTGATCAATTGGAGATGACAAGTGCAAAAAATTACAAATTTAGGTTTACACATAATGATTTTCCCCCACAATGGTCGGTCGCCTCATCGTGGCGTGGGGGTGACACTGGGTGTCGAACTGCGATGCACAGCCGAGTGTATACTCTGGTAGGGCCTCCCAAGCTGTGAAGGAGTTCGACGTTTCCGGTTTCGGCCGGATGCCTAGCTAAGAACTGGCCGCGCCAGATTCTCCGCCGTCTGGCTTCTTCTGGTCGCTAGGCGGTCCCTCCCCGCTCCAAGCCCGGGGTCAGCGATCACCCCGTGGAAATCAAGAGTAGGCCTAGTAAGCCACCTCTTGTAGGGGAACAAATTTTATTACTCAGACAGCAAGAAGATTTAGAAAAAACCCTGTACATCGGATCCCGCCTACGGCGCCGGGTGGTAGCAAGAACGATGTCAGGGTACTCAGGGCGCCTTTCGGATTGGACAAAAACGACACGTCTGCCCGGACGACACGCCATGGAGACTGCCTCATGCTCTGCACTTACAACGCCAGGACAGTCTCCACAAACGCCGACCTCCACGCTCTTCTCGACGCTGCAGAGCACATCAACTACCACATCATTGCTCTGCAGGAAACGAAGTCCAGGAAGAAGGACGTGCGACAGATGAGTGATGGGACCCTCATCATTCGTGGTGAAAAGGTTCCATCACGAAACGTGGGAGGCGTCGGCTTTGTCGTCCACCCATCTATCGTCCATCTTGTCGATTCGCACGATATCCTATCACCTCGACTAGGCATCCTACGACTACGACCTCCACATCAGAAGACCATCAGCATCATCAACTGCTATTCTCCAACATCAGCAGCTGACGAATCAGAACTAGATGCTTTCTACGAAGATGTGGAGGAGGTCGTCCGCAACGAGAAGTCCTTTTACAAGTTTGTTGTGGGCGACTTCAACGCGAAAATCGGGATGCCATTGGAAAGGGAATATAGGATCGGGAAGTTTGGATATGGGCTCCGGAACGAAAACGGCAACCGTCTTGTTGGGCTTCTCTCCGCCGCACGACTTTTCCATGGAAATTCCATCTTTATGAAGAAGGAACATCGCCGGTGGACATGGGAATCGCCCAACGGAACGACCCACGCGGAGATCGACCACATTCTCACCAACCGAAGGTGGAGCTTACTCGATGTCTCTGTGGTTCCATCCTTCTGTAGTGGCTCCGATCACCGCCTCCTTCGAGCGAAGATACGACTCAGCCGAAGGCTGGAAAAGAAAGTCTGTCATAGTGCCGCGAGAAGGAAGGAAGTCGTTTATGACGGTAACAGGCTGGAAGAGCTCATATCAAGTTGTGACTGGCCCATCGAGGAGGACCCAACGTACGACTACGACCGGCTTCTGAAAGGATTGCGAGCCTGCGGAGAATGCGCCTCAGTGACTTCTGAGAAGAACTTGGACCGCATTTCGAAGACCACCAAGGAATTGCTTGAAAGAAGAAGATCATTGAGGCAGGATCCGAATGCAACTCATCTCGAGCGACTGATTGCCAACACCAGTTGCAGAACAGCTTTGCAAGAGGATCTCAGGAAGTACAGGCAAGCCAAGATACTGGAAGCAGCGGAAAGAAGACGAAGTCTCAAGAAGTGCCGAAGGGACCTCTGCGAATATCACGTACCGCTGGCTGCACTACTGAACGAAGACGGGACTCCGACTTCTTCCCGATACAAGATGGAATCTATCGCGAAGAACTTCTACACCAACCTCTTCCGCTCATCAACACCCGTGCAGATGCCCGTTGTTCCCACTGGAGAAGTACCACCACGAATTCTACCTGCTGAAGTGCGTATCGCGATACAGACCATGAAGACGTCCACGGCTCCAGGACCAGATCATCTTTCCGTCGAACTTCTGCGAGCCGGAGGACACCGTCTACACGAGATTCTAGCGTCGCATTTGACATCTTACCTTCAGAAGGAGAAGATTCCCGACCAGTGGAGAACGTCAAGAACCGTCCTTCTCTTCAAGAAGGGTGAACGGGAGGATCTTCGGAACTATCGTCCAATATGCTTGCTGAGTGTGCTGTACAAGCTTTTCACGAAGATTATCCTCGCTCGCATATCAAGGACACTGGATGAAGCCCAACCCCAAGAACAAGCTGGATTTCGCAAAGGATTCAGCTGCATGGACCACATCCAGACCGTTTCGAGGGTCATAGAAGTCTGCCGAGAGTACCGACTGCCTCTCGTCCTAACCTTTGTCGACTACGAGAAAGCCTTCGACAGCTCGAAACCAACGCCATCCTGTCTGCGCTAGTCGATCAAGGAGTGGACCCAGCTTACGTGAGGACGTTAGCCGACTGCTACAAGGACTGTACAACGACGATGCAGCTATTCCATCGCCCCCTGACCATACCAATCGGGAAGGGGGTCCGACAAGGCGACACAATCTCGCCGAAGCTGTTCACCGCGGCCTTGCAGTGGGTGATGAAGTCACTGGACTGGGACGAGAGAGGCATACGAGTTGATGGGAGATTCCTGTCCAACCTTCGTTTTGCGGACGACATCGTTCTCTTCTCGAGCAGTATCACCGAAGCAGAGACGATGCTGAAGGAACTAAACGAAGTAGGGAAGAAGATCGGACTGCGAATAAATCGGAAGAAGACTCAGTTCATGAAGAACGCCCTTTGCGAAGATGCAGAAATGGAATTGGAAGGCACCCCGATTATGGAGACGTCTTCCTACGTGTATCTCGGACGTTCGATGAACATGGAGAACGACTTGAGGGAAGAACTTAACAGGAGAAGAAGAGCAGCCTGGGCCGCCTTCGGGCCCCTGAAGGAAGCCACCGACCAACTGACGGACCCGGAGCTTCGTGCCCACCTGTTCGACTCAACCGTTCTCCCGGCGCTCTGTTACGCAGCTGAGACTTGGGCCGACACTGTAGCCACGTCGAAAGCTTTACGGACCACCCACAGAGCGCTCGAGCGCAGTCTTCTGAAGATGACCCGACGCAAGCAACATCTAGTCGGACTTCGCAGCACGGATATGAGAAGAATGTCCCGTCTTCGTGACCCAGCGGAGTACGTCGCGAAAGCCAAACACCGATGGGCCGGTCACATAATGAGAAGAACAGATGACAGATGGACACTAAGAACATCGGAGTGGATTCCTCGCGAAGCCAAACGTCCCCGAGGAAGACCTCCAACGAGATGGGCAGACGTGTTCGTGGAACGGATGGACCAGCTGAGAAATCAGCTGGATACGATTTCTGCACCTGGAACTCGTGGACGCAGCCACCGACGTCAGCCAAGAAGATCGTGGATGTCAGAAGCGAGGGACAGGGAAAAATGGAAACTTCTGAGCTGGGGCCCGCACGTCACGTGAAGCCGGGCCATCTAAGTATCTAAGTATCTAAGTATCTAAGTATCATAATGATTTTTTTTTGACTGATTTGATTGAGATTTCGACGTGTTTGTAACTGCAACGCTGAACTAGTAAACATTGGAAAAAACCCAAAAATTCAGCATTACAGTACGCATACCGTAAGAAGCCGAGGAGGAGTACAATAGCTGGGAACGTAGTTAGATAGCATCTCCGGAATCCCTAGTCTGACGTCTCGGTTTTTTGGAATTTTTGGAAGGAATTCTCGCCTGTCAGAAGCCAATAATTAATCGAAAATTCCTACCGTAACCCTACAGTAATTAAGAGGAATCGGTGATTCGCTATATACTGTAAGTCTAAGTTGAAGCTAGCCCTAACGTATGGCAGCCGAAGATCTGCGAAAGCTTTTCATATAAAGAAGTTATCGAAGATCCGTTCGATACATTTTTTTGGCACACCCTATATGTAAGTGGTGTAGACGATCTTGGAAAGAAGCTGTATAACATTTACATGGTCATTATCGGTAATCAGGGTACTCCTGACAGAGGGTAGGAAATCGTTGGGGCGTGGGGGAGGGGTAGAGAGGGTCTTGCTCATACTTGTCGTGTATATACGGGCTCCTGGACATGCATAGCATTGCGAACAAGTCAAGGCAGGACCCACTGATAACATGCTGTGACGTGAACTTACGCAGCGCAGGAGTTAATATCGTGCTCCAGACAAGAAAAATAGCTTTTTTTCGAAGACATCAAATTACCGCATCAAATTTGGTGTATACGGTAAAAGCCACAAGCAGCAGTGCCCGGTTTTTTCCACATTCGCACACTGTTGCTAAGGCAGTGCTATCCAGGCTGACGTGCTGGCAACGGAGCGAAATCATGGTTTTCTCTTTCCCCACTCAATTTTTCGAATTTTTGACCTATTCGTAACTTTCGAGCCTGCGTTTTCCCATGCTCTATATTGGTTTTTGTTTTTCTTTCTTTACTGTCTCCTCATTATTTGCTGCGAATTCCATATCTGCAAACACTTCAAAAGGTGCATCGTAAATTTTTGCGATGAAATGCGGACGAAAATAGAGGCGGTATCGCATTTCAAATTTTTTGGTGGTGCGTGGCCATTCATTTTCATTATGTATGTAGATTTCTTGGTAGAGAAGATAGTGCACTGGATAGTGCATATAGTGCATTTGCGGTGCCGAGATTTTGCGGTAAAATGCGCTTGAACAGTATAGTTGACTGCACGAATCGACCGGGCTGAACGTCCGCGAGCCTGTCTCTTGCGGGCTAACATTGGCGTTCGCGCGCACGAGCCAGCATAGCGTCCGTACTCAGCAGCCGCGTTGCAAGCACGCTCGCGTGCATTCAGCCTATAGCGACTCCGGCGATTTCGTGCAGTCGACTCTAGCTCGGCCGTAATGCCGACCACTTGCCCGCGTAGTTGTTGCTACTATTTCTTTACGCGCAAATTTTACCGCAGAATCTGATCAAGGCGAGGGCACTACAATACCGCTCATAATTCGTCAAAAAAGTCGCCGGACTGCGGCGCACTCCGGCGACTTTTTTGACAGATTATGAGCGGTATTGTACGCCAACAATTAACTTGATTGTACACAGAAAGTAAATCGCATGAGTTTGGTCTTGAAGCAATATCCGAAGACTTCTGAGCTTACATTTTGTCAAACGTCTGATTCATAGTCACATAATGAAGAACATATCTTCAATAGAATAATCACCACTTAGGAGATTTAGCCTTAATTTTACACATGCATGATTTCAAAATTGTCATCATGCCTCAGTCAACAAATCACTAATTAATAGCGTTGAACAATGTATAATAGTTTTGAGCTATTCATAGATTCATAATGATTACTACAAACTGCACACTCATTTGCTTCTATCATATCCTCCTTGCTATTGTTTAACCAAAACCGAACTGTCACAGGCTTTATTTGCATTTCTTCTTTTTGAGTTATAAAAGGGAAAAGAAACAATTTTCCTTCACGGAGAACGTTGATAATTTAAGAATGATAACTTTTGATTTAATAAATAGATAAACAAATCATAGCCCAACTTTTTGCTACTCTACTTGGTTTTCGTTACGCTTTTGAGTCATATACTATAGTAAGCCCGATTATCCGTAGAACTAGTACGTAGAACAGATTGACGGATAATCATGACATCAGTAAAGCGAAGCCCATCGTCATTCCTTATTTGGAAATAGAATTCAATGTTATACACCTTGCATTTTAGTGGTCTATTTTGATTTCAGCATTGATGCTAATCTCAACATGATGGCTTCTCCACCGCTATAGCGAAAAATTCTCAGCTCATTTCACTTTCACCTTACTTACATACATTTCCAGACACTACGGCCAAGGCATTTTATGAATTTTTGAAAAAGAAAATGTAGGTCGTACTTCAAACAAGAACAAATAGTCAAGTTGGCTTGTTCCTGAGGCAAGTGCAAGGTCTGACAAATAGGTCCGAATTGGTAAAATGTATATGAGATGAAAACCATTTGCGGATTTTTCTTATCTGATCCCTTTTGTAGCCAGAATTTCTCAATTTTGAGCAAAAATCTCTTAAAAGAGCAAAGTAGCAAAGAAAACTTGGGAAATTCAAGCGTTACATTGCTGACCGAACGATTGATATATGTAGTCGTATAGATCCATGCTGATGTCGAAATCTACTTCAAAAAAAAAAATAAAAGCTGTATTTTATCTCAACATACGTTATAAGTACAGAATAGGATTTATTATCACATGCAGAAATAAAAGATACATCATTTTGGCGTTGATCTTCTCTTGGTTTCTCGCTATCTACCACCGCTACTGCTTCGCTTTACTATAAATGACGAATTCGTTAAATTTACATGCAATTCTTTTGGAATACTGCTTCCTTATCAGTTCGAAGTTCTATTCATGCCACATTGAAACTTCCCTCCTGGAAGAAAAACTAGCTTTTTTAGAAAATTGCGCTTTTCCTGATGAGACAGAGTCAACAACCGGAGCGGGATTACTGTGGTATCAAACTCTAATTTATGTTCGCTTTCAAAAACATCCAGTGATGTGGAAGGAGGACGAGAAAAACTTGAGGCAACCATGCTGCAAGCGAGAGATCACCGCGATCATGTTCATGAAGGGCATAGCCTAAACTCACAATGTTTCACTGATTTCTTTGCATATTAATTTATCTCAAGGATGTCGCACGTAACACGCTGTGTTACGAGCGACATCTGACATGCTACTTCGCTATCAAAAATTTTGCGACGGCTATTATCTCTGATGAAACCTTGCTGTCTGGATTCCAAGGAATTCAAAGTAGTATCCACTTAAAGGCAGCGTCCCTGCAAACTTTCGCTTCTCAAGCCCGTATCTGGGCTTTCTTAGAGCATAAAAATGGCGAAAATGAGCTATTTTTGAAGCTTTCCAAGTCCGCTTTCAGTGAAAATACTCCGAAAGTCTTTCGCACTCCGCCTACCTCCTTCCGGATCCCGCCCACACTTATATGTATTTTTCATTGGCTGCGGACCTGGAAATCCTTGAAAAAGCTCATTTTCGCCATTTCCACGGGCTGAGTAGCCCAAGTGTGGGGTTTTCAGTATCTGAAAAGCCCACAGGGACAATACAATTTGTCAAAAATTGTTGATTTTTGCAATTACATTACCTGAGTAGCTTTATTAATGCTATTTAGAGTGTGATGTGAGATATATAACTCGGGTCCTGAAAATTTGCAAATGTTTCACAATATTTCAAACTCAAATTTTAAATTGAGCAACATCAGTACTCAATGGCTTGAGATAGTATCTAATTTTTTTCCTTTCGCTACAAATATAGCAGCTTTTCAGCTTCACTATAGTTGTTGAGGGCCATAAGATTTTGAAATAAATTTGGAGAGACTATTACATAAGAAACTCCATTAGGCCTTTCAGCACAAGTGGCATCTTGTTGATATATAAGAAAGACTTTAAAATGGGCATAAACAATACTGAAAAATCCTCAAATTGGTATGAACATTCTTGATGCCGTTATCTAATTAAGCCTTTTAGAAATCGTAAAATTAGTGATTCATTGTAAGCAGCCCACTTTGTCTGACATTTTTCGAAGCCTTCTGAAGCAGTATAAGTGTTTTGCTCTGTTTTTCTTGGTGAAGAAGAGTCTGATCCTAACTACCGTTTCTTGTAAATATCTCTTCCATTTATGAAGACAAGGGGAATGTGTCTGATATGGAAAGTGAGAGGAAAGGTGACAGTTGGGTGCTATAACGCAACACATACAATTTCTTGGGAATCTCATTTTTTTTTCTTATTAGTCGTTTACTTGCAACCTACAAATCTAGAAGATGAGATCATTGCTCTATATGTATCAGACTCGTCTCTAGACAAACCGCGAAGGAAAAATCCGCTTTAGTGTGGCGATAATTCGCTTTTCCGCACGTGAATAAATCCCATTCAATGTGTTGCTGTTGTGCCGAATTCCGTTATGTCGTCGATTTGCTAGGTCTGGAGCAGCTCAGATCCAATTTTTTGTCTTGTTTTGGTCTAGCGACCGGAACGATCATCAAAGCTTCCTTGCTACGATTACGATGCTGAAAGTACGAATTTTGGAATGCTTGCCTTCCCTAAACGAAAAATAGGCTTACGCTATAGTGTATTTTTCATAACATTTGGATGATTACAAAGCAACTCGGATTACTTGTGCAGCAAATTACGTGGACGAATTCGTACTCAAAGCCCTTTATTTCTTTGGCGCAGCACTAGCTATCCGGCCTTTTCATGGTTTTCATGTATAAATATGAGGGATAACAAAATAGTTGATGTTTATCACATTTGTTCATAAAAAATTGTAATAATCATTGGATCTTGCTGCAAAATTTTCGAAAATCGTAATTTTCTGCATATGCAAAGAAATCCTTCGATTTTGATACATATTGAAGAAAGAAAATCTTGCGCTTTATAGAAGTGTTCGAATAAAAAAATCATTATTAGCTTACTGCAAGGATACAAGATGAATTAAGAGGAATACTAGAAAGCGGTCCTTTGAATTTCGTCACTGAAGGTGCTTATACGTCTGTTGTTCAGTTTTGCTTACGTTAGTGTATAATTTACTTTTACATAGGAAAAGTATGTATTGATCGCATGCAGCGGAGAGGTCATGATTTTCGAACTAACACTCATCTTTTGATTCTGATTCCGAATAATCTCTAGTATGTAAAGAAAACCACACCATTTATATATAGGAAGCTTACAGTATAATTAGAATTTTGAAAATCATTAAATGAATTTTTTATTTTGACGCAAAAATTATGCATTGACTCAAAAGTTGGACTTACATTTTTTAACGCAGATCTTGAGAGGTATGTTAGAAAGTGTTTACGAAATTTCTTTCCGCTAATCTGCGCTTCATATCTTCCCTAACTAAGGTTTTGCCTAGGTACTTTAGATATGCACAATGCAAAATCATCTGTGCGTTTCAAGAATTAGGGCGCGGATCTTGAGGTTCATGTAGACTTATTGAGATTGTCACTCATTGTCAGATCACTCCGCTGTCTTTGAGAGCCTGTCAGCCGTTTTCATCAAAATTGATTTCGCATAACTGTCAATGCTTCATGAAGGATAACCATTCGATAACAACTTCTGCTCATTCTATTCTTCTGTGTCAGAAAAATTCTTTCGAAACACTCAAATTAGAATGAATTTCCAATGGGTTGGTTCGTCTCATTCGACTGAACAGCAATAAGCTTAAGGTTTTGGCTGAGCAGTCAAACTGAAATATCCCACTAATTCAAAATGTGGATGAATATATTAGGGTGAACGGTGAAAAATGGGACAGCTTGATTTCTATTACATTTTAAGATTTTTTGTCCTCACCAATAACAAGCAGGCTGCAACTCAAACGTCGCTTACATAACCGGCCTTCGCCTATTATTCTGGCAACGCGTTACCGCTCCTCTCTATAACCGTATACGCGCGGCGTCGTGAAAAACTCCGACAGGATTTTTTGAGCAACTCTCAAACTTGCACTGCTATACCGTAAAGTCGTAAAGCAAATGACATACCATTCGAAAGAGGTTTTCATGCTCTTCTGAACGATATGTTAAATGCCTAAGATTTCTTTTCAATTTCAGGAAAAATTGCGAAAAAACCTGGAAAATAGCTATTTTTGGCGCAACAAAAAACCAAAAAATTATGTTTTGCCCTATATTTTCCAAAAATAGACAAAATCTGAGGCAAGCTGCACATGGATGGACAGAGCGTAACAAGCTCTATCAGATGGTACCTAGAAAACGTGCGTTCACCTGGAAGGAATTGAATAACGCGTATCTTCGTTCTCGAAGCTGCTAATGGCCATATCTCCTGACTTTGAACGTTGAGGCCACCAAGCCGTCGTGGGTTTGGTGACTGTCCCACCACCCACTCCAGCAGTAGAACTTTGGGTGGTCTCACATGTTTCACTGCGCAGATACTGCTCAAAGTTCATAATTTGTCGAAGTGACTAACTTTACATTTCAGCAAGCATAAAGATTATTAATTATGCAAATGACCTTATATAGGTATTATCTGAAAGAGAATAACATATTCTAACATCTGTCAAAATTGGAATGTCTAATCACTTCTCTTTCTTGAGAAACCTCCAGTTATTTCGTAAGTGTCCCATTTTTTACCGTTCACCCTAATAATTCCATAGCACCCTAGTTCTGAGTTTCTGAGGTGGTTACTGCCATACTGCATAGTCTAGACAATCTCGATGTTATGCGGAAGCTGAAGCTGTTATAATTTGAACTCTAGTTAGCTGTTGCTTGATTGATTCAATTCATTAATAATTCTGCTTCCGTTTTTCCAACTTGATATCATTGTGCATGCAATTTTCTCTCTGGTCGATAGCAAGCAAGTCGAACTGATTGGCACTTACATAACTCTCCTATACATTTCCTTTTCCTCTGAAAGGTTCATTATACAATGGAAAAGCAACATATGTAATAAGGTTAAGACTACGAATTTCTTAAGATTTGTAGAAAAGAATCGCTGTGTTCGAAAACAAGATTAAGAAGATTTGAAGATCTTTGAACAGTTTACCTAGCTGCTTTTTGTTAACAACTTTCTCAAAGGTGGATGTGCTGCAATTGAGGGAGGATCATGCTTAATTGCTTTCAGTAAGACAAGTTCTGTCTTTTTTGTCAGCAACATCTTGCATCTTGAGCCTCAAGACTTCCTCTTTCTTAGGTTTTGACTGCGGTTTTTCTATTTTAATTTGCCTATTTGGTACCTTACCAAAAAAGTTTCATGCAAAATGGGCAATCATTTCTTTTTAATTTGCCTTTAATATATTTGTTAACAGCGTTATTTCTTAAATACCCTAATTTCATAGATGCAAGACGCGGGCGATTATTTTTCCAAAATCGACCAGCCCACACACGCCGAAGGAGTTTGCAACCAAAGGAACCTATACCGTGCTGTACATCTTCTGAAGGAATCGTACTGTATAAGGATCTCTCTTACAGTGAAGCGTCTGAGCGGTTCGAATAAAAAGTCAAAAAAGCCGCACCTTGTACGCGTGAAGTTAGGGTAACTAAGATGGCCAATAGGATAAATTTCACTTCTTTCAAGCAAGGTCTAACTCGAGAAGATTCGGAATGCAGTTTGAACGATTCACAATGTTGATAACGAAAAACTAGCAGAGCACTTTATCTTATTTGCCATCGTAATTAGAAAGAAGTGTTTTAAAAAAGTTGATGAAGCTATGGGTTTCAAAATTGAGGCCGCTGTTCGATAACTATTTGAACGAGCAGATTTTTGTGCTACCTCAGAATACAAAGTTTTACTTTAAATCTTGCCAAGCAAACCTGACATTTTGTACTTGTTTATACAACATGTTCCAAATCAAAGAAAGAGATTTGACTGGGCTCCCGAGAACACCTTTCACAAAGGATGGCAACGTGCCCTCAAAAAACAGCCAAGAAGCAAACTTACATATATTTTGACAAAAAAAACCCTCGTTCTTGTCATAGGAGGTGCCTATTCTTTTAAACTCTATAACCTGATGTCGACTTTTCTATTTTGTAAATATTTTCCCAGCGGGTTTGGGAGGGGAATTATAGTCGAATATATTTAGGATCGAATCTAGAGTCAATCTGGATATCTTCCTCTTGACCCTGCACCAAATTAAGCTTTTAAATTCAAAGCTGATCATCTCCATTTTCTCAGTATGCTAATCTTGATTTTGTAAAAAAGCAATTCACACAATACCATCAAGTAGAAGCTGGTTCAAGCTGTAGCGAAGATTTCACTGTGACAACTCTCTCTGATTCTGTACCTTCCGTTGGGTAGACTCGAAATGTAAATGGTTCAGTTCAGGAAATTCAGATCATTGAGCTCTACATTACATCTCTGTTTAAAAAAGCGCAGCCTTCTGAATTTTCTTCCTGCATCTTATCGGATTAAGAGCTTTTCAGCCTGCTCCTTTGCCCTTCTTTGCACTTTTGATGTAAAATAAATATTTCACGACAAATCTGCAAGCAAGAGCTAATCACATTATAACCGCAGAACTCAACTTTCTGTCCCGACTGCAAGTGCAACTGGGGACTTGGCTTCAGTAATATCCAATATCCACTCGAGCTTTTTGTCTCACTCTTCGAAACTTTGAAGAGGTCTTGAAAGTGAGAAAAGCTAGAAGTGCTAGGATGAATGCACTCTTATTGTTAACAGAATCTCCCTTTGAGGTTTTGAATTTGTTATTTATTTCACGAATAGAGCAGCAGTCTCTAGCTGGAGAATCTTTATGTATAGATGATTCCAAATTTTTACTACTATGAATTATAAGTTGTTCGAGAATTTCTATCATGAACAATGCGCAATTTGTCCTAATTTGACTAGCTTCTAGAAACTTTATCGACTTTTGACTCTTCCTTATAGCACTAACTCTGTAAACAGCTTTGATGCTTCAAATAAAGGGTTTGAATCAAGATTTGCTGCCGTATAAGAAGAACACAACGCATTCATGCGCATTTGCTCAAACAAGAACTTATCTGCTATGTCTTTTCTATAGCACATAATTATGTAGAGCAAGAAAAACTCGTCAATAAGGGCTACGGATTACGGAGATAAAAATCTGATCTTTTACCAAGCTCCACCTACCCAATGTAAGGCGAAAAGCACTATTAGAAAGAACGCGAGCATTGCTCTTCAGGTTCCTGCTTTCTCACAGTGTTTCAAGAATTGTTACAAATGAAGACGGCATTTTTTATTACGGTAACCATGTTGTTCCATCAAATATATCTTATAAAGATGATTTAGGTGGTTATTGATCAGAGCAATTATCATGCTACATTAGAATCCAATCTATGAAATAGCCTGAACATAAAAAAAGTTGGGCTGGGACAGAACTAATAACATATTTTTTGTGCATCTCGTTTTCGAACTTATCGAGCAATGTTTCTTTTGACCCTTTGCTTTGATTTTTGAATACTCTATATTCACAGCAGTACAATATGGAGGAAAAGTAAGAATCTTCAGGTATTGAAAACTCTTTGCCTCTAAATCTCAGGCCTTTCCTGAAAGCATACGGCCAGTGCCGGTGTTTTTGAAAGGGGAAGATTTTTTTAAGAGGCGATCTGCTCTTTATTTGCTCTGTGAAATGTGTCAATTCAATGATCTTTTACCTTATATCTTGGAGCTGCGAATTCCCTTCTTTTTTACTAACAAGGAAAGGATGGTTAGTCGAAAAGACCTTTGCGGTAAAATGTATACTGCGGTAAAGGGGCTTGGATTGCTGTTTAAATCTGCCTTCCTCACCTGCTTCGGGTTTCTAGGCGAGGAGTTATGAGAGCCTTTAGAAACAAAGTGCTAAGTGCTCAGCTAGGGTAGAATCAGTCGTAACATTCTTTTGGGATACAACATAATATCCTAGGGTATTTTTCCCAGGATTCTCCTAGGATTTCCTCAAATAGAGCAGTCGAATCACTCTGTGCAATAAATAGTCTTTAATATATGCAGACCACTGATGTTACATCAAACATGCATTCAACTTTTACTCGTAACCTTCTTAAGTCTTCATCCAGACACTCGCAGAAGAAAGGAAAGGTAGACTTGAAATTAGACAAAATTGCCTTTCAAAGCGATATGCGTCTCATCTCAAAAGGCCAATTCGGCTAACCTTCTTCTCCTTGTAAGAATATAATAATTTTCGAATGATGGCGACTAAATCATACGCTTTTCGAACTTTGTAAATCAAGCATCCGCGCAGCAGGTGCAAGCTGCTTACATCACTTTGCTAGAACACACTTCATAATCGCATCATTTAGCTCAAGTGTATGCGAACATCGACCTCATGCATTAATCTTAGTTGAGAAGCCATTTATTGAAGAAGCTGCTGCTCGATTTCCTGCGCAATGCGAAATGACTCATATATCGGCTGCAGTTCAAACATTCTTTTCCTTCTATAGCTTCTTCTTTCCATCTAAACCAACGATGTAACAATGGCAAAAATTCTGATCTAAATACTATCTAGCAGATAATATCCAAGCATATCTGAGCATCGAAATTTTCTATATGGATATCGATGAACTTGACCAGAATGCCCGAAAGATTGAGTTGTATAACTTCTAACTTTCGCCCAGTACCGTATCTCAGGGACTTGGTCGGTCCGCTTTTGGAAAGAATACGGTACTACGGTACTAGGCCAGGGTTTGTAGCTGAATTTGGCGTCACGAATGCCTGCTCCTCTTAGACCAGCTTAGTTAAACTTTTGCAATTAAGTTTGTTAGAAATAAGGATACCCGGATAAGTTCAGACTTTACCTTTACGCCTAATTTAAAGCAAAACTTACAAAATGAAAAACCACATTTTTCACATCCATCGTACTCTTTGGCTCCAATACACACTTTGTTGGCGAAATCCTTATCCTGCTGGCTGCTACCCCGCCCATCACCATTTTGCTAGTTTCTCTCCTCATTCTGGTGCTCAGCTCGGTCTTGTCTTTCACGGCTACAAATTAGCAGCAGTATTTTCTCACAGCTGTGAGTTTTGGAATTAGCTGTGAATGTGCGTCATCGAACAAAATGTCAGGCATTATTTTTTGCAAGAGTATGAGTTTCGCTGGCGAAGCCTTCAATAATTTGCCGCAATTTTTCGCCAATCATATCAATAACAATCAGTAATGGAACATGTTTGATTCTTGGAAGTGAAGGAATCACTTGGCTTCAAGTCTTACCACAAACTTTCTACGTGCTCCTTCTTTGTGCCCTCAGCAGTTCGTGCGTACATCTTCAAATTCTTGAAAACTTCTGCTCTAATCTTTCAGAACTTTTGAAGATTATCCCTTTTTGAAACAAACGAGAACTCCAACCGTTGAATAGAATATGTAGAAAGACCTCACTGTTATTAGTACTTTCATAAAACCTCTAAGAACAGGTTTGTGTATATTAGCCAGCTGTTTGCTTAGCATAATTTGCATATTGTTAATCCTTTCCATAGGAATCCAATTACAATTTATTAGACCCTGAGGCGGAGTCTCGATTGAGAGAAAGAGAAGTAAATTTCGGTAGGATTGTTCATCAAATGTAGTCTGTTGATCTTATAGGATTCTACCTCTGTGTTTTAAGGAAAACTTATGTTCCGTCTTTATCAAGTCAATTAGCTAGACAATGCGGAAGGTGCTAAGGAATCTTAAAACTTACTGGAACTGATTGATGCCTAGGTACCTCTGGAAATGTGAATGTCGCACTTGTTCTGCAAGCAGTTCGCATTCTAGCGTATTCGTCACAAATTAAAAAATCTTTTTAAAATTACAAATTCAACACTTCAAAGGGTCGACTAATAATCGTTCAACCCACGAAAAATATGATTAATACTGAAATATGTTTCCTATTGGCGTCAGATTCACCATGCCTTGTCGAAATGCTAAAGAGGTTGCATCAATAGTTCTTTCTCTAGTTGTTTGTGTGACCTAGAATAAATGCAAAGAAATGCAATATTTCTGAAACCTGGAAACAGATTTTCATGCCATATCACTTGAGCAAAAGTGAATTATTGGTTGTCTCCACTAAACGCTTTTCTTTCCAAAGTCTTCTGGAAAACGTTTGAAAAATTGAATGAAATAATGAGTAACGCTTACTTTTGGTTATCATCATCTACTCACTACCTCCTTTAAGCTTGAGGTCAGTTGTCATGCATCAAAACATCGTGGACGTACACATTCATCTTTGTTTCGGTACCGACTTTGAAATTGACAATGTATATCGTGAATCTCAGCTAAACATTCAGGCTTTTGAACAACTTTACGAGCTCTTCCTCGGTCCTGCAGCTTCGCACTTTTCTCTATTTGCTTCTCAACAACTTGAAAATCCATTTATTTCTGCAATTTCAGATGAACGACACACTTGTTTACGAGGATCCGTTCGCTGACCCATGCGCTGTCGAAATAAATGATCGACGATTCTACATGGCTGTAGCTGGCACTATTCTCTCTTTTGTTTCATTGCTGTGTAATCTGCTCATAGCAAAGGTTAGTTGCCATTTTGACCATGGTTTGCTGCAGATTTGCCCTAATCGAGGTTTCAGGTACTGTATTGCTCGAGACATGCGCACTTCTTCTTTCTCGCCCTTTTAGCCATGAGCGATAGTTTTCTTTCACTTATGTATGGTCCAGTCATTGCTTTAGACATTATAAAGGACAGGTTGCAGGTGCGTGACTTTGAGTAAGAAATATTCATTTCGAAGGTTTGGAGGCATACATGCAGAATATTTAGAAATTATTTCAGCTCTCCTCTCATAAAAAAGTACATCATATGAGAGCTTTACTTATTTATCAGTGTTACAGCAAAGAAAATGTTGTGAGGGGAGCAGGGGGGGGGGGGGAGAGGAGGTAGTCACGCTCTGTGCAACGACTAGTATAGGATGCTGCTCAAATTTTGAGTGGACGAGTAGAATGAAATCTTTTGCACAGTTCTGTAACTCAAATGGCCACAATGAAAAGAATTGTTTCGGTTAATACGCTCATTCTCCGATGCCTTATTCGATCGCGAAGGAGCTTCAAGTGTTTGTTTTACTAGGAGTAAAAAATTTGAGAAGATGTCTAAAAAAAGATTTGAATTGAGATCGTCACGATGCAAAACTAATTCTCCCTCCACACCCCCCCTCACCGCCAAACAAAATATGGAAATGCACATCAATCTAAACTTTGCTTCTATAATACAAATGCTGAATGCTGCTAGTCAACAGCTAAAAGAAATTACCTGCGCCTCACGCTTTATACACTCATAGAGTAGAACTGCTTTGGTTTTTGAGAAATTACCAACTGTGATAGTTTGCGCATAAGCTCCTGTCTTCTCCAAGCGCACATTAAACTATTATAAAGAGTCGAGAATAGAACAAAAAGAATTGGAAATATGTGCAGCTGAGATATTGTCACAATTTTTTTGAACATTTTATTTCAGATCCTTTGGTTGACAAAGTTATATTGGTGGTACTTAGGACCACTGTTGTCAATGTGTCAGGTAAGCTGTGAAAATACCTTCTTCCTGAAGTGATGTTGTCTAGAAGATCGAGCGCATGCAAGAGTGGGGTTTGACCATAAAAGTACGGTTAAAACCTAAAATTTGTGGAGTATAATGCAACATCTGGAATGCTCGCTTTTAAACAGTCTTTAAGCACATAATTCATGATTTTTTTGCTTATCAAAAAAATTATATGGCAATTAGCCGAAGCAGTCATGGTCGTTATATTTTAAGAATAAACAAATCAGAACGAAACGAAAGTGATAAATCTGCTTTCTACAAGAAAAATCTGCCTAGCATTAAGAAAATCTTGTATGTACTTTGAAACGAGTATGAGCTCTTTAACAGCTTCATTACAGTAGCCTTTAAAAAATGCTTAGTGTTTATCATAGCCAATTTCAGGTGTCGATGACATTTTCTTGCTATTTGATCATTTTGGGAACGCTGGAACGATATCTAATTACACAAAGGTCCAGAAGTCTAAAGTGGTTCCGAAGAAGTCGTGGACTTCTCGCTTTCTACATGTTTTTGCTGTCGCTTCTGCTGCGAGGCACTTTGGTATTTGAGATCCAGGTAATGTTTGAAGAAGCTTTTGCCTCTTGTAAAAAAGTTGGCAAACAGGCTCACACTAAGTATCATTTACCTAAAAGTTTCATTACAATCCACTTCTTACTGCGTTAGCTAATAAATGAACACAGCTTGTCTCAGATTTCCATTCTCGTCAAAAGTGGTAATATGATAGATCGGCACATGAATAATAAATTGTGGCATATCTCGTACCTTCAACAAGCTGCAGGCACCGTAGCTGAGAGATAAAAAGAGTCACATTATCTGAGATGACGTATAGTTGTCCCAAAAAATAGCTAATGGTCAAACGGAATTCTTATTTTTTAGTGATATATTTGGGGAGAACTTGATGCGAATTCACAAAATGATCCCACTAACATCTTAAAATTATTTACAACGTGAAGATTAAAGTAAAAACCCAAAAATTTCGTTGAAAAATTCTACGAATAACAATTTCCCACCTTGCCTATACCTAATTTGTCTACCAGTGGCATTTTTAGAGTCCTTCGGGAGGGGAGAGGAGTAGACGAAGGGGGTTGGGGGAGACAGAACCTTTGAAAATCTTGGGGATTAAAATTGGCAAAAGGAAACTTGGCTGCATCTTTAAGAAATTCCTTTTCAACTGATAATCCAGGTGATATACAGAAAAAATTTTTAATGGTTAGAAACTCTCAAAATGATCCCGCTCAAAGCGAGGAAATCGACAGTCGTGGCAAAGAAAATTATGGCAATTAATTCGAATAGAACTAGTGGAGGTTCGAAATAAATTGCTTACTTTTATATTTTGTGGTACTCAAAAGTGACGACAAGATATAAAATGCTGCTACCTAAAAGTGGAAATTCGGTAGAAGCACAATGCAATACTTCCAGCTAAAAAATTAGTTTTTTTCCAAGTGAAAAAGAATGGGACGACCAATTAGGAAGCCTTGATCTAACAACAAGATAAGCAATAAAGCCAATGTAAGAGAAGTGGAAGCGATTAATTCACCTAAACTACTTCTCGTCGATATTCAAAATGGTTTACGTTTACTCATCTCAATATGTTCATCCTTAATGGTCATGCCCAAATAGTGAATTTATTCTAGAGAAGAAGTAAACAAGGTATTACTCAAGGTGATATTTCCAGTTAGACCGGAACGGTGATTGCACAGGGATTTCTGAGTATATTCCTGGCCTCACAGATATAGTACACACCGTCTGGTATGGCACAGTATTTCGATTTTACATCAGGTCAGTTAGAATTTCTCTTTGAGCATAATTTCTCACAAATGCGCAGAGGTTACTTACAAGGAAAGTACTTTCAATGGCCGTGGCCTTTTGATATGAGATGCATACCGTCTGAAGCAGCTTCGAAAGCTGATTTCAAATCTGCTTTCCTTTTCTGCGGAGCGCTCTTCTGAAGAGAGTTATGGAAGCCTGAATATCCTGTTTTGGGGCGCTCCTTGAGTTTGAGGACGTTGCTACATGCGTTGGTGGTGCAGGGGTGTAATGATTAGTTGTTGGCATTAAAGGCGAAAGGTCGATGGTTCGAATCCGGTTTGATTGATTTCATTTGAAAGGTTTTGAATTTATTTGAAATGCCACTCCAATATTCTTCCCCTAGTAACTTGAGGTACTTGCGAGCATGAGAATTGTGCGGAGGTTTTCTTCATACGCTTTCCCATTGTGAGAAATGTCTGTGTTTGCTCACTTTGCGATTTCGCTTCACCTCTTTACATAAATTTTTTCGCGAAGAAAACCAAATCTCAACAAGCAAGCGGTTTTACCAGAAAATTTTTCCTTAAGTCGCATTTGCCAAGGGCATTACAGTAAATATCTGCAGACGAATTACAGTGGTTTTTAAACTCACTTTCGTAGTGCAAAATGGTACGCTCTGCACTGGATTCGAACCATCGGCCTTTCGCCTTCAATGCCAACAACTAACCATCACCACTGGACCACCAACGCACATAGCAGCGCTCTCTAACTTGAGGATCGCCCCTAAAATAGGATTTTCAGGCTTCCATAACTCTTTTCAGAAGACCGTTCCGCAAAAAAGGAAAGCTGAATTAGAATCAGCGTTCGAAGCTGCTTCAGATGATATGCATCTCATATCAAAAGACCACGGCCATTAAAAGTACCTTCCTCATTAGCCGATAATATCTAAGCAACCAGATCCTAACTAGATCAACAAGTGGAAGTGTCATCATGTTCTTTTCAGAAATATCATGACCGTTTTTGTGCCGTTCTTTTTATTGGCGTACCTCAACTACAGTATTGTCAGCACTCTACGTAATCAACAACGTTCGGCGGAGATGTTCCGCTTTTCCAGTGATCACAAGGTTTGTGTTTTGTTCGCTACACAAATCCTTTTTTATTAGTCTGTGAGCATGTACGCTTTTACTGGCTTCGATTAGACAAATTCTTAGGGCCATTTTTATGATTTACCAAGACCAACGTAAGTCTGCAGTGAAATAATTGGCTGGAGCGTCCCAAATATCTTTTCAAGGAAATCGGATCAGCGAGAGAGGGGCGGGGGAACTTGAAGGACTTGACAGCCCAAACTTCGGCCCTTTTTCAAAATTTTGAAAAAGGCGTCTTGTCTTGTTACAAGCTCATCGCTTGTAAATCCAAAATTGTGTTGATTATTCAAAGACAACAAGCCATTTGGATGATTTCTTAGCAACATACTCGAAATCAGACCATCTTCGGAACTTCAATGCAAATTATTCCCGGGTATGGCCTTTTGGCTGCTTCTAGAGTTGCCCGTGACCGCTCCATGCTAGCGTCGCGCCGGAACGACGATCGATTAATGTGGTTCGCGTCCAGGTGCGTTCCGGCACGGTGTTGGTACGGCCCAGCACACGAGCAACTCTGCACGCTGTCTCCTCCAGCCTGCCTCACTCCGCCTTGTCACAGGAACCATTTCTTGCATGGCCGTCAAAACAATTATAATTAACATAATTAACATAATTATAATAACAATTATCATAACAATTCAGAGTAAAATCCGCTCAGCCACACTTCTTCTTGTCATGATCGTATGCTCCTATCTGCTGGCAAACATTCTGAATGTTCTTATCACTCTGTGGGAGTACGTTGCTTTCCAATCCACTCAGACTCAGGAGGCGTATGTAGTAAGTAAATTGAATCGGCTCTTAATTAATGTAATAAACGTTTTCGTTCAGATCTACGAGGCTTGCACAGATATCATATCCGTACTGTACGTGTTTGTATGTGCCACTAGACTACTGGTCTATATTACATGCAATAAGGCAAGTCGGTCCTATCACGTGGCAGTAGATCTATCTAACACTTTTCAGGAAATCCGTGATGCAATGCTCAAACAACTTTGTCCACAATACAACGCAAAGAAAGCGAGCTATGCAAAAGCCATGTAAGTTTAGTAAATTACAAGCACAGGCTATCTCACTTGCAGTGTCGGGTGCACCGGCAGCTCGGGTTTCAAGTGGCCGCTCGTCTGAACCTTGTGACGCGTTCGCAAACGGTCGTCTCGTCGCTTTCATGCCTGGGCGTGGGAAATGGCTAAGATTTGTACTTCACTGGTTGATTAGGTGTGGGAAAATGAAACGTTCGCGAGAGTTGCAAGCCCAAAAGAGGAGTCTGTGAGACGTCAGCGCCTGGTACCCGACACTGCCGTTGAGATAGCCTGTTACCAAATCTGCATCGCTCTCGTATCGCACTGTCAGAAATGGCTCCACATACGGCGCATGAAACCTTTTCGAATTCCTATGGGTGCAGCGACAACTAGCTCAATAGAGAGCGCAATAATTTTTTTTTATAATATAATTATGTACTTGATAGACATTGACACATTTACAAACTTCGACCGTTTCGATGACATACAAGTTGTGCAACCTCCTGATGGGGAGAAAACTACAGAAATGAGGAACTTTGTGTTTACAAACAGTTCAACACGTTGCTCGAAAAGAATAGATTTTTGGGCTTTGGACGCAAAAAACAAAAACGGCGTGCTTGCTATTCCACCTTGATTTTATTGAAATTCACTAGCAGTTTGCAGCATTGTACGCTACAACTCACCAAACAAAGTTCCACAATACAAGATTTGAACCAAGCGGAAGAGGGGATACAATTAAAATCATTTTGTATGGTTCCGTGCTGGTCCGATTATGTCCGGTTAGGTTAAGCAGCAACCCGAGACTAATCTATTTTGGTGTGATCGCTGACATCTAATTGTTAACTCAAGAAAGGCAGATTAACTCCCCAACGAAGCTTTTCTAAAAATTTCTGTACAAATATTAGGTCGTTTCATAAGTTCGTAGACTTTTTATTTTTGTCGCCGTTTTTCGATGAAGCGGTTCGTTTACGGCAAAGTACCTATACCATTGAAAAGAGAAAATCTTGCTCTACAAGAACTGTTGTTCGTTTTTGGAGCAAACTTGAATCCCCTTCTTTTACGACTTATCAAAGCAAAATTTTTTGAGAGGCAAAAATTGGCGATTGCGGCAACTGCACTTTCCGCATTTGGTCCGTATTCCGCAAGATGTTTCTGTCATAGGTAGGCGGGATGGATAGTAGCAAGCAAGACTGAAACACTGACAAATTTGCAGCATGCCAATATGCATAGAACCGTTTGAACAAGGTCCCAATGGTTTTGTTGTCTTTGACTGCTGCCGCTTGAGTTTGGCGCGTTGTTCAGCGACACAATGTGTCGGTCCTCCTATCGGAACTTGAGGAATGGATGCGTTCTTCTAAGTGGTGTAGATGTATGAGTACAAGCTCTGACCAACATTTTACGCTTTCTCAAATAAAATTTTTGACGTGGGAACTTTTTAAAATTGTGCCAAACGCAAAACATCTACACACATGGTAAACGTGCGCTTAATCTTTCTTTATAGCCTCTCTTTGGATATGGAGACTACTTTTATATGCACCGTAGTACCACAAACAGTTGTTTCTCATCACTCATAACAACTTCAGACGAAAAATTCCCACTTGTGGCTCCGTATACGGATCGAAAGTTGCAGCTGCCGCAATCGCCAATTTTTGCCTCTCAAAAAATTTTGCTTTGATAAGTCGTAAAAGAAGGAGATTCAAGTTTGCTCCAAAAACGAACAACAGTTCTTGTAGAGCAAGATTTTCTCTTTTCAATGGTATAGGTACTTTGCCGTAAACGAACCGCTTCATCGAAAAACGGCGACAAAAATAAAAAGTCTACGAACTTATGAAACGACCTAATACTATGACTAATCGCTAAGCAAAAAGCTGCACGAATGCTGCATGCGTACGGAGTAGGGAGAAACATTGGCACCGAGGAAGACTAAATTATATGAAAACAGTTTCGTGCTTCCATCTCGACCGGTTCCACTATGCTGCCATAGTCAACTGATTATTATTGGTTGCTTCCGTGATCGTCACGTTCTGAATTTACATTTCTCACATACGTAAGAAATTACACTGTTCTAAGTTCCGTGCCGCAACATCTCTTAGACGAAAAATTCTGATTTTAATTTCAAAGCTTTGAGCTCAGAAGTTCTAGAAACGACTACCAGAATGTAAGTTCGAAGACAGTTTGCAATATGAACTTCGATTTGTTGTAGATGAACAGGCAATCAAACCTCGTTATGCTTGAAGCTCTGCGCATAACTTATGCAAACAGTCATTCGGTAAATCTTCCATAAAATTTCGCCTCTTTCTTCTATTTATCTAAATAATTTTTTTTGTCTTTGCGATACATGCATTTCGTCTCCGGCAACTCTAAATCCATAAGGCACAATCAATACCTTTTTCAACAAAGATTTTTTCAGTGATGGTGAAAAAACTCCTCGCCAGATAGGTACCGAACTAGACGCTGTGGCTATAGCAATTGCTCGACGACTTAAGTCTGATGATTCTTCGTACAAAGAAGAAGCTGAACGTCCCTTACAAGCTATAGTCTACGCCAATGATCATGCTCGAGACAGTGAGATACTTTGACGGATTGTCTATCGAGCTTATTGGACATGCATTCAACAATTATATTTGCTCAAGAAATCAATTCCAGTTACTTACATAGTGTGCTCTTGATCCTACGTATGTCATGAATTGGTCTATTTGTACTGGTAATGTGCTTCCTTGAGTTGAGATTTAGAGATTTACTAATCGTATGTATTGAGTTTCTTCGAAAGTTTGTTGCTTTCTTCTATCTTACCTTATGTTCTCGCCAAAGTAATTTTCGCACTTCAAAATTTGTCGAGATGTCAAAGGTAGTTGAAATAATCAATGAATTACTTGAAATGACATTTTCTGATTCCATCGTTGATTTCAACAAAATCATAATTCCGAATAAGTGACCTAGTGACGATATTGGAAAAATGTCCAGCTTATTTAGACGCTTTAAACTTTTTAGGAATTTAGATAACTTCCCCAAGAACTTCTTATGGGGTGGGGACAAGGGCCACATTATTAAGAAGTTTTATTGGCTTCTGTGTTTAATGCGAGCCGGTTTACTTGCTTTGTTGGCTATATTTCGGGAGATCGCTTTCTTCAAAGCTTGAAATGGGTAGTACAATATGCAATCCATTCGATAACGCGTCTGCAGCAGAGATGTGAAGACTTAGCTTCAAACCAGCTCAGCTATTAGCAGATAGCCAAATACTTATCTTTCAGGTTACATCGTTGAAAGGCTCTCGTGCGAGAGCAAAATTACTACTGATCGCATAGGGGACCACTTTTTGTAGTAGAAAAATAGGTCACAAGAGCTGACCAAGATTAGGAACGAGTCCATGTGACGCCAAGCATTATTTTTTGCGACTCATTTGGATTTTTCGCGTGTTCAAAAGTCATATTTCCTCGCTGATGTTTGAGAGTTGTTGGCTAAGATTCTTGTAGATTTTGAGTTTGGCGGAGTGTGGGTTTTGCGGATTTTTCACTAACCACTCGGGTCTACCCCTTCTTCTCCAAGATACCCTTGCATGGATTACGAACCCACTGAGAAGCTGTGCTCTGAGCGAGTGCCAGTAATTCTAATACCACCACGAGATTTATTGAAAGTGGTACAATCGATCATAATCGTCTTCTCCTCATGCAACTTCGACACAAAGAAATCAGAAGCTCCACCCAGGGTTCCTTACAAAGGATCAATTATTAAATTTTGAGATAGCAGTTCAACAGAGGAAAGCTTACAGTATCTTTCTAAGATGAAAAATTGGAGATTGATCGAAGAGCAAAACACGATGTGTTATACAGTATTCAATGCCAACCTTCTGGCAACATCTCTATCTTCATAGATAAAAAAGTCGGATTTGTAAGTAAATCGTTTGATTATCAGGTTGTAGCGAGAGTTCTTGGGCGCTTTTGGGAATTTCAAACAAACGCATTATTTGGCGCTCTGGTCGGACTTTGACAACAAGTTTTTTATACTGTTAAGTAGAGGGAAGCCTAAACTTTTCCATACCGCTTCTGATTTTCATCGATGACAAGAAGTGTTTGATCCGCACATAAAAAAGAAAATCTTTCCAACCATAAAAATTTCACAATTTTCCTTTCTGCGGCCATTTTCTGCGCAGTTCAAAAAATTTCGCCCAAGTCATGGGTGATCTTTTGAAGAGCCTGTCAACTTCTGATCCGCAGCTGCGCTCGAGTTTTGCGATCTGCGCTCAGAAAGTACAAGCTGAAATTTGCGTCCGACTGCAACTCTTTTTCGCAGCTGATGTCGCTTCTGCAAGGGTCGCCACGCCTGGGTGATGGGTCGAAAAGACGTGTAAGGCATTACCCCAACAATATTCGCAGTGATCAAAGATTTGGTCGACCTGTGCAGAACGAATAGTGTTCAAGGCGACTTGTTCGAAAAGTGATGAGTTTTTCGAGGACAAAAAATGCTCGATCTTCCAAACAACTTTTCTTGCAGGTAGTCGCTCAAAATTTTAAATAATCTGCATAACAGTCCCAGCAGACTTCTATATTTCTGCATCTGAGCTCTCCAGCTCTCACCATGCGTGAGATAATGCTGCACAAATAGGCCACATTTCGCGTCGATATTATTCCCTCCTGCGCATGCTGGTGGATCGCAGTGAGGTGTTGAAAAGCCAGCAAGAAAACATATGTTGCAGATAAAAATTCTCGCAAGTGCTCGGGAACTTTTGTTACGACCTAATAGAGGTCAAAATCACAGCTTAAGATGAATACTTGGAGAAGGTACGAAAGGCAATAAAAAGAAAACCAAAGCTCTTGTTCACAACAATACATCATAGCTTAACGGCATCAAATAAAATTCAGAAGAATTGAGATGTAATCCATGTAATCCACAAACACTTTTGAACTTGATTACAAAAACGATGAATAGAAATAGAATAGATAGAAAAACGAATCGGTCTGACCAGTTGAAACATATTATACTAACAATTAGCCAGCCTATAATGCCAGTAATGCAAACCCTTATAATAAGAGGTGTTCCAGAAGGGACTTTACGCAAATATGATGCGTAATGAAAAACAGACGTGGCTTATCCTCTTTCTTGACAAGTCAATGCAGCGATAGTCGTGGAACTATTGGGAAAAGTCCAAGTACCGCCATCTGATGGGAAACAGCTAGCATAATCAGCTGAAAATACAAGTAAGGCGGCGATATCAAGTGCTTTGAATGTGCATAATTATGCACAATCATAAATTTATCAATACCTCGATATGGTAAAGGTTCAGACATGAGAGATGTATAATAATAAGCTGAGGTGCCTGCGGGACAGATCCATATTTGTCTATAATGATACCTTTTGTTAACTGACAAGAAACTATTTTGCAGAACTTCTCATAAAAAGCTATCTTATTAACTAGATTATAGATTAGATCTAGATAAACATACTGGCATTCTACTCCTGTGCTAATCACGGCAGCTAGGGCTTCTGTTGCATTCGCACATAATCCGTAATTAAAATTACAGTCATTACTATAGATGGGAGGACATGCAGCAATGCAATCTAAATTATTCGTTGAAGTGATCAGACACCAGATTCTCAAATGAAATCTCTGGCTTGTATATTCGCTATACTGTTCTTCAGAGCTTCATAGCAAAACCAGACTCAGAAGCAGATTTACTCTCAGATACTCCAGATCCTTCAAATACGATGGATATTGCAGGTTCGCCGGGAGTCGCAGCCACCACAGGTATTGCAGACACAATGGGTAATCCGGGCGTGGAAGGTACTGCGGGACCTACGAGTACTGCAGGCACATTGGCTACGGATACTCCAGGTTCTCTAGGTGCGTCTACAGCGGGCAGTGGAGGTCCCATGGGAGTTGCGAGTACTATGGGTATCGCAGGCATGTTAGGTCCCGGAGCGGAGGGCGTGGTGGGTCCTATAACTACAGCAGCTACAACCGCGGATGCAGAGGGCACTGCGGGTTGTCCTACTACCACACGTATGGCGGGCAGTGTAGGTGGAACCGGCCCTTCGATTACGACGCGCACTGCAACTACGACGGTTAATGCGGGTTCGCCGGGAGCTGCGGCTCTCACAGGCACTGCAGATACGACGGGTGCAGCGGTTGTGGAAGGCAGGGCGGTTAGTTCGGTTACTGCAGGCACCACAGACGCTGTGGACACATCCGCCACTGACGCTGCGGATACGACTCGTACTGCTGCCGAGGATACTGAGGACGTTTCCAACACGGTCTTGGAAACGGTATCTGGCGTAGCAACTGTCGTCACTGAAACATAACAATAGAGCAATAACTTATAAATATTGGGAAAATCCCCCAAAAAATTAAGAGAACTACTTTTAACATGATCCCTTTTTACAAAAGCCATGTTTGGAGACAATACATCACCTAAAAAGGGAAGGATCTAGTTATGCCTCTTACAAGCCGCAAAAGATTATGGTGTTTGCTAAACTTAACTGAGATCATGAAAAACTGGATATGTACATATCCTCTACACGAAACATGGAAATTATTGATATCACACAACAAAATGTCATCGGTATTGTAGCATGTCTCCAGCCATACTTCAAGCTCTTCTAAACATTTCATAAATGGGAACTAGTTCAATTGTACTTTGCGTTTGCTTAACCTACGTTCAGTTAGAAAACGAGCAAATTTTTTTGAAGCGTAGATAAAGAATGCAGGGTACAAACAAACAGCAAGCAGAATTCTAAGGCACAACTGAGAGAAAAATTTTCCAACGTGTTCTAAAGTTAAGCGTTTCAGATTCATAAAGACAAACTGTCTAACAAGGGAACGATCCTAACTTAAGGTGGTGAATTGAAATAAACCGCATACCATTAGATGCGTTGATGAGCTGCTTCCAAATCTGCCTTCCATATCTGCGACAACGTTATCTGGAAGAAGTTATGAAAGGTTAAAAATGTGAAGTAGCGGGAGTTTTGATGCATAATTTGCTTTAAAATCCAACTTGGATGTGCACGACTGGCATCATATTGAGTGTACTGATTTCACGGGATGCTCACTTTCAAAAGAAACGCAAATAGATGTTTGTGAACAGCTAAAAAGCAACTAAAGTTCTTTGGTAAAAGCTATGAGCAATGAAAAGTCCAAATTTGGCAAATATACAGCGCAATACCTCGAAAATTAGTTGTTCAAAAACACTTATCTGTGTTTCTTTAGAGTGTGAGCATTCCTTGAAATCAGTACACTCAATATCATGCTAGTCATACACTCCCATGTTGGATTTTGAAGCGAATTATGCACTAAAACCCCCGTTACTTCACATTTTCAACCGCTCATAACTTTTTGCAAATAACGTTGTCGCAGATATGGAAGTAGATTTGGAATCAGCTCATCAAGACGCATCTAATGATATGCGGTTCATTCCAATTCGCCACCTTAAGTTGGGATCGTTCCCTTGTAAGAAGAAATATATCACCATACAGAGATGCACTGCACAATCATGATAAGGTTGTTGTAAATATCAGATAGCTTCGATCTTATCGAGCAATTATAAAGTCTGCAAAAATACCTCGTTCCTCTGGCGCGACAACAGCAATGCAGGAATAGACGCTTGAATACCTTAATTTCAGGGTGATTAAGACGATGCACGACAGCGGCCTCATTCTAAAGCTTTTGTCATACTGTTCATGCTCACAAATTCCAGATCCTTACAACGAATTGAGGTCATGCGCACAGATTTATAATGAAAAGCCTATTAGCTAATTCAATTACGCGAGACGTAAGGAAGAGTGACTACTTGCATATAAAACAAGCCCGGAATGTAAAGCAATCTTATAGATTCCTGAAGAGCTCCGGTCATTCATTCAAACTGCATCGCTATTTTCCCATTAATTCTCCACAACTAAAAATTTTAACAACTAGCTAAAACTACCACATCTAGTAAATCTCGACTAGCATTAGAGTCTTAATTTCAAGGCAGTTTTCCTACAAACTTGCCACATATTAGTTTCAAAACAGATCTTCATCAAGGTTCAGGTTTGAACTCTCATAGAAGTGATGCAAGGTTTTTGGTTCATATGCGGGAAAAACTATTATAATTCAAGTAAAAATCGACTTTACAATAACAAAACGGAGTAACTTTCCGCGACGTAAACTTGCCTGTTAAGTGCCAATTATTGCAGTAACCGAACCATCTATAAGCGGTATTCAGCTAAAGCCGTTTTACAGGGTGCGGCAAAAGTCTGGGAGCCTAATTTTGCAGTACTGCAATTACAAAGATACTGATGGTTTTGATTTCAATTTTATGCCACATGATGCTGCGGTCATCCTCTACAGAATACACTTTATTTGGCTGGAAATGGCTGCCACATGTTGTTGTATGAATGGAAATTACTAAACTAGTAATTTTGCTAAGCGAAAAAACCAGAATTTTTGGTATTTACAATTTTTGCTGTAACTAGAGATGCTGTTAATAGTTTACAATACTTCGATGCACACAGCATAGAAGAGGCTTTGCGCTATTGTATCCTGATTTTGGTTTTGCCAGGAGCTGTTCTTGCATGAACGCAAAATAAAAGTTTGCGAATGTTACCGACGTGCCAGTGGAAATATGTCTTCAGAAGGAATTTAAAAGCTATAGAATGCTTAACAGGCACTGGGACCAAGGCTGTATTTTTTGCATACGTCTTCTAAATTAGAATCTATCTTATTTCGGTCAAGGGGACATTTTTTATACTTTTTGAATGGCAATTTTCCGCTTTCCTTCGCGCACTTGTAGCCAAATTCGATATGCGACGTACACAAACTTCTAAATAAAAACCCAATAATTTTATTTCTAAGCAATGCCAAAAATGCTGTTGGAATTATGTTGTAGACAAAAGCTTGCTCTATCATGCTGCACATTTGCCGAGGTAAAAGAAGTAATTATTGTGAAGGCGTGGGGCGAATTTCATTACGACTACCTGCATGCCATGATAAGTGGACTTGCCAAGACATTGTAGGGCCGCGTGGAAGCCAAAAGAGGCAATTTTGAAATTCAAGAACTGAGCTGTATCTGGAATGGTTCGAATTATGTGTGCACCAAATTTTTCGTTTTTAGGTACTTCCCTTCTCGTTTTGTACGAAAAAGTACTAGGCTCCCAGACTTTTGCCGCACCCTGTAATACTGCAACTGCATACGCAGCGCTGCTGCATGAAGGTTTCTCCTGGGAAAAGGTATAGCCGTTTTTTCTTAGCTATGCAAATGGAAGGTCTGCGCTACTACGTGAACCGCGAGGGAAGGCGGCAAGAACACGTATGTTCAATAGCCTAATCCTAGTCACTTTCACAAAAGTGGTTTAAGCCGGATTGGTCTTTTCTAGTTTGAGATATTAAGAGTGAAAAATGAGACAAACGAGACTTTGGCTTGTTCCTGATTCTGGAGTTCGGAGGTTAATTGAAGGGGGATCCCTAATATGAGCAAAGAATTAGTAGTACTTTGTATTGAGTGAAAAAAAGAAGTAGTTTTCTCATTTTTGAAACAAAGTTAACGTGATCGAAAATGACCATCTCATTTGTGTGCCAATATTTGGAAAACTCAAAATTAGCTGAAACTTGATCCACAAGGGTTATTTGTCATGCAAATGATGCTATTATGCTTTTAGGATTCTTTTATTATGCTCAGTGTACGATGGTAGGCCAAAACACCAGAGTTACTATCTTGCTTAGTGGACCTACCAGACCTTGTTGACTGACATCATGTCCCTAAAATCACTATCATCTTAATAACCACCCCCTCCCCTCCCTGACCCCTCTACGACCCCCGGGTATTATGGCGTGCCACACCCCACGCTTGACCCTGATTATTACCAAACCATGGGCCCAATCCTAGGCTCACTCAGGACATCAAATGGGAAACATGCTGTTGATTTGACACATTTTTGCATGCACGTGTGCACCAAACCATAGCTCATATAGACCACTTGAAAGCGCAACCCATTCTTGGAAAAGAAGAGGGGTGGGATTTGCTGCCACATAATTGCTGTAATTTTTCTCCTCTAGAAATCGTGGATCACGATGCAAACAGCATTCTTGGACTTTTCCCCAGTTATGCACTACGAGCTTCAGGAAGTACAAACTTAAGTTTGTAGTCATGTGTATGCACTAATTCCCAATGGTTGAACTCAAAAAAAAAATACAACAAGGCCACATTATAGGTAGTCTTTTTTACTAAAGCTGAGCGAAGGGATTTTCACTTGCTAACTTCTTACATAAATTTTGCACCATACACAGCTTTCTGACTTTTTATTTTGAGATCTGTGACTGTTTCATGTTCTGACAGTTTCAAGTTTTCAGAATCCCAAGGCAAGATATGTCTTCCACAGCAACGAAATCCGCCTGTAGTTCCCTGCCGTAATCTCATGATAGAAAAGAGCAACCACTTCTGTAGATCTATGCTGAGGCCCACTTCAACACGGTACCTTGAATACCTGAGGGAATTTGGGAGAGACATGAAATACTTTTACTTAAACAGGAGCAGCGACTACAGCGATTTCTAGGTACATGCTGTCACAAATATTGTACACACTGTCTGATATGGCAAGTATTCCGATTCTATACTGGCCAAGCAAGCGTTAGTTTCAAACAGTTATTTTCTTACAGCTGCATGAAAGCTGCTTGTAGTATTAGAACGCGGATTCAAAATTTTGATTCTTCTGTGTTCCGTCATGAGCAATCCAGATCTTGCAATAAACTTGAACAGTGAGTGTTACAGGTTTCTCCAAGCTTCATCTTGCTGAACAAAATCTGTGCTGACTAGAAGCCTCTGTAAAAGTTATGATTTTCAAACAAAACAGTACAATTCGCCAATTTGATCTTTTCATCTTCTTGGGCATCATAACTTTTCGAAAAAAAAACATTCAGTCAGCTCAGAATTTGCTCACATCAGTTACATTAAACACTGCAAGCAACTCATAATGGTGGCTGCTCCGATTTTAACTGCATGTCGATTTTTGAGGACCAAACGCGGGAAAATCAAAATTTGAGTGATTCACTACCCTGCTATCTGCGCGGTCTGTGCATGCTGGGAAGAGCGCTATGCGCTTTTATTTTGCGCACTATCTCATATATAAAGCTGAATGTCTGTTTGCATGTCTTTGTGCCTTGTGTCTGTCTTTTATCTCTAAACCGATCCGAATCAAACTTGGCACACATACACCGGGGAGGGGCAGGTGTCATAAGCTACTTTTCGTCATCGATCGATATCAATTTTATCGATTTGATTTTTGGCCAACTTTGACCTATGGGCATAGGTGCGATAGGGGAGCCGGGCTCTCCCCAGGTGAAGAGGGTCTCGGCTGTTCCCGACCTTCCAGGGTGAAGGGGGTATGTGAGTCTAGGGGGGGGGGAAAGAGAAAAGGAAAAAAAGCGTGGTTGAAGAGCTCTAACTTGTACCTTATTTAGGCACAAATTGAAAAAAGATTTGAAAATTCTAAAAAAAATTAAAAAATTTTGAAAAATTGACTTTATGAAGATCTGTGCTCCTGTTTCATTGCATCAACAAAAAACGAAAGCAATAAGGTTTATCCTAAAAGATGTACAAGTTAGGAACAACTTCAATTTCTGCACATCATCATCAACAATATCACTATCGCTAACGTCAGAAACAACAAGTTCGCTGCCTGAAAAATCTTCTTCTTCCTCCAAAAGGTCATCGGAGTAGAAGTAGAATTGCGTACAAAAGCATTCTGAGTCGAAAATGGATTTGAAACTTTTTTCTTCTTTTAGCGCTTTCGTGATTTTTCCTGGCCCTCTGGTAGCACCAGGAAAGTCAGCAGGTAGGTGACCAGTTTCTTCATACCATCTTTTAGGATATTTCAAAAAGTCATACGGTAACAGCCTGTCTGGACCACTTATACCAATCCTTTAAATGAAGTTTTTAGATAACAATATGTTTAGTGGAAGGCTGACAAACCTTAAGTAATTGCTTAGATGCTCCACCGCTGCGCGACTTCTGCGTTGTGTTCTGATAACAGAGTAGATAGAAAATCCTCTCTCCACCTCTGCCGTGCTAGTCGGAATGGAAACTAGCTTTGCTAGTAAGTCCATCAGATTTTTGCGGTAAGTAATGGGGAAGGAGCCAGATCACATATGCTTTCGCAACACGGAAAGGAAATATTGCATACTTTTTTTGGGCCTTGTCGAACTCTGGCTTCACCTCCTCTGGCATATGTCCTGTTAGCTGATGAGAAAGCTGCTCAACTTCTTCTTTAACAGCATCTGCGGAATAGTCGAAAAAAGTAGATACTATGCTGCGCGTTGGTTTTTTTTTAATATCATAGTTCATAATGTCACAAGGCGAATAACTTCCAAAAGCATAAAGCACAGACTTGGGTTCGCACTCCAGTTGAGATCTAAGAGCAGTAGCTATGCTTTGTACTGACATCTTCCTTTTGTTCATATCCATGTTTGTGAATTTAGCAGCCTTGAAACCTTCAGCAATCTGAAGACCAGCAATAGATTCCTGGACATTTCCTCATCGAAACTAGGCAATCTGCTTGAATTCCCTATGTAGGAAATCAGAGAGTTTCGCTCAATTGTCAACGCTGTATCAATGTCGACAACATTTTCGTCGGCGTAAAGTTCTCCTTCTGCCTCGCTGTTGAACTGAAACACATACGAGTCATCTGCGATTTTGTAAAGTATTCTGCCTGCCGTTTCCCCTTCAAACTGCCAACCTTTCCAAAACATTGAGAAATAATTTAATAACATGTTATTCTCCTGAACTTTTTGATTCATTAAAACAACCATTCTCTACAAATTAGGTAAGGTGAGTCTAGAGTGTTTTCACGAATGTGACCTTCTTCAGCACTAGGTTTGCAGAGTATAAATTCCAGAAATGGGAGAGTTTTTGTGTAAAGGTGTGGAAATTCACCAATCTCCCATAGTTTTTTGAGTGTGTGCTAATAATGATGGCATAACTGTCAATCAAAAACGCATTTTTTACAAAAAAAACTTAAACATATAACAACGATAAGCACGCTTAAATAGACGCGTTCGCTCACGTTTCCGTTAGTGCTGATAACGATGTCAATTCGCGGTCTTTTTACTATCAACTTGCTCCACCTCGCTCTTATTAGGTCGTCCCGAAAGTTTTTGCGCACGATTTTCAAAAATTCATAACTTCTGATTTTTCCAACCGATTTGAATGCTTTCACTTTTATGTGAAAGGGTGAGTCATCCTCTTTATAATGACATCTCAGTGCTTAGTAATGATCATCTGTTGCATAGATAGGAGCGATAGAAGAAAATCGGTCAAAATTTGAATTTTCTGTGTAGGGTCATAAAAAATCGGAGGCTTGCAACAAAAATCGGAGCAGTCACTATTGTAGGTTTTTCACCAGCTCCTTTTAACAGTGCGAAGTTTGCGCTGATTGAGCGTCTCCATGAAAAGTTATGATTTCCCTGAAAAATGCCAAAATAAACAAAGTTCGCCCTTTTGCATTGCTTGCTCGAAAATCATAACTTTTCATAAAGACCCTCAATCAGCGCAAACTTTGCACTGTTAGAAAGAGCTGGTGAGGGAACCTACAACACCGACTGCTCCGATTTTTGTTGCAAGTTTCCGATTTTTCATGACTCTACACAAAAAATTCAAATTTTGACCAATTTTCTTCTATCGCTCCTATCTATGCAGCAGATGACCATTAGTAAGCAGATAAGATGTCATTATAAAAAACATGACCTACTATTTCATAAGAAAATAGAAGCAGTCAAATCGGTTGGAAAAATCAGAAGTTATGAAGTTTGAAAATCGTGCGCAAAAACTTTCGGGACGACCTACAATGTGTTGGCTTTTATGGGTCACCGGAACAAATGATTTTTAGAGCCGGGAAGCAAAAAAGCCCTAACATGCATACCATTCGAAAGCTGAGATCATGGAGAATCGACTTAGACCGTCGACTTTTTTCTAGGTCTTCTGCGCCGCGAGATATGAGGGATTTTATGTACTCCAAAAATCAACTGCTTTTTTGTCCTCACTTTCTGCTCTCCAAATGAAAGCTACGAGAAAGCCGATGGTCTACATTGTTAATGAAGACTTGCTCTATCACACAGATAGATAATCAGAAGTGATTAGGTCTTCATTTGGCAGAAATATGGTGTTGAAAATGGACATGTTTTCCGATAAAATGCGGTGTATCTCTCGGTAGAGGGGGGGCTAGAAAGAAGTCGACGGTCTAGGTCGAATCCCCTTTTCCTGAGCTTTCGAATGGTATATAAGTTGCTGGGCGAATACACTTTCCAGTTTTCAAAAATGGGGTGCAGATATTTACTATTAGCTTGCTCCACCCAGCTCCACCAATGTATTGGCTTTTATCGGTTACCGAAGCAAATGATTTTTAGAGCCGGGAAGCAAAAAAGCCCTAATATGCTTTATATCATTCGAAAGCTGAGATCATGGAGAATCGACGTAGACCGTCGATTTTTTCTAGGTCTTCTGTGCCGCGAGATATGAGGGATTTTATGTACTCCAAAAATCAACTGCTTTTTTGTCCTCACTTTCTGCTCTCCAAATGAATGCTACGGGGATAAATAAATAATATAAATAAACATAAGTACCGTTTCTTTTGTAAATTTATGAGCGTACTTGTTGTTTGAGGTACTTAGCCTACAAAACCTTTTAATAACGATTTTTACCATATTCTCAGAGTACAATACCAATCTCAGCCCAGGTGAAGGGGGTTATCGGGAGTTTGGCCTCAAAGTGAAGGGGGTAAGATCCATCACTCCCCCTATCGCAACTATGCCTATGGGGCTGGAGTTGGCACAGGGGGGGGGGTATTCGAGCATGCTGATTACGAATACCATACTGGTCTTTAGATGCCAATTAGCTTATCGATTTTAGCGATTTTTGAAAAGTCTGAGATACGAGGCTGGGAATTCCACAGGAGGTAATCAAGCATGCTTATTACTTACTTAGTTAGGTACCTAGATGGCCCGAGTCTCCATTTGTCCCTGTCCCTCGCTTCAGACATCCACGTCTTCTTGATTGCCGTCGGTGGCTGCGTCCACGTCCCAAGTGCGATAATCGTATCCAGCTGATTTCTCAACTGGTCCGTCCGTTCCATGAACACGTCTGCTCATTTCGTTGGAGGTCTTCCTCGGGACGTTTGGCTTCACGAGGAATTCACTCAGATGTTCTTAGTGTCCATCTGTCGCCTGTTCTTCACATAATGTGACCGGCCCATCGATGCTTCGCTTCGCAACGTATTCCGCTGGGTCATGAAGACGAAGCATTCTTCTCATATCCGTATTGCGAAGTCTGAAAAGTTGTTGCTTGTGTCGGCTCATCTTCAGAAGACTGCGCTCGAGCGCTCTGTGAGTGGTCCGTAAAGCTTTCGACGTGGCTACAGTATCGGCCCAAGTTTCAGCTGCTAACAGAGCACCGAGAGAACAATTTAGTCGAGCAGGTGGGCACGAAGCTCTAGGTCCGTCAGTTGGTCGGTGGTTTCCTTCAGAAATCCGAAGGCAGCCCAGGCTGCTCTTATTCTCCTGTTGAGTTCTCCCCTTAAGTCGTTCTCCATTTATCGGAACGTACACGTAAGAGGACATCTCCATAATGGGGGCGTCTTCCAAGTCCATATCTTTGCATAGGGCGGTTATAAACAAAATTTTCTTTCGACATATTCGCAATTCGATCTTCTTCCTACTTCGTTTAGTTTCCTCAACATAGTCTCTGCTCCAGCGATACTCCTCGAAAAGAGAAGGATGTCGTCCGCAACGAAGGTTGGACGGAAATCTCCCATCAACTCGTATGCCTCTCTCGTCTCAGTCCAGTGACTTCATCACCAACTGCAAAGCCGCGATGAACAGCTTCAGCGAGATTGTGTCGCCCCTTCCCATTTGGAATGATTAGGAGGTGATGGAATAGCTGCATCGTTGTTGTACAGTCCTTGTAGCACTAACGTCCTAACATAAGCTGGGTCATCTCCTTGATCGACCAACGCTGACGGACGGCACTAGTTTCAACGCTGTCGAAGGCTTTCGCGTAGTCAACGAAGGTTGAAAGAAGAGGCAATCGGTTTTTCCGGCAGACTTCTATGACCCTCGAAACCGTTTAGATGTGGTCCATGCAGCTGAATCCTTTGCGAAATCCACCTTGTTTTTAAAGGCACCGTCCACCTAAAGCGAGGTTGATGAGATTTCGGTGGCATACTAGTGTGGGGGTCCACACTAGTATGCACTGAAATCTCATCAACCCTCAGTTTGGGTGGACGGTGCCTTTAAGGTTGGGCTTCATCCAGTGTTCTAGACATACAATATGCGCAGAGATAAACTTCGTAAAGCTTGTACAACGCGCAGACATAATGGGCGGTAGTTCCCAAAATCCTCCCGTTCGCCCTCCTTGAAAAGAAGGACAATTTTTGAAGGTCTCACTGTTCGAAATTTTTCCTTCTGTAGATTAGATGCTGGTAGGCGACGCCAGAATCTCGTGTAGACCTTGCCTCCGGCTCGCAGGAGTTCGAAGGAAAGATGTTCCGGTCCCGGATCCGTAAACTTTCAAAGTTTGAATCGCAGTGTGCGCTTCAACAGGAAGCATTCTTGGTGATACTTCTCCAGTGGGAACAACGGGCAACGGCTCGGGCGTTGATGAGCGGAAGAGATTGGTGTAAAAGTTCTTCGCGATAGATTTCGTCCAATAGTGCAGCCAGCGGCACATGATATTCGCAAAGGTCCCTTCAGCTCTTCTTAAGACTTCGTCTTTCTTCGGCTGCTTGCAGTATTTTGGCTTGCCTGTATTTCCTGAGATCATCCTGCAAAGCTGTTCTGCAAATGGCGCTCGAGATGGGTTGCATTCAGATCTTGCCGCAAGGTTTTTTTTCGAGTAGTTTTTTGGCCAGGAGGAAACCCCCGGAGAAGAGTTTGGGCTCCAGCAGGGAATTAGGTAGTGAAATGGTGAGAAGTTGTTGGAACCAGAGGTGCGATAGGTGGAGCCGGGCCTCCCAAAAGTGAAGGTGGTTCCAGCTACCACTGCCCGGCCAAAAGTGAAGGTGATAGTGCCGGACACTCACCTCTCAGAAACGTGGACCGGGGGGGGGGGGGGGGAGAACTTTGGATAATTGAAGAACTCTAACCCAACGGTCCCCTTGAGGGCCAACAAGTGTGACCTAACGGCCCTCTTTAGGGCCACAAATACGATGAGTACAGCGGCATAAAAATTTAAAAAAAGAAATAAACGTGCTATTCAAATGGTCTATTTGTAAGTAAAACCCAATTAGACCTTACGTATTCAATTAAGTAAATTTTGTTATAACGTACTGCGAATAAAGTAGGTCTCCAGGCAGCAACCACCGAGAACCAGAATTTCGAATAATATAATAAAATAGAGAAAAATCATGCGAAATTTCCACTGTTATAAATCTGGTGTTTGAAGATGTCAGCAATTGCGACTTCATAGACTTTAAAGGGCAAGTGTTGTTCTACCAGACAGTGAAAAAATTGAATCGATCTGAGCAGTGACCGCCGAGAACAAGAATTTTAAAAAATTAAGCGATTCTAGGTTACTTAGTGAATACTGGCATTTAGACTCCTATAAATCTGGATTATGATGGTATGCGATGTTGCGACTTCATAGGTTTTGTAGAGTAAGAATTGCTCTATCGGAATATTTCTTAGCTGCACCGATCCATCAAGATACCGCGGAGATCCAGGCTCTTAAAAAAACAGGTAAAAAACCGCTTTTTGAACTTCAATAGCTCATAACTTCTTCAAAACTGCATGAATCATGTTGCGACTTCATATGTTGGATTCTCCTTTGCAAGAGCTTTCAGATGATATATAATTTGTGAAGGTTTCTTGCCCCTCACGGCATATGCTCAGAGTGGAGACTTTTCAACCCAAAGTCTCCACTAGCGGTCTCCAGCTAATACATTAACATAGGCGAAGTGGAGACCATACCTTCGATACATAGAGCCACGTACTCTGGTAACCTTCACTTTGAGTGTCTTGAGAGGACACAACCTTCACCTGGAGGGGAGTACAGACGTCATCCGGGGCGAAGCCCCGGATATTATGACATAGCTAATGACTAACTATGTAAGGATGAATGTGAATGAGGCAAATATAGTAGTGACATCCGAAAAAAGCTCAAAAAACGAAGGATTGCAGTCTTATGGCCTTTTTATGCTGAAAAGGTTTTTCTTCAAAAACTCAGCTAGAAATTAGATTAAAACTTATCAGTTAACCTTTCTCTGGACTGCGATTGAGCGTTGGAGGTTCATGAAAGCCGCTGGAGCTCAATAAAAACGAGAAACTGCGTTCAAATCTTGCGCAAAAGGTCGCCACATAAATGCTGGTCTATCTCGTTATGGAGTGATTTTCAAGACCCGCGACGTTGTCATTGCTCCTGGCCGTGTCATGAGGATCACAACGATATATAATATCGTAGGGTTTCGTTATGACCCCGCGGAGATCAATGACCAGAGCCAAATGCCTTGCCGGCTCTGGTCTGTCTCCGCTGCTCGTCTGCGTCTCCGCGCGCTGCGCGCTACCTCGCTACCCCAAACGCGGGGCGCGGGGCATTTGGCTCTGGTACCCTTTTCTTCGCTGTTTCGAATCCAAAACTAGCAAGCTATATATCATTTTGAAGCTCTTGATCTCTATTTTCTCGCTGACAACGTCGCAAGACTACTTTTTATGATTTAAACGAGAAATCCGGCAAAAACCTTGTTTTGGAAAATCTCTTGTTTTTCTTCTAGTTTAACTCTTTTCACGCAGTTTTTTTGTGTGGTCGATAGGTCTTGTTTCTGTCTATATTGTAGACAACGTCGCCGAGCTTATTTCTTTGCTTATGCCGGGTTTTTTTTTGTGAAAATTGCCAAAAAATGCGTTTTTCTTTACCTTGTTCTTTTTCAGTGGTTTCGCAACGAATTTTCTCCAGCTTGGACGTTGCTTGCTCAGAACGATGAGCGGAAGAATCCAGACAACGTCGCAGGGGACAAGAAGGACGGTACGGGGGTAAAAATTTAAAGGACGCACCAAAAAAAGCGGGTTAGTTTTGACATATAAACAGTCTCTATGAAAACAACAACTTTTCGTTTTCTTCTGTACATTTCTTGCTTTTCACAATAACAATGTTCGCTTTTTGTTATGCCCCAGAATAGGCGTGAAAAAGGGTTCTATCTTAGCTTCGTTTCCCCCGGGGTTTGCATCTTGAGTCCCGCAGCGAAAACGGCAAATCGAACGCCGCCAAATCCAAGATTTCAATGTTGTTTTGGCGTCTTTCCCTCATTTTTGTTGTTTTTTTTTATTTTATTTTGTTTCACTCATCTTTTTATTTTCAGATGGACGTCGATTGTGTTCTAAGCTCCGGGGACGTCAACGCCATCAAAACTGCGTTGCAGCCGCAAGGATGGTGAGTCGTTTTTTTTACCATTCATCGATTTTCGGTTTTTCCTTGTTTTTTTTGTTTTTACTATTTCTTTATTTGTATAGGCCGACCGCGCAGGGCGCGGAGAGTGCATAAGATGTGTATCGCGCGACATTCCTCTATACTCACGCACTCTCACCTCCTGTTTTCTCTGCGCCTCTTCCAGTTATGAACTATCCCAACGGACGCAACTGCGTTGCTTTCCGAGCACGGCGCGGACGGCCTATACTAGCAGCAGTAAGAATATGATTAGAAGTGCTCGAAATTGATTTCTTTGGCTGACAAGAGGCTCTTTTCTATGACGTTGGCAAAAAATTGAAATGAGGACTTTTTAAAACTAAGAAATTTTCGAATTGGGTGTATGAAACTTTTGTAGCGGGTAGTACAGAGTGATTTGTACCGTCATCGTCTCTCCAAAAGAGTGAATATGTCAGGTTAGGCGGCAGTAGTCAAGTATTCTGTTTCAGAAAAACACAGTTTTAAAATCTTCACATAAGAGGCCATGAGCCAAATATTTTTGAGATTAGCCTGGTCTTGCGAGAAAAAAAAATTGATTCTGAGATGCAAGAAGGTATCCATCAATAGCATCATGCTTTAGATTCAATATAACAAAATCGGATCTCTTTTTTTTTCGAAACTGTGGTCGCCTTTGCTTTTGAAGTTGAGATTACAAAAAGTTGCTTTGAATGAGTAATCTAAATCAAACAATTTTGCCCGAAAAGTACATTGTGTGAATATCATAAACTTTGTTCGCGTTCTAGAAGATTATTGATTAGTGGTGAATTAAGTGAAGGTGTTCAGATAACAGTCCATGGAGAGGAAGGGCACTCAAATTATTCCATGACTAAACTTGACCAAAAGCCTATCTTAGAAGTAGTTTTTGGGTCTTCAGTTTTCTTAATTCTCTTCTTAATCCAAATGCTTTGAAAAATTTCTCCCTTACGAATTCTCTTGAAGACTGAAACTACATCATACTTTCCATATCCTGCTTTATTGCAACTTTGGAGAAGATAGATGACTGAATGAATCCCCGCATGGAACCTCATATCGATGCAAGAGTTTCGAAGTTTTATTCTGCCCGCGGTAATAAGCGTTAGTCTACTGCACTTTGGTACTTTGGTCCGAATGACGCTTTTCCTCTTCTCATAAATCTTGGTATTTCCAATCCATAACTTTTGGAACTACTTTATGAGGCTCTGGGCAGAGTTGACGCGATTCAATCGTCCGACTGAATCGCGACAAGACAACTGTTACGAGTTCATTGCATGCAGACCAGCTTGCATTTTGGTTGTGATACTTTTCCAGCCCGAAATTTTTGAATGTAAAATGAAACTGAATGGAAATCGCGGCGATTGAATCGCGACGATCAAATCGCGTGAACTCTGTCCGAGGCCTGAAGCGGTGTCTGCTCCCTCCGCTTTCACCGCCCTTCAAATAAATTTTCTGAAAGCAACTTAGGTTTAAAATTTCGTTCGCTTCACTGACAATGTCCAAATATCAGGCTTTTTCTTCATACCCAGCTGCTAGGATGCTAATTGTCGAAGCAAATTGCTCAAACTTCCTCGAACCAATGGCAAGAATTTCTTGACAATTTTTTCGATTTTGATGTGATCTAGGTACATACTTTGCCAAGCTTCAAAATGTGAAAATTCTCCATGATCCCCAAGCTAATTCCATAATTTGATCAGTCCTATTCAATTTTATATCATCCAGTGCAAAACCTACAGAGCAATAACATTCTTATAATACACTGCTGTCAAAAATACCTCATCAGTTTCTGCATTTTTCATCGTCGCGGGCATTAAAATGAAAGCCTCTCCCGCCGAGCGCCAACTTGCACAACACAATGTTTTGAAAGTCCGATGAAACTTGTGACTCCCACGGTTTGTCAGCGAAATTGTTCAGTACAGATGTGGTTTTAGAAACTTCGGTTTCCGTAGCCCATATTGTCGAAGACTGGTCCTGAATACGTGATCAAGATGATCTGAATAAGAGATTTCTTGCAAATGTACTACCTGCGCTTTTTTAGATAAGTCACCGATAATACTAAGTAGGTCCAATTGGAACAACAGATATCTGTACATTTTTATGGATTTCAATACAGAAAGAAATGCAGCTGCCCTGGTTCTTGTTTGTTTGTCAAACTCATCATGACTTTGCGATATGTCATGCAGTGCAAGCCACAAAGATTTGTACATTTTTAAGAAGTTGTGAATAGCATCTGAAAAGTTATCTTGACAGCTCTTTTGAAGTTTGAAAGGGCAATATGCCTACCTTTTTCTGAAGATGCCCAACGTATTTCTATGATTTCTTTCAATTTTAGTAATCTGCAGTTTTCTAATGATCTGCACGCTCTTTCTAATTTTCTTCGTCTTTTCGTAGCAACTGACCCAAAAAATGAGTAAAGTTTGTTGAGAAAATTAGTGGCAAAAATACGCCATTTGTGTGACTGAGAAGTTTCTTCTCCTTTCAATGCTTCGGCAAGAGCTAACTCAACTTTGTGCGCAAGACAATGTATCCACACGATTGGCTTCTCTGAAACCTTCGATAGCTCCTCATTTGTTGCCCCGTATATCATCAAGTCATTTTTCCGTGACTGAGAGATGTTTGCATTGAGTCTACCTTGTAAACCTCCTTCAGCGATCATGTTTTTTGCTCCATCAGTTGCGACAGCTATCAAGTTCCAAAGCAGTTCCTTGATAAAGTGATTTCTAGCGAAAATATCATGAACGGCATTAAATAGATTTAATCCGGTTTCAGCTTCATTTATCTCTATAGCCTCGAGTAATTGAGTATTCGGAGCCAGACTTACAGCGTCAGGGAATCGTATGAAAACTAGTAATATCTGCTTTCCGCCAATATCAGTGGATCCGTCAATGAGAAGTGAAAATGGAGACTGATTCTTTTGTATGTATCTTATTAGTCGTCCTTTCATGTCTTCACTTATCACTCTTGCCATATTTACATATCCGTCTTGCGTCAAGTGTTTTGTTCCAAGTTCTACTCCGAGACCTTTCACGGCTTGGCACAGATCGGGAAATTTGAATGGTGGAAGGTACATTTTTACAGCTGCGTAGGCAAGTGAAAAAAGCCTTGCAGTAGCTGACAAAGGATCGTTGGGCGACGTGTCCACAGTGGCCAGATAATCAGATATCCTTTTTTCTATCTTTTGTTCATATGATTTCACCGCATTTATGTGTGTCGTGTACCCTCGTGGTGATTCCTCAAAGTCTTGATTACATCCTTTTTGATAGGGATTCCTTCTTCTTTTGCTAAAGGGGACTTTGCCACATCAGGTCGTTCCTTCAGTGCCCCAAAGCAAGGCTCACAACGAATACTAACACCCCCTTTTTTGGTGACGCCATCCTTGCCCAAAAACTGGCATGTAATATGAGAATTCCTTGCTCGCTAATTTTGGAACTTCCTTCATCGTATCACTATCGAAATCGCCCGTGTCTAAGATGAGTCTCATTTCCCGGCGAAAAGCATTTTTCCTTGTGCTCTCCTCATAACGTTCCATTGCATCACGAGCATTCTTGAGCGCTACTTCGTGGTTTACTTTTTCCCTACTTAAGGCTTCTTGGTAGAGGTAATTGACCTTTGTGGCCATCGACTGAAGATCTGCATGTGTGAACGGCGGTTTTTGTAATACAGCTTCGCACTGCTGTGCTTGCTGTAATTCACCTTCCACGCATTTTTCAACCTGCAAGAGCGTCTGTTCATTGGTAGGAGCATCGAAATCTTCCGATCTTGTGCGCGTCGAGGGGCGGTCTTCGGTTTTGATTACTCGCGGCTGCTGTCCTTCTGGGTAACGATAAACTGCCAACTGAGAATTGTATTCAACGTCTTCATCGAATCTGCGTAAGTACTGTGATTCACATTTGTTCTCAAGTCCAGGTGTGTGTTCGCTTAGCTTCCAGAAACTCGACGTGTGAGTAGCCCGATAATCCAGTTCGTCATGTCTTGGAGGGCAAAACGATAGCGATGCTCCTTTTACAATATCTCTTGTTGTCTCTTGTACAGAAATGGCTATCATATTCAATTTGATATTGTGGTCGTTCAGCTTTCGTGAGCTGTTGGTGTAGCTCTTGTAATCGACAAATTCCTGCTCACAACCACCACGTCAACTAGGTGCTCAAATATCAAATCAACCAATTGCATATTGGTCACATACGCAATGTAGTCCCCCCTTTTCCTCTCCATCTTTCTTGCGGAATGCTGCTGCAAGTAAGAGCATTCGCTCATACCTTCCTTTATTTCCTTGCAAACAGTACTGGTAGTGCACCTCTCGTATATGAGAAACACTACTGGGTAGTGCGAGTTTTCTTCCTCGGAAGGCACCGGCGCTATACCGCGTGTTCTGTGTAGAGCCCGAAAGGAGATACCTTGTGCTGAACTGTCTTGGGTGGTCTCCCCATATATCATATCAAAAGGCGGATGTAATTCTTTGGATGCGTCAGTCTGGTTTCCAATGACGAAAAAGCTTGTATCCTTCCTCATGCGTTTATGATATAGAGAAGCGAAAAACAATAGTGCGGGTCGCTCCGATGTTCTTGGTCTTGTGTCAATGATCATAAGGTTAAACTTATGTATACTCATTTCTTTATCCTTGCAATGCTCCCGCGGGAGAGCTATCTCTACGAATTCATCGAGTTCGTCATCATGGTCTTGCGAGTTGGTGCCGAAATAAAGCGTGGAGATTTCGGAAAAATACGGTTTACACACGTTTGGCATTGGATGCGTATGACGACGATATTTGTTTGCCATTAACATCAAGCTTCCTCCGACCATTAGAAGAATACATGTTGTTTTACACATCTACGCCAAAAATTTTCCTCATGGAATCTCCTGTTGTCGACTGGCATTTTTTTCTGAAACAGAAAATAGCCATCAGTCACCTCAGGTGGATTACATAAAGTGATAAAAACGGTAGTCATTAAAAGTCATGTGTGCGTAGTTTCTCTAGTAGTATCTCGTGTTGCTGATTTTTTTTTGAACTGAGCAATATACGATGTAAAGAATAAGTTTAGACATCTTCCCCAGATTAAACGCCCCAAATGATGGTACTGACCAGTGGACAGAAAGGCAGTTGGCGCTTTTACGAGGCGACACAATCGAAAATCCGTTTTACACTAGACAACCAAAAGGCATACACTCGAAGGCTCCTTTACTATAGATAGTCAGCCAAACACCAAAAGTAATGCTTGAAAGTGCAACCGCACGTTTTACCTTAAAAGAAGAAGAGCTTAAAGCAACATAAAACTAGAAACGCAAATGAACAACACGAAAATGTGGAAAACAACGTGACAAGAACGATCTAAGCAGTTGAAGATGGCAGCACTCTATATCGTATAGCCATATTTCGGTGAAAGGCGGTTTGCATGCCGCCACATATTGCATATTCATAGCGCCACTGTTTTTACGGAATCAAAGAACGAACCATTCATCATTGCTGCCAACAAATGCACGCAAACGCTTTCAAAGAAAGTGTTTCGCCAAAGAATGAACACTTTCGACGCCGCACACAATTTTTATGCAGCCAACACTTGGGCAATGCACGCAGTCCCCATCAAGGGTCCAGATTATTTGGATTCATGAGCAAGTGCTCCACTGATTTTTCAACTTACTTGTTCTTTCCACCGCTACCTGCGACTCTGACAAGTGAATGAATAAAAACCACCTCTTCTGCAAATGCTCAGCAAACAGAGCTTCATCAAAAACAACCCATCACTTTTCAAAGCTGGCGAGGGCTCAAACAACCTTCACTTTTGAGAGCCTGTCTCTGCACTATCGAAGGTATGATGGAGACTTTGGGGTAAAAAGTCTCCATCTCGGGTTAGAGCCGCAAGAAACATTGAATCCCCCACATACTATCTATCATCTGAAAGCTCTTGCAAAGGAGAATCCAACCTATGAAGTCGCAACATGATTCATGCAATTCTGAAGAAGTTATGAGCTGTTGACGCCCAAAAAGCGGTTTTTTACCTGTTTTTTTAAGAGCCTGGATCTCCGCGGTATCTTGATGGATCGGTGCAGCTAACAAATATTCCGATAGAGCAATTCTTACTCTACAAAACTTACGAAGTCGCAACATCGCATACCTTCACATCTTTTGCTTATTTTGTTTCTCTCAAGCTTCAGCAGAAAAAATTTTTCAAACTCAAAAGTGAAGGTGGTCACCCCGTACCAGCTCAAAAGTGAAGGTAGGCGGAGACTCGGCTCTGACTATCGCACCTCTGGTTGGAACCCGACAGGACCTTTGGGAGAGAATCCTGGGGGGAGGGGTTAAGGAAAAGGGTGGAATAGGAGCTTTGGGCACCCTGGCCATAAAAAGATTCGGTCGACTACCGCTTTGGACGGGGAGAAGAATGGGCACCATAGAACCCGCCTTTTTAAGAAGTTTTGAAGAAAGAACCGGATACTTTACCAGAAAACCTAAGGGTCTGGGCTCCAAAAGGAACTCTGAGCTAGTAAAATAGAAAGGAAGAGTTGGGACTTAAGGGCAGTGGCTCGGCAAAACCGAACATCTCGATATTTTTATATGAAAGGTTGCTTACTCTCTAAACATAAGAAAGAAGCAGGTCCGAGCGAACAGCATGCTACCCTTGCCTAGGAAATTGCCCCTAAACCCTGCGCGCAAGCTATATTTTCACGCACTCGAACGAGCTTGCGATATCCCCCATACTGACAGCATGTCGCAGTGCTACTAACATAACATGAGGATCCCAAAACGACTCTACGTCTCTAGCCATGGCGGGAGGACTTCCATTCGTCCAAATTCAAAATGATAGGCCTTGGGAAATTCTTCGGTTTGCCGGTTTTCGCCATTTTCGCGCTTTAGGATGAATTCTCGGAATCAGCGCGCCGAAATAACTCAGGTAAGCGAAACTATAGATCGAGAATTTGCCGAGCCACTGCCTTCAACAGGGCACTTAAGAGAGAAGGAGAAGCGGTAAGAGAGAAACTGTGTGTACTCTGGCCATAAAAAGAATTGGTCGATCACCAGCTTGGGAAGGAGGGAAACGGGAACGGGGGTGGGAACCCGTCATTTGATGAAGTTTCTTATAATAACAAGGAACCCTGGTAGTAAAATGGCGAGTACTTAAGAGAGGATCGGGGGGGGGGGAGGGTTAAAGGCAGTGCTCGGGCAAGAAATCGACTTGAGATTTTGACCTTACTTGGGCCTATTCGCTGTGCTAAATTCGAAAGTCTACACGTGAGAACGCGAAAACGGTGAAAAGGGCTCTAACGTGGGAAGGATATCAGCAGGTGGACGAGGCCTTTCACTTTTTAAAGTCACTCTCTCAGCTTTACGATCTTCCCGATTCCGATTTCAAGTCACGCTTGGAACTTGGCCGATAGCGATGTTAGGGCGGCTAGGGGGCTCTCGAAGTTGGGAGAGCTACTTCACAGAGTAGAGGGCCTCGCCCACCTACTGTATTCCGTTCTGCATTAAAGCCCATTTCGCTGTTTTCGCACCCAGTGTTTTCGGATTTAGCATAGCGAGTAGGTCAGGTAAGCACAAAATCTCAAAATGGACTTTTTGTCTGGGCATTGCTTAAGGAATGGGTGGGAAGGGCACTTTGGCCATAAGGAAATTTGGTTTATTACCATCTTGGCCAGGAGAGAGAAGGGGCACCATGGGACTCAGCACTCTCATTTGAGAAATTTGTGGAGAAAGGTTTTCCTGGTACTTTGGTTAGGAAACCTAGGGAGGGGAGTCTGGGCCATAAGGGAACTTTGAGTTGGTGAATTAGCGCGAAAAAGTTGGGACTTGACAGGGCATATAGGAGAGAATTCCGGAAGGGAGAGGGGTGATAGAAAAACTTTGGGCACTCCGGCCATAAAAAGATTCGGCCGGAGTGCCCAAAGTTCCAAGCGTGACTTGAAATCGGAACCGGGAAGATCGCTGAAGCTGAGAGAGTGACTTCAAAAAGTGAAAGACCTCGTCCACCTGCTGATATCCTTCCCACGTTAGAGCCCTTTTCACCGTTTTCGCGCTCTCACGTGTAGACTTTCGAATTCAACACAGCGAACAGACCCAGGTAAGGTCAAAATCTCAAGTCGATTTCTTGCCCAAACACTGCCTTCAACCCTTGCCTCCCCCCCCCCCCGATCCTCTCCCAAGTACTTGCCATTTTACTACCAGAGTTCCTTGTTACTATATGAAACTTCATCAAATGAGGCAGTTCCCAAGTGCCCCGTTTGCCCCCTTCCCAAGCTGGTGATCGACCAATTCTTTTTATGGCCAGAGTGCCCACAGTTTCTCTCTTATCGCTTCTCCTTCTCTCTTGAGTGCCCTGTTGAAGGCAGTGGCTTGGCAGATTCTCGATCTGTAGTTTCGCTTACCTGAGTTATTTTGACGCGCTGATTCCGAGAATTCACCCTGAAGCGCGAAAATGGCGAAAACCGGCAAACCGAAAATTTTTCCAAGGCCTATCACTTTAAATTTGGACGAATGGAAGTCCTCCCGCCATGGCTAGAGACGTAGAGTCGTTGTGGGACCCTCATGTTTATAGCACTGCGACATGTCGTCAGTACGGGGGATATAGCTCGTTCGAATGCGTGAAAGAATAGCTTGCGCGCACGGGTTTAGGGGCAATTTCGGCAAGGGCAGCATGCTGTGCGCTCGGACCTGCTTTGTTCTCATGTTTGGGGAGTAAGCAATCTTCCATATAAAAATATCGAGATGTTCGGTTTGCCGAGCCGCGCCCTTAAGTTCCAACTCTTCCTTTCTATCTTACTAGCTCAGAGTTCCTTTCGGAGCCTCAGACTCTGTTTTCCTTGAGTTCCCTGGTAAGTACCCGGTTCCTTCTTTGAATCTTTTTTAAAGAGGCGGGTTCTATGGTGCCCATTCTTCACCCGTTCAAAGCGGTAGTCAAGCGAATCTTTTTACGGCCAGTGCCCAAAGCCTCTTCCACCCCTTCCCTTACCCCCCTCCCCAGAATTCTCTCCCAAAGGTCCTGTCGCGTTTCAACAAATTCTCACCATTTTACTATCTACCTGTTAGAGCCCAGACTCTTCTCCGTGGGTTTTCTCCTGGCCAAAGCAGCCGTATTTTCCTCCTTCGGAACCCTTCAAATGAGAGCGCCGAGTTCCACGGTGCCTTTTCTTCTTCCTATTTGAAGCTGGTAGTCGACGGAATCTTTTTATGGCCAAAGTGCCCAAATTTCCTCTTTCACCGCTTCCCTCCTTCCCCCCCCCCCCCCTACCCAGCCCAGAATCTCTCCTAAGGGCCGCATGCACTAACATCCCCGCGGGAGGGGATCGTAACTTAAAAGAAAGTTTTATATTTCGAAACTCCAGATACCTGGATTTCACGTTGTGTACCTGTCCGTAAGTATTCTTATTACCCTTCACTATGGACATGTTGAAGAGGAGCGAGAAGCTGTACGAACCGCATTTTCCAGCTTTTGTATGATCCCTGATGATCCCCGGCGCTTTTCTTTAAAGTCATTTTTCTTTCTCCGAAGTTAACGGAAAACCTCCAAAGTTGTGCAGATTATCCAACCCGACAGTGTTAAGCATGTTCGTGATAAGAACAAATGATGCTTTGAAGTCATGAAATTTTCGATGATCCACAGGTCGAAATTTGAGGTTTACCGAAAAATTCGACTTTTCGAAAACTCATTTGTTCTCATCAGCAACATGCTTAGCATTGTTTTGTTAGATGTTCAGTACAGCTTTGGAAAGTTTTCGTTAACTTCGGAGAGAGAAAAAGATTTTAAAGAAAAGCGCCGGGGATCATCAGGGATCATACAAAAGCTGGAAAATGCGGTTCATGCAGCTTCTCGCTCCTCTTCAACATGTTCATAGTGAAGAGTAGTAGGAATACTTACGGATAGGTACACAACGTGAAATCCAGGTATCTGGAGTTTCGAAATATAAAGCTTTCTTCTAAGCTGCGATCCCCTCCCCAGCGGGGAGGTTAGTGCATGCGGCCCTAAGTGTCCTGTCAACCCCAACACTTTCTCGCCATTTTAGACCCTCAGAGTTCGTGTTGGAGCCCAGTCTCTTCTTCGTGGATTTCCTCTTGGCCAGAGCACCCGAATTACCTTCTCTAAAGTTTCTCAAATTAAAGCGCCGAGTTCCACTGTACCCAGTTCCTCTCCCTGCTCAAATGATGTAGTCAATACATGCGAAAGCACCAGAATCCATCCCGCAGATCCTTTCATGGCCACGATGCTCAAGGTTTCTCGTCCCTTCCTGAGTAAGAGGCATTAAACCCACTGTGTCCATTCCCTCTCCTTTCTTAAGCTTGTCCAATCACAGGTCCTTACTTCTCTCAAATTTTGCATTTTACAGCTTTAGAGATTTTTCTGCTAAGGTTTTTGTACCTAGGAGTGCCCCTAGTTTACGTAGTGCCCTTTTGTCTCTCCCTGCCTGCCTCCCTCAGTGTACCCCTGTCAAAGCGCCAAAATCCGCTTTCCTAGGATTTTCCAGCCAAGGTGCTTATATTCCTTTTTCATAATTCCCTAAGTAAGACTCAGACTTCATTGGCGCTTATCTCTTTTCCCGCTTATCTCTTTGCCCAAATGATCCGACGAAGTGGCCGCAGTTTCCTACATTTGGCATTTTAAAGCCCTGTGATTATTTACTCCGAGTCTACAAACTGCTTTCATTTTTCAGAAGAAAGGTCTCGCACCTTAAACTAAGCTTTCACTCTTTCTCTCTACCCGTCCATACCTGTACAGCTTTCGTATGTCAAAGAAAATCTTTCCTTCTAAATTTTGTGTGGAGAGGGCCTGTCATGCTGCTACAGCCTAAGTGGCTCATTTTTGGTGTCATGGCTCAAAATTCTTTCATTGAAAAATCTCATTTCTGGTTGGATCATGTCAATGTTTTGGGTTATCTAGTGTGAATTTCTAACACTAGTCCAAAGAGAAGTAGTGCTTTGTTTTGGGTAGAAAAGTGGCTCCATGCATTTTCGAAGCAGAGTTCATTATGGTTGGAAAGACCATATCACCCAGGTAGCCTAATATCTGCAAACCTTAGATTAACCTTAGTGCCCACAACTTACAAGGAAAAGATACTCGGCCGAAGCGCAGTTGCTTTATGAGGTGTATACTGCCTTACAAAGCAGGAATTGCTGCGTCCAAATTTGCTTCCGATATCTGCAAGTTTTGGGACAGAAGTTTGAGAATTTTTTGAGAAAATAATTCGAGGTTTGGCTAAAGTAAAAACAAGTGTTGAGGTCTTTCTCGCGATTGAAAAGGAATAGCACTAACATGAACTTATCGGATTGAAGATATTAGCTGCACAAAGTGCCCTTGCAGTTATTATGGCCCCATCTGAGCTTACAAACTACAGTTTTGTTGTTTTTATTGTAGCAGCGCGTTAAAATTTTTGCGTCAAAAAATTTCCAAAACTTCTCTCTCAGAAGCGCTTTGCAGACAATGAAAGCAGATTCGGAATCAGCGTTCCATGCCCTATAAAACATTGTACATTTCCTATGGTTACGCCACTTCGATCAAGTATCCTTTCTTTGTTAGTTCATATTCGGAATACGCAAAGGTACTCATTCTGCGTAAAGTCTCGGTTATGCTTATGGTAGGTAAACGTTGGCAGTCAATATCAATGTGCTCGTTCTCGCAGGCGGGGTTAAAGCATGCTGCTCAGATTTCAGATTCATTCAGTATAGTGTTTACTCATTCAGTCAAATCCAGCATGTGGCTTTGTCCATCCCTCTCTCCTTTACTCAAATCAGCCATCACAGCTTGTTTTTCCCTCCACCTCGGCTACGACCCCTCTCTCCTCTGACCTCTCAATACTCAGATAATCGTGGGGGGCAGGCGGCCATGCGAATTTTGAGCAAGCGGGCACAGGAAAAATAGTTCGCTGATTTGTTGCGGCCCGCTTGCAGAAATTTGGAGGAATCTTGACCAATTTTCAGACTAATGCCCGTAGAACTATCGCGGTTTTCCTATAGATTAGTTGCGGCGCATTGGCCGCACTCTTGCGGACTTTCCGCGAGAGTACGCAAAATTATTGACGGCCGCACGGTCCCTTACGAAGGACCGCACAGCCCTCAGGTACTTTCCGCTGAGAGAAAGTACCTCAAACTTGAGTAATTAAACCGACGATGACACCTCTGCGATACAGAGTCTTACCTTTGCTCGGCCTACTTCCGAAACTGCTTTAAAGAGTTCGAGCGCTTGCTGAAAGTTTGGCCAGCGCTCGCTGAAAAAAGTTATTTGCCGAGCGCTTGCACAAAATGCTGTATTGCTGCCCGCTGGCAAAATATGCGACAGCAAAGGAAGTGCCGCCCGCTGGAGGTTTGGCCACGCCCCAATTTTCTGCTGACCGCCTGCAGAAAAGCGCGAGTTTGCGGACCGCTTGCCTCCAGCGATCGTCTGAGTACTCCCTCGGGTGTGGCGCACCTCAGGCTCTCTGGTGCCACATCTCAGGCTTGACTCCGGTGGCTTTCTCCGACTTAGCGGGCTCCATTACCGAACGACTGTCCCCAGTACGAGTGGTATGCGGCGTCAAATGAAGGACCACAGTACTCAGACTGGGCATTTAAGACAATATAAAGCAGTAGTCGGAAGCGATGATAGAGGCAGACATGAGTTTGACGAAGACGGTGGCTAGGTCATCATCGACTCTTTCGGGCTGGGTAATATGTGATTCAACGCATGAAATAGAGAGCAACAAATTGGTAGTCTTCGAGTAGGCGATTCCCAGAAGTATAACGGGTACTGCATTTGTAGACATATGACTGTCGGAAACTTGTAGAAACTCTATGACAAAACCTTGCTTTTCGTACTCTTCAGCTAACAAAAACAGCCACGCGTACGTATCAAACGTTGGCAATCCGCGCCATACTTTTGGAGAGCCGATAATACAATAGTCGAGCCCCGTGAATGAAATTCTGCACTGCTTATCAGTTAAGGCTATGAACAAGCAAGAAAGAAATGTTATACAAACACTATAATGTTCTCCCTTCTCTCGCTCCGGATTTCGACTGCAGCGCATGTCATCATAATAAATCATCACGACGCGATCTATCTTCACCTATTCAGTTTAAGAAGTGCGTACTTTTGACTGGTTTGAGGGCTGTTAACAGCCTTTATGCAAACAGTAAGCAACGGCAAAACTGTCAATAGCCTCAACTTTTAACTCTCATTTAAATGCATTACAACGAAGACTTCGTATTAAGAGCTTCATAAAGCTAGGTTGATCGGCTTTCTGAAATGCGAAATAAGTTTGCCGCAAATGCAACAACTCTTTGTTTCCATTTGGTTAAAACTCTGGACATCCAACACTGCATTGAAAGGTTACAAATCTGGTTGGAAAACATCCACAATATATTAGGTTGTCCCGAAAGTTCGTTCGCACCATTTTCAAGAATCCATAACTCTTCAAATTCTCAACGAATTCGTACAAGCAAAATTTTGCATAAGAGAGATGCTCTTTGCACATGTACCTGAACTATTCGTTAATGTGTACAAACGAAGGAGATAGAAGCTGAAAACCAAAATCACTCAAGATTTGAATTTTTCGTGTAGGGTCATAAAAAATCGGAAACTTGCAACAAAAATCGGAGCAGTCAGTAATGTAGGTTATTTCACCAGCTCTTTCTAACAGTGTAAAGTTCGCGCCGATTGAGCGCCTCTATAAAAAGTTATGATTTTCGAGCAAGCAATACAAAAGGGCGAATTTAATTTATTTTGGCATTTAGGAAATTTATAACTTTTCACAGAGGCGCTCAATCGGCGCGAACTTTACACTGTTAGAAAGAGCTGGTGAAATAACCTACATTACTGACTGCTCCGATTTTTGTTGCAAGCTTCCGATTTTTTATGACCCTACACGAAAAATTCAAATTTTGAGTGATTTCGGTTTTCAGCTTCTATCTCCTTCATTTGTACACATTAACGATCACTTCAAGTACATTTGCAAAAAGCATTAGTTCTTCTCTTATACAAAATTTAGGTCTTGCAGATTCGTTGAGAATTCAACAAATTATGAATTTTTGAATTTGGTGGGAAAGAACTTTTGCACGAACCTAATAGATGAGACTGGCGGAGAAGAAGGTGACGACTCATTAGAGGAGGTATTCACAGTGTGCAGAAATAAAAGCAGGTACCGAGTAAGTATGTACATAGAATAAAGTTTATTTGGGAAAACAAAGAACAAAAAACTTGCTGGAAAAGGAAATAAAAGAAAATGGATTTGATTGCTGCCTAATCCCCCGTCCCGCACAGTCTCAGATGTTCCGGCTGTCGCTGCGGGTCCGCCACGAGGTTTCCTGCTATTGGAAGATTTTGAAATGAGCTCACGATTTCTTATACATTAAATTATAACACTGAGCTTTTCTGAAAATAACTGACTCCAGAAATAAAAATTCGAATGTAAGACCCACCCAAACTTTCGACTTTCGAAAATAAATCGTCAAAAATCTGCAACTCTGCAGAAAAATCTGAGAGCATGTTTCCTATGGTTTTATAACTTACTCTTTCTAATGATGCTAAGTGTGCTGATCGAGTTTTAAAAATTATGATTTTCGTGAAATGCACAATAAACAAACGTCATTTTCGCCGTTTTTGGCATTTTCATAAAAATCATGACATTTCATAGAAAGCTCAATCAGCCCAAATTTGGAATCATTGGAAGGAGCAGGTCACAGAACTTGTAAGAAGCATGCCCTCAGATTTCTCTGCAGTGTTTCAGATTTTTTTTTTCGAAAGTCGGAAGTTTGGGTGGGTCTCATATTCGTTTTTATTTCTGGAGTTACCTATTTTTAAAGAGAACCAATGTTATAATTAGAACAAAGATGAATTTTTTTTATTTGAGGTTATTTCTTGTAGGTAAAAATGTTTACATAGGGAGCAGTTACGAGTTTTTAAAGTCAAAGTGACAGAACTTTCTGTTCAACCTAATATTTGCTCACGACAAAGCATCACAGAGTAGCGACATGTAAGAAATTTATAAGAATTCGAAAGTAACCCATAAACTTTCCATTCACAGACCTTGAAGCAATAAAAAACGATTCAAACTTTGAGCCAATAAAACGTATTCTACTTACAATTAGCTACTTGTAAGTCAGTCATGCAAGCCGTTCAGTGTAATGAACATATAATAATATAAGTTTACAATGGATAGAAGACGTGGTCTAAATTCCTCTTCCTTGACATGCGAGTGCTGCGATGGTTGTGTAACTATTGGGAATAGTCCAAGTACCGCCACCTGACGGGAGACAGCTAGCATAATTAGCTAAAAATGCAAAGATATCAAGTGCTTTGAGTGTGCATACTTATAAACCTGAAAAGCTACCTGGGAATGCTAAAGGTTCGGACATGAGAGATGTATAATAATACGCTGAGGTGCCTGAGGGGCAAACCCATGTTTGCCTGTAATAGTGCAGTTAAAAACGTTGTACAGGGTGGTGTGGGTGAAATCACTCTTGTAACTGATACAAATATGTGTGTAGAGCTTAGTTTTCTCGTTATATCTCTTACTAGACGAAAGAACTCAGACATACTGGCATTCAGCTCCTGTGCTGATCACTGCAGCTAAGGCTTCTGTGGCACTCGCGCATATTGCACCGTAGCCATTACAGTCATTGCTATAGATGGAAGGACAAGCGGCAACGCAGTCTAAATTATTCGCCGAACTTGTGATAAAGCACTGGATTTTCGAATAAATCCCTAATTTTTCGTCTGCCAAACAAGTTCAAAACTATTAGGTTGGCACATAAGTTTTGCAACTTTTGGCATGACTTTTTTCTTAGTAGAGCACTCCCAATCTCTGGCATCGTGTAGAATGTTAACTAAGCTGCAACTCTGCGCAAACTGTCTAATTTTTGATAGCGTAGTAGAGAAAATTCAAGCATTTTTCAAAAATTGAAAACTGAGGTTTCACGGTTCTTGGGCAAACGAAGCCTTACAAGATTTGAATGAAACGTATTAAAAAGGAATTATAGGCAGCATGTAGCTAAACTGACATATTAGAATCAGTAGAAAAAAGAAATAGAATTTGAAGACAAATTAAGATAAATGCGTCAAATTGAAGACAATCTCTCATTAACAAGCTGCGGAACCTCAGAACTCGCAAAAACTTTGCACAATATAGTAGCCCAATACGATGAACACGAATATCATATTCACTTTTCGCTGAGATGAAATCCATTTCTTGACCTTACGAAAGAGGCTTTTTCATGCGAAACAGGTCTCATTTTTGTGATCAGCATGTCGAATAACCCCCATAGGCCAAGTTTCAGCGAGATCTGACGCACCGTAAAATTCTTCCCATTACACCGTAAACCTACCGTAATCCCTGTATAGGACGACATTCAGCAAAATTATCTGCATTTGTAGTTCACGTCTTAATCGTTATATTGCCAGAAAAAGATTGCGCTACGTTCAAGAAGACAAAAGTTATATAGGGTTGCATTATCACACATGTGCCAACCTGATACATTTATAGCAAAACCAAAGTTGAAAGCAAATTTACTCTCAGCTAGTGCAGGTCCACCAAGTACGATCGGTACTGCAGATTGGCCGGGATTCGCAGCTACTACAGGTATTGCAGGTACGATAGGTAGTCCGGGGGCGGAAGGCACTGTGGGTCCTACAGGTATTGCAGGCACACTAGGCAGTGCAGGTAGGACGGAAATTCCGGTTTCTCCAGGTGCAGCGATTACGACGGGCAGCGGAGGTCCGATGGGAGTTGCGGGTACTATGGGGATCACAGATATGTTAGGTCCCGGAGCGGAGGGCGTTGCGGGTCCTATGATAACCGCAGGCACAGCCGGAAGTGCGGATGCAGAAGGCAGTGCGGATTCTCCAAGTACCGCAGGTATTGCGGGCAGTTCAGGTGCGGCCGGCCCTTCAGTTACAACGAGCACCGCAAGCACCACGGTCAGTGCAGGTTCGCCGGGAGCTGCGGGTCTCACAGGTACTGCAGATACGACGGGTTCATCTGTTGTGGAAGAGACGGCGGGTGGTTCGAATACTGCATTCACCATGGGCCCTGCGGATGCGACTCGTTTTGCAGCTGCAGGTACTGCGGGTGTCCTGAACATGGTCCTCGGTACAGTGCCTGGCCTAGCAACTGCCGTCACTGGAATAATATAGAGCAATGTAACATGAATATTGCAAATGCCTTAATTAGCTGAATTTTGAAAAGAATCCAAAACAAAGTCTTTTTTCCTTTTTAAGAACCAAAAATGCACCTTTCAGAAAAGAAAAGTTCTATGTTTTATTTCATACACCTGCATAAAGCTATAGGTTTCGATGAATGTGGCTCTAAGTACAAAAAATGAATTTCTTGTATTGCGTATTATGTTAGAAAAATTGTATAATAGAATATGTTGCAGAGTAAAATGTGAACAGAGGATTTAGGACAAAATGATTTCGCCGAAGTAATAGCATGTTCTTAGCAACACAAGAACATTCCACGAATGAAACATAGTTTGACTTAACTTTGTACATGTCTAGCCTAGTTCGAGCAAAACTGTGAAAGAAACGAGCGAGTTCTTTTGAGCTTGCAAGCATAGAAGGGCTGAACTACAGCTAGCAAGCAGGACTCTGAATTACATACTAACAACCATTTTCAACGTGATCTTTCTAGAATCGGTCACAGACGCTCTGCTAGCTTTCATTTCAGTATTTTTGAGCTACAGTCAGGTATCGATGAGTTTCATTTCGACGAAAGCTCAGTACTATTGAGCGGTCATAGAATCTGCAAAAATTGACCTCGTTCCTCTAGGCGACAGTAGCAATGCAGGAATAAGCGCTTGGATACTTCAATTGAAGGGTAGCGAAGACGATGCACAATTGCAGGCTCATTCTTAAGTCTTGTTGATACTATTAATGCTCGCAGATTACAGACTCCCACACCTAATTGAGGTCATGCGTATAGATACGGAAAGAGCGTATTGACTAAATGGACTACGCGCAACATCGGTGAGATTACTTTTTTTGCGGAAAACGATTGGGAGTTGTAAACCAATTCCTTAGTGTTTGAGAAGTTTCGAATATTCGTTCAGACTGCATCGCTATGATTGTCTCCATATCATGACTCATAAAAAGCGGACAAATTTTCTCAGTCTGGGTTGCCCAGTAAAAGTACAATGACAGATAATCTTCGATATTCTGAAGCATACGAAATTTACTATTAGAAAGATTCATTTCTGGTTAGGACCAGCTAGCATCCAGCATTGCCCAGCCCTGACAATACATATAAAAAAAGGTCGCCATTCCAAATCTATGCAGCATTTTGTCTGTCCCGTCCCACTTCTATATGCAATTTCTTGCCCACACTATATTTTCGTGGTCAGCATGCTCACTTACCTCCCTGTGCCGAATCCCGTAGCTCAAAGCTGCAAAAATCGATAAAATCAATATCGACCGATAACGAAAAAGCCGATGACGTCGGCTCAGCCCCAAATTGCATATATGTGGACAAAATTTGGTACGGGTCAAGTTTAATTTGGAGACCTACATATAACACCAACGCTGTTTTATTTGTTTAAATAATGGATTTGCGATTTAGACAACAATGATTTCATATACAAGTCTGCTACAAACTTGGAACAGTCTGATCAAAAACCCTAAAACCTCTGGGTGCAGTGCTTGCGCAAAATGTCGATTTCGAGAATTCGTGCTTATCTGAACCTATTCGCTATGCTGAACTCGAAAATACATGGAGAGTGCGAAAACGGCGAAAAGGAGCTCTTACTCAAACATTCGACGGCATACCTCTGCAGCGAAAGTCAGAGGGTCCCGGGCTCTGCCCAGCGGGGGTATGCCACTCGTGCTCCGGAGCCCTCCCTTTTAATCCATTTTGGTGCTCCGGGGGCTCCTCCTCCTTATGACGTCACAAGAAGGCAAATGGGACCCCTCCCCGGGGCTCGCAAATCTCTGCTCCGGGGGTGCGCCAGATTTGGAGAAGCCTCCGGAGCACCAAAATGGGTTAAAAGGGAGGGCTCCGGAGCACGAGTGGCAGACCCCCGGCATTTGCCCTTCGGAGGTATGCCTTCGGTATGAGTATGCAGTAGGAGAATCAGCATATGGGTGGGGTCTTTCACCCTTTGAAGTCGCGTCCCAAATTCGGGAGCGATCCTTTCGCATTCGCAAGCCGCCTCAAAGCCCCATCGGCCAAGTGCAGCAAGTGACTTGAAATCGGAGCCGCCTGCTGATTTTCCTCATCTAGCCGTTTTGCCCCGTTTTCGCTCTTTCCAGTACGAATATCCGGCTTCAGCCATACCGAATAGGCTAAGGTAAGCACAAAACTTCAAAATCGATTTCTTGGCTGAACACTGCCTTTATCAAACTTATCAGGCTTACACATCCAGGTGATCTCTGATGTGAGGAAATTTTATATATAGCGCCTGCAAGAATACAGGTAAAAATCGCTTTTTCACAACAACAAACGAGAGTAGCCCTTTAGGACTTTAACCTGCTTGTAAAATTCTCACAACATTTTCAGAGGTAGTGGAGCCTTTATAGCTTGTACAGGCTGCACTAAGAAATGTCAGTTTTGTTGCAAATGAATTTTGAAACTCTTCAAGCGGTGGAAGCTTTGACAGATTAGTAATGGGAGGGTTCAAGGTATACAACAAGGAAGACGTGAGGTCCAGTCACTCAATATTAAAGTCCATTGATAACTAAATTTGTTTGAAAAAAATCATATTACTATCTCTCATCAGCCTGGATATAATGATACCTCAAAATTGGATATGCACCATTTCCTAAGAAAAACTTGACTCCAAAGTGTATCATACCCTCGAATGTTTAGCGTGACGGATCTAGTCAAGATGCTGTGAAAAGCAACGAATAGAACAGCGGAGTTAGGAGGAAGTTGATGAATAAAAAAGCACAATCTTCAACATTGAGCCATTCAATGCAAAAATGCTGCCGAGAATGGGTCGCGAAATTTTTGAAACTTACCTATATGGGTTGTAAAAATGTGCAAACGACTTGTTTGCACTTTAAAATAATTAAAATAATTTTTAAAATTTTTTAAAAATTCATTCTAGCCTTATAAAAAATTTTTTTCGGGGGCGTGGCTGACGCCACGCCCCCTTTCTCCAGATTTTAGGGGTCGGGGACCCCAAAAATTTTGAGAAGCACCCCAAAAATTTTTTCGGAGTGCGTGGCTAATGCCACGCACCTTCTTTAGAAAAAAATTTTTGTCGCCCCCCCCCCCCCGAAAAAAATTTCTCGGACCGCCACTAACTCACATAGAGATATTGGATAAAATGAAGAGTTAATTTTTTAGCGAGTGATATTTATATGGTTCGATACTTCAAACCTTGTAGATTTCATATGAGCAGACTGAACTCGATTGTCTCCTTTGCTCTGAGTAACAAGTGGTGAAAAGCCATTAAAAGCGAAAAATGGAAAAAACGAGATTTTGGTTGGTTTCTAATTCCACAATCTGGAGGTCTTTTAGAGCGGGATTTCTGGGTTGGGCAGAGAAGGAGTGTTACTTTGTACGGGGTGGCAACACCTCACTCAGGTGGCCCAGTGTCTGAAAATTTCAGAATTCGCCCAAACTTCGTCCACATGGTTTATTTGATATGCTAATTATAAATGTAATAGTCCCTACGCTTGGTAGAGACTTCAAGTTATGTCTATCTTAGATAAGCAGTAGTTCAGGGGGGGCCTTATCATGAAAGCAATTAGGGGGAAGGAGTCTAGCGATTTAGCGATCCTGTGCCACATCTTTGCTTGACCCTGGTTATATCATGCACTCTGAAAAGATGCAACTTTCATTTGCGCTGGGCACCTGTTGTACCTGGTGCAACAGAAGTTGCCCATGTCTCCATACCTTTTTTCGCATGAGCTTCTAATAACCTATTCATCCTTTATTCCTGCATTGAGTGTATCATGTCGTTACATATACGTGGCAGACAAGTAATTTCTTCGCCCAAAGTAAACTTGTATATGTATAGGTCGGTCCAAAAATTGTGCCGTTTCTTACCCTTAAACTAGTCAGTACAATTATGGACAAATGCTCTTAACAGCGCCCGATGCAAAACCTTTTTATTCTTCTTAGCAGTGATATTTTTGTTTCGAGTACTTTGACGATCATTCGAATAATTGTCGCAATCTCCAACTCATGTTTTTCACCTACCCTAATTTCAACTAATTTTCAATTTTTCATTGAACTTTTGAAAAAGCTTCGCTAACAGGTGAACTACGTAAACAAGGTGCAATACAGTGGACTCGTCGCCTCAAAATAACTTTCAGCATTTTTCAGAATGATTTTTCGAAAGTTTTCACTTTTGCGATGTCGTTACAAGAACGGAAACACTTATAAATTATAGGAATATGAAAATTTTTAAAAAAAGACCATGGTTAATCCCGGCAGGAATTTGATTGTTTACCTTCGGAATATTGATTTTGAATCTTTCCGCTCGGCCTGAAAGCGTTCAAAAATGAGAATTATAGTAAGTTTCAACTCAGTTTAGGCGAAAATTGGAATGGCGAGAGTCCGCTTCGCAACGATTCGCGCCTTTTTGCAGTCTGGTCACTTCATTTTAATCTATCTCGTTGAGTCCGTGGCGATGCGGATGGTTCCATTTGGAATGTTTCGCCTACTCCGGGTTGAAAAGACTGTACGATGAGACTCCAAGCTCGATTATTGATAAATCTTGGCATGATGTAGATATTTGTATATGTTTACTTGAGTCGATCACCAAGATTATAGCACGCTTTATTCAATCAGGCTAACGTTTCGGTGCCTTCACCTTCGTCGGAGCCTCGGCTGTCTTCGAATCGGGGTCGAGCCACCACTAAACACAGCGTCTGCACAGTCAGTAGTCTACTGACTGTGCAGACGCTGTGTTTAGTGGTGGCTACAATAGTCTACTGACTGTGCAGACGCTGTGTTTAGTGGTGCCTCGACCCCGATTCGAAGACAGCCGAGGCTCCGACGAAGGTGAAGGCACCGAAACGTTAGCCTGATTGAATAAAGCGTGCTATAATCTTGGTGATCGGCTCAAGTAAACATATACAAAGACTGTACGATGATTTTCTTCCCTCAGACTCAACAAATCGAAAAGAAGAAACACTGATTAGAAAAAAATAAAAGCTGCATCATATGACACCTCAGATGCTAGCTGTTTATTGTTTTATGGGAGGTTTTCAAAAGTGGAATTTGGTAGCATTGAATTATTCCAAAAAACTCAAATCTAACTATAGATGTCAAGAAAAATTGCTAAGATTATGGTAGGAAAAAACTATGAGGTGTGGATTCCGACGATCATTGAGCCACCATTGAAGGGCTTACTAGGGAGGGGCACGAAGCAGAAGTGGCCGATCGCCACAAACTGCATACCATTGGTGACGGCTTGAAGCGCTGACTCCAAATCTGCTCTCCTCTGCAGAGCGAACTTGGGTAAGAAGCTATGACCATTTTTTGGTGCAAAAAATGAACTACTGCACGGGATAAAATCGATCGTACCAGCCTTTCTTGAAGGCATCGTCCACCCAAAATGGAGGTTGGCGAGATTATGATGGCATACTATAGTGGGCCCACACACTAGGCAAACCCCCAAGCTTCGCCGCAAAAGACTGCTTCTGGAGCGAGAAATTCGCTCCGGAAGTAGCAAAGTAGGCGGGGCGACCATGGTCGCCCCGCCCACTTGCATGCTTTAGGGTGCCTTCATACCGCTCCGGCAGCCGCCGTTAGCCGCCCATAGCGGCTTTAGCACACTATCCCAGTATTCCAAGGCCTTTCCAAATCGTAAAAAGATTAAGTTATTCGTAATCAGCATATTGAACAACCCCATCAAACCAAGTTTGAGCAAGATTCATGGTTTCAATTTTGGGATGCGGATACTGGGATAGTGCACAAAAGGCTGGGTTCATACTGACTCCCATGTTCTGGAACTGTTCCCGCACAGTTCTCGCACTGTGCTGGAAGCGGGAACAGTCCCACAACTGTGCTGCATGCGCTGCAGCCGCACCGCACCGTTTTGAACGGCGGGAGTTGGAGGATTTTGACCGTTCTCAACGGTTTTTCTTTCAGATTTCTCTCATTTTGGCCTTATTCCTCCACCCCGCTTTCCTTTTTGATCAGTAGAGCTTCGAACTCGAAGCGGGGTTGAAGAATTAGCGCATTTCTGCCCTGCGTATGCGACAAAACGTCTGTTCTTGTGCTCGTCCATTCCCTCTTCGTAATTTTTGCTCAAAACTACTTCATTTGTTCCAGGAAGCCGCTGCGTAGTTTCCACAGCCATCTGCCTGGTTAGTGCATGTAATTAATTCTGAAAATGCAATCGGCGTTTTGTTTTGTTTTCCGATGAGTTTCGTCTTAGGCTTTTTCAGCCCCTTTCCTTTTTGCATATCGTTGCTTCTTCGTTCTTTCTTCTACCCGCTTCTCCTAGTGAAGAGAAAAGCTGCGAACTTGAAGCGGGGTTGAGGACTGGACGCTGTTCTGCTTCATGTATCCGGGAAGATGGACATTTGTGCGCTCGTCCATCTTCTCTGCCATTTTTGTTCAGGCCTACTTTAAATGTTGTAGAGACTTGTCTATGTTAATTTCAATACAGATGCAAGACTACGCAGCGACCTGCTAGAACACATGAAGTAGGTCTGAACAAAAGCGAAGAGAGAATGGACAAGCGCACGACAGCCCATCTATCCGGATACATGGAGCAGAACAGCTTTCAATCTCAGCCCCGCTTCAAATTCACAGCTTTTCTCATCACTAGGAGAAGCGGGGTAGAAGAGAACGAAGAAGCAACGATATGGAAAAACGAAAGGGGCTGAGAACGCCCAGAGTCATCAAAAGCAAAAGACAAGTCCCAATGCATGCAATTTCAAAATTGCTCCTACTCCCTAATTCGTGGCAGATGGCTATGGAAACTAGCAGCCGCTTTCTGGAGCAAATGAAGTAGTTTTGAGCAAAAATCACGAAGAAAAATGGACGAGCACAAGAACAAAATTTTTGTCGCATACGCAGAGCAGAAATGCGCTCATTCTTCTACCCCGCTTCGAGTTCGAAGTTCTGCTGATCAAGGAAAGCGGGGTGGAGGAATAAGGCCAAAATGAGAGAAATCTGAAAGAAAAACCGTTGAGAACGGTCAAAATCCTCCAACTTCCTCCGTTCAAAACGGTGCGGGGCGGCTGCAGCGCATGCAACACAGTTCTGGAACTGTTCCCGCACAGTTCCAGCACAGTGCGAGAACTGTGCGGGAACAGTTCCAGAACATGGGAATCAGTATGAACCCAGCCAAAGCGGCTAGCGGCGGCTGTTGGCGCGGTATGAAGGCACCCTTATCTCGCCTGCGCTTGCTGCAGAGGGTTCTCGAAACAGGGACTTTTGGGGATTTCGCGGATGTTCGATTCCATATTCGGAATCAGGGCTTCCAGAAGGCCTGAAGGCGACAAAAACATTGAATTCGGGATTTTGGTGGACGGTGCCTTTCAGGTCATTTGGAGAAATAAGAAGTAGTGATATTGTAGGCAAGAGAGTACATAATGAAGTATTTCGAAATCTGCCGTTCCTTCATTTGGCTCCCGCCAGAGTGCCGAAGATGCCAGCGCTACGCCCGCATTTCGATCGACACACGTGTATTTCGTTAGGGACGTCAGCTAGCCCCGCCCCAACGAAATACACGTGTATCGATCGAAATGCTGGCGTAGCGCTGGCATAACTTCGGCACTCTAGCGGGAGCCTTGAGATGGAGAGAGGTCATAGCTATTGATTACATCCCAAGCATTATTCATTTTTTCGCTTCAAAAACGTGTATAAATTCCTTTCTGAAGGAGCTTTGCAAGCAAGAAAAGCAGGTTTGGAATTAGCGCTCCAAGCTCACACCAGTGGTATGCAGTTTGTGGTAATCGGCAAAAGTCTGGAAAACGGCACGAACTTTCGGACCCGCCTAATCTTTGGTTAATGTATGATTCTTGCACCAAAGTCTTTGAAAGTCTGTTGCTTTCCCCATTTCAATGTGATTTTCCGATATGATATTTGACAGAAAGAGGAAATCTTGCGCATTTATCCCGCCAATGGATCAACATTTTTCTTGAGATATGGCAAAGATACAAGCTGCAAGAAGTGAAAAGCAGATATTTGAATTTTGGTAGCTAAAATGCTAGTCTACTGGGCCTAATCATTTTTGGTCTTGGCTTTATTATATACCAGTGCGTCACCTCTGCTTCGCAGAGGCTCGCACTGGCTCTACTATCTATGTGCCTTACTCATTCTCGTAAAATCGTGGCAATGGAACTTACCGCACTATGCCGACTACCACGAATTAAATGTAAACAGCTACTCATTCAGAAAGTTTTTTCACGTGAGATCGGTGATTTCGCGTGGATGAAACTTTTCGTAGGAAGACAAACGCAAATTTGAATAGGTTTTTGAAGTTGTCATGGCTTGGTAGTCCCCTTAAAGGCAATAGTAACCGTGAGCTACATCTCCGTGCGAAAATCTTTTGAAACGCTTAGCTAGAACCTTAGCAAATTAACCATTTACGCAACCAACTCTTTCTGGCGCCGTTTTCGTTATGTAGCAAACTTTTGACCACTTTTTGGGCTAAAGTCCATCGCTTGCACATTTGCTTATCAAACACATCCAGGACTTTGCAAAAAGTGGTGATATGGACCCAATTTTGCGGGACAGAAGCCAGGTGGATCCGTTTGGCGCGCAATTTCTGAGGGACCCATTCAACGAATCTATTCGTGCTTTTGCACGTTGAACTTTCATGAAGGTAGCATGCGCTGTGCAAAATTTGGGCTTAAAACGCTGGCTGGAACACGCTCTACGAATTTCGTAACAGACGGACACACACACACACACACACACACACACACACACACACACACACACACACACACACACACACACACACACACACACACACACACACACACACACACACACACACACACACACACACACACACACACACACACACACACACACACACACACACACACACACACACACACACACACACACACACACACACACACACACACACACACACACACACACACACACACACACACACACACACACACACACACACACACACACACACACACACACACACACACACACACACACACACACACACACACACACACACACACACACACACACACACACACACACACACACACACACACACACACACACACACAAACACGTAAACAACCCTTAGCCCGTTATTATAAGGTCTTGACCCTTTTTGGTCAATATATGCTGGTAGCGATCTAGTGCTCCTATGAATAGATATGAAATTCTATTTTCATTTGACTTATAGATTTTCTTCCAAATTAATTTTTTAAAATGTAATCAAACTGATACGTAGTTCTTTTGCTTAAACAACTTCCAGCCTGACTTGACACCCTCGCGCAGGTATGAAACAAAGGCCAAGATGACGTTTTAACTCACCTGTATGGCAGTGATGGGCCCAGGAGTTGCGTTCGGAGCCAAACGCCACGCACTCAGAAAAATTCTTTGGAATGATTTCTAATTTCGCTCCCTATACCCAAAATAGAAAAGGAGCGTGACGTGGCGGCAACCATGCCACGAAAAAATCTTCAAAAAGCTTTACGAAATCTCGAAAAATTCTCAAAAATGAAATTCCGAAAATTTCTAAAAATTATTATAATCTATAAGCATCAAGGAGTCATTAGCACAATTAACTCACGCAAGTAACTTTCAGAAATTTCGCGACCTAAATTGCGGAGGAAAACTCCCTGCCCCCTCAGTACGCCACTGCTGTATGGATGTGTTTATAGATAGAAGGTCTAATGCTAGTAATGCAAATCTTTTAACAGTAGTTACTGTGGCTCACTCTAAACAATGCTAATTCGATTGATCTTAATTAGAGGCGGGTATTTGCGACCCTCTGTCTTGACATGACAGCGCAGCGACTATCGTATATCCATCGGGAAAGGTCCAATAACCTCCTCTCATAAGGGAGCAAAGGGCATAATCAGCTGAAAATACATACAATTTGACATGCTTGCAATACCTAAAACTATAAGTTTCAGAACTGACCGGGATAAAATGTGGCTTGAGAACTGAAAGACGTATAATAATACGCCGAAGTGCCAGGAGGACATACCCATGTTTGCCTAAATGGTATGACTAGCTTTTTGTTAGGCTGCGTCCAGAGTGTACTCGTGTGCTCATTTCGCCCCCGCCACAGGATCGGCATGGACGTCGTACAGGGTCCAGCACGAGGGTGGCAAACGGACACTGATAGGAAAAATTCGCCTTTGCCACTATCGATTTTTCGATTTCCCATTTGACTTCCCCAGCTGTGTAGGTTGCGATTAGAGCGCGCTCTCTTCCTCAAAAACCGGCATCTTTGCCACTCCGAATTTCAACAAAAAGGGGGAGTTTTGGACCAAAATATCACTATATACCTTAGATGTAAAAATATTCAGTAATTATTTTGGAAACTTATGTGAAATGAAAGTTTTGGCTACTCTTCAGGTACGCATGAGTGCAATTGCTCACTTTATCTGAAAAGAAGTTAATCACGCTCTTTATTCACACAAGTTTTTCATACTTTTTCATACTTTATTTCTTAGTCCATATTCGCGTACACACACCAAATTTCGTGCCATATCGTCATTTGTGCTTTGCAAGCGAGCCATTTTATCACTTAGTGGTAGCGGGCAATTTTCAGAAAAAAAAAACTTGCACCAACCATCGGTCACATAATTTTTCCAAACTCTGCACTATGCTCCTTCTAGTCCAAGTCCGTTTATACTCCAAATTCTTAATCATATCGTTGTGTGTGCGCTGTAACCGAGGCATTTGCAACTCATTTAAAAAATTAGAATTTCTGAAGTTGACGCAAGAGCAAGATCGTGTTTTTGCATGTCAGTCGTGTGGCAACTTGTTGAGAGAGTGTATGTGCATATAAAAGTATATTTAGGATACCGCTTAGGATTCCATCCAAAACGATCTTTAGGTTGGCATTTGACCACCTCGTGCCGCGCACTGACGTCGTGACGTAGCATGCAACGACTGGAACAAAATGGATGCTACCTTACGCGACGTGCGCTTTAGTATCGTGCCGGTCTTGGCCAATTACGGAAAGGGCACAGGAGTAACTTTGGACGCACCTTAAAGGCAGTGTCCCACCAAAATTTAGTTGCCGAGTTTTTTGCATTTTGCAAGAATGTCGGACCCTGTCTAGCACTGTATGGGCCTAAAATCGCACGAAGTTCCCAAAAACCCCGTTTTCTGGAGGTTCCACGGAAGCACGTGGACGAGTTGTACCTTCCAACTTCAGCTTCAGCCACAGTGGCAGCAACACAGGGGAGGTGGATGCCAAGTGGAGGGACATGTTTAAACGCGTAAGGGGGGAGACCGAAGGAGTCGTCAGCGCGTACCAACTCGCTCTCCGCGTACCACTTTGAACGAATTTTTCTCAGCGGGGAGGGGGTCAAATTGAGTGGGACTTGTTGCAGTGGCTTATTTGGAGGTCCCTATAATAGGATATGTGAAAATCCGCGCGACCTCAACTTTGGTGAGACACTGCCTTTAAGCTAGAGGTTGCCGTTACAAACGATATCAGAGGCTTTCTCATCAAATGCACTTACTCTTGTCATCTACTCACACTCATAAATATGTACATGATATACGAAATTTTCATACTTTTTCAGCCGTGGCTGGCATTCCCGAGGTTGACATTTGCAGTGGTGGCGCAATATTTGAACGAGGCAGCTGCGTGGCACGCCAGCCGCAGGAGCCCACGACATTGTCATGAGACCGAGAGGGCAGACCGGCACCAGCAACTTCGCAAATTTTGAATCACCAAGACAAGCAATCTTCCTCACACTTCACAGAATCGCTTGAATACAGCTTCCATCCGATGACAGAAAAGTAATTGGAGGAAAAAGGAAAAAATTTTTTACGTGCATCTGACAACGAGAGGGTACCTGGTCGCAGTGCGAATCGAAATGACGTGCATATCACCAGATGCATCTTGGTGAGCTGATTCCAAATCTCCCTTTCTTATCCACCAAGCGCTTTCCCAGAAAAAGCTTTGGGCGGTTAAAAATGTGAAGTTGATGGAGTTTCGATGCGTACTTGCTTTAACAACCAACTTAGTGATTAATTGTCATGGTTTCGAGTGTGTTAACTACAAGGAATGCATACATATATCGAACACATGAATAAGTGTCATTGAGCAATTAGTTGTTAAAGATGTTGCAGTGAATGTTCGTCAAAGACATCCAGACGCTCATAGCTTCTTCTAAAAGAGGGTGCGTATCGTTACGTGCGAGCTGCCCATTGGAAAACGTCGCGCGCGACAGGCTTCCAGTGACCGCACTCAAGAAATTTGGCTAACATGATGCTCAGCACACAGTTTCTCAATTCCTCATCCTTTGTTGAGGTTTACAGACTATTCCCATATTAGTTTTGCTTGCTTATTTGAAGTTTCCCCACAAAACTTGTAAAATTAACACTTTAGAGACAAAAAAGACACAGACTGTTGCATGTAAAATTCTAACAGTATAGAAGAAGCATTGATGATCTAGGTGTATAGATTTGACAAGTTTGCTGCACTACTTTCCCCCGCGCGCTGCCGCGTTGCGACGTTTTCCACTGGGCAACCCGCACGTAACGAGCGCCCCCCTCTAAAAGACCTTAGCAAATAAAGAAGTTAAATTTGGAATTAGCTAGTCAAGACGCATCCAACGGTAAGCTATCATTTTTGCTCGCCATTGCAACATGGTATGCGTCCTGGTGAGCAATAACCGCAACCGGGATGCCACCCGACAAAGTCGTATAACACAGAAGTACTCGATGTGAAGCCATTCTTAAGGAACTCAGCAGCGCTTACCATCTACTGGGTTGGTTCGAAAGTTTGTTTGCATCTATTCAAAAAAATCTTGGCTTCCTTGCATCTTGATGAACTTCCATGAAGTTATTTTTGTTTGGAAGTAGAAATCAGTTGTTGCTTGTTCATTTATTCACACAAATTCACGAAGGTAGTTGTTTACTACCTTCGTGAATTTGTGTGAGCAAATGCGAGCGTATACAAAATTCAATTTTCAAGCAAGGTCACCCAAAATTTTGAGTATTTCTGTACAAAAGCGGAAGGTCGATTTTCAATGGTACCTTTGCCATGGTTAAAAACGAGAAGAGGCGAGAGCTAGTGGTAAATCAGCTCATGTGACAATTTTTGAGCAAGCTAAAAAAGCTAAAAACGTCACAACGAAAAGCGATACGTTGCAAACATAAACTTCATAATCTCCTCTTTTTATCTGCGCAAAATTCGTGCTAAACGACAGCAAGTTGACTTCCGTGAAAGAAGCAGAGCATTTTCTTCGAGAATCACAACTCGCGTTCACCAGAATTTTGCTTAGCGATAGGGGAGATATGAGAGTATGTTTATGTTGTTTTGTTAGTTCGTAATGTTTTTTTTTAATTACCAAAAACTACCGAAATTTGAGTGACCTTTATCTTGCATTTTTGAGTGTGCGACTTGTGCTTAGCAGGACTTACAGTTGAAAACTACATAATCTCTTCATTCCAATGAAATTTATTCCAATCCGTGCTAGCAGAAAGTAATACTTTTCCGAAGAATTGATGCGAACAAACTTTTGGACCAACATAACCTAATATATGAGCGCGTAGCTTAGCTTTTCATTCTAATGAGTTGTTTCAGCCCAATCATAGAACTTTAACATACTGGCATTCCGTCCCTGTGCTGATCACTGCAGCTAGAGCTTCTGTTGCGTCCGCACATACAACGCCATAGCCGTCACATTCATTGCTATAGACGGATGGACAAGCAGTCGTGCAATCTGAATGGCCAAACTTAGCACGATACGTATAGATGTGAATGATCAGAAGTAGAAAGAAGAAGTATGTTGTTGCATAATTACAGCGTACATCAGGCGGGGTAGGAAAAAGATAGAAGCAACTGTATTAGGCGTTTTGACACTAGAGGAGAACGAGAATCTTCAAAATTTGCAACGGGTTTTGAGCACTAAGGATGTTTTGTGTTCTTGCGTTTAGAACTTAATGCGCTGCTGTTCACTCTCAACATTATCTCACTCTTGGAGAGATAAAACACTCAAGCTTAGGTTATACCAACTTCTTGTTTACTAACAAAGCGCTTCTTTTGTTTATCTCTCACTGTTAGACAAATTCGTAAAAAAAATAGACGTGGAGTCGTACTCACCCGTGGAGAACGTGGTTGTTGTGGTGAAGTCGACTGCGGTCGTGGCGGTTACTACCGGCACTATAGCCACGGCAGGCACGGCAGGTAGTGCACGTGCATAGCGAAGCACAGTGGGTGCTCCGGGTGAAGGTACGACGGGCTGTGTTTGTGCAGGGCCGGGTATAGACACTATAATTTCCACAGGCAAGTTGGATTCTGCGGTTGTGGAGGGCACCGCGGGTTCTTCAGTTGTCGCAGGTGTTACGGGTGCTGCAGGTGTGTAGGGCCCTGCGGGTGCTACACGTACGGGTGCTACCACAGGTGCCGCCGGCGGTGCCCGTGCTCTCAACAAGGTCCTGGGTACAGTTTGTACAGTTCGTGGCGTCGCAACTGCCACTAAAATTTGTGTAGTGAAACGATATCACCGTGGAAATGTTGAGAATAGTTTTCCCAATAATTTTCTCAGTAATATTTCTCAATTTCAATAATTTCTCAATAAATGTCATAAAACTTCCTTACTCAAAGAGGTCCCTGCTCTCAACAACTTTTCGTATTACATGAAGGTGCTGCTCAAACACGACCTTGCTCAAAGCGCAGAACTCATAGTTGATTATTCAAAACAGTAGACAAAGTCTCTCTTCCAGGCAGTATGAGTCCATATTAGTTGGTACACCCGCTCATGGGTATAGGAGCAAATAAAAAAGTAGAAATTCGTTTTGAACAGCTCCACAAGCATTTTTTCTTGATTATATCCTCATGATGACGGGTGAAGAAATGAATCGTTTGAAGGTGTTATGGCACCAAACGTGGTGTGTTCGCACTCGATGGTAAGCAACAACAAAGCACAAAGTCGAAAGTTTGAGTGAATTAAGAGCCTGACTCTTGTTTCAGATTAGGGTGGCTATTTCCATCCTAATGCCACCTAACTAGGATTGCCAAAATTTCCAATATATGTGTTATATTACATATATGATCACACGTAGTTATTACACTACTATATCTTGACCTTCGCATTGTCTACCTGAATCCTTCTAACCCTTTTCTCCAATATAAAATTGCTTCAAAATCTCTCCTCTTCTGTTTCCTGTGACGCGAAACTGTATACAAAATTCGGATTCCATGAGGAAGGGCACGGTGCAATTGATCATTGCTGTGCAGCACTCGCTCAAAAGGGAGATCGTGAAGTTTTAATGTGCCAGAAGAGAAACCATCTTTTAGTGTTGCTATCCGCTTGTCGGAAAGGGGTAAGATCACATCGTTCGATGACTATGATTGAAGATTATAAAGTGCTTGTTGACTATTGATCCTGAAGAAGTCTAAGAGCTTAATTATAAAATGGTTTGCTGCAGCTGGATTAATAATCCTTAAGCGAGCTGTCATATGCTGCAATGGCAGAAGTCTCACACCTTGCTGAATATCCACAGCTTCAAATCAGAATCGATCGCCAAGTTTGGAATTTTTAATATGAGGTCGACTCAAACGTGTCGTCGGCTTTTGAATCCACCGGCAAATACAGTAGAGTAAAGATAAACAAACATTTCAAGCTGTATCCAATGCAGGATTTCTTTCTCTTATAAGCCTCATTCAATCCGAAACTTTTGGGGGGCTTTGATAGCCAGCAGATAGGGTAAACCCCTTACGCCAACTGAAGCAAATTCTTAGCGCTGCGCCTTGTCTTCCACAAATCCAAACTTTTTGAAGTCATCAAAGTGAACCTCGTATCACATGAAATGGTATACGGTTTAGCTGTATTTTCTTTTCAAACACGTGAAGGGAGATTGCATTATTTTTTTAATTTTACGACCGCGCACTGACCTATCCTATGTTTCCAAAATGTCGCATTTTGAAGCGAAAATCGCTCATCTACTTTGTAAGGTTACTGATAGTAATAATCGAGAGCTGAACTTTCAATGTAGTGCAGTGTTTCGCGATAACAGCTGATGTGATTTCGCGACAACTTAAGGCTTCTGGAGAATTCTTTAGCAAAATTCTAAGAGAGTAGCTGAAAAAGAAGAAAAATTGTTTCAATTAGCAACAGGTTTACAATATCTGCTGGCTATCAAAGCTCTCTCGGAAGTATTGGGAAAAATTGAAAACTGCCAAATATTGCACATGGTGAAAGCGATGAATTGTAGATATCAGCGATCTCAGCACCCTCACAATGCATCACGCTGAGAACATAGCTTGGAAGAGGAAGCTCTGAATTGGAGTGTTTGTTTATCTTTATTCTACCGTATTTGCCAGTGGATTCAAAAAAACTGGCAAAACTTTAGACCGATCTAATAAATTTAGAAAAACTCTATTTTCGAGTTTTGAAGACCACGCTGAATTCAGAGAACAACTAAGAATTAAATATACGAGAAAAGAGAACTCAGGCTGCGTTAAATATAGAATAAAATAGGCTGAGTAATGATAACGGCATTTGACAAACATCTCACAATCAGAACAAGAGGATGATACTTGAGGAATAGTTGACGAAGAGGAACATTCATTTGACACAATTACATTATATTCTGGCTTGAGACAAAATGGAGTTTCTAGGATCTTTTGTTGTAGCAAGTAAAACTCGTGTGCACATTTCTCTCAACAGATTATAAAAATGTGGATTTTGAACTTTATCAACGATAATTGTGGGTTTTAGAGTATGGAAATACAAAAGAAATCGGCTTCAATAGAGAATAATTATGTATAGAAGTGCTTACTATCACTACTACACATAATGTGATCATCTCCCGAAAAAAGATAAACAAATCGATTTCTCGTAGTTGTAGCCAGAAGGCCACATTATACTTTATCGGTAATAAAAATGTGAAAAAATACCTCGCTCTTCCGGTGATGTTGTGGCAATGCAGGAATAAACACTTAAGTATTTCGATTTTAGGCCAACAATAAAGACGATAATCAGCAGCAAACGCATGCGATTTGGATACCGTTATGCTTGTAGGTTCCGGATCTATATGACAAATTGAGGTCATGCGCGTAAACACAAAGCGAATGGTAACGTATTAGTAAGAGGAACTCTGCTGATGTCGAATGATAGTCTATTAAAATAGGAATTAGCGTAGGAAACAAGCCATGGACCAATTTTTCGAAACGGCCCCAAAACCTAGTGTTATTTTGAGATAAGCACTTTTACATACTTAGCATACGTTTGTTTTCGAAAATCCGATTTTCTAGAAACTGTACAATTTTCAATTTACTCACAATCACTGCGCGTTGTACTCCATAGAAGTTTATAGCATTCTACCAGAATTTCTGGCATGATTTCAACTGTATACAGGTCTTGTGTAAAAATGTTTCGAAAATGCACATAAAGTTGTGGAGTTTGTAAAGTAAAACTGCGAAATTTCTATGGCTGAACTGTCGGATAAAAATCAGCCTGAACACTTTATCGGTGTGAGCATAATAGAGGAGACAAACGGTTATTTATCAACACTTAGAAAGAAATGGGATTGCAGTTGATTTTTGAGTGGAAATGGTTTGAGAACTTTACTTGTGGTTAACCTCCAGTGTATCAGGCACCTGAACTGTACCAGATTTGTATCAATAGACTTGATGCAAAAAAAGATGCAGTCTTCCAAAGGCTCGCCCAGGCTTTTCACAGGAAGTATCTACAATCATTAGATATTTTTTCGCAAAACTAACTGTTTTGTCAAGAATTCCAAGTAAAGTTAGATCGTAAACACCATTGAGTTTCGACATATCTGTGCAATTACGACAATACGAAAAGAATATCAAAAGCAGCTTTCCATTTTTTCTTGCAATTGTCAAATGCTTGAACTCTGAAGTTTGACAACTTGTATCAGTAGCATGAAAGGCCTGAAAATAAGTTTTTATTTATCCTTTCTACTGCTGAATGCCCATTTTTTTGAAAATTAGAGAAACGAGAATAATGCTAATGCTGAGGTCCTAACAAGAGAAGGATACCAGGTCGCAGTGGCGAACCAAAATGATATATCATTAGATGCGTCTTAATGAGCTGATTCCAAATCTATCCTATCTGCTACGAGCTTCTTTAGAAGAATCTATGAGCGTTTAAAGATGTGAGATTGTTGGAATTTTGATGCGTAATGCGCTTTAAAAACTGCTTCGGAGTAATCAGTTTGCAAGGTTTTGAGTACACTTACAAGAAATGCATACCAACACCGAACACATGAGTAAGCGTCTTCTTTGAACGAATAGTTCCTGAAGATGTGGCACTGAATGTCTGCCAAATTTGGACATTCAAACGCCCATAGCTTCTTCTAGAGAACCTCGTAGTAGACAGGAAAGATAGATTTGATATCAACTCAATAAGACGCATTGAATGATATCTATATCATTTCGGTTCGCTACTACGGTCTGGTATCCTTTTTTGCAAGGAAAAAAGTAAGCCTTTACAAATCGTTGTTACTGCTCCATAAACAACAAATGTTGCATACTGTTTGGCCCAACTTGTGCCCAAAATCAAACATCTGCGTGATCTGAGTATGCTTGCCTTTGTAAGTGCGCAGCTGGATTGCGAAACTCTTCTATGATTAATGTGATGCTAAGTACTTTCACCAATGTAATTCTTGAGATAATTTACCTCTACCGAGGTATTGGAGCAAAACGAGTCTAAGGTTACTCCTTGAAGTCTCAAGACAGAGCATAAGTTGATAGTTCGAAGCTGAAATGCGCTGAATTTTATGATTCTTTCGATGGCATAAACGGGAGAGGAATGGCCGATGAAAAAGCTACTGGACATCTTGATCGAGAAACATATTTTATTTCCGTCGCAGTGGTGTTTGTCGCCGTAGTACACAGCAAACAGCATTTCGCACCCGTCTTATCCATCAAGCATATCGACAGCCTCTAGATTATAAATTCACTCGCATATTGCATTGATCTCCAAAATTCTACCGTAACTCATAAATATGAGCTTTATTTGGTTTGAGATTTATGTATTGGGTTGAATTCCGGGTCATTTGTGCCACCTGACGCACGAGCGATTTATGCTAGCTCATCGTTGTAATTTCTAAGAGATCTTTGTCCTTACATGACATCTACGAACGCAAATCTAGATAGTGCAACCTTCGAGAACATAAATATGCTGCCACAGATTTGCTCATCGTCTTTTTTTTTACAAAAGTTACAATTATAATTAAGAATTTCCCATTACTGAATGGTTCCAAGCAATCTGTACTTAACTCTCTCTTAACTGCAAGAAATGACTTGTTTCCATGTATTCCAATTGGCTACCATGAACGAACTCCATGCTTCTTGATATGCTTGATTTTTAATTATTTATTTCTATTTTTTAAACATATTCTGAATATCTTTTGCTATTTCACTGGAAGACTTTAAAAGATTATCCCACAGACATTTAAGACAATACTATCTCGAATTATCTTTGTGCACTAACTATCCAAATACACGCGGCAAGCAAAATTTTGGCAAAGACGCAACATTCGCTGTATGTAAATGCTACCGAAAATTTGCCAAAAAATTCTTCTAAAAGGTTGTAGCAATCTGTATGGAATTTGGGAGTTCTTTCCACTGAGCAAAACAAATTGATAAAAATTACGGTGCTTATAGGTATTACATTCACATCCAAATGCTTTCATCAATTTTTGTATTCCCCTCTGCTCCGTTTTGCCATAGATGCGTAATCAAAGCAAATCACTGAACTGATGTAAGTGTTGGAAAAGATTTTCAAGAAGAATGACAGCAGAATTATGACAGTGATGCTTGCGTTTGTCATTTTCAGAAGAACATCACAGATTTTTACACACGATTTTTACGTAAAAAATGTTGCCACCGCAGCAGATGCAATGTATTACTTCATTTGTGACCTTTATGGACATAGTGATCGTAAAGTCAACAACATCTGAACTACGTTATTCAATCAAACTTTAACTTTACATTGAAATTTAACGTTTTATGATACTGTTTTAAGTCTGTGCTTTTGTTAAAAATCATCCTGGAAGTATTTTCCGCTTTCTTTGTGCTCCGGTTCGCTCTCGCTGCCAAAATGATGAAGAAAGCACGTGCTTATATCTGGTTGTAAAGTGGCATTCAGCAGCTGCGTATATAAAGATTTCTAGTTTAACGTCCGCTTCCGTCTTAATTTTGTAAAACCATTGGATTAGAAAGTACTCTTTGATGCTGAAAAAAAAAACTTGAAAAAAAACTTTGAAAACTCTTTGAAAAAAAACTTGCAAGGTTTACTAGAAAAAAAAACCATTTTCTTATGACAGTATGAAAATCTGTTTGATTTTATTAGCAATACATGAGCTTGGCCTTTTTTGGAAAAAGCAAATATCCTGTAATCCTAAAGCAATACCAAGATGGCTGCCTGATACGGATTTAGACATTGTGTTTACAATATTCGTAAAACAGTTCCACCAAAGTCGAGAAAGCTGCTGATTCTTCTTGCCTCGATAAAAGTTCTTCTATCCAATGAGCACACTTTGGAATGTAGTATAAATCAGGTGGATCCGCATTCCAATCTCAAAAATTGTTTCAGAGTTCATAGAACGAAGCGATCGAAAGTTCTGCTTGTAGAATGAGCGCACTGGTGTGAAAGATGACGGAAAATCAAAGACGTCACTTTGATGAATTGCATTCAACGAACATTTTATGCATGCCACACGGCAGATGAATTATCGCTTTGGAAACTTTCTCTTGTTTTTCTTTTACTTATGGTGCGTATGACTTTTCATGATTTTAGACAGTTTGCAAATGATCCTACGGTTTGTTCGTTTATTTGCTGTTTTTTTAAATTAAAAAAAGGTACTGTTCCGTTATAATGGACCCATCTTTCAGATGATTCTCATGGAATAAGGTCTTCAGCCTAGGATTTTTTTTACCATAAGACGACTGTCTCCTGCCACGTGACAGAATGAAAATCAACACATTTGGCCTAGTTCGACACATTAGTTTTGAAAACATTTTCGTTAAGGTACGAGAGCATTTGAAATGAGTCAAATACTGTTTGAAGGATTTTATAAAAGCAAAACAATCTAAAATGTCTATTAACTCCTGTTCGATTTCAGCAATGATTCAAAAAACATATTCTCTTTTGCAAATGATTCAACAAAGGAAGGATATAAATGATGGCTTGAAGCAGCTGGCTGTCGCTGGGCCGGGCATACTTCACGCGATTTCATTCGCGACGCGATTTGGCAATATTCCAACTGTCCATAACTCACTGTAAACACATTTTAAATGTGCAGAAGATAGGGCATCTTATCGATTCGCGTAGGTTATATACACTATGCATGTGCAGTGTGCCAGTGATGGATCTGAAGACTTCTGGCAAATTGCCAAATCGCGTGCGACTGAAATCGCGTGAAGTATGCCTGGCCCTTTATTCCCGCTTAGATAACGGAAAATAGCCCACTTTTCTCTTTTGTGCAAATCTAATGTATTGAACAGGATGTCATCCTTATAATATTAATGTTCATTTTTGGAACTTTTACAAAAGTGGGGTTATATTGAATAAAAAACAGCCTGAGCTTACAATGGCCGGTAGTAAACCTCTTGTTGAAGCCTGTTGAACAAGTAGATGACATGTCAATTTTTTTTGACGCGTGGCAGGAGATTAGCACTCCTTCTTCTGAGTTATGACCAAATTTAGTACAAGAAAAGAAACAATATCCTTTCTTGAAAAATGAGTCCCGATAACGAGAGAGCACCAAAAATTTTTGCAGTCGAACCTGCAAATTTTTTCAGCGGAACTGTTCAACCTGCAAATTTTTGGATATAAAAAATCAAAATCTAGCCTTTTTATGCGTATTTAGAGTTATTTCAGAAGGATGAATCATGGCGATTTTCCGAATGCAAGGCAAAAAATGTGAATTTTTGAAAGAGACATTCACACCAGTTAGCTCATTCATAGTCTTGGGTGTAGGTCACAGCAGGTCGGCCTTATTTTTTGGAGATAATCGTGTTCTTTGCTCACTTAACGAGAGTTCTTGCAAGAATATATGGCAATTCATTCATCAAATTCATTCACAGCAAAGTTTGCGATATGCTTTTTGCAGAATAGAAAAAAAACTTCAGAAACCTACGCTTTTAGGCATTAAACTCATATGTAACCTTTATCAAACTATTATGATGCTACATTGAACGATATGATAGTATAAGGTTACCTTATCTGAACACTTTCTGAGCTAATTATCCTAACGCGGCATGTGTGAACATTGTTCTTGATGAGCAGAGATTGATAAAGACTGGTTTTGGCCGAATTCCACGAGCACGGTAAGTAGCAAGATTTTTTTAAAGTGTAAAGATCGATGCCTACTTTCTCTGTTGAAGTTTGTCCATAAACTCCTCGGATAATTTTCCAATCTCATCTGATAACATCATATTTCTCACTTATGAACTCTATCATTAAAAGATTCAAACCATTCACCCAGTCGTACTTCTCATTTGTTCGTCAGATCACTCAAAAGGTGGCTGCTTCACTGCACTATTTCTCATTCATGATCACTAGTTGAACTTACTTCGTTACACCTTCAGAGAATCACAAGTGCCCAGAAGGAAATGGTCTTGCTGGCATCTATTGACCAGGGGACCTCTAGCAGCCGTTTTCTAGTATTCAAAGGGGAGACTGGAGAGTTGGTGACGAGTCATCAGGTTGGTCTGGTTTTTTCTAGTTGTGCAATGCAGAGTCTGTTTTTTTGCAAAAAGACATGCAACTTTTCGTCAAAAATGCGCCTAATTAACCGCATGATGTAGATCGTTGGCATCCTCGCTAATATTATATCTGCTCCAAACGTGTCTTATGGGAACCTCGAACATCCAGGACTCTAGCTCTCACAGATTTGGCAGTGTTGTAATCCTATTAGGTGCAAGCGATTTCTGATTGAGCAAAAATCTGCAACAACTTTTAAATGTTGTACTGTAATTTTCAAATTTCGCGCTCTTCATTCGGGAACACATGACAGATTGTCAAATGGGACGGATTTGGAGATCGAACGTCTGCCGAATGCATGACCCGTAATGATTTTACCGTAAGCGCGAATAGGGGTAGAGGAACGAAGGCCGCCAGTTTGGGCCGCCTCGCGGACTACTGGTCCTACAACATGCAACAACATTGCAAAAGGACCAGTTAGCCGCGAAAGGCGGGTCAAACCGGAACCTTCGTTCCCCTACCCAAGTATAGGCATTAAAGCTGCACGGAACGCGCAAATGGTAGATGTTCATGATTTACCAGCGCATCACCTCTGCCTTCGCACAGGGTTGCACCGGCTCTGTTATTATCCCTCCTCATTCTTGAACATGATCGCTTTGAAACTTACCGCAAAATACTGACTAACATGAACGAAAAGTAAACAACGACTGATTCTTTGAGCTTTACTATGTAGGACCGGTAATATTGAAAGGAGCAGCTTTTTTGCAGAGGAATAGACGAATCTGAGTCAGCTATTGAATTCATTTTGGCTGATAGTTACCAAAAGGACAATAATCACCAGCTACATTTCTAAGCAAGAATTTTCCCAGTTACTTGAGTAAACCTTGACAAATTGACAATCTACACGTCATTCTTTTTTGGCGCCGTTTTTGCTAAAAATAGAATTTTGCTATCTTTTTAAGCTGAAATCAATGGCTTGCGGATTTTCTTTCCAAATGAATTCGCCACCTTGCAAACAGTTTGAATTCCGCCCCGGTTCTGCGGGCCAAAATCCGCGTGGACCCGTTTGACACCCATCTTTTGAAGGATGCGCGTATCGGACCGGCCTGTTCTCAAGCGTGGTGGACCCACATGCTGGCACAGTATGTTGTGCAAAATTGTGGATCAAGACGTTTGTTGCAATTCTGTGAATTGACAGACCATACACACAACGGGCAGACAGACGGCCTTAGCGCTTTATGAGTTATCATCATTTATCGTACTTATGTTAGCTTCTTCTCCCATATAACAAACATACAAGGGAGCCGTTTTACTGGTTATAACAAAACGCGCATTTCATTTTCAAACTTAAGAACTAAAATGTTTGGTAGTAGTAGATACGTCGAGACGCCTTTTCGCACTGCCCCAGCAGCAACTTTAATAGATTGTCTCAAAGCGATTCAAAAACTCGGGAAACTCCCCAAAGGCAGCACGGTCAGGGTAGAGGACTATACAGAGTGTCCCAAAAAATGTGCACACTGTTTGATCGTTAGTAACTCTCTTGCTTGCATGCCTTTTGCCGAGCTTGAGGTGTCATTCTGTAGAGCGAGGACAAACTTAGATTTGCAGTATGAAGTGAATCACCAATCACTTTTCGTTACTGTAGGATCACGGTATGAACTTTCAGCATACAGCGTCACTGTGGAATAAGTCTTTTGATGAAATAATTTTGAAAAAAACCTAAAAATTTATGTAGCAAGGTTTTCAGGCGTGCTGATTTTACTACATAACTTTCCATCACACATTTCTGGCGAACATTGGAAAGTCAGTTGTTACCCTAAATCTGAAATAACTCATGAAAAAAACTGTGTGCTGCCATGAAACTTTCATATTTAGAATCAGCAACTTCGATTAACCCAGTTCAAGAGTTTCTAGCTTGTTTGGCTTATTTTCTGAGGCAAAATATCGCTTTCAATGGACTAAAATTCTCCTCGAAATTCTTACCGTAATCCTACAGTAATGAAGAGCTGCTGATAAGTTGCTCCACACTGTAAATCTAAGTTGAACCTCGCTTTAAAGAATGCTTCCTCAAGCTCGGCAAAAGACATGAAAGCAAGAGAGTTATTACCAATCAAACAGTGTGCACGTCTTTTTGGGACACCCTGTATGTCGCTGAAAGGGGCTGTCCCATACGGTCTGCGACAAGCAAGCAGCCCCATACTATACAGGCATACAGATGCGGGGTGCCTGCGCGAAGTGGAGCCTATCGGCGACATATAGTCCCCTACCCACACGGTCGTGCGTCGGCCTGTACCCGGTATAGCATCTGTCTCATTGTGCGAATTGTGAGGGTGTTATTTTTCAGCGGCGCTACACCTACTGAGCTTCACTTAAAGACTTGTAGAACTGGCTTGACATAGATTCACATTACGAAGCGCACCGATCCCGCTTTGATTACGGTAGGAACTTCAAGAAGGATATTCGCTTCATCGGAAACCAATTCTGCTACAAGAAAAGGCTGCAAGGGGCTGAATATTTGTTACAGGTTACTGCCGCTGATCAATACGAACTTAGCACGTGCCATAAACCTTTGATCAAAAATCACGCGAAGTAGACCGAAAAACAGTATTGCAAAATTCATCAAAATCCAGACAGACCATCTGAACTGTTTCAAAAATCTATGAGTTATTTGCTGCATCAGCGTGCCGGAAACTTTATCAGAAAAGTAGTGCTTCAAAATTTTCTGAATTTGCAGCTATCTTGCACGGACTTATTTATGCTGAAAGTACCGTAACAACATTAATTGAATGATTCGCTGCATACAATGAATTTGAGTTGAAGCCAGCTCTAGACTAAACACAAAGGTCGGCGAAAAACTCGGCGCAGGAGAGATATCGATGATAAGGCATGCAAAAACTCAATTGAGGAATTGGTTAGAGATTCTGCCCGTTGACATTTTGGCCCTATAAATCTTGTAAAATCTCTACTTTTCCATTTGAATCCATATTTGTCATTCGTTCAAATATGTATTCCAGTGCTAATGCTAATTTACAGATTGAAATCAAACAACTTTTTCCGCATCCTGGATGGGTAGAGATAGATCCGATTGAAATAGTTTCGACTGTAAAGGAATGCATTATAAAAGTAGCCGATAAACTGCAACAATTAGGAATATCCCTTGAAGAAATAAAATCCGTTGGCATTGCAAATCAAAGAGGTATGAGGGATTAGATTTCCTTTAGTGTAAATGAGCCACATCTTCATGTACTTAGAAACCACGATAGTATGGAATAGCGAAACAGGAGAACCATTATACAATGCCATCGTTTGGCTAGATAATCGCACCTCAAGTCTTGCTGAGGAAGCCATTGCCAATACGGCAAGCCGGTAAGTTGCCAATTTTTTTGTATAAATAAAGTAAAATTGTACCTGATAGATTTCAGATCGAAGGATGAGTTCAAGCAGAAGACCGGTCTACCGATTCACCCTTACTTTAGCGCGTTGAAATTGAGATGGTTGTTACAAAATGTCGATGCTGTCAAAAAAGCCAACGAAGAAAGTGAGCAATTTTTTTTGCGAAAATAGAGCTGCGAAATCGTTCCAAAAATTACAGATAAGCTATTGTTTGGCACCGTTGATACCTGGCTCATATGGAAATTGACAGGGGAACATGCCACGGATGTCTCAAATGCATCCAGAACACTTTTACTAGGTGAGTTATCAGCTTTCTCATAACTGCACTGGTTGCGAAAAGACTAAAGAGGATGTGCTTTCCTGCGGTGCCCTAGCAAATGCAGCATATTGAGATTTCTAATATGTTTGCAACTATGCCCCTCGTCCAGTAGCCGAAGTGCGGAGGAAGATCCTTCTCGAAGGCGGCAGATGTCATTCTGAATTCTGATTTTGAAACAGCGTGGGAAGTTGCACGTGTCTGGATGGAGCATTCGAAAAATCATGAGGAGGTGAGACCGCACGCGACACGCACGCTCTTCTGGCAACCGCAATTTCTTGCTTGTAATCTCGCTTGCATACTTTTTCTGCTTCCATATGATAGTGTTTAGACACCGGAAGTCACTGAGCGTTGAGGTGTTGTCTTTTTGTATGAGTGTTTTATACTCCTGTGGGCGCAATGATCACAGTCAAATTCATCACTTTTAAACACGTTTCGGCGCGAAATCGCGCGCGGCGAAAAAGGATGTACTTTCAGCCGTTAGCCAACAAAGGGACCTTAATTCGTAGGTTGTGTGTTACATATGTAATCAGCATGTCAGATAAGATCCATACCCAGAGTTGTGAGTGAATTCGAAGTGTTTGAATTTTGTCGTCTGAGAAGGACTTCTGTGCTTTCCTGAAAGATAGGAACAAGAACTCAGTTTCTAATTGGATCCAAAAGTACCTATGTTGTAGACGGTACACATCAGTATTGAAACTACGGTTTTTCTCTTTGATATCGAAGCAAAGGAAAGTTGCGACGTCGCACGCGTCGTTCGCGTTGTCGCACTTCGTTGCAACTGATGTTCGATTTGTCCTCATATCTTCTGAACAAATATCGATGGCACAGCTCTATAGACCCTTTCGAAAAGGAGGAGCTTAGTCCTTTGACTTGATAACCTTGGACAAAAAGAAAACCTCCTGAAAACGTTGAAAAGATCCTTCAAATGCGCGTGCTGCACCATGTGCAGCACCGGTCGAAACTGTTAAAATGACCTATACAAGTGCAGGACATGGCCGCAGGAAAACCACAGAAGAGTGTGGAAAAAATCATGCGAGTAATTGCCAGGAAGAACAGGGATAACGAAGAAAGAGGTCGGAGCTAAAGCGGCTATGATTTTCCCCGATATGGTCGCCATTTAGCAATTGTCCCTATAGGTTTTTACCACAGAGAACACTTTCGACACGCATACAACGCTTAAGTCCCCCGCTTATATCTATCAAAATTAGCGTCGCAGCGCTCGCTTACGTCTCTAGATAACCCAGAACACTTGTGGGAGTCTTACTCTCACTGAATTTCATTTTGAAAACTGGGTCATGAAAAGGCTTGATGGCAAAGTATCACGACAGTTATAGTTCCGCTAAACTAGTCGCTGCAGTGTTCGGGCAAAATCTCGAAATAAGTTCACTTACCTGCGGCTCCACAACGTTGAATCCGAAATGCCACGTTAGAAAACGCAAAAACGGCGAAAGCTTGCGCTTCCCAAAGCCTTTAGTTTTAACGAAAACTGAAACGCACATTGCGCTGCAAGACCCTACGACTTCAACTGTGGCGGCATGCGCTCTGCTTCAAAGCAGAAAATCCACGGGTGGAGAGGCAGGTTCCCATGGCAGAAGTTTTCCAACTTTCCGAGCGTATTTCTTGCTTCTGGCCAAAAGTTATAAACTCGCAATTGCGCGATGGTTCCGAGAGGACCCACTTTCGCCTGATTCTGAAATCTCCAGACCCTTTACCTTATCCGAACGCTGCCTTTGATTCACTCGCACATGCTGACCAATTAAACTGCGGGTTACCACAAAGGAACACGGTCCCTCGAAGGACAGTAACAAATCCTAGCGGTTCGGGTAAAGCACTATATGTCGCCGGAAAGGGTGGTCCCACGGACATCTGCAGACCAAGCATCCATAGATATCAAATTCACCACAAATTGTATATACCAACTGACCGCGCTGGGTGGAGCCTATCGGCGACATATAGGCTCATATCCCGGCAACTCCAGTGGCTACTTATATTTTATCTGAACAAGGTCTCCCAAAAAGATTCTTGAACTGTCGAAACATTAGAACAGTTTTTTTTACTTTCTTCTCCTTCAACATTCCTTGTCTGCAGATCACATCTTTAGATCTACGAAAACGGAAATGGTCATGCCAGCTTTGCGAGTTTTTTGGCATTCCACCGCATATCCTGCCACAAATTCGTTCCAGTGCTGAGATATACGGTCACTTCAAAGGAGGTGAGTTCCTTATACAAGCATTCCACAAGATATCGTAGAAATGAAGTGTAGGGCCACTGAAAGGAGTTCCAATCTCTGGATGTTTGGGAGACCAACAGGCGGCTATGGTTGGCCACAATTGTTTGCAACGGGGAGACACTAAGAACACCTATGGAACCGGCACTTTTATGTTATGCAACATCGGTCAGCGACTGTTTGTCGTTTAGCGTCTCTTTTTGCTTCGCCTGAGAAGTGATTATAGTTCTTCGCTCTTCTGAGCTTACATATTTGCAGGACCCGATATAGTCATCAGCAAACGTGGGCTATTGACTACAGTAGGATTTCAGGTGAGCCCAGTTGAAAGGTAGAACACGTTACAGTCGAGTGACTTTTCCGCTCAAATCTGTACCTGCGGTGACGAAAAGTTGCGGTAAAATTTTCCGCATAAAAAATGAATGCGCCTGTGCCGCTGGTCACTTGCGTGCGCAAAATGCCGGCATTACTGGTGTGGCTATTTGCTCACACGCAAATTTCACCTACAGTCGAGTAGATTTTCTGCTTAATATAGTGTGCTTGCACAGAAGGTGAAATGCGGTAAAATTTGCTCGTGAGGAAATAGCTTCGACTGTGACGCCGGCCAATTGCGCGCGCAAAATGCCGGCAGTGCTGGCGCAGCTACCTGTTCACGCGCAAATTTTACCGCATTTCATAAACTGTGCAAGCACACTATATTAAGCAGAAAATCTACTCGACTGTAACAATCTCCGCACCGCAAAGGCATTATATTTACCTAAAAATCTACTGGACTGTACTCAACCGTTGTTACACTTACTTTGACGTTCTAGATTCTTTGACTGAGTCTGTGCCTAATAATCCACAACTATTTCAGTTTGGACCTGACTCTCCCGTAATTTACGCCTTTGAAGGATCTGGATCAATTGGTGGAAATGTTGTTCGATTTCTACGGGATAATTTTCAATTCATTAAGGTAAGCGAGTCTTCTTAATTGTAGCATCGCAGCTTTTTCCTTTCAGCATGCAAAGGAAATGGAGGGAATCTGTCGTACAGTCAAAAACACCGGTGGTGTCTTTTTTGTACCCAGCTTTACTGGGCTTTATACTCCATATTGGGATCCTAGCGCTAGAGGAACAATCCTTGGATTGACACAGGCTACAACTAAGGCACACATTTGTTTGGCAGCTTTACGAGCCGTAGCTTATCAGAGTGCTGAAATGATTGAAGCGGTTGAACAAGATTTGGAGAATGTCACAATTACCACTATCAGGGTTAGTTTATAGCAATTAAATTACAATTACAGTGTAAGTTGGCCCAAAAGTTCGTTCGCACAAATTTCAAAAATTCATAAATCCTTACGTTCTCAAAGAATTTGCACAATTTCAATCACATTTAAAAAAGTATGCTCTTTATTATAGCGTATGGGTAACGCATCAAACAGAAACATTGCAGAGATAGAAACTTCAGAAGAGAATTACTCAAATTTTATTTTTCTGTGTAGAGTTGTCTAAAATCTAAAATTTGCGAACTCTCAACACAATTTTTGCTCAGATGGAAAGAGCAGACCATAAAACATGTAATTACAAGTGTTTCGAATTTTAAAGTAAGTTTCAGCTTTTTGGCAGCACTACTCATAAAAATCAAAATTTGATTATTCCTCTTTGACAGCTTCTTTCAGCAAACTTTGCGTTCTAAAAAGTCTTCCAAACATTGTTGTAAGTTACTTGCTTTTCTCTTTTGAACATCAAAAGCACATAGATCCTTTGAAAAAACAAGAATTCATGAAGTAAGTGGTGCGAATGAATTTTTGGGCTAACCTGAAATGTTTGTTGATTTGTTTGGTTAAGGCGGATGGAGGAATGATAGCAAACCATCTATTCAATGAATTGCAAGCTGAGATTATGGGCAAAGAGATCAAAGTAATACATGAATTCTTCAATTCCAAGATCATAATGATAAGCATCTTATTTCAGACACCAAAGATTGGAGAAATCTCAGGTTGGGGTGCAGCGGTAGCTGGAGGAATTGGAGCCCAGCAGTACAGCCTAGAGGAATTTTCTTCACATGAGGCTACTGTAAGTGCCCTCTTAAGCACGTAAACTTGAATTGCCAAACTCATTTTTCAGGCAAAATGCTACAAATCATGGTCGGACGATAGACAGCGTGTAGCTGATTTGGCAAAATGGAAAGAGGCTGTAAAACGAGCTCGTGGTTGGGCGGATGTAGTGGAAACCGGAATCAAAGAATAAAATTTGCTCACAAGCAACTGCTCCTAATCTCTGTCGGTCTTGAATAACATCTTGTTCAAAATAATACGAGTATGAAACATCAGTCACTTCGCCACATCAAATGTATATATGCAGTGCCGATAAAACTAATATTTTAATCTTGTGGAGTCGTATCCATGTAACACATTCTTAAACTGGAGTTCAATTCTTTTACAAAAAGTTTTCAACTAAAAGAATTGAAGTTTCTAAGGTTGAAATTCAATGATTTTCAGTTTTATGCTGTCCTTGGACGCTTTTTATTGTACATGGGTCAAAGGCAGATATGGACACCGACTTTTAATCATTTCTATCCCACTTTACCTGCTCTATCCGAGCACAAGACATACTGGGTGTCCAAAAATATACAATTTTAAATCGTTAATACCTCTCTTTCAAAAAGTCTTTCGTTTAGCATCAGGTATCAATCTATAAAACTAAATTCGGATTTACAGTGTAATGTAAATCAGCGATCGATCTCGATCACTGCAAATTCACGGTAGGAACTTACAATATGCGCGCCTTTGCAAAATAAGCCGTTTGAATAAAAATTTTAGAATCTAGAACTTTGTGCACTGCTTGAATGCTGATCAGACAAGTTTTCGCGGGCTAAGCTTCTTAATGATCAAATCGCCATATTTTTTTTAGCATTGCTGCGCTTTACCTGGCATAACTTATGTGAGAAAAAAAGGCTAACGATAATGTGCGAATTTTAGATTCATAATCAGCAACTCATTTTAGCCAAATGATAAAGTTTCAGCTTTTCATTCTGGGGCAAGCTATAGCCACTGTTGCCTTAAAACCTTCAAAGTTCCTACCTAATCCTACAGTAACAGAGAGATCTAACCGATCTGGCTTGAACCTACTCTAACGAACAGTACGGAAGCTAAGGAAAAGACTTTGTAGGAAGAGAGGTAACAGCAACTGCAAAGTGTGTATCTAATTTTGGACACCCTGAAGTATATGCGGCGCTCCAGACAACGCACTGCACATACTCTTAAAAGCCAATGAAATTCTGAGGATGCAGTTAATTGAAGCCCAGTAACTTTTTGACAGATAAGGATAGAAGCCCGCGTTGACAACCATTAGAAGGAGCATAAGAACAGCTTCTCAGTGGTATGCCATACGTATTTCAAAGAAGATATTCTGAGGGATAAAGATAGCCCTGAGAAGAGGCTTGGAAAATCGGCCATTATTTTTGCACCAACCTAATACTAACGAGGAATGTTTTTTTCAAAAGTGCCCGTTCGCGATGAGATATATGTTGCTGTGAGAATGAATGCTGATTTGAAACTTTGCGAAGTGCTTTAGAAGGCTACGGCATCGGAAACAAAGATGCGCGCTTGAAGTTTGAACATGTGATCTTCTGCGCGATGATGGACCCTACCCCCGCTGCACGTTCTACAATGACAGAGCGTACTGCAGTGCCTCTGTACATCGAACTGAAGTGTTACCATGGCAAATTATGAACTTCGGAAAGGAGCGTTTCGCTGATAAAAATTGTAGTTTTGAGATCAACATTCACTAGTGAGTAAAGCAACATACAGGGTGTCCCAATAAAATGTGAACACTGTTTGATTGTTCATAGCTCCGTTTCTTTCAAGTCTTTCGCCGAGCTTGAGGCAACATTCTGCAGAGCGAGGTTGAACTTAGATTTGTAGCATGGAGCGGATCACCGATCGCTGTTCGCTACTGTAGGATTACGGTATGAACTTCTAGCATGTGGAGTTATTGTGAAATACATGACTTTAACAAAAGATTTTTTCAAAATCTGAAAAATCGCGTACTAGGGTTTCTTGCACGCTGATTCCATTGCGCAACCTTTAACGAGTGTTTTTGGCTTTTTTGACGATGTAGTCACATTTCTGACAAATGCTGGAAATTCAGTTGTTACTGTTTACCTGGGATAAAGATGGAAAGAAGCATCACAGCATAGTTAAATTTCATATTCGAAATCAGCGGCTTCCATTACCATAGTGTAGAAGTTTTTGGGCTTGTTTGGTTTTGTTTCGAGGCAGAATATAACCTCCAATGGCCTAAAATCCTTGTCGAAGTTCCCACCGTAATCCTACAGTAACGAAGAGCAATCAACGATTCGCTCCAACTGTAAATCTAAGTTAAACCTCGCTCTATAGAATGGTGCCTCAAGCTCGGCGAAAGACATGAAAGCAAGGAAGTTATTAACAATCAAACAGTGTTCACATTTTTTGGGACACCCCGTATACTTCATCTTGAATGGCCTCTTATTGAAAAGGTATTTCTTGTAAAATACTTACAGAAACAGAAATAACGATTAGGGTAACCTGTTTCTTGTCAAGAAAGCAAGCTACATATACTCTGAGAACGTCACGAAATTTTTGAAAATTACTTGCTTGTAATAAAAAATGTGCAAGTGACTTGCTTACACTTTGAAATAATCGAAATAATTTGCGAATTTTTTGAAAATTCAGCTAAGTCTTTGAAAATATTTTGAGGTCGTGGCTCCTCCACGCACCTTCCATACGAGGAAATTTTTTTGTCCCCCCTCGGAAATCCTGGTAAGCGGTACGCAATTGTCTGAGTCGCATAATTTCAACTCGACAAAGAAAAGGGTCGGTAAAAACCGTAAAACTAATACTTTATGAATGAATATATGAGTGATTAAAAATTTATTTAGCATGTTCTTTGTTATTGTTGACTTCCATATAATGCCTGATTAATTGCCTGATATCACTGAACCCGCTGTGCTTGAAAATCTGCAAAACTAGGGATTGGCTCGGAAGCTGTAAGTAGCCGTAATACCCACCGCCTGGAAATATTCGAGTAAAGCATGTCTTGCTTGGAATGTTTGCGCTACTGATGCCTTTCTTTTGAGACGCATGTACGGTCCCATATCTGGAGAAAAAACAAAGTCGAAAAGCACTTTTGTCCAGGAGGAGTGTGTGTGCAATCCCTCATAGAACTCGGGAGCAATTTGTGAAACCTGAAATGAAGTGATAATTCGGGAATATTCATTTAGAACCTTGAAACCTTAGGCAAGTTCCTTCCGGGTATGTATGGAAAATCATGGTGTTCAACGTGGTATCCCACATTGAACGTGCACAAATTCCACGGTCCGTAGTAACTGTAACATAATTTAGAAGCACCGCCCAACCACATTGAGGATGGTGAGATTATGATGCTATATATATATAGCGGAGCCCCTAACTAAGTAATAGCCAGTCGCGCCGCAAAAGATGAATCCCGAAGCGAGAAAATCGCTCCAGGAAGAACCGGTTGAAGTAGCTCCCCCATCACGTGGGTGGTCTGAGGAGGTCGGGATCACAAAAGACTTCACGGTAGATGAAAATGTGGAAAATTTAATGATCGTAATGGAGCACGGATTTATTTCAGTTCTAGATACATCAAAGCTTGATTTTGGACGTTTTCTTCAGAGCACACAACTGATGGACGGGAACCTCGTGGCCGCTTCTAGCTTCTGAAGCGACTTTCTCGCTTCAAAATTCGTCTTTTACATCTTGATGATTACCTGTTTAGGGCTCCGCTATCATACATCATCAAAATCTCACCATAGTCATTTTGGGTGGATGGCACCTTCAAGGATCAATTGCATAATGGGTAAGTCAAACCTGTAGGTTTCTTGGTTTTCCTTGAAGACGTAATGTTCCGATACAAAATGACCCGCACTGGGATGAACTCCCATGGCAACTAGTGTACCAATAATGAGATACGCAAGAGATCGATATCCAAAAAATCGCAGAACAAATAAATCGAAAGCTATCTGCAACTAGTCATAATTAGAAGTGTTCTCATGAATTTTTTGACATTTCTGCTACTACAAAGAACACACCGACTACTTTTCATATGCTCAAATTATTTCCAACAATAAGCTCGATTTACCTGGATTATGGCATTAATAATCTCTAGATCAGTGGGTGCTTTCTTATAGATGATCAAGGGACGAAACGCATAAAATAATGGCTGGAACACCAACCAAACAAGTTTCCTTGCCGGTGTTGTAAACAGCTGAGCTTCTAATTCAGTAGGCACATCAGTGTCTAATCCATCCTCGCCTGAACAGTACAATAACGAAGACTACTATTACAAAAAGGAAGGGAAAACATTATAGGATGGCTTCGGATCTTTCACAGAACTACAGAGTTCACCTATCCGCAAAACATCGCCATTGGTTCAGAGTGGATGAATATTGCAAGGGCACCGCTCGACTCAACTCGGCTAGGCGCACCTTCTGGTATGTGCAAGTGCCCGTTTGGGGACGGTAAGCGCAGGGTAGGTGGTTTTCACGAATCTTTCTGCATTTTTGTTACGTTAGGACACTTGGTGTGCTTTCAAATGAACATTTTTCTAAATAAGAATATGCATCCCGCCAACTTAGGCGATCGATGCCTTTGGTCAGAACTCGTCCACTCTGAACCAGGATTCGACGACGACGCGAATTTCAGTGGAGGCGGAGTTCGGTGACTTTTTGACGAAATATAAACTGGATTGCAGTGTGAGAAAAACATCAATTCGCATTTCAGAAGGTTGAATTTTCAGTGATGCCTCAATTAGATTGTGGAGATAGTTAGCTGTTTAGTGTTGCGATCGCGAATTCTAGACTCATGACACATGGCCTACCCAAATATCGATGGTGCTCCACATGATACTTTTTGAAAGAAACAGAGATTGGCACACCTATCGGTAGGTTGGCAAACATTCCAAAGAAGCGATTCTGAAGACAGAGATGAATTTGAAAGCTGAACAGGTAGGCTGGAAACACTCACTGAAAGCGGATATCTGTTCCCAAATACGGTGTTGTGTGAAATATCATGTATAGCCAAAGTCATAGCATGATTTATCACTCCTCCACATAAATACGCTTCTAGAAGTATCAGCAGCCAGTCCGAATCTATAACTAACACGTTTTGGTAGTTTGAAAATTCCAGCGATCGCTATCTTGCAAAATAGCTGAAGTATTGGGAATCCGCACTCGTGTACGCTATGTGTTTGTAGAAATCTTTGCTTTCAAAGCAATAAGCACAATATTTCGCAGACATGTTTTTGATATCTGCGGATGTCGCAGAATGCTTGTTGTAGGAAAAAACGCCAATTACTGAGCTTTTAAAGCAAAGAAGAAATTTAGCAATCATAACCACCCCACTTCAACGTTACGTAGACAATTGCATCATGGCTCACCCCGATCGTGTAACTATGGATTTTAAGCGTCCAAAGAAAGGTGGGGATTCTGGATAATACGCCCACCCATCGCGCAAGCCCGAAGCTATAAAGTTAGGCCCTGGGCATACCTCACGCAATTTCAGTCGCGACATTTGGCAAAACTCCAATAGTTCATAACTCATCGTAATAGGGTTTCTGAACCTACGGAAGATAGGGCATTTTATCAACCTAAGTAAGTTGTACACGCTGTGTACTTGGGTTCTGCCAGTATTGAATTTAAAGACATCTGGTAGATTGCCAGATCGCGTGACGACTACATTCACTCGAGATATGCCCAGGGCTTTAGAATGGGTGCGATACACACGTTTTAAAAGTCGGGATACGTACGCCGTAATGAGTTAGCAGGGTCGGACTGCGGTTTTCTCATCAGTGGCAGAGTACGCATGCCAACACACGTGAGATCATTCGGTCCTGCATCAACCTGCGTCCCAGGGCCGAATGCACCACATCCCCGCTGGGGAGGGGATCGCAGCCCAAAAAAAAGCTCCACACTCTGAAGCTCAAGATATATGAACTCAAAGTTGTCCACCTATCTCTTAGTATCTCCACCATCCTTCACCATAAACATACTGAACAGGAACGAGAAGCTGTACAAGCCGCATTTTCCAACATTTCATATGATCCCCCGATGACCCCCGGCGGCCGACCGTCTTTTCTTTGAAGTCATTTTTCTTTCTTCAGAGTTTTAAAAAAACCCAAAGACTGATTATCTAACCAAATTGCGCTAAGCATGGTTCTAATAAGATTATACGATATAAGGAAGTTTGCTAACGCCTTGTACAACAATTGTACACTTCATTGGAAACTTTGTGAACTTCAGACGTCAAAGGCAGCGTCCCATCAAAATGATGGGTACTGCGATTTTACAGTTTTCCAAGGGTAAACCGTCCAGATAGTCTTTCAGTAAAGTCTGGAGCAAAAAAGCGCTTCTAAAAAGCCCAAAATCCGCTCCGGAAGTCTTCCAGGCCCCGCCCATCTCCAGATCCCGCTCAGCTTACACGTAATTTGGAGCGACAACGGACACGGAGAGCTTCAAAAAAAGCTCATTTTTGACATTTTCAAGCGCTGAAAAGCTCAGTTATGGCTTCAGCATGGCGAGAACATTCTCCGAAAAGGTGAAAAATTCGGGAAGAAAAATTTTGCCGGGACGCTGCCTGTCGCTGAACTTACTTCAACTTTGTTCTTGAAAGAATGCGACCGATTGAAAACGACTGTGTTGGTTCTATGATTTTATTGAAAAGCAAAGTTTTGCAGCATTTCTTCTCCCTCATTATTCCAGTAAATAGGGAATCTTATTGCGCGATTTACAGTATTGGGCTTAATATTTTTCTACCGTCTGAACTAGTATATCCCTACATGTTGCAAATTTGTGTTTCCCCGTGTCTGTTTTTACCCAACCTCTCTATTTGACCTCCTACCATTTCACATAAAATGATTTCGATCTTTAATCTCACTTCGATCTCGTGGTCAGAAGATTGAACTGAAAACCAGAATGTATCTGACTTACCTTGTAGTAGCCAGCACATGAATACTTGAAAAAACACCATTGCTGTAACAACATATTTGAGTGACTCATCGATGCCAAAAAGCTGCAAACAAACAATGTTGGCAAACACTAAAATGTTCGACCTCAAGTGATCGCTGGTGTTCATCGGTCTTAGTCACCGTGAGTGCGGGTATTCACCTCTTTGATCTCTGGATGAGCTTTGACTATCGCCTCCCTTCTATTTAGATGTGGTTGCTCCGTATAGGTCCACATAAAATCACTTCTTGATACGGACTGACCCATTCTGGAAAAATAAATTTTCCTTTTCTGTAAATGCACACTCCAATGTATATAATCTGTAATTTGATAGGTGACTCAATATTTGTTATTTATCCTCTTTTGTTTGGTGCTTTATGCTATAAATACCACATGTCCAGAAACTACGGTGACAAATCAAATTTAGATAAGTGCAGCTTTTGTATATAAAAAGTAGCGATAACGATAAAAAGGTCGTCAAAACTGTCTTGTCCTCCCTTTCGAAAAATATGAACTTTGCCTTGTCTCCATTTTTTGAAGTACTTGGTGAAAGGCAGTGGCTGTCCAAGGTTTGCGGGGGGGGGGGTGGGTAAAACCGAAATTTTTTTTTCATCAAGCATTTCAAATAATTTTCTGGGCTGCTTCTTAATTTTTTGCGGGCGCGTGAGCCGTATCAACCTAGAAGAAAACTTTTTTGCAGAGCTAATCTGAATTTTCAATAAATTTCAAAAATTAATTTTTTTAGACGTACAACGGAGTCATTCGCACACCTTATTACTCATGTGAGTAACCTGCAAAAATTTTGAAGCCATATTCTTGCCCCCCCCCCCCCCCCCCGCCCCCTCCCTGAAAGGGTGTGCCGAAACTTAGAGGTTTGCCGGTACAAGAAAAAAAGGAACTCTGCAACATTTGGACATGAGACTGGAACTTTCTTGCGAAAGTCGTACAATCGACTTTGCTCTAACTTCAGAATCAAAGAATTTATTGAATTAACAGAAAGCCATATATCAAATAAAGGAGGGAGGAGAGATTTCTCAAGAAACACCAAACTCGCGTGAAAATCGCTCTGATCTGATAAGAAAAATTCATTTGTCAGCTTGATCTATGGACACATGTCACTACTAGGTCGTTTCAAAGTAATTTCACTTTTTAAACGAACCCCACATCTGCAGATATAAATTCTCAAAATATCCTGGCTGCATTTGTTACAACTTTTCATTCTCTTCTAAACGGTCATGATTGTCTTGCAGCGTAACCAAGGATCTTACAAAAAAATTACCAAAAACTAGGACCATCAACACCAATACACTTCAGAATTTGAGTTTCTAGGAATGGACTGACTTGGACTCAGCACTAATTTTACAAACCACATAAGCGTTCAAACTTTCAAAATGAACAGACGAACTTTTCGGGTGCAGCCTGGTGCGCGTTTAAACACAAATATGATGAGTTTGTCCCAAAGACCTTACGAATCGGAAAAATATCCTTAAGAAAGAGGAAAGAAGGCTGCATCAAATGACACCCAGCTACTCGCCGGTTGATATTCTGCCAGGTTTAGGGCGGGACATACTTCACGCGTTTCAGTCGCGACGCGATTTGGCAATTCGCCAGAATTCTTCGAATCCAACACTAGCAGACTGCACATGCATAGTTTGCTTAACTTACGTGGATAGATAAAATGTTGTACGTTTGAAATATCTTTACAGTGATTTATGGACAGTTGGAATATTGCCAAATCGCGTCGCGAAATCGCGTAAAGTATGCCCAGCCCTTTTGGGATGACCAAATATGCGGCTGCGAATAAGATCTACCAAAAAATACAGCGAAGTATGAAAAGAAGCAAAAAATTGCTTTGTAACTCTTAAGATTTGCTCTATTTATCAGTCACTTGAATTTCTCTTCTTTGGATAATTGGTATAAAGTTTTCTTTCGGTGATTTTAAGAGCCGTTGAATATACTTCAATGCGATTATGACTCAGAAGTGGGAAGATTGAACCATGTGCAATCAAGACCTTCGGAGAATCTCCATGCAGCATGATGTGGCGCTTATTTAAAAAGCAAACCCATTTTTGAAACAACCTACATATTATTATTCTCAATGCGCAAGAACTGAAAAAGTTCATCGATGGTTGCTTGCATGAGGAGTAGCGATGGCACGGTCTTATCTTACTTGCTCCTAATGCTCGGTACACAGTGAATATAAGTCGTTTTCTGCGCTATGTAAACGCCTAAATATTCTCCCAAAGTAACAAGTAGAAAAAAGCGGTAATAAGTGAAATGACATCAAAAATCAGAGGAGCGCGCCACAAAGGTATCAACTTTACGCTCAAAATCAGTTCAAAGTTCGAAAAGCCTGATTGGAGCATTGATAATACTGAGAGATCATTATTTCAATTAGTATACAGTATCTCTTGATTTCCAGAAGCACAAGGCGTTTTATAGTGCTCTGCTTTTAATTTGAAGCCTAGGTTTGAAAAGCTTATCGCTTTGTTCAGTATGATATCACGTTGTTGCCTTTCTGTTATTTGTCATGATATGTAGAAGGAAAAAACAGAAGACTGAGAACTGTACAAAGATGTGTGGTGCAAATGGCACGATCATAATGTTCTTTTGTCTTAGAAGGCTGCTGACAAGTTTGAAATACAACTTATTGGAATAAAACTCTTTGGTGAAGAAGATAGAGTCTCCAAGAAGATAATATGAAGAGACTTGGAAGAATATGCAAAGTAATGGTAAGAGCGACAAGTCATTACTAACACTTGAAGTCCCACGGTTGAAAAATTATGAAAAAAAATTTCTGGTGGATTTGTAAAGAAAGCGATCATCAGGACTACTTTTGTAGTGAAATGAATTCAAGCTTACTTCTTTATGGACTTGTTGGACCGCTATGCAGAAACGGACGACCAACAACGCGAGGAGAAGGTTTTCTTCTAAGTTATTGCATGCTCTTCATGATCTGCAAATATTCAAAAAAAGATGGCTGCGAACCAGTATGAAAACGTCACAGTAGCGAGGAATGGCTGATATTTACTTTCCAGAAATCGTTTGAGGGAAAGTGAAACTAACCATTTAGTTTTAGAAAGAAAGAAGAAAAGATTGAGAATGAGGCTATAAAGTAACCATTCACGGAATAATTGCAACAGAACGCGTGTAAATGTTTCGTAAAAAAAACAAGGGAAGAGAAAAAAGCTTCGAGAACATATGCATCGAAGCACAGAGTTTGTAGTTTGTAGTTGAAGAAGCTGTGGTACAATGTTTCTTTTGACAAGTTCTATGTGGCTCAAAATTAGCGAAAAGTTCTACAGCAATATCTACGCGGATTTGTCTGGCTATGATCCTTTCTTGTAGTCAATATGCTTCATACAAAAATGTTAGCCACTTTCAGGTATTTACACTTTTTCGCTAACTTTATGCCACGTAAAATTCTCAAAATTGGACCTTCAAACGCCCTTATTCTTCCAGTGAGGTGCCGCAGAAAAGGAAAGCAGATGTGGAACCAGCGTTCCTACGATCTCCAAAGTGATAACTCATTGGACAGACTACTTTCTTTCAAAAAGGCTTCCTCTGTAAGTAGCAAGTTCAACATTTAATTCAAGAGTCATTTGCATTGTAATCAACAAATCAGCAATCTGATTTTCTTGTATGTGATTAATTTACTGGATTGAAGATGCAATTGTATCACAGCTTTGATCAGTTTCCTCAATAATTTCTGCCTGAGAAGCACACGCTTGAACTTGGCAAAAATTCGAGGTTTTGGGGTCCACTGACGATGCAATCCGGCAAGTGAAAAAAGTATCTTAAGTATCTCCAAATTCCATTTTGTTTGATCCTGGGCAAATAGAAATAAATAGACCTGACGACACAGCAAAAATGAAAATGCCCTAATTATTTCCTGGAATGATAAGCCAAAAAATAAGCATATCCTCCGCTATCAATGAATCGACAAGTATCACCGAATCTATTAGATAATTCTTCCCGTTTGATTAGTGTAAATCAGGAATTAACTGTTAATGCTACAACGAATCGCGCATATAGTGAAGTTCACTTCGGACGAGTTCACGTAGACATATTATTATATCTGCAGTAAGTGCGTAATCACAGCTTTCTGAAGGAATCTTATTTGCAAAATGTTGTAGGATGCTGTCTTCACTGTTAGTTACTCTGATTTAATAGGACATTTCTTTTTGGTGGCGCAGTTTTCCAAACTATGGAAAGTCGCATAGGGGGTGAAGAAAGGAGGGAAAAATAAATTTATGAAATTCCTATGAGCTAAACGGGGACGAAAACTGGGGTTCATTGTGAATCACAAGATCACTGACTTTCACCCCAATAGTTCCTAATATTAATGTGATTCAAAGATTGAAGTGTAGTGATAAGTCCAAATAAGTTCCAGAATTAACGCAAAGCTGATGGATGCACAATTTGCTAATAGACTTTCTATGAGCGCACGAAGATGGAGTGTGGTTTATATGAAGGACATAACGAGGAATTCTTATGCAAAACACTCGGTAATAATTTGCTCAACATGCGATGTGGACAACTGACAAGCGTCTATGTTGCCAAATCTTTGATCAAACAATGCGCGTCATTTTCGGACAAAATCAACACAAGAAATCATTTGTGACAAATAATAAGCTGTGAGAAAACACTCATGTGGTCGTTCATTGAACTTCTGTAATTCTCTACTCTTATAAAGGAAGGATAGCCAGCCGAAGTGGCCTTTCAAAAAACGAAGTAAAGTATCTAAAAGAGCATAGGACGCTGTTTCTAAATCTGCCTTCCTTATTAGCGGAGACTTTTCCAGAAGAAGAGTCATGAGCGTTTACTGGAGGCACAACGAGCATGTCTTGAAAAGAGAATTTGGAGTACTTTCTATGCGACAAATGTTCAAAATTGAAACACATTTTTACCCATTGCTGCCTCAAGTGAGCTAGGATTTTTTGACAGCTCGTTTTACCCTAGTTGTGCTCAATATTCTTGCTCCGGTAAATTATCATAACTATCCGTACAGAGCCGCCCCACAGAAGAAGAAGATAGATTTGAACATGGTTTAAATCTCAATATTACTTTGGAACTTCAGTGGGAGAGGCGCTAAAAGCGATAAGGCATGGTGCTCTTTGCTGGAGCCATTGCACGATGCAATATCTGAGCAAATAGATTTTTTATGCCTACGCTATCAGTCCAAGGAGGTGATAAAAACGAAAAATAACAGGGTGAGTGAGTAAGTGATAAGCGCAAGTGAACCAGACACTATGTTTACCCAGAAAGGCCAATGGGTTCGCTTTTGCCATAAAGATAATGCGATGAGTGTGCCAAGATTTTTTGTCACCCACAACAGCACAACGGTTTTCAGTGAAAAGAGCTTGTGTTGTAGTGATAAACAAAGTGGTAACTATGCTTTCTTATCTAGATCACCCTGACAACCATCGCTGACATCAAGCATACGTGTAGAAGCAATTAATGAATTTGAGTTTTGCTTTTGCAAAACAAAAAGTGAAGTCATCAACAAGAAGCGAATAATGCTCTGTAAAGAAGCAAGAAGGCTTGAACGAAGGAGTAATATCAGTGTGTTTTGTAAAAATTGCAGCTACAAATTTTTTTACTTGCCTCTACAACAAAAACAAGCAATTTTGCATGTTGTACAAAGTCTTAACGAGACTGCACATAAAAATTAAGGAAAATATGCTTTTGAAAAAACAGTGAAGTACAAAAGCGGAAAGTAAGATGGAAGAAAATGATAAATCTCATTCAAAGGCTTGAAACGGGCACGCAGTCACCGAGATTTTCTTAAAACATTGACGACCAAGACCTTCTATGGACTAGCCAACATTCTCAAATAAAATCACGCATAATCCCATCTACAGCTTACCTACAGCAGCGCTGATAGGTTGACAAAAAACAGTGGAGGTCAATCCTAAGTTCAGCACAAATGCAAACTCCAGAAGTGGGTTTGACCTTAGGTTGGCTAGCAATCACTGAGATTGGCTGGCAGATCTTCATAAAAAGTTTCCCAGTTGTTTTCTGTCCATGTCTTGTTGGAAAGTAGTTTAAAGCTTCCTATATCACATATCAAGTATTTAGAATTTATCACCAGTAAAGACAGTTATGCCTCAGCACATGGCTAAATTTCCAAAAGCTTAATTCCTTAACTTACTAAGCTTCTTTTCGCGCTGTAATGGATGTAGAAGACAGCAGTTCGGTATTTGGAAACGGAGAAGTTTTCCCTGCTTAGTGAATAACACGAAAATTATGATCTGCCACTTTGAAAATCATTTATTAAAAGCAATTTTCCTCATATTTGCGCACTATGACAAAATTGGGGTTTCTCACTTCTTTGCGGATTTTTTCTTTGGAGGATAAGTTTTACTTAAACAAAATTTATATTCAGTTTCCATTGAAGTGCTCTCTTCAGAGATATCAAAGGCTGGACAAAAGCTTGTCTGCAACATTTGTAAGAGCCGCGAAAGCGACCGAACTTATTTACCAGCCAACCTAATATGTATGTAGTAGTCATTTCGATGAAAACCAAGCTTTGAAGCACCATGTCTGTCAAGGGATCGTTAATGTGTTAATGATGGCACCACTTGGCATGGATTCGTTCAAATTTCTCTAGCCCTTAGGGTTCGGTAAATGAAGAAGGTTAAGTGATTATTATCGTGCCTAGACGTCAATAAGATTTAACTCTGCATTATTCCTTTTGCAGAAAAGTTCATCTTTTCATAATTTAGGCTACATCATCATTAACGTCGAGCTTTGCTTTTGTTAATGCTGATCTCTTTTTATCAACACTATCTAAGCACATACTTTTTTCGCGTTTGCAAGAATCGCGTCAGTATGTTGCAATTATGAATATCTTTGTTTGGACTCCGTTCGTACCGATGGCGAGGGGATTCGGGAGGTGGAGGGGGGGGGGGGGGGGGTAAAAGCCGCTTAATCATTAAAAACTCGCGAATGACTTGCTTCCACTTGTAGACAGTCATTAATATAATGATTCTTAGAGACTATCAAAATTTCAAATCAGTTTTGTAAAAGTATTTTCGATGGTGACTACCGCCGTCCTATAGTACTGAGATTTCAGTGTCATCGGTAGAATTCTGGAAAGCATCCCTTTCATTCAAAAAATTTTTGTCGTTTCTCTCTCTCTCTTTCTCTCCCCCCCCCCCTCCCCCTCCCGAGAAGCTGTTTCAGCTCTTTCGTACATAGCTGCTACATATTCTTTGGGCCCATTGGCGCTCTAGCCGCGAGTTCTCGAAAGTGAAGTCTGTACCAGCATCTTCACAGGAGAGCTGAAACTTCTTGATTTGCGCTTCAGTTATTCTTTTCTGCATTTTTTTACTGATAAAAAAGAAAAGAATCTGCGAAAGAGAGTATTCCGAATGCGTTATTTATCCTGAGCATCACTGAGGAAAGGTGCGAAAAAATTCATAATAGGTAGAGAAACTAGGAAAGATAATATTAGGTCATTCGGAAAGTTTTTTCGCTTTTTGCGTCTTTGATGTTGGTACCATATTTTGTGCCAGAGGGCTGATAGGGCTGTTATATATGGATTTGTAGAGGATGTCTTCTAGTTTCTGGGGATCCTACCGAAGTTGCAAAAAACGCTTTGTAGGGAAGTTTACGCGACGCTAAATTCAACATACGAAAACGCGATTTTCGAATAATTGTATTCTCTAAGCTTAAACTTGAGTGTAAAACCGTTGAGGAAACCATCATTGTGCGCAATGCATTTGCCAAGGCCAATCCTTTCTTGAGGTAGGTTCAAGTTTACTTCAAAAAGTTCAGATCCACAGAAGTGAAAGCTAATATTTTGCGGTGTCCTGGAAGGTGTTCCTGCCATATAAACGAGCATCTCAGAGGGTCCTTTGAAGCAAATTGCAAATATAGCTGCGTAAAATTCAGCAGGTCTTGAAGTGTCATATAACCCCTTTAGAAGCCACCTTCGCTAAAGCTACAATACCAAAATCAGTGACATGTACCCCACAAATTGTCGCACTCGCAGATTGAAGGCGCGTTGATTCTGCTTTCGTTGCTCAAAATTTGATATAGCAATCCTTTTTTGTCCTGGGTTATTGGTTACAGCAAAAATTTGGCCGAGTGCGGCTACAAGAAGCGACATTATGGTAAATCATTTGGAATAAGCATTGAAAGCATGGCCGGAACAATCAGTCATTCCGAAAGGTTGAATTACTCAAAATAATGTAATCCTACTGGTCTTGACGCTATAAACTTGCTAAGATGTGATTGTACTGTAAGAGCAGAGCAGTGTGATATCGCTCTGAAGACCGTTTGTCAAAATTTCAAAACTGAGCGGACTTGCACGTATAAGCTATGAGAGATCATCCACGCCCATGACTCCGCCAAACCACATATAAGAAAAGTGGCTCTCACAAAAGAGGTTGACTGCGCACCGAGGTTCCTGTCTACTTTTCGAACTCTTTAGACCTCCTTTTACCAATCACCAAATTTTCTAATTCCTCGGTGCCTATTAAAAAATAATAGGACCTAATAAAGATTAGCTAGTCAAAAACGCCTTTTCAAACTTTATTGATTCCTCTGAGATTATTTCGCAAGAAAAAAGTACAAGGGTGACATGAGTGTTACCAGAAATTTGCTGAACACAATGCAATTTATTTGATGGAAAAAGGCTGAATCTAGAAAAAATTGTGCTCGTTTGAATTTGAAGGTGCGGAAACGAAAAAACTTCCCGAATAGCCTGATAACAGATCAGATAGTCCAAGTTGGGCGAGATTTGCATCCAGAGAACACGTCACTTTGCACTATTGCAAATTTTGAGGATAATTGGGGCAGAGAGCTGATGCCTTGAATGACTATGTTGTGTTTTTGCGCCATGTTAGCAAGATTGCTGAAGCAGTTAAAAAGGCTTTTTTGAGTTTGCAAGGCTTGCAAATTTGATCAGTTGATGTAAGCGCGGAGCACCGCACGAGGCTTGCAAATGTTAAGCTGTAACGATACGTGCAAGTGAAAACAGAGGAGGAAATGTTTATGGTCTGGTCCGAAGAGTGTCATAATGAACTGTAAGACTGCCAGGAATCCACTATGATGAAACGAATAAAGAAGTATTGCATCGGCATCGCAAATGATTCGCTTAATCTGTTAGTTGTGGAAGATCCTTCAAAAGTTGGGATTAGAAGCTGAAGAATAGGTAAAGCTAGGCTGGAGAGAACTATGGGTGGACTGCAAGATATATCTGAATAGGTGCTTTTCGAAAATACCAAAGAAACATAACCAATAAGAAAATAATAAATCATCAAATGCAGACTAGAACGCTTTCTATTCTGCAGGATTTTCGGATAGGGTAAAACGGCAAAAACTTTTTGTCCGACCTGATATACCAGATTTCCACATTGTGTCCTCACAAAACAAACTGGAAAACTGGTACAACGTATTGACGTGAGTGGTAATGTATACCGCTGGCTACAAACACTGCATTCCTAATATGTTTACTTTTGCAGGAACTTTTGACAGAAACTGGGAGCGTTCAAAAATCCGAATACGCAAGCATCAGCATCATACGGACGCTCTTTAGAAACAGGGCTCGGCACAGGTGCTCATAGACAAGCTGGACATCGTTTTGGTCGTTTTGGAAGAAAAAGCAAAGGTGATATCGTTTTTTGTGGCTGAGGAACAAGTTTGGTTATATTTTATAGTCGACGTATAGTTTTTTAAGGGTTCCACGTTTACGGTTTAGAGTCAAAGGGGACTTCGTCGAATTTCGGGAAAGTGAAGGGACTTCGAGGGAACAGGAACTTCGTTTTTCTGCATTTTCGTAAAGCCACTTCGTGTCGAGCCCTGTCTAGAAAGCAGTCAACAACGGGTGTTTTGATCTCAAAGAGCTCGCTTCTCCTTGAGGTCAAAACTTTCTTACCGTAAGCAAAAATGCTAGGATATTGATCACTAAATATCAATATATTTTAGACTCATTCCACTAAGCACAGCCATATTCAGGTTCAAGATCAGCATTTTGACGTGACCGGTCTTCGTCACTTTTCAAATTGGCAAGGAAACTTGATAGTTTCATGAGCAAGCAACTTCATGTACACATACATCTGTATATATAACACAAATATCTAAAGCAAACGTTAGTGGGACTAGATATTTTTCTCGCAGTGACGGGCATCAACTGCACCTAATATAAAATATTTCCCAAAGAGGGGTGCTTTGATTTTGAGGTTCTTTGCCTTTGCTGCTTGTTCAAAGGCAAGAGTTCAACAGTTGTTTCAACAGCAGTATGCTCATAACATCCTTTGGGGTTGTGATACATGTACTAACAGAGGAAGGGCACTTGGTCGAAGTGGCGTTTCTGTATAAAATGTATACCTTCTTATACAGCATGGCAAGCTGATTTCAAATCTGCTTTCTTCATCAGCAAAGCATTTCAAGGAGACTTATGGGGATTTTTTAAAGCAAAAACTTTACCACGCAAGTATGGTAAAATCATGAACTGGATGTGAGCTCAGATGGGGCTGATTACAACTTATGCTAGTCATTACTCTTTTCAAGCACTGGAAAGACCTCACAAATGAATTCTTGAACTTTGCCTCAAAAAATTCTCATAATGGTTCTCCTCAGAAATGCTTTGCATTTAGCGAAAGCAAGTTTGAAATCAGCGTTTTATGCTCTATATGACGGTATATTTCATTTGGGAACTCCAATTCGACTGAGTGTCCTTTCCTTGTAAGAAACCCTTTTCCAAAACAAAAATTGACCACTTCGTTAACGAAATTATAATAGTAAAGGCACGATTTCGAATGAAAGTCATGTTCAAGATTGCCGCGTTGTTATTCTTTTGCCCTTCACGACCAGAAAAAGTCCACGATACCGGAGATTGCATAGGATTTCATATTTGCCGAGTACTCCAACATGAATCAGCTCGAACTCGGGCATCATCTAATCTTTCGCGGCAAACAGACCGCTCCCATATTGCGCAGTCATAGTGATCTAACGCTTTCGTCATTTCAACATGCTTGATGTCAAGGCAGTCTGTCTCATGATGTTTTTAAATAAAATAGCAGGCAAGTGATTTTTTTGTGGTTTTGATCATCGAAAAATGGAAGCTTTCTTTAACTTTAGAAGCTGTAAGATGTGAGAGCTGCTACAACTATAATGGACAAGCGTGTATTTCGAATGGAGATTGCTATGGGAATTTTTGCCTTTTCGGTGAGTATACTTACTGTTTGCAATCTCTCCACCAAAGCCAGTCTGCTAGGCAAAGCTCTATCTATGTAAATACATAGTCGTAGCTTTCTCAGAACCTCATCGTTGGCAGAGCGTGAACATGCCGTATAAATATTCCACATTTTTTTTCACTTTCTAATCTCGTTATGTAATAGCCTCTTCATCTCGATAAAGTAAGAGACAGGACATTTCAATTTCCTTGCAATGACACACTTATTTTTTGCAAGTACATTTGACTTACACAAATTCAGATTTCATTCTCAGGACCTGGCACAAATTTCAATGGCCATAACGCAGTAAACAGTTCCAAAAATATGCCTTTTCGTTCATTAATAACTTGCTTCAATGTATTTCGCCAATTTTAAGTGCTATTTTGAATGCTTGCTTTGACTTGCATTTACAAATCGAAGCGATTTACCTATCACTCTTCGTTAGGAACTTACAGCATGCAGTGCCATTGTAAGTTAACTAGGCCTTTGATGAAATTTCAAAAAAAATCTGCAAATATTTCTGGGAGGTCACGCATGCTAATTTCCCTAGACGAATTCTATCAATTTTTTTAGCTTTTATTCTAATGTGATAAGTGATCACATTGCTGAAGAACACTGGAAGAGCACTTGTTACCGGTTTACCTGAAATAAATAACTTATGGAGTGTTGTGATATAAAAATACCATATTCGAACTCAGAGATTTTTATTAGCACAGCAAAAGAATTTTGGTTTATTCAGCTTCCTTCCTAATCTAAAAGCGACCTCAATGGCTTAGAACCCTTTTCAAAATTGAAGCGAGAGATTTGTTACCAGCAATTAAACATTTGCTCATTTTTTTGGGACAATCTCTTCTTACAATTACCTACAAAACAGGCATGTGATCTGCCTGAGATTCTTTGAGTTGATGGAGAAACTGAGAACTGAAAATAGGTGAAAATGTGTGTTCATACATGCACAATGTTTAAACACATGCTTCAGCATACAAACTTCGTTTCGGCCTGAAAACATTTGTAAATCCAAAATGTTGCTTATCCATCCGCGAAGTGTACAGAATTTTCGACAGTAATCTTATTTATCAATTAAATTTGGGAACTATCAAAAGCAATTATCACATTCTACTTGCTATGTCAGATTTTGCTATATTCTTCTTTCTTTTTCTAACATTTGGGTTTTTTTTGAAACTTACAACCCTATAGGCATATTCGGTTGCAGCAGATACCGTTCATTCAAAAAGAATTTATGGAGTATACGTCAGCAAAGGGCCTGGAATTTTTTACAACATTCTAGTCTTTGGCGACACGCTTCAAAAATCTCGAAATCAAAATTTCTTGCTATATCTGTGACATCTGTTTCGAAAAGAAAGCTGCTCAAGCACGTTACGTGGCGCATAGCTTTTCCTTTGAGATGAAAATGGAGCCAAGCTTGCCTGGTTGAAATGTCAAGAAGCTTTGTTACTCTTCGTAACTAGGAGTATAATAATAGTAATTTTGAATTGACATCTATTCGGCAGCATTACCTGAACCATATTCCTGAATTTGCAATTTTAGAGCAAATTCAGCGTCCAAATGGAGTGGTTTCTGTGCGGAAGTCGTGTTTAAATTATGGAGAATTTCAATTTGACGATGGGATGGTGATAACAAATCTCAATCAGTGCGTCGCTCGGTAAGAACTATCAGATCCATTCTTACTCATATACGTAGATTTTGTATAGACGTTTGAATACTGGACTAATCTATGTGCTCCTTTGTGCCTCGGAGGACAACTGCAATCGGAACTGCATCACTACGGCGACAGCGACTTCACAGCCTCCGCACGGAACAGGTAGAAGAATTCACTTCAAAGGCATTGTCCAGATCAATGGGGGTGCTGGGTCTTAACGCTGTGGGAAAGCAAGCCTTATGACTAACGAAGTAGTTCCAGTCCGATGGAAAAAGATGGATTTTAAAGCGAAAAAATTCGCTTCGGAAAAGGGCCGTACTTCAATCCCGCCTCCTTGACAAGTTTTTACATGCTAAATGCGCTAGATGTACTAATTTGATTTGGCTCGTCAAAACTTGTCAAGGAGGCGGGTTGGAGTACCGCCCCTTTTTTTCGAAGCGAATTTCTCGCTTCAAAATCGACTTTTTTCGATCGGACTGGAAGTTGCGTTGGTCAGGGCAGTTCTGTCACATTGCGTCAATATCCTGATACACCCCATTTGACCTAGACCTTAAGGATCTGTTTTATTGCTAGCAAGTGATTTTAGTTTCTTGCTACGACTGCACCACTTACGACGGGACAGATTGTCAAACAAATATGTGCAACGCACGGTATTGCACGTATGGTACGTTTTCATCGTCTAGATTGCAGTTTGTATTGAGCTTATGATTTTTTCAAGAGTGGCGACACTCATCAGTCTGGATGACATCTACATTACTTTTTAGAAAGAAAGATTATGGGTAATCAAATGATATTGAAGAAAGGTTGCACAGATGTTCCTTTACTATTTCTTGACGACGGAACTGCCGTTGACGTAGTTGGCGTCTGTGAAATCAGGTGCGATTTTCTCATTCGAGTAGCGATTATCAGATTCTTCGATCAGTCTATCATGTCTAAAAAACCTCCCCGGTACTTTAGCATAGACTGCTCAGATAGGTTGCCGCGCACAGCAACTTAATTTTGACATGTCGATTGTTGATTTGTTGCTCAAGGGTTAAAAGAAAAATTTTGTTGAATTGTTTGGTACTAAAATTGAGATATTTGGCCTATTTGGAAAAGCAAAGCGAGGAGGCTAAGGCGAAGAAGCTTGCTATAAAGCTTCTTGGCTTCATAGCATCCCCAGAACGAGTAAGTCAAACGATTGTCTCTGGAGAAAAAACTTGTGCGTTTTGTGACGTGTTCCGACAACTTTCAAAGTTCTCAAGTTTCACTACAAGGAAACCAAAGTTTGCAGGTTCCTCGATTTGGAAGCAAACATCATTGAAAATCGGGATACTCGGCAAATCAATTTTATATTTCGAAACGAGATAGTACATATTCCAACGATTCTCATTTCTTAAATCTTATCCTGCAGGCTTTATGTTATTTAAAGATAGCTATTATTATTTCGATTTTGAAATAAAAAGTTGATACTTGAACTGGCTAAAAATAACTAGCATTCCTGCAATTGTTTGATATCTGGATAATAATTTCTCAAATTCGTCACAAAAAAAGAGAAACAATGCGCAGATGCATACGACATTTTCAGTACCTTCCCCGGTTTCGTATCCGTTCAAAGTCAGTGAAAAAAAACGAAGAAAATCTCAAAGTAATCTGAGAGATCACCTCACTTGCAAAGTAGCGCAAGTTGTCCGCAAAAAGCCAGCTTCCCATCAACCAATAGATTGATGCTAAGATTTGTAGTCTCCAAACGATGATGTAGTTATGGAGATCATAACTAAACCATTCATGTCATTATAAGACCCTGGTCCATCTTATATATTAGGTCATTCCGAAAGTAATTTCGCTTTTTTCAAACGGGCGCCACATTTGATGGAAGAAAGGTTTCTAAGAGATCTTAAAAGCATTCGATGCAGAATTTCATTCTCTTCCTAAAGGTTATGGAAATGTTGCAAAACATTCAATTAGCTTTCAGAAAATAACCAAAATCTGCGACCAATGCTTTTTGAGATGGTCAAGTTTCGCGATTTTTTGAAACCTTCATATCAGTCCTCAGAAGGAGTTCAAGTAACGGTTCGATAGCGTAAACCTTACAGAATACAGTGCTACTTTTTCTCTTTCTCTCAGCTCGCCGTAATTTTTTAAATGATTTTTTAACAGAACCATCGGATTTTGGCAGGTCCTCCTCAGCCACAATCGCATCAAACATCATAATTTTTCGGAATTTGATAATACCAAGATGGTATTATGAGCTAGCATTAATTTTACAAAGCAGGTGAGGGGTTACGGGTTCGAAATATCAAATTTCGAGTTTTTCGGATGCAGCCTGGGGCTCGCTAAAAACATGAGTTATGATGATTTCTCCCCGGAAACTAAACCAATCGGAAACAAAAAACACCTGTTAGAAAGAGGAGTAAATACTGAATTGAATAGTGCGCGAGCTGCTCTTCTTTTGATGTTCTACGAGGATTTAGCTGCCTAAGTATGAAAATCGGTAGCATCAGTTAAAATTCTGTTGAAAATGTATGACAAGCTATGGAAAGAAGAAAAAAGCAGTACTGAATTCTGTAAGGTTTACTCTATCGAACCGTTACTTGAACTCCTTCTGAGGACTGATATGAAAGTTTCAAAAAATCGCGAAACTTGACCATCTCAAAAAGCATGGGTCGCAGATTTTGGTTATTTTCTGAAAGCTCGTTGACTCTTTTGCAACATTTTCATAACCGTTAGAAAGTGAATGAAATTTTGCATCGAATGCTTTCAAGATCTCTTAGAAACCTTTCTTCCATCAAATGTGGCGCCCGTTTGAAAAAAGCGAAATTACTTTCGGAATGACCTAATATAAAGCCGAATGTCTGTTTGTCTGTATGTCTGTATGTCTGTATGTCTGTGTGTACGTATGTTCCGAATAGAAAATTCCATTTCTGAACCGATCGGGACCATACTTGGCACACATACACTTCGGGGACGGGCGGGTGTCATAGGCTACTTTTCGTCATCGATCGATATCGATTTTATCGATTTTTTGCAAAATTTGAGCTACAGGGCTGAGAGTTGGCACAGGGGGTAATCGAGCATGCTGATCACCCCCTTGATTACACCCCTCTGCCAAATTCCAGCCCCCTAGCTCAAATTTTGCAAAAAATCGATAAAATCGACATCGATCGATAACGAAAAGTGGACTGTGACACCCGCCGTGGCCCGAAGTGTATGTGTGCCAAGTTTGGTCCGCATCGGTTGAGAAATGGAATTTTCTATTTGGAACATACGGCGGAGCCGGGTAAGCCAGCTAGTGTCATTATAAAACCCTGGTCAGACTTCGCTCAAAAGCGTTCCAAACGCCCAAAAGCGCCCAAACTTCTCTAATGACCCTTCATTTTTTTGGGTGAGGAGAGATGAGAAGCTTAGGGAAATTTGGGCGCTTTCGGGCGCTTTTGAACTCTGGCCGGAGCCTAACGGTACATCTTTTTGACCACTGCTAAGAGCGAAGCCAAACTGAGAACAGCAGCATGATATGCACGAACAGTGTTTGAACCCAAATTTTTCAGGAACACTGTAACGAGCAGCAATTACGTAAAACTGTGCAACGATGCAAATTTCTGCAATAATTATTGCAATACGGATGTCACAATCGAACCGCTGCAACCTACAGTTGAACCACCGCAAAAACGTAATGATTAGCTTTTTGCTTCCGTTTTCACAAACGGAAACCTACAAAAAAGAAAATCATTGCAGAACCGATGGTCACGTGCTACGAATGCGAATCGTTTGGAGCAGACTGCTTCACAGGACAATGTACTGCTCTGTACTGTCTCTATCGTAAGTAAACAACTGTCTCCTTTTGAAAAATGGTACTGAAATGTTCTAGAACGTCAGCGACGTCGTTCAACTGGCACCACTTACGTCAAAAAGTCCTGCACCAACGTCCCCTTCGTAGAGTACCCTGATAACAGACCTTCCAGTGCCCTGAATACATGCGAGTATCGGTAAGAAACATGACAGATATCAGTGGTGATGGTCACACAGTTTATTTATTTCATAGAACAATCGACGATATACAGTATGAAGTAAAGGTGTGTAATACTGGTAACAACTGCAACATTGGCTGTCCCGCTCAAGATGGTAAGTGGATGTCGAAAAATTAACGCAGAGAAAAGATCTTGTATCAAGAGAGAAGGAAGAGATGCAGAAAATTTTGTAAAAAGTTGTGCAGGGAAGAGTCACAAAGTCAGAGACTCAGCCAAAATAAGTACAACAGCTATAGCAAGAAAACTTCTAATCTCTTTCTCTTCCTACCCCGCTTCTATCACAGTTCGTTGCGAAAAGCTTAAATTTTCTTCCTCCAAAAATAACAGGCTGTGACGAATGTTTTGTTTTGTCAACGCCCAAAAATGAAAGTGATATAAGAAAAGTTTGTAATTCCTATGTAATATTATTCAAGCAGAGCAAGTGATCAGCTGCTACCAGTGCGAAGCAACAAATCAAGCTGACTGCACTTCTGGATCTTGCCAGGGACGATATTGCTTGTTCCGTAAGTGTCATTCTTAACGTTTTGCTTCTCTCACTCACAGAAAAGCAAAAAATAAGAAAAGCATAACGCAGTACTTGCATTATATTTTTTTATGTGATTTGTTGTAGTTCTTGTATATAAGTTGATTCAAAAGTTCTGTCGCTTTAATTTTGAAAATTTTAGTTTGATTTCGTGGCTGCTCTCTGTGTGAACGTATTTACTTTAAAAACACCTTTGATAGAAAAATTCATCCACTTTTCAATCGTATGTCGCTGCTCTTTGACGAAAAAGGACTTCAGAAATAAAAGAATGGGAGAACCACTCAAACTCGTGATTTTCAAAAAATCTTCGAAAATTTGAAACGCTGCAGAATACATTGGAAGCATGCTTTTCAGAATTTTGGTAAGATGCCCTCCTCAATGGTATTGAGATTGTACTAAAAGAATCTTTTTACAAAAAGTTATGATTTGCATGGAAAATGCAAAAAAGGCAAAAATCACGTTTTTGGCATTGCATTTTTCACGAAAGTCACAACTTTTCACAGAAAAGCTCGATTAATACAAACTTGAACTATTGGAAAGAGCAGCTCACAAAACCTTTAAAAATATACTCTCAGGTTTTTCTGCAGCGCTTCAGATTTTTGACGAATCATTTTCGAAAGTGACGAGTTTGAGTAGCTCTATTCGAACTTTTATGCCTGAAGCCTTTTGCTGTTTTACAAGAACATTATCAGAAACTAGATAAATTTTTCTTTCTGGTAGTATAGTAAATCAAAACGTTCACTCAGGGAACAGTCAATTTTTTGAAATCAAAGCGGAATTTTTGAATCAACCTAATATTTTATGTGAAACCTTTAGCCCTGTACAAAAATTTTCGCGTATATTTTCGTTATCAACGTACTTCAAAGGACTTATATAATTACTTCATATCAAGTTCCTACTTCGAATTTTCTTCTAACAAGACTCAAAGGTTGTTTTAGTAAGAACGCAAACGTCACTTGGCGTGACAATAAAGAAATCTTGTTCAAATACAAATGAACTGTTATACCCAGACGGAGGACGATACGCCTCTTTTGGCATTTGCGAATATAGGTAAGTAACCGAATAAATTACTATCTTCATGCTTGGACCTACGTAAACATTTCAGACAAATTAACTCGGTTAACTACGATTACAAGCTGTGCAATAGTTCGTCGTTCTGCAATACCCCATGCCCAGCCGGACCGTTTGTGACTACGACATTTGCACCATCTTCCTCAGCGTACTATGCATCCTATTTGATGTCTACACTTACAATTCTTATGAGCTTATTAGTTCAGTAAAGATAGTACAGAGCATCTGTTCATTTTATGTGCTGAGGCAATTTTATTCACACCTTTCTGTAAGCATGTCTGTTTATGAAAAGAGAGCTGTATTCGAAGGTTCTGGGAAGAAAAAATCCAATTAACTCTTTCAAATCCAGAGTGTCTCAGAAAATGTGCACACTGTTTGATCGCTGATACTCCTCCTCCTCCAACTGAAATTTACAATGTGGAGCGATTCACCGAGAGCTTCCCACTTACTGCAACATTACGGTATGAATTTTAAAGAGGATTCAAGTATTTAGGGGTCATAGTTGGTCTCAGAAAAAAAAATAAAACCAGCCTAAAAACTTATATAGGCTGCTGCATGATGAAGGCGCACTATCTTTGGGTGCGAACGCGTTCTCATTAGCTGCAGAGCATGGATTTAAATCGTTGAAAATACGCGCGCGCAGCACTCGCTGCCCGCTCAACTAATACTGCTTCTGCGCCTTCATCGTGCAGCCTTTACTAACCAGGTCCTGAGCATAAATTGCACTTTACCCTAATGCTTCTTTGATAAGTTATCCAAGGTATACCGTAAGTACTGTCTTTGCGGTGTGGCTCAAAAATGTGATTACATGATCATATCGTTAAAAGTCAAAAGGCAAAAAGTTTTTGTAAATTTTGAATGCATGAAAACTATTCCACACAATTCTTAAACTTTTGTTTGAATATTTCTCCATTGACAGTCCTATTAAACAGAGTCTCTGTATTCTGGCGTTCCTACCGCAATCCTACACTAGCGGGGGTGATTGCTGTTTCGCGTTATACTGCAAATCTGAGTTGAGCCATCTCTACGAATGCGTAGCCACCAATCATCCATGCCGCGAGCTGCGCGGTATGAATATTGGACCCTATAAGTGATCGCGGCGCATCCTGTAAGCGCCCGATAGTTGACCCGACTAGTATGTTTGTGAGGCCTAGGAAGAGTGAAAAATCTTTTGGCCTGTCTTTCATGACAATGACTTGAGTGCAAATTGAGCAACTTGTTAGCTTATTGTTATTGTTACTCATCTGTCGAAATCATCACTCATCCGACTGCTGATGTTTCATAAGCATAAAAACTTAACTGTCAGACAGGATCAAACCGAGAAGCGATTACCCAGCCCCACAAACACTTGGGGTAGCCCATCACTGCGGCGTACCTCACGCGGGTTGCTCCTTACCCTACAGCGTGTAAGAGGTGCTGCCTTTGATAAACCTGCGGCCTGCCGAGTGAGGTGATTGGGCCACGACTCTCCTGATAATCTCTTCCCAATTTCAACTTTGGCCGCGGCGTCCCCGGTAAAATTTACATGGGCCGCGGCGTGCGCGGCTGAAATTTCAAGGGCGCGGCGCGCCACGTAACACGCTTTGAGGCCGCGAACTTTCCGATGCAATTGTCTGAGTCGTTGAAAAGACGATTGTAGCGAGCATCCGCAGACTACCCACCCATCCCGAGAACGCGCGCCAATGAGTACCCGGCAAGCGCCCGATAAATGCGCGATTCGCACGCGGGTAGCCCGATACGCACCCGGTATCTAAATCATTTAGAAATCTTCAACATTTTAATTGCACCCTGGCATAAAGGTCGCAATCCATACGGAAAGGCAACCCACTCTGGACTACAGTCATCCTCCACCCATATTTCCAAAATCAAATGTCATTCCTATACACTATCGATGACTGGAGCCTTACTCTACTTGAGAGGGTAGCCCTATCATCGCGGCTATCTCAAGTAACGTTTTTCCATAGAGCGTATAAGAATTGCGACGTCCGACAAACCCCGAGGCTCGCCCGAGTCGTTCTGTCGCGCGTAGCCTGAGGGCCGGGCTTGCCCAAACTAAATATGCAAGGCGCCTTGCAAGGACCGCGGCTCGCCCGGATATTCGTCGGCCGTGGGTGTTCCGACAAAACAGATAGAGTCCGGCCTTTCCCTCGCGAAAACATTGAACTGCGGGTTGCCAAGCAAAGACATCCAGGGGCACGGATTGTCAATCCAAAAATTCGAGGTCCGCGCACTGCCGAAAGGCAGTGTTAAGGTGGGGGCAGATACGCGACTCGATGCCATAAGTAAAATTTTGTAAAAATTAGCAAGAGCGTACACTACTTGCATTGCGCGTATTGTCGCCTTCCGCGTGCCCCCACCCCAATACACTTGTTGTGAACACTCTCAGCTAGCGATGCAACTGGTACACAAATTACGAAAACCAGAAATACTGCTCGAGGCACGGCCTAGCACAAGTCGTCTTTTTACCTTTTCAACAAAGTCTCTTTTGAATTTTGAAAGCTCCGCGAAGCTTTTAAGTCTCACTCCCAATTTTGCCTTCTCATTCATAATGTTCGTTCTTTATTCAGAAACTAGCAGTCAACATCAAACGAAGCTATTTGAAATGTTGGGTACTTGCGATAGTAGCAAACTGAAGAAATGGAACAGCGAAAAGACTTAAAATGGGAAAAGCTTAAAGAATGCAAGTGGTGATGCGGAACCCTCGCTACTGTTGTATTGGGCAGATTTCCATCAAACTGCGAAGGAAAGAAGAGATATGAATTGACTTGAGAAGATCATTAGTTGCAAAAAGATTGCAGAATGAGAAAGTATCAAAAATCATGTGAACTCGCAAAAATACTTAGAATGAGTGTATCTAGAAAATGAAAGAAGACCAAGGGAAAACAAAAGTCTAATTTAGATGTCGAACACAGCCGGTTTTGAGCCTAAGAACTAGTTTGGTATTGTAGCTTTTCTTGGCGCCCTTCATCACTAATTCCCAAAAGAGCTCCTGGGTTGGTTTGTAAAGATAAGTGAGAGTAGTCTGAGTGAGTGTGAAGAGCAATATATGAAAAGCCCTAGTGGGTGTACAAAAAAATACGAAGTTCAAGAGGAGTGGAAATCGTAAGTCCAACAACTTCGAAAGAGGTAACATGATACAGTCTGCTCCAATCGGGATCAGGCCGAACCGTCGACGTAAATTTGCGCGCTCGCAGCGCTAGGCGTTTGCGCACATCTATGCGCGCTGTTGGAGAGAGCGAGAAGATTGAAGAGGGAGCAGATAAGCAGGCCGTGGGCGTGACCGCGAAACCCTAGCGGCGCGGACTCCCGCTATGCCAATTTTGGCCTGATTGGGTTTGGGGCAGACTGTACAACGAATGGTACATTCAAATGATATAAAGCGGATGTTGCATTCGCATGTCCCGCCTCAGCACTACCGCGCGCTGGCATTTATTCTAATTTAATGTAGGTCCGAAAGACGTATAGCAAAAACGGTAATTATGCATCCCATCTATTTCTATGTGAAGTATGACAAAGCGATACTCTATTTTTGAATTTAATGTAACCAGAGCAGTTTCTGTAGATCTCAAGAACTCTGACGCAAGCGTATAGATACATATTTTGGTATTTGAGAGCCAATGCGGGTACCATTTGTATTTGTTCGATCTGTTTCAAGAGAGGAGTGGCCACAGCAGAGGTGAAGAAATGAAGTATGCCACCAATATATTCATGAGCGTGATTGTACATATATTTCACAAGGTAATTTTTAATTGCAGCTTGTCTTCCCATGAAATCATATCCATGTATGCCAATAGGGGGTGCAGTTTGGAGAACGTGAAGCTCCCTGGGGTATGCCTCTTATCTGTTGGTAGATTATACCACCGAACAGGAAACTCTATTCCAATAAGGAGTCACCATAAAGACCTACCAGTTTATAATTGCCCTGTGTTGCAAAAAATTGTTGTAAATTTTGATATTATTTTGATATTCTATAAGCTCGCATAGGTCTATGAGTCTTTTGAGATCAGATCTAACCACTTGGTGAGATAGGCTGGCGAATTAGTTGGACGAATCGGCTACCATAATTTCAGAATAGCTTTTGCTATATGTATATTTTACAGTTTGATTGTTGTTTTCTAGAGGCCATAGGTGTTTCACTCCTGTTCTTTGCCAAATAACGCTGCAGCAATTTGTAAAATGTTTTTTTAAGTGTTAGTACCATTAATAGTGTATTGGTAAGTGGCTAAGTATACTTCTTCTAGTTTCTGTTCTAAATCTGAATTTTATGGGTTCTTGTACATTTTAGGCATGCCGTACATGCCACGGCTGTCAATGAATTTGGGATTGTGATATTCAGTGCATTGAAGATCCTCTTTTTGTACGAATCTTCTTTCTTAAAATGTGGTAGAGATGCAAGTACTTCTCTCTCAGTCAGACTGTTCCATTTCTTGCTTTAACATAATCAGATGAAACTTCTTACCGATGAACTAAATTTAAAGTCTGACTTATCTATAGGTACAATAAAGTACTTTGATAAGCGCTTTTGTAACTTTTCTCAGGACTTTATCGTAATCATCGCTTTCTAACCGCTATTTTCCATACATATTGCATAATTTAGGCTTCAGTATGTTGTTGTTTACTGATAGAGGTATTTGCTTTGAGTTGCGAATGTTCTTGTCTGTCAATTCTTCAATTATCTGAAGATAGTTCATTGTTTTGGTGACTAAAGAGTATCTCCTGTACTTTGTCCCTTTTCTCAATTTTTCTCTTTATAATCCTCTATGAATTCAAGATTTCCTCTGCTATTTAATCATGATAGTTATCCACAAGTTCTATGTTTTCCAACATTCACATTCTTGTAAGTCTAAGTCATCGTAACATCTTCGAATTTCTTGAGGAAACTACTGTAATTAAGTATTCCAAGTCCAAGAGGATGTTATCAAAACATTCCCTGCTTTGTATATCAACGTGAACCTTATTATTCTTTGCAATTCTGACTATTACACATTCTGTTCTGTAAGCTTGATTCTATTTACAATGTCTCTCTTTTTTTTTTGTCAGATCCCGCATCGTGATTGTAATGTCGTCTTTAATTAGATTTTTTTGTGTTCTTTCTACCTCGAAAGAGCGCTGCAGTCAGAGAGTATGGCTAGTAAATTTTCATTCGTCTCAGTTGACTCGATTTAGTCAACCAGAAGAACCTACTAGGGTGAACCTAAGAGCGCCCACCTTTTCGTGCTTTAGGATAGTCAGTTGAACAGTCAGAAGACCTTCCGGCTAAGTGCCACGGTCAGTTCATCGTAATGCCATTTAGTCGAGGGCAGGTTGTAGGGTGAACCAAGGAAGATAGTGTCAAAAGAGGAGAACCAGACAGAATTCCTGGAAATTGCTCGTGTGTAAATTACGGCACAATCCAGCTGAAGTTTGCTGTGCAAAACTCCCAAAACTGCACGATTTCGGCGCCTAGGGGGAGGACTAATGAACAGCTGATTGCGGGCGAGAAAAACAAGGAAATTGTGTCTCTTCCTTTTCAGAGTTTGCTTACGTTTTTTCAACAACTGTTTGTAACAAGATTTATTGACTTTTCATCTGAATTATGTTTCAATATTTTTTCATGATTATTCTTCAAAGAAACCCCAATTCTTTTATTCATCCATTTGTTAAGTGCAACCTTTGATAGCGGCCACCATCAGCTTTTTCGATAGCGGCCGCTTTCAAGTATTACTAAATGCCGCAATCCACCGCTAGCCGGCCTCGATTCATGCAATCACGAATGATAATCACTTAGCCATTCGACCAATCCTGCTCAGGTGCCTCTTTTTATAAGAACGCACAAGATTTTTAGGCCAAGAAAGTGATCCGCAAACCGATCAATAGCTCACTGGACGGCGGACTGAGGCGTCCCACGTTTAACATAGGCCTGATTCAGCCGAGTTGCGCTGAACGGGGGTTTACTATGGGCTTTTATCTTGTATTTATGTTCAAAAAAAAAAGACTCAAATGCCGGGGTAAAAGTGAAGTAATCGACTAAGCGACGTATTCCTTATTAAATGGTTTGAAATAAATGTATAGCAGACTACTTTGTAATACCTTGATGTCGTTACAATTTCATTTGTTCTATTGCGACATGTGCCCACTTTCTTTGATTTGCTTTGATCATCTCTTTTCCATGACCTATTCATCCATCTGAAGAGTGGATGTTTTTTATTTTATTGGAAGATTGTTTAAGAGATATTTTCAAGGCCTTGAACCTGATAATTCACCCCACGAGGAAGGCTATGACCTGTGATGGATCATTTTGACTCCATTCCCTCTCAAGGCTTTCTTGACATTGTCTCTCCAGTTACGTAGTCCAATATTTCTATGTTAATGTGCTCGGGTGCCCTATATAATCAAAGTGGCTTACCATGAAGGGATTCAAGTAACGTAACGTTTTTGGAACTTCTTTGGTGCTGATCTACTCTGTCAGTCTTTGCGTTGTTTCTCTGATATACTGAATTTTACATGTAAAACAAGTTATCATGTAGACTAAGTTCTCTGTATTACAATTTAAATATCACGTTTGTTAGTTCTAAACGAGAAATGCGTTGTTTCGCTTTGCGAATAAATTGCAAATTATTCTATCACATATATGACAGTTTTTTGCATCTGATTCTCATTCTATCGTTAGATTTGGGGTTGTCAAGCAATCTCAACCAGTTGTACTTGCTACGGTTACCTAACACAGACAACGTTAAACAATCATTAAGCTACTTGGGATTGTCTTTTTAGCGGACCTCGATCCACTGAGTTAGAGGCGACCCTTGTTGGACTCTTATGTAGTTACCTTATTGGAGTGTATTTCTCCCAGGTTAGGGCAAAACTTCTTTATCGCCAGAAAGCGACACCCGCGGTGCAAACTGCATTGGATAATTTATGCCCAACATCACGCCAGGGTTCTCCCGAACTATATTATGTGGTGTGAGTCAACTGTGCCTTTAAGCACACCGAATAACTATTTGCTACTACGTAATAATCTTGAGTGTATGATAATTATGAATCATTTCCTCTTAATTGAACCGTGTTGAATGATTTGTTCTGTGATTAAACAATCTATTCATGATAGACTTTGTTAAGCCTCATAAGTTTTGTTCCATTGTTAGAGTATCGACACTTTCTGTTAAAAACTCTCAAAACATTTTATCTTTAATTATGTGTATTGATATGAAGCCGGGTGATTACTCGAAGAAGTGACTTGCTATATATGTGAGCAACTAATGCCGGTCTATTGTTATGTTGCACGTTTCATGCATAAATTTCTCTGACATATTTATATGCAGTATCTAGTATTTGTTTAGTAGTCTTCCATATAACTTGAAGGTTTTAGGTTTTGTCCCTGTCTTCCCTCTCTTGTTGGACTGAGTTGAAGTCACCACTACTTACATCAACCCCTGTTTTAAACTTCAGCAAAGACCTTGCTTTCAATGCGAGAGGGTGAAGAAATTGATATGATAATGGTTGAAGTCGTGCAACGTGTAAGACATAAACTTAGGGGCTTACAAATATGTACATATATTTTCTTATGTTTATAACATGTTAAAATTCTCAAAAAAGAAGGTGTGTTCTGTTTGATCAATTCAGAAGGAATAAAGAAACAAATGTATTTAAATTTAGCACTAAGTTCCTCTACTGATTCTAACTGGGTATTACTACGAAGCGGTTAGCAGATGTGTCTATGTTTTTCAATGTATCTAGTATATAGGAGTTTTTGTGTATATTGAGAAATACTATCATCATTGTTTGCCAATCTATCCAGTATATAGGAGTTTCTGTGTATATTGAGGGATACTATCATCATTTGCAAAGCTATTATCATCTTAAGTAAAAACAGTGGCAAAATAGCCAGCTAATGCGTTAGCGTTGTTGACATCAGAGCTGTGGTAATGCCAGTTGAATTCATAAGAACTGGCAACCGAGAACATCATTTTGTCTTTCTATTGGTAAATTGGTATAAGAATTTTGATAAAGCGAGGCAAACTTCCCTTCTTGATAGGCCAGGAATTTTCACATGAATATGTCCACAGATTTTCTTGAACATTAAACTTTCATATGAGTCTTGGTTTTCAAGAAAAGCCGCTGTTTTTGTTCCAGTAGGTATTTTTTGTGTTTGGGTAGTGATATTAGTTCGCCAATGGATTTGAAAAGGCGCGAAAATCTTCAGTGTGCTGTATATCATTGCGAAACCTTTGATATAGATCATTAGCTGACCAGATGAGCAGTATTGACCAAACATGTCCAACCAGTCAACGTTGGAAAGATAAGAATTCAAAGAGGCGAAATTAATTTTCGAAAAGTCTGGCGCAGGAAAAGGGCCAGAGAAACTATGTATAACATTCCAACTAAAACTAGTGACGCAACGGTCAGAGTTAGCTGTTGGATGTAGATTTCGTACTTGAGACAGCAGTGACGACGAAAAAATAGATCAAGAATGTTTGATACATGAGTTTGACAACTTACTGATCGATTCAAACTCGATTCATAAAAAAGCTAAGAAATCTCGCAGAAGCATCGTTAAGCGCAACAGCACTGTCCCAGTTAATCTACAAATTAAAATCACTTACAATCAGGTGAGTGCAATAGGCCAACGCACAATATATTTGCTTTCATGTTGGTCAATGTTTTCATTTTTTTGGAGCAGTATTGTAGAGGAAGCCAGAATACATACTCCATTGCCTTTGCGGAAGTTTTGTCAGATCAAAACATGAAGTATGGAAAATTTCCTATTACATCACTTTTTTAAATTTTATAAGAAAGAAAACCAAGCTTCGGTTACAAAAACGATGTCGGGTTCATAGATAGAAAGAAAAGCATGAAAATTATCGATTTTGGTTACTACGCTCCTCGCATTAAGCAGATAAGCTCTTATACCAGCAGTTGTGTCATGCAGAACCACGCATTTCCGGCCGTCCGTTAGCATCAACTACTCGCACAAGTTTCCCGCGCTATACCACCCACTCCTTTTCCCTCCTACACTTATTACTTCCAGGCGCTTCCTGTCGTAGCTCGAATTCAACTTTTTCATTAGGCTTCTCCGAATGAAAATCCCCAAAAGTCTGAACTACGCAAAGTATGAGCATTGGCAAGAGCGAGCCGCCAATAAAAAGTGGAAGAAAGTACAATTTTGATAAGTCTTGAACGAGAGGACTGGGTTTCTTCATCCGAAAAAATTCACTGGGGGACAGTCCACGTCCAAGGCACCCAAAAAAGAGTCTACTTTGTCTTGAAGGTACTTCCTCCTCTCCAATGCCCCCGTGCCTTGAGCGGGTTCTTCTCCACTTATGACGAGGCTATGAGATCTTTTTCCATATTCTACTAACCTCTAAAAGTCTTTCGGAACCTTCTCAGCCAACGCCTTGATCATGTCTGTTATGATCGGATCATGATTTCGGCATATTTCCTTTATCTACCTCAGTCGAACCGACTATCAATCGTAAGGTAGCAAAAAGCGATAATCAAGCGAAATTAGGCAAGAATTAGAAAATCAGCAATTAAAAGGGGCTGTACGGGCACCTAGACACGCTAGCAGGAGATTTACTAAAGTACTATTATGTTCCTTGAACCTAATGCTAAGTTGGAGGTCCGTAGGATTTTAAATCCAAATTTTAGGTGACAAATTTTTTTCCAAGTTTGGGTTCAAACTTTACATGGATTGCGATTTAGGCAGGTTCCTGGCGGTCATATTATAGAGCTCGACCTGCTCTATCGAATAATACTTCAAGTATGCTAGGAAAACAAAAACCGTTCAAATTATTTAGAAAAGGAGTTTACTTTTGTGACAACCCAATACATATGTGTAAGTGCGCTGAAGTAGTATAAACGTGTGCGCTCGTATGTATATGATGTTTGTGCTTAAATATAATTATGTAAAGAATGCATGTCGACGTATGTATATATACAAGCCTTCAAATGTGTGTTATGTGAAATGGTTCATGTATATGTAACGGTGTGTGTATATGAACGGTGTGACTATGTGACCACTGTTATATGTGCATCTTTAATACACTTATGTATGCAAACCCATGCGTATCGCGCTTTCATGCTCAAGTATCAGGATATGAAAATTTTTATGAAAATAAATATTAGGTTGTAAAGAAAGTTCTGCCAATAGACGCTAAGCTAAATTGTTTTACATGAGTGGCTGTCAATTAGCGATATTTTGGTCATATGTACTAACAACCTTAGACTACTGATTAGGTATGTCGTAGATGCTCTTTTCCAAAGAGCGCGCTGGCTGCGTTTTGAAACATGTGGAGAGTTCGATTTTTTGAAGCCTGAATTCAATGAGTTATTTCTTGCTTACAAAAAGACCTAAATACCGGGGCAAGTAATAGTCGGATACTGCTTCACCTAGCTAATATACAGGGTCTGAACAGATTTTCAAATCAAGCTTCTGGAAGTTCTGCGCGTCCATAATCCGAAAAATGTGCGTTTTCGCAGACCTGAGCGCAACAGATTTTTCTCCTTTTTGGGGCATTTCTTCCTACTCAGACAATTGCATCGGGAAGTTCGCGGCCTCAATGCGTGCTACATGGCGCGCCGCGGCCCATGTATATTTTAACGGGAACGCCGCGGCCGAAGTCAAAATTGGAAAGAGCTTACCGGGAGAGTCGTGGCCCAATCATCTCACTCGGCATGCCGCGGGCCTTATCAAAGGCCGCACTTCTTACACGCTGTAGCTTAAGGCGCAACCAGCGTGGGGTACGCCGCAGTGATGGGGCTACCCTAAGTGTTTGTGCGTCTGGTAATCGCTTCTAGGGTTGAGTTGTGTGACAGTTGAGTTTATATGCTCACGAAACAAACTTCAGCAATCGGTTGAGTGTCATCGACAACAGCAGATGATGTCGACAGATGAGCTGAGCTAACAAGTTGCTCAATTTGTACTCAGTCGTTGTCATAAAAGACGGGCCAAAATTATTTCAATCTTCCTGGGTCTCACAAGCATGCTAATCGGGTCAACTATCGGGCACTTGCAGGATGCGCTGCGGTCACTCATCGGGCCCAATATCGGTTTATACCGGGCAGCTCGCGGCATGGATGATTGGTGGCCGAAACAAGCACCCGCGAACTTCCCGATGCAATTGTCTGAGTTGATCATCATTTTTTCGAGCTGAATAGCGTGTTAGGTAGCTGGGGCCATTGCACACTAAGAACACATTTTAAACCAGCCCCTTGCATTCGCATTCATTTTTGGTATTCAAGAGAAGAATTGCCAGAACTTTCTTTACAACCTAATAGAAGGGAAAAGACACAGATGAATGAGCAGCGAGACATGAAGCGTTTCCTTTCAAATATCCTCAGCTCCTCAGTGGGAATGTACGTGCACATGGTCGTGCACATGGTCTTAAAGCGAAGCATACAAAAAATCCGGAGGGCGTGGCTAAGCCCTTCCCCACAAAATCTCTCACAATCAGACCGTCACTGTATATAGACAGATGAGGCTTGCACAGGGCGGACTCTTGCATGCAGTTAGGGGATCTTCAAAACTTTTCGAAAGCTCGTTTTTGTCTGAGCAGCTACACGACTATCAAAGGTTAATATATCAATTTGTGAAGGAACTCCTATGCGATTGGAGCTGACATATCTGCGTCGAGACCTTTCCGATAAAGTTGTTGAAAATGACGGAAAAAGTTAGAAATTGCATGAGAGATGGAGAACTCATGATTTTCTTCTTTGCACACAACCTTCATTCATTTGTGCTGGCAAAAATAAGCCTAAATAATAGATCTCTAGTAAACTTTCCGACATTTGCATTGAGTCTAGGGAAGATAGACGAATTTGAAAGCAAGACTGATCCCCTGGGGGATGGCACAAGGGATCACACAAAACAGTAAAAACTTCAGCTTCTATAGCCTCGGACATATCATGTTCAAGTATTAGGGTATGGATACTGAAACTTTCATAAGATAGACGAATAAAGAAGATTACAGATATTAGGTTGTAAAGAAAGTTCCCGGGCAGTTGCAGAATTTTTTTTCAAATCGCTGTAACTTCATGCAGGTGGATTCTTTTTTGAAGCTACAAACTTCATTGCAATGACAATTTTGTCCAAAACATATATTAGTCTTGCTAGCTACTCAGCGCCTCACTGCGGTCCACCAGCATGCGCAGAAGGGAAAAAGGTCGTAGCGAAAAGTGGCCTATTTGTGCAGGATTATCTCAGGCATGATGAGAGATGGAGAACCCAGATGCTGTAGTTATATGGAGGTCTGCTGGAGGTATTATAGGGACCATTCATGTTTTTGAAGGAGCACCTGCAAAAAATTTTTTCCCAGAAAGTTTGAAAAATCGGCCATTTTTTGCCCCTAAAAATGCACCATTTTTCGAGTAAGTGAGTTTAAAGTCTTCTAGTTCTGCACGAAAAGGATCAAATCTCTGATTACTGGGAACATTGTTGGGGTAATGCCTTGCACATCTTTTGGACCCATTATCCAGGCGTGGCGATCCCCGCAGAAGCGACGCCAGCTGCGAAAAGAGTTGCAGTCAGAGGCAAGTTCGACAACTTGTAATTTCTGAGCGCAAATCGCAAAACTCGAGTGCAGCTGCGGATCAGAAGTTAGCAAGCTTTTCAATCAAACCACCCATGATTTGGACGAAATTCTTTGAACTGCACAGAAAAATGGCCGTAGGAAGAAAAATGGTGAAATTTTTGTGGTTGGAAAGATTTCTCTTCTTGACGTGCAGATCAAACACGTCTTGACATCGATAAAAGTCAGAAGGCTTGTTGAAAACTTCAGGCTTCTCCCTACTGAACAGTATAAAAAACTTGGTGTCAAAGTCCGACCGAGCGCCGAAAAAATGCGTTTGAAAATGAAATTTCCAAAAGTGCCCGGGAACTTTCTTTACAACCTAATATTTGAAAGCGAAAAATGGCCCTGCTTAGCTTCGCTCCCCCTATAACCCCAGAATTTCCACAAAAAAGAGGGTTGGCGGCAGCCACAACTGCGGGATATTCCTACAATGCTTGTTTTTGGAAATTTCAGAAAAAATGAGGAACTAACGAGTGAAGGCAAGCCACATGAACTTTCAAATCCTTTGCGACTCACTCTCGCGGAGGAGGGGGGGATATTATCACAGATACATTGGATTCGCCTGCATATGATATGGCTAACGCATTATTCTATCTGTGATGACAGGCAAAGAACAAACACAGTCATTGCGAATGCCGTTTGAATTCCGATATGATATTTGTTATATATTTGTCATCTCTCCTCTTCAAGTGTGATGAGCATTTTGTTGATACATCAGAAACTTTTGTCTCTTATTAAAAACTAGTCATACAACAATGCTGTACAGTTTTGTCTTATTGCACGGCCATGTTTGGTATATAAGGTGCTGACTGGAGAGAATGTCATTTATCAGTTTTAATTTCGTGTATGTCTTCATAGTGCAAAGCATCCATCTTTTTTATTCGACGACATCAATCGCACTCGATGTTCGAACTATTCTAATGCATAACTATACGATTTGTGTATCATTTACAAACGTTTTTTTCTCTTGAAAATGATTGGGCCGAATAAAATCTATACAGCTGGAATAGCCTCAAATACATATTCGTAATGCCCTGAGATTTTCGTGGAAGGGAAGGAGGGATGAAAGGGAATGCCGCTCTTGTCAGTTCATTCAGTATTCATAGGCCGAAAAGATTTTTGTTACAAAACTAACATACATTCAAAACTCTTCAATAAAAAAAAACTAGTCATTTTCAAGAAGAATTAAATTACTTGCACAGTCTAATAGCCCGTGTGAGCTAATTTGTAAGCTTTTATAGTCTTCTCCTCTAGTCATTTTACAAAAATTAGGATAAAAATCTTAGTGGGGTTAAAATTTAATTAAGGGAATTCTCACTTACGGCATCTAAATAGCATTATGAAAAGGGCCTACCTGAGAACTTCCATAATGAAGTTCTCACACCCCTCCCCCTTTCGGCACTTTTTGAACGGATTCTAATCAACTATATAACTGGGACGAGACGATTCTAATTTTTTAATTTTTTAGATCTTTTTATCTTTATTTTTTATCTTATCGTAAAACTCCAGTAATCACTAACCACAGCCTTCACCAGGAACTTTTTCGAAAGGACCCTAGACAACCTGTACATTTTCTGAAAGCGGAGGAACAAGTCGGTTCCGATGACGACTACGTGTTTCACCTGTTCATCTACCGAAGTATGACTTTTCGGAACTGACTTTGACTTTTGACTTTTTCTATTGTGGGAATTCGTGAATAAAAAAGCTTGCACATCATTCACTGTTTGAAAAAAAAAGAAAAAAGATCTTAAATACATCTTTCTTGCTGACCCCAATGTTCTTTTACAAAGGTTATAATCTTCTTCCAGAAAATCTGTGAATGCCCAAAATCGTTCTCCTCTTTTGCAATAAACACTCAAACTCGCACATTTCCTATAATGTTTCTAAAAACAAAACACAAAGTAGTTCTAATCCTACTTTATTCCATCTTTTTTGTTTTCCCTTTTGATATCAGAACTACTGATACTCTCTTTCCGGAACAATTTCTTCAAGATATGAAACTTTTGTATCTTTGAGGTCAGAATTAGAGGCTTAAAACCCCTCATGTCTTTTTTTATTCTAACTTTCGCATTAAAATAAATACAGTCTCAATAGCTGGTCCTCAGCACAATCCCTTCGTAATGAGGCAGTTCCAATCGTTTGTTGTTATCATTCCTTCCACTTTCCGTTTTTTGGAAACAATAAGGCTTGAAACGGCAATTTTGAGATGTAAATCAGCTACTTAATGTAGGTGGACCTTTTGGCAAAGAACATATATATATGCAGAATCATCTTCAAACCCTGATTCCAATATGCTATTCCTAGCTGCCGCGCACCATTCTGGAGCGAGTTATGGGCTTTTTCTTGCGCAAAATTGGCACACTACTGAACATGGGAAGAGTGCCTGTAGACAAAAATGTGCAAGAAAAAGGTGCTGAGATAGCGGCACGTCTCAAATCCAATTTTTTCCAATAAAAAGAAGCTTAACGCAAGTGTATTAGCGCTTAGATGATGATGCCGCTGAGTCGACGAGTGTGCCACTTTCGCGCAGGAAAAAGTCCATAACTCGAAAAAACATATTTGAAATTATCGGCTGAAACTGATTAAGAATATCTATGTCCCTCTCCAGATGGCCCAGCTAACTTAGATAGGTTCGCTTGTAGTCCGATCGTTTTAATCTTATTAATTACCTACAAGCAGATTCTAAGTGAAAAACCTCCAATCTTCCTTCTGTTGTTATAGATAACTTCCCAGAACCATGTTTTGCTTTACTTACGTACTTATTAGCATTCATGCATAAATTTCCTAAATTTTCACGATAGTCAGTAGTCGTTCAGTTCCATATCTCTTGACATCTTTTTGGGCTACTAAGCGTGAAACAAAAGAACACAAACAATTTCAGCATCATTGGCTCCATCTACCCGAACGAACTAAGTGCGCATGCAATGAATAGTCTTGCCGTACTGTTGCTCAAGCGTGATGCAAAAATTCTGGCTTTTTCAGTTTTTCAAGAAATCTTTGCTTACACGTACTTTTATGAACCAATAAAGCCGTGATAGGTAACGAAAAGCCAACCACAATGCGCTAACACAGTTTGCAATAGTAGAGAGCGCAAGTAGGTTAGCGCTGTGGTGGTTTCAGCAGACATAACTTTACATCACGGCTGGGATTGTTCTTGACATTCAAAAAGTTTTGGCCGACGTACTTCAGAAACTTCCTCCCCCCCCCCTACTGGCGTACATCCAGCCATCCAGCCCTCTTCTTCCCCCCTCCTCGCCCAACGTTTTATAATTTCCGATCACTTAGAACACCACCCTACACCCTGGAGAAGCTGCGAACACTGTGACCACCTTTACCTTGGAGAGCTCATTCTCACCTTATCCTTCATACTACGGCGCGGATGCGGCAGCCTGCCGCATCCTGCGGCGTGCGCCGCAGGGTTGAGCCAGACTGCGCGGCGTACGGGCGTACGCGACGTACGCCCCGTACGCTTTGTATGTTTCATCATAGGAGCGTACGCGGCGTACGCCGCGCACTCTGGCCCAACCCGCAGCACGCAGCGTACGCCGCTGCAGAGTGAAAATATGCCCATGGCAGTGCAGCTTCGCTGTCTATCAATGTATCTCCAGATCTGCTGCACGTTTCTGTTCTTCGGTAGTATTTTTTTCGAGTTTGCAATATTTTTCTTCCCTGCCTTGCCTCATCGTCGATCAAATGATTACTCATTCGGTTCTGATACTGTGTGCGCCCTCGATTCCACGAAACTTATCTCGCTCAACTTATTGTCATCAATGACTTCATTGCGTTAGCTAGTTTGTTTATTTCTACGCATGAGCTACTAGATTTTTGTCCTTTCATCAAAACCCTTCCATCAGGCAATGTATTTGTATAAAAGACTTATAGCAACAACAACTACTAGAATCAGATTATGCAGAATGCAGTTAGTCATGACGCAAACCGTGCAAAATCAAGAGTCGAGAGAGCACACGACTTCAAAATGAGTGAAGTAACATTTTCACCGCTAAAAATTAAAAGAGAAAAAAGACTACAAACTCTGAAGGAATACTCTCGGAGAATACGAACGAGCAGCAAATATGGAAATACGTTGATAAAGAGAGTGTGCATGAGTGTATTCTCACTGCGACTGCAGCGGCGTACGCTGCGTGCTGCGGCGCACGCGGCAGGCTGCCGCGTCTAGCGGTGTACTATGTAGGAACCCGTATGCCGCTATCACAGATCAGCTTTGTTGAACAATGACTGCTATTCTATTGAGCTTGATTAAGAGCCGGCCATGTCAGGTCCACTGCCGTCTGGCTGTTCGCCAATTGAAAGCCCTCGGTTGGACATATATTAAGTTCAACCAAAAGTTCTGTCGCACTCATAATTGTAACTTCTTCCTGTCCCGATGATCTTGCATGGCAAAAATACACTAGAAAGATAATACATGTATTTCCTAACGACAACTTGACGGCAGTGTCCGGGCAAAAAGTCGATTTTGAGATTTTTATGCTTACCGGGCCTACTCGCTATACTGAATTCAAAAATCTACACTGGAGAGCGCAACGTCTGAGCGATGTTCTCCCCACTGTATATTCTATATTCACGCTCCCAGCTTCCGAAGCGATCTTGCCGGTTCCGATTTCAAGTCACGCGTTCGCACTTGGCCGGTGGTGATGTCAGGACGGCTAGCGTAACTGAGAAGATCGCTCCAGAAGCTGGGAAAGTAAATTCACATTGAGAAAGACCTGCCCATTTCTAACTTCCTTCCTGCTTTATAGCCCTTTTCGCCGTTTTCGCGCTCTCCAGTGTAGATTTTCGGATCCAGCATAGCGAATAGGCCCGGATAAGCACAAAATCTCAAAATCGACTGCTTGCACGGACGCTGCCTTTAATCGCTCTTTCATGCTCCAATCGCAGAGATAAAAATGGGAAAAGTAAATTGTTTCAGATGGTGATTTGGCAAGCCCGCTAAAAATCCGAAAACTGTGCAAAAAAATCTGAAAGAGCCGATGTCACAGGTTCTTAACCTGCTCTTCCTAGCTGAGCAAAATCTGCGCTGATCGAGCTTTCTTTAAAAAGTTGTGATTTTTGATTGAAAACTCCAAAAAGCAATTTTTTGATGAGATTAATTTCTATCGCATTTTCCTCAACATTTCTTCGGGAACTCAATATGAAGCGACAGACACTTATTTACTATGTAGGGCCACTGATAACATTTATCAGTTTTGCTGCACCAATATTCTGAAGATCGTGCAGTTTGGTGCTTTTAGGTTTTATGCGATTTATTCAGAACTCATTACTTTTGAAAAGTTATCCAGCAAAGTTCTAAATGCGAAGTTGGAATAAACAGAAAATCTGCCTTAGTTTAGAAAAGTATGGCCCTATCTGAGAGCTGTCGACACCCTTCAAAGCAAAAATCTGAAATAAAGGTCCCAAAAAATCAGCAAAGCTCAGACATGGCAGAACTGAAAAGTCGTAAGCTATGGTATCTCCTCGCTCGTTTCAAAAGTCGTAAGTGAACAGAACTGTTGGGAAAAAAAATTCTCCATTAGATAGAGCTCAAAATATTTGTTTGCCTTTTCTTGACTGAATTTGCGGATCGGTGCAAAAGACTGACAAAAATAGCAGCGACCTAATTTCTACTAACTTGCTGCAAAGCTTCTCACCGTTTTTGTTGTTGTTTTTATTTTAATGGGATAGTAATTGTGGCATTAGAAGCGCTTTTTTTGCTCTTTCCGATGCTTACTAATCCATAAAATCCCCAGTCTAGCGAGAATGCAAGCCTGTATCATACCATTGATAGTCTAGAGATGAGACGCCAATGGAGTTTGTCTGAAGATGAAATAAGATGCAAAACAGTTAGCAAAAGCAACTTTCAACACATTCACGACCATACGCCCCACCGCCGAATCGTATGCTTAAGGCACCCGCCATACGTGATCCGCTTAATCCACTTGATCCGCTTGATCCGCTTCATCATTGGTCAGTTCAGTGAACTAACCAATAGTGAAGCGGATGAAGTGGATCAAGCGGATCAAGCGGAGAACCGCTTCGCTATTGCTCAATCCACTGAATCGACCAATGACGAAGCGGATCAAGCGGATCAAGTATGGCGGGTGCCAAACTTTTGATTTGCTGATTCACGATAAAGCTGATTTCAGGCCAAGGATCCAATAGTCAGAACAATTTCGCAATCTTGATATTGCGGAATATGCTCTGATCAGAAATGGCAGTTATCGAAAAATAATCCGGTCGTGAATGTGTTAAAAACCGGACAAACGCTACAATGGGTTTGAAACATTCATTTGGTGGCATTCAGGGCCCGGCACCGATGGTTTGGGGTCAAACTGGACTTCGCTTTTGGAGATAGAAGCAACGGGGGCATCGTTTTTATGAGGTCCTGGAGGAAGCGTCAAAAAAAAACACGACGAACATGTCAGGTTTCACGAGTTGAAGGTGTTCTTTCGCAAGCGCGCGAATTTCGAATGCAAGATTCAAACAAACAAATGGCTTGTTTACAGCGCACAAACAATCAAATGGCTCCGAATTTGGGCTATGTGTATACAATATTACTCCAAACTATGTTATGTAAAAAGTTTCCAAAACTTATGTGTCCTAATATCCGTTCTCGGATTTGTTGGTTTCTAGACCAACTATCAAACCAACTGGGTTGGTTCGGAGCATAAATATCGGAGAGTTCACATAAGTTTTGGACCTTTTTGATTTGGACGATTAGAACGGTCAAAAATCTATCATATAGTAAAGAGAGCGAATCAAACCGTTGCCTGTCCCCTTTTTTTGAGTCAAAAGTAGTATAATTCTACGCATTGATAGATATTGCGCTCCAATCACTTGCGGTGTCCTTTGAAATATGTGGCGAAAATGCATCGCAGGATTGTTGAGGCTACAGATTTGGTTGGCCTAAGAGATTTTCGACATTTCCAGCATCAAAATGGTACTATACCTGATGGCAGAGCCTTTAATCTACTCGAAATGTTTTCTTTTTGCTTTTTTATTATATTACATACCTCAAAATGCGCTTTCTTCGCTTTTTGGTTCCTTTTTTTTTTGAATAAGGGTTTCTCTACTGATTTTCACATCGAGAGGACTTCGTAAATTTTCGCGAAGTCAGTGGGACTTCGTTTTCTAAAAACCTCCAAACCAACGCGTGCCGGGCCCTGGTGGCATTCCGAACTGCAGGTTTTCGTTCCAGGACCCGGCTAGCCACAGTTTGTGCGGTAGAGGAGGAAAGATTAGTGTTTCACTGGTAATAATCTCAAAAGAACCATCTTAGTGTGTACTAAGGAAAAAAACGAAAAAATTGATGACCTTCAAGGAATTTCTTTAACGAGTGCTCTAAATCTTTCAGACGAGGTGTCAGTTTTATCCTTCTCATCACTCTGAGCATGACGCCCAGCATGAAAGAAATGGTTGTTAAATCACTCTAATAATAAGCTATGAACGACACTCATTTGAAAACTTTCGGACAGACTTACTGCTAGAATCGAAAAAAGTAAGCTCGGCGACAACCACGCACGAGAAAACCGCTTGAAGAGAACTCAAAAAACAAGTGTTTCAAAAACACGGTTTTTGCCAGGTTTCTCGTTTGAATCAAAAAACAGGGATTAGCGATGTTGTCATTGTGAAAGTACAAATAAAGAGTAACACTATGACGTATAGTTGATAGAAGTTACTGTAGAACATTAAAGAAAAGGGTATCGCAGCCAAATGCCTCGTGCTCAGCGGGATAGCGCGCAACACGTGGAAGCGCATTCGAATAGAGAATGAATTGTATGAGTGAGACCTCAGGCCATGGTAATACGATTTTACCCAAGCATTTTCGTAAGAAAATCCTTGACAATACACCTCTTCCCCTTTCACCTAAGTCAAGCATTGTATCGATAGCGAGGGTGTAATGTAGCATACGCACAAATTCGCTTTCGTGTAAAAGTCGTCTTGCTTGTTAATGCCGAAAACCAATTATCCACAAAGATGTTCAACAAGCAATAACTTTCTGCAAGCAGATATAGTCGATAGCTAGACGCCAGATTAAACATAAAGCATGTACTAAAGCGAACCAACAAGCGTTTCTTTTCTATGTGGCTCAGAAAATCTTTCGGCACCGGAGAGCTTTTTTCGTTATAAAACTTTTTTGAAGTTTCTACCTACCTCTGGTTACTTGGGCCTGTCAGTTCGTATACGGCATGACAAAAGCGGCATTCAATAAGTTTGAAAAGGAAACAGCGTGCAATTATTGAGTTCTTGCTTTTTCTTCATAGTGTTTCTTGCAAGTATTAGTATTCTTCCCATTGCCAAGAAATTGCTTACTCCAAAAAGACTGCGATTGTCGAAAAATAATTTCAAAAGTCATTACTTTGAAAACCGCAGTGGGGAAGTAATGCAGCAAGCTAATATGTAAATGGATATAGGCTAAAAAACACGAATTTCCTCACATGTCGATCGCCATAGCAGTAACAAAATTTGTAAGATCGTAAAAAAAATGCTTGCCAGTTCAAGCAGAGCTGTCTTCATCGCATTTCTAAACCTGAAAAGCGTGGTAACAGGCAAAACCATTTACATTCCCTCCTAGACACAACAAAACTCAAAAAATCCGTAAAAAATCATATGTCTGAACAATGTTTGCAAACTCATCTATTGATCGAAGTGCTTTTGATAAATTATGACTTCCTTTTTGATTGAAAGAGAGTCCAGAACTGGGGTGATTTTTTTTTGAAAATTGATAAAATTTGCAATATATTCTTTATAGAATGAAAGCAATTCTCCTGCTTTTCATCTCTGCGACGTCTATAAAGACGCAAGAGTTATGGAATCAATACCCAGAATCAAACGGAAAATACATCGTTCCATATAAGTTCACCGGCGCCTACGGTAACTTCGTTTACTTGATTTACTTGAATTCAAGCGTAATGGTAACAGAAAAAAGCTCGTACTACTGTTTCATGCCACTGCACAAAATGTTTCGTTTCAGTACTAGGTCAAGCAAATTTACCCTTTTCTTGCTGAATCTTGCTGAACAGCCATATTTATTTTATTAAAGATCCTGAAGAACGATCGATGATCGAGACTGCTATGCGAAAGATTGCTGACAACACTTGTGTTGAATTTAGACCTCGCACCAACGAAGAAGAATTCGTAGAGATAGTCAACCAGAGAGACGGATCGTACGTTGCTTTTCAGCTGTGATTATTCTCAAGTTCAACGTTTCCAAAGATTGTTAGAATGCGGTAGCCTTGCATGTAAAGGGCATGTATAAGACCATGCAGCATAATTATCTGAAGGAGCTTCCGTTGTTCATTCAAAAATCATATTTACAATATACTTTCTAGATGCAGTGCAAATGTGGGAAGAAGTGGGGAAAACAGGATATATCTCGAGTCGAACGAAAATGTAAAGTGAGCGTGACTATTCCAAGCATTTCAAGCGAAGTATTTATACTTTTTCAAACCCCTTATATCTTAGATGTATAGACTCTAAAATTGTAATGGTGATGCTTCTGCATAGTTTGGGACTGTGGGGCGAGCATCAGCGAGCAGATAGGGATAAGTACATCAAGATACATTTCGAAAATATCGCAGGTTGTTTCATTTAGACAACAAAGCTAGGCTAGATAGTCCGTTTTAGATCAAAGAGAGGGTTTCTTCGTAGCAGAGATCGGTTCAACGAAGAAGTATCTCAGCGTTCCTTACGACTATTTGTCCATTATGCATAATTCAAAAGATGCTTACGCAAGGCCAGGCACAGTTGCCATCGAGACTCTCGATCCTGCTTATCAGGTAGCTTTCACATTTGATTTTTTCTAGCAGCAAAAAACAAGAATTTTGTTCAGGATCAGATTGGTACGGCAACGGAACCCTCACTTCGGGATTATGAAAAGATCAATCTCCTCTACCAGTGCAACAATCTGAAGATCACACCTGGCACCGTTTCGTTTTACGCATAAAGCATGGAAATCGACTAAGTTGCAAACCTATTATTTGCCAAGAAACCTCTCAAAAGCTGGAAGGTTTTTTTATCACAAATGCTTGCAGTAAAGATTTCATAGGTAATTCGGGCCACAGTTACTAGCCACTAAAATTATTTTTGTCAAAAATTGAGTTGCAACGCATGTTCTAGCCTGTTATTGAAGTTACGGCTTTATACGCCACCAGACTGCGATCTTTTAAATCATGGCACTGGAGCTCAATCGAACACACAGCCGACAAGCTAGAGGACAGAACCAGAAGAAAAGCGCTTTTTTCTCATATAGTACGAGCGAAAAGGGTTGACTGTTTGCAGCCAGGGCCCGGCACAGCGGGAACTGTGTCAAGCTGGTTATCTTTTTCAAGGGAGACAGTGAAGACGACATCGTTTTTGTAATGTGTATGGCTCAGTCCCCCCCCCTTCCAGAATACGTTATGTTAATCTGGACACTGCCTTGCCGATCGAGAAACAACTCAAGAATCTCCATGAGCAAATGTCACACTCGTTTCGTAAAATGCGAAAATTTGGTTGTGATAAAAAAGGAAATTTTAACTGAAAATTCCGAAAACAACTTTGTAAAAAATTAGAATTCGCACGATGTTTTGGGTACAAAGGTCATTTTTTCCAGAGCTCCCACTGAGTTATCGCAACTGCACAAAATAGTTCCTTTCCTCAAAACCTGCTAAATAAGTTTTTGACATGAGAAAAAGTTTTCACAAGAGTCATTGGGCACAGAAACTTCGTGGATGAGCGTATGACCTAGAAACCGGTCCGAAGGTCATTAGCTGTGATTCGCTAATTGATAAGATTTTGTCAAATAGAGTTACTCTTACCCCCAAATTATCTGCTATGTACGATCATTGAAAAACCTGGGGAAAATGTCACAGTCCTCAGCTGTGATCAAAGCGTTAAAAATCGAAAATTGATGTAGAACTTCCAAACTGATATAACTCTTGCGGTAGCTGATATTTTTGGATTATTTACTCAATCATTATTTCTGTTGTGAAGTCTGCTAGTCAGAAAAATCTATTGACACGAGGAAGTGACAAAATTTCTAGCGTTGCACGCTTGTATCAGTAAAAATCTCATTATTTTTTGCTGTTCTGCTCGCATTAGCATTTGTACACGCATGCACTAGCGCTTAAACTATGATAGAGCGAACTGTTCTAGCAGCTACGAATGGATGTATCGTTAGGTTCCCGCTGCTAAGGAAAGTAAAGGTGTGGCTCAACGTATACCATTGAATGACAGGTGCGAAGTCTTCACGCCTCGGCTGCGTACCTAACGCCACGTGTGTGTGTGTGTTTTTTTTAGGCAACATTTGAGTGTCTGGCACCTCTGCCGAACGTTTGATTACAATCTGTATTATTGCACTCAACACCACTTTGCTTACAATTTTATTCATATTCTGTCACCGAGTCATTATTCTCTTGTAATCCTGAAACATTCATGATAGTAGACATTAGAACTTGATAAAGGCATGGGACTTACATTATTTACGGGTTACGAAGACACTATGTGCTCCAGGATCAGCGTTTTTCTAAATAATTTTTTGAAGTATTATGAGACACGCGATGTTACATAACTTGTACTGTGCTTACCGGAGGCGGATGTTCCCAAGGTACACTTCCTGGTGTTCCAACTTTGATCACGCCGGCATACACGGAGACTGCATCACCGATATATCCTCCACCTGAAGGCTTTCCTCCGCCAGCCCCTCCAGCACCCGCTCCTCCAGCTCCTCCAGCTGCTCCACTACCAAATCCGCCAGCTCCAGCTCCTGTTCCACCAGATGTTGTTCCTGATACAGCTCCCCAAATGCACTACCTGCACCAGCACCAGCTCCCCCAGCTCCAGCACCACCAGCACCAGCTCCCCCAGCTCCAGCACCACCAGCACCAGATGCACCAGCACCGCTTCCTGCACCCGCTCCACCAGCACCAGCTCCGCTCGTTCCTGCTCCTCCGATGCCTGATGCAACTCCGCCAGATTTCTGAAGTACAGCGAATTGGTTTTGTGCATTTCATGCGTCTAGTGCAGTACAAAGATGTAATTTAACAATAAACATTTGGATCATATTCACATTCATTCAGGCATTCATAGCACCGAATGCACGAATTTCAGATAGAGCCAAGGTTTGAATGTGGGATACTGATTGATGAATGTGGCACGACAATAAAATTTCCTAAAATTCTTTTCAGTTGTGAAGAGACGGAAGAGTATGCATCGTGCGTAAAAAGTAGTGCAATTTGCCATCGAATTGATCACTGAAGCTAGTAGGCATCTTACTTTCGCATGCGCATCCGAATACTTTGTTTTTATATTTTTTGTAGCAGTCGGACTGGACTAAAGAGAGGAGGCCGACAATTTCAAGAAAATTTTTAAAAAGTTGAAAACATAGTCATCTGGGTGCTCCTACATATCGAAATAGGTTTATCGTGTTGAAATGCGGGTAAGATAAACTTTTGTAAAATTATTGTGAAATCTGTATTATATTAAAGTGTAGCAAGACTCAGTATCTGCCTTGAAAACTTAACTTTGTCTACCTAGCTGAAAGAAAAGATGCTTTGTAGACTCGCTTAAAATTTTAGCCATTACTGAGAACCTTTACAGATACATTAATGGTGCAAGCAGCTGACGCAAATTAGCTAGGATAATGAAACGATGTGTACTAAAGTATGTGTATCAATTGTGGCAAAAACACTCACCACTTGTTGTCCTTGTCCGACGGCACCTCCTTTGCCACGTAAGCAAGCACACAAATGCTGACCAGTGCCAGTATGGGTATGGGTATGTGTCGTTTGTGTTTGAGTGTGTGTATGCATCGATTGTGTTTGTGCCTGTCCATGTGCTGGACATCCTCCTGCTGGTGGAACCATCACAACGAGACCTCCTGCTTGTGAACCAGCTGCACCTCCAGTGTAAGTGGTAGTAGTAGTGGTGGTAGTGACAGTCTTCGAATATGTTTGACCTCCGGCAGCTCCAGCACCACCGGCGCCGCTGGTGGTGGTAACAGTTTTCGAATACGCCTGGCCTCCGGCAGCTCCGGCAGCTCCGGCACCTCCGGCACCACTGGTGGTGGTGGCAGTTTTCGAATATGCCTGACCTCCGGCAGCTCCGGCAGCTCCGGCACCTCCGGCACCACTGGTGGTGGTGACAGTTTTCGAATACGCCTGGCCTCCGGCAGCTTCACCCCCACTGGTCGCAGCTCCTCCACTACTGGTGAAAGTGTTGGTAGTGACAGTTCTCGAATATGTCTGGGTTCCGCCAGTTCCAGTACCGGCGCCACCAGCGCTACCTGCGCCTCCGGCTTCCATGCCCTAAATCATAGGAATTCAGTAATCTGCTCAATAGCTAGGCTGCACGAGAGTTTCTAGCGACTACTTACCTGCTTGACGAATACGCTCCTAGCATAACCACCACCACCACCTTGCATACCACCTGGAGCAAGTGAAGTTGACCAAACTTCTTGTTTAAGAGGTTGTGCATTTTTGATTTCCGCTTTTTCCTGAATACGAAAAATGAGGATGTAGTATAGATTAGTTCAAGCAGAAAGAGCTCGCGGGCAAAAAGGCAGTCTTAGGCGAGAATCCAATTTTTTCGGAACGTAGGGCCGGGCCTATATCACGCGATTTCATCGCCCTGGCTTTAAGCGGGAAAAATCTTGTTTTTGTGCAAGACTACCTTTTTTCGCGATTTTCATTTTGTGAGTGGACTGTTGCGGGACTTAGCCACGAATGTCTGGAAATGTGCAAAATGTGCATCTCACTAACAAAGGAAGGATGATTGATGAAGTGGTCATTTTAGATGTGATGCATACCTTCTTAGAGGGCATAAAAACGCTTCCAAACCTGCCTTTCTTATCTGCGGAGCACTTATGAACGAGGAGTTATGAGTGCTTAATGGAGCAAAAAAATGAATGCTCATTTGGATGGAATTAGTTAGTAAAATTCTCTTGAACCTTGAATGAGGCGGCGTAATGTGAATACAATAATTATTAGATTATTCATTGCGTAAAGTCTCCAACAATCATCACTGATTTTTTCGAACTCTAGGAAAAACGTTGCGAATGTTATTATCCTACTGCAAATTCAATTTTTCAACTTCAACAACACGCTCCGCATATAGTAGACAGATAAGGAAAACAGATCTAGAATCAGCCTTATAAGATGGTTCATAATATTAGGTTCGCTAGAAAGTTCTTGCGTAATTCAAACAAAATTCAATAACTATTCAATGACTAAACCTAAATTCACAATCTTGTTCTCTAAAAATATTGGAAGGCTCGCGCTCCATGATGGATATTCAAGCGCAAGATTTCATGAGCTAGCCCCCGAGAACGAAGCTCTCAAATATGGGACTTCAAAAATTGCAATTTTAAGCTTGGTGCCAGAAAATCGCAGAGTGCCGCTAGCTAGCCGAAAAAAATCTGTAAAAATTACTTACACTGCAGAAGCCCATACGTAGTTTTAGCAGGTTTTAATCTCGCATGGAAATGCGAAAACAAAAAATTTGTGGAATTTGTCATTTTACAGGATAAATCCCCTTATCGATGTAAATTTTCCACAAAAAACACAGTTTGCAATCTTATATATAAAGCTGAATGTCTGTTTGTCTGTCTGTCTGTCTGTATGTCTGTCTGTCTGTCTGTATGTGTGTACGTATATTCCGAATAGAAAATTCCATTTCTGAACCGATCGGGACCAAACTTGGCACACATACACTTCGGGCCCCGGCGGGTGTCATAGCTCAGACAATCACAGGCTCTCAGCCGGCGGCCACAAAGCCACCGCGAAAACCCACCAAAAGCGCGGTGGCCTCATCGCGGCCACTTTCGCTTCCCGCTGAAGCCCTCATAGCAGTCCGCCCGCTGCCAGCTTTAGCCTCCCGCTCATTACCATATTTGTAGCCCGCTCGCTTCTACAGTTCTCAGCGGGAAGCGGCAGTGAGGCGATAAGGCTACGGCGCTTTTGGTGGGTTTTCGCGGTGGCTTTCTGGCCGCCGGCTGAAAATCTTGTCTGTGTAGCTTCTTGTTATGCTTGAACTACAACGTTGTAACTTCAATTAATTCATTATAACGATGACAAATAACAATGAAGAACATAACCATCTGGAGATATGACCACATGGAGAAATAGATATGGCCCCAGATGGTTATGTTCTTCATTGTTACTTGCCATCGTTATAATGAATTAATTGAAGTTACAACGTTGTAGTCCAAGCATAACAAGAAGCTACACAGACAAGATTTTTAGCCGGCAGCCATAAAGCACCACGAAAACCCACCAAAAGCTCCGTGCCTTATCGCCTCACTGCCGCTTCCCGCTTTCTTTAAAGATAGGATGTGTCGGTAGCCCAAAAGCTTAAAGGTTAGCTTAGATCGTATACTACAACTATGTACGGCCACGTTTGTAAACTCTGGATAAAGGTTATAACTAATGAAATGGCAAGTAACAGTTAAGTGGATGAGTACGCAAGTACGCAGTGATACACACGCGTAGATTTACGTTCTTTAGAACAGAAAATATGCTGATAATAGAACTTGAGGGTACAAACATTGATAAAACGATCCATATGGGGAGCGGCGACAAAGCAATACACATTCCAGCACGATAAATATATTCACAAACATGAGTGAGGAACTGCCAGTGTTAGCGCGCAATGCAGGGGTTTCTCATGCGAATCAACAATCCATTCGCGCCTGAGTATCGTTCAGGCAACTGTCAGTTCTGATCCAAACCCATTTTCCTTATGTTGTGCAACACTTCCTCTGGAATTGTGTGCGTCTTCGTCGGTGACTGCAGCGTCTCGCGTTGATTCGTGACCATGTTCAGTTGCTCCTAAAGGATGAAATTAGAAGAGAACATTACGGAGATAAGGTCACGTTTCAGCATCTTAGCAGCTTGTTTGTACAAGAGATAGACTCTGGTGAAATGCAACAAACTGACTCTTGTTCAACAGTAAACAATGATCTCTACCCAGCTAAAAGGACTTGGCTCGTCACGACACCTTCAAAGCAATTACCGAATCATGAGCTCATCGCACCTGCCGAACTCAATCAATGCATATACTAAGCCTACGCTTTGTCGCATTTCACCAAGGAGGAAGTAACTTCATGAAAGATGCTTCATACATGACAAATGCTGAATGCGTCTAAGAGAAGCTGTAATTGACTACGATTACAAACATCATGAAATGCCTGCAAAAGAGAGAGTAGTTGGAAATATATAGATATACATCAAAGACAGACATTAGACAGAGAGAAACGCAAGACAAATATGGTACAGCAATTAGTGGAAGTATGAAAAGCCCTAATTTCATTTCTAGGAGGTAGGGAGACTTTATCAAGCCTTGACGATAAAAAGAGACAGAAACTAGTTCCACATCACAGCTGTAAATAACTATCGTCGATTCGTTGACTGCGCGGACTGGACATAACCGCGGAGCACGCGCCGCGAGGTAAAACGCTTGCTCCAATACAAGATCGCCATTGTTCGTGCTCTCGCAACATGTTAACCGCGCCGCATGTGGTCCGCAGCGCTTCAGCAGTCCGTACGGTCAACGAATCAACGATAGCTGCGTTGACGAACGACTGCGTGCCAAACAATTTTCCGTAAAACTGTAAACCTTTTATGTGCTCACTGTACAAGTACAGTCGATTCATTTCATATGATCATGTGTGCACCCGCACACACCGTCCATCTTTGGCGTCCCCATCTCGGATTTGCGATCGCAAAAACGCGAGAGAGTGAGCAATTGCTGTCGCTTACATCATTTAGAAATAAATAGTACCTAAAAAGAAAAGAAAACAGCGAGAAAACATCAGAATCGCTTAACGGAAGGGTTGCGTCCTCCAAGAATCCAGGGGGTACGCCAAAGATGGACGGTGTGTGCAATGGCACACATGATCATATGAAATGAACCGACGGTACATCATTGAAAAGGTGCGCACTGTGTTTCGATGAATGCACTTGACTTCGAAATGAGAATTTTACTTTTTGAAAAGGCCGATCGGTAGAAACACGTGCGACGAAAACAACTTACGCTGTGTGTGGCACTCAGACTAAACCTCAAATCAATCCTTCCTCACTCAATGAACTTTGCGTACAACACGCTGGCGTGGAGTGAGCCGTGATGGTCGTTCGTTGCGTAAAAGGTCATGTTTTCGCGTGTAATCCGCTGAGGCTGAGAGTTTTTTCTCGAAAAAATTATAAACACAGGATTGAAGTAGCAAAGCATAGCGACGCCCTCTAATCAATAAGCATTTCGAAAATGGACGCATGCGAAACGCAATGATGCAGATCTTTGAGCGCAAAGAGAGCACGCTTGTAGTCGAATGATGTGACAGCGGCGAAAATGTTGAGAGAAAGGCACTTTTATGTTTACATTCGTAAAATGAGTGAATAGATGGTTTTTTACGGTTTTCGAGAGAGTTTGAAAAAGAGTTTTTATTACATTGTGCAGTGGATGTTTTGATTCAAAAACAAACGGGGCTTTCATTAAGCACTTCTTCCGGTTGGATAGACAGTCAAACATAGAGAACAAAAGAAATCTGATATATAAAAAATCGTTAGCTCAATTCAAAAATCTTCAAATAGCGGGGAACCATGACGAGTCCCGAAGTAAACGCTCTTCCAAATAGCGCCTATGGCCCCGGGCAGACTTCACGCGATTTGATCGTCGCGACTGAATCGCGACGAGACAACTGTTACAACTACATTCCATGCCGATCAACTTGCATTCGGTTGTGATACTTTTCCAGACCGAAAATTTTGAATGTGAAATGAAAATGAATGGAAATCTTGGCGATTTGGTCGCGACGATTAAGTCGCGTGAAGTCTGACCGGGGCCTATAGGTACTGGTTCACTAGTACTTGAAATGAAGCACTGAACGATAACGAAAATGAAAACAAAGAAAAGCAAAGATGAAAACAAAGATTAGGCAACAAGAAATGAAAAAATGACGCGAGCCCACGCTGCCAATCTCGTTTGCCTGCACATCTAACTTTTCTGGTGCGATCAACAATGTCTCGAGCGGGCAACGATATGGCTTCCAGTTGGCAGCCACAATACGGCGTTATGAATCAAGGCTGCCTGCTCATAGCATTGATGCGGCCCGCTGACAGAAATCTTGTATTCGCAGTCCCATCGTTTCACGGTCGCTGCCAGCTTAACGGAGTCGCTGCCTCATCGTCGCCTTTTGGCTGCTTTTGTAGGAATGAATGCGCTCTGCAGCTATTTTCTGACTCATGGAAGATTATAGCTGCCCGCTGGTAGCCCGTCGCCGCCCGTTTACCGCCATCCCTACAATGTCGTCGCCCGCTCACTGCCACTTTTGCAGTATCGCCGCCCGCTCAGTGAAACTGCCCTTTATCGCCGCCGGCTGAGAGCCTGTGATTGTCTGAGAGGCTACTTTTCGTATCGATCGATATCGATTTTATCGATTTTTTTTCGTAATCAGCATGCTCGATTACACCCCTCTGCCAACTCCCAGCCCCGTAGCTCAAATTTTGCAAAAAATCGATAAAATCGACATCGATCGATAACGAAAAGTGGACTGTGACACCCGCCGGGGCCCGAAGGGTATGTGTGCCAAGTTTGGTCCGGATCGGTTGAGAAATGGAATTTTCTATTCGGAACATACGGCGGAGCCGGGTAAGCCAGCTAGTTATAAATAAGACATACTGGCTATTTAGAACCTTGCGACGTTTTTTGGAGTGTAAAAAACTGTTTTTGCCGAAAAACTGCGGTAATGAGAGGATTTTTTCCGCAAAATGACTATTTCACGAATTTTTTGTTTTTGCTTCGCCGTGCAAGATCGAAGCCTTCCAAAGGAACTTATGGGCTTCTGCAGTGTAAGTAATTTTTACATATTTTTCATGGCTAGCTAGCGGCACTCTGTGATTTTCTGGCACCAAACTCAAAATTGCAAATTTTGAAGTCCCATATTTGAGAGCTTCGTTCTCGGAGGCTAGCTCATGAAATCTTGCGCTTAAATATCCATCATGGAGCGCGAGCCTTCCAATATTTTTAGAGAACAAGATTGTGAATTTAGGTTTAGTCATTGAAAAATTATTGAATTTTGTTTGAATTACGCAAGAACTTTCTAGCCAACCTAATATATCTCCAAATACGGATTCAAGTAGCCATCTTCTCTTTGTAAGACTGCAAACTTGACATACGATGTACGAAATCTGATGTTTTTGGAGCATCCTCAGCAGTCCCACTAAGTTGTTTTACTAACACAAAACTTCTCAATTTTGTATGCTAATCAGAAAAAGTATTGCTTGAACTCTTCAAATCAAAAGCAAGTTTTTCTCAACACGTGCTCCTCTCGAACGGAAAACATTCTCGAAATCCACGTAAAAGTACAAATACCCTGTTTTGCTCACTGAGAAGGGCTTATGGCTAGAGGCTGTTGAGATTATTTTTGTCGATATTTGAGTAACTTACAGTCAAGATCTCCTGCTGAGTTTTGTTTTGTACCTTCGATTGGACAACCAAGTCTGCCTTCTCAATTGTTGTCTGATTAGCCTTGACGTCTCTCTCGATGCTGAAATGCAGTGCTCTCACGGACTTCATGATAAAGATTTGGATTAGCATTTTTTGACCATTCACAAAAGACATAACATTATAGCTAGCACGTACAAGATATTGAACATTGTTCTAAGCAGTGTAAAAATTCACCAACTTCGTATATCGCTTTATCACAATCAATTACGGAAAATGCGGAACTGCCTTGCCTAACTTTGGAAATTGAAAATTAAGTTACTTGCAGTTAAAAACTTCAAAAAATTTCTAGCGTTTTTAACTGCATTTTATCCTCTACTCCACTGACAATTCTTGGAATTCTGCACCAAAAAAACTAGAAGATTCAGTTTGGTTATCTCTATGTCAGTTTCTAGTTTCTAGTTTTGCTTTTTTTAAAATTTCTCCTAAAACACTACGGAAGCAAACAAAGCTTGAGGGCATTTTTATCATGAATGATGCGTGAGAAGGAAGTGCGTGGCACCAAACTTTATCACAGTGGAAACTTTATCACACTGAGCCCAAATAACCTTGTAGCCAATTGGAGCGTAGTAATTGACAATGAGATAGTTCCTTTAGATTGCTGTTTCTATGTAAATTAGCATAAGTAGCGGATATAATGCATCAAGCAGCAGGTCTCGCGGTCAGGCGATTTCAAATGCTGCGCATATGTTTGGATCATCGTCTTTGAGCGAGGTACGACTAGAAACTTTAGTAATTTAGTCATCCTGTAGGGATTAACATAAGCATGCGCAAGAACGCGACCCAAGTGGGCGCTGTAGCCATTTGTAGGACTTGCTATAAGTGATTGTGCTTTCAATAGATACGTGCAGGTAATTGAGTTTGTAACGCTGGGAGTCGTTGCTTCAGTTTCAGCATCTTGAACAGCGGCAAACACAATGGAAACGAAAGCACTAGCACACGTAAGATATTCCCAGTTCTGGCATAGTTGCGGAAATATGGTTACTCTAGGCGACAAGCTTTATGCGGAAAAACCCAGCTACCAGCTTACTACAGAGGGTTTTCTGTTTCCTTCTGCTTAGGTCATCGTAAGTCAATAGTATTCCAACCAACGCTGAGTAGAAGCCAAATACTACACCGACTGGGTCTAACTCGAATTCGCGATTTTTTGCCGCAAAAGGGCGGGCATACTTCACGCGATTTCAGTCGCGACGCGATTTGGCAATTCGCCAGAAGTCTTCATGTCCAAAACTAGCAAACTGCACATGCATAGTGTGTATAACTTACACATGCATATGTAGATTGATAAAAGGCCCCATCCTCTTACATTCAAAATCTGCCTACAGTGAGCTATGGACAGTTGGAATATTGCCAAATCGCGTCGCGACTGAAATCGCGTGAGGTATGCCCGGCCCCTAAGGGTTTTGCTGAAGCAACGTGGGCAGTTTTTGTATCCATTGTTACACATATAACCTGGTAACCGAACGCATAGCTTTGAAGTTCAACACGATAACGCTAACAAAGTGCCTTTGAGGTAATTCTTTACGCGCAAGTGGCAAAGAGGGGTTTGTAGTAAACCACTTTAGGTGGCGGTGTAGCTCGTGATAGAACACGTTCCCAATTCGTTTCGATTCTGCCGCGGTAGCTGGGTGAAATCGGTGGCGGTCGTGAGGTGGGGCGTGCTCGTCCTTGTGCGCATAGGAACCAGCATCAGCCTAGTCACATGGTGGGTAGACAAAAGAGAATAGTGTGCTAAGAAGAGGAACCCAGCAAGCGCACGCGACTCCGATGCTCAAGAACCTACGCGCAGATCACTGAATCTAAAGCAGCCAAGTGATATCAAAAGCAGATAGTCGCGGAATAGGCAACATGTAAGCAATTATCTTTCCCTCTGGGACGCCCTCCTTCTGTATTTTGTTTCGAAGCCTAGCAAAGGTGGGTCCACAATTACGATGGATTTTGAGATTTTACTCAGCGAGCTATTGTTGTTTTTGAGTGGTTTGCACCTGAATTTATACGTCGCACCTGCTCAAATTAATTTTCTTGCATCCTCAAATTAGTATATGCTTAGGAATTATACTGCCTTCATCATTATAACTTTACTGCTTTGTCGTTTATTGGCTGTGCACCTGTGTTTTCCTTCCATCTCAATAAGGAGAACATTTGGGCCGCGGCTAATGCAACTGCACATGGTTGCACAATCCAGATTATTACTTGTTTAATTGTGATATTTCTGATGTATTTCTATGTTTCAAAATTTGCACCCCATTTCCCTTAGAAACTTCCTTACATTCATTGAGATATGTATCTCATAAACATGTGTTTTTCCGATCACTTTGCAAAAATTTGCCTATGCGACACTTCTTTCCGCAACGTTTGGCTCAGTTGCGCCAAGGTCGCTGCGCTATCTGCTCTGTGCTTTGTAAGAAAACGGAATTGCGATCACTCATATTAAAACCCTGGAGGTGGCATTTACAAGTGTTATACAGGGTGTCCCGAAAAATGTGCATACTTTTCGGTCGTTAATAACTCTTCTGCTTTCATGTCTTTGACCGAGCTTGACGTACCATTCTGTAGAGCGAGGTTCAACTTAGATTTACAGTATGGAGCAAATCACCAATCGCTCTTCGTTACTGTAGAATCACATTATGAACTTTCAACATACAGCGCCAGTGTGGAATAGGCCTTTTGATAGAAATAATTCCAAAAAGTCTAGAAATTTGTGTAGCAAGGTTTCAGAAATCCTGACTTCACTACACAACTTTTTACCAATTCCTTTAGCTCTGTTAATGGCGTAACCGCACTTCTGACGAACATTGTGGGAACAGATGTTGCCCTAAATCTGAAATAACTTATGAAAGAAGCAAAACACTGAAGCGCAAATTTCATATTTAGAATAAGCGACTTCGACTAGTCCAGTACAAGAGTTTCTGGCATGTTCGCTTTTATTTCTGGCGCAAAAATCGCTTTCGCTTTGCTAAAATCCTTCTCGAAGTTCATACTGTAATCCTACAGTAAAAAAGAAAGATCGGAGATTTGCTCCATGCTGCAAATCTAAGTTGAATCGCTCTGCAGAATGGTATCTCAAGCTCGACGAAGGACTTTCAAGCAAGTGAGTTATTGACGATCAAACAGTGTGCACATCTTTTTGGGACACCCTGTATAAGCTAGCAACTGTGAATTTACAGTCCGAGGCCCAGCGCGGTTGATGCTGGTTTGAGTTCTTCTGTAAATGTGACCGTTATTACTGCCCTATCTTTGCGTCAATGGCAGACCGAGAGGGGAGGCCCCCCCCCCCAACCCTGAGAATGGGTCGCAATTTTTGAAATTTACCTACATGGTTTATGAAAATAGGCAAGTGACTTGTTTGTTTTTGTAAATATTTCGAATGTTTTTTTGAATTTTTTTTAAAAAAATCAAATTAGCCTTGTAAAAAAATTTTCGGGGGCGTAACTGCCGCCACCTCCCCTTTTTTTTCAAACTTTAGGGGTTATGGGCCCACAGAAACCTTGAGAAGCATCCCGAAAACTTTTCAAATGCATGGTTAACGCCGCCGCGCACCTTCATTTGGAAAAAAATTTTGTGTCTCCCCTGTCGCCCCTTGCACATCGATCCGAATACGGCCATGAAAAGGCCCATTTGCAATAAAAACATGAAAGTCGAAATTTTGGATGGACGCTGCTTCTAAGAGCTATCCGTAGCACAGTGTCGGTGCGCGCTTCTCATCAATGGCTCGATGACTAGTGTGCGCGCAAGTTTTGCGGCGACTAAGGCATGCTCATGACCAGCAAGTATCTCAGTCAGACATGTCACCGTGATTCATCTACATTACAAATTTTGGGGGATCATTACAAGCCAGGATGTATGCACTGAGCATGACATCCATCGCAAGAGCACTATGTTGACCGCCAAATCTACTAGATTGCAAATTTCGCCATTAAATTTGTCCTTCCATTACAGGAGCGCGAGTTCACAAGCTTCCCAGTCGAGACCTAATTTGTCTAATTTTATAACATTAACATGTTGACGGCTACACGAACTTTCAGTTGTCTGCCTTGTGGGACCCAGCTTTACAGAAACTGTCAGCTAAAATCGCGCAGACTGTTATAAAGGTATTCCTACAAAAGCACTGAGAAGCTACCAAAAAAAGACTAAAAGGCTTACATTATGATAATTGGCATATTCTGAGCTTTTTGACATTGACTTTGCTTGATATCTTTAACAAAAACTGGTTCACGGTATTCACCCTAAAAAGGAACATAGAAAAAGCACAAGCCAAAACAAATTTGCCCACCAACAAGATTACTCCAACTGCTTTCTGATCAGCAGGAGCTTTAGCATCTTTTGGAAGCACTTGTGTTTTGCCTTCTTTGTCTTCGTAAACTATGCCGATTACGGTACCGGTCTCAACTTTATCATTGGGCGTGCAAACCACAACGGGTGCATTATCACTGCTTCCAATTCGTTGTCCTGCTGTTTGTGTAAATACAACGTATCCATCGGTGTTCTTAGTAATTAGACCAACAGCTGCATACTTGTCCTGTAAAGATGTGAAAGCTGACTTTTGAAACAGGGTAGCATTAACACATTGACGATCATGCAGATTTTCAGTTGTCTGCCTTCTGGGACCAAGGCCTTTTCCAGACCAGCCCAAATTTTTCAACTATAGTTATGCATACTGCCGTCTACAGTACATTTACAGTACATCTGAAAGGCTGAAAAATGGTAGAGATCATTCCTAGATTTAGCGCAAAAGAAAGCTCATGGAGTGAGTTTTTCCCAGAATAGTAGTCATTTTAACAGAATTCAAGCCTTGACACACATGGTGTGTCAAGCGTCAATGTGTTAAAAACTCGTGAGAAAGAGCAACTTTGATTATGTTTCATTTTATGTTTATTTATGGAATGACGATCTGACAACGATTACAGTTTTTTTTCTCAGTAACTGCCAAAAACAAATTTTAATATGGATTTCAAACGCATCTATTAGGTTGTTCCAGAAGCAAACCGTTTTTTTGGAATAAGTCAAACTGTATCTCTCCTAGCAGACTTTTTTGTTGTTTTTTCGTATTAAAGGCAGCGTTCAAAATTTCACTTCCCGGTTTTTCACCTCTTCAGAGCCTTACCGCCATGCTGGGAGCCCGATCTGATTTTTTCGGCGCTTGAAAATGGCAAAAGTAAGCTTTCTCCGAAGCTTTCCGTGTCCCGCTCCAAATTGCGTGAAAGAAGTAGGCGTGGCCTGGAAATGGGCGGGGTCCGGAGGACTTTCGGAGCGGATTTTGGGCTTTTCAGAAGCTTTTCGCTCCAGACTTCACTGATGGACTATCTGGAGGGTCCACCGTTGGAAAACTGTAAAACCGCGGTACCCGTCATCACTTTGAGGGGAAGCTGCCTTTAAGCTTAATATTTATCCATGATCAGAGCGCAAACAAGGATACAAACCTAAGATTGCTTACTAGGGCTTGTGTATGCAATCATGTGCATAGTGGGAGGAGCTAAGGTGGAGCTTGCCATTTTTGGGCTTTGTTTTCTCGATTTCTATGCGCAAAAAATTGCATCTCAGCTCATAGTACTACTATATATTTTTAGTGTGACGACCAATCTGAAGCATTGTAAGACTTTTCTTCACAAAAACTTTCCGGTAATATTTATTTTGGTTCCGTCTTTAGACTAAAGCTGCATTACGACTTGAATGAATTTCTGGTGGTCACTATCATGTAGAGCTTGCTTTACTCTATCGTTGGTACCCCAACCTCGCTAAGAAAACAAATTGATTACTTTAGAAAAACGGTTCACTTTTGAGACAAGTTATGATTCAAGTATCCTACTAAGTTTGCAGTCATAGTCAGTTTGATTTCTTTTTCCTGCTCCACCAGTCCACGGATCTCAGAGACTAAAAAGGCGAAAAGACGAACTGTACCTTTGGAACATCTTCGGCGCATGCGATGTACTTGACCGTCACCATGCCTTTTTCATTGACTTCGACCTCACAAGGAACGCATACTGTAAATGTTATGACATAGCAGAAATCTTTAAGGATATTACAACGCACATTGCTCTCCAAGTTTCTTCTGCAGAGCCTCGTCCACGCCAGCGACTTTCATATGCTGGGGGTTGCCTTGGCTGTCGCACTAAAATCAACCTTGTATGAAGTTTTATTCGATTTTGCTAATATGACTCAATTCAGAAGCAAGATGCTGGCAAATTTGAATATTGGAACTCTCAAAACGAGCCATTACCCTAGCGGCGGCTCATATTTTCGATGACCAAGAATCTCAATCTAACTCCGGATTAAACGCAATGTTTCAAGCGGTCCAGCAGCTTCCTCGAGTACATTTGGAACTTTGGTCTGGTTAGAAGTTTGGAGTTCTTTTGCATATGAGCTGCCAAAGGTTCATTGACTTAGTTAAGGTCTCTAAATCAACTTATTGTCAGATTGTGGCGACTGGAATCGCCGGAATCCAGTGCCCGCCTTATGTCCGGGGCATAAGGCGGGCACGGGCATACTTCCGCTCGGGGCTTAAAAATCCCAAGCACCGATTTTGGACTCTGCTTTGGAAAACATACCCTCTAAACGATTCGGTCTCAGGAAATTGAAGCTTTCTTATAGCAACCCCCAACTTTTAATCAAAATATTGATTGTACAGCGTTATAGGCATTATGCAAACTTTTAAGAACTCAAAACCAATCTGAGGCTTTTATGTTGGAAGTTGTGTTAGGATAGACTAACACAAAAGAGCATTCCTTTATCGAGCTCAAATTCCACCTCAAGCTGGGCATTATTCATTGCAATATTTTGGAGCAAATGATCGCAAAAGAGTCTGACGGAGTCGCAGCACAGCGGAGCTGCATATACGCTTCCATTATTCCGTTTATTGGAGTCGATCACACCTAGTGTAGTTTGAGGTTATAGTCGTCCTCACCCCACTAGTCGGTCGGTGGATGAATTCGAATTCGAACTGGAGCAGGCAGGTCGCGGCAGAGCACGGCACCTTAGCTCTCCGTTCAAATTCACGCATTCACTGTGCGTATTTCTTCGCCATTGCTTAGCAGTTTTTGTATTGTTACAATGTTTTTGATCTATATTGTGTTTTTGTAATTGCTGAGCGTTGTCTCCTGCCGCGCTTTGCCGCGACAGGCCTGCTCCAATTCAAATTTGAATTCGTCCACCGACCGACTAGTGGGAGGACGACTATAGAAATCTTAATGGCAGAACCAGGTTCACGTCTACTACAAGTACAAAAGAGAATCCTGGTACCTCTCCTGCTTTAGCAATCTTAGGAATTCTCTACAAAATTTTGGGAAAGTGTTGAGTGAACATAGGGAACTGGACCTATCGAAATTTTTCAAAAACTTGGAGATGAGTGAATATAGGAAATCGTTTCTATCGAAATTTTCTCCAAAACTTGCCGTGCATTGTCCATCAGCATAAAATATCGCCTCTCCATGTTTGCCCTTTACCAGCTGTCCCATAGTGTAGTTGCGATATTTGATTTTGCCATCTTTGTCTGTTTGTACCTTCTCTATTGGAATGAATTGTGGAGTTTCTAAATGTGAATTGTGCCTACTCACCATCTAACAGCGTCTTCAACTGCGCTTACCATGTGCTCCTTTGACGAGTATTCCTTTTATGGTTTGTTTCTCCATCTTAGCTCTTGGACCTACTTCAGCCGTTTCCACTTTATCTACTTCAACCAGCACAGCTACACCTGCTGGACCCTGTAAGATTCGCAACTTGTCTGCTGAAGCTTTACAAAGGAACACGAGGGCTTATTTTTCATAGATTTGGCGATATCATTGGGCGACAAGTAAATCGCGATGATATTCCGACCTCAAATGTGCAGTGATATATTGAGCCAACAAGCGATAGAGCCAAAGGCCCGTGAGCGCGGTGGACATTGTTTTGGGCGGAGAAAAAAAACAGTTAAGAATCTACTGGATCTGAAGCGGAGCCTAAAATTGCAAGTGCACGGTAGTGGTGAGTAATTGTTGCCAATTGTAAACATGGTCTGAGATTTTTCGAGTTTTAGCAAGCTTTGTCGAAAAAATTTTTAGGCCTTTGACCCTGGCAATAGTCGGCGCAGAACAGTTTCACCAATTTGTACAATTAGATTTGCGTACTGCATGAAGGCGCAAAAGAAAGTCAGTGTAAAAGGTGGAAGAGAGATGTTAAAGATAAACGTGCCCTGTTTGGTCCCAGCTGTTGCAGTTGAAGCGTCTAAGGCCACGAAAATTTTCGATCAAACCTTTCAGCTAGAAGTCGGTGAGGCATGAATCTCACCGACTTCTAGCTTCGAGATCAGCGTACTACTCTAACCCAGGCAACCGCTGGTATCGCATATGGGGGAGGGGGGGGGGGGGGGGGTAGTTAGTCAAAGCGGATGATGCAGCACTTCAGGATAAAAAATGGGTTTTAAGACACAGTACAAGTGCGGTGGGAACCATCCAGTACGCACAAGTGTTACTGTAACTCTGCTCCTATTCAAGAAGTTAATAACACGGAAACATTTGCGGGTAAATCTCAAATGCTTCTAACGATAGTCATTCTGGTACCGTGATGCTTTGTGGACCTGGCAATCAAAAGCCTAAATGGTCCAAGGAAACTGCTGTTACACTAAAGAAATCACTTCATGTGGACGAAGCCTTGTGCTGTGAAGCTTATATCCGCATCAAGTAGACGAGCAGCATTAATGGAGATTTAGCTGTCCTAAACTTTTTAAAGCTTGACTCTGGGTAGGTTTTTCTAGGAGCGAAACTGCCGGGGCTGCATCATAAATGCTTCTAAGCAAAAGCAAGATTAATGAAAGATTTCGGTTTTGCTCAAGAACAAAATCCTTTTGTAACCTTTGAGGCTTCTCGTATGTAAATGACCCCTCTTAAGTGGAAATTTTGACTTTGCCCAAGCAGATTATATTCGAACATGCACTCTGACAGTGTGGACCTCTACCTGCTGAAAAGGAAAGGATTGTAATAAATCTACTGTAATCGAGCAAGCGAGAACGCTCAATGATTTGTGTCTTCTCCCCCCCCCCCCTGCATCGGTGACTTGATTTGTAAAAAATCCTATTTTGGTAGTTCCCTGAAAATTTTGAGACTGCTTATATCACTTACAACGGCGCAGACTTTGTCTGGTGTTATTGCTCCATCGATAGCTTTGTCCTCATCGGATTCAGAGTCAGCAGCATGTCGCAGTTCAACGAGCTTCCTACAATAACCTGGCTATATATGAGTAAAATTTCACAACAAATTCTATAATTGAGTGCTATTCTCTTCCTAATTCGTGGGGCTAAATGGAATGCTGAATATCCGCACTTTCTATCGCTTTCATCATCTTTGACCATTTTCGTCCCCTTTATCTTTTCTGCACTTTCTTTTGATTTCTTCTGTCTTCTCGCCCTTCGCTTAGCTCTCCTTTCCAATCTGTGCTTCTTGCAACGCTTTTTCTTTCCGTTGGGGAGACGTACACAACCACATGGAGGTGGATCGATCATAATCTAAACGACAAACATTGTCATTCTTTATAATACAAGTGAGGGAAAGAAAAGGAAGATTTCGGATGATTCTCCATACCACCAAAATCTCCTGATCGCCTTGCTTGATCCTATGTAGAGTTGGTGCTCCCATTGAAGGGTCTAGACCTTGTGGGAGTTGGCCCTCAGCTTGCATCTTCGCGATATCCTCTTAACGGGTAAATCAGAGAACTATAGCATCCAAGTAACGCTAAATGTAAAAAAAACCTTTAGTTAGTGGAGTTCCAGGCATTGCCTCTATCTGATCCTTCGTTGGCATCATACAAACATTGTAATTGTTGTCAGGTTTCTAAATACATTTTTGTGTGCATTAAGGAGGGTAGAATCAGATGATAGAGGGTAAGCTCTGTGCACTAATATTAAAGATGGAAAATAACCCTTGGTATTTCCGTACCGGCACGTTCTTGCCAGCACATTACCTGCGGTAGTAGTGAAACTCCAGTACACAGTGCACGCCTCCGGCACACAAGCATTATTTTCGTGGAAAGCAGAGAACCTTGTCTTCACTCCTCCACATAGGTATTTTGCGAAATCATGGGTAAGTTGTTAACAAACCCGCAATGTGCTGTGCACTGTTGTCCTGCCACTACGTATGTCATACCATGTAATGTATGAGATCCGCCTACCTCTCATTGGGTAGAGGACGATCACCTCAGCTAGGCACCGCCTCCACCGACTACTGATCCTAACGCGATGCACAACAGTAGGACGAAAGGACCACCAGCCCGCAGAGGAGGTGCCTAATTGAGGTGTTCGTTACTCTACCCACCTCACATTCTGCGAACACTTTTCAGGAGCCTACGCATATAAGAATGACAAAATTCGACATTAAACTTCCAAAAAGTCACCATTTGCTTCAAAATGGATAGATTTTGAGTCCAATAGCGTTCAACTCAGCACAGCATTGCCCATATTTGGATATATAGAGGGGCCCGTTTGGATACGGTAGTTGGCCAGAAATCATAAATCTATTTAGATTTCTGTTTACGATAGCTTATCCAGTGTGCTTATTCATTGCGCAGTGAGTAACCTACCGTAGATACAACGTGAAATTCTACCGCCTACCCTATCTAAAGACCGATTCTATATATCAGAAGATGCTCCCTCTGACCTGAGTTGAGCGGTGCCCTTGAATTCAAAATTTGTCCACTTTGAATCAGAGCAGCGATGCGGCGCAGATTTCGGTGAATTCAGTAAAGTTAGGTGGCTATTTCGACGAATTATAAGCGGTATCGTAGCTACTATGAAACTTAACGCTACATTCCTCTATCTTTCACTTTAATCCGCTAAAGATCATCTACTATTGGTACAGGGCGTGAGGTAACTACTGATTCATCTGGCTTGGCTGCTGGAAAGCGGGGTTTTGTGACCTAGTAAGGCCGCTCGCGCCAGGGACGCAGCCTGCGTCTCTTCCGCGCGCGTGTTCTCTGATCTCTTACCTAGCCTTAATTAGGTCACGAAGCCCCGCCTTCCAGCAGCAAGCCTGTTGAATTAAAGGGTACGTTCTAATGAAAAGCCAGCTTCCCTTATAAGCGTAAGATGCATTTCGCCATAGTTAATGGTTCTTCGAAGTTGTTCATTAAGGCTTTGGCCATACTTCGCCCGTGTTGCCGATGTTTCCAGTGTTGCCAGTGTTGAAAGTGTTGTCGGTGTTGAAAGTGTTGAAAGTGTTGAAAGTGTTACCGGTGTTGAAAGTGTTGCCAGTGTTGAAAGTGTTGAAAGTGTTGCCGGTGTTGGAAGTGTTGAATGGAGATCATCAGTCTAGCAGTTTCATTCTTTCTCGAACAATCTCACCGGCTGGTCAATACGTTGGAAATGGAGTCGGGGAATGAGAAATGAAGCTGAAATGAGATGGGGAATGTTTTCGCATGCAAAAGATCCTCAAACAAACTTTTTGAAAAGTGGACGGCTTGTCTGGAATAGGCAATCTCCAATATTTGAGAAAGCTGACGTCTGAGTAGTAATGTGCTTTAGTTCGAATCCTGCATCGCGTGCGATTAGTGAGTAAAGGACCTAAGTGAGGTCTGCAGCGTTTTCAAATATTAGAGATTGCCTATTCCAGACAAGCCGTCCACTTTCCAAAAAGTTTGTTTGAGGATCTTTTGCATGCGAAAACATTCCCCATCTCATTTCAGTTTCATTTCTCATTCCCCAATTCCATTTCCAACGTATTCACCAGCCGGTGAGATCGTTCGAGAAAGAATGAAACTGCTAGACTGATGATCTCCGTTCAACACTTTCAACACTTTCAACACTTTCAACACTTTCAACACCGGCAACACTTTCAACACTGGCAACGCTGGAAACATCGGCAACACGGGCAAAGTATGGCCAAAGCCTAACAATGAAACTGTATTGTAAGCTCCCGCTGATAGCGATAATCAATCTCATTCGTTTCGAATAGTCAGTTAGCGGTCTTGGAAAGCAGTCTTCAAGCTTATTGCTTCTGACGTTCATTTGAGAGCAGTTTTTGGAAGAAGTATAGAATAATTCGAGCCAGGCTTTGTCAATGCCCAAATTCCTTACATGAGAGAAGTTGGGTAGAACTAATGCACAACAAATAACGTATCATTCTGATTCAATACTGGTACTTATAAATATCGAAGTGGATACGTAGAGTCACTCCATTCAAAGAAGGAAACTGCGCATTGTCAATCATTCCTTCTTTCAAGTGTCTCAAAAGTGAACTAAATTTTACTGACCGCTGCTTGAGCCATTTCTTCTGAACCTAAAAATAAGTTCTTTAACGTTAATCACAGAAGACGCACTAAGCACTTACTTGGAGCAAATGTTAATTAATTAAGAGAACGAGTAGCTGGAAATAACATTGATATACTCTGACCAAGCGTTGCTAGGATCCGCAACCTACTTAAGAGGTCAGTAGAGCGATTGATAGTGTGTAGACCAGCACAGTGAAACCTACCGCAAAATGAACTCTGAGATTGTTTCGAAGTTTAGCTATGAATAACATCAACAGTTCAATTCATCTAAACATTCTCAACTTGGTGGTGGATCATCGGCGGAGAAATCTATTGCGCTTTCAAATAAATCAAATCGATTTTGTTTTTCAAGCAGATTTAGGGCACTATTCAGTAGAGCAAGGCAAGCTCTACAGAATCAATGATCCACCCATGTTGTAGTTCAAGTATTTGGAGCCGGAATCAAAAAGAATTTATCTCCTAAGTTACATTTTTGCGAAATAAATCTTACGAGGCTTAAACTAGTCGTCATATAGAAGGCACATAATGGTAACATTAAATGTATTCGCTAAACTTTTTCGCTCATAGAAACTGAGAAAATACGATATCCCAAGAGTGGCAAATATACCTCTGTATGTGCTCTAATATTCTAGAAATTACAAGTTTAACATTGAAAAAAGTGAATATTTGCATTTTTGGGCTATTTCTGTTTCTTGATTTTGAGTTTCGTAAAAAGTCCAGCAAATGTAATTGTAGATACTACTATGTGTAACGTATGATGACCAAGTTGCAGATCCGTTGGAATTTTCTGGATGGGTATGCGATTTTTAGTGTGGTTGAAAATAGATTTCGGCTCCTAACTTTACTTGGACCACGACTCAGTGGATCTGTGGACTCTATAGATCTTGCTTTTCTTTCGAGTAGTACCCTAAGTCTGCTAAGAAAACAAAAAATACAGATTTACTCAGAAAAGGGTTTGCTTTTGTACCTAATAGTACTTATCAATAGGGTGACGAGCTGGTTTTTGACCAAATATTGGTCTACCGATTGACTTGGTCCATCTGCCCATGGATAGTCTGCCGTGCCTTCTCGCTAGAACTTTCCTACATTGTTGCCACTCTAACGTCTGTAAGTTTTTATGGTATCTCCTCTTCTATTTTTGATTTTTTTTGCGTTTCAGAGACAGAAATGCTACCTACTCCTCCTCCACCTTATCCAGAGAGTGAAACAGCTGCAAATGAAGCGGCTTTGGAAGAAACGATCGTTCCGGAAAAGGTACGCGACTTGTTGTAAGTGAAATACGGTGCATATTCTTAGCTTGGGTTCTGTATATGAGAAATTTTTTTTTTCAAATTTCGCTCAGCAGCAGATCTCAATGGTTTGCTTTCGACTATTCGCTTCATACAAAATGAGTAACACTTTAGCATGATCGACGATAGAATAGAAAGGAAAAAATATTGGGTTGTTTCAAAAGTTCTACCCGTTTTCGATACCTTTTTTTTAACTGCCAATTTTGGAGAAAGAAACCATTTTTCATAAACAATGTTTATAACATTTAAAAGCGTTTTTCTTCTAGTTTTTTAGGCATGCTTTCGTTTTCATAGATCTCTGTTCATTGTGTGGTTGCGTACTTTGAAACGACAGCGAAACAGATGCGAAAATCTTCGTCTTTGCTCCATCGCCGTGAAATCATAGCCAAAAGAAAAAAATTTCTCTTAAAACACACATAATGTTTGCTGGAGAATTGTGCTACGAAACGCTCATCGAGATATGATTTCAGAAAAATTCTGAACCTACAAATTTTTAGCTCAAACATAACTTGTTTTTATGGTCCCTTTAAGTCGCATAAAAATCATAAACATATTGCAATTGCGAAACTTTTACTCTATATAGTAAGATTAGAGCTAGAACAACTGCTACTATAAGAACGAAAAAGTTTCTTGTTTGTCAACAGCGAACAAAATCAAAAATGTCAAAAAATTGCATTTTTGGCCGCCTCAGAAAGAGCAAAATAAGTGGGTCCTTTCGGATTCTTCAGCACAAAATTTTTATGAAAGAGTTTGATGAAATCCAAAGTTAGCGGTACTGCTCAATCGACTATGGGCTACACTGTGAGCAATGCTCGTGCAACTCAGCTATATTCCAAATCAAGTTATGCTTTGGCAAAATGAAGGTTTCTACAAGGAGATGTTCCTCGATTTTCGCCTATAAAATCTTCTCCACCGTTACTGCAATAACCTTAAAGAGTGTGCAGATAGCCAAAGATTTGCAGATTGTAACACAGTTTATAGCAATTGCAAAGATTATTTCTGAGAAGAGCTACGGTGAATCAAAGTCAGAGTTCGAAAACGGGTAGAACTTTTGAAACAACCCAATATCTATTTTCGTCCCTAGTTCCCTGGAATGGAGATCAGTTTATGAGAAATGATCAGTATTTGTTCGGATCCCATGTCAAGTTGCCGTCTGGAAGTTTACGACCTTGCACCAAAAATCAAACCCCTGGCTTCTTCAGAAGCAAATTCTTTGGCAGTTGAATTTAAAATTCATGCACCACGGATCTGCACATCAGAGAATTCTGTAACAGTAATGCATGCTATACATATTGGAGGATAGGTTTGAGTCACTTCATTTGTATTATTATTTGTATCATTTGTAAAATAAAACGTAATATTAAGCAGTCAAGTGACCGCTAGAAAGCCAGTATGTATGTGAAGCAGCCATATGAAACAGTCGAGCTACAAATTTTGTCGCTGAACAGGATTTGTCACAAATTTGTAAGAGTGATCTAATTGACCATATCCGTTCCAGAACGATGGCCAGAAACAGCCAATTGTAAAGCTCGATTTACCTACAACAAGCCCACAACTGCCCACTAATACACCTTATGAAAGTAAGTCAACACTTTATATTGTAGTGTAAGTAACAAAAAGGCTCACCACGATTGTAATATTTGCAGTGAAAGCAATGAAACCTCCACAGATCGACCAAATGACTCCGATTACACCGTTGCCTTACACCACCGCACCTAACACGCCTATGCCCATGCAAGGCCAATCCTTGCCATTTTCAGGACAGCCAGGAATGAGGCGCGTTGCTAATAAATATGCTTCAAAAATGTGCTCATTTCTAGAATATTTCAGTGTGCCTGGTATGACCAGTGCAGGAATGTCCAATGTAGGCGCACCGACAATCCAACCTTCTGTGGCTTACGCTGCTGGGCCTGCTGCTATGCAAGGCTATTCTACGCCTATGTCCTTGCCACAGATGTATTCGCAACAACCAGCGATACCTATGAATCCGATAGGTATGCCTGGAGGAGTAGCTACAGCTCCTTCTCAAGCAGGTAATTCAAGCTCTTTTATTATCTGCCAGAAGGCTTTATTCTTGTTAGAGAATTATTTCAAAAACTCGGGCTATAGTCACTATTAATCGCTTTTCCGAAAGAAAGTTTGAACACATCAATTCATCGTCGTCGCCCGGAAAAATTTTCGAGAAGAAGCCACCTTAAGGGCAGGAGAAATGAGTGGGGGGGCTTGCAAAAGCTTGTGACCATTCCTACTTTTTACCAGTCGCTTTGCGTAAATGAAACACTTTTGCAATTCCTGGATAATTTCATTGGCAGTAGAGTTATATTTTGGCTGAAAAAGAAACACGAGCAACATTTAACTGAGTGAAAAAAAAAAGATTAAATACAGGGTGTCCCAAAAAAATGTATCGAACGTTTGATCGTTAATATCTCTCTTCTGAAGAAGTCTTTTCTCTTGCTTCAGGTACCAATCTGTAGAGCTGACTTCAACTTAGATTTGCATTATAGAACGAATCACTCATCTCTCTTCATTACTGCAGGATTACGGTAGAAACTTCAAAGAGGGTTTTAAGCGATTAAAGGCCATATTTTGCTCCGGAAAGGAAACAAAACAGCCTGAAAACTTATGCACTAGGCTAATTAAAGTTGCTGATTATAACTGTAAAGTTCCCAATTTATTATGATGCTTCATTGAAGAGTTATGCCTGTTAAGAGGTAGCGGCCATTTTTTCAATGTTCCTAAAAAGTGCGGTTACACCGTTTAAAAAGCTTTGTAATCTTGTGAATAGTTGAGTATTGAACTCAGCGTCCATAAAAACCCCAATACACAAGTTTTCACATTTTTTTGAAAAATTTTGAAACGGCAGCTTTTTCCACATTGACACCATATGTTTCAAGTTTCTACCGTAATCCTACAGTAATGAAGAGAGATGGGTAATTCGTTCTATAATGCAAATCTAAGTTGAAGCCAGCTCTACGAAACGGTGCCTAAAGCAAGGCAAAAGACTTCTTGGGAAGAGAGATATTAACGATCAAACGTTCGATACATTTTTTTGGGACACCCTGTACTTTTCCGTCTGCATCTATCAGTGTAATTCTGAAAAATCGTACGATTGCACAGAATGATTGTTGAAATAAGAACTACATTGTGAATCTATGAACGTGTGGTAAGATTTTCTTATTAGCAATGAAACACTGCAGTTGCTATTTCACGTCGCTAATCTCTTCCCTATATACCATTATATTATGAAAATACAAAAAAACAGAAACAAGCTGTTACCGCTAATGTTACAAAAATTAACACGTGCTATGGTATCTTGATTGGTTCGATAACTGTTTCAGACTCCTTCCTCTACAAACGATATATTGATTTAGGTGGTATCAACCTTGTAGTCAACACAAATGCCAACGCTAATTCGGATTCCAATGGTAGGAATGGTCAGTCAAACCCTCCAAGACCAGCGCCTCGACCATGTCCAAAGTGTCGACTCGGCTACATAACGCGTGGTCAGGCCCGATTCCGTGAGGTAAGCTAGCAGAGAGAAAATAGTTCGGACGGTTTAAGACTTCTTTTATCGTAAACGCTCACATTTCTTTCACTTCACAAGCTCTTCAAAGGACGGGGGGGGGGGGGGGTGGGAAGGGAGCATGACTACTTCGCACTTATTAATGTGGACGAGTGACCAATCCTAACTCTCTTCCATTTCTGCATATTTCGAAGAAGCACGGAGAGAGAGAGAGATGGCGGAATGATATGACTGGAGTAAGAAAGTTGGAACAATTCAAAGCCGGTAGAAGGGTTTTTTATTATTTTTGAAAGTGGGCAAAATGACGAGAGTCATACTGACTCTCAGTTTAAGTTTTGTTAAGTTTTATCTAAATGAAATTCATTTTTTAAGTTTTTGGCATAAACTACACGACTTCCTTTTCTATAGTCAAAACTTTTGCCATCCTTCGAGCAAAAAGACCTGTTTATCGCAGCATTTAAAGTGATCTGTATAGAAAACGTAGCACAAATGTGTTAATTCCAAATGGAAAGCAACTACGATTAGTTTTTTCAGATGTGTATCAAAATATTGGCGTACTCGACAATATGCTGCACATGTCTTCTTCCACTAAAACTGCTCAATACTAACTATGTTGATAAATGCTCCTACTGTGGAGAGGAATATGGTTTCCGTGGCGAATTATTTGAGAAACCAAAGGCACCAAAGATGTGAGGACTGACACTCATGGTTAGATACGACTCATCTTGTCCATTGTGTTATGATCATTAGGAGTGCGATTCGGTCGGGAGATTTTTTGAATGGTTCTTAATTTACTAATTTGTATCTGCATGCTCACTATCCTATTCACTATCGGTGCTATAATATATCAAAAAAATCTGTACTATAGTCTGCTTTTAACGGTTGTTGACTATTGTCAACAACTCCTCAGTGTCATGTACCTCGGGATTTTTGTCATAAATAGTTGAGAATTTTTTGCCGAGCAGCAGAATTAATTCAAAGATGGTTCTTCAGGCGCTGCTTGGTAGAATGCTTTTGAAGTAAAGCAATGGTGGGGGGCCAAGGAAGAGGACTACCCTTCTTGCCCCTCCCCCAAGAATGTTCAAGAAAAAAATATGTTGTTTTCATGGTTATGGCGGAAAACAACAAAGTTCATTCAGAGCTTTTCCCCACCAAAAGTGTGGAAGTGGTGTAAATTACCGCCGATATAGAAAAATAGCAAAAGCACACGCCATGACTTCTTTTTTAGTTGTTGGAAAAGTACAATAAAGAGCTTTTTTGGCATAAAGGTTATTTCATAAAAAAAACTGGAGCCTATCGTAGGGCTGCAAGTGTTGTATTAAAAATTATTATCAAATGTCAAATTATCAATTATCATTGCACTATTAAATTACCAATAGATAATTTTATAGTGCAATCTATTGATAAAAAACAGTGCAGTGATAGTCTAGCAAAATGCACGAAAAACCTGGACCAAAAAAAGCCGATGTGTCAGAGTCATATGCATTAATAATAAGCTGGCAAATTGTTTAAACACTTCGAAAAGGGCAATCAAGCTTTGACTGGACTAGATGATTCAGACATGCTCTGCAACGTTCGGTAATCCAATGAGCTAGCGTTAGCCGAGAAGATTAGATCCAAGAAATATTGCTGATCTCAATGCTTGAGTAGGAAACGGTAGTTTGGTATCTTGGAAACATTGATTGACACTTTGAGCTAGGAGGCTTGCTTGTACGCTGTAGGTTTGTCTAGTCGAAAATTGTCGAGATGACCCCAATTTTTTGCTATTCTTTGGTTTCGAGTGACGGGGAGACGAATTCTCTCGGAAATTTTTCTTGTCGCAGGTTTTACTCAATGCGTAAAATTTACAGAATCATCGCAAGTGCAAACACTTCTTAAGCATAGTCCTTTAATTCATGTTGACTAATTTCTCTTCACAGCGCATTGGAAAAGCGATGGGCGGAAAAGCGGAGGTGACTGGACTAGACACACTCGTTGGTAATATTACCAAACTGTCATCGTGTGCTTCAAAAAGTTTATTGCAATGCTATTCATTAGGATCCATCGAGCTTCATTTCTTTTTCTCTCCATTATCAATACTTTTGCTGCACTATGATTTCCATTCGAAGCCTATTCGTCACTGATTTTGTTCACGTCCACCATCATTGCTCAATGGAAATTCACTAAACTTCAGAACTAATAAGGATATGAAAGAGGTGCTAAAACAATCGCACCAGACATGATAAGCTACTTCGCATTGCATCGCATTTGCGTCAACCGTAGAAGAACATCCAGAAACATTCATTGAATAGTCCATTGTAGAGTCGAATAAATGAAAAAACCTTTATTTGAATATTTGTTTATTCGACGGAGAGAAAAACTTTTTCGAAGTTTTATTGAATATTCGACTAAGTTTATTTTCGATCGTCGATTGAACATTCGAATAAAGGTCTTCTACATTTGTTCGAGTTTAGAATAATCAGATAAATGCACTTTCCTGAATATTGGACTTTTCTAGTCTGAATAAATCATTCGAGTGTGATTATTAACATTCGGTTCCAACTATAGTATTTTATAGCTTGAGCGAAAAGACCATTGATCCACAGACGATGCACAAGGGCGGCTTTCGTTTCTCTACCCCGCATAGATAGATTTTAACATTGAGACAACGTGACAACATGATGGGTCATGAGTCATGGTTCTAATCATACATCCTGTCTATCATGGTGCAAGAAGGAGCACTGCTGTAAAAAATTCTTATCTTTCTGATCTACGACATTAAGACTTGCCTTTCCAGATCAGGTTGGCAAATTCATATCAAATTCTTACATCTAATGGCATTTCAACTAGATAGAGTTTTACGGAAAATTTTGAATATCATTCTTGAGTTTTCCTATACATTTTCCCTACATTCGTACGAGAGTCACATCAGAAGAAAAATTTTCGAAAATTATCATATTTTTTACGATACCGTACCTCTAACTTTTAAGAACCAAGAAGCATCAGACTGCTGCTACAGAAGGGATGTGCTACTGCATTCTATGAGAATTGTAGAAGACAGTAGCAAAAAGACAGCGAATTCATTCCTGAATATAGGATATCCAGCGAATAAATTCGAGGACTAAAGTGAAAATTCAAGTATGCTTAAGAGATTGTTGGAGGTTGCTGGTTGTGCGTGCTTTTGCATTTATCAGTTCTGAGTAGAGTCACATTGGTCATCTTCCAAACAGGGAAGGTATTTGACGCAAATTAACTAGCAATTTGTACACCATAATGGCCGCCTTGAAATGCTGATTACGAATATGCTTTCTTCATCTGCTTATCGATCTTATGAACAAACTTACAGGCATTTGTTCAGGCATAAATGGCATTGAATTTACTTGCATTTTGCGGAACTAAGGTATCAGCGTGCCTCAAAACTACCACCAATGTTTTTTGTGCACCATACATATCAGACTCCAAGCATGTGAGTCTGGAGCAAATTCGCATTTGCTGCGAAATTAGGGTCATTTAGACACTCACTGACTATGCTGCAAACAAGGAAATGCCCCAAAACTTGTTCAATCCGATAAGCAGATATAGAAGACCGTTATGATTAGCACTCAAAGACCATACGAATGATATATAACTCATAAAAAAAGTCCACTCCGACACAAATGCCTTTCCTCGCAAGGATGAAGCGACTGCGGTTTTTACGAAGCTCCTAGGGTTCTCTGAGAATTAGAAAGAAAAAGTGCAAGAAAATTGTCTGCCAACCTAATAATTAGATCACATATGATTCTCGATGGTATGCTTTGCAGAGGATGGCTTGTTTATTACCATAGTCTACTAAAACTTCCGTGTTGCCTCCCTCCAGCGTGACTTCCACTTCAAAAAAATTAATTGATGCCTTGATTGCTGTAAAAGCGCTTGAACAGCATACATTAGCGAACCTTGGCATTCCGATTTTGTGTCAAGCACGCTCACGCCGTCAACTTTTCTTCATTTTTTTTGGAAAACTTCCTGGAAAGGTGCTGCATCATATTCTGAACTTGTGTAATGATTTATGCAAACCCCATTTTTCTCAAAATGCACCAGTTCTTCAAAATCTAACTCTAATATACTTTATTTGCTAATTGTGTCAAATTCATAAGCAAGTATTGCTTTCCAGTAATGTATCAAGTCGTTTCATAAGTTCGCAGTTCATAAGCTTTCATGAACCAGTAAAAATGCAGTAATTTCCTGGAAATTCAGTCAGTTCCTTTTACCAGGGCTCGGCACGAGGTGGCTAGTTGAAAATACAAAAAAACGAAGTCCCCTTGACTTCTGCGAATTTTTACGAAATTCCCTTTGACCCTACACCGTAATCCTTAAGAAACCTTCAAAAACGAAACGTCGACTAAAAAACGTCGCAAACTTCGTGTCTCAAAAACGAAATTCCCTTTGATTTTGTCCCAAAAACGATATCCAGCTTGCTTGTAAGCCACCTATGCCGAGCCCTGCTTGTTACGCACATCTGTCACCTTGCCGTCATATTTTTGACTCCGTTTTTTGAAACAGTCGGTCCGGTACAAAAACGTCGTCAGTCACCTGCGCCTGAGATCTTTTTGATAAATGAAACGCATATAAACACCGTTTGAATGCTTTTTGCAGGAATCGTGACAAATAATCTGAAGGGGCGAGGAATCTGAAAAGTACAAATGATACCAATGTAAGTCCCGGCCAGTGTTGCAGGACAGTTTTTAGTTTCCCGTAGGGGATCATGTTTTGCAAAAATCGCCGGGATTGTTGATTAGGCCTTTTGTGCAGTAGAGGTTTGCTTGGACGATATAGTAGGGTTGCATACGGTCTGATCAACCGTTTTGTTCAGGTCCAGCAATATTTAGTGCAGAACGGCTTACGTGTCTCACGAAAAGTCTTTTTACGAGACATTCTTTTCCACACTAGGTGTTTTAAAGCAATCCTTACAATTCTTCTTTTCCCAATATTGACGTGCAAACGCCATTTTAGATGATCGACAAAAATTTCATGCAGACCCCTTCTATTTATGAGAAGATATGAGCTGCCAAAAATGCTTAAATTTGCCTTTCAAAAATCCTGTCTTTGGAAGCTGAAAAATATAATGATCAGCTTTTCTTATGAAACAATGAATTTTTAAAAAAAAAGCACGACCAATTTTTCTCATTGTACTCATCTAGTCGTAAATCAACCGCTTCTCAAAGAAAGGAAGACCAAAATGAAGACTACGGACTTATGGGGCGATCTGGTGTACAAAAACGAAATATAAAGCACAATATCTATCATGAACCCTTAAACATCACATTTCACAACTCCACCTAGGAAATTTATTTATATTTAATTATTTATCTGTCTATCAGTATTATTGTTAATTGATGCACTCGACTTATTTTATTTATTTATTTATTTATTTATTTATTTATTTATGAATACACTCAAGGTGTGCCGTAAAGAAGAAAAGGCAAAACTATTTTGTGGTCGTAAATTATTTTAACTAATTTGTCTAGGTCATTCTTCCTAAGTGATCCTTTTCTAAGTCACTTACATCCGATTATCTGACATTTGGGCATGCTATATTGGTTTTTCTTGCTTTTCTGCGCGTTAACCATGGTGAAGAAAGAGCGTTGTGCGGGGTTTTGTATTCCTATTTGATTACGCTTCCCAATGCTATTTTTTTCAATGTCGCAATAGCAGAAGAAGTTCTTTGGAGGATAATACTGCCGGCAACGAAATTGTAAATTGTTGCTGCTCTCAGAAAGTAATTCTAATCTATGGCAGATTGCGCTTTTGTGATACTAGGCTTTCAATCAACTCTGATTGTCTTCATTTAGAATTTTCATTAAGTTTTTCTTGGCTCTAAAGAAGGAGCGATATTGAGTGCTAAAACGTTGGATAATTACAAAAATATAAATGGTCATGCTTATTTCCTGGCAATTGCGATCTTACGAAGGTCTGTCTCATACGTTTACATGAATTGGAATTTTTTTGAAATAAGCAGCTTAAGCCTACAGAAATGGCTTCTTGGGTTGACCAAAAATCAAAGCCTACTCAAGTTCGAAAGCTCGAAAATTCCAAGCTATTTTAGTTGAATCTCAGGTCGACACGAAAGATCTGTTACACCATTTATGACAAACAACCAAAGTGTCTCCTGCTAATGAATTGCATGATTCTATTTTATTGAAAAAGAGAACATGTGATTTTCAACAAAACTTGACATTTTCGGCGAAGAACAAACGTTTGAGTTAGAATCAAGAAAAATCGAATTGTCAGATTGCTAAAAATCTGAAAAGCTACGATAATAAGATAAGTTTCAGGGCCTACATATTCATTTTTGGCAAAAAAAGTTATAACTACACGCCTCTACGTTTATACGTTATGCTGAGCAATATGTCAAAAATAAATCTTTGTCGTCGCTGTTCTATCAAAACTTATGAGACTGTAATACTTGGAGATACTAAGTATTAGGTTGTCCGGAAATTAATGCCCGTTTTAAATTTCAACCGCACTAAGTCATACACTTCTCACCACTAAATAGGCTGAAAGTATCTTTTGATAGAGCAAAGCAAGCTCTACAAGATGGCCATCTTGCTTTTGCAACAGCTCTCATCCATCTCGAGTTTCGAGCCAAAAACTAAAAATACTCAGCAGTCCGAAAGATCGAAAAAAAATCGTAACTCAGTTCATAAAAAACCTACAAAAATTCTAACTTGTTCACGCAAACACTATCCACATAAGACATCAATATACGCCGTTGCCGTATTTTTTTCTCTGTTAGAAACCAAGAAAACGGAAATTTTCATGCATTTGCCAAAGTGATGCTGTGCCGTCCCCACATAGGTAGTTGTATACCACAAGCCTGTAGAAGTACAGACTTGAATTTCCAGCTCTCTACAAGCTTTAGTTCTCGAGAAATACCGAATATAGCTTTCCCTAGTTAGGTGGTCCAAGCTAAAATTCAAATTTTTCGAGAACTAAAGCTTGTAGAGAGCTGAAAATTTAAGTCTGTGCTTCTACAGGCTTGTGGTATCCAATTTGCTATGTGGGGACGGCACAGCATCACTTTGGCAAATGCATGAAAATTTCCGTTTTCTTGGTTTCTAACAGAGAAAAAAATACGGCAAAGGCGTATATTGATGTCTTATGTGGATAGGGTTTGCGTGAACAAGTTAGAATTTTTGTAGGTTTTTTATGAACTGAGTTACGATTTTTTTCGATTTTTCGGGCTGCTGAGTCTTTTTAGTTTTTGGCTCAAAACTCGAGATGGATGAGAGCTGTTGCAAAAGCAAGATGGCCATCTTGTAGAGCTTGCTTTGCTCTATCGAATGGTACTTTGCAATATATTTAGAAATGAAGAGTGTATGACTTATTGCGGTTGAAATTCAAAACGGGCATCAATTTCCGGACAGCCTAATACAACATTGACTGCTTTGTTTATAACACTAACGTATTGGCCGTTTCCAAATTCTCCTTCATGTTTCGATCTCTGGCAATACAGCAACTTCAAAATTCTAAATTCGAGTAGATTTTTTTTATCAGCTTCAATCTTATATTCAGACCTGTTCTAGTAGGAAGACCTGCAGGTATCATCAAAGGAGATGATTTTCATTGAAATAAAATCAGAGTCGCGCTGCATAACAAGACAGTGAGGCGAGTATTACGAATGACTCCAAGTCATTATGTTTCTACCTAACTTCATTTTCCGTAGAACATCATAAGGTGGTGCTCCAATCAATCACCTAACTCAGACTCCGAATGTTTGTGTGTATGACACATGCATCATAAGTCTGTTATCTCAAAATATGGCTTTCTTGTCATGTAATTGTGAAGTGAAAAAGGAGAGGAGGAAAGAAGGCCTCGATGTCATCTTACAAGCCACAAAAAATGCGAGCGAAAACAAACTATTTCTGCTTTACGTTTGTGCCAGGCTCCTCTTATGTACATTTCCTTGCTCCTAGCTGTGCTAAATGCCTTATAAATACGTCTTGTTCCTACCCGGAACAGAGATCCTTCATTTTCTCGCTTATGCAAATCAGTGCTACCTCATAGTGATATTATATTTTCATACATAGCATGGAAGAGTGAATGCCAGTAGCTATCTTATTATTGCAGGAAGTACTTGATAGACTTTCCCAGCATCGGTGCGTATTTTCACGCATGTGGTGTCGTAAACGGAACCGCTGACATGGAAGCCGATTTATCTCCGGTCATAGTTTCATATATTCCTAGTAGAAACTTGTTTATAATAGAAATGCTTTGATGTCTACACTTGCGGAGTGATGCAGAAACTCGAGATCGCAATAGATCTATCCCGGGATCACTTCAGTCGCTTCATTTCCCAGAAGAGATACAAACTGCTATGGATAAAGAAGATAATTGGCTCTCCTCGTAGTTACACGGAAACGAATATGCGGCCTTAATACGATGGTCTAACATCTAATTGGAATGAATTTGCCTCAATTTCTTACTCTCTTTCCCTCCATTCTGACCAGAGCTTGCATACAGTAGGAAAATGGTTTGTTTATGACTTCTGCGAGGACCCCTTTGAGAGGATAACAATGGTGAAATTCTGCTCATAGCCATCTGGCGCAAAAAAGTATCTCACTTATAATCACAATATCCTTTTCTCCCTCTCTGCGTAAACGCCTGTCAAAACCAAAGCCCAAAAGTGCAAATTGCAGTGCTTAGCAAACCAAGATTTGTAGTTTGTGCCGTCTCGGGATTTCAGGTGATGAAATACAGCTCCGTAAATGTTTTTCGAGGACGAAATGGCAAGCTAATTACTCAGCTTCGTTTTTATTGCGTTTGGAAGTAGGCTACCTACACATTAGCTTATGAAAATTACAAACGTAGATAGCTCATGACTATCATCAGACTTTTTGCGTCCATCATTTAGAAAGACTTTCTAAAAGCTTCAGCAAGTCAAAAAAAGCCGTGCATGTCTGAGAAGCACCTTTCACCCTTAGCAGAGCCAAATAATGCGGCTAATGTATGGCTTGACATTGGTGCATTAATCTTGAGCCAAAAATCTGCAGAAATCAGCTTTCACTCCGAATCTGCTTTCCAGATGATCATGTAGTCACTAACCATACCCTAGGAGGAACCATCTACGTTTTGGTGCACTATATGGTCTTTAGAATAGACTAGTTGGCTATCCCGGTTCAGCCCCGGTCACTGGTTACCTACACTGCGAGTCCTCCCCCCCCCCTCTTCTTATATGTTACTAGCTGGCTTACCCGGCTCCGCCATATGTTCCGAATAGAAAATTCTATTTCTTAACCGATCCGGACCAAACTTGGCACACATACCCTTGGCCCCGGCGGGTGTCATAGTCCACTTTTCGTTATCGATCGATGTCGATTTTATCGATTTTTTGCAAAATTTGAGCTACGGGGCTGGGAGTTGGCAGAGGGGTGTAATCGAGCATGCTGATTACGAATACAATATTAGTTTTCGAAACCGTGCATTCCTTTTATCGATTTTATCGATTTTTGCAAAATTTGAGCTAGGGGGCTGAATAATCCCACGGGGGTGATCAGCATGCTCGATTACCCCCCTGTGTCAAATCCCAGCCCCGTAGCTCAAACTTTGCAAAAAAATCGATGAAATCGATAAAAGTAATGCACGATTTTAAAAACTAATATTGTATTCGTAATCAGCATGCTCGATTACACCCCTCTGCCAACTCCCAGCCCCGTAGCTCAAATTTTGCAAAAAATCGATAAAATCGATATCGATCGATGACGAAAAGTAGCCTATGACACCCGCCGGGGCCCGAAGTGTATGTGTGCCAAGTTTGGTCCCGATCGGTTCAGAAATGGAATTTTCTATTCGGAACATACGTACACACAGACATACATACATACATACAGACAGACAGACAGACAAACAGACATTCAGCTTTATATATAAGATGGATGACTTATCCTGGGACCCGCTTTGAAGCCGCATCCTCGTGATCCTGAGGTGAAAATGAACTTCACCGCCCTCCTTTACATGACTATGGGAAAATGCTTGATTAAATGATATTCCCTCAATTCCTTAGAAAATCGATAGATCGATAGAAGGATCCAAAGAATCGCTGCAAAAAGTAGCCTGTCATCTGCGCAGGGGTCGAGAACATATGTGTGCAAAGTTCAGCTGAATCGGTTGAGCGGCGCGCGTTTCTTTAACGCACATACCCTACAAACTGACAATGGGTTTTATTAGTATAGAGATACGTGTTGTAGGCTTCATTTTTGAAATCATGGCCATGAAAAAGCTGATAAGAAACTGCAAGAGGAAGCTTGGGTAGACACTACTTTTAGGAAATCCGAGCTATTTTGAGGAAGCTTACCTCGCACTGGTAGCTGAACAGGTTATCTGCAAGAGGAACAACTCCCTATTGAATTCGAATAGTTTTTTTTCATTACGCAGTGACAAAATGTGCAAATGTAATTACAGAAGGTAGTTTTTCTTCTAGAGCGAAAATCATGTTTGTGAGCAACTACTCTCAGCAACTCAACTTTCTTCACTCAAAAAATTTTCATTTTTACACGCCACAGCACGTGGAAGCGGTTTTTCGTTTCTAGTTCTCTCTCCCTCTACCTTCTTCCTCTCTCCGTCCACTTCCCGCCTATCTCCTGCGCCATGCTTACTTTTACTCCTTTGATACTGAGTCTCCAGTGACGTACCCTGGATTTCCGTTCGGGGGGGGGGGGGGGGGGGAGGGCGCAACTCCGAAATTTTTTTCGGTATGCTTCATAAAATTTTTGCGGGCCCATAGCCACGCTCTCGAAAAATTTTTTTTATAAGGCTAAAATGAATTTTTAAAAAAATTTGAAAAATATTTTAATTATTTAGAAGTACAAACAAGTCACTTGCACATTTTTATAACTCATGTAAGTAACTTTCAAAAACTTTGCGACCCATTCTCGGGGATGGACTTTCTTTGGCACACCTTGTTTCTCGTAGATAATCTGATTATAGATAGATTAGGTAGATCGTAGATAACCCCTGTTTAAATTTTTTCACTAGCTTATATGCCTAATGCACCAAAAAGGAGAGGAAAGGGTGGTATTCAGTGTCGCATATGATCTTCCATCACGAGAGTTTCGCTGAGTTTGTACTTTGGATATGAATGAACATATTTGACCTTTCTTTCTCACGCATCAGCTGTCAAGATTAGCTGGGTATGCCGGGCAAAATATGCAGCAAATCTTGAAGGGTATGCTCTAGTTCACAACTAATTTTACATGAACAGCATGTAAAATTGCTTTTTAATTAGTAAATTACACAGATGAAAATCTTGAGAAACAAATCAATTCATGATAAAACAGATTCACTCACAGCTTGATCTCTTTACAAATAAGAAGGCCCTTGGATCTCAAAAAAAACTGATTTTCCTAGTCTTCTGTCACTTATCTTTAGAATTTTTTGATCACTCCTCAGAGATTTTGTTTTTTTCTCAAAGTATAGGACAGGAACTTTTCGAATGGCTGATGCATGACTTCTTTAATAGAATTTTGAAATTTATGCAAGTTTTCATAGAACTTATTGCTCTATGCACTGAATTCTCTAACTTTTACGTTAGAATGACTCCCTCTTACTCTCTCATGGTTAGACTATTTTTGGAAAATGTTTGCCTGCTTCAAACACCTTGCTATTTTGGGTTCTCACTAAACAAGTATTATCTTTGGTGAAAATCTTTCAACTACCTCTCTATAGGTCAATAAGTACAGGGTATGGAGTGTCGATAAGGCCCAAAAAACTGTGTATAGTAAGTAGTTAGCATAGCAGCACGCCTGCAAAATTTGAGCCCTCTAGCTTTATTTTGAACCGAGTTATGAGTTCGCCAATTTTCGTGCAATATATTGTACTGAGTCGTGCCTTGGGTAGATAAGTACAAAACGCCGATACGCTTTTCTGTGGAATTACAGCTTTCTAAGTCGATATGGAGATAAACGAAAAGGGCATATATGGGCTAAATTTTGCCGACGAATCCAATGGTACCCTCGGATTCTCGCCATCTTTGCTCCATAAGCGACGTTTTGCCCGACATTCACAACGGGCCTCACACTCAGCCGATAAGGCTGGCCCTTTTTGTGTAGTGTTTAGGTCTTATAATGTTTGTGTAGTCAAAATTGAGCGTAGCAGCTTTCGTAAAACTCGACTTATAAAAAAGAAAAGAATTTAAATGGTCAAAAATCCGGATTTTTGGGTCGGGAGGAAGGAGTGAACCGATGAGGTCCAAAAAAGGTGGATAGTAAGCAGTTAGCATGGTAGTATGCCTGCAAAGTTTGAGCCCTCTTCCTTCATTCTGATCCGAGTCATAAGTACGCGAAGTTTTGTGCAATTTATGGCGCACTCACTTCTCTATTAGGCAGCAACTACCTTGCAAACGGGTTAGCTTGTAGTGTCACGAAAGACTCTCGATAGTTTCTATGTGGACTCCTTTTGATTTCTGGCTTCCTGCTAAGTTTCCAGACTGCAATTGCTTTCTCGCAGCATTGGTTGTTATTACATTTGTTCCTCTAAAGTACAAAGAAATAACTTTGGGATATCGCGACGACATTTGCGTATTCGTAGAATTGAATAACATTGAGGCTTAAATTTATGTTTCTAGATTAATCAAGCCACTTTATTATCGCTCGATTAGAAAATAGATTGAAATGTCATCACAAAGGAGGCACTTTGAGAAAGCATTATATCTATTGTTTTTTGCAGTTTTTATCAGGGTAATGTCGTACGAACAATTTTTGCAATCAGAGTATGACGAGGTTTCGCTATTACGACTGAACTCATTTAATGTTCCATGTTGGACTCTCGATAAATCTTGGCATATCGTTATGAATGCTGTTGTTGCTGTAGTCGGCACAAAATTGTTAAACCGTTAATCCGGCTAACGTTTCGGCCTTTTAGCCTTCTCAGAGCCTAAAAGCATAGAACATTTGGATCTACCCCATTTCAGCAATTTTGGTGCCATCTACAGCAACGACAGCATTCATAATGAGCCCAACTTGACTCATTGTATGTAGTCCTAATGCTTGAAGCTACTTTTCTCTCTGAAGAAAATGTCACGAATGACGAGTGGTCTAGACGTCTAATTCACGATTCGGTTTCTGAGAATTCCAAAAGAAGAAAACTTAGCGCACAGAGCAGCGAAATCACACTATGATCTTTTTAACTCTTATTTTATAACTCTTTACCTTTCGTTGTTCGAGATTGAGGTTCGAATATAATTTCATTTCAGATAATGCTATACTACAAGTTAAATATTCACCTTTTTGGAACTTAGTGAGCGATGGTGTTTGTTCAGATTTTCATTTTTGTTGTACAATGTGTATGTTGGCGGAAAATTGAAAACTTCATTTAGCTGTGGATGACAGAGTGTACCCAAGAGCATCGTCTATGTAGCAAATTTACAGTCAACAAGTTTGCTACAGTTATGTGATCTACTATATTCTTCGTTTGGAGTTCTTTTCTCTGCCTATCCTTGTTCCGCAATGCCGCTGCAGGATTAACACGAGTAGAAGTTAAAGAGATTCTGTTTGAAACGTGTTCTACAAGATAAAGCTCGGATTTTCGCGACAACTTTAATTTACATGATGTTGAGGCCGAATTTTGAAAGACTCTGAATGCCTGAAAAATCGAAAAAAATCGTATCTCCGTCTAAAAATCTAGGAACCCCAAACTTGCTCACCACTCTCTCTGTATATCACATGCTCATAAGCGCGGTTCCGTAATTTTTTCAAGCTAGAAATCAAGAAACAAAATTTGAACATCTTCCGAAGCGATCCTGAGCTTTTTCAAGATAGGTGACTTGACTCTATAGCATAAACCACTGAAAGTATAAGCATAAATTTTCAGCTTTCCACGGACTTATCCTTTAGGAATACTGATAGCATAAAGACGAATAAAGTAAATTCGCAATTTTGACCTATTACTCGTATTGCGCCATGGCAAAATTTCCACAATTCGTACATACGAATGTCTAAGGTATGGAGTACATGCCCGCGCATAGGAAGTCCCAATAATTTTATGAATGGATATACATTTTTTGGGTGATTTATATCTAGCATTTTCGTGCACTTTCCAAATGGATACGAACTCCCAGTATTTTGCAATTACTGAAGCTGCTTAAGCTCTTCTCTCGAATGTTCCTCACACATGTATTAACCGCAGTAATTCCTCTCCAAATTAGCAGCATTCATTGCGGAAACTATAGGGCTGACTCGGAGAATATTTTACAGGTTCTCATTTGAGTTCCGAAACTTAGTAAAGCCCGAAAATGAAGTAATATTCGGTTTGATTTTAATCTTCACTCAAATGTTTTAAGACGATGTTCAAATTGCTCTCTTTCATACACTTGGTACGTCAAAATTTAGCACTAGATACTAGGACAGCAATAAATGTGAGCACTGACGTACAGCTTGAACTCCGACAAGCTACTTCCCGTCAAATGTTTTTTTGTATGAACGTTTCGTTTTAACATTTGTCGTTTCGATGTACTATCTCTGTATAAAAGGGTCATTGATCAATCACCAATGTCAAGCGTGGGGTGTGGCATTTAACACCTGTGGGTCTTATTGAGGGGTCAGAGATGGTAGGGGGGGGGGGGGTGGGCGTTACCAAGGCCATGCTCATGTTAGCGATAACATGATATTCGTTAAAAATGGCAGGTAGGCATTATGCAATTACTACACGATGTTTTGACCTACCATCGCATACGTATAGTAAGTATAATTTTAAAACAAGCCTTAAAAGCTCAAAAGCATCTCGTATTTAGCATGTCAAATACCCTTGTGGGCCATAGCGGACTTGTTTCCAGATATTGGGCCACAGTGAGATGGTCAATTTCGAACATGTTAACTTTGTTCAAAGGTGTAAAAGTTACGTGTTTTACGCTTACGAATATATTTATACTCACCTCTTCCCTCACGATTGACATAATAGCGCAGACCTAGCATATTACCTAACCCAATATTCTCGCAGTATTTTCCACTTGCACAGGTAAGGAAAAACGACTATATCTTTCCTTGGGAGAAGCGATCTTGAACTAAATTACTTGGGTAGAAAAGAAGATTCAGCTGTGGCAGCGATATGAAAAACCCAAATATTCAAGTGTTTCGGAGGAAACATAATGGGGTGTGCCACAACCACAACCACTGGAAAGGTGTAGCAGCCACTGATTTTGGGGTGCCATACCCCATTGACTTACCTACAAGGAGAATTTTAGCGAACAAGTTATACAGTGCTGGACAAAATTATAGGTCCATTCTAAAAAGTGCCATAACTCACTCTGTTGTCAATAAAATGTTCCAAAATTTGGTACACCCGTGTATTCACCAGCCTACTATCAGTCATCAAAATGGGTCTCGTTTTTGTTCTGTTATCCAAGAAAAAATTGAAAATTTTGAAAAAAGCAGGCCTGAAGGCTGTACAAAATTATAGGTCCACCTGGAGTTTTTACTAATTAAAGCACTTCTTAGCTCCCGAATTTTTTTAGGTAGGTGAACATCTAAAACGTCAAACAGCTGCTTTGGTCAAGCTGTGTCATGCCTCCAAAAAGAACCGATTATCTGCTTTTTTGTCTTGAAAATACTTTCACATGTATTTCGCTCCACAAACCTGCGTTGAGTAAGAAATTCTGCATTCTCAGCTGGATCGGAAGGGACGGAATTTTCTCTACCTTCCGGATGCTTTTTGACGTGAGCATTGAGAAAAAAGTCCGACTTTTTGCTGCTGAAGTAAATCCGACATTGACAATACTGCAATCCTCAAGCTAAAATTTCTGCCTTCAAACTTCTTTTACAATGTTCGAAGCATTAAGTACAGTAAAGGCATTGGTTCTACGAAGGGGAGTCCGTATTCCATGGTTACAACTTTCTAAAGATCCTAGCATTCGAGTATAATTACTGAAATCACCCTGCAAAAACTGATTGCGACAAGCACCAAAGCTATTTGTGGCTCCGACCATTTTCAGAAGAATCATGTGCTAACATACATTACAAGCTGTATCCACTATCTAGTAAATAATCACTGTCAAAAATCTAAGTGAGGTAGCACTTGGCAAGCTATTTTGGATCCGCGTAACGCCATCATTACGTTGCACACACAACTCATGTTTCGAAGAAGAAGCAAGGCAGCTTTGTGGACACTTGCGAGTACGGCAAACAGCTTCATTCTTGTGTAAAAAATGCTTCTACAATATCTTGAGGTTATAATGACAATGCATAAAGGGTTTTAGGGCAGAAACTGAGGCTTACTCTCCCGATTAAGTCGATGTTGGATTTGCTTCAGCAGCAAAAAGACGGATTTTTTCCTCAATGCTCACGTCAAAAAGCATCCAAAAAGTAGATGAAACCCCGTCGCTTCCGATCTGACTGAGAAACTGCAGAATTTCTTACTCAGTGCAGGTTTGTGGAGCGAAATACATGTGAAAGCATTTTCAAGGCAAAAAAGCAGATAATTAGTTCTTTTTGGAGGTATGACACAGCTTGACCAAAGCAACTGTTTAAAGTTTTTAGATGTGTACCTACCTAAAAAAATTCGGGAGCTAAGAAGTGCTTTAATCAGTGAAAACTCCAGGTGGACCTATAATTTTGCCCAGCCTTCAAACCTGCTTTTTTCAAGATTTTTAGTTTTTTCTTGAATAGCCGAACGCGAGACCCATTTTGATGACTGATAGTAGGCTGGTAAACACACGGCTGTACCAAATTTTAACACATTTTGTTGACAACAGAGTGAGTTATGGCACTTTCTAGAGTGGACCTATAATTCTGTCCAGCACTGTATATAGTTCCATAGCCAAAATCTCATAGTTTTTGTAGCAATAGTTAAAGCTGAATTCGTCCTCATTTGTTTGCGCAGTAGTTGCTGCAAGCACAACCACTGTAAGCTAGAAATGGTACACATGAGATTGGCTGGCCCTCAATTTCATGTTTGACAGTTATTCAGAGCAGGATCCTTGGCATAAGAAAGTAGAAAGTAGTGTTTTGTACTGAGTACAAAAAGAGATAGCTAACTCATTGAAGTGTAGTTAACCACGTTCGAAGATGACCACTTTAACTTGAGTGACTCAATATGGGGAACTTTCAGAATTCGCTAAAGCCTCGCCCACAGGGGTTGTTCGACATGATACTAGTTATGCTTCATAAACCCTTTATATCATGCCTACGGTAAGCAAACAACAATGCGGGGAGGGGAGGGGGTGGGGTATTGAGAAGCAACTTGGGAGGAGGGGCGTTTTTGGGCGGTCGTGTGCCACATCTCTTGTTCGACCATATCAAACACTCAGTTTAGCCTCATTTTTCGCGAAACCTACCTTGTCCATACATTGTATCTGTTTAAGCATTTGTCCGTTCAGTCATTTGACTCATTGAATCAGCATATACTGTTCGCATAGACTTAAATAATAGACTCTGCCCGTTTTGTCTTTTTGCGATAATTTAGAAAGATAGGCTGATTTTAGCAAGCTTCTTGCTGTTATAAAGATGATCAATACAAAGAATTATTTGCGGGGACTCAAAGCATTACTTCGACTTGTCTGTGCATGCACGATCTTTAACTTTTCTTGGGAAGTGGAACTTTTACATAGAAGCAACATGTGCTATGTATAGTCTGCCCCAATCCCAACCAGGGCAAAATTGGCATGGCGGGAATCCGTGTCGCGAGGGTATTGCGTCACGGCTACGGCTAGTTAGTCTGCTCTCTCCTCAACCACTTCGCTGTCTGCGACAGCGCTCGTATGCTATGCAAACCCCTAGCGCTGCGAGCGCGCAAGCTCTGTTCCCGATTGGGGCAGACGGTAGCTCGTTATAGTGTAATTCAGAACAGAATTGGGCTAGTTCTGTGAGCATGTTATAATTATTCTTCTAATAATTTGCTAAGCAGGTTTGATATGTTCATACTGCAATGATTTCGAGGACCAATCAGAGTCGGAAGGAGCATGTGATTAAGTTTTGAATTTTACCGCAATCGACGCAAAAGCTTTCGAAAATATGCGTTAAACGACGAGTAGAACTAAGCAACTTAGTAACTCAGTTATCACATTTTTCTTATGAAATTGTACCTCAATGTTTACGCTTGTTAAAATACTGGTTCATTTGTCAATTCAATTATCAGTCAGTTTCGCACAATTACGCTCATTAGGCATGTAGTGATTATTGTTCATGAAATAGATCATGTACATTGTGAAAGAAAGCTAGCCTGTTCGATCTATCCGAGTTTGATTTACACTTGTATGCAAGACAAAAATTCAGTCGTTTGATGATGGAACTAGTGAACCGATGGCTGAGCAGCAGAGGGATTTGTATGGACTCTCGTTTCGCACGAAATGTCACAATTGTGCAAGAGGTGTTAAAGTATTGTTTACAACTTCTTCAATTTTGTTGTGACACTTAGAGAGGGAAGTGAGTCCGCTAGGCGTACCCAGGGCCCGGCACGAGTCGGTTTCTAGGGTTTCTGAAAACGAAGTCTCCCTTGACATACGGAAGTTTTACGAAGTCCCCTTCGACCTACCTGCTAAGAAGAGGATGAAAACAAGAAAAAATTACTAGTCTGAAAGAAAAGACGTAAGATAAGAGCGAAAATCCAAATTGGAGCTGAATACCACGCATGCACAAGATCTTGGCATTAGAGCGCGATATTTAACAAAGCGAGAATGGATGAAGGCAAAAAACAAAGGAAAGGCAATGATATGGGAATGTCTTCATGCTCAGGGATAGATATTTGACCGGGGAATCCGTCCATGCTAGAAAGATCCGAAACTTATGTGAAGGGACGAAAATATATGCTCCAGACGATCTCAGATCGTCTGGTGGCCGTCTGGAGGCGATCTAATTTTGGAAAAGGTATAACTTCACATAATTTTACAAATCTTTTTACATAATACTTTCGCAAATAATTTCCTATACATATAGTTCAATTTTGGTGTCATATGCTTCTGTGTGCGCTGTAAACAAGCAATTTGTTTATTTTAGCCTTGCTTTCAAATCGCGCGCACTTTTCGCCATGCACGATAGAGCATGTCAATCGTGTGATGATCTGTCCGAATAGCTTGTGTTCGACTAAATGGCGCTCATTTTTGGTGCTTGGCCCCTATTCGTCAGAAACGAAATCTCCTTTGCTGTTTGCTTCAAAAACGAAGTCCAGCCTGCTTCCAGACGATCTATGCCGGGCCCTGGGCGTACCCGCCTTCATTCACCATTCATTTTCTTGCATACTTCAGTCTTTGCGCATTTTATCCAGGAAGTTCCTATACTTATACATGATTTTTTTCCCAACGATGATCTGCGGCAATGCGCGCTAAGTCCAAATCTTCATTTCATCCACAAATTGCTTACTAATCCCCTCTCCTCCACTGTTTTTAGCGCATCTGCTGCTGCGGATTTTCTCGTCTGCGTTTTTACAATCTGATCTTTTGCTACATGAAGCCCAGAAAAGCGCACTTACTCACTTTACTGTTCATTGTTTTTCTCGCCTCTACAACACCATCCTTTTGCTACCTTTTACTGCAGATGTCGATTACGATAGTTACGATGCAGATGGTTATGCGAACCTCCTGATCTCATTGTAAATGTCGTCTTCTCCTATTATGTTCTTTATAGGCTGTGACTGTCATATGATCCTGCAAAGCCCGTCCTATATCAATTTAGTTCGAACTGTTTAAGTGGTGCTCAGACAGATACATTCTGAACTTGAACCTTCTATAGGTGCTATCACTGGGAAACTTGTCTTACACCAAAATTGTGGGGAACGAATTCACCAATTTTCAATCAAATTATTACATTTTGGAAAAAACACCAATGCAAAACAAATAAAAATGGAATATTCCGGTAGTACAAGTTTGATGAAGAAACACTTACCTCGTTTTTCTATTGTTTTTTTCACTGTTAAAACCGCCTAAAGTTCTCTTAAAATCTAATCTTAGACTTGGTCGTGTTTCCTACCATTCATGTCTGATGCCAAATGAATTCACCCTAATTGGATGTGTTTACGATTAATTCTAATTGCGGGATTATTTCTGCGATTTCTTTCGAATCAGAAACTCTAATACATGTTTCACAAGCTATATCTGAAGCACTTGTATGGAGCTCAATGAAAAGTGCAGTTCCGTCACGCTGTTTTCAAAAATGCCTCTTTGGATGCCCTATTTCATTAGATGCTAATGTCTTTTCTGACTTCAATTCAACGCAGAAAAGTCTCTTTAAGTCTTCGACCTGTAAAAAATGAAGAGATGGGCTAAAATCTGCTTCCGGATGGATAATAGGCGAAAAATGCTAGGTTCTTAACAACAATCCTTCAATAAATTTGGACCGCTCTTCCTCCTCGAAGGTAACTGCGGTCTCTATAAGATCACAGTTTAAGTATCCGAATCTCTTTTCTCTTCACTTTTACTCAAACGCAAGGGCTAGAAAGAAAGTGAAAAACAGCTGAGAATTTCGATGAGGTGCACTCGTAAGAAAATCTGCCTACTTCGCTACACTCTCAAAATGGTCTTGGTCACGGCAGCAAGTGAATCACGATCGAACTTATGTGCCGACGCTTCTGTGGTAGGAATTTTATTTCTCTATTCTTCGTTCAAACGCCAAACACATATACCAACATAAATTAAATCAGATAAGTAACAAACATACGCATCACGCATGGGGAAGTGTGCGAGAATTTTTGTATAAAAAGTGAAGAAGGCAATTCATGAGGGCCTTTAGACTTTGGTCTGAAAACTCGACACTGCGCCAGCCAGCAAATATCTAACAACAAAAAACTTATCAAAATTTCATCCATTTTCTTGACGTTGCGCACAGGGCCGGACGGATCCGTGGCGGAATGGTTAGGAATAGAATACTAGAGCGAATAAGCTTCTTGGATGACGGAAGAACAGTAGCAAATGTGTCGTGGCTAGCAAAGCTGACTTTCGATAATAGCGAATGTGATGATGAGGCGGGGGCTACGGAGTTAGTGGATCAAGGATGGCGATGGTGGATGGGTGGGGATGAAGCCTGGCCACTTTAACGAGTTTGAATGTGAAGGTGGCGGTGGATCAGGCGAGACGAGGAGACACATCGAGGGCGGCACGCGAGGTGCAGTGAATGCCTTCAGTGCACTCTCGGTAGCGCGGCGGCGAATTTTGATGTTTACATTTTTTCTGCGCTTTGTGTTATGATCCGGCGATTTGATAGGGCACAAAAGCAATCGCAAAAACTGCAGCAGATGCTATAGTCCTCCTCTTAACGTGGCTGCAAACAAACAACAGAGGAGAAGGCGAGTGAGTTATACATTCTGTTTTTATTCTGTTTTTTTTTATCCATTCCTCCGATGTGGAGCCTGAGCATCCTTGACGGTTCATCGAATCAGACTAAGGCAACAGGAATAGCTTCATCTTTGAGTTCTTGACAGTTTCTTTGACTTAATCCAGTTAGATGGCGAGGTCCACTGTGTCCGTCAAAATTATAAGTGTAGCGAGGCGTGAAGTTGTCGTGAAGTTGCTGGTTATGTATCAGGACTCGGCACAGGTGGCTTGGTAAGCAAGCTGGATATCATTTTTGGGACAAAAAGCAAAAGGAGTTTCGTTCTTGTGGCCGAAACACAAAATTTGCGACGTTTTTTTAGTCGATTATTATGGTTTGGGGTCAAAGAGGACTTCGTAAAATTGGGAAAGCCAAGGGGGACTTCGTTTTTTGCATTTTTCAAAAGCCACCTCGTGCTAAGCCCTGTTATGTGTGCTTTTGCGTTTATCAGTCCTGGGTAGAGTCACAATTGGTCATCTTCCAAGCAGGGAAGGTATTTGACGCGAAGTGGCTAAGCTAGCAAATATACCATAATGGACGCCTTGAAATGCTGACTACGAATATGCTTTCTTCATCTGCTTATTGATTCTATGAATAAACTTACAGGCATTGGTTTGGGCTCAAATGACACTGATTTTCGTTGTTTATTGCAGGGCTAAGGTAGCGGCGTACCTTAAAACAACCACCATTATTTTCCGTGTACCACAAATATCAGACTTTAGGCATGTAAGTTTGGAGCAAATTCGCATTTACTACGCAATTAGGTCATTTAGACAATTACTGACTATGCTGCAAGCAGAGAAATGTCCCTAGCTTTGTTCAATCTTATAAGCAGTAGAAACCGTTTTGATTAGCACTTAAAGTCCATACATCCATATGGCCATGAATGATACACAACTCATAAAAAAGCCCACTTTGATACAAATGCCTTTCCTTGTAAGTGGGAAGCGACTAGGGATTTTATGAAGCTCCTAGGGTTCTCTGAAGATTAGAAAGAAAAAGTGTAAGAAAATTGTCTGCCAACCTAATAATTAGATCACATGTGATTCTCGATGGTATGCTTTGCAGAGGATGGCTGTTTATTGCCATAGTCTACTAAAACTTCCGTGTTGCCTCCCTCCAGCGTGCCTTCCACTTCAAAAAAATTAATTGATGCCTTGATTGCTGTAAAAGCGCTTGAACAGCATACATCAGCAAACCTTGGCACTTTTCCGATTTTGTGTCAAGCACGCTTAGCTGTCAACTTTTTTCATTTTCTGGAAAACTTTCTGGAAAGATGCCGCATCAAATTCTGAATTTGTGTAATGATTTGGGGAAACCCCATTTCCCTCATAATGCACCAATTCTCCAAAATCTAACTCTAATATATTTTATTTGCCAATTGTGTAAAATTCATGAGCAAGTATTGCTTTCCAATAATGTATTAGATCGTTTCATAAGTTCGCAGAGTTTTCATGAACCAGTAAAAATGCAATAATTTTCTGGAAATTCAGTCAGTTCCTTATTACGCAAATCTGTCACCTCGCCGTCATATTTTTAATTCCATTTTTTGAAACCCAGTCGGTCTCCGGTCACAAAAACGTCGTCAGTCACCTGCGCTTGAGATCTTCTTGATAGTCAATACAAACACATATAAGCACGTTTAAATGCTTTTTGCAGGAATGAGGACAAATAATCTGATGGGGCGAGTCTGAAAAGCACAAATGATATCAATGTAAGTCCCGGTCAGTGTTGCAGGGCAGTTTTTAGTTTCCCTTAGGGGATCATGTTTTGCAAAAACTCGCCGGATAGTTAATTAGGCCTTTTGTGCAGTAGAGGTTTGCTTGAACGGTATAGTAGGGTTGCATAAGGTCTGATCAACTGTTTTGTTCAGGTCCAGCAATATTTAGTGCAGAACGGCCTATGTGTCTCACGAAAAGTCTTCTTAGGAGACATTCTGTTTTACACTAGGTGTTTTGAAGCAATCTTTACAATTTTTCTTTTCCCAATGTTGACGTGCAAACGCCATTTTAGATGATTGACAAAAATTTCATGCAGACACGCTTTTATTCATGAGAAGATATGAGCTGCCAAAAATGCTTAAATTTACCTTTCAAAAATCCTATCTTAGGAAGCTGAAAAATAACAATGATCAGATTTTCTTATGAAACAATGATTTTTTTTTCAAAAAGCACGATCAATTCTTCTCATTGTATTCATCTTGTCGTAAATCAACCGCTTCTCAAAGAAAGGAAGACCAAAATGAAGACTAAAGTATGGGGGCGATCTGGTGTACAAAAACGAGATATAAAGCATAATATCTACTCATGAACCCTGAAACATCACATTTCACACCTCCACCTAGGAAATTTATTCATATTTTATTATTTATCTGTCTATCAGTATTATTGTTACAGTATTGATGCACTCGATTTATTTTATTTATTTGTTTATTTATTTATTTATTTATGAATACACTCAAGGTAAAGAAGAAAAGACAAAACTATTTTGTGGTCGTAAATTATTTTAACTAATTTGTATAGGTCATTCTTTCTAAGTGATCCTTTTCTAGGTCACTTACATCCGATTATCTGACATTTGGGGATGATATACTGGTTTTTCTTGCTTTTCTGCGCGTTAACCATAGTGAAGAAAGAGCGTTGTGCGGGGTTTTGTATTCCTATTTGATTACGCTTCCCAATGCTATTTTTTTCAATGTCGCAATAGCAGAAGAAGTTCTTTGGAGGATAATACTGCCGGCAACGAAGTTGTAAATTGTTGCTGCTCTCATAAACTAATTCTAATCTATGGCAGATTGCGCTTTTGTATTGATACTAGGCTTTCAATTAACTCTGATTGTCTTCATTTAGAATTTTCATTATTTTATTTTCATCCTGTTCTAGTAGGAAGACCTGCAGGTATCATCAAAGGAGATGGTTTCCTCATTAGAATAAAATCAGAGTCGCGCAAATTGGAGGATGGTTTCAAGAGCTTGTAAATTTGAACTGAAGATGCAGAGCTTTCACATCTTATTACTACTTGTGGAGAGAAGAGGGTGGAAGCAATCGGAATTGAAAAATGCTATCAGCTTGATACTCAGTGGGATGTGCATAATAAGACAGTGAATCTAGTATTACAAATGACACCATGTCATTATGTCTTGACCTAACTTCATTTTCTGTAGAACTTCATAAGGTGGTCCTCCAATCAATCACCTAACGCAGGTTCCGAATGTTTTTATGTAACACATGCAATCTAAGTCTGTTATTGCAAAATATGGCTTTCTTGTCATGTAATTGTGAAGTGAAGAAGGAGAGTAGGAAAGAAGGCATCGATGTCATTTTATAAGCCACAAAAAAGTTGCGAGCGAAAACAAACTGTTTCTGCTTTACGTTTGTGCCAGGCTCCTTATATGCACATTTCTTTGCTCCTGGCTGTGCTAAATGCCTTATAAATACGTCTTGTTCCTACCCGGAACAGAGATCCTTCATTTTCTCACTTATGCAAATCAGTGCTACCTCATAGTGATATTTTCATACATAGCATGAAAGAGTGAATGCCAGTAGCTGTCTTATTATGGCAGGAAGTACTCGATAGACTTTCCCAGCATCGGTGCGTAATTTCACGCATGTGTGTCGTAAACGGAACCGCTAACATGGAAGCCATTTAATCTCCGGTCATACTTTCTTACATTCCTAGTAGAAACTTGTTTATGATTAAAATGCTTTGTTGTTCAACGCTTGCGGAGTGATGCAGAACCTCGAGATCACATTAGATCTATCCTGGGACCACTTCAGTTGCTTCATTTCTCAGAAGAAATAAAACTGCTACGGCTGAAGGACAGATGGCGTTCCTTTCAGTTGCACGGAAACGAATATGTGGCCCAAAGCGATGCGTCCAACATCTAATTCAAAAAGTCTTGATTTCTTGCTCTCATATCCTTCATTCTGACCAGAGTTTACATTTAGTAGGAAAATGGTTTGTTTATGACTTCTGCGAGGACCCCTTTGATAGGGTAACAAAGGCCCTGTTCAGCAACCATTTGACGCAAAAAGTATCTCACTTATAATCTAAACGGAAAGGCGAATTCTGAATAAACATTATCTTTCTCTGCCTCTCTGCGTAAGTGCTTGTCAAAATCAAAACCCCAAAGTGCAAATGGCTGCTACTAGCAAACCAAAATATATAAATTCTTAAAGTTTGTAGTGTGCTGTCTCGGTATTGCAGGTGGTGAGATACAATTCCGTAAATGTTTAACGAGGACGAAATGACAAGCTAATTATTCAGCTTCAGTTTTTATTACGTTTGAAAGCAGGCTACTAAACACTTTAGCTTATGAAAATGACAAACGTAGATAGCTCATGACTATCATCAGACTTTTTGCGTACATCATCTAAAAAGATTCTAAAAGCTTTAGCAAGCCAAAAAAAGTCGTGCATGTCTGAGAAGCACCTTTCATCCTTAGCAGACCCGAGTAATGCGGCTAATGCATGGCTTGACGCTATTGTTTGTGCATATATCATGTTGAGCCAAAAACTTGCAGAAAATCAGCGTTCACTCCGCATTTGCCTTCCAGATGACCATGTAGTCAGCGTGTAGTCAGCAGCCCCTTGTAGATGCATTTGCATTCATTCGGTTTACCAATATAGTTTCTGAAATAAAAACATAACCTGTGGTGACGAAAGATGAAACGAAAAATTAAATTTTGTAAAAAAAATTTCGGGACGTGCCTGCCGCCACGCCCGCTTTTGCTACATAGCTTGCTATTCTTATCTCGCATTTTTAGTGAGAACGGGTTATGTACAAGAGCAACTCGTCATTGGATTCGAACAGTGCATCACCCTTTAAAAAATGATGCAGATGTGACAGAACGTATAGGTCGTTTGCAAAATCGTGACGACGGATTTGAGTGGGGACTTTGCGCCCACAGGAGCAGAAACACTCATACAAAAGAAACACTCACCTCACTCTCAGCTCAGCCACTTCCAATGTCTAAATACTGTGTGAGCAGAAAAACTATTCGAGTAGGAAATTCAAGAAATTGCGGTTGCCGGGAGGTGAGTACGTGTCGCGCGCGATCGCGCCATCGTCACGATTTTTCGAATACCCTATACTTTTACATTTTATGGAGCCAAAATACTCTAGTTTTTTAGCAATCCGTCCTCAGCAACTTTCTCCACTTAAAAAGACTTTCATTTTTGATTTCAGCATAGAAAAGTCCACATCTATCACGTAAAAGTGGCTTTTCTATTTTAGTTCTCCTCTTCCTCTCCCTTACTCTTCCTCCCTCCGTCCACTTCTTGCCTACCTCTTGCGCCATGCTTTCCCTTACTTCTTTGATATTGAGTCTCGTATGTTTGAACTAGTTTGATGTTTCCTGTATAGAGCAACAATAAAGCTACAAAACTTTCGTGAAGTTCTAAGAATTGTAACACTTCAATTTTTGTCATGGACTGTCTACGGCGACACACCTTGTTTCTCGTAGATAGTCTCCCTGTTATTACCTTTTTTCATTAGCTTATTTGCCTAATGCAGCAAAAAGGAGAGGAAGGTGTGGTATTCAGTGCCGCATATAATCTTCCAACGCGAGAGTTTCGCTGAATCTGTCTTTGGATGTAAATGAACGGATTTAATCTCTCTTTTTCACGCATCAGCTGTCAAGATTACCCTAGTATGCTGAGCAAAATATGTAGCAAGACAGGGTAAGCTCTAGCTCAGAACACATTCTACATAGACAGCATATAAAAATGCTTTTCAATGAGTGAATTATATAGATGAAAATCTGCGTCAAACAAATCACATGCTAAACAGATTCACTAGCTTGATCTCTTTACAAATGAGAAGATCCTTGGATCTCGAGAAGTCTTTCTTGCTTATCTGTACAACTTTTGGTCACTCTCCAGAATTTTTTTTTCAAAGTATGGGACAGGAACTTTCAGAATGGCTGGTCATGACTTCTTTGAAACTATTTTGAAATTTATGCAAGTTTCATCGACCTTGTGGACCTATGAACTGAATTTCAACTAATCCTTTAGTATGACTCGCTCACACCCTCTTAGAGGAATTTCGAATAAAGTTTGCCTGCATCAAACACCTTTCATTACTTTGGGTCCCCACTAAATAAGTGCTATCTTTGACGAAAATCTTCCAACTAACTCCTATTAGACAGCAGCTACCTTGCAAACGGGTTAGCTTATAGTATCATGGAAGACATCTCGATAGTTTCTATGTGGACTCCTTGTGATTTCTTGCCTCCCATTAGTTGTCCAGACTGCAAGTGTTTTCTCGCAGCATTTGTTAATACATTTGTCCCTCTGAAGTACAAAAAATGGCTTTGGGATATCGCGACGACATTTGCGTATTCGTAGAATTGAGTAACATTGAGGCTTAAACTTGTGTTTCTAGATTAATCAAGCCACTTTATTATCGCTCGATTAGAAAATAGATTGAAATGTCATCACAAAGGAGGCACTTTGAGAAAGCATTATGTCTACTGTTTTTTGCAGTTTTTATCAGGGTAATGTCGTACGAACAGTTTTTGCAATCAGAGTATGACGAGGTTTCGCTATTACGACTGAACTCATTTAATGTTCCATGTTGGACTCTCGATAAATCTTGGCATATCATTATGAATACTGTCGTTGCTGTAGCCGGCACAAGATTGTTAAACCGTTTATTCGGTTTCGGCCTTTCTGCCTTCGTCAGAGCCTATAAAGTATAGAACATTTGGATTTAGCGTGTCAAATAACACCTGTGAGCCATTGCGGACTTTGAGGTTTCCAGATGTTGGGCCACCTAAGTGAGATGGTCAATCTTGAACATGTTAACCTCATTCAGAGGTGAATTAACTACTTCTTTTTGCACTCAACACAAAGAACTACTACTTCTGTGTCCACATTAAGAATACCACTTTCAACAACCCTCAAACTATGAAATTGAAAGCATTCCAAAGTCTCGTTTGTCCCAATTTTCGCTTTCAGTATTTCAGACTAGAGAAGAACAACCAGGCTCAGAATACTTTTGTGAAAGTCACGAGGTTGACGCTTACGAATATATAATATTTATTCTCGCCTCTTCCTTGGCGATTTACATAGTAACCAGACCTAGCATATTACCGTAACCCAATATTCTCGCAGTATTTTCCACTTGCTTAGGTAAGGAAAAACGACTATATCTTTCCTTGAGAGAAGCGATCTTGAACGAAATTACTTGTGTAGAAAAGAAGATTCAATTGTGGCAACGATGTAAAAAACACAAAAATTCAAATGCTTTGGAGGGAAGTTAATGGGGTGTGGCACAACCTTTGAAAAGGTGTAGCAGCCACTGCTTTTTTGAGGTGCCATAACCCATTGACTTACCTAGAAAGAGAATTTTAGCGAACAAGTTATATATATTTCCATAGCCGAAATCTCATAGTTTTTGTGGAAGTAGTTAAAGCAGAATTCATCCTCATTTGTTTGCGCAATAGTCGCTGGAAGCACAACCATTGTAAGCTAAAAATGGTACACATGAGATTGGCTGGCCCTTAATTTCATGTTTGACGGTATTTGAAGCAGGTTTCTTAGCATGGGAGAATGTAATAGAAAGTAGTGTTTTGTACTGAGTACAAAAAGGGGTAGCTAATTCACTTTTAAAGTGTAGTTAACCATGTTTGAAAATGACCACTTTACTTGAGTGACTCAATATCGGGAAATCTCAGAATTTGCCAAAGGCTCGCTCATACGGGCTGTTCCACATGATACTAATTATGCTTCATAAACCCTTTATATCATGCCTACGGTAAGCAAACAACAATGCGGGGAGGGGAGGGGGTGGGGTATTGGGAAGCAACTTGGGGAAGGGGGGGGGGAGTCCTCGGGCGGTTGTGTGTGCCACATCTCTTGTTCGACCCTGTCAAACACTCACTGTAGCCTCATTTTTCGCGAAACCTACCTCGTCCATATATTGTATCTTTCAACAATCTGTCCGTTCAGTCATTTCACTCACTGGCTCTTGCACATAGTGTTCGTAATAACTTAAATATTAGGCTCTGCCCGTTTTGTCTTTTTTGCGAGAATTTGAAAAGATAGCCTGATTTTAGCAAGCTTCTTGCTGTTATAAAGATGATCAGTACCAAGAATTATTTGCGGGTACCGAGCACTACTTCGAATTGTCTATGCATGCACGCATCTTTAACTTTTCTTGGGAAGTGGAACTTTTACTTGAAAGCAACACGTGCTATGTATAATCTGCTCCAATCCCAACCTGGTCAAAATTGGCATGGCAGAAATCCGTGTCGCGAGGGTCACGTTACGGCTAGTTAGTCTGCTCTCTCTCAACCTCTTCGCTTTCTGCGACAGCGCTCCCATGCAGTGCAAACCCTGAAGCTGCGAGTGCGCAAGCTCAGCTGACGGTTCGCCCTGGTCCCGATTGGGGTGAACTCTAACTCGTTATAGTGTAATTTAGAGCAGAATTGGGCTAGTTCTGTAAGCAATTCGTGAGTATTCTCTAATAATTGATAAGCAGGTTTGATATTTTGATACTGCGATGATTTCGAAGACCAATCAGAATCGGAAGGCGCTTGTGATTGAGTTCTGAAAATTACAGCAATCGATGCAAAACCTTTCGAGAGTTGATGCGTTAAACGACGAGTAGAACTAAGCAACCTAGTAACTCAGTTATCACATTTTTCTTATGAAATTGTACCTCATTGTTTACGCTTGTTAAAGTACGGGTTCATTTGTCAGTTCAACTATCAGTCAGTTCCGCACAATTACGCTCAGTAGCATGTAGTGACTATTGTTCATGAAATCGATCATGCACATTATGAAAGAAAGCTATTCTATTCACTCCATCCGAGTTTGATTGACACTTGTATGCAAGACAAAATTTAGTCGTTTGATGATGGAACTAGTGAACCGATGGCTGAGCAGCAACGGGATTTGTAAGGACTCTCTTTGAAGGTCCATCGAATCAGACTGAGGCAGCAGCTTCATCTTTGAGTTCCTTGACAGTTTCTTTGACTTAATCCAGTTAGATGGCGAGGTCCACTGTGTCTGCCAAATTTATAAGTGTAGAGAGGCTGATATTTATAGTAGAAAAAGTATGTTTCAATGTTTCTAATGTTGATTTACATTGTTTTGAGATCGTTTTTGTTTTCTTTTTCTCTTATGTTCCTGTGACTGTCTTTCTGCGAGATTTCGCAGCATGCGAAAGCGAGCGTTTTCTTCATCGCCGCTATCAGCAATATAACGATGGAGACAGCTATACGTAGCAGGACTTTAATGCATTGGATCGGTAGTTGTACGGCTACGATTATCATCGTAGGTCATGCGTAGTATGTTGCGAAGTATGTCCCGACCAATGCACTAAAAATGTGGCGAATATCAGTGATAGAAACTTTAGTACTCTGTTTTTCGCCTAAACGTCAAACATATACACCAACAGAAGTTAAATCAGATAAGTAACAAACATACAACGTCATGCATAAAGTAACAAGCGTAGTTAAGGTGAAATGCAAATCATGAAAGCGCCTCGCCGTTAATCTTGGGAAAACCCGACGACTAACCAGCGTTTCGCTTCTAAATTCTGTTGTCAGTCGTCACAAAACACGTGAATATTCAATGTTTTACAATATTGAGAATATGAGTGCAAATATGAACCGATTTCCCATACTCCCTTATAGTGTATACTAGCTGCAGTCCCCGGTACCGCTCGGGCCAAGGGTCCAAAATGGCCCGTCTGCTTCAAGATGTTTGCTTACCATTTCTCCACTTTCTTCAGATCATATTTTCTCTTCCTCTCCTGCTTCAGCTCCAAGTCAAAATGTAATGATCTCTACCGCCCCTTACTACTTGGAAAAAATGATGATATAGCTTTCATTTTCCTAGATGTTAGTAAACAAATCAATAAATCGATAGAAGGACCCAGTGAATCGTCGCAAAAAGTAGCCTAACTTCTGCGCCTGGCCTCATTAATAGGGAGCAAATTTCACCTAATCGGTTCACAAACAAAGGAGTCTATAAGCCACATACTTACATACGAACAAATTTACAGAGATTGAGTTTTATTTATATATAGATTTTGCCTCTAGGAAACCATAATGTCGATATCTATATCCGAGCGTTGCAGAGCTAAGTACCAATTTGCAAGCTGAAAACGTTTTTTCATTTGGTACTGGCCGATGTACGAAATTTGTTTTTTTCGGTCAGGCTAGGCACTCAAAAGTGCTTAAAATACCGAAGGCTTCCTCAAAAATATATCCCTAAAAATAAAATAAAGTACTTACTAGGTTCGTCTTAGCTAAGAAACCTATCGACCTCCTCAGTAGATTTAAAGGAGCAAATCCGATACAAATCGCCTACGCTTTTTGCCTACGACGTATAAACCAAACTTGTATTTGGTCACTCTATAACTCGTGAAAACTTTTGAAAGGTATTGCGGAGGTGAGAGCAAATCATTGTTTGCAAAAGCTTTGCTTCATCTACTAGTTATCAATGGTTCTTCATACGCTCGGAGGAAAAATTTTCGACTGCAGAACGTGAAAGCGATGGATTTGGTGATCAGTTCGCACATCTCACTCTGTGAAAGCAGAGCTGTAAAGAAAGGAAGATCCGAGATCAAGTGAAGCGTTGAGTCGTTGCCTTCTACCGTCCCAAGCGATTCGCGATTACTCCAATAACGGCGCGAACTTTCGGACTGTATGATAGAATATAACAAAAGTTAACTTTTGAAAAATTCCAAACTTGACAAGTGATATTAGAAGTTTTTGTTCTCGCTCGTCTGCTATTTCTCCGATTTATCGGGAACAGAATGCGCCGAGGAATGGACGGATCAAATAAAAATGCCAGACTAGCGACAAGTACTTGCGCCAATGCACACGTCATAACGCTTTCCTTTAAAATCTTATTGTTAGATAGCTGCTGTAAGCTTATCTGCAGTCATTCACCGTTTGCCACTCTTTGAAAAGTAAGCTAGCGCAGGCCGGAAAGGTATGTGGGACAGTAGACTTTTGCCCTATGTGATTGCATTCTTATATCGGAAGGAGACCGTATGTAGCAGGAGAAAGCTGCAAACCTAATGATGCAAGGGTGCCACATATGCAGCACCGGTCCAAAATGTAATACGACACATGTCTTGCTCTTCCCTCAGACGTCGTGACAGTCGCACTGACAAATGCAGGCATCAGTATTCAGCTGCATACAGGAATTTCTCCTCACTTTCTCGTCCGCCGGCTTTTTTTTTTCATAAATTTTATATAAACTAGGCAGTGTGCCAGTTCTACAAAGTAGATGGACTTATTTTCTTTAATGAAAGTCCAATATTTGTTTTGTTTACAGGTTTTCTGTTATTCGCTAACTGTAGCAAGCTTTCTGCTCTTAAAAATTCTATGATGCCCGTTCGAAAATTCCGCGGTTTAGGACTGGAGTACATAGAATATCCCACTGCTGGGATATACGCGCGAAACTTGGCCGAATCGGTAGTTTGGTAGCCACGAACACAGTGAGATCGAAAAGCAAAACGCAAGCATTAGAAGTTATTCTTGTGCCATTTCCTGCTTTTATCCGTAGTTTTGAGGCTCAGAGTTTTGCAAATCTCCTGAAAATTTTGAATGGTAGGGCTTGGCGGTAACTTGTCCCGAAGGAATTTGGCAAATCTCATTGGATGTACGGAAATATCACAGAATTATGTTAGCAAGCAAGAAGTCACACTCTTAATTAAACCACTTTCCATCATTTCACGACCTACATAACTACACTTTTCTTCGCGGATACCTCTTAATTAGTACGAATCTGACATCAAGCTATGTAATCCCACACAGTTGTTCTTACATATTCGGTGATCAGTTCTATACATTCATCAAAGACGTGCAGTTTAATAGAAAAGAATGTTGAATATGTTTCAATCCACATTGTAAATGGAGCCAGGAGCCACTGCAAATAGTGCACTTTCATCTATCTGATGCTTGTATATCATGCGAGAGCATCATAAAGCTTCCTGATTTGGCTAGCTTAATCAAAGGCAAATCCGATGTTTATATCTCAGTCCAGCTTTTCGTGTAAAAAGTGCTGGCAGTCAGAATCAAATGTTACCAGGAAATCACAGAGCAGGTGTAATCTGCACATTGTGCAGATCAGAATCAACCTTTTCGACTGGTCTTCAAAGCAAAATTCTATGCTTACTGGAATTACACTTCTATAAGGCAAAAAGGAGCGTCGCTGTTATAATATTCTGTTTCTTCAAACTCTACAGCTATCTAAGCTTGCCTTTTCACATCGGTAAGGATTAGTTTCCATTGGGCCTCTACATTTTATTGGCATTCTGACCAGGGAAACCTCCTTGGAAGAATTTCAAAGCCCTTCTTAAGTTTTACAGAACCCATTTAGAGTGTGTTATAAAACATGTACCTCTACCTCTTTTATAGTGACCTTGTGAAACTCATATTAGAACCCACTGGGGTTCAATATGGCGCGAGTTCTCCTTGCGTTGGACTATCTTAGAAGACACAAAATTGTTGTAAAACTAGTGGCTTTATCTTTGGCGACGTGTCGGTGGTTGAATTCCGTCATCATAGATATTTTGGATCAGAAAGAGAATCTGTTGGGCACGGCTTACTTGTTACTTTATGACCGTAGCGTAACTCCTCCATAACTTCCGCTTTGCCTTTCATCAGCCTGCTTAATTAATACAAAAAATTAATTAAGCTTAACTAATGTAGGAGCACTGCTGGGAGCAGCAGTGCATTAGGAACTATACTCTTTTTCAATTCAGTTTCAGGCTCATGACAGATTTTTCGAATAATATGTAAGTTTGAAACCAAACATATTGTCCAAATGTAGTTGGTACGCTTACAACAAACATAAAGTAAACCTGTGAAATAGTGGCGGTACCTTTACACGCGCAGGGGATACAAAAATTTTCGACTTAGTTAGCACTCCGAAATTTTTTAGAAATGCTTTTGAGCGCTCTCAACCCCGCGCAGCCACGCCTCCAAACAAAGTCCGCCTTTTTATGTTTCGGTGGCTTTTTCTGTGGAAGAAGCCCTCACTTTGTTAGTCACCAAGTTTCAGTTTTCATCTACCTTTCTGCATTTCCTGGTTAATCATTACTTTAAGGGCCTTCCATTTTGCGTCGCTTCAAATAACCACAAATGCTCTTGCTGTTTCATTATTAGTGTACATTTTCAACAATACGATTAGAAACCGATTCGTGGAAAATCGCAGTAGGAACGTGAAAGACAAGAAACAAAAATTACGTAAAGCTTGATTTAGTGCAATTGTTGTTTTTGGCTCCAATGCATAGTTCTTTCAAACTTAGAACATGTCGGAAAGAATTAGAGCATGATTTTTTTATGTCTCAATTCATTTTCATTTGAATTTGTTTCCTTGTTTCTTCTTGGCGTTAATGCCAAGGGCGGTTCGGAGCTTCCGGGAGCATCTGATCCATAAAAAACATCGGTGATTATGCATCCAGTTGCATCAAGAAGAAAATATTGCTTCATCGATGGAGTAACAATGCTTGTATTACCTTCTGTGCCTATTTTAGCTTCCATTAAGGTGAATGCTAGTAGTTTCTTCCAAACAGTTGACCAAAAAATTTCCAGTCGTCATGCTAATTTCCATAATGTTCTAGTTCAGGATTTAGCTACATATGCGGTCCATGGAGAATTTCCAGCAGTTAGTTTCTTAGTTTCTATATTTCAGAAGTGTAAGCGTGATGAATTCGAACAAATGGGTAATTCCTTTGCTAAGTAAATGCACAAAATTTTCCTCTACATAGCCAACAACAAGAAAAATTTTGATTGCTATTTTTGATTTTCGAAAAAAATTGTTTTCTTGCTTTTGCGCCAGTAAAAAATTGTCAAATCGTACTTTTCTAGCCATTTTTTGTAGAAAACATTTTTCAAACAGTCTCCTTCTAAACCCCATTAACATATTGACGACTGCTTGACACACATGGTGTGTCAAGCAATGACTACCGCGTGAGACCGCTTGACACACCATGTGTGTCAAGGCTTGAATTTTGGTAAAATGACTACTATTCTGAAGTAAACTCACTTCATGAGCTTTCTTTTGCATAGAATCTAAGGATACCTTCTACCTTTCTTGTCGGCCTTTCAGATCTACTGTAGGTGGACTGTAGATGGCAGTATGCGTAATTATAGTTGAAAAAGCGAGCTGGTCCGTAAAAACGGCTTGGTCCCAAGAGGCAGACATGTGAAGATCTGCATGGTCGTCAATGTGTTAATTTGGTTAATCCAAACTACCGAACGCTGGGCAAAAACATCCTACGACATTTCTAGACACCAAATGGACAAAAAATTTTTGGATCTCTACAAGGCACCAAAGCAAACACGATCATTTATGAGCCAATCTAATACGATATGGAGCGGCAATAATGGTCTCATCCTTCTCTTATTGTTAGTTTCAATCCACGTATGAAAAGTGGCGTTACGACATACCCAGACAAATTCTGATTCAATCACTCTTTCATTATCTGAGCATAAATTGCCTTATTCGCTGTCTACGGGGGACTCAAGTATGCTTCTCGTTTGTATCCAAGATTTTCTTGGTTTATCCTCGGCGCTTGAATGAGCTGGAAGTAAGAAAGCATAAATTGGTCACTTTTAAGCCCCTTGTTTTTAGTCTATCTCAATTTTGGTTAATTCGCAAGCTTAATCGTATTGCGAAAAGAGCATCGACTTTGGGAGATTAAAAATGTGATTGGATTTAGGCATAACGGAAACAGGTGCCTGGACGCTGCCTTTAAGCTAAATGCATTCGAAATATGCTTGCGCTAGGTGAAGAGAAAAATTGACTTTATAGCCTCGTTTTGAAGAGAGTTACAGCAATGACTATCCTCTACGAAAATAGGTCCCAGCAGCACACTTCTTTGGATAACGGTCCAAACAGTATTGTATCTTGAAAGAATTCTATTAGATCCTCATTTGCAAGTTCATCACCTCAGGGTAAAGGTTCTACAATTCCTATGAATGACGTACTTCAGCTCTTCACCATCATTTAGCATCTATCGAGCACTGGTTTTCAAAATGACCAAATGATTTGACGAGCATTCGGGCAAAGTAGCAGGTGTTAGCTCAGATTTCTGACACATGATTGTAACATGTAGCTGACTTAAACACATTGTCTATCATTAGTAGACAAGGACAGATTGCTGGGTCATTTACTGACAGGTGACCGGATGTATGTATTTTTAGACATTACAAATCGCCCTTGGGCTATTCAATTCTTGAATGACTTGTTGATGTGGACCTTTGATGAGAGTACATATATGTACTGAAGTACTGACTGGCTCCAAAAATTTTCCAATCTTTGGCGACTCGCCTTCAAAAAATTGCAAATCAAAATTCATCATTCTGTCTTCTCCCTGGTAATTGCTTTAGCTGCAAGCAGTTTAGGTAATATTTCAAAACTGAATTCTTCATCCACATAAGATGTGCACAGTTGAGATAGATCTTTTGATTCATTGGAAAGAGGCTATGTTAACTCCTCCTATACTATAAAGGGGGAACTTTCTGGAAGCTAGTAGGAACTGCAAAAATGTGCTGACGCTTGACATCTCTGTAGCATGTACATAACAAGCCAGTAGAGCTAGTATTATGGATGACCTTCTGTCACTCTATATGACAACTTCACCCAAAACTTCGGTTTTGCGAGACTTTGTGTATGTGGTACTCCAATCAATCACTTACCACATTCACCCGAATGTTTTCATGAATCACCCATAACAAAAGTATAAAGATGAAACAACAAAAACTGTTCTTACCTCTCATCGGTATGTTTCCCTGCGGTAGCTTCTTCCTTCTTCCATTATTTCATCTCAATTATGCCTTTCTTGTCATTTTTAAGTGAATATAGGAAGGAGCCAAGGAATGAAGGCATTGATTCGGTCTCGATCACAAAAAAGTTAGCAACAAGAACGAATTGTTTCTTCCTTGCGTTTGTGCTAAGCTTCTCATAAGTACGCCATTTGGTCGGGGGTTCTGAATTTCTTTGAAGAAACGCTATGTTGCTATTTCCCTGAGCGGGAACCATATTCGCTGTTCTGCTTACTCGGAGAGAAACTGCCTCAAACCGGTAACTTTTGCAGAGCATAAATGGTACTCATTACGTGATTTAGAGTTCGCTGTCACTAAATTTCCTTTGCTGTAGCCCTGGAAGAAGTCCTATGCATTCTTAAAAATTATTTTTCCCAATTATTGTAGAAGTATGTGCCAAACATCAATTATAGATGCTACACCTAAAAAGATGTTTTTCATTCAAAGCAGTCGAAGTTCTGTCTTTAATAGTCCCTTAACGATAGAAATTTAGATTTTTCCCAATGTTTTTCAAAAACGTGATTTGTGGAGGGTTCGTTTTTACCATGAGTGACTATGGAGTGGCGCAAATGGGTGGATGCATCATTTCTTATCTATGGGTTACTTAAAAAATTTTTGCTAATGAAACTTAGGCTGGGAAACAAAGACTGATCAATTTTGTCTCAGCTAGGGAACTTACGAATAATAAGATTTACAAAATATTTCCTCAAAGAATTTGTAGTTGGTGAAGTCTAGCATTTGGGGTGGTAAAATGCAGTCCTGTAGTAGTTTAACTGGGCTTAAATGGCAAGCCAACTACTCAGCTTCGACTTTCATTAGAAGCAGGCTAATTAGCTTGGTGTCAAACGTACATTGCTCATTTCTATTAACATGATTTTTGCATCCATTATCTAGAAAATCTTCCTAGAAGCACTGACAAACAAGGAAAAAACCGTGCATGGTTGAGGAACCCCTTTCATCCTTAACAGACTCAACTCCAGTAGCCTCGTGGATGTTGTTCTTATAATAGTGACTTTGGGCCAAAATCTGTCGAGTTAACTGTAGTCTGCAAACAGATCCTAAAAGCGGATCTACATTAGTCTTACCCACCAATATGTCCTTTAGAGGAAGAGCATGAGCTTTTAACACAAGAAAAGCTAAATCCTTCCCTCCCTTTCATCCTCGTCCATTCCAACAAGCTTTCAACTTTGCTTTTTCATATAATAATATAATATAATATATAAGTACAATTAATAGGAGTACCGTGATCGTTTTCCATATATCTGGAGATTACCCGGTTGCTTATAAACGCGTTTGCCAAAAAGAACTAGGTGTTCTTGGTAGATTCCGTGTAGTGCGTTTGATTTTTGGTGCCAGAATTATGAAAAATTGAAAACGAAAAAGACATGAAGCCGAGCCGAGTAAAAATCCACCTATTTTGGGCAAACCTTATCTCGCAGTGGTAACGTGAACGGGTTATATGCAAGAGCGGCTCGTTATTGGATTCGAATAGTGCATCACGCAATAGCAAAATGATACAGATGTAATTACAGAACGTACTTTTGCATCTTGTGGGCTAAAAATATCCACATTTGTGAGCAAGTTGGCTCCAATTTCCATACAAAAAATTGCTTCCATTGTTTTGTCGTAAGAGACTTTGACTTCTGCTGCAAAATAGTACTTCGACCTATCCAGTCCATCCCCCCTCCTCCTCCTCCTTTCATATCCTCCCTCGCTGTCCACCTCAACCTTCCCGCCTCCTCTTGCACCACATTCCTTTCCTTTGATATTGAGTTTCATATGTGCCAAACTAGGTTGGGTCGTAGAAACAGCCTCAAGATCAAGAGGTTCTCGCGTCATCCATAAAAATATAATATTTCGAATTTTTTATCAAAGAGTATGTACTTTTGAAAAAACTTGTATTCAAGTTTCGTCTCGTGAACATTCTCATATTATGCATTCTTACCAAATAATTCTTTTTATGCAGCAAAACTGAAGTGCAAGAGTACTATCCGCTTTTAGAGGTGTCTTTAAGCTGAAATCTCTGCGCAGTTTTTTTTGAATATAAGTGTCGTAATTAAATTTATTTTTTCTTAGGCAATGACTGTCATGATCAACTGTGCAGGTACAGGCTGTTTCAAACACATGCTTCCTTTTCTATCAATCGCGCAATAACCACGCCAGAGCTTCCGTGCGTTTGCGCGCATGGCTTATGGTTCAAATTGGTCTCATCGATTGAAGGAATGTTTGGGATGTTTTTAGGAAAAGAAATGAGATTCACAATAGAGACTGTTTTTTCGGCTGTTGTCGTAATCTGTAACTCTGCATCACTGTCATACCCTTTTTGTTCGAAGAATAATTAGAAATTTCTTCAGAATGAGGAATGTGACTTGTCCTTCAAAAAAACTCTTGTGATACGTGTTTATCTTCTATCGAGCTGAATCTCAAACCATCGATTCGTTACAGAATCCCTCCACTATTCTTTTATGACTCATCCTCACCATTTATACAGTTTTTGAAAATGTTTGTATATACTATGTAAACACCTTTTACTAATTTAAACTCCCACTAAACAGGGGCTATCTCTTGTAAAAATCTTCCAATGACGATTAGGTAGCAGTCACTTTGCAAACTGGCTGGCCCACTAGCCTTATGCAAAACGACATAATAGCTTTTGGCTTCCGTGTTCGATCCTCCTAGTGACTGTCCTCGAAACAAGTGCTATTTTTCCAGACTTATAATTGCAATTTTTGTATTCGTGCAATTGCATAAGTTGTTATGAGGATGAAGATGATTTGAAAATATCGAAAAATTGAATTGAATCACCAGAATCCATGTTCGACTATTTATAAATCTTGGCATAGTTTGAATCTTCTGATTGATTTCTTCAGCAGCGTCCAAGATTGGTACAGATATTTATTCCACAATGAATTGAATCACAGTGCTAAGCTAATCAACGACTTCACAGCCATCTGCTTATAATACATAGGTCATCACAGATGAATACATTTTGAGAAGCGGTGATGTCTGTGTTAGTTTTCGCTTTTTTTTCTGAATGATATCATGCAAGTTTTTGTATAGATGAATTGACGAGGTTTTGTTGGTGCCACTAAGCAAATCTAATTAACTTGCTGTAGCCCTATGTTCAAGGCTAATTTTTCGCTCATAAGAAATGTGTCGCAGCTGACGGATGCTCTAGCTTGCTTGGTCGTCCACAGTCTTTGGTATTGAGGAAGTTCTTTGCTCTTATAAAGACAGTGAGCCTTACAAAAAATAAATGGCAACAAGTAAGGCGCTACTTGCTTTTCTACATGATGCGTCTCACCTCTTCAACCTCCAATCCGAAAAATATAAAGTGTTTACCTAGAATAACATTTCGCATGTGCTAACTCCTCATAGTCTAATTTTAGGCCAAACTGCACTAGTTTCATAAGCACATCATGGGTTTTTCTAGGAAGATTTTTATGGGCAATCGCACTTTTTTCAGCTTGTGGTTCGATCTTATAATATAGCGTGGATTTCAACGAGATTCGTTAGCATAGTAAGGAGCAAGTTAAATGCTAAGAACATTACAATTAGTGCAAAACTTTTCAAGAACAGCTGCGTTAGCAACTGATGGAACTTCTAGGTTACGTAGTATTTCAAGTCATATTTTTTCTCGTACGATTGCTCATTTTACTTATCATTTCAATCATTTCGGTCATTTTGGTCATTTACGCACAGGTGCTGTAGCTCATTTAGTGGTTATGTTTGTGAAGATTCATCTGTATGAGTATGGAATATTTATGGATTCAAATGACCTTCACAAACGAGACAGAAATCAATCCTTTGAAGAACAGATGGTTGAGCAACAGTGAGGATCTGTGAAAACCAATCTTATTTTTCACGAGATGTGACACTTATGCAAGAGGTGTTGAAGTCTTGTTTGCAACTGCTTCGATTTCGTGGTGACTTTTGAAATTTGAAAACGATTCCATAGGGAGTACCTCCTCTCAGCAATCATTTCTTTAGCATGCTCGTTTTCAGGAAGTTTCTAAACTTAAACACTGCTTTTTTCTTGAGATGATCTGTAATCTGCTGCAATGCACTCTAAGTACAAATCTTCTATTTTTTTGAAATGATGACTACTAACCCTTCCTGCTCCACTGTTTTTATCCCATCCCTTGTAGCGAGTCCTTCCGTGTGCTTATTTAGAATCTGATTTTCTGCTATGTGAGGCTGAAAAAAGTGCAATTACTCACTTCACTGTTCACTCGTAGCCTTTACAACAACAGCTCTTTTTATCAGTTTACATCGCAGGCATATTAGCGACGGTTACGATAACATTTACATACAGTTGCAAAGTTCCTTGGACCTTGTGAACTTACTATGTCCTATCTTTACTTATATTGCGTCCTGAACAGCTGTGATCGACATTAACAGTCGCAGTTCTCAGTTGCTTCAAAGCAAGCACTTCAAAATAGCGAACTCATATTGGAACATATATTACTTGATTGCCTTTACATGATCAAGGAGATATGATTTGTCAAAAATGAGGTTCTGGAGTAAAAAAATCTCGTCATCTAAAATTTACTACTCATCGTGATCTGAGCTTTACTGAATGTGTGCTAGGATGCGAAAGGCTTACTGCTTCTGCAGTTCTTTATTGCGTAGAAAAATGTGGAAAATTGGCAAGTTAAGCTCTTCAAATCCAAATTCTGCAAAGTAAGCACTTTCTATGTACTAAGTTTACAAATAATGGGTTAGAAGACTTATCTACTTGGAATGTGGATGGTGAGCTTGAAATGAACCCTTAAAGTAGCAAATAAATAGATTTGAAATTTTTCTGAGCTCAGTGATGACTACAATCCTATCATGTGATTTTTTTTACTTCCATCATTGGATGCTCTATTCCGCCATTAATCTATTTCCTCCATAAAGCAAGTAAATATTTTCTAGTTCAATCGAAATGTATTTGAATGCATTAAACAAAAAGTGCGCTAAATCTGCTGTGAATGGGCAAACAATAGGTGAATAATGCTCTGGTCAACTGCGTTGACGCAACCTGTGACATGTTCTTCTCACTCTAGATTTTAGTTTGCCGCGGTAAATTACTCAAGAAGTTATACATTTCAAAAATAATCATTCTTTTCGTCTTCAGTATTATTCAGGTGCATAAACCTGAAAAAAATTGCTTAAACAGCTGTGCTTCTTGTTCTACTGTGTACTCGTTCAAAAAGCGTCTACTGGCCCACTTCAAGATGCTAGCGGTCACGGCAACAAGAACGGGACTGAGCGTCTGGCAAAAAAATCTTATTTCACGTTCTTTTGCCAGTGCACATAGTCGATATTTTCCCCAAAAGCCATGACATCGATAGCGCTGATATGCGAGAGCATGCTTGAATAGAACACCTCATAGAGTACAAATGCATCAATGCGGTACTGAACATAACAAGTGAAGCACATTTTTTTCATTTGGAAATGGCCACTGTTACGTACTGCTGCTATTTCATCTACGAAATTCGTTGTTTTCGATTGGCTAAATGACACGCAGGGCACTCAAATCCGCTCGGAATACCGAGCTAAGCCAGTTGAGGCTTCCTATGTATACCTTTCTCATCTCTGTTCAAACTAGATCTATTTACCTTTACTGAGCCTTATGACCACCTAGAATATTCTCTACACATTTCTTCAGAACACCCAGACTTCTCTCTGACGCATGCATTACTATTCAACTGCAAACAGGAGTCTCCTTCCATCTTTCTTATTACTAGCCGCTTGCTTTGCAAGGTAAAATCGGCCGTCGCTATTTCTCAGAACAATCGATAAAATCATTTTCTCCAACAACCAGGTTAATATTTGTACCATAAGGATTTTGTGTTTTTGTAATAAAGAGCATTTGACAAAATGTTAAAACTAGATAGAAATACAAGAAGTTCAATGTTTTTTGTATGTTTTGTTAACTTCCAAATTTAATTTGATTTTATAATTTCTTGAGTACGATACGCACCTTTTTTTCATTTTTCCAAGCAAGTAGCTCGGCGCACCACTGTGCCCTGTGAAATGTTAGCTCCCTCACACAATTCTCTAAATAAGAAGCAGTACAAGAGAGGGTTTTTGATCGCGAAATTTTGTATTGTTTTTAGGCTTGTCGAGTTCAGAAAAATAGGTGCGTCATGTACTCGTTGATTCATGTTCTTTCTGTCATTCTTTTGCACTAGCAGCCCTCTTCAACCAGTGCCTGGAATTTGAGCAACTTTTCAAAGCTTGACTTTGAGCACATAGGATGTCACATTGTGTGATATTCTCACAACGTTGGCTGAGTTACGATGGTCTAGAAGCCGCGAACACTTGATCAACAAAACGCATTCTTTGAGAATGTTTTCGCTTTGTCTGACTGCTTTTCTGACCGAAGATTTGCGAGACTATTCCCTCTTTGCACTTTTTTGTAATTTTGCAGGATGGGGCGTGGCGGTAGCATCTCTCAGAAAGACTTTTGTCACAAGTTTTGGTCAATAAACAAAAAGTTACATTATTTTGATTATAAGCAACCAAGAACAAGCATGACTCATGAGCATTAAGTCGATTATTAGATCACTTCCAAGAGCTTCATAACCTATTGGAAAGGGGGGGGGGGGGGTGGGGAAAGCGGAGGTCACGGGACACGACACAGTTGAAAAGCAATTATATTGTTATAGTTCGATTAAATTTCTCTGCGTTTTCTCGTTGAAAGAACCTCCCACCATTCAGCACTTTGTGAATCATGAATTCGAATAGAAGTATTTAGGCAGAGGAACGGTAACTGTTGGTCAGTAACCCCTCTGCTGAGCAGTGAACTTTGAAGGGTATGTTATAAGTGAGCAAAAGGACCACTGGTCCGCAGACGGAGCTACTCGGCGTTCATTCCTCGCCCTCCATAGAGCTCATGTATTGCCTTATCAAGACAAAGTACATTAGCACAATTTTCGTCAGGGATATTTTTTGCTCAAAGGGGCTATTACTCTGGGTAAGCCCACATTACAGTATCACATAATATCGGAGAATCATACATTATTAAAAAGATTAGTGTAGTTTATTTTGGACAAGAATGCTGATACTCATTCGCTTATAAATGAAACTACAGAAAAAGTGCACTTTTCGTCATTCATCTGATGCTTGCGTAGCACGCCACAGAACCTCATAAAACTTCATAATGGCCAGCTTATTCAGAAATTGAAAAATCCTATTTGATATCTCGATTTTCTATCGATCACTTCTTCGCATAAAAGCTGTCAGCTTCAAGAATTGAGTATTACAAGGAAATCATAGAGCAGCTATCAACCTGCAAAGCACGCTGATTAGAATTTGCCTTTCGACAGGTACCTCAAAGCAAAGTTGTAAGCTTATTAGCACTTCATTTCTATTATATTATGAAGCAAGAAGGAGCGTTGTTGTCATTGATATATGAAATCTTTCTTCAAATTCTATGGCTATTTGAAGTTGCTTGCCCTTGTTGGGTCGTTGTATAAGTCTTGTTACATTTCTTTCTTTCTTTGTGAAATTCAACTTCGGTGAAGGTCATATTTGGTCATATTTGGCAGAAATTCAACTTCGGTGAAGGTCATATTTGGTCATATTTGTTTTTTTTTCGGTCATATTTGGCATATAGTGATTGGACTCTGTACCTTCGTGTCGTGCGGTCGGTCTCAACTGTCTCTCTCGACAATGCCTGCCACTAGGACTAAATCGAAGACTTCCAAGAAAGTTTCCCAGTCCCAGCCCGTTATTACTGCTGACTATTCTCAAGCTACCCTCCCGTCGTCGCCCATCGGTAAAGAAGAGGTAATTGGTCGGCTTTATGCAGTCCTATCTGACAAGGCCCCAGAGGCTCTCCCTTTATTGGATCAATTGATCCAAATTTTGACACCTGATCCACGAACTATCGTGGAGACTGAAAAAAGGGAGAGATCCCTTGTCATTTTTGGGGTGCGTGAAGCCGACCCTGAGCTTGAGCCCTCTAAAAGGGCAGTTTTCACTGAAGGTGCTGTCACGAAAATCTTGGACGCCCTTCAGGTGGAGGCGCGCCCCGTCGAAATATATCGTATGGGGCCCTTCATTGAAGGGAAAACGAGAGTGATCAAGTGTGTCTTACCCTCTGTGCGCTTCGTCTGGCAAGCATTGAGTCATGCTCACAGGCTCCGTTCTCTCCCGGATTTTGAACATGTTTTCATCAGAAAATCGATGACCCGGGAGGAACGATCGCGAGATCAGGAGCTCAGAAAGCGAGCACACGAAATCAATTCTGGACAGTACAACGGTGAAAAGGTATACGTAGTTTATAGGGATGAACTTGTAAAAGCGGCCGATATCCCTATTATAAAATTTGCGCGTGCAAAAAACTAAGTAATGATCCGGGTCAGTGGAAATCTTCTTGTTTATTGTTCAATAGTAGAAGTCTTTCAAATAAGCTGCTAGAATTCCATCATTTGCTTTCGACCAAGAAACCCCTTTTGGTTTTTGTTACTGAAACGTGGCTAACTCCAAAGATCTCCGATAATGAAATTATTTCCGAGTTACCGTATTCTATTGTAAGAAAAGATCGGATAGGAAGAAAAGGGGGAGGTGTATGTGTATTGATACATGATGAAATATTGTATGAGAACATTTCTATTGACTCCTCACCCTCAGCCGATGTATTAGCATTTGATGCATATCTCTACCATTTCGAGAAACACCGCTTCATCTTGATCTATCGCCCACCCAATATATCTCGTATTGAAGATGATGATTTGACAGCCCTGCTGTCTAATCTTGCTGCCAATACCTATAAAACTACAATTTTGGGCGATTTCAACTTGACCGATGTGACCTGGAGTGATAGAAAGGCTAGGTTGCTTTCTTCTAAGCGATATATCGAGCTTTTTTATTCTCTTGAGATGACCCAGCTTGTGAACACCCCCACTAGGGAAGGATCGATATTGGACATCATTCTGACGTCATCTGACACTGTGAACTTTGTTGGCACTACTCCCCCGCTTGGTTTTTCAGACCATGCGATGGTTGAATTTTCTATTGATAGATCATGCACACTTAAGTCGGATGACCACATTCGCGATTTCAAAGCTGCAAACTTTGGGGAGATAAATGCTCAGCTCATGTCTGTTGATTGGTTTCAATTGTTTGAAAACTATTCTGATATTGATGATGTTTATTCTCGTTTTGTAGCACTATTATCTGAACTGATTGAATCCTACGTTCCCTTTAGAAAGGATAAAGATGATAAACCCGCATATCCTAGACACATACAGAATCTTCTAGAGCAAAAGAAACGGCTTTTTCATGAAACTACACGGCCACTGCGATGTGTTCAATATAAACTAGTGTGTCATAACTTGACCCGTCATTTGCGTCGTTTTTTGAATTATAAGCAGCGCAAAATGACAGCGTTCAACATGCGAGAGCTTTTTGGCTTTATTAAACGCCGAGTAGCTTCTTCAAGAATTGCATCTACTCTCAAAGATGAAAATGATCAAGTTCTTCTCTCGAATTCTGATAAAACAGAAGCTTTCGCCAATTTTTTTGTTAAGTCCTTTACTGAAACTAGATTAGAACATTCTGCACTGGAATCACAAACTGAGGAAACTTTAGTTATTCCTGTGATTACACATGAGGCGGTGTATAAATTACTGAAGACTACCAAGGCATCACTGTCTCTGACGTCAGAAAATATACCAGCCTTTTTCTATAAAAACTGTGCCAGAGCACTTAGTGCTCCTCTAGCGCATATATTCAACATCTCCCTTATGACAGGCGCAGTACCAAGATTATGGAAAAAGGCTGTGGTCGTCCCTATACCCAAACGTACTAGCGCAACCAGAGTTTCAGAATTCAGACCCATCAGTATTTTACCAACTCCATGTAAGATAATGGAAAGAATTCTTGCTCCCTTGATTTTAAATTGGTGCATGAAATTAAATTACTTTCCGGATGAGCAGCACGGATTTATCCCTGGATCTTCTACGACTACTCAACTAGTGAGATGCTGCCAAGATTGGATCAATGCGCTAAGCAACGGTAAATCTGTTGAAGTCATATATTTCGATCTGACTAAAGCCTTTGATTCTGTTAATCACTTGGGTCTTTTGGCTAAACTCGCAAGTATTGGTATTAGAGAAAACCTTTTGGCCTGGTTTGAATCTTATCTTTCGAATCGGTGTTTTTCTGTCTTTTTCCAGGGACGTAGATCCTCGGAAATGTGTGCCCCCTCGGGTGTACCTCAGGGTAGTGCCCTGTCTCCGCTGCTCTTCAATATATACACTATGGAACTGCCTAAGCTGCTGAAATCTGATACTCGGATCAGTGTGGCAGCGTATGCTGACGATTTGAAAATTTATGCTTGTTATGAAGCAGATGAGCGGGAAGTATTTGAAAAATTGAAGCTATCTGTGCATCGAATGCTAAGTTGGTGTGAGAGTTGGGGGTTGAGAGTGAACTTAGCGAAGTGCCAAATACTGAGATTAGGAAAGAGGACTGCTGAATTTGACTACGGACTCCCCTTGAAAAATCAACAAGAGGTTCGGGATTTAGGCATCATAATAGAATCTCCTTATGGATACTCGGCCCACATTGATACAGTAGTTGCTAAGGCTACGCGTACCATGTACTCCTTGTTTAGGAATGTTCAATCTTTTGACAAATCAGTCTGGGTGAGACTGTATAAAGCGTACATTCTACCCATTCTGGAGTACTGTAGTCCAGTTTGGAACCCTAGTTCCAAAAAAAAACATCATTAAACTCGAGAAAGTACAACGTACATTCACTAGAATCTTATTCTACCGCTTGTTCCCAAACAAGGAGTACCCTCAAGCTCTTCCTCATTACAAACATAGGTTGTCCATTCTTGGCCTCAAAACTCTGTATCACAGACGTATTCTGGCTGATATACTATTAGCTCATAAAATTATACGGCAGGAGGTGCGTTTAAAACTCTCCGATTTCTGGACGCTGCGTCCTTCCCCTAACCGGAGATCAAGTTTTAACGTTTTTACTTGTAGATGCAAGGGATGGCGTAAACAACTGATACAGAATTCGTTTGCTAGCCGTGTATCACGACTAATCAATCGTCTTCCTGTCGATGCTCTCTGTCAGTATACGGTCAAATTCAAACAATTTCTGGTTAACAACGATATTTTTGACTTGCTTGGAATAGAAGATTTAGATTGAATTCCTTTTGGCAAGATGCATTTCTACCGATATTTTTTAGGCGCTTTGGTTTTCTCCTTTCTTGATCAGCTTGCACTGGGAAATAGTTAGCATATCTTTAGTTTTTTCTTAATGCCCAGAGTTTAATTATGTCGGTAAGCCTGGTTCGACAGGGTTTCAGTCGGTATACCTGTCAATCCGAAGGTTCCAGGCATGCCTTCCGGTGTTAGGGCGCACCGATGTACACTCTGCCGACTGGTGTGCACTATCACATAGCTAATATGCTACTCCACACTCAGTACTCTGATCTATTAGAGGAAAAGCTGCCTATGATTACAATCAACACTTCCTATTCGGTAGATTAGCGTCAGTGTTTGTTAATGTTACTAACAGTTTAGTTGAGTTGATCCGCTAACTCATGATGATGATTGTAGCGCACGTCATGTGCATGAATAAATAAATAAATAAATAAATAAATATACATATGAGAGGGGGAATACAGCACTATCTATTACTGTGATTATATAGACAGTCACGAGCGTAAGTTACTGTGAATATGAAGGCAATTTTCAATGTTACTTTGCCTCCGTTTTTCTTTCTATCTTTTGAGAAATCTTTTATTATAAAAATCTCTTTGATTTTTGAAGGAGTTTTGTGAGCAACCGTGCTAACAAAATATAGTCTGCTGTCTGAACTTTTTGGTAATGCAAGACACCCTTGATTTCAAAGATGCAAAGTTAAGACTCGTGTGTGACATATGATACCAAAAGTGACAGCTCTCCGGATACTTTAAAATGAAGGAGAAACGGTAAAGGTAGTAAAACTTTTTCCCTTCGAGTGTAAAGCTTTTATTGTGTACCCTTCAGTTGTAAAAAGCTGTTCCGATGTACTATTGAACTTAATAGCATGCTTTGCTGAAAGCTTCTTTGGTGTTATGCATTTCCATTTGTGCGTTGCTTCCCTCCAACTTACTTTTTATCCCAAAAATCAATTAATCTTGGTTACTGTAAAGATGGTCAGCCTCCACATTTGCAAAAAAATCTCTTTTCCAGTTTTCCTTTACGCAACAATTTCGACTATCATCATCACAAAAAGTTCATGAAAACTCCATTTCGAATTCGCGAGTGTGCATGAATCGCGCAAGAAATCTTGCTTCTCGAAGAATCCGTGTAGGCCACTCTTAACATAGCAATTTTTTTGTTCAAAGTGCTTACGTAAAATCCATGAGGAATCCTGCACTTTTCATCTATCATTTTAGCGTGCTATATAGTTGACCATCCTTACCTTTGCGAATTATTTATGAATGAGAAATCTTGCGCAAAATAGTGTAACTCTTTCTATAGCCGTGTTTAAATGTCAAATGATCACGAAAGCGGAATACAGAGAATAATCTACTACTGACAAAGAAATTGTAAATTGTTGCTGTTTCCATAAAGTAATCCTAATCTATGGGGCAGATCACCCCTTACATATAATTGAGGTTGCTTCAAATTCCCATGACTTGTCTACTCCAAAAAACGTCCGACATCAAAAACACAGCAGAGACCTTGACTACGAAAATCAAAGAATATAATCATCCTAATATAGCAATTTTCGACTTTTAAACTATCTGAATGCGGTACTAATGAGGTGAGTGCTTTGACTAATAAGAACTTTTTGTACGTTTGCTTTCGCCAGGAATGTGTACTTGAATAAGCATCCCACATGAGACAATATCTTCCATGGCTGCGTCTGTTTACAAAGAGGGTTTTATGAATCAAGGGAAATACAAAAGCAGGGAGAGATAAAGGAGGAAGAATGCTCTCTCTCCCAACTGAGCGAACATTCGGTCGTGGTTCCATCAAATTTATGTGCCGAAATTGAAATGCCAAGGGTTTACGGGCATGGTAACGTGATTCTCTTCTCACACAATTGTGAACTGAGTTACAGATAATTATTCTTGCGTGTCTATTGCGATATTCTGGTTAACTTCAGCAAGACCTATCTATCAGACCTATCATTCACTTGTCTGCATTTTATTAGTATCCAATAATGGCGACACATCCGCCGCATCGCTTTAGGCAGTAGCCGCAAATGCTCTTGCTGTCCCATTACTAGTAAACTCAAGGCTACCATGCAATTGTCAATGATTTTACAAATTCTCTTTGAATTTACCAAAACTGATATCCATATTCATGCAACCATTGATTGAGTCATCTGTCATGCATTCGTGAACATGTTTAGGTTACAGGAAAGAAAGTAATTGATGTATGCTTCCTTTGCCTAAACAAATTGCTATAGTAATTTTCATTATGTGTTTTTGGCCGGTAAATTTAGCTGTGCTCTCCAATATAAAAAGTAACAGTCGCCGGAAAGGAGAAAGCAGGTGGGAGGGGGAGGGGGGGGGGTCTCACCTCTACGTAGGATTCCTGCTGTGGTTGTCTACTCACCGTTTTCGAGCTTTGTTGAAATCCACTTTGGACATTTTAAGCTATATCGGTTTCCCTCGTTCTCAAGCGACAGAAGATTTACGAGCCAAGAAATAAAAACTGAAAACGACTTGAGAAATGGCTAATTACTTTACATGTTTCAATTCCTTTCCGTTAAAATTTGTTGCCTTGTTTTTCTCGTCATTGCCAAAAGCAGCTCTTGAAGCTTCCGGAATGCATTTTATCGCGGAAAACATTACTGACTTTTGCATCCGGTATTCCCGCTGTTTTAGAACAACATTTCTCGTAGCTTCCGTGTCTATGTTTACTTCTATTAAAACCCATTACTAAAGATATGAGATTGTTCCAAATAGTGTGGAGCATTAATAACCTCACCTCCCTCTTCTATTATTTCATTCAATCTATGTCGATATAAAGAAAAGAGTTTTCGAGTCTAGTCGGGTATGACGTTATTCCAGACATATTCTGATTAGATCAGTTTTCTATTACTTCGGTATCAGTTGCGCCTATTGCCTTTCTACAGTTGAACTCTATATATTCGTTTGTAACCAAGTTTTTTCCCGATCCATTGTTCACTATTAAAGTAGGAAATGAAAGCGATTGCTTACTCCGAGCACCTTGTTGTTTCTTTCGATTCGAGCTCAATGTTTTTTTTATTTGATTCGCATTTTTAATCGAGTTGCGAAGAGAATTCTAACTGAATTTATGAGGATGAAGAGAGAATAAGATCGTAAAGCGAATAAAATCCCGTCTTCCCGATGTTTATCGCGTAAAACCCTCACTCTAGGAAATGCGGATTTCGAAAGATTCTTCTCTCGCAATGAATAAATTTGTGAGAAAGTGGTATCAATATCAATATTCAGTCTTCTAGAGGTGATTGTTTCTAAAGAAATTCAGTATACTGATGAGCTGTCCGTTTCGAAATTTGAAACGTCGTAATGAACTAAAACAGCCCTTGTTTGACTCTGTTTCGATGATTGTCGGGGAAAATTGCCATGTTCAGTTTCACAGATTGAATACATCTGAGTGGAGGACTATATGTCCCGAAAGGAGGTTGTTCGTACCGCGAAGCGGCACGATGTAGATTTGTAGTACACGAATGTCTCGAATATGCTTTATTGCTCACACAATGTAAAAAAGAGATTACAAGAACCAGAGAACATAAGTTGCCTGAGAAGATTACCTTCGGGCTCCTCGTCGGGATAGGCCTTATCGTCCCCTTTGAACTCCCGGCACCCCCTTAAGAGCCCTGCGGCTATCTCAAAACATAATTCACAGATAAGCCGTAATGTTTATAAACTATGATGAGGCACGCAGTCCGTGTTTTCATTCATTGATATCATGATCGCGAAAGTCATGACAGAGGTGGTTCTACGTGGACATCTGCGACAAAACACTCAGCTCCACACATCACAAGCCTTACACAGTTGTGCCAGCTGTCCGCGAGGGGAAGAGCCTATCGGCTACGTATAGTCCTCTACCCAATACATCTTTAGATTTTTGGTTCAGAAATCGCTAATGAGAGGTAGCGTTGCAAGTAGTGCAACACCTAAAATAAGGGTATCAGATATATTGCCGAATGTTGTAGTGCAGCATTAGCTAACCCTCTAAGTAACTTTTAGTTATGCTTAAATTTTTTACAGGCTTTTCACTTCAAAATTTACATATAGCGGCTGTGGAGCCACTTTCGCGAACGTTTTCTTACTGAACTAGTCTTTTTTACTAATCTAAAGCATCAGTTTGTTGCATATAAATGGAAACGTTTGGGATGTGAATGGGCATCGTGAGCTCTCTCTCTCTCTCTCTCTCTCTCTCTCTTTCTCTCTCTCTCTCCCTCCCTCTCTCTCTCTCTCTCTCTCTCTCTCTCTCTCTCTCTGAATGTCACAATAACTTCACCCCGGCAATGGAACAACGAACATGTTTATCAAATGCCTAAAAAAAAATTTTTGCAGTGAAAGTTAGACCGAGGCAGTGAAAGGGGTCAATGTTGCCGACCACAATCCAGGTGACAAAATAAGAATGCTGCATTTTTCATTATTAGCGAAACCAATGTGATCAGCTTGATTGTAGGCAATTCATAAGCTTCAGTCAAGGCATTGCTTGGAAATCAAGAGAGTGAAGGCGAAATGTGATATTTTTGACCAAAGCGCAGTAATCTAATCTACTACGCATCAAAAGAGACTGATGAACTCAAGATACTGCTTATTTAGCCGTAATTTAAATCCTCACGAATCGACACCTCGTGAGTCATTGCTTGGAAAGCTGCTTCCTTATTTATTGTAGAAAAATAACAAAAGAACATCTCTATGAATTTTACAAACTGGTTCTGCCACTGTTCTGCATATTGAACAGCGTGAATGCAGTCCACCATATCCTTACACAGAGATGTCAAGTTTTCTTTCTCATTATAAAAGTTGAAAAAAAGTTAAAGTTAAGCAGACTTCATGCTCAGTCTCTTCCGGATTTGTCAATCTAACATATTCCTCAAATTCCAAGATTTATTTAGCAATCAAATGATGAACTGTTACAAGACGTTTCTTGCTTTTGTCCAAGCGAATAATTCTTTTTGCTGGTATGGTTTACACATTACTTTTGACAGAAAAAGAGTTGAGAAAAATAATTGTCGATTGAAAGAAGGCTTCTCATCACATTAGCTCATGAAGTGACAAACTTAGATTGCTCATATTTAAGGTCATGCTTTTTGCGTCCTTTATCTGGAAGGGCTAGATATAACAAGCAAAAAACTTGGGATGTCTGAGAAAACCTTTTACAAGACCAAAGTATAATGCGGCTTTCGCATGTATATAGTTTTTTGTTAGTGACCTAAAGCCAGTACCTTGATCAAAGCAAGATGTGGTCTACAAACAAACCCTAAATTGGATCTATATTGGCCTGTAGAGGAATAACTTCGGTGTTTTAAGCCGCCTTCGGACGACTGGTCCTTTTCGTAATGTTATCGTGTGCATTTGAGGATCAGTAGTCCGCCGAGATAGCTTTTAATGGGGAGTTATTTCACTACCGGTCTGCCCCACCTAGATGGTCTTCAATGATAATGGGCTACTAACCCATGACACCTTTAGACGCCCCTCGCCTATGACAAGCTTTTCGCAAATTTTAAAATGTTTTCTAACGCTACAAACTCAATGATAATGCATACTATGGTCGTTTCTGCTTCTGTCCAGAGACGGCACTGATGCGATTGATGCGACCATGCAAAAAGTCCTTTAGAAAGCATTTTTGAGGTCAGACTTTTCTACATTTCATTCAGAAGGCCACGGGGAAGTCTGAAATGATAACCATGTAAGCCTATCGGCTGGACACACCTTTAAAATAGTCCGATTATTTTGGGAAAACCTCATTTCCTTTTGGTAGCGTAAACGGGTTATATGCAAGAGCAACTCGTTATTGGATCCGAATAGTGCAATACGCAATAACAAAATGGTGCAGATGTAATTACAGAACGTACTCTTGCATCCATTAGGCAAAAACACCCAAGTTTGTAAGCAATTCGCTCCCAGAAAATTCCCATAAACGTAAGGGGAGCTTGCATTTTACAAAGTAGTACTTTTTCGTATCTAATTCATCTCCTCTCAATCCTTCCCTCAGTCCATTCGACCCTTACCGCCTCTTCTTGCATCACACTCCCTGTGATATTTCTCATATGTGCCAAAACTAGTCTGGTGTTTTCTGCAAAAACAGCATCAAAGTGAGGGGATTTTCGCGTCATCTTTAACCATAACACCTCGATTTTCATTGAAGAATATGTACTTTTGACGGAAAAAATTCTATATTCGAATTTCGTTCCTTGATTGATAATTAGTCTTTCTATTGCATGACCTTCTCAAATAGATAATTCGTTTGCTCAATTCATCAGGGGTAAGGGTGGTGTTCAATTTTAAATGTGTCTTGGGGAACCAGAGAATTGCGCAGTCTGTGTTTTGAATAGGTGTCGTAATCAAATAATCCTTTCTGACTTATCAGTTGTAAAGGTTAATCATGCAAATGTTGACAAACATAGCAAGTGCAAAAATATATTTCAGCTAGGCGAAATATCTAATCGTTCTCTTAGTGTATGTAAAGTAAAGCTTCGAAAACAACGAAGTATTTCACACTGAAACAAATACGTTTACAACTTCATCTTTTTATGGATGAGAGAATAATCATCCAAAAATACAAAAAAAAACTTCTCCTTCAGCTGTTGTTGTATATCTGTATAACACTGCATCACTACCCGTTGCTACTGATACTGGAATGACGGTGAGGAATTTTTTTCCCATAGAAGGGTACAGTTTGTTTCAATCCAGTTCGACTTGAAATTGGAATGGAGGGCGTTCGCGTCGTGCGGTACGCGCCGCATCGCAAAGTGTATCGTACCGCGTTGAAAAACAATGAATGCGTCTCCTTATTTTCTTGGACTTCTAAATAAAAAATGCCCGCTGAGCGCTCGCAAAGCTTACTGCGAAGCGAACGCGTCACTTTACAAGCGAGAGATGCTTCGGCCTAATCCCGATTGAGATAGGCTGTACTTGTTTCTAAGTGAGGCGTGGGGCCTTCAGAGAAAACTCTTGTGATATGTATAAATTTTTATCGAGCTTGAGAACCTTGCACCGAACCGTAATTAATCTCTCTACAATTTTTGCATAACTCTCACCATGTATCCAGTTTTTGTAAAATGTTTGTCTACACTGAACAACTTTCACTTTTTAGGTTCCCATCAAACAGGTACTATCTCTTGTAAAATCTTCACTTGATGTCGATTAGGCAGCAGTTACCTTATAAACTGCTGGCTTATTAGTCTTATGCAAAACATGACCCTATAACAAGTGCTTTTCCACTTCGATGATAACGAACTTAGAAATTGTGTATGTGGAGAACTAGCTAAGATGAGGAGGTAAGCATTTTTGACTATCTTAGCATCTGTAGTCACATAAATGACAATGAGTCGAAATTCCAATCAAAATCAACAATCAGTTCATAGCCACTCGATTGTATTAAAATGAATATCACTAATAAAAGGACATTTTGAGAAGCGATCATGGTGTCCGTTTTCTCGTGTTTTTTTTTGAATGATGTCATGCGAACAGTTTTTGCAACGATGATGTGACGAGGTTTTGTTGGTGCCACTAAGCACATCTAATTAACCCGTTGTAGCCCTAATGCCCAAGGCTAATTTTTCGCTCATAAGAAACGGTCTTACAGCTCATGCGCAAATTGATCGATCGTCCATCCACTTACCCTCGGTCTACTGAGTTGGTACGCAAATTTTACACCAGAGCTTTTTATCAAATTCGTTCATTTAAAAAGTTTCGAAGAACTCAATCATGCCCATTTTAGTGGTGCTAGGAGCGAAATTCGTTGTTAGCTTATGGCGGCGATACAAACTATCACATAACATTCGACCAATTTTTTCATTGGGCTGTCAAAAATGGTAAATGGTCCAAACAGACATAAACAATAGTGTCCTCATATCCTACGCTTTTGAATCCTAATTTTATTATTTTTCAATCATTTTAAAACATAATTTTTCAATCTGGTGATCCGATGTTCATAGAAATACTGAAGAATTTTAGAGTTTTTTTAAATCTATTTCTATAAGTGTGTTTCAAATCAATCAATCCTATTTTGGTCATGAACTACCCCACTCATTAAACATAACGAAGAGTATATTGTATACTATAATTAGTTCATTTGATAAATTTCAAATAAATTCTTTATTTGATGCAAAACTTAAACTACCTCACAGTTTCTGAAATTTCAACGGAAGAAACCTATATTTACGCAGCGAGATATTGATAACCTTTCCATGCTTTGTTAAACAGTAAGCCTGCCTTTTTTTGCGAAATCAATCTGCACCCATGGCTATATGGTCCCCTCTTTCAAAAATAGAATCTTGATTACAGAGTTCGTGAAACTTAGAAGAACCCTTCAGCGCTTGTTTCTCCGTTGAGAAGAGTTTCCTGAGAACGCGGTTTGTTATTGTTTTTGTCATTCAGGAACCGTCAGCATGGCAGCGAGCGATTCTTGGTATCTAGCATTTCCTGCACTTTCCAGATGGGCGCGAACTCGCAGTGTTTTGCAATTACTGGAATTGCTCAAGCTCTCTTCTCGAATTTTCCTCACACATATACTGAGCGCAACTAATTTCTCTTTCTATATTCCCACATTTTTGAAAATTGTAGAGCAACTCGGCAGGAAATTTACAAATTCTCATTTTAAGTGAAGTATGAAGTAAGGGGCGGTCGGGCAGGAGGCAGCAAAGGCAAGCCGCTTCTGCTCTTCCACCTGGAGAACTTCAGACTTTCTCGCGCCTCTAATTACTTCTTCGCACTTCTAATTACTTGATATGACCTATGCCAAATTGATCGTTGATTTCAAGCGTGGCAAGTTTAAGATAGCTTTTTTGTTTTGAATTTATAGCAAATAAAATAACAAGTTCAAAAAGGACTCATAGATAGCCATTCAACGTCAAATGATTTGAAGGTATGAATTGGTCTAGTCCATCTTCAAAACAGAATCTCAATTGTGAATCTCAATCCCAACAGTAAATCTTTCTCAGTTATTCCGATCGAAGACAAGGACTTTGAAGACTAAATGTACTCGTCCTTTATTCTGCGGCAGAATCATTTCCCTCTGTTAAGAATTTTGGAGTAAAATGTTCTGAACCTATCATTTAAATAGGCTGAAAACGATTATAGCTGAGATTGAAAGAAATTGCAAGATTCTCAAATTGATCTAGACTGAGATACTCTTCAAAAAGATTTCCATTCAATCCTCTAGCTTGTAAAGTAATCAGAGGTGCGAAAAGTGATTAGAGGCGCGAGGAATCTGGAGCTCCCCAGGCACTTCCAGAAGCAAATGCGGTAAGCCTTTGCTGCCTCCTCCATGACGTCCGTAGTGAGGTGTTTTTCTGTTCGAGAGTATTGAGCATCAATCACTACGTCAAGATGATATCCAGCTTGTTTTCATCTACGTACTCGTTACGTATAATTTTCTGCGACTCTAGATAGCAAGGGTAGCAATAAATGTGAATACTGACGCACACCCTGAAGGCTTACAAGCTATAGTATTTTCCCATCAAACGTTTTTTTGGTCTGACATTCAGCATCTATGCGCTCGTTTTGTAGCTCTACATAACAAAGTTATCATTAAATCATCCACTTGTGGTTAGCTTCATTTTTTCTCTGAAGCTACCGCGCTGATACAGGATGCGCATTCACCATCTGCCCATTCAGTCGTTTGACCGCTGACTCTTGCAACTATATGTTCGTGCATATTGGCTTATTGAAAAAATAATCTAAATTCAATAATTTGGAAGGATAATCCAGATTTTGTAAGATGATGCAGGCCTCTTGGAAAAGACGAGCCTTAAATTAGTAAGCGGATGAAAAAGCGCTAGTTTGAATTCTCTATGCATGCGTCCTTGACTCTTTAACCGAATACGGAAAGTGCTATCTTTACGTCAAAGCAACACTGTGCATGTGCTAGCTCATTATACGTCCACTTTCACTAGCATACTATGGAATTTCTTCTAAGAATGTTTTCTGAGCAACCGCACTTTTTTCGGACTTTATTTAAGGGCTTCAAAGTGTGACATTGTAAGAGTTTCATTCCAGTACATATCCGTTAGCTTCGGAAAGAGCAAGTAAAGTGCTGCGAATATCACCGCAATCATGTGAAACCTTTCATAAATAGTTGCAAGGAGTAGAACTTTTCCCTAACGTTAAGTCACCATATATTTTTGTATAATTGGCACTCATTTGTTTACGCGTGCTCAAAAATTTTGTATTTGTCAATTCAGTTATTTAAAGGCAGTGTCTCACCAAAGTTGAGGTCGCGGGGATCTTTACTTATTCTATTATAGGGACCTCTATATAGGCCAATGCAACAAGTCCCACTCAATTTGACCCCCTCTACGCTGAGAAAAATTCGCTTAAAGTGGTACGCGGAGAGCCAGTTGGTACGCGCGGACGACTCCTTTAGCCTCCCTTCTAACGCGTTTGAACATGTTCCTCCACTTGGCATCCACCTCACCCTGTTGCTGCCACTGTGGCAGAGGCTGAAGTTGGAAGGTACAACTCGTCCACGTTGCCTCCGCGGGGCCTCCAGAAAACGGGGTTTTTGGAAACTTCGTGCGATTTTAAGCCCATACAGTGCTAGACAGGGTCCTACAGGCTTGCAAAATGCAAAAATTTTGGCAACTAAATTTTGGTGAGACACTGCCTTTAACTTTCGCAGTAGTACGCTTAGTGAGTCATACAGTGATTACTGTTAATAAACTCATTCATCTAACAAGTGAAGCTTGTTTAGTCGAAGTGGCCTTTCCAAATGAGATGTACACCATATTAAAGTGCATAATACGCTGATTCCAAATCTGCCTTCCCTATCTGCAGAACGTTTATGGGCGAGGAGTTATGAGCGTTTATTTGAACCAAAAATTGAATGTGCATTTTGAATAAAGTGACTTTCTAAATTCTCAACAGCCCTCCAGTAATGCAACCAAGTGTGATATATTTTCTTTAGTTTAGAGCACTTCTTGAATAAAGTGCTTTGATGATTATCATTGTTCTATTGAGGAGCTAGAAAAAGTGTTATGGCTATTTATGTCCTACTTGCACATCCAATTTTTTGTTCCAATAAGCGCTCATAACTTCTTGTCCATAAGCGTTCTGCAGATAAGGGAGGCAGATTTGGAATCAGCATTTTATGCTCTTCAATATGGTATACATCGCGTCAAAAAGGCCACTTCGACTAAACATGCATTCCTTGTAACAAATATGAAAAAGAAAGCACATTTGATTTATTCAGAGATTTAACTCACACCCACTGACGAGGCAGAATTCAATCTTTTGATGATGGATCTCGTAAAGAACAGATGGCTGAGCAGCAGTAAAAACTAATCTCGTTTTTCTTGAGATGTGACACTTGTGCAAGAGGTGCTGAAGTTTTGTTTACAACTTCTTCAATTTGTTGTGACGCCTTGAGATTAGAAGAGTCCACTAGGAGTCCCTTCTCTATTCTGAATACTCAATTTTTTGCATGTTCCAGTCTTTAGTTTTACTCAGGAAGTTTCTGTACTTGAATATGAACATTTCTCTGAAGACAATTTGTGGCAACGCACTTTAAGTACGAATCTTCTGTTTATCCAGATATTGGCTACTAATACTTCCTGCTCTTCTGTATTTAGCAATCTGTTGTCGCAGGTTTTTCGTCTGTTTTTCTCGAATCTGATTTTCTGCTATGTGAAGCTGAAAAAGCAGTTACTCATTTCACTGTTCACTGTTCGTCGCTCCCACAACAACATTCTTTTTCCTATCATTTCTCATTGCAGATGCCAACTAACGACAGTCATGATGCCGATGGAATGCACTACGAACCTTCTGATCTCATTGTCACCGTCGTCTTCTCCTGTTATGTCCTTTACACGGCTGCGATTGTGATTGGAATTCCTTGCAATGCTTTCGTCCTGTATCGAATGTGTAGACTGTCGAAGAAGTGCTCAGACATGTACAGGTGGGGTTAAAACTTACCTAAGAATTAGGGTGTCTCATAATTTTTTTACCATTTTCAAATTCCCCATTCATCCTAGCATATGCTTGATAAATCGAACATTGTACACTTTTCGTAATTTTTTTTTCATGGCTAGAAATAAAGAAAGAATGAATGGCGTAAGTTGGAAAACTCCGCCCCTAGAAGTCCTGAGCTTCTTCCATACACGTGATCATATAGCTCATACATTTAGAAGTACGACCAGGTATTTGTATCCTTCGTAGGTGCCCCAGTTCTCGAGAAATGCTGATCTTTAAGCTAAAAACGGTGAAAAATTATGAGACACCCCAACAGATCCTGAAGTAAGTCGCGCACCATCATGGAAAAAAATTAAAATCAATATCATATGAACTTGTTTGATTCAATTTAATGATAGTAAATAATGTCTCCAGTGGTTCAACAGAAATTGATAAATAGGTGACAAAATGGCCTCCAATTTTGAAAACTGCTCAAAGGGTTTGATAGAACCTGCGTTGATTTTGGTTGAGCTGTATCTACAATATCCATATACTAAGGCTGTGCCAGCGCCATGCCAGCGCGATGGAACCTCGGCCGATCAATACGGGGCGGGTTGATTGCTTTCGCGGTGCGAGCGCGGTGCTAGCATGGTGCTGGCACGAATGCGACGCGCGTAGCTATATATTTTAGTTTTTTTACCCTTTTTTGACCAAGGCATATTCATGTCGATTGCATTTATCTACGAATATAATAATTTATGAGTTCAAGATTATTCTTTGATTTATTGCTTTTTTCAGTGTTAAAATTTGTTTTTGTGTATTGAAATACAACCTATATCTCAACGAAATCCAAAGTTAAGGGTGGACAAGTGTTTTACACAAATTTTTGGAATCTTGTTGCAAGACCTATGTTCCTTCTCACACTGTTTGTCCCTCATTATGTCAACAAGTGAAATGACCGTACTATTCTTTCAGCAATGGTGTAGGCCTATGTCTTTTCTTTATGGCCGTGGCTGACATTGGATCGTTGCTGTCGATTCTGGTCCACTATATCCTGAGCATTCACACAGAAACTCAGCTGGCTGCTGATTACATCGGAGTCGAGGGTGTGAACGCTGTTTGCAAGGTGATTCATGCGATTACTTGCCTATTTTAACCACATAAAAAAGAAATGTGATATTTTCGGAAGCCATCTTTTCAATGATCATGATGAGGAATCCACAAGAGACATAAGTAGCTATCTGATTATGTCGCTGTCTAGCGTGTTTTTGAAGGTTGAGAGATGATATTTTGAGGGATGGTTCTAAAAATGATATGGCAATTTATTCAAAAATTCAGATACTTACTCTCTTATCTCTTGCGGTTAAGCAATTCTGATAGGCAACTCAGTAATTCAATTTATCTCATCCACAAGCCAATCCTGTGTAGAGATCTCAGTTCAACTACCAATTTATGTAATTGCACCATTATAAAATAGGTAACGGTGCTGATTGCTGACGCTAAATCTATAATCATAAATGAAGAAATAATGTAAGGAAAAGCACAGCGGTAGCAGAAAAACAAAAGGACTTTTGTGATCTGAGGATGATGGCTGGCTAGTGCAAAACGCAACAGTGGCGCAGATACATTTAGGGCTGGGGGGAAGACACGGTACGCAATCTCACCTTACTTTTGCTATCGTACATGATAAAGGAACAGTATTTCGGTAGATGATCACTTAATAAGCACCCACAGTCAGTGAATGAAAATAAGCTTTTATAATTTTACTTTCGACTACAAAGCTGATTTATTTTCCCATGAGTTATTGATGCTAGAATTGAATGTGTTGTTTAATCCAAAATGGTAGGAATCTTTCAGATAGCCACTTTCTCGATGCATATCTCCACATTCGTGTCCATTTGGAGTTGGTTACTGATGTCAACACTCCGGTATCTGTCGGTGTACAAGCCGTTATTCTACATTCGCCTCTGGAAACTGCCGGTTAAGGTAATGCTTACCCTAGTTACTCTTTCCATTCATTCGTGACACATCACGATTCGAAAGTGATTTTTTAAGACTTCAACCATTGAAAAATACTCTTCCAATCAATCCAGCCATAATTCGCGTTCTTGGCATAATCTGCTCGTATGCGGACTATCTTGTAAGAACCTACATGGCAAAGTATTTCAGCGCAAAAAAATTTAATAAGGTATTGGAATTGCGCTGAACACGCTCGCATACGCATTTTTATGAGTTCATCCTTTTGCCTCAGCATTTGACCATTAAGAATGGCATATCAATTTCATCCTAGGCTTCTCCACTTTTATCACAGCTCCGCGGTTGAGGTGATGATTCGGCGGGAAGTTGTTTATTCCTGAATGTCAGAGGGCTCCGTACGTAAATAATCATCTTTCGTATTATGGTATGTTAATGTTCAACTTCTATCGCGGTATATTTTTTCAAACCCCATTAGCCTCATGTTAACTATTAAAGAACCTAAATCTGGGGAACCCTAACATCACAAGAGGACAGTAACCGCCCATGGTAGAGCATCGAGATATTTACTTCATCCAATCGCCATCAAAATGGTTATGCTTTCTATGCTTCAATAATTTCAAAAGAGGAATCGAACTTTCGCGAAGTTTGAGAAGTTATTCCGGGTTGAACTGTTTATAGCGTAAAGGACCCACAATACTTGGCCAGAAGTGCACAAATTCTTGTAAGTCTTTTTCTGCTGTCGCGATAATCACTTGTATGGTCGTCAGTTGGTTGCAGAAAAGAGTTATTAGCACACTCAAGACAATACGACCCACCGGTGGGTCGTACGTCTTCTGCCGTTTTGGACAATACGACCCACCGGTGGGTCGTAAGATTCCTGAAGCTCTAGCTTTGCCAGTATACGACGGAATTCTACGGGGTTCTGGCACATGATTGTGGACACCTTGGCGAAGCTCCAGCCAGAATGGTCCGGGTTCGGGATACTGTAAAGTAATATTACGTTAGGTATACCGTAGATAGAGGTAAGGCACAGATTTTAGCTCAAATTTTTCGCAGAGTGGTGCTGTTTTGCAAAATCAAGTTTCATGCACGAGAAACACAGGGAGGGCACGAGACTGATGTCAGCCCATCAAAAATTACCGATTTTATTGATTTTCGATTTAATTGATTTTTGGCGTTGTTCATCCCAGGAAGCTCAAACGTTACATGTATAGGTTTTTTAGCATGCTGATTACGAAACTAATAGTCTCAAATTCTAATACCGCCTTCTTACAACAGTTTCTTGATTCTTACGAAAATTCTACCGTACTGCTACCGTAGTCCCACTGTTATGAGAGTGAACAAAGTGGGCACTACATTCGTGATCAGCACCTGTATTAACCCCAAAACATAATTTTCCACGAAAATCCATGATGTTAGGTTCGTACAGAATGACTACCGTAAACTTACCGAATACTGCCGAAAACTGAAATAAATCATATTTTGGTAATCAGCGCCTTCGATAGCCCTTGAAATCCTCGGAGATATGTATTAAATTTCTTCCAAAAAGGCTACCATTTCGGACAGTACGACTCACGGGTGGGTCGTAAATTTGACAAAGCGAAAAAGACTTTGGTCCGAAACTGCAGTAATCGAAGAATCGGCCTTGTCGTGATGTTAAGGCATTTTGAAAGATTGCAGTAATAAGGTGGCCCATATCACATGATATGACAATACTATCAAACTCATACCAGGTTCGGTGTAGTGCTGCAACGAGTGCAGAATGCATTTAAAGTCTAAGTCCCTTGCCCAAATTTCGCACTTTGAAGAAGGAGCAGGGCAATGAAACTGGTATCAGTTAAATATTGGAGAAAACGATCTTTTCACTATTCGTATTTATGTGTATTATGTCCATAAATAGCATGCTTATGTAGGACAATCCACTGTCATTATTCACAGAAATACGGAAAAGCAGAGGCTATTTAGGGCTCTTTAATAATGTCCTTGATTTGCGTTCTCTATCATTTCATCTGTTTTTCACAGCAAAAAGATCGAGACATCCGCACAGAACATAACTGTCAATATGGTTGAGGCATTCAGATTAGCTAAATTGATAAGTAACAAAATCACTCTTTTGGAAGGCATTCTGAAACCTTGCTATCGTTAATAGCAATCTGAACTTTACTGTGTGGTCAATCCAGCTTTCATCTTCTTTTCTGGATTGTATTTTGATTCTGCGGTGGTTTGCATAAATTTGAACAAATTCAGGTGATGTGCGTAGTTGTATGCGTCGCTGTTCTGTGTAATGCTTGGCTTCTTGTATCAGTAGAAAATGATCCATCTGTGAGTTTGTGAACTGCCACTTTTCTGTAGTATCATGGCGATAATTTTGCGAATTTTTGTCTTGCAGGGTGGATGCACGACGCGTTCACTTTTCAACTCACAACTAGTGAACAAGATTTTCCTCCTTATAGAGATTGTCTGGTAAGTAAATTAGGTTATTTCATGAATTTAATGGACTAGGTCAATTTCATGAATTCAATGGACTTTTGCAGCTCATTTGTGATTCCAACCCTCACTATCGTTTATGTTGACGCTTCCGTCCTTTTTGGCCTTTACTTCAGAATGGATGTCACCAAGCCACAAGAGCCAGATCTACGACGGAACTTCTCACCTCGCTCACAGGTACTAAAAATTAATTTTGATAATTCTGGTCAGTGTAGTATATTCAAAACTATGGTCTGCAAAGCTGACTATTAAACTTCTGATCCTGCGCAACGTTCTCAAATTGCCGCATACTACAAATTAGACTACATTAGCGCATACGCAGTGGGGTTTAGGCAGCTTTTCGTTAGAACTTTGGAAAATTAAATCAATTTTGCACAGAGAACAATGCATGATGCCGCCAATCATTTCAAAAAAATCTGAGAGACTTTGGAAGAAGAAGTTACGAGCATTTTTAGTCCTGTGCTTTTAATCATGATTAGACTACCACTAATTGTTAAAGTGCGAGCCATTTGCACTTCCTTCTGGAAATGTGAAAGATAACGAGCGAGGAAAGCAGCAAAAGTGGTGTTTCAGTGGAGCTGTAGCTGTTGCATGGTAATACGGCTTAAATCGAGAAAATCTACGATTTCTCAGAAATTAACACCATTGATTATTTGGAAAGTTTGTCACGAAACAGAAATACAGAAATGTCACAGAGATTACATTATTTGAAATAATTTCTCAGAACTCTTCTCGCTCACAACTTGTCAAATCGTCGTGTAGCAAGATCAATGAGTTTTGTAAACTCGTCAATATGGATGACTGGGTGTCGATAGGTTGTCAATAATATCGCAATTCGTACTCAAGAAGCACTTCTGAGAAATGAAAAACTTGAGCGTCTAGGGGTGTGAGAGCAAGTCAAGATTAAATATCGTAGCAGACGAGGCTGCTTCTTCTTTGATACCAAAAGAGTCACAGTCAATAAGAGTGCACCTTATTCAGTCAGGTGAGATAAATGCGAGTTTTGTCGGAGATGAAGGCGTCAATGCCTGAGAATTCTGCGCGGTAAGCTCAAAGTCGATTTGTTGAATGAAATATTAACTTGAGTCAATCTTAAAAGCAAGCTCTGCAATATTTTCCTCTATGTCCCTTATTTCAGCGAAACTCTTCTTATCTCTGGCGATGGCTTATCATCGCACTCATCGACGTCGGCCTCAATGCACCAGAAAACCTCTCTAGATTGGCTTTGATACTGGGGATTATAAAGTATAGCGAGAGCGAGATGTTCTATATTTACAGAATCGTTGCTCAGGTTAGTAGCGGGAAATTGGAGCTAAAGATTCCTGCGAAGAATCTGAGATATTTCAGGTGCCTTACTATCTTCAATTTGGCTTCAATGGTGTATACCTAGCGCTGTTCATCTATGATAAATCGACTCGTCCGGCCAGGAGACGAGTCTTCGGAAGTGTGAGCATGGACACACACCATCTCTCAGAACGACAGCGTGAAGCACAAGGTTAGTATAGTCGGAGTATAGCAGTGAAAAAATGAGAGAGGGGGGTCTCGAAGAGGGAGGAGGATACTTCTACGAAATTTTTTCGATCACAAGCTAGCTCATCGAGCTTCACCTCTTCCGAATGACTTGTGTGATACTTCTAAATCTTTACCGATAACCATAATAGTCAAAATGAGTAGCCTAAGAAAGATCCCGAATAACGCCTAAAGGCTTATTCAAGTTTTAGGTCTAAAAATGTCCTAATCAATGTGTGTAAGAGTTATTTGAGCAATCATCACACTTAGCCGCTTATAAATTCGCTACTTTAGAGAATGGGGACGCAATTTCGTCCCCGCCGTTCTCCCAACAAGACAAACAGTTACAAGTCTCTTGTATGTCGATCATCTTGCATTTCGGTTGTGATAGTTCTACAAAACGACCAGTCGTGGCTAACTATCACGACCGAAATGCAAGATGATAGACATGCAATGGACTTGTAACTGTTTGTCTTGTTGGGCGAATCGCGGCGATGAAATCGCGTGAACTCTGCCCAAGTAATAAAGAATAAATCCGATTGCCTTTTTGGTAACTTAAATTTATTGACTTCATCTGTAATTTTAGGTTTGGTTGGCCAAGATCAGTCTCTTTGTGATTCTGGAATCGAGGACGAGCCATGTCGGGTATGAGACTTCTACAAGATTGTTACTGGGTCGATTTCCAGCTATCAGATTACATTGATCTCATATGTTACGGATATATTGCTTTCTAATGACATAGATCTCGACTTTTTCTGGAAACTTTTTGTTTGTGATGATATGTCTAAATGTTTTCTTGGAAGCTTCCCAACACTGATTGGATCACATATTAGCAATTGTGTATATACATATTGATCAGGAAGAGCGCCGAATAAATGTTCCTTGGCGCCGCAGGATGAATAGTAAGGGCGAATATGTGGGTCATAGAGGTGGAAGAATGAATGCACAATAAGTTCCGGCAACGTTGTGCGCTGGAGACTTATACATTCACAATATCCGATCTTCATCATTTGGCGGAGACCTTTAGTTTTGCTTCTGTTGAGCTTTCCATTATGATTACAGAGTATGGAAAAAAATACTGTCCCTCCAAATAAAGTTTAGAAAATCGGCGTAATTTACAGGTTTTTCTGGTGAATTTGACTAATTCCCTAGATGTGAACATATTCTAGCATTTTACAAAAACTAGCTTCAAAATTGTACAATTCCACCCGGCGGCGGAACCCTTCTCGCAGCGCATCTCATATCAAATCTTGCCACTCCACTTTACAAATGTGAAGAAGTGTGAGGATTTTTAGGAATTTTTTTTTGTTTTCACGCGAACTTGAGAAATCCTCTACTGCTTAAGGAGTGTGATAGTGGATTCCGAAATATGCTGAAAGTAGCTAGTCAGTATGTGCACTAGGAAAAAAGCTGTGAATTTTTCTAACGAGAAAGTGGCTGCGGAGCAACAGAATGCGATCAGAAAACGTGGCACAGAAACTAGGTATAATCGTTTATCGCTCCAGTCGTGATGTAGACAAAGTCCGATGCTCTTTTCATCATTCCTGTTACTTTTTATTGGAATCTGGAATTTCGAATCATACTTTGAATCCAATTCATTAAGCAAGCGCAGTCATGATTCGCCTCTTTTCAAGAATTTTTGCGATCTGCGTGTGATATAATCTTCCTTATTTGACCAAAAAAAGAATCACAAATCTATAATTCTGTAATCGGTATGGATTATTGGAGAAGAGGTCATGCGCTACACACCAGCTCAATTTGAACTTTATATCAATGCAGGTAGTATAGTTACGGTTCAAAATCGCGGTGCTATCGGCGCATCGTTAGTGTTCTTGCGCGCTGTTATCACTCGTTCAATGGGACAAAAGGGAACAATTTTGAATCAAACTTATCTTTATCTGATCTCAAGGATCTCGCCTACGTATGGGAATCAAAAAACTACGAATCTGCTTTATGTTTGAGGTATTTCACTAGCCAAGCTGGAGGCAGTACTTTTTCCGCACCATATAAATCAAAGAATTACAAAAAAGAAGCTGTAAAGCGATCCACGAATCAAAATCGAAGACTGCACTTCTTTTCCGTGCGGTATATTTGCCTGCTTTAGTTTTGACACTAATCTTTTTGGAACTCGGCCTGAATGTGGTCTTCCAAAATCATCGCTAGACTCCTTCTACCAGGTGCACAGGATCGGCGCATTGGCTTGCTGTTATAGAGCTATCTCAGTACACAGTATGGTCACTAATTTTTTGAAGGGAAGTGAGTACGGTTCTATTATGTTGGTCCATAAGTCTGGCACCAACGTTTTTGAAAAATTGTAACTCCATGGATTCCAAAAATTTCGTACAAATTGAAAGGAAAATCATACGCTACCGTTGAATACGAGCTGATAAACGAAATGCCTACATTGTATTTTTGAATCCTAGTCGCTGAAAATGATGGAATGTCTCATCTTATTTCAACATCGCTTCACGATCTACTCTTTTCGGACGAAGGGAGTTCTTGCTGATAATGTCCCTTGGGTAGCTTCGATTTTCTGGTCATTTCCAATCGACCTAATGATTTCGTTTCGAATCATTCTCTAGTATGTGTATTGAGATAGAACATTGATTATATTTCATTAAATCACTAAAATAAATCGAAACAATCAGCTGAGTATCTTGCTACAAAACTCAGTAACCCTATTAGCATCGGCGGACACAGTGGCAGTCTGTGGAAGTTAGTTCATTTCCTTTCCCAGTCGCCGCTTTTGTTAACGAATTTATTGGAATCTTTTTTGCCAACAGGTTTTCTGAATTTTGAACAAATTAACTCTGAGTGAGAACATGTGAAAAAATGTTTACGCCATGCTGTTGCGTCGCGAATGTGTACATAATGATAGGAGCATCAAACAATGGAACTTTTGCAAGAGAGTGGAGAGTCGGAAAGCAGGAGAAGACAAGAACGTAATGGTTATGCTTGAACAAGGAGGTTATATTTATGACTATCTTGTTTGTTGTCAGTGATTCTAACATATGCTAAATGTGTTTTGTTGGCGGGTTGACAACATTGCTTTCATTGTTAAATGGTAATTATGTTTGCTAATCGAATTACCTTTTAAATTCTGGTGTTAGACCATTTTATAGAAAGTACTATATTCTATAGAATTATGCATACATATGATGGGCTATCAAGTTCGAATCTCAGTAATTTCTCAGAGAAAAAATACCGAATGCTCGTGTAAGACCAGGCTAGTTGGAATAATCTGCAAAAGAACTGACAAGGAAAGCATACTAGGTAACCGTGACCATTTGAAATGCGATGTTTGCCATAAGATGCATCTCGAAACGCTGATTCTAATTCTGTGCTCGATATCTGCGAAACGACCTTTGAAGGGAGTTATGAACTTTTTTTGTAGAAAATTTGAGTACTTTCGAGTAGTTAAAAACCGAAGTTCCAGTTTACCATCTGAAGCTACTGAGGAGAGTCTTAGAAGGGGTACTGTTGTATTTGTACCTATACAAATCATATGCAGCATTCAAAGAAGAAAGAAAATTTTTTATTGCTGGTTTTGATTTTCTGCAGCGCAAATCATTATTGAAAAAATAATCTCAAATCCATCCAGGTTAGTTTCGTAGTTAAGGAAGACAGTATCCAAATCAGCGTTAAAAGCATTGAAGCATTAATTTTTTGATACGAATCATTACATGATTGTATGATTGGCCACGGTCAACAAGTATTATTTCCTTGTGATTAGAAAGTTACTGCTACAGAATTTCTTTCAGAAAGCAAGGCATAACTGATTTTTCCCAGTATCTTTCCAGTTAAGAGCAGTATGATATATGCAATTTTCCCTTTGATTGTAGCTCAAGTGCTCATTCGGACTGCATTGCCAGATGGGTACATTGAGGTCAAACTGTCTGCAATTGTTGCGACTTTCGCCCAATTTCAGCCATTCACATACTCTCACTCGTGCGAGTGCCCTCAAAGAATCGGAGCGCCATAAATAGTGCTCTTCTCACTTTCACATCTGACAAGTTCCTTCCAGATTTGCTCTTTGAAAGCAGTCCTCCATGTGAAAGCTGAAATTATTCATTTTGAATGAATTTCTGATTAGAAACTCTCATGAATCATTGTTTTCTCGCCCTGTGTTTTTTCCTTCATTTATGTTGGAGATCAAGGAGTATTTTTGGCATTATTGGCAGGCTAGAATTGATTAAGCTTTATCTATTAGGTTGTAAAGAAAGTTCCCGGGCATTTTTGGAAATTTCATTTTCAAACGCATTTTTTCGGCGTTCGGCCGGACTTTGACACCAAGTTTTTTATACTATTCAGTAGAGGGAAGCCTGAAGTTTTCTATACGCCTTCTAACTTTTATCGATGCCAAGACGTGTTTGAGCTGCACATCAAGAAGGGCAATCTTTTCAACCACAAAAATTTCACAATTTATCTTTTTACGGCCATTTTTTTGTGCAATTCAAAAAATTTCGTCCAAATCATAGGTGATCTGATTGGAAAGCCTGTAAACTTCTGATCTGCAACTGCACTCGAGTTTTGCGATTTGCGCTTAGAAATTACAAGCTGTCAAACCTGCCTGTGACTGCAATTCTTTTCGCAACTGGCGTCGCTTCTGCGGGGATCGCCACGCCTGGATGATGGGTCCAAAAGATGTGCAAGGCATTACCCCATCAATTTTGCCAGTAATCGTAGATGTGGTCCTTTCTGTGCAGAACTAGAAGACTACAAAGTCATTTACTCGAAAAATGGTGCATTTTTGGGGGCGAAAAATGGTCGATTTTTCAAATTTTCTGGGAAATTTTTTTGCAGCTGGTTCTTCAAAAATATGAATGGCCCCCATAACAGCCCAGCAGACCTCTATATAACTACAGCATTTGGGCTTTCCAGCTCTCATCCTGCCTGAGATAATCCTGCACAAATAGACCACTTTTCGCGACGACCTTTTTCCCTTCTGCGCATGCTGGTGGACCGCAGCGAGGTGCTGAGAAGCCAGCAAGACAAATATATGTTGTGGACAAAATTGTCTTTGCAATGAAATTTGTAGCTTGAAAAAAGAATCGATCTGCCTGAAGTTACAGCGATTTGGAAAAAAAATTTTGCAAATGCCCGCAAACTTTCTTTACAACCTAATAGTTTCGTAGTGGATTCGTTTGTAGCGAAGAAAGTTTTGCATTTGTAGCCATGAAAAGAAAAATGTGTGCTTGCATATCACAACAAATGCAGTAACCAATCATTAAATCTAAGAATGATGGGCAAGATCTTTGTTTGGAATAAACGTAAACATCAAGTCTCGTGTTACCCGTGTGTGGACAATGTCTCCTCCATACTCTCTGGAAAAGAAAACAAGGGGAATATTTGAAAATTGAGGTAGCAAGAGTTTTTGGAAAATTGTAGACTATTTGTGAACAGTGCTTCGATCGCAGAAAATAGGAACAAACGCTGCACCAAACTGATTACTGTTTGTCAATTTTACTCTGAGAGTTAATGTCCAGTCTAAAGTGAGCGTGCAGCACAGCAGTTGCCGATAGTAGCGTGCGGGTATAGTATAAGAACCACATGTCTCAAAGGTTTACAGATAGAATTGCAATCCATGCACTTTTTGCCATTTTCTGGTAGCTATGCATAACATACATACTACTTCGAAAGTATTGCTTAATTGCGCTACAAGTTCTTTCTGTTGCGCTATCTCAAATTTTGTTCTAGTTTCCCGGCAACAGCTAAAGGGCTGTAGAGCAGATTTAACGTCATGCTCCTCTTTCAACGAAGTCATTCAAGAGCAAACTAACTGCGGCATTACTACCTCAAGTCTGGGATATAAAAGCACTGTCCAACCAGATCCTCAACTTTCACGTTTTTGTCGTTTCGGGCCTTCTTATGCCGCTGATTCTGATTATGAAGTCGATAATCCGAATCCTCCTCCAGGAGAACCCGCACGGCGATCGTCCAGAACGGATAGGCGAGCACGAATGGGCGGGCATTACTGGAGGGGCGTTGCTGCCTTGGGTTCCTCTGCTCTTTTCGCTGTTCTGAAGCGATTTCTTCCGAAGCAACATTTTGCGCCACCACTTGGACATAAAAGTGGGCTCTACCATCGTTACCTGTGAATAAACGGGATTGGCGGCTGGGAGGCGGGATTTTGTGAACTAATTAAGGCCGCGCCAGGCTCGCGCTTGCGACGCAGTCTGCTTCTCTCTCGCACGCGTGCTATCTGATCATTCTCTAACCTTAACTAGGTCACGAAGCCCCGCCTTCCAACCGCCAATCCATTTGAATCAAGGGTATGTTGCCCAAAGCTCAACACGCTTATTATGAAAGGTGCCTTTTAAGATTCTAGTACGATGATGCTTAGCTTTCGATTGGTGCATGTGTACAGGTGTACAAGTCTAAAATATTCAGAGACCGAGATACAGAATTTTACAAAAAGACGGACTATATTGGAGAAAAGTTTAGCAGTTTAGACAGCACTTCAGCTGTCGGTTACGGATGTTATTGACAAACCTTTTCCGTATCAGAATTTGATAAAATAAACTGAGGAATGAAAACAACAGTAAGCAAAATTTTTACCAGAGAAATTGGTATGAAGATGTTAGAAAGAACAAAGATGCGTCTATGCTACTTGAATCGCTTACCATCCACCTATGATATTTGAAAAGTAAGCAAATCAAGACAACTTTTGGAACGCCCTTTGATGCTTATTTGAATTTTTTACTTTTACTGAAGCTGCTGAAGATGGAGTTTCAGTCAAATTTTGACAATAACATCTGGTGTTTCACAAATTGAGCACACATTTGACTTACCGTAGTGGGAGCGCTGCTATCTAACTTTGCTTCTGATAAATCATTCTCAAGAGTACAAGCGACTCATATCATTGTAGGGCCCATTCTTTATGCCTATGCTATCCCAGCGGTAGTCTATCAAAGATTGTTTTGTCAGCACTTTTACGGAACCGGAGAAACCTGTTCTTATGCGATTCACTGCAGAAAATTGGTATAATCTCTTGAACCAAGCAACTTCTACAAGCCTATATGGAGTGTACATTGTGCGCATCAATCATTCACTCTCTCTCTCCCTGTCAACAAAACATTCACTGCTCCAGATGTAGAAAGTAATTGATTGATTGATTTATATGAAGTGCAGAATTAGTCGAAAAGAACTTTACCATTACTTTCACGCGCTCTATTAGTACTACAAGACAGTTTCCGCACTTTTATGGATAGTTTGGAGTTTGTCAGAAAGTCCAGAGCACTTCTCACATCGGTTGACCTTGGCTGCAAACCATGTCATATCAGTCGGTTGATCAATAGGAGAACAAATATTGTTGGTGTCCATTTGGTATCGCTTCTAGCTCCCACAATGCCAACATTGCCTTCTTAGTATGTTGCTATTGTCTCCGTAACCACATTTGCTTCTGATTTTCTTCTTGCGCACAACTTTGATAATTCTCATTCTCACTATTCGCATCATTGATTATGACTCGTTAACAGGTAGTATATGTTCCCTCAGGTAAAGACTGAAAAATTCGGTTACTAATTTCATGGTTTATTCCTCATGAAAACAAAGCAGCAGCGCGTTCAACTCTAATCTTTCAACTTCAAATTGAAATCTCACGTGATATAATGCCATCTGCAAACGATGAATTATTTCGTGATTGTTGTCTCCATGTTTGTTTTCATATAAAAATTAGCGATCTATCGATTGCGTTCATATACCAAAAGAATCATTAAGAAAACACTTTCTGCAAGAAAGGTCTATGTTTCGAGCTTCTTATCGATCATAGTTTATCTCTGCTTTGTCAATTTTCTCGCTCTCAGATTTGCGGGTCTTGTCTAAACACATTACTTCCATTATTCTTGATATCTCGTGTATGATGGCATTTATCCATTCTTCATCATGTTGTTTGAACAAAATGCTTTATTCTTTGCGTTTTGTAAATGAGTCCAGGTTTGGTCATTGGCCTCATACCCTTTATGAATAAGCACATTGCGCACATATGGGTGCAGATCGAACCTGATTTCTGAACTTTTCCATCGGTTCGCTTTACAGCACAAATTCTCAATTGACGACTTTCACTGCCTATCAATCATTTTCGTCTTTCCTAACCTGTCACTATGATAGTTCTGCACTAAGGTGAGGTGCAGGAAAACGGCGTCGTTTTTCAGAGTGCGAAGGAAGAGGGTATAGAGAACTAAAAGTTACTTTAACTGACAAAGGGGGTACAAGGCATAGTGGCCCTTTCGCACGACATGGATATTGTTACGCTGTGTGGAACGCCCTAAACTGCCTTGGGATTATTGGCTTTGATCTGCGGGAAGGAACCTGGAAGGCCAGAGTGACCAGACCCATCACTGCCCGTGTATTTTGGGCTCATTTTGGTTGGTACATCCTGCCAATGTCTGCTATGATTCTGATTCATCTTTGGTTTATGATACAGTGCGCAACAAGTACTGAAACGATTTTCACAATCACACTAGGTCATCCTGAGCAATCCAGACTTTGGTGGTACAAATGACCGTAACTCCCAAACAGACTCGTTTTGCAGATACCAAGACAGTTTTGGAGTCAGCGTTGCAAGTTGTATTGAATATACAATACCGCTCAATTTTATTGAAAAAACGACGCAAAGTCGGCCCATGTAACATCACCGCATCGTGGCCATATCTCGCTTCAGAGTGGACGAATCCTTAATCCAAGGGCATCATTCGTCTCTGCTCGGCGAGGAGCATATTCTGACATATAGAAGTGCCTGTTTGGACACAGTAGAAGGCCGAATCCACGATTCGTTTCAGATTTTTGCTTACGGTAGTGGCTAGTGAGTGCAATAAATAAGCGCACTGAATAACCTACCGTAAACAAAAACCTGAAATTTGGGCCCCTTCCGTTTCCAAACAGGGTTTCTTATATCAAAAGATCGCCACGTCGAGCTGAGTTGAATGGTGCCCTTGGATTAAGAGGTTCACTCTGAGACAAGATATGGCCACGCTACGGTGAAGTCACATGAATCGGGCGACTCTGCGTTCTTTAAATACCAGCGGTACTGTGCACACATATCTCATGCGAAGACCACTACGAATTCTTGTAGATCCTTTCCCTATCTTTCCTTTATACAATCACGGTTTTTTGCAATGTGTACAAAATATTGAGGAAAGTAATATGTGATACAGACAGATGTCTTGAAGAATTCTAGGTAGTGTTAATTAACATAGAAGCTAGTTGATCCATCTCTATTCCATTGCACTGTCTCCATGCAGTTCATTTGGCATATGAATCAATTTGACACTATTTCTTGCTAAATTTACGCTTTGTGAATAAGCAAACAACACCTATAGATTGTCCACTGATTTTTTTTGAGATTTAACCAACTGTCCATTGAATATTTTTTGGAAATTTCTACCATGTGTTTTCTTGATTCTTTCTTCGAATTTACTGCTTTCATTGAGGGGCTTGAGAAAGCACCGCCATTCATGCTTCCCTCTTTCATTCCATCAACGAATTCTCAATCTTACGTTTTTTACCACGGGCTTTTTCACCCGTAGTCTTTGTTTTGGCGAAGACTATGCGAATCTATCGAAAGGAAAACTCACTGAAGAGTGATTTCAATGAGTGCAACGCATATACTAGGTCGATCCGAAAGTTCAAGCCGTATATTGGACTAGTCCTCAAACTCATAAAAATGATAGGCTTACACTTTATGCACTTTTTGACGATGATTTCGTCGCTCTTTCCCAATAGCTAAGTTTCTATTAACTTGCGCTAAGTAATTTACGATGTTTCCAACCCATTGCTTCTACCTAGTGCAACATTATTAATTTTCAAAAGTTTTATAACGTACTCTGAAGAAGCAGTAGCAAGAGTGGATTGGGAAAATCTTTTGCTTCTGCTTCTTTTTTCGCATCTTTGCTACAAATCACTTTCTAACATGGCCACATTACATGTTTGGTTTACCTAAAGGTTGTGGAACGCTCAAGTAAGCAATTCAGGCACTTTATTTCCTTCTTCATCTTACCTCCATTTTTTCTATTTTGTATGCAAATTTCGAAGGAAAATCACAGTATTTCTCAAATTTCAAGGTGAATAGGCCCGTGCGGGAAATTTCTGAATTCTCACATTTTAAAGCAGTAATTTCGCAGCTACTTTCCGAAATAGAATTGGTTATAATTAGGTTTGTAACCTTCAAATTCTGAGCTTTTACATCTATGTTGCCTCATAAACTCCATAGTTTTTGCAAAACTCATGTATTATATTTTCAAGAATCTTGAATGAAAATTTCTTGAAGGCTTGCTTGAGAAGCTGAAAAAGCATTGCATTATAAACTTTGCTATTTCTAGTGCATGATAAATTTCTTTGGGGACTAATCAAAAAGTTTGAAAATTACATATTTAAAAGCAAAAACCACGGGCTAGAAACATTATGGATTATTTGAGCGGGTGTCAAGAGATTCATTTAACAGCGTAGTTATTAGAAAGAGCATAAATCTGCATAAAACGTTTACGATACGATAGCTTATCTTCATTTTAGGAGATATGGATTAGCCTAAGCACGAACTCGAACCGACCTAATATTTCTTCTAAAGGGTTTAACAGTGAATTTGGATTTTTTTTCAGATGTGGGTCCTGGCCCTCGTCGTCGCTTTGTTCGGCGGTGTGGAATCGGCAAAAGTGCTTATAATGCCAAGCACTTTATATCCTATGCATGGCTATACGATGAAGTATCTTGCCGATGAGCTGGTGCGACGAAAACACGACGTCACATGGGTCGAGTATGGCCCAACTCAGGTGCAGTTACTTCACTTTCCTCTCATTTGGTCCCACAGTAGCAGAGGTACAAAAGGAAAGAGGTCGGCAACAGCTCAAGCCAGTGAGCTATATCTTGCCATAACCATCACTTAATTCTTCAAGAAAATTTTTTAGCCTTAGCGATTTATGGAGCACGGCGTTAAGAACTGTTATGCAACACTTTTGACACATCTGATTTTTTCCGCTACGAAATCGCCGTTTTATGACCTCTACAATTACAAGACCAAATTTTGTTTACAGTACGCAGTGCTGACAAAGGTCATCTAAGCACAGTTTACGGTGATGTAAGGGCGCTGATAATGCAAAAGCTTGCAATGGCAAGATTGCAGAAACCTGCGACATGGCTAAAATACATGCGACATTCCAGCAAAATGTACGAGTCAAATTCTCTGAACCAACTTATGAGGGAAACACGTTTAGTCGAAGTGGGCTTTTTTGGTATGTACACCATAATGGAGGGCATAAAATGCTGATTCTAAGTCTTCCTTTTCTATCTAAGTTATGAGCGTTTACTGGAGTAAAAAATCAAATGCGCTTTAAGGATAAAACGAGTTGCTAAAATCTCCCTAACCTCAAATAAAGCAATCGTGTACCCTATTTCAGGTGTATAAGCCGCACCCTTTTTGCTCCAAACGCGAGCAGACCCAGGCGTGCCGCCGCGCATATGTCTCGCGAAGCGGTCGCCTTATCGCATACTGCTCTCACTCAACGCGCTCCATATGACAGTCAGTCTTTTGGCGTGTTCGCCTTCGCTTACACGCCTGAAAATAGGGTAATATAACTTTTAACTAAGAGTATTTAATGAATAAGGTGCCCCTGATAGTCATCACTGCTCCACTGAAGAGTTGGAAAAAGTATAACGGCTATTTTTGTGCTAGTTGCACATTCAAATTTCTTCTACACTAAGAGAGAACTCTGGGATATGATAATACAGGAAATGCAGCAATTCAATCGTTGAGCAGAATACCGATTACCTGGAATATTCCGGCAGAAACAGAATTTTGTTTATAGTTGTGAGGGAATCGATAATCAGCCATGATTTGTAGCCCAAGGAAATTCTCATAGTACCACCGCTCATACATTCATCTTGCTGACTTTCGCTCCTTCTGAGACGTTAAATGCATCAAGCTTAAAGCACTTAAAGGCAGTAGGTTGGCAGAATGAGACCCGTGGCAAAACAAGGTCACAGGGTAGGAGCCCCCATAATGGAACCTATGGGCCAAAGTTCGATCTTTCTCTGCCACTTCTAACCCCCGAAATTTCAAAGCGAAAGTAGCGCTCATCTCCTGTCCTCTCCTAACCCGCCCACCCCATGGACGAGTGAACGCGAAGCCCGTCATGGCGAAGACGCAGAGTCGTTGCGGGACCTCATGCTTATAGCATTGCGGATGGCGCTCTGACCGCGGAAGTCACTCGGTGGGCGGGTTCGGAGAGGACAGGAGATGAGCGCTGCTTTCGCTTTGAAATTTCGGGGGTTAATAGTGGCAGAGAAAGATCGAACTTTGGCCCATAGGTTCCATTATGGGGCTCCTACCCTGTGACCTTGTTTTGCCACGGGTCTCATTCTGCCGACCCACTGCCTTCAAAGTTAACATGTTGAGATGATTGAAAGACTTTCGGTGTGCAATTGATGGAACTTTCGACAACCTTTCTCGGGTACAGACAAAAATATCTTAGTTTGTCCATTCGTAACCAAACCCTAAAAGCTATTGGTATGCGCAACAACTCAAAACTTGCTTTACCACCTCATTCAGTTGTGTTACTGTTTCACATGAGCGACATAACAGGTTTTGGCTTGTAACATCGTGTGCGCAATGTTTTAGTTTCTAAAACTCGACCACAGAAGCTTCTTTTTTTCTTTAAGTTAAAAGCTATTTTACTTTCAGTCTAAAACTTCCTTACTGAAGGGAGTGAAACGGATATACTGGCCAGTACAATTTGAAGATCAAACGCTGAATGACATTTTTGTCCACAAAAATCATTCTTCCCATAGCAGAGTAAGATTTCTCTTCTGTTGATATGCGGCAAGGATTATGGCATGGACGTTCAGATATGGGACCCAAACTTCGATCTTCCAAACGAGCAAACAACAGCATGGTTGGCTTCCACTAGGTTATGCGACAAAGTTCTGATCAAGCACAAGGCGAAATTCGATGAACTGGCTAAGGAAAGGTAAGCTCTTATGGATTTTTAGGTTTTAAATGCATGAAGTATTTAGATTTGATACGGTAGTGGTTGACGATCTGTACAATCCCTGCGGATTGCTTCAGGCTGCGTTGAAAAGTACCCTATTTCCAATTTGGCAACAATGTTCGAGAATAAAAAAGCTAATTACAGAGGCTGTCTATATCTACTGGAGCTTGACATCGATGAGGACCGAATCAGCCTGGGCCAATCAAAGTCCTTCTCCGCCAAGCTATTTGCCAGTACCGGGCACGAAGTGAGCTGGTGTTTCTTTTACAAAGCTCATGCGCAACAGTCCATTCAGACTCACGGATGAGCTCACGTTCTTCGAACGCACATTCAACTTGATTTCATATCTACGACAACTCTACATTCATCATCACATTGTTCTTCCCAGAATTGATGCCGTTTTCCAGGTAGGCCTGACTCATAAGCGCCCTTTTAAAGCAATATGAATGAAAAACAGTTGAGAGGTTGAATTGATATACAGTATCTATAGGTCATCATCGTTGAAAGTAAAAGTCGACCCAAGGGAACGAAACCAAGTCAGAATACCGGCAGTTTACTGCGGGATGAATATGTTATAAGAATTACAGGGTGTCCCAAAAGTCCTTAAGCCTAACTTTTCAACGTAGTAACTTTGTTAGTATTCCTCGCTTTTCAGCCAAATTTTGCCTTTGAATTCTTCGTCTAGTTGCCAATATTCGTCAAGAAAATCATACCGTTTACAGTGTACATTCTCGAGATATACTTCTTGAAGCGAACAATACTACAATCGTGAAGACAAGCCAAAGGAAACGCACCTTTTCAAATATTTACAGCTCTTTTGCCTTTGGAGCTCTTATGGACTTTCAAACTGCATATTGTAGAGCTAGCTTCACTCTACATTTACAGTGCAAAATCAATCAATAGCCTTCGTTCATTAGAGTAGGATTAGGATACAAACACTGAAGTTGTGCCGTGCCAATGAGAAGGAAAAGTTCTCGGAAACAAAAACCTGGAAAAGCTGGAAAGTCCAGCACCGAATCAGCTTCAGTCACTAATTCTAGCTGTAAGCCCTGTATTTCCTACTGAAATACCACTTTAAAGTCACTCCCGGTACACCGTAATGGCTGTTTTCTTGATGTTCTCAAACACTTGAATGCTACATTTTGACACTTTGTCAGATCTCACAGTTATGCTTCTCAGATTTATATGAAAATGTATTTATATAGTAGCTGCAGATGAACAAGGTACGACGACAAATCGTCCGCATTGTAATCTTCGTATTTTTCCTAAATCAATAGTTTCTTGGTACTACTTTCATTAGAGGGAGAAGCTCATGTGTTCTGTAATGGCATAACGACACTTTACTGAGGGGAAGAAGAGCTTGCTTCTGTAGAACAGCCAGGTTCAAGAGCGTCAACAACCAAAATCGGTAGTAAAGTTTTATACTCTTTGCGAAAAAAATAAAAATCGACTTGAGATTGGAGACTTTCATGAATAGCAGGTGTTTTCAAATAAAATGCGGAGAAATCAATTCAGCTGTTAGTATTGTTTTCTTCAACACCACTGCTCATAGAAAAATTCGATCCATATGGATTTTCTTAGGTAGAACGAAATTGTGAGAATGCTCAATCTCCTGGAGTTTTACTGCGACGTTTTTAGATTCATCGCAATCTTGCATTAGAAAAAACGAAAAACAATGAGCTTCTTGCTTTTTTATTTCTGCAACCTATGTCTAATAGAGAGCCACTAGGGTGCCCGTTACAAATCACATGGTTTTTGTCTTTAATGAAACTTATGACAGGCAAATATGTGAGGTGAAATTGAGTTACACTTTTTGGAGTTTTCCAACCACAAATTCCTTTTTTGCCGAAAATCACGCCTTGAAATACTAAAAATAGAGCTCTTGACCTAGAAGGAATTGTTAATTTCGAAAATGGTACTGATGATGACACTTTACAGAAACACTATCCTGGTGTTGAGACAGCCTTTGACATTGAGAGAAATGCTTCGATTAATTTCGTCAACAATCCACCCATCTTCGACTTTGCGCGACCTTATATGCCAAGGGTGAACTTTGTCGGAGGACTGCATTGTCACAATGCAACTGATCTTGGAGGGGTACGCAGAATTTTTTTTAAAGTGGCTATATTTTTGTAATGATGACATTCAGGCTCTGAAAGATTTTGTCAAAGCTGCAAATGACAAGGAAGGCTTTGTTTTGATCACGAGCGGCTTCACAGCTCAATGGAACAAAGCTTCTATGCGGATCAAGGTAACGTAGTCCCTTAGGGCCGTAGAAAAGGGTATACCAAAAACCTTAAGAACATCTTCCTCGACACCTTCCGAGCTCTACCGAATGTGCAATTTGTTTGGCAATACAACGGAAAGCCAATCGAAAACCTGCCCGAAAATGTGTTCGTACAGTCATGGCTACCACAGCAGGATCTTCTAGGTAAGTATGGAGATTTTCATCTGAACTGAGTTGTTCGAACTACACTGACTTTTTGAAGGCCATCCGAAATGTCGTACACATATTTCCCATGGTGGCATCAACAGTGTCATTGAGTCAGTCTGGCACGGTGTTCCAACAATTGGCATTCCGCTTACTGTAGCTGGTAAACCGCTACTTTCTTTTCTTGACGGTAGCCCTCCTCTCTCAGATATCCTCAAACTGTTTATGTGTAGGCCACGACAATCTTTTACGGATATCAGCAAGAAAGGCTGGACTGCTAATTCCTAAAACGGAGCTTACAAATGATAAGCTGGTTTGGGCGCTCAGTGAAATTCGAAAGAAAACGTAAGTAGCAAATTTGATTCTTCTTGTTATTTTGTAATATCACCGTTTCGAAATTCTAAGTGCCACGAAATCAGTTGAAACAGATCAGTTTCTTCTGATAGAGCCGGATTTGAGTTAATCTTACTGTCCCAAATCTATAAATGAAACATTCAGGTACAAAGAAGAGATGCTGGTATTCCAAGATATGTTACGCGATGTTCCATACACTGAGCTAACACATGCTGCATTTTGGGTAGAATTCATCGAGAGGCATCAAGAGGTTGGTGAGCCTTGAAGGCATATGTACATTTTAGACGGTAAATAGAAAATGCAGATTTTTTGACTGTATACACAATGTGGAGGGCTTTTCAGGATTTAGACTTCACGAATAGAGTGATATAGCATTTGAAAATCGATTACTGGGTGTCGCTTTGCTTTATTTCAAGAGATATTTCTAAATTTTTCTACCGAATACATCAGCTTTTTTTCTTAGAAGCAGTCTGAAATAGCTGCTCAGCTACGCAAAAGCGTAAAAATTTAATTCTTGGGCGTGATTGAGCTAGATTATTTTAGAAAAGACTCTGCGCTGTACTCGTGAGTTTGGAGTAGTTCATTTTACAAAAATCTATATCAAACAGAATTTTCATGCACAGATTATAACATACATTACGCATGTTTTTGAAAAAAAAAAACTTCCTTGCATACCTGTGGAGTCAAGAAGGGCAAATAGGAAAGTCTGCGAACTTGGATTGTTGTCTTTTTACGGTGGGCATTTAAGGATTAAGCGAAGCTCTAGAGAATGAGAACATATATGCAAAAAACTGGAGAAAAGAGCTTTCGAACTTTATAAGAAGGTGTTTATAAAAAATAGCTTTTTCCTACAAAACTAGCATTTTGAAAAAAGATACAAAAAACGGGTAAAAGGTTTGAAACAACCTCATAGTGCGTTGGCTTGTTCAGATCTGTACTTCACGTCTTTGGTAGACTGTATTTTTTATGAACATTGTTCAGATCTGAAAGCTCTTTTTCTAGTTTTGCATGTAAGCTCCCGTTTTATGGAACTCTGTTTAATCCGCAATTTCACAACCTCATGCAAGTGTGAAACCTTCTCCTTGCTCCATCATAAACGGCAAAAGGCAAAAACCCTTTTGATGTGAGACCATTTGTATACTTTGCTGAAAGTGCGCTGCTAATGCTTATCAGACGAAAATTTTCGAAAAATTTTGAACCTAAAATTTTGGCATGTGACAGTGACTTGACTATGACTTATCGTAGTGGTTTTATGAGCTGTATAGATTCGTGAGCGCGATGCGATCAGAAATTTTTGGCTTTATAACAGCAAGAATAGGCCTTGTACCGGTATTTTTGGAATTTATCATAATTTTCTGCAGTGAATAAACAGAGTTTAGAAAGACAGTTCGCCATCTCAAAAACGAGGTAGATTCTTTCGACCTTACGCAAAGGCTATTGGTAAACGAGCTCATTGGAATCCGAGTTTACTACAATTGACTACACATAGAACAGAGTCTGCTATAGTACTACATCTCAAAACGAGTTATAGTCTTCCAAAGTGGGGGTTAGAGAGAATGTTTGGTCATCTTTAGAATAGGAATTCTTTATCGTAGTTGCTGCATAACTTGTGTGCGTATAGTGGTCAAGAATTCGTAGATAAAATTACATTTTACACACTCGCAATGAGTACTCCTGAAAAAATTTTATGGTGAAACGTGGTTGAGATTCGTAAAGATGCAGAGTTCTCAAAACAACCAGATAATCTATCCCGACTCGCAGTCAAGTCCATATTTTCAGGTTCCGCATGCTCGATCTGGAGCCGACAAGTTGAACGTGTTCCAGTATTTCCTTGTTGACGTCCTCTTATTCCTCGCATCTGTCGTACTACTGCTGTTTGCCACCGTCTACTACGTTACAAAAACAGCACTGAGAATTCTTATCTTGCTAGTAAGATATCCTTTCAGAAGGTCAAAAGATTCACATCTAGAAAAGCTGAATGGGAAGAAGAAGACTAACTAGAAGTTTGTCACTACTACGATTGAATTGAAATTTGTACTTATCTGTGAGAACAAGAAATGTTAATAAAGTGTCATGATGCTGATTTTAGTCGTACTTAGATTGCCTCCCGCACGTACATCCCCGCTGGGGAGGGAGGGGATCTGAGAGGGAATGGGTCAGGTCATATCCAGGGTCAAGCAAGAGGTGTGGCACACGATCGCTGGTTACGATCCCCCCCCCCCCCCCCTGATTGCTATCTTAACACGTTGACGACGAGCCATTTTTTGAAGGTCTGTCCCTGTGGACGAACCGTTTCCGGGCATTTTCACAGCCGACTGCACATATATATGCATGCATCTATGCCTGAGATACACAAATTCAAGTGGGCGGGGCAGCTCCGCCCACTTTTGGCAAGCCCCGCCCACTTCTCAAAAATGCTGGAAATTGCTCAAAATCAATGAATTAGTGCAAATTCCGGCATTTTTGAAAAGTGGGCGGAGCTTGCCACCGAGGGGGTGGAGCCTGCTTTACGGGGGGCGGGGTCAAAAATCAAGATTATTTGAGGTCCCCTGTCATCTATGAGCTTTTCTATGCGATTTGAGAACGAGGAAAGTTTTTTGTAGAGGGCAATGGAGTGGGCGGAGTTTGTCAAAAAGGGGGCGGGGCCAACATGAAGTACTTGCGAGCCTAACTTGATTATATGAACACAAATTGGAGCCATTGTGCACATTAAAACTGATGTTTAGGGTGTCGCGCACCATTGCGCGACATCGTCCACAGGGACAGACTGCCTGTCGCGCACCATTGCGCGACACCGTCGTCAACGTGTTAATAAGACCCCCCCCCCCTGAACTATATACCCAAGATAGCATTACCAGAGTTGAGAAAGAGGTCAGGCACAAGTCTTTTGAAATCCCCCCCCCCTCCCAAGAAAGCCCTCAAACGACCCCTTCTTCCTCCTCTTAACCTCTGGACCTCAGAATGTGACATTCTGGAGGACACCATCTTTTTCTAGAAAGTTTTCAGATCTCTGAGAGCTGTACGCCCGATTTTCTGTGACTGCACTTTATCACACGTAATTTGACGGCTGATTTTGATCTGAATGGGCATATTGAAAGGGCCATAATTTTCTTATGGGTGGGGCGTTCGGCTCCAAATTTCCATTGTAGCAAGAATAAGCTATGTGCTCAATACTCATACCAGCATTGGAGCGCTTTCTGGATTTTGAAGGCAAGTTAAGGGGGTGTGCCGCACCCCATCAACTATATCAAAAAAACATTTTTAGCGGACAATATTTATATGAATCGATAGCCTAAACCTTGTAGATTCCATAGAACTGTTTGGAGCCTGATTTGTCTTCTTAGCTTTAAGTAATATTTGGTGAAGGCACAGCGATCAAAAGCGAAAAATGGGAAAACGAGATTTTGGTTGGCTTCTAATTCCACAGTTTGCAGGTCTTCTGAAGCGGGATTCCTGAGTTGGACAAAGAAGGAGCAGTGCTTTGTCCTGAGTGCAAAAACGAATAGCTAATTCACCTTTGAAACAAAGTTAACCATGTTGGAATTTGACCATTTCATCTGGGTAGCCTAGTACCTTGAATTTTCAGAATTCGCTCACACTTTGTCCACAGGGGTCAATTGACATGCTAATTATGGATATTATACGAATATCATGTTATCACTATTATCAGATTACCCAACTACGACCCCCTCCCCTTTTGAGTCCTCAATACCCCCCAGGTGTGGCGTGCCGCACCCCATGCTTGACCCTGGTCATATCTCGCTACTCTAGGTATCTTTCTTCTTCCTCTCTATCCTGCTTATGAAGGTTCTCATACCCTAATTTTTATTATTCATTTATTATCCTTGCATTTTCCCAATAAGAAAAAAATTTTTTTCTTCTCGGGGTCTGCTGCTCTTGTGAGTCTCTTCCACAGCTTGCACTTTAAGGCTTGTTCTTCTAGCTTGAGCGCTCTTAAATCCGCTCTAATTTTATCTAACCATTTTAGTTTCGGTCTCCCTTTTGGGCTTTTTCCCCGTAAATCTACTGACGTGCTCGATCTGGCATTGTGGTCTTCTTCACATCTTTTCACATAGCCGTACCATTGAAGTCGCCTCTGATGCAACTTCTTGACAATTGGAGTGACCATCGTCATGGTTCGTACGGTGTCATTTGTGACATGGTCCATCATTGTGATGCTTAACGTTCATCGCAGCATTCTTGTTTCCATCATACTGAGCTTTCGCTCTTCGTTGTACGTGACAGGCCAGCGTTCGCCGCCGTACATCGCAGTCGGTCGGATCAGTACGATAGATCTGCGACTATGCGTTCTGAGGGTCTTTTTTTGCAAAAAAGTGGTTCCCCGTGATCTTTTCTGTGACTTTACATAGAATACATACAGGGCAAAATTCAGTGAACGTTGTGGGTTCGTGACTTTCGGAACAGGCACTATTCTGTCATGTTTCCAAATTTTTTGAAGTTCGCCAAATTTGAGAGAATTCGGAACCTATTGTAATAGGGACTGCTAATTATTCACTACTTTACCTGAAAACAATCTGTGAGAAAGCATCGCTGGTAATGAAGCTACAGAGATGTCTTGAGTTTTTCCGGAGTCTACTCACTTCCTCAAGGAAAAGCCAGTGGGGCTTGTGAACGTGAGTAGAAGGATGCAGTTTATTGATGTGACCAGTGCGTCGCCTCTGCTTCGCAGAGGCTCGCACTGCCTCTACTATCCATATGCCTCATTACTTTCCCATAATGATGGCATTGAAACACACCGCGCAGTGGCCGACTACCACGAATAGGATGTAAACAACCACTCATTTCAACAGCTTTTTCATGTGAGATCGGTGATTTCGCGAGGATGGAACTTTTCGCCGAAGAACAAATGCAAATTTGAGTGGGTTCCTGGATTTTTTATGGTTTGGTAGTTGCCATAAGGCCAATAGCCACCGTGAGCAACACTTCTGCGCAAAAATCTTCTCAAATGCGCCAGTAGAACGTTTTCAAATTGACCATTTACGCAACCAATCCATTTTGGCGTTATTTTCGCAAAGTAGTAGATCTTTGCCCATTATTTGGGTTAGAGTCCAAGGCTTGCACAATTACTTGTCAAACACCTCAAGAACTTCGCAAAAAGTGCTGATAGGGACCCAATTTTGTGGGTCAGAAGCGAAGTGGACCCGTTTGACGCGCAGTTTTGTGAGTTCCACTCAACGAATCCGCTCATGCTTTTGCATGGTGGAGTTTTGTGCTGGTAGCATGTGCTGTGCAAAATTTGGGCCCAGGACGTTTGCTGGAAAACGCTGCACGAATTTCGTAACAGACACACATACAAAGTCACGTAAACATCCTTAGCCCGTTATTATAAGTCATGATATTGAATTTGACTCAGATGGAGGTCGAAAATTGAAGCAATTTGTGGGATGAAGCTTCAGCTCTTTCGGCCAGCTATCACAGGATTTCCCGAGTCATCGTGTGAAATTTTGCCATATTTTGCTCTTTTAGGACCGTATGCACGCACATGCTCGCTGGGGTGAGGAGTGAATTTGAGAGGAGACGCGTCGTATCGTATTTCGCTATTCTAGATATCTGTGTTCTTCCTTTTCCGTTTGTCTTATGAAAGCTTTTATACTGTGATACCTGAGTATAACGGATGACAGAACATTGCCGCACAGGCTGAAACATTTTTGCTTCGTGTGATCCCTTGGAGATTTCCACGGAATCACCCCTTGCTTTCAAAGTCGTCTGTCGTCCCAGAAAGTCGATGAAAACGTCGTCAAGTCGTCCTAGAATCTTCTATAGCACTGCTAAGGATGTTTTCGACGCGATAAATAGATTGTGCAGGGTGCGATTTTTTCATAAACCCCAACTCGCGAACAGCTATTCATAGAACCTGAAATTCACCTAATTTCTATTGAAAACATGTTTAGCAGTGCCATAGTATATTATCGGTAGAAAAACAGTGAAAAACTCAGTATGTATTGCAATGTTCTGTCACCCATTATACTCACAAGGGAAGCTTGTTTAGTGGAGGTGGCCTCTCTAAATGGGATGTATACCATATTAAAGGGCATAAAACGCTGCCAAACCTGCCTTCTTTACCTGTAGAACGTTTAGAGACGAGGAATTATGCGCGTTTTTTGGAGCCAAAAATCAAACGTGCATTTTGAAAAAAGTGAGTTGCTGAAATCTTACTAGCCCTCAAATAATGCGGCCAAGTGTGGTATATTTTTCATTTCAAAATATTTTTGAACAAAGTGCTTTGAGATTATCACTGCTCCATTGAAGAACTAGAAAAAGTATCACGCCTATTTTTGTCCTACTTGCACATTTAATTTTTCGCTCCAATAAGTGCTCATAACTCCTCGTCCTTAAACGTTCTGCAGATAAGGAAGGCAGGTTTGGAATCAGCTTTAAGCCCTTTAATATGGTATACATCACATTGAGAAAGGCCACTTCGACTAAACATGCATTCCTTGTCAGATATTAGAATATTGAACATTCATAGATAGATAGAAAAAATGAAACAGTACATATAATAGCAAGGTATGACTCGTTCTCTCCCAGATCTCCTTCATTCTCCCGAAAAATAAGTGCAGACCTTAGAAATAGACGAGTGTGTGTATGCAGTGAAGTAACATTCAATTAAAATGAATATTTCTGCTTATAAGTACCGTAATTCGCAGTATGTCTAGAAGTTCATCACGGACTTTTTTTACAATTATGTGGCCGCAAAGGGCACGGCGAGGTGAATAAGGCCCGTATGCACACCCCCGCGGGGAGGGGAGGGGATTTGAGAGGGGATGAGACATATCTCGCTGTCCTGGATATCCTTCTTCTTCGTTCTATGTCTGAGTTATGAAGGCTCTCACACCCCTGATACCTGCGCATAATGGACGCCAGGTTACTGCCATACAAGATCAGATTCTCACTGTTTTTGATCCCCTGGAGATCCCTAGAGGATCACTTCTCATTTTCGAATTCATTTTTCTTTTTAACTCAATGAAAACGTTGTAAAATTGTGCTGGAGATGATGCAGCACTGCTAAATATGAGTATTGTAGAAATAAGTGAAATGTCAGGATATCGAAATCTTCGATGAACCACGTGCTCGCGAGATAGGGATTATCGAAAAAAAAACACACATTCTTCAGATTCTATCTCTCCTGTCAAAAATATGCTTTAACAGTGCCGTAGGATACCTCAGTACAAATTGCAGCCTTTTCGCTGAAATTGCAGGAACTTAAATGGCTTTGAAGATGAGAGGTGATCCCCTGGAGACCCCAGGATCACACAAACTATTAGAATCTATTCTTCTATGGCAGTAACCTAGCATTTATTATGTGCAAGTGTCAAGATAAGAGATCATAAGTCAGATGGAGAAAGAAGAAGAAAGATATCTAAATTAGCGAGGTATGTCGCATCCCCTCTCAGATTCCCTCTTTCTACAGTCAAGCTTTTTCATGTATATACCAAATAAACGCTGGTGAAGACCATCAATTGGTGGTCTTCATTTATATCAGTCAATGGTACTCAGGGGATGAGATAGTCATGAAAACCAGCCTTGGATCAGCAGGGTAGGTACTCACCGTATTCATCTTATTCATCTTACGGTAGTCATTGAGAATCATCAATATGAAATGGATGCTAAGATCAGAGTCACGTAGAGAGGATCTGACGGTCTGATCATAAACCTATGGTAGAGAGTGCAAGATCGAGAATATTATTGTTTCTTGTGTGGTACATTACATGCTGTTGCAATGAAGGAACTTCAAAGAAATTGATAAATCTAAAAGCTTGAGGACATACTGGTGTCATGGTTGGCCAAACAACGTTGAGGTTCAAATTACCCAACAACACAATGTTTTGGAAGTTACAATTGAATTTTTCTATGAATTCAGTGAAATCAAAACTACCAGAGTATGAGGATGAGGGTGGGCAATAAAACAATTGTAGAACAATTGTACATTCCAGTTGTACAGGAGGATCAACTATCATGTTAGTAGCACGTTGCTCAAACTAATTGCAGGTATAGAAATGTCTTCGCAAGGAATCGTTTCTAGAGTGAAAAACTCAGACACATTCCCCTTTTTTCCTACATGATCTTCAAAAAAGACAACATATGGGAGATTAAAGCATACTCTGATATTTTGACTGAAGGTGAGAGCCGAGATTCGGTAGTACATCAATATCCGGTTTGTAGATTGCTAGAAAAAGACGAAATGAATCTAACTTATGACGAGGCTACGTGATCTAACATCATATAATTTATTCCAGTGGCATCATTCTGAAATTCAGTTTACCCGAGGTGAGACTTTACTCTGATTATTGCGCCTTTCTGTATACCATGTAACTCTTTTGAATCGATGCTTGGTTGCTATTACGAGCCTCTTTTCGCAATTCATAGTCTATCCTGCGCTCTTCCACCGTTTGACTGGGCCTTATGAAGATAATCTCATATTTGGGTGTTTTTTAGGAACCGTGCTTTACTTTAGAAAGCGAAGTAGTGGGATCTGGAGGGTAGTGTTACTTTGGTTGAACATGTCTGCACTCCGTAGGTCTACATATAAGAAAAGTCGCCGACAGCCTCGCCTCACTGCCCAGAACGTTTAGGATCCCGGTTACCTTTATTTCAACCCCAGTCTGTCTCTCTGACTGACGCTTATCATCCGTAAGTTTAGGATTAATATGTGTTACAGCTTTGGGCGGAGATACTTCTCACAAATCGAATGTGATCCATTATTACGGACTTTAGGACCTAGAATGCGTCCAAGACCTGCATCGGTATTCTTGGAGTTACTGGCGATAATAACATAAAAGTATTCAGATGCGAGATTATTAGCAAAGCCTTCGGACTTAGCACTTACCTTCTGTTATAAATATCGCCATAAAGCCTGCTAGAGTCAGGCACAATGGGAGAGAGTAAGGCTCCGCACTTTTCTTCGTTGCGATGGTAAGAGTCGAAACCATAATGTGAGAGCATAGATACTGCTGCCGCTCAGTATGCTTGTGTGAATGGATGTAAGTACTCATATTCGCTATAGAACGGAAAAGATAATGTTGAAAGATCAGGAAGATAATCTAACGCTTCAGGTTTGGAGAAACCTTGAGCTGAGGGCGCTTTCGAGCCTCAGCTTTAGTTCGAAACACTATAAGGGTGAAAATGACATTCCGAACTGGAATCAAGACCGTAACACAACATGAACGTCCCAAATTGCTGTAGAGATCTTTGGTGAATTTAGACGGTTTTCTTTCAATATTTTTTGAGCAATTTCAGCGAAATGCGCTTGCTTCTGTAAAAAGAACATTAGGCTATCTAATATATTGAACAAGTGGGATGTTAGACATGAAACTCACTCCTTCGGAATCTTGGAATAACATCTTTTTTCGTCTTCGCGTAAAACATCTTCAGGTTCATGTGCTATTTTTGTAGGTCGCTTTCTTGCTTGTAGGCAACGTTATGACATAGGCGCTTAGCTCAAAAGTTTGGCCGATTGAATGCTGTGCTGGTTTCCTCAAAGAACATTTACAAAGACAAAACTCTTAACGCGGCTTGATAGTAGTAAGCTATCTTGGTCATTGAAAGCAGCCAATGCATGACTATGAACACAAGGCACTTCGGACTTATGGTCTCGCCGCATTCCCATAATTGCAGCGCACCCCTTTTGCACAAAGTTAGTTTGACTGAAATCAAGTAAAAAATTATGGTGGCGCTTGTTTTAATTGAAAAGAGACCTTCATGGTCACATGGTTGTTCCGCTATTGTTACTTTACATGTATTCTGCCTTCTATTTTCGAAAAACACCGCAATTTGAATTGTCGGACTGATCTGCTTATACCAGGCGTTCATCTTTGCAAAACTTGTGTGGTATAAAACGTAACAATAATCCAGTGTGGAGCTTCAGAGTACCTTTATGAGCTGCGATATTTCGTTTCCAGCGTTTTGATGGATTTTCGTGTGTATTCTAGAAAGCTTGCCTGAGTTTCGAAAATGCAGCTCACCTACTCACCGTGGCAATTAAGTGCACCTGTGTATCGGATGAGTATTTTAGAAGTGTGAAGATGACGGTAACCGTCGATTGTCTTGTTTACTCTGAAAATGCGCGTGTGCATGTTTCAATATGTTGTCAAACGACTCAGCGTGATTCTTAAAAGTGAACTGCGCTCCTCTTCGGAAGCGCAGTGCCCATTCTTGCTGCCATCCTCAATAATTTTTCTCATGTAGTGAAAAAAAGCTCAAGGCGATATGTGGTTGTAGTTCTCAAAACATTCAACGTAATTTTGCCGCCAATCCCGTTAGATGTGTGTCTCAGAAATTTTTCCGAATTTGTCTAAACGTGTCACAGTTTGCATCATGAGCCCGCGTCGCAACTCGTCTGGCATGTGTGAGTTGCCGGACAGTCCTTGCCGATGCATTTTCAAATTCGCAGTGCTTCATCCTGAGGCTTCCCCTTATGCTTGTTTTGAGGATCATGGACTGCTTTAGAGATAGTTAGCTATAAAAGTAGAAACGCGACTAGTCGCCCCTTAAATGGTTTTCTGTAGACGAATACAGAGATGTATCCTAAAAATATCCTGCGCTCGAATGAACCCAAAAAGAAACCTCTGTAGTAAAAGTAAAGCGAGCGTTGGCAGCCATGAAAAACAGAGCGCGCGCCGCGGATGCACCGCTCACTTTCCCGCTTTGTGCCGCATTTTTGAGATGCTGCTACGATTCTATTATTAGACTACTTCAGGAAAGCAGAAACACGCAGTCATAAATAGGCAAACTTTCAAGCAAATGAATGAATACAAACATTGTACCAGCGAGAATTGAAGTTATGATCCCGACGCAGTGTTACTTTCTTCGGATTCTTGCAGATATCAGTTCCTGTACTATCGAACGCTTGGTTTTGTTTGAACAAGTCATAATGCATGCAACTGCTGCAACACATTGGCGCTCAATAATCTCGAGCGTTGTTCAGCGCGCTCAGTCACTGTCTTCGGCTCGCGGAAGTTTGCATGACGACACAACGTTTGGCAATTAGGAGATGGGCAGATTTGGCAGCTGGTGGCGGAAATTTGGACCAGCTATCTCGTAGATGCATATGTCCCCGCATAAGCCGCGAATAGCTAGAAGTCAACTTTAAAAATAAAAGGCAAGAGCCGAGACCCAAAACCTATATTGAACAGAATGGAAACTGTTTTTTATCATTCTCAGAACTCCCTGTAAAAGGTTAGACGAGATTTTCGTTGTTGATGCTCTGGGTAGGAGCTGTGCCACTAGCGTTCTTTCAAGCTTTTTTATAGAATCGTTTCCAACGTTCTTGCTGACTTCTGACTGGAATTTCTTTGCCGTTTCCTTGCTTATTGTAGGCACTGTCACTTCCACGAAAAAGCTCAAAAGCGCACAAATTTTTCTAACCCCTCTTCAGTTTCTCTCATCTCTCCTCACTCGATAAAATGAAGAAGGATTAGAGAAATTTAGACGATACCTGTACCTGCACTCCTCCCCCAAAACTTTGAATTGTGCTCTGAGGGGTGAAGGACAATAGGTCGCCGAATTTGGAAGAGTCCCGCGCGGATTCCCTGCAGGAACGCATGTCCGCAATGACCGCGGGGACCGCCCTTTCTCGGCGACCTAATGTCCTCCACCCTGCTCTGAGCACTCCAATTGTTCCTTCTATGTGCGATCGAGCTGCACATACGACAGGAGTCTCGCCAATCTTGTTTTTTGTTCTTTTGGCTGTGAAACTCCTTTTCCGATATTTAACAACCCACAGTGGCCAAAAATAATGTCTTTCTGAAGTCCTTAACTGATAGTTTCAGTATCCTAAATCTTTGCCACTGCCCAGATGACGACCAGCGCAAGTTTTCTAAAGCGGAATGTCATCAATGCATGGTCATATGAAACCGTAAAAATTCATACAAAACGAGCGTTTTCACAAAACATGTTACCAATTTTCAAAGCTATGGCGTGGGATGGCATTTTTAGTTTAAACACTCCATCTCTAACACTGCAGCATCTTGTGCCATAGAACAGACCAAAAATACTAGGAGCATACTTTTCATGCGATTTTCAACGTCATTCTTTGATCCTCTGTTAGATTTATATAAGCGGTTTTTCGAGGAATTTAGAAATTTGCGCCCATTAGTGTGTGGCCATTAGTCATTAGTGTGCGGCCGTGTTCGGACCATTCATCTATCTTCCCATCAAATTGCAGGAACCCTTGCCTCCACGAGCCCTTCCTCAACCCTTCAGCGGGATTGCTGCCGATCTCTAAGACAAGGACGACTTAGGATGACACTTTTCATAGGCACCCCACCCCAGCTTTGTTGTTCTTTTTATCGCAAAACGGATGTAAAGCACTACTTCGAAGGTTCTGGGCGCAAAGGCTGAATGACCTATGAGACAGTGAATTTTCACTGGCCCTCATGTTCTGTTTGATCTGGTTCTTTAAATACTCGGCTACTGTGAGTAGAACCCGGCACTACCGAAAGAAATCTAAAATGGCAATTGCATATGAATTTCATGTTGACGGTAAAAGTGGTTTCGATTGATGCGATCGCCTTTATCGTTAGAGTGTAAGAATACGTATGTGCAGCCCTATAAATACAATTATAATGAACGATGAAGTCATGATTTTGGGGCATCGCCCTCTTTTGTCCTCAGCGTGTCAAATAAACTCGCGCGCATGAGAGCAAAAGGCATCCCAGTGTTCTATACTCTGCTCCTTTAGAATAGCCCTTTGCTTAGCTTACCTGAAGGCTTCTTAGTAAGCAAAGGGAGACCTGTACCATAATGTGAAATTTTTGTGACATTCCTAAGTCCTAAAAGCTATTCTGCTATCAGGTCTATTGGTGGCATACGCATATGCTGTTAGCCCTTCCGCTACCATAGTAATCGTCTTTCTCAGGAGGTATTCCTTTTCCTTCGTAGACCTCCCTCCTCTTTTGTACCTATGCCATCCTCGGAGATATTTGGTTTCGCCTGTCAGACACGTCTTTTTTGGCTGGACTTAGCGAAGAACCTAACAAGGGGACCGTGTCGGGTCGAAGTGGCCTTTCCAGATGAGACCCATACTGCTTTGAAGAGCATCAATCGGTGATTCCAAATCTGCTTTCCAAATCTGCCAAGCGCCTCTGAACGCCGAGTTATGCTCGTTTTTTAGGTCAAAAAATTGAACGCAAAACTGAAGCAAAATCGCCCAAATTTGCTCAAATGGTCCAGTGTCAAGTATCAGAGCTATTTATGCAATGGATACATTTGATTCAATGTGCTAATACTTAACACTGCTTTATCTGAGCGCTGGAAAGATTGTAACCATCAATCATTTTATAATAAAGAATGGCAAGGTTTTGCACTTACATGTTGACAAGTTGCGGAATGAGGCGAGTGATTGCCGAGGGTGCGGAGGGTGCAGATTGTCTACAAGGCTAGCGTGTTTTCGTAGGGGTACAGGGGGTGGTAAATATCGACTGTCTTCGAGGAAGGCGTCCAAAAGGGGTGCGGTTCTTAAGTGCAAAAAGGCCTTAGTCGGGAAGGGGCCGACACTCTCGTAAGGTTGCTAACAGTATCCCCCCCCCCCTCTTTCGCAAATTTGTACTCGGATGTATGACTTGGGAACTCGGTGTCTTGCGTAAACATGCTGTAGTAGTTTCTCAACGTTTACGCTTCAACTGTTCACACTCTAATCTTCCTGCTAAAGTTCTTGGCAGCCCGTAATTCGTCAAAGTTCATGGTTGCTCATAATTGGTGAGGACTGATGAGAACAGTTCTTTGTTCTTCTCGAAATAAAAGTTGGTAAACGGCCCGTAGAGCGATTTCTATAGGTCTCTAAGGCTCATAGGGCAATCATTTCTTACAACTCTGGTCTATTAGCTGTCCATTGGGTAGATCTTTCAATAAATGTAGTTGTTCATAGGACACTTTCTTGATTTGTAGGGGCTCGTAAGGCAGTTCTGTTAATAGTATTCGGCATCTGTAAGCTTCACGTAGCGAGTTTTTTCTACAAATCATTCAGTTATCGTTCCATAAGCTTCGCATATGGCAAAATTATTTCTCAGATGCTGATCTATAAGCGGCCAGAGCATCTCCTAGAATAGTCGGTCTGTATGCGGCGCATAGGTTAGTCCCTTTGAAAGTTGCTTTGCATGAACGTGAATATCGTAAGCGATTCATTATTATTTTTTTGTTTGGATACTGGGAAATCACAAATACTTGTTTATAAGGGACTCGCAGAGCGGTTCTTTTTCAAATATTGATCTACGAGCGGCTTTTGAGGCAATTTCTTTCAAGATGTTTTTTATATACCGGTCTGTAAGCGGCGCATAAGGCAGTTCCTTACCAAGATAATGGCCTGCAAGAGGCCCATGGGCATTTTTTCACAAGATATCGGTTTGCAACCACCCCTTCCCCCCTCCTCCTTCCCCCATAGGGCGGCTTCTTCCAAGCCCATAAGGCAGTTTTTTCCCTCCAAATATCGGTCTGTAGAATCTCATATGGCATTTCTTTTTTGAATTTTGGTCTGTAAGAGGCCAGTAAAGCAGTTTTATCACAAAATGTCGATTTGTATGGATTTCAAGGGCATTTCCTCGAAATACCGTTATGTAGGATCTAAGTAGCTGGTAGCTCCATTTTCTTCGATCAGAACTTCGGTCTTTGGCTCCATAGAGCAGATCATATGTGAGAGCTTCGTACGGCAATACAGTTTGTAGGGGTTCTAGGGTAATAGAATTTTAGGATATCGGGCTGGTTCCTATAGGACAGCGCCTTCTAATTATTGGTCCGTGGGGGAAGGAGGAGGGGGAGGGGGAGAATGGTTGTAAGGTAGCTTTTTCTCAGAATATCGGTCTGTAGGGCGGCCTTAGCGCAGTTTTTTTCTCAAGTATGGGTTTGTTGGGGGTCAGGGGAGGAATTTGTGTACTTTCTGAACCGGTACATGAGCTTCTTGTAGGGCAATTATTTTTTTTATAAACATCGGTCTATAGGGATTGTAACCTCTTAACACATTGGTCTTTCAGTGGCTCATAGGGCATGTTCTTCCTATAGTTACCGGTCTACAGTGGAGCGTAGGGCTGTTATTTTTTGATGCATTAGTTAGGACGTAAAGATATGTCTTAAGCAGCATCAGAGCTTCTCTTGTTCTCAAAATATTAGCTTGTGGGATACACAGAGCGGTTTTTTTTGAAAAAGTAGTCCAAGCGGCTCTTTGGGCATTTTTTAAAGGTTAATTTGAAGATTTTAAGAGCAATTCCTTTTTAAAATATCGGTCTATGCGCGGCCCATAGGGCAACCTCTTCTCGAAGTGAAGGACCGCAAGCGGCTGATAGGCTTCTTTTTCATGTGCAGTTTTTTTTTGTGAAAAATATCGGTTCGTAGGCAGCCCACAGGGCAGTTACTCTTCAAAGTAAGGATCTGTAAGCAGCCCATAGGGCCCTTCTAATGACTGATCACCGTTCGCGGGCAGTTTCTTTCTTCTGTAAGCAGCCCATACCGCTTCCTCGCAATATTATTGTGCAGGGGGCGTGGCAGATTTATCCCAGAATGTAATATCATTTATTGTTGTTCAGAGGACAGTACTTTCTCAGGTTACAACTCTGTAGAAAACCCGTAAGAAAGCTTTTTCTCGTGAAATACCGTTCTGGACAATCGGGGCAGCTCTTACGTATGTCGCTCTGTAGGCGGTACGCGGAGCAGGGTTTATTTAAAAATGTGGTCTGTAAGCGACACGCAGGGCATGAGAACAATCCTTGTGTTTGCTGCCGAAATTTTTCGGACATTAAAGTATGTTTTCAGTTTAGCTGAGGTATTGTAGACTACATCGTTGTTCTGAGAATCGACTGCTTGGTGATTCTCAGTGAAGGTTGGTGGAAAAATTTGGCCCAAAGAAAATTTTTAAAAGGGACTCAAAAGATATCGACTATCAACAATGAGATTCTTATATTTAGAGGAGAGTCAAAAGTCATTGATTAATCAGTTTCGTGTTGCCCACAACTGAAAGTATAAAACGTAGGTGTAATTGTCTTGACAATCATACGGCTAAATTGTATTGCCCCAACCCACTTGCAAGCGGCCCTTAGGGTCGCTAGTTTTACCTAAATTCTGCATTCATTTTTCGTTCCGAAGAACGGTCATAACTCGGCGTCCAGAGGCGCTTGGCAGATTTGGAAAGCAGATTTGGAATCACAGCTTAATACTCTTCAAAGCAGTATGGGTCTCATCTAGAAAGGCCACTTCGACTCGACACGGTTTCCTTGTATAGTCGTCCTCACCCCACTAGTCGGTCGGTGGACAAATTCAAATTTGAACTGAAGCAGGCCTGCTGCGGCAGAGCGCGGCATCTGAGCCCCCCCCCCCGTATAATTTTGCATGTTTCCTTATCGTTTGTTTATTGGTCGTTACTTGCTAGTGTCTAAACTACAAGTATGTTTGTAGAAAGTGACAATTTTGTTGTTGTCGGAAGTTGTTTCGTGTTCTTAAACTCGTTTCTTCAACTCTGATTGGAGGTAAGTGTGGAGAAACGATACAGATGGTGAACTTATGCTGTAGTCTCTTTCTTAGTAAGAAACATATACAGAATTGTTGCTCCAGCGGATTATATGCTCCAAATTTTCCCTCTGCATCGTTTCCAAAAGCTCACGAAATACCAGCATAGCGACAGGAGACAACGCTCAGCAATTACAAAACTCAATATAGGTCCAAAACTTTGTAACCACACAAAAACTTTTAAGCAATGGCGAAGAAAAACGCAAAGTGAATGTATGAATTTGAACAGAGAGCTAAGGTGCCGTGCTCTGTCGCGATTTGCCTGCTCCAGTTCGAATTCGAATTCGTCCACCGCCCGACTAGTGGGGTGAGGACGACTATAAGTATAATTGAAGAAGTAAATACGCGCGAGGCAAATGGGGCAAATGGACATCTGGAAGTGGCTTCGCCTTGCTATCGATTTTTACGATTTTCCACTTGGTCCCGCGACGTGCGTAGGCTGTTCGATTGAAGCGCGCTTTCTTCCTCAAATCGATGTCATTGCTACCCGGATTCCAAAAAGAAGGAAGGGAGTTTTGGAATCAGAATGTTACTAAATACTAGACTTTAGGCGAGGAACAGTATGTAAAAATTTTGAAAAAATTACCTGGAATGGAAGTTTTGCCTACCTAGGTGGGCATTCGTGAGCAATTGTGGCAGTGTAAAATTTTCAGAAAAAAGCTGGCCACAGCCTTCAGTCACACAATTTCTCTACACTACTCTGCATTATGCTTCTCCTAGTTCATGTCCGTTTATACTCTGTCTTCTCAGTCATATCGTAATGTGTGCTCTGTAACTGAAACATTAATTACAACTCAACACAAAAAGGATTTTTGAAAGTGACGCGTAAGCAACGTTGCAGGTTCTGTTTCTCGACGTTATCTTTCTCGACAGGTTGCATGTAGCAACCTGCCGAGAAAGTATATGTGCATGTAGAAGTATATTTACGGCATCCCCCTAGCTTTGCTCCCAAACGATTTTTAGCGTGACATTTGCCCACCTCGTGCCGAGTCCTGCATACAGCACACGATCTGCCGAAACGCTGCCAAACGTGGTGTTGAGATCGTCTGTTCGCTTCGAACGTTCACGGGCATTCGATTTCATAACCGTGTGATTTATTCATAGTGCGCCTGAAGATTTAGTGATCGATACGTAGCCCCGCCCCTTATGGTCATAGCACTTTTTTTGAAGTTTCTTTTTTGAAATACCGCAAATCCAGTATGTCTTACCGCCAGATGGCCAATTCTTTGGCCAAGTGTCTTGATTTTCAACGTAAATACCGCCGATTTTCGTAAAAAAGATGATCGCCATGCTCGGCCAGGTACTCATATTGTTCTGCGTCAGGGTAAGGGAACAGTATATCTGCAAGGCATCACCCTCCACAAAGGAAAATGGCCGTTACCGATGAAAGCTCACATCACCTGCTATCTTCTGTTGTTTTTTTGTTTATCTTAGTGCCTTGTGTGAATATTATAGATTCAGATTTTTTGTGAGAACTGTGTTTCAGCAACAAACTGAAAGGCAGTGGCTCGGCAAAGCGATTGTCTCGTTATTTCAATATGGCAGGGTTTGAACGTCAAATAAAAAAGAAAGCAAGTTTGAGCACGCTGCCTCTGCCACGAAAATTGCCCGCACATGTACGCGCGAGTCCCTCCCACCGTCGGAGGCGGCATGCGGCAGTGTTGTAGCTATATGGGTCTCGCAAGGACTCTGCATCTCCAACCTTGGCGGAAAGTGTCCCACTCGTCCAAATTCAAAATAAAGGCCTCGGGAATTGCTGATTTTCGCCATCTTCTCGCTCTCTTAGTTAGATTTTTAGGATCAGCGCGTAAAAAAATTGCTAGAATGAGGATTTGCCGAGCCACTGCCTCTAAACAATATTGTTTTTCACAAGTCATTAGTGTCAAAATTTGACTTTCAATATGCAATAATCATAATGTTTCACTAAAAAGTGAATTCTCCATCGGGAAATGCTTCAGCTTCACGCATTACTATGCATCTATAATTCTTGCAGTTTTACTTGACAAGACTGTACTCAATTCATATTGCAGAGTCAAAATTGAATTTTGATGTGTTGAGTTTCACATGAGAAGTCTTTCGCATTTTCACACTCAAAAGGTTGCCTGTGGTATTAACAAATTCTTTCAAGGGAATAAGGCCGTTGTGTCAGAAAAGCAATTGAGGCAAACTTGAAGGTCAAAATGGAGAAATTCTTCATAAAGATATACTTTGAGATTTTGAGTTATGTTGATAAACCTGTTTGAGGCTTTGCTGTTTTGTGCTTGTGCGTGCCATCATATTTTAAGGCAACTTCCAATCCCGTCTGAAAGGAGAAAAATAAAATTTGGAAAAGCTTGCACTCAAAGCTGTTTCGAGCTACACTTTCCAATCACTACTGCCTTATTAACTCTCAAATTTTGTACACCTATGTGTCAAAATATGAAACATTTGAAATAATTAATGCCTGCAATCATGCAAAAAGTTGGTCACTGCATTTTTTGCTTTCAAATGCCTTGAGTCCCGCCTCAGTGCACAGCTAGTTTGGAAAGTTTTTCACCGCTTGAACATTTCAAATGACAATCGTAGACTTCTTGATAAAGGGGGCGATGGACATTCCCAAACCCTGCTTGATTGCGCACTTATGAAGAGGCTCCAATTATACCACAGGAGTCACGTTTTCGCGTCCTAACTAAACTTGCAAAACCCAAAAAGCTCCGTGGCCGATACATAGGGTGTACAACAACAGATTCGTTTGCATGGTTAAGACCGAAAGGTGCTTGAGCACATTGCACAATCGTAGTCGCAATCCTCTGGTAAAACTGAAGCTTGTACATATCGGTGATTACGTAAATTTTGCTAAAGCCGCCTTTACGTCACTACTTCCATTTGAAATGTAAGACCTCTAACACTTTTCAGGCAGCTGTTTCTTCAAGCAGTAGCCTTCAATGCTCCTGAAACAGATGACAGATCGTAGGTGTTGAAAATGATTCGAACCTTGAAGAGGATCTTTGCAAAATTGAGAGTCGGAGAATGCAAAAGCGAAAAAAAAACAAGTGGATCTATTATACTGTTTCGTGACTGGCTCTCTGCGCAATTATCGACTGATTTTGTGCATTTGTGTTCTCAAGTTGGGCTTATAGGCCGCAACAAGCAACTTTTTACAGCTTGGTAGGGAAAACAGCTTACTTCTTTACTTGTTTACTACTATTTACTTGGCGTAAATTGTGAGAGAAAGCTCACTTTAAAGTACGAATTTCATATTTCTAGCGACTCAGTTTTAGCATGGTAATACAGTTTTAGGCTCGCTGGCTGTCTGTTGCGGGACAATGTGTAGCCATTGATGGCTCAAAACCCTCCTCAAAGTTTCTATCGTATCTTACAGTAATCAAGGGCGACGGATGATTTCCTGTATACTTTAATTATAAGTTAGGGTTCTTTCATAATACACCGCAGGATGCACCGGCCTGCCGTAGCACGCAGCGAATAAAAGCAGCGAAATAAAAATTTTATTCGGGACCAACGTGCAACAACTAGAAACATCTATAAGCAGCGAAGCTGTGCTGCCGTTAGCGTATGTTTTCACTACCACTGCAGCGGCGCACGCCGCAGGACGATGCAGTGGTAATGAAAACATACGCTAACGGCAGCACAGCTTCGCTGCTTATAGATGTTTCTAGTTGTTGCACGTTGGTCCCGAATAAAATTTTTTTTCCAAACTATTCCGAACAAACTTTACACATGTACAACACGACGAGACGGCCGTGTGTTGTATGCTATATCAATCCATATCGACCTTCCCAATCCCAATTTTTTGCAAAGTTTGAGCCACGGGAGACGACACAACTGGCTTGTGGTAGCCAAGCGTCCGCAGCATAGCGACGTTGCTTTCTGATCATTCGATGTCGGCTTCCTATCCGAAGTAGGATTCGCCAAGCGTTGTAGTGTTCACCACTTATAGGGAACGTGAGCTGGGTTTAGAGCGTCGTGAGACCGGTTAATCTTACCCTACGGTTGACTAACTGTTGCGATAGTAATTTTGCTAAGTACGAGAGAAACAGCAGGTTTAGACATCTGGTTCATGGGCTTGACCGATCGGTGAATGGTCCGAAGCCAACATCTACGGGAATATGACTGAACGCCTATAAGTCAGAATCCAATTCACTCAAGGTAGTCATACCCTCGATACATAGAGCCACGTACTCTGGTAACCTTCACTTTGAGGGCCATGAGAGGAGACAACCTTCACTCGAAAAGAAAAAGAATTCATCTGGGACGAAGCCCCGGATACTATAATCCAGACTATATCGGAACGAATGTGAATGAACCAAATACAGGAGAGAATATTAGAAGAATATCTCAGCGAAACCGAGAAATTGCTTTTTTAAAGCCTTTTTATGCTGTGAAGAGATTTTCTGTGAAAGTTTCCTCAAAATTCAGGACAACGTTTCTCAGTTAACCTCTTACTTGATCAAAATTGAGTTTCAGAAGTTTGGAAAAGCTGTTGGAGTTGAATTAAAACGAGAAGCTGCGTTTGAATGTGCGCAGAGAGTCGCGCGCAAAAATGCTGGTCTATCTCGTTTACCAGTGCGTCACCTCTGCTTCGCAGAGGCTCGCACTGGCTCTACTATTTATGTGCCTTACTCATCCTCGTAAAATCGTGGCACTGGAACTCACCGCGCTATGCCGACCACCACGAATAAAATGTAAACAACCACTCATTTAGAAAGTCTTTTCACGTGAGATCGATGATTTCGCGTGGATGAAACTTTTCGCAGGAAGACAAACGCAAATTTGAATAGGTTTCTGGATTTGTCATGGCTTGGTAGTCGCCATGAAGGTAGTAGTAACCGTGAGCTACATCTCTGTGCGAAAATCTTCTCAAACGCTTAGCTAGAACCTTGGCAAATTGACCATTTACACAACCACTTCTTTTCGGCGCCGTTTTCGTTATGTAGTAAACTTTCGACCACTTTTCAGGCTAAACTCCATCGCTTGCACATTTGCTTACCAAACTCATCCACAACTCTGCAAAAAGTGGTGATACGACCGAATGTTGTGGTACAGAAGCCAGGTGGAACCGTTTGGCGCGCAATTTCTGAGGGATCCACTCAACGAATCTAATCGTGCTTTTGCATATCGAGCTTTCATGAGGATAGCATGCGCTATGCAAAACTTGGGCTTAGAACGCTGGCTGGAACACGCTCCACGAATTTCGTAACAGACATACTCTCACACACACACAGACAGACAAAGTCACGTAAACATCCTTAGCCCGTTATTATAAGTTATGATTTTCAAAGCTTAGGACGTTGTCAGTTCTCCTCGTCGTGTCATGACGGTCAGAATGATATATATTTTTGCAGGGTTTCGTTACGACCCCGCGGTCTACGACCATAGCCAAATGCCCCGTCGGCTCTGGTCTGTCTCCGCTGCTCGTCTGCGTCTCCGCGCGCTGCGCGCTACCTCGCTACCCCAAACGAGGAGCGCGGGGCATTTGGCTCTGGTACCCTTTTCTTCGTTGTTTCGAACCCAATCTTAGCAAGCTATATATCAAATCAAAGCTCTTGATCTCTAATTTCACGCTGACAATCTCCCAAAACCACAATTTTTGATTTGATCGAGAAATCCGGCAAAAACCGTGTTTTCAAAAATCTCTTGTTTTTCTTCTAGTTTACCTCTCTTACGCGGTTTTTTCGTGCATTTCATAGATCTTGCTTCTCTTCATAAGACAACCACCCAGCTCTTATCTCTTCGATTATAGCGGAATTTTCCTGAAAAACCGTAAAAAGTGCATTTCTCTTTACCTTGTTCTGTTCCAGTGCTTTGGCAGCAATTTTTCTCCAGCTTGGACGATATCGCTCAGAATAATGAGCGCAACAATCTAGACAACGTCCCAGTAAACAGGAGCGCCAGTGCGGGGGCCAAAATTCAAGGACGCATCAAAAATCAAGACCCCGTGTTGCGAATTGCTGGTCCTGGCGCGAAAACAGCGAATGAACGCCGCCAAACGCAAGCTTTCGATCTTAGCAATGTTAATTTCGCTTGTTTCAGGTATAATATTTATTTTCAGGCATCATGGACTGCGTCCTGCACTGGTGAGTACTTGTGCTTGTTTTTCTATCTATTACATTTTTTCGTTATGTGTTGTTATTTTGAGGTTTTTTTGTTGATTATCCATTGGAACCGCTTGTATAGGTTATCCGCGCAGGGCGCGGAGAGTGCGCAAGGTGGGCGCCATCTAAATCTACTTACATAACCGGCTGCGCGGGCAGTCGCGCGCGTGCCCTCACTGCGTGCCGGGACCTATGGCTTGCGCACTCATTGCTTGCTCGGATAAATTGCTGACACTACGATGTTTGAACAGTTTTAAGGCTTCTATGCGAGATCTTCGCTTCAGTTAGGAGTTTAGTGTGCCTAACAACTTTACTATTGAGAGACGAGTAGCTTTTTCTGCTAAAAGTTGGTGAGACTGCAAAAGGTAATGTGCGTGTGAGTAACAAAAGACCGCCTTCTCTCAAACTTCGATACCCTCTCTACGGGGGAAGCACCGCAATAGACTGTTTTCACAAACTCAGTGTTATTTATCAGTAAATGATCTTTATTTTGTAACCTGACAGTCCTGAACCATACTTTGTGCAACAGAATGACTCAATGTCCGGCAAAATCTTTTTTGCATGATGTGGTAAAAGTAGTGTGTGATTCTTGATGCGAACGATGCGTTTTGGCGAGAAATTGTTTCTTGCATGATGGAAGCTAAAAATTGAGGAAATTTTTGGCGACTTGATCTCGATCTGTTCTCTCCCCCATGTCCTTGGTTTTGATAATTACTACACCTGAACCTCCGTAAGGACATCCATCACTGCTTGTAAACACAAGCATGCTTTCCACGAGTGTGGTTAGCAGGATACTATGTTATCATCACGGAGGATTCGTTATATGGAGCAAAGCAACATGGAAATGTCTGGCGTTCACGAACCACTAGTCTCAAAGCGAGGTTTTTCACTTTTTATGATGGGTTTACTCTGGTCGAAACGAAGAAAATGGAGATTCGGGCGCGATTACTGAAAACTTGCTCGCATTTGGCAACTTCATCTCCCTAGTCGAACGTTAGCTAGATCAATTCTAGATTGGAGATTGAATGAACAGAGTAGCATGGAATGGAAAAAATATTCATCCAACAGCTACACATGGACCGAAATTATATCTCTAAACAAAGCTACTTTGTACAGAAAAGAAACTGTTTCTAACTTTTTCGAACATCGAGACGCAAGCATTATCAAGAAGCATTGGCAATATCGGTACTTGACTACATCTGGTCTGCATCTGTAGGACTTCTGATATGACAGCAACAGTCTCTGGCGATATGTGTCGAAAAACGTCTCTGATATTAGAACAGTTCAACTCGGAATCGAAAGTGCAATCGTATGCACATATTTTTGGGAGGAAACTCTCTCAGAGACAAAGTTCAAGCACAAAAACATGCATCACGTTACTTGTGCCATCAATGTGACACAGCAATGAGTGCGCGACCTGTAGGTTCCAGCACGCAGTGAGGGCACGCGCGCGACCGCCCGCGCAGCCGGTAAGTAGATTTAGGGCCGCATGCACTATTATCCCTGCGGGGAGGGGATCGCAGCTTAAAAAAAGCTTTATATTTCGAAACTCCAGATACCTGGACTTCACGTTGTGTATCTATCCGTAAGTATTCCTACTACCCTTCACTTTGAACATGCTGAACAGGAGCGAGAAGCTGTACGAACCGCATTTTCCAGCTTTTGTATGATCACTGATGATCCCCGGCGCTTTTCTTTAAAGTCATTTTTATTTCTCCGAAGTTAACGAAAACCTTTTAAAGTTGTACTGAACATCTAACACAACAGTGCTGAGCATGTTGCTGATGAGAACAAATGAGTTTTTGAAAAGTCGAATTTTTCGGTAAACCTCAAATTTCGACCTGTGGATCATCGAAAATTTCATGACTTAAAACATCATTTGTTCTTATCAGCAACATGCTTAGCACTGTCGGGTTAGATAATCTGCACAACTTTGGAGGTTTTTCGTTAACTTCGGAGAAAGAAAAATGACTTTAAAGGAAAGCGCCGGGGATCATCAGGGATCACACAAAAGCTGGAAAATGCGGTTCGTACCGCTTCTTGCTCCTCTTCAACATGTTCATAGTGAAGGGTAGTAGGAATACTTACGGATAGATACACAACGTGAAATCCAGGTATTTGGAGTTTCGAAATATAAAGCTTTCTTTTAAGCTGCGATCCCCTCCCCTCGGGGGTGTTAGTGCATGCGGCCCTTAGATGGCGCCCGCAAGGTGCGTATCGCGCGTCGCTCCTCTTTTCGTGCACTCTCGCCGCCTGTTTTTTTTGCACTTCTTCCAGTCATAAACTGCATTCAATGTATGCAGCAGCGTTGCTCTCCGCGCGCAGCGCGGACGGCCTTATTTACAAACGGCTGCGAAGAGCGCGCCCCGGGTTCCGATGCGACATATGGTATATGCCTAACTTCCATCGGCTGCGAGATAACGTGCTACAAACAAACAGAGCCCTAATCTTGTTTAATATTTTCGATGTATTTCCTTCACACACATTATCAAGAGTGAAATCTCAAATTTTTTACCGTTAATTCAAAGAGAAGATTTATCACTGTCGGCTTTGAATCTCGTGATGCAGCGAATTTCTTAGCTTAACCAAGTTTGGATGGCTGTCATTCAAGATCTTTGAAAGATTGTGGTTTTCCATAAGCTGTGAGAAGCTTATTTCCCGTAAACATATGGATTTCTGAAATTCCTGGAGATGTAAAACTTCAAACTCTCAAAATCTTGACGTTACCTTGCAGAATCTTAGCGCTCAAGAACCGACTACCAAATAATTGCATTTGACATTTTTCATCACAGATAATACAGGAAGCACAATTTGTTATATTTCCTGTACCAATCGTACTGTGTCAGACCAAGCTTGCGCTTTTTCTCTTTCGATGAGGCATTCGACTGTTTGCAGCGATTCTCTCGTGTTCCCCATGATACCCAATACTGTTATCGGGACTTTGTGTATCATATATGCAATCAATCGTTGACGTCTTCTCTTCCTGAATGATATATCACCTGTATCACCTGTATCCCCGTTGATCATCGTGTTGCACGAGCGGGTACCAGTGATGCCTCCATTCGTCCCTGTCTCGGGCGATTGTTGACCAATGTTTACGTATCGCACCAGGAACACGTGGAACGCTCTGAAGGACTTCATTAAAGGACTTCGTGAACATATCTGACCATCGCGTCGGCGGTCTTCCTCGTTCGCGTTTGACGTCCAGTGGTATCCAATCTGTTACAGCTCTCGTCCACCGGTTGTCGTCGAAACGCATTACGTGCCCGGCCCATCTTATCTTGTTCTGCTTGGCGTACGCGGCAGCGTCCCTGATCTTCGATCGTTGACGTAGGGTAGAGCTTCGTAATCCTTGCCTCACTTGCGTGAGTCGATTCACTCCTAGCATCACTCTCTCAACAGCTCGTTCGATGACGCTAACCGCGTGTTCATCCTGCTTTCTCATTGTCCATGTTTCTGAAGCGTACGTCAAAGCAGGAAGAACTGTCGAGTTGAAAAGGTGGGCGCCGAGCCGGAATGATATATAGTCTTTTTTATCCCACAGCTTCTACTGCAACCTCTCAGATATATTATAGAATGGGGAGCCAGCATTGTTTTTCTTGGTGTAATATGGTCATTTTGCTCAACTCTAATGGTTTTTCTTTGTAATTCCAGTGTTTGGCAAATTTGAGCCATATACTGCGACAAGCGTGAACATCAAAGCAACGAAACACTTGATAAAAGTAAAAATCCACAAAGAAACGTGGCTAGTGAATCATGTCCATAAAAACGTCCAAACGAAAGCTCGAGCTATGTGAAAGGTTTTTCTATGTCGTGCAACGCATTGCTGAATTGACCTTTCGATGCTGTTTCGTTGAGTTGTACAGGGTAGGGGACTATATCGCCGAAAAATGGCGGTCCCCGCGGTCATTTGCGACAAATACGCGCCCTTGTGTATGCGCGCACATGCGTTCCTGCAGGAAATCCGCGCGGGACTCTTCCACATTCGGCGACATATAGTCCTCCACCAGTTGTACACATAGGAAGCTTGATGTATAAGTATTCTTTACGGTAGTATGTCTGAAGGAGATTGGGGCTCTGTTTGTTTGTAGCACTTTATCTCGCAACCGATGGAAGTTGGGCATATATCGTACGTCTTCTGATGCAAATGCCTCGCGGCGAAATTTATGGGATGTGCGCCATTGCGAGTTGCTGAGCGACTGCTGCAGTGCTTTTTTGTATATTCTTCTTTTCAGGTAAGTATTTGCTGATAAGGGAGAAAAAGGTAAGTTGGAGTAGTATGTTTAGTGTATAGCATGTTTAATTTGTGGTTTCTGTTTTTTGAGCAGTTATATCGTATATAGTTTATTCTCAGTATTTGCATGAAAACACGTCGCGTCAGTTCTATGAGCACTTTTTGTAATTTTCCTTTCTTTCGTTCACTTCTTGTCTCATTTATCTTATGAAGCATACCCTTGAAAGCTAGCAGGCTTGCGCTGCAGTAATCGCTTCTCACTTGAAAGGAGGTAGCTCCTAGTCAAGTAGTTCGTGTGTTGAAGACGATAAGTCAAACGTTAAAGCCTACAAGCGTTCAAAGAAATGCTTCACAAGAGGAAAGAGGCGTGAAATGACAAGACAATACGCATGAAACACGAGACGTCCTTCCATGTAGATACTAGGGAATAAGTGATGATATAGCTACTAAAAAACAGCTTATCTTTTTCTCCTTTATCAGCAATCCAGCACTACCTAAAAAGCAAAGAAATACTGAAAAGTACGCGGGAACTTGCATTAGCAAATGATGACACTTTTGTGGCTTTCGGCGGCGTATTGCCATCGCTGCGCATTGTATACACATTTCACCTACAATGCAAGCACACTATATCAAGCGGAAAACCTACTCGATTGTACCTAACAGAAACATTTTTTTAGTGAACCATTGTGAATCCATTTGTAACCCATTTTCTCTTTTCTAGGTGCCTTGCATTCATTACTGGACTAACCACTGGGGCTGCAATCATCGCGGCCTTTTTCTATGATTGATTCTAACATTTATCAAAGAAAGTATTGGGAACCTTCGTCAGCAACATCGCCAGGAGGACTTACTTATGTGAATGAATGTGCCTCGAAAATGCCTCGTATGCCTTGAAAATTCTAACCTGCATTAACCTTTGATTGTTATGGATATTTTGTGCTATATAAAGTTAAGATGACTAAGTCTTATCTGTCTGTACATTTTCTAGGGGATGGAAAATTCCATTTTTAAACTTCGGGACAAATTTGCAAACATATGCAAGGCGCAGGGCAAGGCGGTTGTCATAGACTCTTTTCGGTACCGATTATCCATATCGATTTTATCGTATTTGCGAAGTTTTGCCTGGGTGGGAATTGGCACAGTGGAGTGAGTTTCCTGCTTATCGCGGAAATGTAGTGGAGGCAGGATACTGGCATAAGAGGTGGGAGGAACAGGGTAATGCTGTACGCAGGCTGTAATTTTGAATACATGTGTAGACAGCGCCGGGTGGGCAGGGTACGTTAAATACTTAATTTATATGTTCCATGACAGAAAAAGTTTGTAAAAATAAACGGCCTTTTATTTTGGGGTAATCAAGGTTCAGAAAAAAACAAACGCGAAAGGAATACCTTCTTGGAAATCATATTTTCCATTCGCTTCTTGCTCTCGTCGATCGCTTTTTGGGCTGTGCTGGAGCCTCTAGTTTCTGCGATGTCGTCTGCAAGCTGGTGCCCCTTGCTTGTCCAAAGGTTTGTGAAGTAGCCGAACTCGTAAGGTGTTGGATTTTGCGGTCCGTTAAGGATTATCCTGAATTAGCCCAACTATCGTGATATGGTAAACGCAGCTCTTACCTCAAGTAAGCGTCCATGTTCAGCGCTGAGGTTGCTGATCTTCGCGCATCCTTTATAAGGCTGTATATGGAAAAACCTCTTTCGACAGCAGCAGTATTCGTGGGACGCAGCTATTTTTGCTAAAAGCTGCAACAGCTTTTCGCATTTTGTCAGCTTCGGAGGTGTGGTGAGCATGAGTTTTCGCAAAAGCGACAAAAAATATTCAGATCTTTCTTGAGCCAAGGTAATGTCGGAACGAACTGCAAACGCACAAGCTCGTTATGTAGCCGTTTTACATACAAATCGACATCGTCGCCGCGAAACCCAAAAAATTTTGAAGTCGCTTTTCTATGTCCATCTTGGTCCGTTTCTTCCTCGATAATGCTTTTTAATGATAAGGCATTCAGCTTGTACAGGATAGAGTCTGCAGGATATGTCAGCCTTTTCTTGAAATCTGTAACCGCTGACGTTAAGATCCGTCTGGTGAAGACATCCAGCTTTTTAAATCCTGCTTTTTTGAACTCCTCTAGAACCTCCAGGTCCCTGATCGTCGACCTTGCTTCTTCAGCATTGAAATTGGCTTCTTGTGAGCTGCCGCGAGTGGTGTATTGAGCTAGGTGGTTTCGTGTACTGGTAAGAAGCTCGGAGATTTTCCATCAGTCTTGCATCGATATCAACTCCTTATGGAACTGCGATGCTGAACTGGAAGATGTGCTTGCTGTCGTCAAGCCGAAAGATCACGGCCACTCTATTCAGATCTCCTTTCCATCCGGTCCAAAACCTGAAGTGCCAATAGCATTCTTTTGATGCGCATTTTCGAAAACTCCCACCAGTCTCTGCATTTTTCGTCGTCGCGATCATTGAAATAAAAACTTCCTCAATGAGCAAGTGCTCCACTAATTTTTCAACTTACTTGTTCTTTCCATCGCTACCTGCGACTCTGACAAGTGAATGAATAAAAACCACCACTTCTGCAAATGCTCAGCAAACAGAGCTTTATTAAAAACAACCATCACTTTTCAAAGCTGGCGAGGGCTCAAACAACCTTCACTTTTGAGAGCCTGTCTCTGCACTATCAAAGGTATGAAGGTAGTTATAACATTGTTTCCCGGTGTTGGAGGCAACTCTATCTCGTGGTAATGCGAGAGCTTATGCCCCGGTAAATGATCTTGCCGGTATGGATAATCCCTGCTGGTTGCTAAAGTCAGATCACCCTGGTTCAATGTCGGGGCGCAGAATCACATGTCTACGACATGTATACTGCTCGTGGCTTGTATCCTAAAACAGCGTTTGTATACTGCGATCTATTCTATGTTCGGATCTGTTTTGTCTTCTCCTGCCTAGGTGTGTTTCACTTCACTTTTTAGCGTGGAGTGAATTTCAGCTGTGTGATGGTTACGTGTACATCAAATAGTTTGCACTTAGAAAATTTATTTGCTTCGCTTTCGAGTGCTGACATCTAGTTTCAAGGTTTCAGTCACATAATGTCAACAAATGTATGTCTTTCTTTTATAGAGCATTGATTCTACTCCATACAATGTAATATTCTCGTTTGGGTATAAATGACTTGCAATTCTATATATGTATGTGTAGTCAACCTTCAACTTTATTACCTTTGCTGTGCCAGACACTAGCATGTTTAAAATATGCTTATGTAATTATTTTCAAGGAAGCAACACTCAGACATGATGTGGCGAAATATCCTGTGTTATCGAGATATTACATGACTTTCCTTCACTGTAATCTATAACATTCTAGTTGAAGAACATATTTCCACATAAATGCTGAAGAATGTTGGAAATTGCAAGCTGAAACGCCCGTGATCAATGAAATGTAAACTAGAAGAAAGTATCGTGAGACATTCTTGAACCTTCCGGAAAGACAAGGCAATTTCCTGCACGGAAAATGCAACAGCTGTTAGATCTGGAATTTCAAAAAGAGATGTGCGGTGATAACTTTTGAGTAAACAGCTAGGCTTCCTTTTCACGTTGTCTTGCAACGTAAAAGGTCGACAGTGGTAAATAAAGCAGCAGGATGCAGATGAGAGCTTCATGCAGAGCACTACTGGATGATAAAGTGCAGTTATGCGAATGGAATAAAACAAAAAGAGAGCAACTATATAGGACTGGAACTTCCAAATGAAGAACAGAATCAACATCAAATCAAAGACTGACTCTAATCCGGACTAAGGTCTCAATGAACTGAATGAATAGGTTGTGATAAATCGTAAGTGTTTGACTTACCAATTAAAGGCGAGTTGATAGCATCTAATAGCGGGCTTTCTTCGCATCGAGCATCAGTTGAGCATTGGATTCACTTCTACGTGGTGGAGAGCGTGGGGTTATGAATGATGAGCGATTAACTTAAACGGATTTCGAAGGTATTGGATAAATTACGAGAAAGCCGACAGTTGAGGTCGCGAAACAACACACTGAACCCAGAAATGTCCTGCCGATTTTAATTCTGCCACACGCCAAAGATTGCCGATGAGTAGATTGGATGCCAAACAGTCACACTCTATACGTTTTGCCTGAGCGATTGCGGGGTGTCACGAACTGCAGCATACGATCGACAGCAGGGTGCCGTGGGGATTGACTGAGCATCACAAACCAGCAGTCGCTTTTTTCCGAGTCAAAGGCATTGAACTGGAATACACCATGATCATTTGCGTAAACATCGATAAAAGTGTGAAAGCTAGACTAATAAAGGCAGTTATCGGTACATCGTGCCCCTCTTTTTTTAAAACTCGCACTACTGGCTATGACTTCCTTCTGGAAATTCGGAACTCGTTAAACAATACGCCAAGAACTGCAAAATGCGTGTATATATACTTGATAAGATTTGCTTTTCTTCACAAAAAAACCAACCTTGCTATCTCAGGGTTATCGCCAGAGTCAAGCACGCCGGATACGACCACCCCCCCCCCCATCTTCTGTCTCAATGCCTCCCCCCCCCCATCAGCATTATCGTAGCCTTACAAGGACATGCAGAGGCTCTACCATGCATAAATCGGCACATATTCGTAATCATCATGTCAAAACCCCCATGGGCCAAGTTTCAGCAAATACTGAGGGTTCCCAATAGTGGACCACCCAAGTGAAGTGGTCATTTTCAAACATGATTAACTGTATTTCAAAAATGAATTAGCTAGGATTTTTGTATTCAGTACAAAGCACTACTCACGGTTTACCCATACCATGAATCCTGCCTCAAATCCATCAAGTTATAGAACTAGAAACGAGCCAAAATCTTATTTGTCCCACTTTTCATTATTAATGGCTGCGCTTTCACCAGCTTTTACTCAGAGCGAAGAAGATGAATCAGGCCCAAATTACTTCTATGAAAACTACAAGACTTAGGCTATCTAACCACTCAGATAACCGCCGGGGGCAGGCGGCCATGCGAATTTTGAGCAAGCGCGCACCGGAAAAATAGTTCGTTGATTTTTTGCGGCCCGCTTGCAGAAATTTAGAAGAAAGTTGGCGAAATTAAAGACGAATGCTTGAAGAACAGTCGCGGTTTCTTTATGGATTAGCTGCGGCGCAGTGGCCGCATTCTCGCGGACTTTCCGCGAGAATATGCAAAAATTTCGAGGGCCGCACGGTCCTTTGTGGAGGACCGCGCAACCCCCAGGTACTTTCCGCTGAGAGAAAGTACCTCAAACTTGAGTAATTAAACCAACGGTGACACCTCTGCCACACAGAGTCTTACCTGCGCTCGACGTACGCCCGAAAATACCTAAAAAGAGTCCGAGCGCTTGCTGAAAGTTTGGCCAGCGCTCGCTGCAAGATAATATTTGACGAGCGCTCGCAGAAAATTCTGTATTGCTGCCCGCTGGCAGAACGCGGAAGTACCGCTCGCTGAAGGTTTGGCCACGCCCCAAAATTCTGCTGGCCGCCTGCAGAAAAGCGCGAGTTTGCGGACCGCCTGCCCCCGGCGATTATCTGAGTTAATGGGGTGTGGCACAACCCCAGAAAAGCTGTGGGTGCCACGGCTTTTTAGAGGTTGTGCCTCACCCCATTAGCTTACCTTCAAAGCATTCAAATCTCTGTCTTTTTTATATTGTTGCTACTGCATCTTCTTCTCCACATAGCAGGAATTTCATTCAAAATTGTTTCTCCTAGATAAAGATATAGTTGTTTTCCCTTAGCAGATAAAAAACTCTGCGAAAGTATTGGACTACGGTGATAAGTCTGCGACATGCTAAGTCTGTGCTACTCTGAATCGCGAGGAAAGGTTACAAGAACAAGTGTATTCGATAGCCTGATCCTCGTAATTTTCACAGAAGTGATTTGAGCCTGATTGGTCTTCTCTAGTCTGAGAAATTGAACGAAAAATGGGACAAACAATATTTTAGTTCGCTCTTTTGTTAGAGTTTGGAGGTTAGTTGAAGTGGGATTCCTAATGCGACCAAAGAAGTAGTGGTGTTTTGTAATGAGTGCAAAGAAGTAGTTTACTCACTTTTGAAACAAAGTTAACATGTTTGAAAATGTCCATCTCACTTAAGCGTCCCAATGTTTAGAGACATCAAAATTCGCTGAAACTTGGCCCACAGGGGTTATTCGCCATATAATTATGAAATGGATGCTCTTATGCTTTTAGGATTCTTTTAGCTTACTGTACGTGTACGACGGTAGGTGCTAGTATCTTGCACGATGGACCTATCAGAGATATTTGACTGACATCATGTCGCTAACAGCCCTGTTACCTCGATAACGACGCCTCCCCTCTTTCTGACCCCTCTACGACCCTCTAGGTGTGGCGTGCTACACCCCACGCTTGAAACTGGTTATGAGCGCACAAATATTGGAAAATCCTTCGAGTTTCGATGAATATCGATGAATACATTTTCTTGAAAGGCAGGATGATGGCGCGGATATTGGCGTGGTTATTTTGATTACAAGGAAGAAGTACATTCACCAAAAACCTAAATAAGTGAATTTGAAACCTATTTCGTGAAACATACGCCACATAACACTTGACAAATCGCACATTTAGTCGCTTATATAGTCTCTTGGCACATAATAAACATATGTTTGTGATCAGTGTTTCAAGAAGAGTCCGATGAATGCAGGGTGCGCCAGAATTACCTGCGCCACTTTACAAAAGTTCCACGAAGAAAACACTGTGAAATACAAGCCTAAATTTATATCATAGAAAGCACCAATCTCTTTACAAGATACATCTTATTGACTCCTAAAAGACCTCATTTGAAGAATTCGAGAATCAAGAGACTCAGACCAGCATTGTTGAGGAAACCAAAAATGGAATTTTTACACTTGTAATTTGCTATAACTAAATAAACTCAAAGCCTTTCTATACCCTTCAAACTGAGGTTGTAGAGCACTATTTGCACTACCACATAGGTCTAGTTGTATTCGCAGAATTTGTTCCTTCATGAAATAAGAAATACTTGCAAAAAACCTGCGTGCAAGCAGTAACCTTGAGTTCAAAATTGATTATTAGGCCCCAGACATGCAAAAACTTCCAAGTAAAAGACAATTTTCTATCTACGGTACATGTGGAAGAATTTATAGTTAAAGCCGATTAGTTGAGATAGTTTTGAGTCCGATCTATAAGACATTTTCTGACATTAAGGTGCACCTAGGAAAGCCGAAATTACAATTGATAGTTTGTCCTGAAAATCGCATATACAGTGACCGCCAAAAAGTTGCGGACAAGCCTCCTTCCTTTTTTCATCGCTTATTTTCGAATGGAAAACAAAGATGAAAAGATGATTGAGTTGCTTGAGATGGTAGAGCTCTTGAAGAGCTACAGCCCACACATTGCGCTTTTTAGAGAATATGTATTCTAAAAATTTTAAAAATCTTTCTCTAACAAAAGTCCGAAAATGGCCGCGTCACAATGTCGCGGACAATAATCCTTCGAACGCGATAATTTCCCTTCAGGTCTGTGTTTTGAGCAAAAACAGAAGTTTTCTGATACTTGTTAAAGAGCTCATCGAGGACAACAAATAGGTAGTGTTCACTCCCAAAAAAAACGCAAGTTTGAATTTTGTTTTGCTTTCCTAAAAAAACAACCTCTATTTTTCTCTTTCAAAGCAAATTTCTTCACATGGAAACCTATACAAAACATCCTAACAAAACCGTTCAGATAAAATGGATGCTCTTTGCCATCTTCTATGCATCGGACGTGTGCTGGTGAGTTTCTTTACTGAAAATGGCTCTTGACAATGCATGCACATGACCCCATCTGCACCTCACCACTGACTTGCACCGCTTTGCAGGCTTGTAGCTCGGTCGGCAGTCACTCTACAAGCCTGCAAGTAGACTCATTCGAACGAGCGTGACTTATTCCACACGATGGTATGCAAATGATTTGAGTTTGGGAAGTCCCGGAGAATTCACGGATGGGGTGAAAAAGCGCAGCCATGAAGGTAAATGGAATGAAAGCGCTTATCAGTATCAGAACAGCCTTAGAGCTTCGAAATGGATCTGTTACAAGAAAATTGACGGTTTTAAGCATCTAGGATGGAGCTGATAGCGAAAGGAGCTTTGTTCAACCTTAGCTGAAATATCGTTAGCCTATAGCACCGAGGCTGCGCTTTTTCACCCTATCCGTGAATTCTCGGGACTTCCCAAACTCAAATCACTTGTATACGTCGGTCGAGGAAGTCATGCTCTTTTGAATGAGCCTTCTTGCAGTCTCGTAGGTTGTCTGCCTGCCAAGCTAAAAACGTGCAAGCTGTGCAAGTCAGTGTGAGGTACAGCGTGGCCATGTGCACGCACTGTCAAGAGCCATTTTTAGCAAAGAAACTCACCAGCACACGTCCGATGCATAGAAGATGGCAAAGAGCATCCATTTTATCCGAACAGCTTTGTTAAGTTGTCTTGAATAGGTTTCCATGTGAAGAAGTTTGGCTTGAAATGGTAATGAGTTATTTTTGAAGAAAAAAATAAAATTTAAGCTTGGGTTTTTTTAGAAGTAACCACTACCTGATTATTGTCCTCCATGAGCTCTATAACATAGTATGCTTATCTATCAAGTAAACTTCTGCTTTTGCTCCAAACAAGGTAATAAAGGAAAATTTTCGCGTTCGAAGAATTATTGTTCGCGACATTGTGACGCTGCCATTTGCGGACTTTTTCTAGAACTTTTTTTGAAAGTTTTAGAATACATATTCTCCAGAAAGCGCAATGTGTGATTTGTAGCTCTTGAGGAGCTCTATCATCTCATGCAACCCAATCATTTTTCCGTCTTTGTTTTTCGTCCGAAAATGAGCGATGAAAAAAGGAAGGAGGCTTGTCCGCAACTTCTTGGCGGTCACTGTATGTGGGTGATTTCGAAAAAGTTTAGATATAATTAGAATTCAATTAATTCAAGTAAAATTTTCATGGATAGTCATGTGAACCACGAAGTTTTGAATGGAAAGTCAGGTTGTGAATACCCAGCTATTCACACAGCTAGTTTTCAAACCATTTTCTGAAGAAATTCTCGATTAGATGCTCCTAGCGTGACATAAATTTGATGGATCAATTACCAAAGTGATATTATATTTCTTGCCACAAATACAGGACTTATCAAATGAAGTGTCGCTTGCACCAGCATCTCCACTCCCGCGCTGGACTCTGCGTCTCTTCCGCGGAACATGCTATCTGAGTATTTTCCCAGGACGAGCGTGGAAAGGCGGAGCCTCAATTGATTTTGAAGTGATTGGGGCAAGCGACACTTCATTTGATAAGCTGCAATTATGACACCACCTACTCAAGATATTAATTTCTTATTTAGTTTTTGTTGGGACCTATATTGCCGGTCTCGCTCTCTCACTTCTGCATATTGAAATTTCAAGAATTCTTGGGCAAGAAGTTTTCAGGATCAAGTTTCATTCTCTTAGATGACGCTATCTCATCCTATGCATAACTCAACATAGAACTGTTTTTCGTAGTTTACCTGTTATAAGCATGTTCGCCTCTGTGGACACTATCAAGAACTCAGCCTTGTGATTTTTTTCACATTTTTTCAAACCGAACAATTTATTTTTTGTCTTGGGAAAATGTATTAGGGTGATCCAAAAATAATGGGGCCCTTGATTTTTTTCTGAACATTTTATAAGGCCTCTTTCTGATTGAATATGAACAACCAGCAATTTAAACGCTTCTATATAAAGTGACCTTCGCAGGTTATTCTGACAGAACTCCTTGCAGCACCTCATCCACAATCCTTCAAGCGGCGCTTCGAAGGAGTTAGACAGACTTTTTTTGAACGCCTTCCAAATTTGTGCTGTTGTACCCCCACGTTCCTTGACATATGACATATCTATCGAAAGAGCTTTCCAAGCTCCTTCTGATCGAGTGTGCAAAAACATCTATTATTTCGTTCAAAAGAGGCACATTATTTGAAAAAGTGCGATGTTCGGCGCAGATATTCAGGCTAGAAATCAGATTTTGGTCCACATTTTTTTTGAAAATGAGAAACATCGAAATGAATTGCGTACGTTTGACTAGAGAATAAAAAGTTCTATCAGACAAAAAATGTCGAAGGTGAGCTCAGCAGACTACCTTGATAATAGAATAAATATATGTTATCTGATACTCAATGCTATATCTTCCGTTCTGAAGCGTTGGAAAGCGCAAGCTATCATGGATTTGTTGACAGTCCCATCACTTGCTGCGCAGATATCTTTGGTAGGCTCACTGTTTTATTGCGGTGGTGCTGCTCAAAGTTCAAAATTACTTGAATTAATGAGCTTTGATTTTAAGCGCTTCTTAAAAAAAACGACGCGTGACAGTGCCCATCTATAGACTTCGATTAGAAGGTTTTGTCATGTAATAAGATTTATCAAAACTTGGACTTCCAATTAGGCTTTCCGTTCAAATTTATTTTATTTTACACTAGGTGCACCAAAGAACAAAAAATAAAACTCTAACACGTCGAACAATAACATGATATCAGCTTGTCCATGGCTTCAGGGAGATAAACGATGGACGTATAAGCAATGCACTAACCTAAGGCCCACTAAGATATAGCGAAATCTGTTCCAAATGTCTGAGGAGTGTAATCGCTTGAGAAATAAAGAATGACTGGAGAGTCTTGCATCCTCCAAATTTATTTTGAAAACCCTTTTTGAGTGCCAGCGAGCTTACGGGCGGAAACTAGCTGACAAACCCCAGATGAATATATGTTTTAGAGGATAGCAAGACTCTAAGTTGAAGTGCCGGTTAAGGCTTGCCAGTAAGGCATAGAAGTAAGGCATAAGCGGAAGTAATCTGGGCACTTAGGTGTGTAATAGGAAGACAATAGGTGGAATCATGTACCCTGGCATATGAGACAAGCTGGTATGATCATTAATGAAACAGGGTGTTTAAGTTAGTGACAGTGAACAAAAGAAGATAGATAGCTGGAAAAATGACTTAATGTTTTGATTTGACTGTCCAAAAATGAAGCGAAATGCATTTGCTACGTAGACTGGGTTGAAGATTTGACGAGGTATGGCGGGCTTGCGAGGTGTGGGTGACTTGACGAGTTGACGAGGTATATACGACTTGGCCAAGAGTGAGCGACTTGACGAGGTACCACGACTTGGGGAGGAGTAAGCGATCTGACGAGGTATGGCGACTCGACAAAGTGGGCGACGTGACCAGGTATGGAAGACTTAACTAGGTAACGGCTTGGCGAGGCATAGAGGGTGGTTGGAACAATGGTGTATGGCGCAGGTACTCATAACATCTAAAAATCACAGATATCGAGTAGCTGTAACACATTAATATATTTTGTAATCTTCTTTTGAATATTTTGGAGTTTTCACTGGAAACGATGTAATCGGGTAGAACCGAAAATCATCTGGTTGTTTGACAAATGATAGAGTTGAAAGTCATCAAAAATTGTTTTTTTCCGAATTTGCAATAGTATAGACCAAACCTACCTGATCGTTCGCTGCACGGTCTGAATATCCAAAACTTGCTAGCTTTAAGTCTTGTTTCTAAGCGCAGAATTCGGACACACAAAGTCAGATCATTCAGAACGCGTCTATACAATAGGCTCTGCAGGTTCAGTTTTAACCGCAACCGATAGGAGGGTAAAGCTTGTGGGTAATTCAGATTGGGAAAACATCTTTAAAATAATATTCTGGTGAACATCTGAAAAATAACTGCATTTATTCTCTAGTTCCCCGCTAGCCGAGAGAGAGAAAGTTTGAATGAATTTATTTAAACTTTGTTTGATTGTCAAATTTCTCGGGTCTCTTCCACGTTTCGGAGTTCAAATCGGTTAAGGGGTGGCTGATCACTCAAGTAAAAGCAAACGTTCACGTCTTTCAAAGCGTGACGGAAAGGCCAAAGGTCGAAGAAAAACAGTTGAGGGACTAAAAGTTGAGTTCCCAAAATGGATTGCGGAAACTAATTTTCTTGCTATGCTGTGCTCTTTTCTAGAGCTATTATATTCTGTGAAACGAATGATTAGAGCACTTGGGGTTGGACAAGCTCGACCTTTCCTCAAACTTTCAGTGAGTATGTTGTTTCGGCTTCGTTAAATCTTGACTATGCGAGCTCCAAGTATGCCATTTTGTAGGGAGAACTGGCGCTGTGGAATGAACCAAACTTTTGTTAAGGTGCCCTACTTCTTGCTTATAGGATATCACAGGAGCGTTTCGGTAATAGCGAGCAGAATGGTGGCCATAGAAGTTGGTACCCGCAACGGAATATGCAATAACTCATTTCCCAAATTAGAGCCTTGAAAATGGATGGCGCACAAAGAGAGATTTACAGTCTGCCCCAATCGAGATCAGGCCGACCATTGGCGTAAGTTTGCGCGCTCGCAGCGCTAGGGTACGCTGCATATGCGCACTGTCGTGGAAAGCGAAGAGACTGAAGAGAGAAGAGACGAACAGACCGTAGGCGTGACGCAAACACTGGAGACGCGGGCACCTGTCATTCCAATTTTGGCCTGATTGAGATTAGGACAAACTGTGTAACCAGCTGCTGCTGTCTTGTGCTTGTCTAACGCCTGGCGCAACGAGTTAGAGGGTCGTAGTTGCGTCGGGTGTGGGCCCAGCTGAAGTTCGGCGGTGCAAACCTCGGTGGTAATAGCAAATATTTGATTTTGATCTTTGAGGACTAAAATGGGAAGGGTTTTATGTGATTATTGTTCGTTTGGTGCGTTGACCCCCTATAGGCTTATGCCTTGTATGGTCTTCAGGATATCAAAGGGAATAGAATTGATACCTGCTAACGCAAACAGAGAGATTGCACTCCTTTGGTCGCTTGCGCGAAGTTGTTTCTTCGCTGTTTCTGAGATGTCTCGTCTATAGAGTTCCTTGAAACTAAGCTGTGCTGCATCGTACTGTTATCTGCATCAGCTCTACAAAGTAAACAGACTCTACTCGATGGAATAATCTAGGTAAGGAAGTCGACAAATTGGATCCACAACTTTGGAAAAAGGAGCCCCAGTGACTAGTCAGACAATTGCATCGGAAAGTTCGCGGCCTCAACGCGTGTTGCATGGCGCGCCGCGGCCCTTAAAATTTCAGCCCCGCACGCCGCGGCCCATGTATATTTTACCGGGAACGCCGCGGCCAAAGTTGAAATTGGGAAGAGGTCATCGGGAGAGTCGCGGCCGAACCACCTCACTCGGCGGGCCGCGGGCCTTATCAAAGGCCGCCCTTCTTACACGCTGTAGGTTAATACGCAACCAGCGTGAGGTACGTCGCAGCGATGGGGCTACCCCAAAAGATTATGACGCTGGGTACTTCGTGGATTTGGTCCTATGACAGAGTTGGATTCTTGCGCTTACGAACTAAACTTCAGCAGTTGGATAAATGTTATCAACGACATTAGATGATGTCGACAGTGAGCTAACAAGTTGCTCAATTTGCACACAAGTCGTCCTCGTGAAACACAGGTTAAAAGGTTCTTCACTCTTCCTAGGCCTTACAAGCAGGCTAATCGGGTCAACTATAGGCGCTTAACGGGCACTTACAGGACGCGCCGCGGTGACTTATTGGGTCTAATATCGGTTAACCGGGCAGGAGTGGAGGACTATATGTCGCCGAATTTGAAAGAGTCCTGCGCGGATTCCCTGCAGGAACGCATGTCCGCGCATGTACAAGGATGCGTATTTGTCGCAAATGACCGCGGGGACCGCCCTTTTTCGGCGACATATAGTCCTCTACCCACCGGGCAGCTCGCGGCATGGATGATTGGTGTTCGAGCAAGCACTCGCGAACTTTCCGGTGCAATTGTCTGAGTAGGTCGGTTGGCCTGTTTGGTGATATTTGTCGGTTTCGTTCGTGGCTGGCGGGCACTTACCTTGAAGCTGGACTAGTGACAAGACTGCCTTGTGCCTTGTGGACGTTTTCAGGTGCACCCTTTGTCGTCGGGGTTATATCCTAACTATAACCATAAAAATGCTTGACCTGGAACTGGTACGCACTTGGGGAATCCGATTGTTTAGTTGCAGAGGAGACAGGTGGTCCCTACGGGTGCTTACGGCCTTTAATTTCTGAATGTTGGATCGCTGTAATTCAAGTAAGTTCCTATAGATAGCGGGAGTGTATGACTCTCTTATTGTTGACCAGACTGCGCAGGTACTCAGCGTACGCTCACGTGCAATAAAGATCTGGACCGTAGACAGGTACGCCACGCAGTCTGACACAATGCTTAAAGGAAGCGTCCCACCAGATTGGGGGGTACCTGACTCTGGTAGTAATGTAATAGTAGATCCCCTATTCAAGCGACGACAGAAGTTTGGAGCGCGCAAGGGGTCTACAAATTCTACAAATCGCCCCCAAGTGGCCCGGATCTTACGGTAGGGCTCGGGCGAGTATAAGATGCATGCAGGGTAGGGACGCAGAGCCGTTGCTGGACTCTGCCCTCATGTCTGTGTGTGCTATGCCTGCCCTGGCCTTCCAGTTCGATGGCCTACCGTAAGATACGAGCTACTTTAGGAGCAATCACGCTTCGTACTCCTTTTTCGCTCCGAACTTCAGTCATCGCTTAGGTAGGGAATCTACTTTAACATCGCTACAAAACCCGGCACCCACCTTTTTGCCGGGACGCTGCCTTTAGTGTTGCCAAATGCTCGTCAACTAGCTACCGACTTGCATAAATGAATTAACGATTTCTCACTGTCTCTAACTACTATCTAGTGAAACCAAGCCAATGGAAACGGGTGGCAAGGGAAAGATGGTGACTGTGGCAATTGGTAACGAGACACGTATCTATAGGTACGCCTCGAAATGCTGATTTCGAATCCGTTTTGCTCTCTGCTGAAAGATTGTCTGGCATTAGTCAGAATCTTTTTCGCATAAGGATGTGCACTGTTTCAGTTGAGCAGTATTATGACCATCGCTGAGTTTTGTGTTTCGCTCCTTGAATCAACATTTTGAGAAGAGCGCAATTGCTCAAGCTGGATAGCCCTCTCAGTTGCGCTTATCAGAAACGCAAATATCAATTATTTCGACTATGCTTTGGTGTTCAGAAATTGTGCGGAGAATAGTTCCTGATTTATTTCAAAAAGTTGTTTAGCGAACAGTGAAACAGTTATTACAAGTATCATGCACCATGTAGAGTCATGAGAGATGTAACTGGTGGGAGACTGCGAGCGCCAATGAATACCACTATTTCGAATCTTTATTTAATCGGTGAGACGACAGTTGCGCTTTGGCTCTTTATTTCTAGTATTAGGTTGATGCATAATTCCTGCACCAAAATAGGCACAAACCGCCTTAATCCCAATAATCCTGTATCCCAAATAGGACTCGATATATCATTAGATAGAGCAAACCTAGTTCTACAAGAAATTGCTCAAATATCAGCACCAGCTTTGATCCACGCGAAGTTTTGAGCCGATAACTGAAAAAAAAATCATGCGTTCGAAAACACTTCGTTCAGAAAGCTCCTACAAAATTTCTTTCTTGCTCACGCGTAGACATTCCACGTAAAACATTTATCTATGCGGTTGCTGTATTTTTTCTCAGTCAAACGATGAGAAAACGAAGTTTTTCATGTTTTTGCCAAATTAGTGCTGAGATGTTCTAGCACTGACAGTTGTACACTGTAGGGCCTTAGAAGGGTGATTGAATTTTCAGCTCTTTACAACAGCTTGTTTACGAGAAATATCGAATTTTTAGGAAGTAGGCAAGAAAAATTCGGATAAAGAGAGCTAGATTCATCATTTCTCATGAAGTAGCAGTTCTAGAAGGCTGAAAATGTAAAGTTTTACTGCTAACGGCATATATTAGGTCGTTCCATAGGTTCGTAGCGTTTTCATTTTTGTACTCATATCTTTGAGGAGCGGTTGATTTGCGGCAGGATGCGTATATCATTATGAAGGGCTGATTGTGCTCTTTTAAATATATCTACTGATTGCGGTGGAAAGCTGATTCACTCGGATCTCGCAGCTTCCAAAGATGGAAATTTTGAAAGGCAAGAAGGAGCAATTTCGGCATTTTCGCCCTTTTCGTTATGAAAAAAAGTGCTTTTGCGCAGATTTTGTGTCGATTATAGAACATGGCGCTCGATCATCAATATAAGACAAAAAAGGATTGGATTGCTACAGATGAGCAGGAGCTGAGCAGGGTGGCCCTAATCAAGACTTTTCGGGGGACGGGCAGGACGTCGTGCACTGAAAATTGCTGTGCAGGTAGGCGATGGTCAACCATACCGTAAGCAATCCAACTGTACCGTCTAAACCAAGTCCCACCGCAGAAAAACCTAACAGACAGATCCAGTGAGTTTTTTTTGCGCGACGAAACATGGCGTCGTACGGCAAACGTCGTCAAAACTGTCCTCCACGGTTTGACTAGAAGGTACTTCAGTACCCAAAATAATCTCCAAACCTCGCTCTATCAGATTATCATTTACTCCGCTTCTTGGCAAACCTCATGAATGATGCATGCCTCGATTTCAGTAAGCAGTTTGAGCGACTTTCTTGGACTATATGACTTTCTTATATGACTTTCTTGGTTATATGACGCGCTGTCGTTTGAAAAATTGAGGTTGAGAAGCTAACGAGAATGTGCCAAAGGGTCGTACGCTACAAAGAGGATCAAAATTTTGATTGAATTTTACCGTAAATTGATGGTTTTGTTGGTTTATAAAAACGCTACGAACTTATGGAACAACCTAATACTATACAACTGTTAGTGCTAGAGCATCTCAGCACCAATTTTGCAAAAACATGAAAAACTTCCTTTTCTCATCGTCTAGCTGAGAAAAAAATACAGCAACCGCATAGATAAATGTTTTGCGTGAATGACGCGTGAGCAAAAAAGAAGAATTTTTGTAGGAGCTTTTTAAACGAGGTTAAAATTTTGTTTTGGTTGGTCTTAAGGTTTTCGAACGCACGGTTTTTTCAATTGCTCAAAACTTCGCGTGGATCAAAGCTGGTGCAGATATTTGACCAATTTCTTGTAGAGCTAGGTTTGCTCTATCTAATGATATACGAATCCTGTTTGGAATATAGGATTATTCCAGATTATTGCGTTATGTACCTACTTTGGTGCAGGCATTATGCATCAGTCTGATAAAAACTTTGAAGAAAAACAAATGTTGCTTAAGGAGTATATGGTTCTATGTCGTTAGGGTCCTGAAGTCACTCAGACAATTAAAGGCTCTCAGCCGGCCCCACCAAAAGCGTCGTTGCCTTATCGCCGCCACTTTTGGCGGCCAAAACTTTGCTAGAACTGGCAGCGAGCGGGCTGCCATAAAGTCTTCAGCGCGAAGCGAATGTGGCGGCGATAAGGCATGGCAGCCACTTTTGTTTCGCGCTGAAATGGCAGCCCGCTATCTGCCAGTTCTAGCAAAGTTTTTCAGCGGAAAGCGAAAAGTGGCGGCGATAAGGCAACGACGCTTTTGGTGGGGCCGGCTGAGAGCCTTTGATTGTCTGAGCAGAAGAAGCGCTAGAAATCTGATTTCCAATTTAGAACATCTAGAAATGAATTTCAAAAGCCAAAGCAAAGTTCGCAGTCTGTTTCATGAACAAAAGGAAACTAGACTGTCCTGATTTTACATATACAGCAAACCCGGAATTATGGGCAATTTAGTTTTCAAAAATTTCGAAATTCGAGTCTATGAGTTCCAAAGTTCGAAATCCAGCACTGTACTTTCAGTGTAACATCAGAATGTATATCCTACAGTACTGTATCACCAAACCAAAGAGGTTTTGACGGTAAAAATCGATACTGGTAAGTCATGACAGCTAAGGTCTGGAGCCAGCCTAGCTAGACTATTAGGAGGGACATGAAATTAAAGGCAATGGCTAGGCAAATCTCGACCTAGTCAAATTTTCGCTTACCTGGGATCATCCAACGCGCTGATTCCGAAAATCCACTTCAGAGAGCTTGAAAATGGCGAAAACGAGAGTTTGCCAATGCCCTTCGCTTTCAAATTGGACGAGTGCGACAAGGCGGATGAGGCTGAATCGTTGCAGGGCCCAATGGTTATAGCATTGCGGCGGGCAGCCTCAATGGCGAGGAGAGAATTGCCAACTCGTCCGGAAGCGTGTAATATTGGCCTGCGCGTGTAAGTATGAGAGCCATTTTCTCGGCAGGGAGGGCATGCTGTGCAACCAGGATTGCACCGTTTTCATACTTGGGCTATAGGGAACCTATCGCGTGAATCCTGAGTTGTTGAGTTTTGCCGACACTGCCTTTAAAAGCAGAAGATTTGCAGAGAATTTTACGTATCTCTGAATAGCTTGCAAAGCATAGATTTGGAAGATCTGGCTTAAAATGGGTGAGTACAAAAATTTGACAGCTAATCGCTGCACAAAGAGGGACTAATAAAGTTTGAAACGCTGATTTTTTTTGAAATTGATATTCTATACTAAAAATCTTCCAAGTTTCAGCATAAGAAATTTCGGGTAGTTTTGTACTACTCAATCAAACCATATGTGCAGCAGGACTCAGTGGATTATGATTAGAGAGTATCACCGAGGTTGTGTATAAAGCTCATTTGAAGTGCAAATTGAGGGCGTCGTATTCACTCTATCTTCATGTTTATTCAAACAAAGGGTAACGAATGAAGGGAAAAACAATAGTAAAGATAGGCTGAAAGTAAAGATGAAGGAAAAACAAGCTAGTAAAATACGAACGGTGTGTATAAAGTAACGTCAAAAACTCGTATGTTACTAAGTGGAGGTGTTTAAGGAAATAGGAGCAGAAATAAATAGGTGAAAAGTGGTTAACTTGGGCATCTGTACACGATAAATGAAGCTTTACTTATATGAAACAAGAATGGCTTCATCAACTAACCCTGAATGGGTGTCCTCAAGTTGAACGTTCTCTTTCTTGTTCGAAAGTGCCATACAACTTGAGATCAAGCTCTTTTGTTGATCTTGTAGATAAAGGTGAAAACTACAAACAGTGTCTGCCCCGAAAATGTCATTTTTCGCAGATTTTTTCAATCGGCTGTGATAGTTAAGAACGCCTTTCAAGACTTATGCTCTTTTTATGTTAGGTTGTCCCAAAAATTCTGTCGTTTCATTTTTGAAAATTTGTAACTTTACGCTATCTCAATGGATTTGCATCCTTATAATTATATTTAAAAGGGTAAGTTTTTCGTTTTGAATACTTCCCTTTCTAGCTTCTAAAACACACTGAATGCAGAGAAAATGGAAAAGAAGACCATATAAACTTTGATCATTTCAAGTTAGGTCGCCAAAAACCTTACCGCTGCGGAAAATTCTGAAAACGTAAGCACACAGGTTTTTTGACCTACTCTTTACAACTGTGAAAAGTGTGTGCAAAAAGGGACAAATCAATTAGTTTTGGCATTTCCTGTAGTGAATTCGAAATTCGTAACTTTTCACAGAGGCGTCCAAACAGCACAAACTTTTCACAGTTGTAAGGAGTAGGTCAAAAAACCTGTGCACTTACGTTTTCAGAGTTTTCCGCAGCGGTTCAGACTTTTGGCGACCTGAATTAAAATGATAAAAGCTTATGTGGTCTTCTTTTTCCATTTTTGTCTCTGCAGTCAGCATGTGTCAGAAGCTAGGAGGGAAAGTATTCGAAAGAGAGACATACGCTTTCAAATAAAAGCAAAAGGATGCAAATCGTTGAGGTAGCGCAAAGTTACAAATTTTCAAAGTGGAACGACAGAATTTTCGGGACAACCTTATATTAGGTTGACGCAAAATCAATGCGTGTTTGCAAGACCTTCCAGACGACTATTTTTCATCAAATAACCTTTTAAAATGTAATCTGCACATCAATGCATTCATGCCTTTCGTAACAGTACTCGAAACAAGCTTTTAGTTTCATCGGTCAAACGACACAAAATTTTAGACATTTGCACTCAAAACCAAAATTTTGATGCGTTTGCTTTCAGTGACCTTCGTGGACAAACGCAGTTTTCTCAACAAAAAAAAACTACTGTATGCGATAGATATTTTCCACTTGTTGCACACTTGATCATATTTTCGAAATCATGTAAAATGAGAAACTGACTCCAAAAGTGGATAACCGTTGTGGACTCTACGGACCAGAAATTTCCTTTAAAAAACGCAGTCGCCGAAGCTTCGATCATTTGTAAGGGTTAGACATCTTTTTAACACCTGCAGAAAAACTTAGCAGTTCACTACACGAAGAGCTGCAAGTCTACATAATTTGGGACTATCAGGGTGCCAAAAAGGGCCTCAAAAATGGACACTTTTTCATTATTAATTTTTGTTTTCGAAGAACTTCATTATTGACAATCTTTTATTCGATTTGTACTATTGGCCTGCGGCTACAAGATAAGTTAATCATCATCCATAACACCAAAATGTGAAGAGAGCTGTGTTTTGTTAAAAACGAGGTTCTAAACTTTAGAACTTGCATTACAGGACAAAAGTTTTTCTAAAACGGAAAAGTTTTCGTTTTCTAATGCATGGTTTTCTTCCTGTTTATGATATCAGTACAGGCAAGTATGCTTTGATTTGCCGAGGCTTTGCCGCTTCAAAAGTTTTTAGTCCATCTAAGAACATATTCTAGACAAACTTATAGCTCGTGAAAGCGAAACTTCACAAAATGCGCATTATTTTTGCATCCACCCAATATCTTTGATGAGCATGTTGCGCAGTATCCAAGTAAATAAATCTGGAGTAAAGTTTGGTATCAAGCTTATACCTCAGGCTGGTATACTCGGCTTAGCTCGGTCCATGTTACCATAACATGATAGATTTCTATTCCGATCCTTTTCTAAGCGCTTCTCTGTCCCTGTACCATTCACATGCCGCTTCCTCGCCCCCGCGTCTACGTAATCTGCATGCCCGCTTATCCCTCATTGTGCCAACTCCCGGCTTGTAGCTAAGAGTCTCCAAATACCGTTAAGATCGAAAAATCTATGGGTTTTTTCACTAATGGTTATTATTACCCTATGGTGTCATGTTTCATCATGCAGAAAAAATCTCACTGGATCTGTCTATTAGGGCTTTATTGCGGTTCTACCTCTTTGGAAGGTGCAATTGGGTTGCATACGGTACGGTCGACGTTCTTCTCCTTGTCCAGAAAATGTCGCAGGACGTCCTGCCCGTCTCCCCAAAAGTCTTGTTCAGGGACGATCCCAATTAAGCCTTGGTCTCTTGAAGCAAACTAATTTCTTTTGTCTTAAAATGACGAGCAAACGCTTTTCCCCTAAACTCTGCCACTGTGCACAAATGCCTACCTTTATACTCAAAAATTAACAAGCGCCGAAAATTCGTCTTTTTTGCCTTTTAATTTCCATATTTGAAAGCTAAAGATCTATAGATCTGCTTTCCATTGTAAGCACTTAGAATGATTCATGGAGCCTGATCAGTACTTTCAATGATATACGCCTCTTGCTGCAAATCAACCGCTCTCCTGAGGACGAAAATGAAAACGCTTATGGAATGACCTAATATATAAATTCGGTTCAATCGACAACGAAAAAAAAGCCCACGCACCACAGCCGTGTACGAGCAAACCTTGCTCCGAATCATAAAAAATCTTTATTTGGTTGATACGAGTATACATACATAGTCACAGGCAGACAAACATTGAGCTCCATGTTCGTGGAATATCAAGTCGTTGCGCAAAGAGATGAATTTTGAACGCGAACTACTACTACTATATCCGCTTTTAAACCTTGTTCTCGCAAACCTCGCACTCGCTATTGCATCAAATACATATGTAGTCCAAAAGCATCCTGATCTATTGCTTTGACGTTACGCTTACGCCACAGTCAACGGTTGTTGGCCACAAAATCACTCATTTGCTTCACAGGAAAGTGTGTTCCATGTAAACTGAATTACGCGCGCATGACCTTTTGCGGCAAACAATACGTCAACGATTCGCTCCTTGAAGGGGACCCCCACATTGATAAGTATGAAGCAATTTCTATGCTTAAATACCGAGAAGACCGAGCGATTCTCCACCAGCAGCATAAATCTGAGAAGCGTCTTTCCCGCAGGATCCTGTTATTGGAGACAGCCTCCAGGCAAATCCTCGAATCTGAGATTATCCATTTTGATCACTCAGTTGTGCTTAAAAAATGCATTTGTTAAAACGAGAAGTCACTTCCACGGCCGTGCTCAGACAAATCACCGGAACTTCCGCAGGACAAGCCAAATTTGCAGAAGTTCCGCAGGATTTTGTTCACTATTGCAAAAATGAAAACGTTGAAAATCGGAACTTCCGCGGGATTTTCATGCCAAACTGGTTAAAAACCGGAACTTCCGCAGAACGTCCTTCAAAATCCTGCGAAAATTCCGAAAAATGCCAGAGGTTCCGCAGCACTTTGGCCTGCCAGAAGTTCTGCAGGACTTTAAATGTGTTGCCTCGTGATGTTGCCTTGCCAACAACTAGAGTGCATTATCTTACATGTCAGCCGTAACGTAGAGGATAGTAGCTGGGTCTCACAGTCAATAGAGTGAGGTTCAAATCTCGCTTCGGTGTTCCCTTTTGCTGTTGTGGTTGGCATTCTTCGGAAATTCCGCAGGACCTCATTTCGGAACTTCCGCAGCAAGTTCACGGAAGTTCCGCAGGTGACCCGGCGGAACTTCCGCAAGCCCTCTGCGGAAGTTCCGGTCATTTGTCTGAGTGAGAGAGTCCGAAATGGGCATGACGCATTTGTCATCAGCTTTTCACTGCCTTTATATCAAAAAAGGCTTCCGAACACTCCAGTCTACTGGAAGGTTCCAGCCTCTATGGCTCTTTGACACTTTGGCCAGTCGCGGCATTTCAATCCGTGCTTTCCTTCAACATCGGTCTGATACCGTCTTCAATGGTGTTGTCTACGCAGATCCTTGCCATTTTTGAGCCTGTGCTGAATTTTGAGACGATACGGAGTTTCATGAGATGCCCATCTCCCACTTCAAGGAACGCGCAAAGGCCATTTTCATTGAACGAAAATATGTTACTCCTACCGGATTTTTCCCAGAGGTTGCCAGAAAATGGAACGATTCCGCTATAAGGCGTCTCTGCGGATCGCTGGTGCAATTGTGACTCACTGCATAAAGACCATTAGCCCGTAAAGGCGAATTCGTTTCACTATTCCGAGAACATCTTATTCTCGAAAGCTGCCCGAAGCTGAACGCATGGTGAGCATAGGGATTACATGAGTTGCCGAATTGGACGCATTGCGAAGCATTACAGTCAGGGCCCGGCACAGATCGTCTGGAAGCGGGCTGGACTTCGTTTTTGAAGCAAACAGCAAAGGAGATATCGTTTTTGACGAGTCGGAACCGAGCACCAAGAATAAGCGCCATTTAGTCGAACACAAGCTTTTCGGACGGGTTATCACACGACTGACATGCTCTATCGGGTTGGCAAAAATTGCGCGCGATTTGAAAGCCAGGCTAAAATAAACAAATTGCTTGTTTACAGCGCACACAAAAGCATATGACACCGAAATTGAACTGTATGCATAAAAAATTATTTGCGAAAGTATTATGTAAAAAGATTTGAAAACTTATGTGAAGTAATACCTTTTCCAAAATTAGATCGTCTCCAGACGGCCACCAGACGATCTGAGATCGTCTGGAGCATATATTTTCGTCACTTCACATAAGTTTCGGATCTTTTTAGCATGGACGGATTCCCCGGTCAAAAATCTATCCCTGAGCATGAAAACATTTTCATATAATTGCCTTTCCTTTGTTTTTTGCCATCATTTGTTCACGCTTGTTAAATATCGCGCTCTAATGCCAAAGTCTTGTGCATGCGTAGTATTCAGCTCCAATTTGGATTTTCACTCTTATCTTACGTCTTTTCTTTCAGACTAGTAAATCTTTCTTGTTTTCATCTTCTCCTAAGCAGGTAGGTCAAAGGGGACTTCGTAAAATTTCCGAAAGTCAGGGGAGACTTCGTTTTCAGAAACCCTAGAAACCGACTCGTGCCGGGCCCTGATTACAGTACATCTTGCTAGGGCTCGACAAGGGATGGCACTGGTAATGTCTTGGTAACGAAGTCGCTGCTGACTTCGCAAGACAAATACGACATCCTTTATGACATCTTTATAAATGACAAACATGGAAAACGAAGAAGAGTTGAACAAACTACAAAAACAAAATCAAGCAGACGATAAAAAAACTGATGTTCATATTCTCCGGATTGGCGGCATGCTTTGTCCGGCGCGCATCACTGCGCGCTTGGTGCAGGATTACCGTCGCCATGCAAATTTTTGGAGGGCTATAGTTAGGCGAGGAGAAGGGGTTTGGGGAGGTTTGAAAGCTAATTTTTAGGGTTGTATGTAGATAATCCATGGAAATTGTGAAAAAATCACAAGAAGAGAGGGAAATGAATGACTGTTTCTTTGAGCCACCTCAGGAGGCTCTCTAGTTGGCGCAAAAGCCACCTAACTCTAAGAAAAGTTTGCCACACCCTTGTTTCACTTTTTCTCATGATTTTCATCTATAGCTTCAAATCCCTTTGCATCTACACATCAGTTGTGGTTATCATCTCCTCTTCGCTGTAAACTTTGCCTTTTGTTCATCTCGCGGAACAGTTTTTAGTTCCCGCGCTTCCACGAAGATCACATTGGAGCGCAAATTTGTTTTTTTTTCAGAGAATGGAAGGGCAGTGCTGAGCACTTGCACATAATCACAAGATGAGGAAGTGGATTAGAGAAGGGAGAGAGGCGATAGTGAGCGAAAGGGGGATGAACGTTGTGACAATAGCGTTGAGAGTCCTACTTGTAAAGGGGAGGCTGCAAAAATTTGTTGGGCTGAGGGGGGTGGAACTTCGAGGAGTTGGTGAACTCAAAGTTTTTTTGATCGGTTGCTCTGTATGAAAATTGAAATTTAGATGGAATTGCGTCGATATTTTACTTGATTTACCTTTCCCGAGACTCCCATTTCGCACGAAGCAGACGGCGGTTATTTTGTATACACATACTAAAATGAAACGTACATTTTTTCTCGGAGCACCCCGAACCCTGCGAAAAAGATATCCTTTTGATTCTTACCTTCAGATGCGGCCTGCTCTCCGCAATTACTTGCGCCAAGCCGTGTACCTCAATGCCGAGTCGTGTTCCGTTTCCAGAATAGTCAGGTATATGTTGAAGCCAATCCTTGATGATACGTTCTTCCTCACAGCTTTCAAAGATAAGGAGGTGATCGGCAGTCTTCGTGTTTGTTGTGTTTGTCATGAGGAGCGACCACTGATCATTATGTACGTAACCAAAGTAAAAATAATTCAATCGAAATGTAAACATCACAACTTATTGCCGACTGCCTACGCGTTGTTATGAACAAGATTAAAGCAGCAACACGTTTCAGTACAGCAAGATGATGGAGAACATTCTTCCGAGGTCAACATTCGAATCACAGATATGCTGCATTCACAAGAAAGAACACTATGCTACACCTCTAATAAGTTGAAAAACTGCTTGACGAGATCCCCATAAGACACGCGCTCCAAAACTCCAGTTTCGAATCCCTCGACTAGACGTTATTTCGTCAGCTCCTCTACTTTGCTCCTTCGCCGACGCACACGACGAATGTTGACGTTATTTAGCAGCCAAGTGCCAGTATTGATACGCTGCGTCTGGAGGCAGCACAAAAAGTGCACTTGCGTCAACAACGTCCTGGCCGTGGTGGGGAGAATAAGCTTCGCAGAGCTTGCACAACCTCCAGCAGCTCGTGCTATCGCGTCGAAGAACCTACGGCAGTCTTGCATTCCTTTTCTCGCTTTTTCGTGATTTATACTTTTGCAGCATCGTCACTTCCTCAATAACAGCGTTGATATGGCAGAAAAACAAGATAACTGCTGAAGGAGAGATATACATAGAACGAGGTTGTTGTGGGTACGGCGATGTTAGTCATCGCAACGGAGGCCGCGACTTCTGCATAAACAGCGAGTAATCTGAAAATTATGCGCATGACTTGCAAATTCACAGTCTCTGAATCAACTTCTGATCTGCAGTAACGCGAGGTGATTACAGTTCCAAATCTTGTGCATCCAATTGTAATGTAAGTGTTAAAAAAATGATTTATCAAAAATTAAGGCTTTTGAAAAAGGGATAAATGTAGGTAAAATCCAGCATTCATCAAGAAGTCATTTTTTGGGTTCTACGAATTTAAAAAGCATCAAATTAAGGTAACAGCAATTTGTCACAACCTCACACAAAACAGCAACATACTCACAAATCTTCCAAACCTTGAAAACTTACTTCCAGCCCTCCACCCCCTTGCGAAACTATCCTCTTCCCAGAAGCTGAACGAGTAGTGCACTACGTGCTTACATTAATTTGCATAGCTAATGAATTTTTCATTGTTGACGGTTTGGAGGTGTTCTCCATTTCACTGGCAGGAGATGAGTTTTGCATTTTGGAATGTCGTGCACTATAGTTTGTTGCATAAATTGTGCTGTTCGGAAGCAAAAAGGAATTACGGATGAGCAGAATCAATAATGGTGTTGTCATATATGTCGTCGAATAATGGAAACACATTTGTTTTTCACATTATCAATTTATAAGAAACCCCTTGCAGCAGTTTTCTAAAAGCTTTAGTTTCGTCCAAATTCAGTGTAGCTTTTTTAATGGGAAGACGAAATCAAGCTGAAAATGCTAGGAAATCGTGCACCTTAAAAGAAGTGAAAATTATTGCATATTGCGGTTGAGAAAAGAAAACACTCCGAATTTTGCAATAGGGTCATGAAGAGTCACTTCAACAAATTGTTATATTATTGGTTTCTAAGCCTGACCTTCTTTCACTAAAGAAAGTCGAATGACATTAAAAACAGCTGTTTTTTTTCAGTCATGTACATTATTTAATTTTTGCAAGCTCCAACACAAATTGAACTATAACGAATATCATGCAATAAATCACGCTTCCGTAATTCTGTCGCAGGATTACTTCCAACTTTGTAAAACAGACTAGTTTCGCACATATTATTTCACTTTCATGTTGGCAGGAGCGGCCTTCTCTAGGAATCACGATCGTTTATCTTCCAAAATTATCATCTAGACTGGTTTCCGTCCATCTGTTTTGCAAATTTGTGTTTCTTAAGTACGCAGTTGCAATTTCTGACTAATGTACGGTAACTTGTTTTCTTGTCTTGCTTCTACTCGAATTCTGTTCTCTACACTCTTCTTGTGTTCGCGAGTTTTTAGATATTTCATTGAACGCTCCACGACGAGTAGATATTCTTGATTGTATGCTCATAAAGGACATCCTTCCTCATTTTTGTATTATTAGCAGTCAAAGCTTTTCCGCGATTATGCGATATGATTTGTTTGTAGAAGAATATTCATCACAAAGGAAAGTCTATTCCATTGAATTTTGGCGTATCTGCCGTTCGCAGAACAATGCTTTTCATGAAGTAATTAGTTTTCGTTGCTTGTAATCAACGAATTCGATGTATTGTGCTAAACTAGCGATATGCAAAAAGCTGACATTACGGATTATTGTCCTGCGCTTAGTCCTTAGTAAGATCTTATTACGCAGTTCTTTTTCTGAAATGCTTCAATGTTCTTCATGCATGTCATCCGAATCTCGTGCGATGATTCGATTATCCCAAAAATAATAAGAGTGGGATTGTTATGACTATGTCTTTCATGTCATTTGACTTTTTTCTTCAACTTTACGGCTCATTCTCAGATATATTTTTCTTTTAGTCTCTCTGTTTGAGCGATAGCTTGGCTAATGTTGACGTTGATAATCTGTGCGGCCTTTCTACACTTTACAAAAGCAGTATTTTCACATCCTCAAAGGCACCAACCACCCGAAATTTCGACCTCCATGTTTTTGCCGTTCCAGGGCCTTCTCTGATGCACCTGATTCCGAATGGTCGGAAATCCGCGAAGACCACGAAAACCCCCGTTTTCAGAACCCGCAGAGCAATTTCTTCGGAACGATTAGTTGGGCGCGCACGGACGGGCGGGACGAACGTCACGCCCACTCAAAGGGGAGAAGCCAACGTGGTGAATCTGTCATCCGAGCGATTTTCGAAGCAATTTTCTCGCTTCGCAAGCAACTTTTGCCAGTGCGAGTTGGATAAGTATACAGTTGAGGATCCCGCTGCTGTTAAGCATAAAAAATCTCATCGACCCCATTTTGGGTGGACGGTGCCTTTGACTAGTAAAGAAAAATTAAATTGAGCTAATCCATTTCTGCGGTATTGAAAGGCAAAAGATCCGCATATTACTTATCTTTTTAACTGCATGTTCCAAGTATATATCGTTATGTAGCACTAACGAGCACAACCTTCTCCTAGCAAGCTTAATGGAATAAGTGAATTATTTTCAACATTTGTTCTGTGTACATCGCCATTGCCAAGTGAATTATAAAATTTGCTAGAAATTTGTTCTGGGTACATCGCCATCGCCACCTGTTTGCTTCAATTTCGTAAACTCCCGTGCTTTCAAAATTTTGCTGGAGGATGTTTTACGAAGGCTTAAGATTGTCAGGATGTTACCGTATGTGGTACCCAAGGGAAGGCTTGGATCTTGTCAAATGAACTTCTCTTCATAACAAATTATATCATTAGCTTTTATTTGAGCATGATAAAGGAAAACCGATGAATATCTGTTTTTTTTCCTGGCGTCGATGATTAAGTAGGCGTTTATTTGTGGATCGCTGACAACATCATGAAGAGGCTTAAATACTGTTATTCAGTATTCAACGAACTCATAGCACGTTAAGAAGCTTAGTGTAATGTGATCATCCATGACAATTACTTACAGCCGGATACCGCATTCTTAAAGTATTTTGGTTTAATCCATCACATACGGGCTATTTGTGGCATGGCTTCTTTGTAAATGATTAGAATAATTAAGTATAGTAAGAATACGCATGTGTGAAAAATCTTACTTTTTTCCAAAATCTCAGTATTATGAGCTTGCTGCGAATTTGACGCATACAAACGCAGCTTCTTCGCATTAACGCACAAAAACTTGAGCAGCATCAGCAATGAACCCTTCCATTTCTCTGGCTTCTTGGTTCTAATTCTGCTGCACGTTTTGGATATCAAAAAAGGGGTAGAAAAAATTTTTTGCACCTTATTCTCATAGTTACTTAGAATTTTTTTAGAGGCACTCGTAGCGAATATTCTAATGAAATTTAGCGCACGCGAACGCAGATCGGTCTTCACGCGTCCTGTGCGCTCCAGCATGATATGTGCTCGACCGCCTCGTACGACCCGCTTCGCGACATCAAAGCATCTGCTTTCTTTTGGAATTAGTCTTTATACATACATCAATCCTATGCAGCGCACATTACCTTACGAAGTCGACTTTTTTCTCCTTCATCTCTAGAAGTAGAACGTTCAAGATGGGTGACCACAAGTTCCAACTTGTCAAAAATAATGTGCATAATTATATATACACATGTATTTACATGTCTAACATGGATGTACAACAAAACTATTGATCCTCCTCAAAATAATGCTGGTCACATTGCGCCCATGTCCTCGTAAACATGGCACTCTTCGCTCTTTTCCATTTTTAGCCTGCTACTTTTATTCTCACTTTTTGTCATTCCTCGCTATCATTTTTTCTGACCACTGGTAAGTTTCATGCGAAAACTATAGCACCTTCTCACCCGCGAAATTATGTTCGATGTTTTGTTATGCAGGCGTGAGCAGCAACAAACAGCCCGTGAATTTCATGTTCGTTTACATGTTCGCTTTGAGCTTGGAACACCTGCTGTATAATTGCAAGCACAACACTGCTATGCAAACCGATTTTTTTGCTTTTCTTTGTTCTCTGATGTCTTTGCTAGAAAACGGCTATCACAAAGTGCGTTGGCGTTTGTGCACTGAAAACACAATGCCTCATGACATGATAAACTCCATAGTTAAAGAACAAAGTATCAGAGGCTATGCATGGGAAAACAAAAATTTAGAAGCAACGGCAAATATCCTCAGTAATTAATGACTTTATATCGATTTTCGTCTTCTTTACGTATAGAAGCCTTGCAGGAAATGTAATGCCGAATTGTTTGTGAGATGCAGTCCCCTCTTCTGTCTTGCTCGCAAACAACTAGATTGCTAAAGTTGAGCTGTACGTTAAGGATAATGATGTCTCTTTAGTTGACAAGAGCTTGCACTGCCGACAACATGCGCGGAAAAAAGTCGCTATGATTTCTTGATTTCCATAACGCTTGCATTTAATGGCATAAAGCGTGCATTTTCAGTTTCTCATTTTCATAGTCCAAGTGTTCTTGGCAGCGCAAGAAGCTATGAACCTTCAAACTTCTATGTCTGACCTCTCTGACAGGTTTGGAAAGAAAGAATGTTTCTGGCTAATCCCATTGAAAAGATGTTTCTTTTTGAAGACTGCCGGCATTTTCAGTGGCTCTTTGTGGAGTTTTTTTTTCTAGAAAGTGGGGGGAAGGTAGAGGAGACCCAAATGTTTTTTTCATTCTTCTATTTTTCTAGGTTTTTTTAATGCTGATTTGATTTACAAAATTATTCAGTTCCTCTCGATTATCTGTTTGTGAAAACAAGCTGCATATTTTTATGCTCCTCGCAGCACATAAATGTTTATGCAGCTAGGGACATTGCTAGTGAGGAGGCACCTTATCATTGTTATCCTCCCTCAATTCTATTCCGTTCAAGATGGTGTTTTTGGATGCTTAAACTCATCCTTGGTTATCCCCCCCATGCTTCTGGGCCCTGTTGGTTTGTCTAATGTCTCCTCGTCACGCAATTGCGTCTTTGCTTCTTTGGGAAAGTAAACAATGTAAGCTCACAGCTTTGTAAAGACTTACGAAATAAATATTAGCTTTCAAACAGGGACTATGCCCGTACTAATGTAATGGAAGTATTCCTTCTGTTTACCCCTCCCCCCTCCCCCACCCCTCCTCTTTCTTCCCACTCCATAGATAGTTTTTACCAACGTATCGTGAATTCGTACTTATTTTTGTGCTGCAGACAATGAGCTACATCACGCGTCTTGAATTCCTTGTAAATGTTATTTTCTGGTATTCCCACTCCTTTTCTAAGGCTTTTGTGCATAAGCAGAATCCAAACAAATATAAGTGAAGGTCTCCCATCGGTTGCTGCATCAATTTTGCACAGACATAGGGAGATTGTAAAGACATGAGGTTTCGCGCGTTGGTGCAAGCTTTCATGTCAGTTACGAATGACTCGAGCATACCCCTATCATCAAAATTCAAAAAGAGAATAGACATGTTACTGAGTAGGTGAAAAAGCTTTGATTAGAAATTTTTGATGAGCTGTACGCCAGCTCTGAAAGGGTTCTCAAAAACATCATTCAGGGAGGGATGAATGCGATACGTTACGGTACGTTTTAAACACCTTAGCAAGACAAGTGTTCAAGTCACTTTTATTCCAGCTTGCCTAGTGCTCTAAAGTAAAAATACAGTATTCCGGTTATTTATGCCGACTGCCACACATGCTGGTACAATCTCTTTGCTCTACAAAGCGTTTGTCGGCAAATTAAATACTCTTATAGTTGATAGATGTTTCATTCATTGAAAATGCATACAGTGAATCTCGACTTATTGTGCCAGGCACCACTAGGCAAGGCTTTTGTAACAAGAGTTCTTTATGACAAGAAACGTATAATTGAAGCGTTGGTAAGAGCGTTTTTTCAAGCTCTGATTGTATCCTATAATCATCAAAGGTACGTGATACTTTTGAGTGTTTGCATGACAATTAGTGCCGTCGCAGCTCACCATTTGAAAATGTTCAGTGCATTCATTTATCAATAAGCGAATTACATCAAATGTTAACGGCGTTTATTGTCAAAAATTCAGATAAAAAAACCAAACGCGATTGTCAAGTTTTGCATGTACAAGGTGAGGTGGGGCAAAAGTCTGGGAGTCTAGTAAGTTTCCAGATAAAATCAAAAGGAAAGTATTTAGAAACAAAAAGTTTGGTGCACCCAACCCTTCAAGATCCTAGCGAGTCCGCCTGTCATGCCACGTAGGCAGTCGAGATGAAATTCGTCCCACGCCTTCATGATAACTGTTTCTTTCAATAGGCAAATGTGCAGTATGATAGGGCAAGCTTTTGGTTACAACATATTTTACGAAGAAATTTTTTTGTAATATTTAGGAAAAATTTTGGATTTTTTAGTGAAGGCAATACTCGCATATCGGAAATTTGGAAGCGATTGCGCGAATGGAAGCGAAAAATCATAATCTAAAAATATTGGAGTTGCTCCATTGATCGAATTCAACTAGATGCTTATATAGAAGACTCGTGGAAAGAATATGTATAGCCTAAAATCCACTACTTGCTGCGCCTCTATAACTTTCAAATTAATTTCAAAGACAAATGGCTGCAGGCACCAGGTAATATTAGCAAATCTTCATTCTGTTATTCGAAAGAAAACGCAGAAAGCTTCCTCTACATTGTATGCATTGAAGTATTGTATGATAATTACAATATCTTGAGCTACGAAACAAATTGTGAATACTAAAAATTTTGATTTTTTTCGCTTTGAAGAAGCACTTGCTTGATAAAACCAGTTCTTACGAATACATATGACAAGCATTTTCAGCTAAGTAAATTTTGATTTGTAGAGGATGATTGCAGCATTATGTGGCACAAATTTGGAATTAAAATCAGTAGTAGTTTCGTGATTTACAGCACTACAAAATCGGCTCCGAGATTTTTGCCTCACCCTGTAGAACATAGGAGTTATTGAATCAGTAATGGTCATATTTGGATTTGATGAGGTGGCCAACAAATCAACACTAGACTCCCTCTGTACTCTGGCATTCATCAATTTCCTACCTCGTGCATTCCCATCAAGACTTTTGAAACTGGGACTTGATCTGTCCAAGATTTGAATTATTGGCAGTATCTCCTATCAGACGTTAAGAAGTTCGCTAGGTTTTGTTCGTGGTTCAGAGTGAACTGGATAGTTTTCCTATAGCTCGAGGAAGTTATCTATATATCTTTTGACTAATAGGTTGGCCCGAAAATTCGTTCGCACACCAGCTTCACAATTCATAACTTCTGGTTTTCTTAACGGATTTGCATATTTTCATTTCACTCTGAAAGAGCATTCGTTCTCTTCATAGCGGTATCTTACCAGCGTTCTACTGAGCATACACTGCATAGATATGTATAAGGGTTGTAGAAAATTACTCACATTTTGGATTTTCTATGTAGGGTAAAATTTTGCAGTAAAAATCGGAGCAGTTTGTAATATACGCTCTATTACAAGCTCTTTCTTGCTGTGCCAAGTTGGTGCTGATTGAGCGTCTCGCAATCAATACAAAAGCGCGAATTTGATTTATCTTGGCATTTTTCTCGAAAATCATAACTTTTCATAGAGACGCTCAACCAGCACAAGGTTTGCACAGTCAGGAAGAGCTGGTAACAGAACATATAATACCGACTGCTACGATTTTTACTGCTTTCAGAACTTTTGAGATCCTACAAAGAAAAGCCAAAATTTGAGTAAATTTTTCCTGCCGCTTATCTATGCACAGTATGCTCAGTAGAACGCCACTAACTGTAAGATACAGCCATGAAGAGAATGGATTGCTCTTTCACATAAAAAGGGAAACAAGCAAATTGTTGAAAAAACCAGAAGTTTGAATTTTTGAATTTGGTGCGAACGAACTTTGGGGCCAACCTAATATATGTATGTATGTCAGATCTCCACAAATGAAATTTTGAGAAAATATTTAAAAACCCCTGTCACGTTGTACTTGGCTTCTTTTGGTCATACATTAGACAAAAGCCAGTAGAACCTCTATACGTATTGTTTGGGGCTTTCCGACGTCTTCGCTGAGTATTATATCGTTGTCGCAGTAGGATCCCTTTTGGAAAAAATTTTCTTCTTCAATTCTATTTCACATTCGCATCACTGAAAACTAGGATAGACGTTTCGAGCTGACGATGAGTTGACTTTTTCCTTGGGACCTTTTCACTTGATTTCTGTTCTTATTGCTTGGAGTTGTAGTAATTTTTCAGAGTATTTGACCCGCATTTCTTCGTAATTAAATATGGAAGAGTTCAGTGCATCGCATGAGTAGAAATGCAATACAATTCACTACTTTGCGACTCAAAAATATGAATTTACAAAAAATGCTTGATGTGCACTCGAGGGTTTGCCTTAATGAGGGTTACGGGGAGCATAAAAGCATAACATTTATACAGGGTGTCCCAAAAAAAATGTATCGAACGTTTGATCGTTAATATCTCGCTTCCCAAGAAGTCTTTTGCCTTGCTTCAAGTACCGTTTTGTAGAGCTGGCTTCAACTTAGCTTTGCATTATAGGATGAATCACCCATCTCTCTTCATTACTGTAGGACGGTAGAAACTTGAAACATATGGTGTCAATGTGGAAAAAGCTGCCGTTTCAAAATTTTTCAAAAAATTGTGAAAACTTGTGTGTTGGGGTTTTTATGGACGCTGAATTCAATACTCAACTATTCTCAAGACTGCGAAGCTTTCTAAACGGTGTAACCGCACTTTTTAGGAACATTGTAAAAATGGCCGCTACTGCTTACCTGGCATAAATCTTCAATGAAGCATCATAATAAATTGGAACTTTACAGTTATAATCAGCAACTCTAATTAGCCTAGTATAAAAGTTTTCAGACTGTTTTAATTCCTTTCTGAGGCAAAATATGGCCTGTTATGACTCAAAACCCTCTTTGAAGTTTCCCGTAATCCTACAGTAATGAAAAGAGATGAGTGATTCGTTCTATAATGCAAATCTAAGTTGAAGCCAGCTCTACAGATTGGTACCTGAAGCAAGAGAAAAGACTTCTTTGAAAGAGAGATATTAACGATCAAACGTTCGATACATTTTTTTGGGACACCCTGTATGTTACAGTGATCGTATGCGCATTAGGGCTCTTACCGAGAAGAAAAAATAGCACAAGAAGTAAAAAATGCAAAAGAAATGGTTTACTTTGAATAAATTCTGTTAGTTTATAAAAATGCTAAAGACGAGCTCTATTCATGAAACTGGAAGATGCGCAATGTCCAATGACGTACTATTGTAGGCATGTCTTTGTGGCCAATCTACTTTTTCGACGGTATACTGTTTCACTCTAAATGGCGATGACGTGGGATTACGTGGTAAATTTCCGACAATTTGCGCGTAGGGTGCACAGATTTCACGTGGGCTTCACGCACTCAAGGTTTTCTTGATTTTTTTAGTTTGTGTGGGCAATGAAGTCTGCGGAGTATTTTTGCAACAAATAAACTACAGTACGCCATTCTGCACTCTGGACGCATCTCGGAACTCAGCCGTCGATTCGATGGCACATAGAGTAGGGTGGGCTCGTAACTTGGCGGCCTGGTGCGCAGAGAGCATTGACTTTTCCAGAAATAGTTTGAAGTATCGGAAAATGAGCATAACCTAAGTACAATTGATTTGTCGAGAAAAATCTCAAGATAAGACAGCTGAAAGAAGCAATCTTATGACGAGTACCTGGAAATTAGTACCTGTCAACTCGTATAAAGCTGTTGTGTTTCCTAGAACTCATTTTATCTGGTTCAGATTGCTACATGATGATCTTTACTTGTCTATCGTATGGTCGCTACATGAATATTGCTACATTTTCTTCGACTTCATCAGAAACTTTGCATAATGGGGAACGGATGAGAGGTTATCAATGGGCACTGTTTGTCTTCACGGAAGTATATTGCAAATCTAAAGGCAATCTTTCAACAGCGCTTCACTCTTCAACTTGTTATTTAAAAGCTCCCATTTTCCTTTTTTATCTTTTTGTATTTGTTATGGACTTTTTGGAATATCATTTGTATTTTTAAGACGGTTCGCAATTTTATTCAAAGACATCAACTGAAATTCTGCCAGAAAATAGTCCGCAAAAATGACGAAGGATTCAGAACCTGTTGGCGATGACTCAGAAATTGATGATTTCTTCGTGTGACATGTACATATCGAAAATCAGCAACCCTCCACATAATTTGGAAATGAGGGAAAATCCTCCGAAGAATTTTTAGAGGTAGCATTCAGGCAAAATCTACGGCCCCTCCTCCCCGATTATATCTAGTTCACAAAAATGCCCTAGGAGCCTGAAATGTGACCTCTTTTCGGATAAAATGGACTCGGAACCAGCGAAAAAGCTACCAAGCCACGCCCGCCCTATAAAGCTCCGCCTACCCAAGTGGAAGTCGTCTTTGCCTTCAGGGCAGATTTATCAGAAATCTCTTTTTTGGTGGGGGGGGGGGGGTTGCACTATTTGCATCTCATATCTATAATCAAGGCCATGGAAAGAGTCCAAAATGGCAGAAACATGGAAGACAAAGATTTGGTGGATGCTGCCTCTAAGATTATTTTCCGTTGAATATGAAGAACTTATGTAACGACCTGCAACTTTAGCCCATTCCCTTTTTTCCTGAAGCTCTCGCTTCTCAAAAGTTCAATCAAGTGTGCACTTTCGCACAAGTCCCCCTGCTGGTTAGTGAGTCAAGCACTGAACACTGCAATGGTTTCATTTCTTCTACACCTTGTGTAAGATGTAATCAGTGGCTTTTCTATGCATAGAATCTAGCAACCTGTTGGAGACACATCAGCGCTAGAACTGCGTCACAAATGAGCTCACTAATGGTTGATCGTCTAACAGCAAACGATGTTAGTCAATAGTGTAAGAGTATCTTGCAGCTGTTTTTGCTTGCTTTGTGCACGATTTTTTATGTCGTAGAGGCAGTGTTGACATCATTCTGCAAGCATTCGATATTCAGAAGCCTCTTGCGTTTTTAAAAATGAAATTGAAGCAGTAATCTTGCAGTAATTGCAGTTCTCTGCACATTTGACGTCTTTTCAGACGAAATAGTGAGAGAGGTTTCGCTTTTTTGTACCTACTTCGCACCGGCGTTTAGCAAGAAGATGTACATCATTATGGTGCCTTCGGGACACTGATAACATATCCAATTTTCAAATCTGCAAAACGATCCTGTGAGAAAAGTTGCAGACCCTCGAATATGCCGGTTTTGCCCCTGGAGACAATAAAAGTAACTATGCATTGTTATTGCGGGAGAAATGTGTAAAAGCAATCATAACGAAAACTGCTGTTCGCTAATTAAAGACAGCATCCATGCAAAATGTTGGTTAATGGGATTTTACACCGTTGCAATGCCCCCTCCCCCCCCCCCACCAATCTGTCAGTGAAGTTTGGAGCAAAAAAGAGCTTCTGCAAAGCTTAAAATCCACTCCGCAATTCTTCCGGACCCCGCCCCCTTGTTCGTGACCCCGCCCACTTACACGTACTTTTGTGCGATGTGGACGTGGAGATCTTCAAAAAAAAAAAAGCTCATTTTCGTCGTTTTCATGCGCTGTAAAGCCTAGATATGGGCTAAGCATGGCGAGAAGGCTCCGAAAAGGTGAAAAAGTGGGAGTAGAATTTTGCTGGGACGCTGCCTTTAAGAAGATTCTCAAATGAAATAAGAAAATTTGCAAACAATGCGAAAACGCTGGAAACCATGGGATGAAAACACAAGAACGATAGGTACTCATGGGATGAACCTGGTATCTTATAACTAAAAGACAACTGCTTTCCCAAGTGCATTATCGCGTTTTTAACCCATTGACGAACGCCTAATTTTGCGTGGCGGCGCTGTGGGACGACGCGGTTTTGCACAACACTTTAGCTGTGGGAAGATTTTGTGGTTGTTTATGAAATGCAAGGTTATTTTGTAAACAACTATAAGCACTTTTTTGAACGATGGAGCCTGCAGGTTCCAAGAAAGAAAAAAATTAGAAAAATACGAATTTGTGGAAAAAATATTTGATCCAAAAATAATATGGCTTTGCAAGAGGTGTGGTCCACCACCACTGGTTCACATGGTCTCTGGCAGCAAAAAGTGGATGGGACACTGATGCGTCAATAGGTTAACAATGCATCAGACTCGTATATCGAGGGGTAGAGAAACTTTTTCACAAAACCTTTTGCGGATTCGGAACAGATATGTCATCAGTGTCCCGAGAGGACTTTAATGTTGTATATCTCCTTGCTAAACGGCAGTGCGACCCAGTATCCCTTATAAGCAGTCAGACTTAAGAAGTTTTCTTTCTCCATTCACCTTGTGCTGTAAGTCTGGGCAAAGGCAGCAAATTTGCAGAAAAGAATCAGCTTTACGGCACCGTCACATGTCTACTTTTTTAGACACCAGTCAGTCTAGATTTCTACGTCGTCGTACCCGTTGACCGACAGCAGTGCCGGTGTTTGTAGTGTCACGAACTCCGATCACTTGTCACCAGTTACTCATGAAAGAATGATGGGTCTAATCGCCGACTGACGGAGCGGCTAGATCTCCATCATCGTCTTTTACCAAAAGTTTGGTATGTGGGGTTGCCTTACCCCTGTGAACTTAGGCTCAGAGGCACGGATGTGATCTCAACTCCCCTCCCCTTCTCCTAGGGAAAATTCGAGTTTTCGGGATGGCTATTATCAGCAAGCAAGGTGTTTGTATGTGAGATAGCAAGTAGCTCCTTTCTCTGATCGGCGTTTCTCGACCACGGCGCCCCGTCCGTCGACTACCCGACGCCCGACATCGCATCGATCCATCCGCCCGTGTTGCAGACTTGCATTGCACACATTTTGCAGAGAATTATGGGCGTGACGAGGCTGTTCAGGGCCGCACACCTTCATTTACATTACGACGCTTTCAAAGACTTCGCTCTTCACATCTATCGCCGATGAACAGCGCTAACAAGTTAATTTTCCATCTATTAAGGGTCTTCCCTCCCTAGGGTTTTTTTTTCTTGCTCGCGGCTATTTGCGACTTGATGTTGTTTTCCGGCCGCCTACGATTTCCGCACATCCGCTGCAGCGGCAGCAAAAAACGCCGTGGCGGTTATGTCATCTCCGGTTGCAGCGGAATGGCGCGTTTTTACTGCGTTTTAACGATCTCATTCGAGAATTTCACGGCTGGCTAACTACGAGAATAATAGCGAAGATGCTCACCTTCACCTAGTCTATATATCATGTGGTCTAGATCTATTGGCTTTCATTTCTGTCAGATTGATGCACAATTCTCGCACCAGAAATTAGAAGACATTCGCTTAAAAATGCTCAAATAGGCTAATAAATTTGCACAATCTGTTATGAAAATGCTTAAGCAAACCGATCAATTTACACAATATATGCTCTTTGTTTATGTATATGTATCAAGTTAGCATTTTATGTCATCTTGGAAGAGCAGTTTGTTACAAAAGCAGAAAGTCTAAAAAAATTCGAGATTTATAATTGTTCTTGGAGATCCGACTAGGACCTCATTTAGTCAAAAAGAATAGCTAATAAAATCAGGACCAAAAAATAGATTCTAGCATAGCGACAAAAATTCCAGAAATCTTTTTGGACATTCTCTTAATTTAACTCGTATCGTTGCTAAATGCTATTAAAAGATTCTGATTCAAGCACGTGCAAAAGGCGCAAAATTTGCTCTCTCCATTATGTATCAGGATAGCGGATTTCATTGATGCTGGAGAAAGTAATGGATCAAAGATTTTGATGCAAGAATCAACAACCTTATACCTTGCCTTGGTCCGTACATCTCCTGCAGAGTTAAGAAACTCTGGAAATGTGTACCTAAATACACCCTTCCTCCCCCGTTCTCATTTATGTGCACACCCCCGAGGCTGAGGCGCTTTCTCCTCTCTGAGTGCAAACGCGTATTTGCACTAGGTTTTTCTCGAATGCGCTGTTTAAGTGTTTTGCTGCTGCTCCGTGTCCTTGCCGGAGTTGAGTGTTCTTTGGTGATGGACACAACATGTTTACGAAGCCGCTCGCCGCTTGGATTATGACGGGAAACGCTGCATGTTTTTGCAGAATGCACGATGTGCAAGCCTTGCAGCGAATACACAAATGCATCGCGCTGGGGGTCTGACTTTTGTAAGAAAATTAGTATAGTGGAGAGACAAAGGACGTAGTCAAGAGGATGTTCAACCTATGACTGAATTTTTTGAGCAGCGTGGTTTTGAAAGAAGCGATCGAGTGCGTCGCCTTGAACAGAATCTTCTTACGGTAGGATACTGCAATTTTGATCGTGGCCTACGCCAAGAATCCTTTGGTGGTGTGGAGAGGAGGGAGGGCGGTAAAGCAAATCTGCTTAGAGTTAGTCACGAAAATATGAAGATTTTAGAACGCTACAAGAAGTTTCCGTACACATATAGCTAGGGCTCGGCACATTTGGCTTGCAAGCAAGCTGGATATCGTTTTTGGGACGAAGAGCAAAGGGAGTATCCTTCTTGAGGCCGGAAAGACGGAAAAATTGTGGCTTTTTTGAAATCGACTTTTTAGTTTCTTGAGGTTTTTTTACGTTTGGGGGTTAGGGTCAAGGGGGACTTCGTTTTTTTGCAATTTTCGAAAGCCACCTCGTGCCGAACCCTGCATATAACTAACAAGGGAAGCCGAACTTAGCTCGGCCTCTCCAAGGACATGTATATACTCTGAATCAGCTTCGAACGCTGATTCGAACTTTGCTATTCCTAGCTGCCGCGCACAATTCCGAAGTGAGTTATGGGCTTTTTCCTGCGCAAAGTTGGCATACTTATCGACTCAGAGGCATCACGGCATCATCATCTAACATACACCTTGCATCATTGATTTTGAACCTGTGCTCGATCTCTGCGAACCATTCTAGGAAGTTATGTACTTTTTTCGTAGAAAACTTGCGTACTTTTGGATAGTTAAAATTACCAAATTTGTTCTAGTCACCGTTGAAGCTATTAAAGGGGGAGTACTATTGCATTTACCTATCTAAATTATATTAGCATTATTGATGATTTTGACCCTCCACAGTAATGCATTTATTCATTAAAAAAATAATCATAGCTCCATCTATATTGTTTCGCAGATAAGGAAGACAGTAGTCGAACCATTAAGAGCGCATTTTCTGACACACAACTTATTATGAATGGCCACGGTCACAAAGTATCCTTCCCTTGCAAGTGCTAATAAACTTGCGTTAAGCTTGTATTTGATGAGAAAAGATTGGAATTCTGTTATTTCGTATCTCAGCACCTTTTCCTGCAGATTTTTATCTACAGGCGTCTTCCCATGTTCAATAGTATGGCAATTTTGCGCATGAAAAAGCCCATAACTCGCTTCGGATTGGCGCATGGTAGCTAAGAATAGCAAATGTGGAACATCGTTTGAAGCTGATTTAGAATATTTATGTACCTTGCCAAAAGGCTAAGCTAAGCTAGGTAGCTTCCCTTATAAGATGTGCAAGAGCGGCGTGGCTAACGTCTCGACCCCTCAAGTTTTTACAATTAAGTGGTGAACTCTACAGAATTTATCGGTTGGGAGTATTCACATGTAAAACAGTGTACTTACGGTTATGAACCAAGTAAATTATACGGAGCGTGTTCAGCACTCGTTTATTACTAGATCGCATTCGTAGAAAATTGAATTTTGAAGCTATAAATTTTGTGGAACTATGAGCACTTCAGCAATTGATGCCAAAGGCCATACTGCGTAGCCCGAAATGCAAAAATACTTCATCCTGAATCAGGTGAAAAACACTTTGAATAATGTTAGTAATTTTGATCAATTGGTCAGTACTTCCGCTGTTTCTCGGACACTTATAAAACTCGGCACTTGATGACTCAATGTCTAGCTAACCAATGCTTATGCTTGGGATTCTGAAAACGTTTCTCTGGCAACTTAATGGAGTTTTTATCCACCCTTTCTTAGTCACGTATGGAGACGTCTATGCCATACAATTGTTTCTTCCTTCCTTCCCATCTCCTGGGTCTTCCACTACTATGTTATTATGAATTGTGCATGTACATGGTTTCGAAAATATGATGCATCTACACTTTCAATCTCACTTGTGCGTGTAAAGGGCAGTAGAGCGTGTATTCTTGAACTTGTAATGCTAAACAGTTGGTATTAGACGTCTCTCAATTCAGCCACTTTTAAGCGTGGAATAGTCAAAAAATCGAAGCAATGCCTGAGAAATAGCTTACTGCTTGGAAATAATTTGGTTGTCTCAATTTGCACGTTCCCAACACCTTTTTGAATAAACTTTTCATGTCATTTGAAAGCCCAATTCTTCTGGTTTCTGATATAGTACATATGCATTCGTTTCCGCAAACTATATTCAGGCCGGAGTTTGCCCTCAAAGATAAGTGTCTAAAGCCTAAAATTTTTTCTATCACTCTCTTTACTCTAGATCCTTAAGTGAATGATCGATTTGTTTCAAAAAATACGCAACAATTGCGAAATACACAAAGCTTGGCAATATAAAATTTTTTGAATAATGCTGAGTCGAATAATAATTTTGTCTCAAAATCGGCTTATCGTTGATGCCCATCTAAGCTGCATAAAAATTTCAAGCGAATACCGATTGTACAACTTTCGACTGGTACACCAATTTTAGGAAAATGGCAGTCTTTTCTCCTTTTTTAGAGGAGAGAAATTAGAAAATCTAAAAGGACTTGTTTACCTTCTCCAAAATGCTGAAAGAATGAAAAATCGAATTACTGTCATTTTTTTGCGATATTCTCTCTCAGAAAAATTCCATAAACACCAAATTTCACTCCATTGCTCAACCGACCATCGCCTACACAATGGGCAAAGTTCGCGCTACACTAATCACTTGAGAGCAAATTCTTTTTCAAACTATACCTTGCTAGACAAATGTCTTAGAAATTTTTAGCGAGAAAATTCCTGTCGGAACGGTTAGTATCAAACAAAAGTGTATGTTGTATAGCTCAATCGATTCGCAATACCTTTTACTACGTACAGAAGAATAGTTCCTGAAAAGTATAATCTTATTTTGAAGTTAAAATTCAGAAAACGTGCATTAATTGTGAGACAACCTAATACATCTCATGGCAAATTTGTAGGCGCAAATGATTTTGATAGTGCAAGTTCACCATATCGCGCTGCGAATCTACTACATTGTACTTACAAAGCTCCACTTTTTTGCATATTCAGTACGCATTAGCATTCTATCTGCGAAGCCGACCTTTCTTAGGTCATGCATTTGCGCATCCAATCCGAACCGGATCGCTTAACCTTGATTTACGTATCCATTTTCCGTGCACTGCTGCATGAACATATTTAGTTTATTCGCTATGCATCAGTGTGAACAATTAGTAATGTGTGGTCGTTTCTTCAATTTTTGCTAATTGAATATCGTTGCTTCCATCAATTTTGTATGTTAATGTAAATCGTTGCATGCCCACGTTAGAAGTAAGAAAATTTATTCACAAATCCTCTAGTGCTTCGCATAAAAAGCACAATGCTTCTGCTTTGCGCCTTATTGCTATTATCGGGTCTATACATCAGTCTTGTAACAAAAAAAAATAAATAACCTGGTTTCTTAAACGTTAGAGTATTTTTTTCGAAGTATAGCAGTAATTTTTGTAACTTGTAGAGTACAGTTGTATTTTGTCATGAATATCACATTTTCCGAACTGGAAGCAAAAATTTGAATAGAAAATTTCGAAAATTATACCTTATTGTAAACGGCATCACGAATTTCTCTCATATAAAAAATGCACTGAAACCGAAAGCAGGACTAAAGTGAAATTTTAGAAAACGTCTCAGCGAAATTAGCAACCGAAATTTGAAAAACTATTTTTCAGTGCTTTTCTTTATCCGCTTTTATCATTGCAGTATGGCAATTGTAAATATAGATCTGAACACTCAAAAATTACAAGATTTTTTCTATATATTTTATACCAACGTATCATCAGAAAGAATTTTCTAAATTTTCCCTGCAATACTTATGTATCAGCTCAATACATATTTGCTTGTCCATGTCGTGTAAGTCTAGTCAGCGGCTTCCTTTACTTTCGTTCCCATTCTCAAAACTTCGTAGCCATTCGCTTTTTCAAATAACGCTGTCAAATCGTCTTTGCAAGCGAAATGTGATGACACAACACAAGATGCTGACGCTTGCAAACCTTCTTTTCATATGTTCATTGCCGATATCAATTTTCTAACTTCATCTCATCCCTAGCAGCCCCTTCTACTGCTTGGCACAGCCTCGCCACTTGTTCCTTTTTTCTGCAACGCAGCAAACAAGCAGCCTTGCAGTTGATTGCAGCCTTGCAGTTGCGTATCGACGTTTTTTTTAGAACTGACTCCATCGAATCAGCTGCGAGACAAAGACTAATATCCACGCTTTTTCTCTTGAGCTTATGTAGGGAGAATGGCTTATGTATCGTGCGATTTGAAGTAAATCTGACATAGTGAAAATGGAAAACATCTTAGAATAGAGGATTTTGGCCTAAAGGGGTTCCTCTGTCCAAGTCGTACCTTTGGAGAATTTTTGCCGATTTTTCCCAACTTGTGCTGGCTCATAGCCCCATATTTTGGAAAAGGACGGTGTGGCTGTCACCCTCGAAAGATTCTTTTCACATTGAAATTTCAAATTTAAGATCAAAATTTTTTGATTTTTTGATTACTAGCCAGTAAAAACAGGTTCCGGCAATTCTGGGATTTCTACGCCCACATCAAAATTTCGCGATTCGCACCTCTTTCAATTCACCTGGTGATCCCTAGCTGGGAACTTGGCACTATTTGGCAAATTTGGCATTGTTTTTAACGGAGACGCCGACATTACTTGGTCCGTTTTGTGTTCTGTTGAAATATTTATTGAAAGCTTTTATATTATGCAAGTATGAATCATGTTCTGTAAAATAGAGTCCCGGGAATGTGTCGATCAATCTTGCTATATTCATTCAAAACAATATGATTTAATAAAAAAACGCTGTAGCATCTATAAGACAGATCTGATATTAGAGCGTCAGAGGATGTGCTGCATTGGACGATTTGCTGCACTTTCACAAAAACCAAATCAACTCAGTTCCTTCCTTCCCTTCTCAGTTCGGGCTCTACTATTGATGCATTGTGAACTCATGCTCGATGCAAAGCAGGCTCTCATCGTGAATACCAAGTTTAATGTAAGCTATGTAGTGGATATGTACTTGTGACTCTGTTGCTATGCAACTTGTTAGTATTTGGAGGTTGCGTCGAATAACGAATGTTTCCATCCTCTTTCATGAATTTCGTCTCTTTGACGACGATAACTCTGCAAAGTGGGAAAACTGCAAAATTTCCATCAATCCTATCTTCTATGCCCGCTAAGAATATACCAACTGCATGAACTTCAAATAGGTTTATATCTTTAGCAGAGATTTACGACTGTGTAATGCCACACGAGGGTAGGCAGCTGCGAGTATTAGGAAGTAAGAGGTGTGGGCATGATTTTATGATTATCTGCAGAATGGTGGGAATGCTTGAGAAATGCTCTAACCCATTGACGACGATGTGGGCCACCGGTGGCCCGCGCACTCTTTGCTGTCAGGGACAAGGTGCACCAGCAGTGGCCTACACCCGTTGCAAAGTCATATTTCCCGTAGGTCTAGTATTTCTATTTCTCCCATAGATCAATATTTTTTCAACTTTTTACATTCTTGGAACCTGTAGGGACCGTCGTTTGGAAAAATGTTCATAATTGTTTACAAAACAAACCCGCATTTCGTAAATAACCACAAAGTCCTCCCACGCCGAAAGTTGTGCAAAATCGCGTCGTCCCACAGCAAAATTAGGCGTCGTCGTTATTGGTCAAGCATTCCACCAATTTTCGTGAGAAACCTTTGATTTTCAGCAATTGCTTGAAGAGGGATATCACATGCGCGACCAAATGTCCCACCACCTCTATCCGCTCTCCAAATCCCACTTATCGTAGTCAATAGTATACGGTAGCATTGCAATGTCCGCTGTTATTCGTGGTCAACACCAAGGAACAAACAATCAGCCGCCAAGAATGCACGTGATTTTCTGTAGATCATAAGGAATTCAACACTCTTGCTTTACTTATCAAATTTCAAATAGCTTGATCTGAATGCGGAGAAGCTGAGAGCTGCAAGTGCATCATATGAGCCAGGAAATAAGGCTGCCAGATAACCACTTAAAACTCGACGAGGCTTTGTTCGATCTTTAGCTTGCGTCATTTATTCTGAGAGATACTTCACTCTCGGTAAACATTAGGGACTGAAATCAGGGTTTTTGATCACTCATTCTGGGATCCGGTTTTGTTAGGTCATGCTTCGTTGATAGAGAAGTTTAGATGCGGGAATATGGGTCCTTTCTCTTTTTCTGCTGAACACCCCTTCTTTGACCTGATTGGATCTTTTCGCAAGATCAAAGTGGGTATATATTGAACTTTGGGCAGGTTCATAGAAGTGGGAAACAAACATTCATCACTGATTCAGGTTCCAAGTTCCAAGTATACACACCATGTATAATCTGTATATTCTTCGCAGATATAGGCAAGGAAGGGGGGGGGGGTGGTAGAGAAGCGAAGTAGGAGCACGCTGGAAAACAATACCAGATTTACAAGTGTGACCTGTGATTACCATCAATGAATATAATCGCTGAGAGACAGCTAGGCGCCTAGAACTCTATCTAAACTAAGTTTACGCAAAAAAGCATGAAAAAACGGTCTAGGAAAGGGGGGATAAAAAAGCTCACTTTGCCATTGTTCATGTTGGCTTGCCTTGGCCGCTCCCATGCTCCTAAGAGGGGAATTAATGTTGCGCATACTATAATTTTATTCAAGAACCCCTGACAAGGATTGGGCAATTTACGATGAACCCGTTATCGCATGCCTACCGTAACCTCGGTGGATGGCGCTAACATGCGAAATCAATATGTTATACGTGATCAGCTTACTAAATTTCTTACGAAGTTTTGGCTGAATCCCCAATTTGCACTTCCTGTCTAATCTAATTTGAGCGAGGCCTGCTAACATGCTGAGCAAAGACGAGTCCAGTGATACTCAAATGTGACCTTCATTTTTATCAAGATTAGCAGTGACCCCTCGTCTCTTTGTCCTATTTGCATTCGAAAGGTGCAAGTCAACACTAAATTCGTATTTGATGGCTGAAGAATGGCAGCTGACCCTACGAAATGCAGTTCGTCAGGGTAAAGTCAATATTTTTCACTTGGAGCTTTTCCCCCTTCTCGAAGTTGCTTTGAGGCAAAGTGAGCATAGAACTATGCTATCCTCGTGACACACACACCTGCACTTTCGAAGCGGATAGCGTTTATAGCTCTGCGGCCTTCTTTACCTCTAATGCAAGGATTCTGCCAGACTCAGCCATTCTCATGCAACATCTTTTTGCATAACAAACGTTTCTGATAATTGCTAAATGTTAGGCTCGTTTTGGTATGAGAATCTACCTGAAAAATTTGGTTCGTTGTTCTTTTGCAGATATTTTGCGTTGAAATAGCTTGGAGCTTCTACTCTCACATATCAACTGAGGATTTTCTACTATCACCAAAGGAATTCATGCCCCAACAGGGCTAAAATTTCAATATCAGCCCTTTTATATTCTAATTTTGGTTATCCTGCTGGATTGATGTAGAAATGGAGTTTGGTATCTTTATACACCCAGGTTTCCTCAGATTAGATAGTTTTGATATTTTTATCAATATTCTTTATTCAAGATATAAATTCTCCCTATTTGCGCACAATAAGGAAATCGGGATACTTCACTTGTGTTATTTCTTCATCGGGAAATATCTCCTATTCAACAGAATTTACATTCCAATGTTCATTGAAGTGCTCTTTCCAGAGATTCAAATACTGGACAAAATTTTTTGCAGTTTGTAGGAGCCGCGCGCCTAAAATTATTTATTAGCCAACCTAGTATTTTTGAAGATGTGCTGAGAGGATTCATACAATTTATTCATAAGAAACACCGCAATACACTGTGCTTTCAGTTCCTTCAATAAACCTTGTAAATTATCCAGAATCTTCGCAGATTTGACCTAAATTCGAGGAAAACATTTTAACTAATCACCAAATGCTGTGTAAAAGCTTTTTTGTTAATTCGGAGCACCTTCTAAGTCGGAAACTTGCTAGAAATTCAGAAATGTTTTTTTAGATCCTTGAATCTTATTATCAAGGAAATTAGCGCCTTGCGACGGCTTTGTCGCGACAAATACGTCGCGATAAATACGTCGCGATAGGTCAAACAACAGTAGTTTTCAAAATTAGGCTTAGATTCTGAACCGCCGGATTCGTAGCAGTTCAGTGATGTTTTCAGTTTCTGCAAAAATCTGCTTCGAAAGAAGTTATAAGAATTCGATGGTTTTTTCACGAAGAATTGTAATGGGCAATATTTGGGGAAATGCAGTGTTGTTTGATTCGTCGAGCAGTAAATAGCGGTTTTTTTGCTGAAATGTGCAAATCAGCTGTGTTCCACCCAATATCAGTGCTTGGTCACATGAACAATCAATGATACGTGCGTTTCGAAGCATCTGTTGCGAAAACACCTTGTGTTTTTCTTGACGCTTGCGATGAAGCTTGTTTTGATCCATCTTGCTAGAGATGTCCGCTATAATTTCGTTCTTATTCTTCTCTTCTCTCACAGTCAGTTTTGTCTTTTTCGGTCCCCTTTCCATTGAAAATATACAATTAGGTCTGAAATTGCTGTGCATTTCATTGCATTAAAATCCCTCTGCAGAATTAAATGCGTTTAGCTTTAAAATAATCTGTGCAAATTGCACAAAATCTCATTCATACCTGCAAGTCTCACTTACTATGTTTATATTGAGTTTACACGAAAGTTCCGTTGCCCTATTTCTGAAGAATCGTTACTTCCTTCTATCGCGATGAATTAGCTTGGCATTGATTTTGTCGAACAAAAGATTTTATTCTTTGTGAAGAAGCCAGAATGATATGGAAGAAAAGCTCTGAGATAAAAGCAAAAAGAACACGCTTAGTTTCCGATTTTATGCTGAATTGCCGTAATAATTAACTTCGAGATGCGCAGAGCTCAGTGATTCAAATCACATTGATATACCGACGTCTATATCGGATCAGGTTTATTATTTGCTACTTTTCCAGGAACAGTGGCAACGTAGATATTTATTCATTTTCTATTGTAAAAAGCATAACTTTGGGTGCTTTCTGCAAGAGTGCGATGTACTGTGAGAATTACTCCCTAATTATTAGATTGATGCACAATTCTGGACCAAAAACTAGAAAGGAATCACTTTAAATTGCTTAACCGGACTAATCAGCTCACACATTATGCTCATTATCATGCATAATATTAGGCTGTCAAGAAAATAATGTCGTTTTTTATTTGCTTACTTCGACAAAGCAAACAGACTCAACACAACAAAGGGTGAGGGGTACTTTCGATAGAGAAAGCAAGCTCTACAAAACGGCACTCATGTCTTTGCGCCAAGCTCGATCCACGGAGAGTTCCAATTCAAAACCTAAAAGTTCCAAATGCCCAAAAAATCCAAAAAAAATCAAATCTTCGTTCAAAAAATTTCTAAGGACCTCCCACTTGCTCACGTCAACACTTTCGATATCTGATATCCGTATGTGCAATTGCTGTATTTTTTCCTTGACTAGAAACTGAGAAAACGATTCCCTGTTTTTCTCAAAGCAATGCTGAGCCGTTTTTGCATATGTAGTTCTATACTACCAGTCCAGGTAGGTATAACTGTAGATTTTCAGCCCATTACAAGCGGTAGTTTTCGAAAAATATTGAATTCGGATTTTTTCTTTTAAGTTTCAGTGCTAAAACGACATTTGGCGAATAGTACAGCTCGAAATAGGCTGAAAACCTACAGTTATGCTTACTTAGGCTTGTTGTATAGAACTACATGTGCAGAAACGGCTCAGCATTGCTTTGAGAAAAACAGGGAAATTCTCGTTTTCTCAGTTTCTAGTCAAGGAAAAAATACGGCAATCGCACATATGGATATCAGATATCGATAGTATTGATGTGAGCGAGTGGGAGGTCCGTAGAAATTATTTGAACGAAGATTTGATTTTTTTCGATTTTTTGGGCATTTGGAAACTTTTAGGTTTTAAGTTGGAACTCTCCGTGGATCGAGCTTGGCGCAAAGTCATAAACGCCATCTTGTAGAGCTTGCTTTGCTCTATCGAACAGTACCCTTTTCCCCTTGTTGGGTTGAGTCTGTTTGCTTTGTTGAAGTAAGCAAATAAAAACCGACATTATTTTCTTGACAACCTAATAAAAGCAGCATTTATACAGTGCTGGCCAAAATTATAGGTCCACTCTAAAAAATGCCATAACTCACTCTGTTGTGAATGAAATTTTCCAAAATTTGGTACTTACGTGTGTTTACCAGACTACTATCAGTCTTCAAAACGGTTCTCGTTTTCGTTTGATTATTCAAGAAAAAATTAGAAATTTTGAATAAAGCAGGCTTAAAGGCTGGCCAAAATTATAGGTCCACCTGGAGTTTTTACTGATTAAAGCACTTCTTGGCTCCCGAATTTTTTTACGTAGGCACACATCTAAAAACCTTAAACAGCTGCTTTAGTCAAGCTGTGTCATACCTCCACAAAGGACGCATTATCTGCTTTTTTGCCTTGAAGAAGCTCTCACATGTATTTCGCTCCACAAACCTGCGTTGAGTAAGAAATTTTGCAGTTTCTCAGTTGAATCGGAAGGGATGGGGTTTCATCTATCTTCTGGATGCTTTTTGACGTGAGCATTGAGGAAAAAATCCGACTTTTTGCTGCTGAAGCAAATCTGACATTGACAGTACTGCAATTCTGAGCTCAAATTTCTGCCTTCAACTTCTTTTACAATGTTCTCAGAAGCATTGAGTAAAGTAAAGGCATTGTTTCTACGAAGGGGAGTCCATATACCATAGTTACAACTTTCTAGAAAGCCTAGCATTCGAGTATAATTACTGAAATCACTCAGCAGAAACTGATTACGACAAGCACCAAAGCTACTTGTGGCTCCGACCAAAATTTTCAGAAGAATCATGTGCTAACATACACTACAAACTGTATCCACTATCTAGTAAATAATTACTGTCAAAAATCTAAGTGAGGTAGCACTTGGAAAGCTATTTTGGATCGCGTAACACCATTATTACGTTGCACACACAACTCATGTTTCGAAAAAGAAGCAAGGCAGCTTTGTGGACACTTGTGAGTATGGCAAACAGCTTTATTCTTGTGTAAAAAATGCTTCTACAATATCTTGAGGTTATAATGACAATGCATAAAGGGTTTTAGGGCAGAAACTGAGGCTTACTCTGCCGATTAAGCCGATGTCAGATTTGCTTCAGCAGCAAAAAGTCGGATTTTTTCCTCAATGCTCACGTCAAAAAGCATCCAGAAGATAGATGAAACCCCGTCCCTTCCGATCCAGCTGAGAAACTGCAGAATTTCTTACTCAACGCAGGTTTGTGGAGCGAAATACATGTAAGTGCATCTTCAAGGCAAAAAAGCAGATAATCAGTTCTTTTTTGGAGGTATGACACAGTTTGACCAATGCAGCTGTTTAACGTTTTCGGATGTGTCCTACGTAAAAAAATTCGGGAGCTAAGAAGTGCTTTAATCAGTAAAAACTCCAGGTGGACCTATAATTTTGGCCAGCCTTCAAGCCTGCTTTTTTTAAAATTTCTAATTTTTTCTTGAATAATCAAACGAAAACGAGAACCGTTTTGAAGACTGATAGTAGGCTGGTAAGCACACGTAAGTACCAAATTTTGGAAAATTTCATTCACAACAAAGTGAGTTATGGCATTTTTTAGAGTGGACCTGTAATTTTGGCCAACACTGAAAGAAAATGAAAGAAAATGAAAAATGTTGCGAATACCAACAAGCATGTTTGACCCACCCATTTCAGTAGTTTCTCGGAAGATTAATCTGAAATGGGCACTGCGTCCTGTTTCTGGTGACCCAATAATAATATTTCTAATATGGTTGCGTAATGTAGTCCGAAACAGTCGTTATTTGGTTGTGCGCTTAAGACGGGTTTGTTCTCATCATGGTCATTCTATCCTTCGCTTTTTGCCTCTGAACCATATTCATTTTGATCACACGGCTTCTGCGAAGGGCCTTCAGATCTTCAGCTGTTGGAAATGCGGGAGAAGGGGAGCCTGTTTTGAGCGAAGCAAGATATGTGACTTGCTATTCCAATCCACTTCCCTCTTAATCCTCACAATGCGGATAAGCGTTACGAAGTCCAGACGCTCCACGGATGCTTCCTCGGCAACACAGAAACCAGTTAGAGGTGGAACTTGGCATCTCAAATCTCTTCTTGGAAATTCTACAGTCAAAAATTTCACATTTTTCTTTAAATGTAAATATAGATGTTCCGCCGTAGTAGATCCTGACCTTTGCATCCTCCTTAAAGGCAGTGTCTTCGCAGACTATCGTTTTTCAGTTACCTTGAAGCCTTCTCGCCATAAGGAACGTATATCTGGGCTTTTCAGCGCATGAAAATGACGAATGTGAGCTTTTTTCGAAGCTTTCCAGGTCCGCATCCAGTGAAGATACGACGGAAGTCTCCCGCGTCCCGCCTTCCTCGTTCCGGGCCCCGCCAACTTGCACGTATTCTCCACTGGATGCGGACCTGAAAAGCTTCGATAAAAGCTCATATCCGTCATTTTCATGCGCTGAAAGCTCAGATAGGGTTCCTTATGGCGAGCTTATGGCGAAAAAGCTCCGAAAAGGTGAGAAAGTGGGAAGCCGAATTCCGCCGAGGCACTGCCTCCATATCGCTTTGCAATGCACAGGGTGTCCCAAAAAAATGTGAACACTGTTTGATCGTTAATAACTCCGTTGCTTTCAAGCCTTTCGCCGAGCTTGAGGCGCAGTTCTGTAGAGCGAGATTCAACTTAGATTTATAGTATGGAGCGAATCACCGATCGCTGTTCGTTACTGTAGGATTACGGTATGAACTTCTAGCACGTGGATCTATTGTGAAATATGCCATTTGACGAAAAAATTTTCCAAAAAATCTATAAAACCGTGTATCGGGGTCTTCGCGCACGCTGATTCCATTACACAACTTTTTACCAGTGTTTTTAGCTTTTCTGACGGTGTAGTCACATTTCTGACAAATGCTGGATAGTCATTATTACGATTTAGCTGGGATAAACTTGGAAAGAAGCACCACAGTAAAGTGGAAATTTCATATTCGAACTCAGAGGCTTCCATTACCATAGCATAAAAGTTTTTGGCTTGTTTGCTTTAGTTCCGAGAAGAATATGGCCTCCAATGGCCTAAAATCCTTGTCGAAGTTCCTACCGCAATCCTCCAGTAATGAGGAGCGATCGACGGCTTGCTCTAAACTGCAGATCTAAGCTGAACCTCGCTCTATAGAATGGTACCTCAAGCTCAGCGAAAGACATGAGAACAAGGGAGTTATTGAGAATCAAAAAGTGTTCACATTTTTTGGGACACCCTGTATATGCGCGTACTGACAATTTCCTTTAGGATGAGGTGGAGATGTATGTTCCTTCGTCTTGTTCTCAAAATAAGGAGAGGCATAAAGAGGCGTGTCGCTTGGAAAATTCAAAAGGGGCAACTTGGCAGTACTTGTGAGAAGAGATACTCTAAACAAGCCAACGTCCTCTTTGGTAACATGCTCTTCTTTCAAAAATTGTGTATACGCATCAGATGAATCACTGTCTGATTGTAGAGTTAAACTAGAACTTTTCTGCAGAGTTGCATGTCCTTGCACTAAAGGATGACTGTTAGCATGTGCATTTTGCGGATTGCACTGACGGCGTACGCACATACACACACACATCAATACGGAGTGTTTTGTACTTTTCGCAGCGTAAAAGTGCTGCACGAGAAATACGAGTGCAGATAGCGAGTACGCAGGCGAATGACTCGAATGTACTATTGATTTTTTCTGCATGCAATTCTAGAGCGACTTATTTTCGAAAAAATCCAATTCTGATGTGTAGGCTGGCTTTAGCCATGAGGTCTTCGCGCAGAATTCTGATGCTTAGTGATGAGGTCTCCTCTAGAGATAGTCTGATCTTGTCTTTTTTTAACCTGGGAAATAAACAAGGAATGCAGAGGGGGCGTGAACTTGACTGGTCCCTTCTTCGCATTATCTAACTTAATGTGTGAGATGAGTAGCAGACCTTTGCGCTCACTTCCGACCGTATTCGCACCTTTTTCGCTTCTGCATTCATGCTTTTGTCAGTTGATCATGTCTTTTTGATATACGGTAATTTTCTACTTAGAATTTGTTTATTGCTTAGTTCGATGTATACTGATTGCTGCTCAAGTTCTGCCCGTTTTTTGTTGCCTTGTGTTGGAAGCAGCTGTTCTAGGAGATTTTTCGCCTTTAATGCGATAGTGTTTATATCATTAGAAAACGCTTCTCTAACTGTTTCTGTTAGATACTGAATTTCAACAAAATCTCCAGTATAACGAGATTCAAGGTCCAATATTCCAGGTGGCCGAAATGCGATCTCGCTTAAGAATTATGCAAGAAATTGCAAGAAAATTTCTTCAATGCGCCCTCAGTCCAATTTTTTATTGGTCACGGAACAGGAGCGTAATAGACTAGCACGCACACACTTCCATTTATATAGACATCGTCTTTCTTGTAGAATTTTTTGTCGAAAACTATTTGTTCCTGTAGCTATAAGCAATAACTTTTTATGAATAGATGCAATCGGGAGTCCACGCTGCAAGTGCCAGTGTAGCAAAAAATTAGCATGGCCACTCCATTATTTCTCGTTGCTCGCAGCAAATGTGAAAATGTTATGATTTAAAAATGGGCATAAATGCATGTGCTAAAGCGAAATCAAAAATGTCTTTCCGCTCAAAGTAAGGCTCTAAGCCTTGATGACTTGAATTTTCTCGCGAGTTCTCTAATGCTGTTATTTGATTTTTTGCTATATGCGTGGTTCTTCCTAAATATGCCTGCCAGTTCTTGAAATAGGCGTCATCATTTCAAATAAGACCAGTCCAGTGAAATGGTTAATCGAAAAAAATCGGTTTTGAAATAGTTTCTAACAGTTGAGGTTGAAAATTGCGAAATGAATAGAACTTACGCAGCAGCCGTGCCTAATTTTTTCTGTCCAGAAAAAATGCTTTCTTTTTTTCAATATTGTAGCACTCTCAATTTACAATTCATGTTGGGCGCGCGCTGCCACGTGGACAGGGACCGCTGCTGATTTGATTAAAAGCTTTTCGCTTTGTTCAAAATCGCTTGAATTTTTTTCCCTAAACCTGGCTTTGGATTGATATAGCAAATATAATCTGACATATTTTGTTTGTGTCCTTTTCATTCGTGTTGTGTTAGCAGTCAAAGCAATATGTGAAATAGCAAATCAGTCGCATATCCTAGTTTATCCTGCTCTGTGGCGGCAGTGTTTACTCCTTGCTTCCCCAGCTAAAGGTCTCTTTATCAAGCACGAAAGACTTGCACTTTTTCCTTCATCTTTTTTCGTTCATATAGGTTCCCGTTAGGTTTATTTAAGATTCATTTGCGCAAGATTTGTTGATCCATGAGAAGATGATGCGGGAAGAGAATTAGAATCTATTCGAGAATCGTTGGCATGCGCCGCGTCCGCATCGCTGCCATATTGCGCCGCGTTTTCGTCTTCGCGAATGGAGCATGTTGTGAAAAGGTGCTGATTGTTTCTCTACTCCTTCAAATTTAACTTGCAAAAGGCAGGTGCTTTGTCCTTTCACGTTGATGTAAGTCGTCGGAAGTCCCAAAATTCTGATTTTATGATGGCATCTTTCGCCTCCTTATTCTGCAACAGGCGACGAGAATTCTTCTGCAGTTTTTCCATTCTCACGTGACCTTTTTGTCTTCAGTCATCAGCAAACCTTCTTTCAGCTGCATCCGAGGTACTCCTTCAAATAGCCATAAAGCCACAAATAGTTTATCCATCCATGCTTCTTTGAGAGTGCGTTATACGAATTCTCTATTTTTTCTCCCAGAAGTCGTTTTTGCTTCCAATGACTTCCTGCCAAGAATGTCTTAATTCTCCATACATTTTGCTTCTTTCACATCATCTTGTTACAAAGAATCCCTTCTCTTTCACGCCAGGAATCACCCATTGTACGACCTCGGCTTTACGACATTTCCTGAAATTTGCAAGAAAAAAAGCGTGACGTGCTCATCTTTGCGATTTAAATCAGGTAAACTGTAATGCAAGCTCTTATTTGATTATTAGTGATCTAGAGGATTCGCAACACTTTGTCCTCATAGACTAGCTCTTGCATACAAGGAAGTTCTTTTTGTACTTCTGGAGAAACACCGGCTAGCCGACATCTTTATTCAAGAAGGGCTGTTTTGTATTCCTTAAGTCGTCGGGCCAAAGCGGAATAATGAATTGATGAGTTCCTGGAAATTCAAGCAATTTACTTCGTCCAGAAGGCTCTATTTACTAACACCTTGTACAAACTGGTTTGGATATCATATATCGGTGTCGTCGCCTCTAAATTATTCATTTTGTGCTCATGCCATCACGTTACATATGTCCTCATTTTGGCTGGAAGGCCTAGACTTTTCATCTGAATGCGGATGTTCGTTGGAGAATCGAGCTTTAGATTTCAAAGAAATATTTTCTTTAGAATATGAGCTCTCTTTTCGTTAGTTGTGATCACTCAAAGATGGAGGGAAATTAGACCGTCGGAGAGAAAATTTTTTCTGTAGGCACTGTCTCGAGCGAAGAAGGGGGGGGGGGAGGAGAAAGGTAGATTTTGTTTTGTGGTGAGGCTAATATTGACGCCGGCACGGAGGTCGTTTCGACCGATTACCGTAAACCATCGTAGAGGATACGGTATACTGGTTCATTTGATGGCAGCGTCTCGGCAAACTTTCCCTGTTCAGTTTTTCACCTCCTCGGAGCTCTCTCGCCATGAGGAACCCATATGGGCTTTTCAGCGCATGAAAGTGGCGAAAATGCGCTTTTTCGATGCTTTTCAGGTCCGCATTCAGTGAAGATACGCCGGAAGTCTTCCGCACCCCGCCTCCCTCGTTTAGGACTCCGCCCACTTACGCGTATTTTCCACTGAATGCAGAACTGGAAAGCTTCGGAAAAAGCTCACTTTCGATACATTCATGCGCTGAAAAGCCCTTATATGAGCTTGGAAAACAAAATTTTGCCGGGACGCTGCCCTAAAGTCAGCAACTTCAGCGTCCTTATTCCGGAACTATGGTAACTGCAATTGTTGTTGTGAATTAATCCAGTCTTTTGGAATTGAACGATGGTTTTCCTAACCCACTAGGTGAACCAGTCATGCCTATGAATGAAAAACATGAAGCAGTTATCCGTGACTGATGTACATAATATAGTAGTTTGGAACATAAGTCTTGCAACAAAATATTTGAAAATTTCATAATCTCTTTGAGGCACAACAAATCCATGTGGAATAATATAATTCAGAAAGGGGATATCTTACTGCTTTCAAATATTTTTGGGGCAAGGCCACCATTCTCATATCGCGGTAACACGACCTGTGAAGGCAAACACTCTATTTGCGTCATTCCAATTTTTGATTCCCAAACATGCTGAAAGGTCCAGAAATTTTTGATCTTACTTTTATATGGCTTTTATAATTTAGGATTTTTCACTAAAATAGTTTTGTGTTGATAAAATGTTTCTACGAGAATTTGCAATTTCGACTTTACTTTCGAGTATTGATATATTTGAACTAAAAGCTATTAAACTTAATGCACAAGACACGTCAAATTTTGTTATTAAACGATATTATGCAAGTGCATAGTTGAACAAATATCATGCAGAGCCACCATTTTTACTGCAAAACGCACTTTTTGTATAAATTAGCCTGTCACAAAAATGCTTTGCAAATCTCTCACTGTTCAACTTCATTGAGATTTTAAAATCGCAGATCATAAAGAGTTCCAGTAGTACCCAATCTAGAGCACTTTCTATGCAAGTTCGGAAAGAAATTAGTGCGTTTGGAACAAGTTTTCCTTTTTGCCATCTTTTTCTAAGAGACTTCGACCAATAGCTGATGTCGAGGCACCGTGTTCTCACACGCACTGCATTGAGCAAAACTTCTACGGTTACTTCGTTTAAAAGGTTAAGGGTTAGAAAAATGGCAGCCTTCTTTCCGTCGATTATTTCCAAAAATTCACGGTCGGTTGGTCATGGTGCGGTCCAATTCCTGGAAATCTAAGTTCACAAACTTTCACGCTCTGGAAATTTTTGTAGAATAGGAAATGCTTTGGAGGGGTGTTGCTCCTCTTTCCCATTCCTCCTTTCTTTGTTTCACAAGAAATTCTTTTAGCGTCATTGATACAGTTTCTGAATACTAGCAGTGGCACCTTGACAATTGTTTTTGAACTATGCTGGAACGCCTTAATCAGGCAGCTATCTGCTGTCTTTGAGGAATCCCCGTGATTTTCATGATATGGCATCGTATTAGACTTTATCTTCATCACATTATTCTTGTGCAACCATCGTTTTGCTTGTAGAGGCATAAGAAACTGTCTCATCTACACTACAATGGTATTTAGTCCATTTGAAATTTATTCGCCCATCAGGCGTTCGTAACGTTCAGCCCTCACTTATCCTGCCCCTTTTATGTTCAAGGAAGCATCGTCCAAGGGATTACACTAGCCATCATAGCTGTCATAGCTTGGATTATATCATACGCCTGAGATTTACTTCCCTGAGTCTCAAAATATTGACTTATGGTTGAGAATCGCAAAATGCTGCGATTAGCATTCACGACTTTCTTTCAGTCCCTCTAATTTCGAACATTTCTTACCTTGGATGGTGCGATTACTTAGGGGTCCACTTTTGCGACTTTGAGATCTCTCTCCAGTTTTGATAAACTTTGTTTGTAACAGTGAGTGTATACGATAAAGGCTATTACGATCGAAGAAAAAAACTGCGTTGTCACCATCTTTTGTGTAAGTTTGGGATCTTACAATCTTGCTTTCTTCACAGTCATGTCCATATAGTTAAAGCTACGTAGGCGGATGTGGATGGGAGAAAAAAAAACAAATTGTTAAAGTCTGCGATCTGGTCATGCAATGGCTTTAACTTGCTATTCAAGCTCACTCTCGCATGACAGAAAAAGATGGGAAAACCTCGGGTACCTGTTGGGTATCTGGAATGAGAACGAAGGTTGGTAAACCCGTCAAGAATGTGAACTTTTGTTCACCTGCTGAGAAGTCCCTCTTGTTGTGGAGTTGGTTTGTGTCAGGCAGAGGAGATGGAGAAGTATTATAATTTGGTAGTTAGTTCCTTCCGAACCAATCTCGTTTCGAAATAAGGCTGAAATCAAAGGCATCATTCACTTGAAGCTGGTGGCGAGATCTAGATGCGATACAAAAGCAGTGCCTCTAATTATGTTACCCTCCCCCCCCCTCCTCCAGTCCAGTCCTGCTGCTAAGGTGAATTTTGCCAACCGCTTAAGTAAGTTAAGGTCACGGTTAGGAAACGTATACCATCTTTGGTGGCCTTGTGGACTACTGCTCTTCACGTGGCATTGAGGGTGTGTTTGTGAGGATTATGCGGTTGTTCCCGAAAGCGATGCTTCCTGCGGTATCGCTTTTTTTACCCGCTAGCGGAAGGGGAACTCATCCTTGACTTGAAAGGTCTGTAGGTGTTCATAGTCGTAGGAATCTAGCTTTAGCAGCCTACAGTAAAAATTGTTTACCAAAAGTTCTTGTCACTGCCTCACATCAAAATCTCACCACCCTAAAATCGGACGGAAAGACCTCTGCAGAGATACACAGCGTCTTATTACATAGCTGAATTCTCCGTTCCTTTGTTCTTTTGCTTGTGCACTTTTTCCATCTGCGCTGCAGCATATCATGGCGTCAGTTTCGATGAATGTTACAGCTTCATGAAACAAGCGTCATAGTGGTCGAAGTGCTATTCAAGTGTAGCTGGGCGTTAATGAAATTTCGCATCAAATGAACTTGCAACGTGTATTGAGAGTCTGTTGCAAGTGCTGTGATTTGCGCATTTGTCCTAACCCGCATCATTCCGTTTGTACATTCTTTCACACCTCCTGCTTAAGTTTGAAAAAAAATTAACTTATAATCATGCCTCTGATCACAGAACGTCATTGAGATCAAAAGATATATCATAGAGATTAGACATTCAATGTAAAATTCTCACTAATGTCCTGAAAAGACCCTAAGCTACAAAACTACTGTATTAATAAAAAATTTCCAATGCCTAGGGTCCCGCTAATTTTCACGAGATTAGACGTGCTTGTAGCTTTGAGAGAAATGGGGTGGGGTCGTCATTGCGGCCAGGCTGAGAAGTCTTTACACATAGATAATTTGGAATTTCACAATTACGTGTATCAGTCATCTACGACTAAGAAAAAGTTACTTGCTTATTTTGTAATTCGTGCGCCTCGAAAAAAACCACTTCGGGAACCGTTCATCCTACCCTGAAAAGTGCGTATTCAAGTGCCTCCCATTAGCAGCTGCTTTTCGATTGCTTTTTAATTTGTACAGACTGTCCTTGTCTGCATCACGTTATGTTTATATTGATTGCGAAAATTTTCTATTTGCCACTCTGCACATCATGAACGCCGTCTTTGCATGTACATATCGATCATACATATGTACAATGCTGCCACCTGCATACTTCGTCTAATCATGCCCGAGTCGTCCTACTTTGCGCGTCGTTTCAGATTCTCTTAAAATCACTCTTTACAAAATCTGCCTAAAGATTGGATGTGTCTTTGAATCTGTGTATGAATGTAATCGTTCGCTGCTAACAAATGGGATCTGCTACTTCTGCTTTTTCTTAACGCCCAAAGCGGCGTTATCGTGCATTAGGTTGCGTCACTAATCTTCTGATATGTGCGATTGCACGGCGCGCTTCGCACTCACGACCACGCCGCAACACTTCCAATTTCTGCGTGAGCTCTGGCCGTTTCCGGTGATAAATTTGCGCTCTCGTACGCTTATCTTATTGGCTTGTAAAGATATGATGCAAAATCACAATTAGCCAAACACATCTGACGATTACTTAGGTTCTTGCATTGACGACAGCAAGCGTAGGCAATGGTACAGGGGCGTGGCGTTAGGTATATTTAGTCGAGGTGCAAAGGCTTTGCGCCTGTCATTTAGCGGTGCACGCCACGCCACGCCCCTTATTCATCGGCGGTTACGGTGTAGAGGACTATATGTCGTCAAAAGTGGGAGGTCCCGCCGGATGCAACAAATATCCAATACATGCACAGGCTGAGTATCTGCTGTATTGTCCGCGCGGGGTGAAGTATGAAAATGTGATGATGGGCTTGAACTGCTTAAGATGAGCGAAGGATAGCTAAAATTCCTTGTTGTCGGAAAGGGTCATGAAGCAAGTACCACCTATATTCAACTATATGAGTTTCATAAATCGACTTCGAAAGGCACTTTGACCATATCATATCTCTAGATTCGGCTTTTGTTTCTTCATGGAGCAAAATTTTGAAAAAAAAAAGATGTTTTTTGCTGACCTGTTGCGCATTAAAATTACCGAATGCATATTTGGGATGCCTAGCTGCTCATATTGGAGAAGTCAACAAGAATTTTCGTTTCTTTACAAAAAAGGGTTCTAATGTGGTCATCTCTAATAGACTGTTAGATTTAATTTCTGAATTTATTCATAGGTATATGAAGTTATCGTAGGTTATCGTTTATTCAGCTCACACTTTTTGAAGCTGATCGAGCTAGAATGAACTGTCTTAGCAGCTAGAAATAGGTTTGTAGTCAGGTCACCGCTAAAAAGGGAGGGTAAGGAACCTGTCCCCGTGTACAAGGACAGGTTTAAAATCTTCCCATGACTCGAGTTGCCTACCCGTACCATCCCTAGATCTCCACCCCCCCCCCCCCCCGCTCTCCCTCTCCACCCCCTAATGGAGTGCACCTTTTATGGTTATTTTTTAGGGTAAGTCGCAGGCAGTCGACGGCCTTAACGTGCATGGCATTTGTTTTCGCGCAAATGTTGCCTTCATCGCAGAGCGCTATATATTGACCGTCGCATTTACTAGATTATAGATGGTTTGATTTCATTCTAGTATGAAGTAGTAATTACTCGAACTCACCTTTTTTACTATTCTGTTCGGAGGATGGAGAGCTTAGAAAAATAATCTTTATGCTCTTTTGTTCGTTCAAAGTCGCAATATTCTCTACTAGTTTCTTCTAGGAGAATAAAACATTCTTGTAGCAAAGAACAGTTTTGGGATTATAAGAATGTGTTTTTGTTGATTGCTGAACGTTTTTGGTCCTGGTTGTAGCCTGAATTTCACAATTTGCATAAAGCAGCGTACGATTCCGATTTGCAGTAATGTTTGCTCAATGAGGGACGCTTATAGATCCAAGTAAAATTAACTTCGAAATCCTAACCGCGAAACAAATTTGTCTCTGTCAATTTGCGGAAAGCAGGTGACATCTATTTCTCATAAGACAAGACACGTGAACCTTATCACAGCATCATGTGATAAAATGAAAAAATTTGAATAAAAATTGTTTATTCACTCAAAGTGCAGATTTCTAACTGTGATGGAAAACAAAGAGTGCAAGCTCTCGCACGGCACTGCATCGTGTATTGGATGTGTTCTCAAATCTTCTCATAGAAGGGATCTATCTTGCTTTTCTTCTTCATAGCTGCAACTAATTACATGATGATTTTAAGTGTGGTTCTTTCCAAAGTCACTTCAGCTTTTACATATGGCTTCCTTTGTAGGCTTCATAATTTTTCCTCAATTGATCCATGATAAATGACCTCCAATAGAAATTACTTTCAAGAATAACTGTTGGAAACTAATCTTTTCCCACCCATCCTTCTAAGGACGTTTTCGCCTCCTGCTGTTGTTTTCTTAACCTTGCCTCCCTTTCAGTAAATGCAGGGTAGTGACGGTCACAAAAATTCTATTCGATGAGGTCAACGAGTGAGGTAGGGGGGGCGGGGGGAGGGCGGCAAAGCAAAGAAACTAGTGAGCTCACCGTCCTAAGGTTTTTTGAGCCTCTTACATACCCCACTCTTCTAGCCCCCAATTTCTCCGAAGGGTGCATAGCTATATCCTTATATTATGTAATGCAAATGTTAAATGGTCCCTTGAGCTAAGTCATGCAATTCGTTTATCTGTGGATAAGCTAATGTGTCAATAAATCTAAGCAAATTTTAGTTCTTTGAAATTTTCTGGTGAAAGACTACATTTCGAAAAATCCTAGCGAAAATATGCATGGACGGCACAAACAACCTACTGCGTCATCAGAAATTTTCTTTGCAAGTTTAAGAAAAATAATAAACTTATTGATTTTTTGCAGAATTTACCCGTTTCGATTGTTTGCAAAAGATGGGTTTGAAGCGGACAACTTGCTTTTCAAATATGAAATCATTTTGTGAAAAAGTGACATCACCAAAAAATTTTCGAACCTTGCAAGTTACTTGCGTGCGGAAAATTTTCAGAACTTTGTGTGGTGGTGTTTAGCTCATCTGTACATCCTTTTTTCTAATTGTTCTTAGTCGTAAGGCATTGCTGTTGGACATCGCATGAATATTTCATCTTTTCCCTTGCAGTATCCCTAACTTGTATAGAAGTGCACACGTCATTCTCGAAGACTTCTGCCTCTATATTTTGCTCCGCTCTTGTTAATGACGTAATGCAGTCTCTTGTGCTTCTTGCTTGCTTGCTGTCAGTAAACAATCATTTCGTTATTAAGGTTGGAAATTTTCTTTAACGCATTCATTCCTCTGTGTAAGTTTTGGATCTTTCGCGTGGGCCTGGTTGGGATTACTCGTGGAGTATCATCAGGAAAGAGTTGGAGCACACAAAAATTGTATAACAAACAGAATATGATAAAGACATCGTCCACCCTAAGTTAGGAGTCCTGAGTTTTTGGCAGTATATGATGAAAGGGTCCCTACCAAACAAATGCCCAAGTCGCAGCGTAAAATCTCGCTTCAAAAGCGAGAAAATCATTCCGGAACAACAAACACTGTAGGAGACCCCTCAGCTGCAACGCCCCTCCAGTAATGCCCGCCCATCCGTGCGCACCCATCCAGTTACCGTTCCGGATAACGGGCCTGCGTGTTTCCTGCGTGTTCCTCGAACAGAGATTGTCGGCGTTTTCGCGATCTCGCCTTCATATTAGGGATCAGGAGCATGAGAAGGCCCCGGAAGACAGAAATAAGGAGTTCAGAATCTGGGTGGGCGGTGCCTTCAAATGCTCCCTATAAAATCGCAAAAATGCCTTTTTATTTTCACCAAGAACAGTGAGAGAAATAACTTTTTAGTTGGATTCTGACAGAACCTCTTACGCCCTATCTTCGCTTACCTATATTTTTCCATTTTTGGAAATTGATGGCATTTGTTTCTGCTTCTTTTCTGAAAGAAACTTTTCATTTTTTTTGAATATGCGATTGTCAAAGTGCCTGAAAGTTGTTCGGATGATATGTTGCATGCTGAAAATATGCAGGATGATGACTAGGCGTGTTGTGTTTCTCTGAAGATCCTTTTGCTTCCATAATCAAAACCGGAACAGTTTTCTTGTTCTGCTCTCCTCTTTTATTCTCTACCATTCAGCCAGATTCAGTATGCAGTATTTGTTGTTCATCTATTCACCAAAGCTAGTATATATCTCACTCTTTTCTTATTCACAATCGCTTGCCTACAAACGAATTTGCTTTTTTGCTCATATTACAACGCATGAGATTCAATACAAGTTTTGTTTAACTGGAGCAAGCAGAAACATTAAACGAGTGACTAGCCTTTTTTGATCAACTGAAACAGAGCGCATAGGAAAGCACTTAGACGTTGAATCAGAGTTTTCGTTTGTTTGGGATGAGCTGGAAAGGACTATCTAGGACGAAGGAGTGTGGCAAGAGACAGGCTATATAAGGCGGTGCTTTCTATTTCTTCGTACTCAATTACTCGCAGAAGCCTAGGATAATGGAAATGCAATAAAAAAAGTTTATTTGGTTAGACTGACTGTGCGGTTAACAGCTTAGATGCTGTATCTCTAATATACCTTAGGCCCCGGGCAGACTTCACGCGATTTGATCGTCGCGACTGAATCGCGAGGAGACAACTGTTACAACATCATTCCATGCAGATCAACTTGCATTCGGTTGTGATACTTTTCCAGACCGAAATTGTTGAATGTGAAATGAAAATGAATGGAAATCTTGGCGATTTGGTCGCGACGATTAAGTCGCGTGAAGTCTGACCGGGGCCTTATAGCTACGAAACCGACTCGAATTTTTTTCCAAGAACTTCTCAAGCTTAGCACAAGCATAGGTTTCACCTTGGTAGTTTGCCAATTACGCTAAACTATATTTAGTGTAATTAGCTATAGCTATGAGGTTAGGAGATTATCCGCATCTACTGTCTTCTCTCTGAGGAAAGGGCTGCATTTCTATCCACTGCTTCCCTGCTGTGAAGAAATTCTGAAAATAATCTTTTTCATAGTTCCAAGGCTCATTCCAAATAAAACTACAATCCAAGAATCTCCAAAGGCAACCTTGGATCTTGTAAGTTGGTTGCACTGTCCTTCAGCGCATAGTTGAGGTTTCAGTGAACTTCTAAAATTCTAAAACCATACACTGAAATAATCCTGCAACGTTTATATGTGTATACCCACGTAGTTGTAGGTGTGGCATCTGTGGCATATGTACCCTTAAAGGCACCGTCCACCCAAATTCTCGACTTCCATGTTTTTGTCGCTTCCGGGCCTTCTGAAGGCCCTGATTTCGAATATGAAGTCGAGAATCCGCAAACCCCTATTTTGGAGAAAGCGGGACGGGTGGAAGTGCAGTTTGCAGGGCTGCGGCGCGGTTATCGCCCGGCGTATATCAGCGCCGCAGCCCCCAAAGCTGCAAAATGGGCGGAGTGACCACTTTTGGATCACGTTTCACGTACCTAGAGCGGATTTCTCGCTCCGGAAGCAATCTTTTGCGGGGAAACTTGGGGGTTGGCCTAGTGCGGGGGTCCACATTAGTATGCCATTGAATCTCATGAACCCTCACTTTGGGTGGACGGTGCCTTTAAGAGAAACACATTTGAATTTAACGTATTCCCCTTTGAGCGCCAGCTACCCTTTGATTCGACGGGATTGGCGGTTGGAAGGCGACCGCTTGCACTCACGACGCAGTCTGCGTATCTGTAGCGACGTGCTCTCAGTATATTCCCTAGCCTTGATCAGGCCTCGAAGCCCCTCCTGTCAATCAAAGTGTACACTGAATTGCTTGAATATAGCGCACTTTCTTTAGCAAGGCTGGGATTAGGTTGTAGATTGCGGCAAAGGAGACGAATCATGAACACCGTTTTTATTGTTTAACACATTGACGACCATGCAGACTTTTAGTTGTTGTCGAACCAGTCCACTTTTTCAATTATATTTACGCATACTGCCATCTACAGTACACCTACAGTAGAGCTGAAAGGCTGACAAAAAAGGTAGAAGTCATCCCTAGATTCTATGCAAAAGAAAGCTCATGGAGTGAGTTTATATCAAAATAGTAGCTATTTTACCAATGTTCAAGCCTTGACACACATGGTGTGTCAAGCAGTCGTCAATGTGTTGATGGTGAACATTTGATACGAATCGCATTAACGTGAAAATGGGAGGGTCATGGATTTTGAATGAGTTGCCCACTTCTGGTAGTAGGGCACTTTTTCTATATAGTTCACGTAATTTCCTTGGAACTTCATAGGAATCTGATTCAGTTCCGCACTTCTCCATTCATACAATTTTTTTTACGGATTTTTTCAAAGTGACTATATCGGTATCTATGCGATTAGACTAGTAATGGTTCAGCAGAGAGATGATTTGACTTCGCACCTTGCATAAGCGCACCAGTCGTGTAGAAGCTGATGTATTGAGGAATCTTAGGGAGTACATAAGTTTAAAAGTATTTTAAAACAAAATTCACTTTTTGCTTTTTGCTAGAAACATCTTCCATCCTGACACCTAGCATCCTCTTGTCTTCCCGGTGTATAGAAATAACAAAAGAATTTGCATGATTGCCTGCCATCTCAAGGCACTTATGTGGTCGCTGTTATTTGCAGTCAGAAATCTTTTTAAAGGGATGGGAGGCAACGTTTTTCAAAACGAATAGGAGGAGTGTTACCACACAAAAGCACTTCACCACGTCCGTAACCACGTCATTTGCATGATTTTCTGTATCATGAAGACCAATTTTTGAAGCGCTTTCGCCACCACTCTTGGTAATGCTGCTGTCATTTTCACATAAGCGCTGAACTTTTTGTATGAATTTGGGAGGGATTTTAAAAGACAAGACATGGAGCTGTGTAAATTGTTAATGGGCGCCTCTTTTCCACACTATAATTGATCACTTTTTTGGTTCCAAGTTTTTCTTTGAGTCTCTCTAGTGTCATGTCAATCCCAAAATTCGTATGCTAGGACCCATTTGACATGAAAGCAACGCTTTAACGCGAGCCCATTTGTTACGTATAGGGAGAGGAAGTCGAGAGGCAAAGATAAGTTAGGTAATTAATAAAATGACGCTCTTCAATAAGCAGTTCTAGCACGTGGTAAATATATCATTTCACACGTGAATCTCAATGTGCGCGGTCAGTCAGGGTATGCTTCGCATATAGAGAGATATCACACACCAAATCTCATTGTGAAGTCCCTTTGGAGAACTGCGCATCCGCAGCGCGGAGACCTCGCGTGTGAACCAACAGAACTTCTTCGCGCAAATCATTTGGTCACTATACACTGTCTGATTCGCAAAGAGGGTTGACTAAATAGGCTCAGAAGTTTTGAATGTGTGCAGCATCACTGGACACTGGCTTAGAGGCACGGTCCACCCAAAATGGGGTCGATGAGATTTTGATGCTCAACGGTAGCGGGGCCCCCAACTGTGTACTTTCCCAACTCGCGCTGCCAAAAGTTGCTTCCAGGGTTAGAAAAGTGCCTTCGCATGACGGATTCGCCACGTTTTCTCCACCTCTTTGAGTGGGCGTGGCTTTCGTCCCGCCCATCCATGCGCACTCAACCAATCACCGAGAACCCTACAATTGCCCGTTCCGGAAAACTCGCCCTGCGGTTCCTGCAGAACAGGGATTGCCGGAGTTTTCGCGGATTCTCGACTTGATTTTCGGAACAGGGGCATGGAAAGGCCCAAGAACGACAAGAACACGGAAGTCGAGAATTGTGAATGGTGCATCTATGTAAGGATTTCCACATAAATTTCCAAGTACTTACTAGAGTAAGGTACAATGCACTGCCACTATGTATGTGAGATAAACGCTTTTCGAATCTGATAACGGTCACTCTGAGAGAGCTATTAATGCATTTACTTGGCAGGTTTCCAAAAACATCGCATTAAAAGAAATACTGATAGTCGGAGTCAGTGGCCATGTAGCCTGATGATTAGTTGTTTATCTGATAAATGTGGTATCGCAGGTTTGGTCCGCCAACCATTTTTGTGAAATTTTCGTGAACTTCTTCCGAACGATTGTTCAATCGGTCTAGATTTCGCGTAAAAAATTTTCTTGCATCCCTTTTCATATCCGAATTTTCCACTAAGGCAAATGTGGGGCATCCAATAACTAATACAAATTTTTTGCCTATGTGCTCTATATCTGAAGCTCAGATTTGCTCTAAGAAATGTTTGGATTCAAATGTTTGAATCTTTGAACGTCAGTTTCCGCGGTTACCAGTTTCGTTTATTCCAAGCGTATATCTTGCTTGTCTCATATTTCATTGAAAACTTTACAATAGAAGAGCAGCTCCTATTATGCTGTACAACATAGCCAGCCTGTGATGATTCAGAATATTTTTCCGTATTCAATAGTTGGTGTAAGATGCATAAGAAGTCTTCTGAAGAGAGTCATTCTCTCTTCTTCAAAGGTAAACCGATTACGCAATGTCAACAGTGAAGCGCTTGACAAGGATACAAGGTAGTTCTGTGGAGTTTGGTCTGATGCTATCATTGTACTCGAATTAGTAATAGTCTATTAACTCTGATATCGCGCTATTCATTAGTATTGATCATCTAATTGAATCTATTATGTGACGAAACGGAAGTCCAATTTATCTAAACGACACAGTCACCGTATAGACTTGCCCCTGTAGCTCATACGCTTCGACTATCTAACTGAACATCCTTTCCGTTACCGTATTGTTCTATGTCAATGAAATGCAACATGTGTTCGCTGTGTACTTTTTTAATGGCTTTATATTATACCTAATATGGCTGAAAAGCCGTCTTCCTTTTGAAAATAGTGTTGGTTTGCAATGGCGTCTCTAGTTCTCTAGTTCTCACGTATATTTGTGAAACTTTGTGAGCGACGTGGTCATGAGTTCTGAAAGGACAACTTTCGTCGAAGATCAGCAAATCTTCCTTTTTCTTCCGATCATTTCAAAATGCGATAAAAGGATAGACTGTTATTCATTTTCTCATCTTTCGACTCTCATTTTCATGCAAGGACCGCATCTCTTCCATATGCCCTCGCGCGAATGGACAAAATTTTTAGGTTGATCTGTTCGAGTTATAACAATGTGCAGACCTCGTTTTATCAGGGGTCTTTGAGATAATCTGAAATTCTTACAAGAACTTTAGCCCCACGAAATTTCCGTCAGTCTTGGCTGCCATTACGTCCACTTTTTGAAAACTTCGAGCTTCATGCTGCGAATGATTTGAAATCACCCAGAAATGAAGATTCTAAGAGCTACACTGCTTTTGCTTATCACCTTATCTCGAAATCTTGTCATCCTTGTTTTAGTCATTGGAAATTTTTTTGGATGAAGCGAAGGGGTGGAGGAGGAAGTTTTTGGTCATATCTTGGAAGATGCTAATAGAATTTGGATCTGAATACTGAGAATGCGGCTCGCTTTGATCTATTCGTGCTTATGGCGCTCGTCAAAAATTCTTACTACCAAACGAGGAAAAGAAGTATCTTATAAATGAATCTTCATAACCTCTTGGTGTGGTATTAAGTAAAATTGTTGTGAACAATAAAGCTCCAACAATGTTTTTGTCAGCTAATTCTTTGTCTCCAAATTTATATTGTTTATTTACTGAAAATAACAACGGCTTCTCGTACATCTTAGCAGTCCCATATGTTGCTTTGAATCCTGTCTTCCGCAATCTCACGCCAATCACCGGCTTAGCTTCATTTAATGGTGCATCAGCTGTACATTCTCTTGCTTTCCTTACATCTGGCTCTATCACGGCTTTATTTTGCAGCAGATTTTTACTCCAAGCTTAAGAATCCATAGAAACCGTAGCAACTCGATCTTATCACTGTGAAGCTGCAAAGCCGATTTTCATGCTTGAAGGGGCTTTGCCCATTTCTTTTGACTGAAGGTTACTTACCATCCATTTCGAAATGTATTCCATCCAAATGTGGAGGTCAATATGCAGCTTTTATATTGTTGCAGCGTTTCCAGGGAATTCATGTAACTTGAAAAAAGCCTTTTGCATCTAATTGCACCAGTTGCATACGAATTACGGTATTGGGGTCTGCAAAAGAAATTGCCTCATTGATCATTAGAGGGGTTCTAGTGCCACCATTGCATTTGCAGAGCCTGCAGAGCCAGACGGCGATGAAGGAAGTAATGCAAGAAAGAGCGTTCTCTGTGCGGAGACACTGGGCAAGAGGGAAAAAAACTCCTGAGAGTTCAAGTGTTGTTCCTACTGTATCAAAGGCTGAAAAACAGCGGGTGCAAACGATCCTGAGGAGGTTGCAAAACTAGCAGAATCGCTTGCACTGCACTCTCAAGGCAAATCACTTTTGGAACACGTGAAGGTGGGGCCTGGCCCTAATTAGTCTGTGACGCACAGGTAAAAGTAATAGTGCAATGCAACACACTTCGAGTCCAGCATTTCCATAGCACCTTCGCCGCAATTTGTTTTTGGGAGAAAAAATGCGCAACTGAAGAATTATAGGGGGGATCCAAAGATTTCTCGCTAAGCTCTCGATCTTCTTTGAAATTACTAACTTCAGGAAGTGCTGCCTTAGCCATATCTCAACTATTATATATGACATCCTAAGTAAATATTATCAGCTGCTCACTACCGAGTGAAATTCGAAAGGAAAGAAATGCCAGGGTTTAAACAGCTAGCAGAAAGAAGATTTATTATATCAGATGCGGCTTGAAAAATATCGCAACTCAAGTTTTTAGAAGAAGGAAGATTTAGTCGTCTTTGATCAAATGAACTTCCCTGCATTTCTGCTAATCTTTGGGAAGCGGATTTGCAGAATTTATGGGTCTGAGTCTTTATCATTCATACATGCCATTAGACCTCTGTCGGGTTAGGAATGCCTACATTGTAGTCTTTGTTTCTTTCTTTTATGGTACACCTTAAGTTTATAAGTAAAGTGAAGTAAAGCCGGTTGATTCGAAGCAGTTATATGAAGAGGAAAATACTGGATGTAAAGAACATGCTGGAGCTAGAATACTGTGCTTGTAATAAAGTCTTTTTTTCTGGAAAGCGTATCTTCTCGAGTTACGCACATCATCGAGTCTTGGCAAGCTGCACATCCACATGCTCTCAATTTCTTTATGGGAGTAAGTTTCAACCTCTAGAAAACGCCTAAACGTTTCCCGCAGTACTAACTGAAACTTCATCTGAATACTGGCTATGCGATCCCTTGTACCTTGTTTCTTCCCTTGTAAGCATTACAGAATTATGTGATCTGCTATCCCTGCAAATTATACATTTGTCAACTTTTATACCTTTCATACTCATTGAGGGCTAATTTTGGCCGTTGTCGTCGTTCTCCTTATCGCGAGTATTTTCTTCAATGATTGGTATTCTTCTGCTATTTAAGAACCTTAATGCCTTCCCTCCTTGTCGGTACTTTATGAGACTCCTTCGTACGTGTCTCTTGCCGGTTTTACTGCTAAACAACAAGAAATCTCGTCTTGATCTCTACTCAGGTGCTAAACAAAGACTAGAGAATTTTTTACTGCTTTGACACACAAGCTATGATATTTTTCCAGTTAAGGATTACTGTTCTTGATTCCAAGTGCTTGTTTCATTAGCCGTATCGTATTTTTAGCTTCATGTACATCATCTGCAGTCATGCAACTTGGAAACACTGAACATACTTGTACACAAGTAGTTTGGGCCTTTTTTGCTTACTTCCTTTTCTGGTTCCTGAATGATGTCGTGATCCCAGTTTATCTTCTTCATCTTCTCCTCCTAAGGAGTCAGGGTCATAGTAAGAAAAAATTGCATGAGCAAGAGTATATTGTTTTTTGCTCCTTTAATTCATTGCACTGCTTGCACGCCATCTGCAAATTTGATCTGCATGGTTTTTAACTAAAAAGAAGTTCTCATTATCTCTGCAAGGTCACTGATGTGACTCTCGTTATATTCTTTTTCACTTCGAATGCGGTGAAAGCAATCGTTCGCTTACTGTAGGGCTGTCACAAAGTGGAACATCTCTCCGACACTCGCCAAGCGATCGACAATAAATTTGCAGCGTTGCAGCGAGCGTTGACTTTCTAATCTTGAGTCTTTCGCTTCTTTCGCTCGGCACACCGTCCGCTTCAGTGCAAATGCAACTTGCGCGTTCACGTGCACGCCGTTGCATTGCACGTTTTTCCGCGCAGGTCCCCGTGTCGAGCGTCGGGCGCTCGGTGTGTACTTTGCTGTGGCTGCACGGCTGCAGCGAATATTTCGATGTTTGCGACGAAAGCGTTGCCATGCGAACCATCTCAAAAAGTCAATCGCATCATAAAGATAGCTGAAGCCTTGCACACAACTCTCTAACGTTCTCCATTTATGTGCCAATCCAAAGGTCAAAGAAGCAAGAAGTAGGAAGCCCGCTTGACTCTCTTATCTGCACGTACTTTGGAGCAGATATTCTAGAACAAGTGCAACCTTTTCAGACGTCTCCTCATTCAGTAGAACAGACAGGAGTAGCCAGTATTTCTCGACAACCTCTTTCCAAAGCACTTCAACTTGCCCATCTCATTATCGTGATTTTTCAATTTTCGACCTTTTAAGCGATTGCTTATGAAATGAAGGAACTTATTACCTCTCTTCTACCCTGCCGTTTTTTTTTGCCAGAATAAAAAGCGAAATCAGCGCTTTTCCATTGTTATATACAAGTTCTAAGGACTCTAGCTTCAGCCAAATTTCCTCTCAGTTTTGCAGCCACTCCCGAATCTTGATTTATTCTACATCAAAACTTCAAAATTTTCTAGCCTTTTCCATTCAATTACCATTTTTTCTTGGCTCTCTTCTTTTTTTTTCCAATAAAAAAATCTCCAATCTTGCGCTCTTACCTGAAGGGGAGGGAAATGGCAGACGGGTGACGTTTGATTTTATGATTGAAGTCAGCTTGATCAAGGGCGGATCCATACCATCAACGGGATTTTTTTTTAAAGTTTCAAAGTAACTAGCCACACCATCAACGGTATGAATCTATGCGTTCGTGTTTTTCAAAATTTGTAACCACATCCTTAGTTCTTGTGTCGATTTTTTTTTTTGCAAAAAATTGGTCTCACTTTTTATATCTATTCATTGCGCAGAACGCGCTATCATGACTGCATTATCATTAGTGTAGACGATGAATTATAAGGCATAAAAATGTGGGAGCTGCAGCAGTATTTCTGGGGGAATTTCTGGTCCAAACATGGATGTGGTGAGATAATCCGTCTTTCATTTGATCACATTTCCTAGATCTACGAAATGTCTGCTTCAGTAGCCACTAATCTATAAACTTATAAATTATCACCTTTATGAAGTTGCGTTAGATTCAAGCATACGATTGACTTAATGCATTAGTAGAGCTCTTACTCAAGTTTCTTTTTGTCTATATCCAGAATCTGTTGCACTTACCCATATTGAGGCTATGAAGCGAAGCGCTATGCATTAATTGGACTTATGACGTCCTATGTTTGTTATCGCAATATATTCGCCTCGTTATCGATCTCGAGCGTTTTGCCACATCCTCGCATTTCACCTGTTTCAGAATTGATGCAATGCTTGCATGTAAATCAACTTAACCATGCGTGACGGGTTTCTTCTTGACCCCACTTTAATTATATTGTTACTGCTCCGGTTGCTAAGATGTCAACCGTTTGACGGACATGAACCTCCTCCGAGCGTTGGTGCGGTAAGTCTTTGATTTTCGTTGAATTGCAAAAGAAACAGCGCTGTTGAGAAAACAAAAAATTTCACTTTCAAATTTCGACTTCAAGAGGGATTTTAAATCTAAGGTTTTTGACGTATAGTCCCATTACACCGCATAATGAATCTTAAAAAGTAATATTCATATTGACGAAGCTTTTTGTGTTAGTGCAATGATTTCATGCGGTAATGCATTTATTTCATCAGCGTCGAAAACGTCATCAGAACAGAAGATAATACCGTTGACTTCTTTATCATCTTTGAAAGGGAAATAATAATTCGGTTATCGGTTTCATTACACATAGAGGAAAATCGGATTATAATCTATTGAAAACATTCTACGTCTTTATATGGGTTGCCGTAGACTTTCGATAGACACTTACTACACATGAAAATCAGTTTCTGAAATTTCTTCGAAATTTCGCAGGTTTCTTATGGCAAATAACTTGCTTTAGTGAATAGCATAAGTTTTCGAACTTGTTCATAAGCCCTGGTGATGCTGTCGAGAATTTGTAACTAGTCTAAAAATTTGAAAAGAAGAATGAGAAATTTATTGAAGACAAGCAGAAAATGGAGGTTGAAGTGGAAGCTGGTTTATATCGGAGTAACTCATGTCTGAAGGAAAATGATGAAACTGATTAGCCTTTTGTCCCTTTTCATAGGTTCTGAATATGACACTTTGCCAAAATCTTCAGTGCTACAGAGGAACATCAAAATTGTAGTAGAGGTTACGTTTTGACGTAGTATATTGGAATTAACGATATCACAAATCTATTTATACTGGGAACATTGTCAGCCCCTGATTGCAAGTTCGAATTTCTATATTTTCATGAACAAATATCAATCTCATTTTGGGTGGAGAGGGGGAAGGGAGATGCGATGCAATATGTGCAAATCCTGCTCGTTTAATGATTGAAGGCTTTGGTTGATGTTGTATTGGCCATCAAAACTAAACGCTTTTCCAAAAAAAAAACAATCCCGTCTTTCTCGAAAGATAAAAATCGTGGCTGAATACGGTGAAAATACAAAAACCGTAATGACCTCATTCGTAATGTTTAGCTTCTCGATCCGAACTCTACTAGGGACAACGAAATTCTAATTAGCTACCTAGCCGCTGTATCAAGGCTGGACGAGCAACCTGAAGAACTTATGAAAGCCATTAGTATTGCAAGGGTAAATTTCTTGCAGCACTTGCTTGCACTTTAAAAATGTTCCGATTTCAGACGAGAGGCTCCGACTCTTCATCCTCTTCTTCACCTTTTCATGATGAACGCATCAAACAGATTTACAATATGTTCAATTGTTTTAGCACTGATTTTGACGGTCAGTCCTGCATTTTCTACTGAATGTTTGTTCATTACGGCATTTGATTGTAGGGTCGATGATTTCTGGAGCTTTACATGTGGCTGTGAATGAAATAAATGCGGATCCAAATCTTCTACCCAATCATCACTTATCCTACATATTTGACAATACATGTGGCAAAGAAAAACAAAGTTAGAATTTATTCAAAAATTTGCTTTTTTCAGTTCAAATGGCATATTTTAGGCACACAGTACTTCATGGACCACTGGAAAATGGGAGCACGTGTTTTTATTGGACCTGAGATGAACTGTCGAACTGAAGCTACTATGGCAGCCGCGCAAAACTTGCCAATAATCAGCTACAAATGCAAAGATCAGACTGTTTCTGATAAAAAGAAGTAAGTATAATACTTGCTTATTAGCAAGAGGTTTACCTGGGTATCTCTTTTTTGTTGTTGAGGAGTTTGATAATGCAGTAAATGGTAATTATCTAGCATCAAGCTCATGTAAGAGATGGCACTGACGGTGCACTATCTGTTAACTTTTGTTTCGAAAAAGTGTTCTCGTAATATACAGGGTGTCCCCAAAATGCACATTGCTTTATCCTTAATAATTCTTTTGCAATATGGCTTTCGCCGATCTTTAGGTACCTTTCTGTAGACCAAGATTCAACTTAGATTTACAGTGGAGCCAATTACCGATCGCTTTTTATTAATGTAGGATCACAGTAGGAACTTCGATGAGAATTTTAGGCCATTGCGAGCCACCTCAGAAAAAAATCCAATCAAGCCAAAAAGTTTTATACTAGGCTAATCGCAACCGCTGATTTCAGATATAAAATTTGCACTTTACTGTTATAATTCTTTCCTAAGTTACTCCAGTTCATCCATAACAAATGCTTTTCTCATGTTCGCCGAAAATGTGATTACACCGTGAAAAAGTCTAAAAAATCTAAAACGTGCTGTAGTGAAATCAGCATGTGGATCCTAGTATATAGTTCTGCAGATTTTTTGTAAAAATTTTGTCAGACTCCTATTTCACTATGATTCTGTATGCTGGAGGCTCCTACCGTAATCCTAAAGCAACGAAGAGATCGATGATTCGCTCCATACTGTAAATTTAAGTTGGATCCAGCTCTACAGAATGGAGCTAGAGATCGGCGAAAGACTTGAAGCAGGAGATATTAACGACCAAACAGTGTGCGCATTTTTGTGGGACAACTTGTATGTGAAGGCTATAGCATCCATTCTTATAGTTCACTCATCTCTAATCTTAAGCGTATCATCTGGCAGCGAAGACAAGAACGTCCATTGCGTTAATTTCTATGTTACGTTGACCAAAACTTGTTTTGAATAAATAGTATACAAATCAGTTTTTCGAGCTCAACCATCCTTGAAAAGTCAGACCTTTTATCTGTAATGAAATGAGTGTTTCATTTTCGCAAACACTGGTTGCTAAGACCGAAATTGGAGTGTCTTTATATTCACTTCGCATTTATTTTTTATGGCATGATAGCATTCCACTCATGCTGAGACTACGGATTGACTATTTGGTTGTGCTCTCAAATGTTTCAGGCTAACATATGCAAGTCTATCGTATAGCTGCAATAAAAGTGCACATTCGTGCTGAGCCTCTTTAGAATAGCGATAGCATGCCGTGCACTAGAATACAAAAAGTGCATCCGCCCTTTGTTTCCCCATTGTGCTGCTGCCAAAAATGAGATTTGCATCTGCCGACCATTAGTTTCAGCCGAGTTTGAGAGCCTAAAGATGGCTTACTTACAGGAAGTACCAGGTTTTAATGTAGGTTTTGTCACATCTTCTTCGCATTCGCCTAGAAAACTTCAAATTTTCGGAAAAATCTCAAATTTAACATAGTAACGATCAGTAAGGGGCATGGAATTATCCACTGGTGTCATTTTTTACTTTAAGGATTTGAAACAAGGTAAATGCAAGGGGATTCAATCCATATACTTTTCAATACACTTAGCCTCTTTTTCATCTATTTGAATTTTTTCAAACGGAAAAATTTTCCTATTTTTTTGATCGATACAATTACAAAGATGGTTCAAAATTTCAAGCCCTTTACCAAGGCAAGTTGGAAATTTGCCAAAAATGGTTTTAAAAATTTCGAACATCCATTGCATCACGTATAATTGGGCAAAGCTGCAATTCTCTGGTTGAATCGAGAATCGGGAAGATCTTTTGAGCAAGTTATGAAAATACATGCTGTCAAATGTAACAGGACTTGTACATAAGTCCTAATAAAGTGCGATTCGGGTATAGTTGCTGCAGTACGATATGGCAGTGGCTTTTCATGATGTTTTATGGGGATACCTTACATATTGATAAGCTTTGCGTAGCGATGACTCAGTTTTTTATTTAACACAAAAAAGTAAGCTTTCAGTCTATTTCATTGCTGCAGCTCACACTTCAATGTCATCATTATGAAGGCTTTCAAACAACCCGTGGTCAACAATCTCACGTTTAAGGTACAACACATTTGCTCGGACAGTCCCGGCTGAGACCGATATCGTGAAAGCCTTCATTGCACTTTGCCGAGAGCATAACTGGAAGAAGTTTGCGATCATATATGAAGAACATCCTGCACACGAGGAGCTGTATCTGGCACTTCGGGTTAGCAAATCTTCAGTACCTTTTACTTTGTTATTTTTTCGGAAGCACCGATACTTTTGCTTCTATGGAGAAAATAAACTGGTGTAGAGATATTATTGTAATTTCTCTTCTATCATTTAACGTATTTAGCAAGCAATTGATTCGGAGAACATTCATATGGAAGCGGATGAAACACGATATTCGGTGCAAAATGTGTCGAAGGTAGTCCGGTTCAGTGAAGTGCAGTCGGAAAAACTTATCGATAGCGTTATCGAACAGACAAAGGATATGACGAGATGTGAGTGCAAAGAACTGCTTTTGGAAAGTTTTTTCTTCGAAGAGATTTTCAGTGTACGTTACATTCGGAAATGTACGACTGTTTCGAAAGATTCTGATGTCGATGGGGAAGCTGGGTTTGACCGATTCACAGCAATATCTTCTCATATATTTGGATGCCGATTATAACTGGCTCAATGTCTACCATGCAATGAATAATCATTTTTTTAGAAGTTCGTTTGTGTTTCATTAGTTCAATTCTGAAGAAAAATTTTCTGAAAAACGCTGACCTTAGAAAGAACACATTTACAATACCAAAATGTCCAAAGGTAGAAACTCAATTTTCAGACAATATTCTTCGAGAGCATAGGTATCTAGGACGACTTTTGATCCCAATGTTTGTACCTTCTAAATCCCAAGAAATGTGAAACTGTGGGCAGTTTTACAAAAAAATCCAGATTTTCTGAGATTTAAGACTTTGAGAGAAACTAATTTGCTTTTCTTAATTCCAACATTATTTCATTTTTTAAGAAAGTCTTTTCAGACACCATGATCGACTTGCAATCTTCTTGGGATGTCACGAATTCCTCCGACCACCGTATCATAGGATACTCACGGGCGGCACTGGCTATCATTCCAACGCCAGTTGAGCTGAATTCGGACAGGTGAATAGGCAAAACTTTCGAACAAGTGGAGTCGAAGTAGATATGACGGTAGATATAGTGCCGTTGCGTTACAAAGATTGGGCGATAGAATGTGCGCGTCAAAAAATAGCTACACTTGAAATGTCGCCATTTTGCGCGTGCGAAAATCCGGCATTTTGGGCGCAGCTGTTTGTTCACGTGCAAATTTTGCCACCCACTCTCGGCGCGCAAGGGCAATATATTTATCGTCTACTCACTTTACTAAGTTGCCTAACGCTGATAAAAGTTTTTATACCGCGTGACTACAAGACTTATACTCTATCAGGTTCAAGAAATTCTGGGAACAAGCGGTGAAGGATCTGTCGAACTTCGGAATCACCAAACATGAACATACCTGGTCGATAAAGGTATGCTTTCTCATTTTATCAGCATGATTTTAGGAATTATCTTGATATTTAGGTCAACCGGTTTGCTTGCTATCTCTACGACGCTGTGTACTTGTATGCTAGAGCTCTGCATGAACTTATTGAGGAGACCTATGAGCGGCAAGCACACGGCTATGACCCTACTCGAGATGGAACGGCGATAATAAAGAAGATCCTGAACAGAAAGTATTCTAGTAAGTGTCACTACGGTGCTATTTTCGCAGTTCTATTGTCGATTATGTTCAGGCATGCAGGGATTCGATATGCGTATTAACGAGCATGGTGATGCCAAGGGGAATTACACCTTACTCTCGTGGCAAGCGGTAAACCCTTCTCTCTTTCAATTTTGTTTTACATGTGTTTTGTTTCACCCATAGCGATGGCTTGTATACTGTACTCAAATCAAATGATGACAATGACACTTTCATGTAGCCTTTACCTTTGATGTGCTAAAGCTAACGAAAACGACAATTTGATGTAATGATGTGGCTGGGACGCTATAATCATGAATGAGCTGCTAAAATTGAGCTATTCGGAAAAATCCTAGCTTGTCATCTTCCTTTTGATTGGGAGTGGCAGAAAATGCTGCCTCAGTTCTTTAATTCAAAAGAATCACTTTTTCAAACCACAAACCTATATCCATGCGTTTATTCTCAAAATATAGGGAAAGATTTCCTGTCTACGATATTCATCTAAATAATTTTCTCTGGCTAAAATGAGTACCGAGCATCTAAGAACTGCAGACCAGATCTGATTTTGTTGGTTGTAAATACCAGAATGCAGCTAGCTATGTAGCTCCAAGTATAATCTCTCGTGGAAACGCAGAAACAAACAATACGTGAAAATGTCATTTGGCGGGGAAGTTCTCCTTACTACTGCGCTTTTCCAACAAAAACGTCTCGACTTTCGGAGAACGTCACAGTGCTCCAAGTAAGCAATAAGTGTCAATTGTGTTTTGAGATGTTTTCGTGATGGAAATGCGGTAAAGGGGAATTTTTTGTTGCAGATTGACGCTTTTCACGAATTCTTTGTTTCTGTAAATCTACGCGAAATTGATGCATGCCAAATGTGACTGCCAAAAAAAAATTTTTTTTTAGATAGCAGCACTATGTAGTACTTTTTGGGAGCATTAGAAAAACGGCTGCTACTGCTTACCTCTCTTATGTTTTCAATGAAGCATCATGATAAGTTGCCAAATTCACATGTAGAACCAGCAATTCTAACTAGCCCAGTTTGTCTTGTTTCCTTTCTGAGGCAAAGTATGGCCTTTCATGGCTCGAAACCCTCTTTAAAGTTTCTATCGTAATCTTACAATAATGATGAGAGATGGGTGATTTGTTCTCTACTGCAAATCTAAGTTGAAGCCATCTTTAAAATACTCCTTAGAGCTCCTCTAAAAAAAACTTCATCCCAAGAGGGTTATTAACAATCGAACGGTAGGCCCATTTTTTGGGACACCCTGTATTTTACTTTCCTCAAAGATTTTACTAGACCTACGTTTGAAATTTACATTTGAGCAGTATCCTTTCATTTACCTTTTTTTCAGGTGGAACCTGTGCGAAATAAACACGATGGCAATTATTATCCGCTTGATCACGCCTTAGACATCACAGCAATGTTTGTTGATGGTGGAGAAGGAACTAACAACATGCCAAAGCTTCTGTAAGTACTAAATTGTCGTATCATCATTGGTGAGAAATCCCCTTTTTTGTTTAGCTTCAATAAACCGATCATGTGGATAGATGGTCCTACAAGAGATCAACCAGATTGTGGTTTCCATGGGGAGTTGTGCCGCGATTATGGAGGTGCGAACATTTTTGTAAATATTTATAGCATGCTGACGGCCCTAATTCAGGATACATCTCTTTGGTATCGTTTGTGCTGTTCTTTATTATTCTTATCGGTGGAGCAATCTCAGCAGGATTCGTCTATAGGTGCGAATCACTTCTAATGGCATAACAGTTTGATATCATTTGTTAAGGAGCCGCAAGTTCGAAAAAGAATTAGCCATGATATGGAAGATTGATGTTCGTGAAATCCAGGGTCTCATGCAAGGGAACACTTCTACAACATCACTTTTCTCTGATGGAAATGATGTAAGAGCCATTTTATTGAAGTTTTTGCGATATTTCTTTATAAAGCTGCGGATCTCTTGCTCTACAAATCAGATACATGTGGGAGCCTGCGCTACTTCAAATACTGCAGAAAACGAATTGCAAAGCACATCTACGAAATGGTACCCTGACAAAGTTAAGGGCAATTTGCTCCATAGGACCTGCTTAGCACTAAAGAATTACAATGCTCAAGTTCTCTCCCACCTTTTCAGCCAGTGGTCTAGGTTCGGTGATGTGTTTTGCTTCATTCCTTTTGCCGCCACAGTTTTGCGTTTGCTCTGAATGCTTCTTCAGGATAGACTCACTCTGTCTAAGTATAATACAAATTATTCACAACAAATACTTGCGATTAGTTGATTTGAAACTTTCAAAAATTTTCACTAACCTTGTAAACAATATTTGGGGCGTAGTGACGCCAAGTCTTCTTTTTCAGATATTTGGGGTTATCGGCCCATTGAAAAGTTGGTAGCTTCCCAAAAATTCCTTCGGAGATCGTGAATGCCACACACCTTCATTCGAGAACTTCTCGACCAACCCCCTGACGAAATTTCCCAAATTGTCACTAGTGCTTATAGTGCTATGCGGGCGCAGTGAAAAATGTTCATAACTTTGTCATATTAAATGGCAGATATGGAAAACAATTCTGACATCAGCATTCCAAGGCCTGCAAGCGGTTTACTTTTGATCTCAAATAACCACAGTTACTGGTATCCTTCCTTAAGTGTTGTATTCAGATGGGCGAGCACGCTTGGTACACTGGACAAGATGGCGAGAAGAAAGGCTCTGGGCTAAGAGGTGTCGCCTATTACAAGGGGACTCTTGTTGCGCTGAAAGGTATGTTGGTTATCTATTAGGTCGTTCCGTAATTTCACTTTTTGCAAATAAACGCCACATTTCGTAAAACAAGAATCTTTAAGTCTCAATAGCATTGATTACAGCAATTCATCCTATCTCTAGAGGTCACAAAACCATTGCAGTCATCCAATGAGATACGAGAAAGTCACTAAAATCTGCGACCCGTGCTTTTTGGAATTTCCAAGTTTTCACAATTTTTCTAAACTATTATATCAGCCCTTCCGAAGGAGTCCAGGTAACGAGTCGTTAGAGTAAACTCTAGAGGAAACAGCGCAACTTTTTCATGTCTCGCCATAATTTTTTGAAAGATTTTTTACTGGAACCGTCGGATGTTGGCAGACTTACTTCAGTCACAATCGCATCAAACACAATTAATTCTTCGAAATTTGAAACTTCTAAAATGGTATCTAATTTAGGACTAATTTTGCAAAGAAATGAAAGTTTACAGATTCAAAATATCAAATTTTTTTCGGGCCCAGCCCGCGGGCGTTCGAAAAGATGAATATGAATTATATTAATATCTCCGAAGACTCCACGAATCGGGAAGAAAGAAACATGAGTTAGAAAGAAGAGGAAAAGCTACAGCAACTCCGAGTTGCCCCCTTTTGCTGTTCTACGACATTGTAGTCGAATCACAAGGGAAGGAAGGTGTCGAAGTGGCCTTTCTGCATGAGACGCATATTAACTTGAAAACGCTGATTCCAAATATATTAGGTTGACCCGAAAGTCTTTTGCACCATATTCGAAAATTCATATCTCCCGGTTCTTCCAGCAGGTTTGCATGTTTTTATTTTTATCTGAAAGAGCAATTCATTCTCTTCATAGTGGTACTTTGGGGGCTTTTTCTTGAGCATACTCTGCATAGACAGAAGCGGTAGAAAAAATTTAGTCAAAATTTGAATTTTCTATGTAGGGCCATAAAAAATCTAAAACTTGCAGTAAAAATCGGAGCAGTTAGTATTATAGGTTCTTTCACCTTTCTAACAGTGCAAAGTTTGCGCCGATTCCTCTCTATAAAAAGTTATGATTTCCCTGAAAAATGCCAAAATAAATCAATTCGCCCTTTTGTATTGCTTGCTGGAAAATCGTAGCTTTTCATAGAGACGCTCAATCAATGCAAACTTTGTACAGTTAGAAAGAGCTGGTGAAATAATCTACAGTACCGACTGCTCCGATTTTTGTTGCAAGTTGCCGATTTTTTATGACCCTACACAGAAAATTCAAATTTTGACCAATTTTTTTCTATTGCCTATCTATGCAACACATGATCAGTAGCAAGAAGCTAAGATGTCATTATAAAGCGCATGACTTGCTCTTTCATACAAAAGTAAAAGTAGTCAAATCGGTTGGAAAAATCAGAAGTTATGAATTTTTGAATTTGGTGCGAAAGAACTTTCGGGCCAATCTAATACCTTTCTTATCTGCTGCGGTTATCTGAGCAAGGAGTTTGAAGGTTTTTATAGGCAAAAAATTTAATGGGGAGAAAAAAAATTGTTTTGCATCCCGAAGGGTTTGCTTACATTAGAAAATTAGCAATAAAACCGTGGATCGTGTCTCTTGGTAATTTTCCAATGATCATGCTGCATTGGGTTTATGACCAGTAAAAAGAGGATGAAGTGCTGCCTCGAATGCTACCAAGATTTTTTAGGAATATCTGTTCTACCACATGTGACGTTCATTACAAAATCACTTTTGGAATGATCTAATATTTGCGTTTTTTTTCTAAATTGAAAGACTAGGGGGAAGGGTCCGGACTTTCTAGCTATAAATAGATAGATCTCATTCATCTCCTTCAAAAGTTTCTTTTATAATAGTTCTCATTTCATTTAGAATTGACTTTCTCACGGAAACCTCGCGAACTGACTAGGCAGGCTAAGATAGAAATGAGAGTTATGCGACAACTAACTCATCCCAACATCAACACCTTTATGGGTAAGCTTTGTAAATTCACAGAGTGATTTGGGAGATAAATTGGGAGTTTTTCAGGTATCATCGTTTGTCCATACTCGATATGCATTGTTCGCGAATTCTGTGCTAAGGGTTCTTTGATGGACATCTTGCAAAACCGCGAGTTCAAACTCGATCATTTGTACATCGCGTCGTTCGTGGAAGATCTTATCAATGTTTGTAATTCTTTCTCTATTCATGATTTTTCTTACATGATGCGGCTGTTTAGGGAATGGTGTACATACATGACTCTGAGCTCAAGGTGCACGGGAATCTGAAATCGACGAACTGCTTGATAACCTCGCGTTGGGCTCTTCAAATTGCAGATTTCGGACATCATGAGATTCGTGAAGGAAGACAGTGGGAGAGCGAAGAAGCTAGGGTAGGGTGATTTCTGAGCACAGCTTGTCAATTATTGATGATATTTAGTGGATGAGTTATCTTTGGTGTGCGCCGGAGTTGTTACGCGAGAGTGAACTGAAGCATTCCGTCAAAGGTAAGGAGCCTATGAAAGTTGATAAATGCAGTCAAAACATATTAAGCACACAAGAGCGAGTTGCGTACATTTAACAATTCAGGCACTCAGAAAGGGGATGTCTATGCATTCGGTATAATCCTACACGAGATCTTCACTCGCCAAGGGCCATTCCAAATTTTCGCTAAAACCGATGCTCAAGTGCCAGGTCAGTCACTTTTCTATTTATAATCACTAATACTTAGAGTTTTAATTTATGAGGCCCTCTAACAAACAATTTTGGTCGTTTTTGACGGTTTATAGAATTGTTACCAACAGATTCCTCCATGAGTATATGGAATTATTGGAAAGAGTAAATTGGAGAGAATCATTTGGTCAACTTTGCTTGAGCAGGTATTATTTCTTGATGACTTCTCTTGAAAAAGTGCAGAAAAGTGGAAAATCAAGATTTTTTCACCAATTTTTTGGAGAAGCACGTAGCAAAAATGAAAGATTAGGGTTTAGTGTTTAAAACATGAATATTGCACGCACTCACAAGATCTTGATATCTGCAACGATTTGACCTATAAGTACAAACTTGAGCGATCTGTACCCAAAAACTGGCTTATGCTCGCAAATGTCAAATTCTCGTATCCTTGACTAAAGGAAGTCTCAAATTGCAGTTTGCAATCTTCATCATGGTGACCGTGTAGCAAAGCTTGTATATATCTATTTACCAAATAACTCGATTGTCCACTCACTCAGACAATCCGCAAAATACTTCCGGGGAAAAACTGAACTTCTAATACTTCCGGGGCGGACGCTCCTATTGGGCCGCGTGGGTGGACCCCGCCCTACCTGGCCGCGCCCTATCTGGCAGCTTCAATAGGAGTGTCCCCTCGGAAGTTTTAGAAGTTCAGTTTTCCCCGTAAGTATTTTGCGGATTGTCTGAGCATTACATATTCGGAACAAACTTAAGAAAGTCAGAAAAGTGATACTTCGGAATGTTAGCCATACAGGGACACCACTGTTATTGATGTGTAACGGAAAACTTTAATTGCTTGATTTTCAAGAGTAGAGAATTGGAACTGCCTTCCCACAAAGAAATTTGACCGAATAACAGCTTTATAAATCGAAATCATTTCTTAGCTTCGCTCCCCCGCCCCTAATAGTTCATTCTGTTTTCTTACCCTTCTCCTGATCCAATCATTTGCAGAAATTGTTGCACGAGTAGCCGGTGGCACCTGCAGTCGGCCAAACCTCTCTTGTATCGAAGGGCAGGATTACGTCACGGAGACTATGCGCCAATGTTGGTCAGAATATCCGGAAAATCGTCCTGATTTCAAAAGTGGCATCCGGCAGAGGTTGAAGCCAATGTTTGCTGGAATCTACAAAAGGAACATCATGGTAGCTAAATCTCTCACTGTTTGCGTAGGTATCAGGTCAGAGCTGAATATGAGTTGCAGGACCATATGATGGTGATGATGGAGAAATATCAAAATCAGCTAGAAGATCTGGTCGACGAGCGAACTGCGGAACTACGCGAGGAGCAGAAACGAAGTCAGCATTTGCTACAGAGGATGTTACCAAGGTATTCATCCATTGGTTTTCCATTATACCAGTGGCGGACTGAGGGGAGAGCGGAAAGGGGGGAGGTAGTACTTTTGAAAGTAGCTTTCATGGGTTTTAAACCTGTTTAAGTGGTTTGTCTCATTAGTAGTAATGATTGGAATTACTCAGATTTGTCTAGAGATCAAATAAGCTTGTGCGAAAGGGATTTTTTGGGAGCTGCGCTGTGGGTAAGTCCCCTTTTTCAGAACTTCGGGATACCTACAAGAATTTTGGAAAGCATTTCAAGAAGTTTTTCGCCACGCCTATGCATACGATAAAAAAATGGTGTGCTCTCCCCCCCCCCCCCCCTCTCCCTCAAAAAACCTTTCGGACCGCCACTGCGACCACCCTGCTTGCATGGTCAAAACTTATTATTTCTTCCAGGAGTGTCGCTCAACAACTTCTCAATGGTCAAGATGTTGTGCCGGAATCATTCCCCTCTGTTACCATTTATTTTTCGGATATTGTAGGTTTCACGCGAATATCTGGCGAATCCACTCCCATGCAGGTATGAAGTAAAAAGCACTTCTGAATATTTATGTTCTCACTTTAGGTTGTGACCTTCCTGAACAAACTATATACAAAATTTGATAGGATTATTCAAAAATATGACGTATACAAGGTAAGTTGTAATACATGAAGTGGATTGACTTAATTCATGTTGTGAATGACGAGCTCATTGTTATAAGGTGGAAACCATCGGTGATGCTTATATGGTTGTGTCTGGGGTGCCTAACTTCAAGGAGACTCAGTTCCACGCGAAAGAGATAGGTAAGTAGCATGTTTGAGGCACGTCCATCCAAATCGAGCGCGTTGAGATTTCAATGATGCTCTATGATAGCGGGGCCCTAATTGAGCAATCTCCCAAATCTCACTGTAAAAGATGTTTTCCAAAGCGAGGAAACCGCTCCAGAAGGTAGAGGCAGCCCGCCCATCAACGTGGGTGGTTTGAAGATAACAAGTCCAAATTGGGCTTTAATTATCCAGAACTGCGTGGACCCTCCCTTCATCATGCTCATCGAAACTGCGACATTTCTATCTCCAGTCCCGCTTTCAAGCTCATTATCTCCGGACAACACATGCTGATGGCGGAGCCAGCATAGCTGTCTACCTTTTGGAGGGGTGTATGTCAAGAGGCGCCAAGATTTTTATTGCCAGATGGATACGAATTAGCGCATTTTTAGTATCTCATGATGTTCTAGCAGCGATTCAATTTTTTATAGATACTATGATCGTCGCATGGGTTGCTCAATCTTACTATTCTAAACTAGATTCAGAACATAAGTGTTGGAGGTCAAAAGCCTTTTGAAACAATTAATGGCGTTTTCGTGAATATTTCAATCAAGTTTCCACCAAAAGCCGTCAAAATTAGCAGGTGGTAGCTCCAGATGCTTAATAAACCAGAGCACTTTGTCTGGTGTTCTTGAAAGACTCGCGCTCTAAACTGAGCTGTTCGCTTTTGACTCCCCGGAGAAATCGCGTCTCTTGACCGTCTCCCTTTCTGGGTGGAAGCGTTTCTCTTGCTCTGGAATTCATCTTTTGCAGCAAGACTTCGATGTTTGCTTATTACTGCCCCGCCATCATATAAAAACCTCAATTTGGGTGGACGGTGCCATTCTTGGACCTTTCTTATTTCCTCTTTTTAGCTCTTATGGCCTTACGACTCTTGCGCGCCGTGCGAAACTTTAAAATTCCTCATCGGCCTAGTGAACAACTAATGCTACGAATCGGCATCCACACCGGCAGTTGCGTTGCCGGAGTAGTGGGGAAGACCATGCCAAGGTATCATTCATTGTTACCACCTATTCGCTTCGAGATGAATGTATTTGGCGAGTTTCAGGTATTGCTTATTTGGTGACACTGTAAACACTGCAAGTAGGATGGAAAGCAATGGAGAACGTAAGATTGTCACAGTTTCAGCCATTTACTGATCATTTATTTTCAGCGCTAAAAATCCACTGCTCACAGCCTACGCGAGATGTTTTGTCAGCCATTCCCGGTTTTGTACTAGAAGAACGCGGTACCTTATCCATCAAGGTGCGTTAGAGCTTTCATATTGGGTTAATTCAACAGTTCTACCCCTTTTGATCACCTTTTGAACTGCCTTGCTAATTCCATAGGAGAAAAGTTTTTTTTAGAAACACTGCTTATATATTGTAAAAGTTTGTTCTAGTTTGCATAATACATCATTGCTATAGGTGTTTATCCTAATTTAATACCTTGGAAAGACAGCAAAACGAATGTCGAATTTTGCCTTTTTGCTCTAGAGCCGTCAATCCGCGGACAAAAATTGTTAAATTCTTCGAATTTTGGTGTTTCCTAATTATTTGTGCTATAAAATGCCTATACTACGGTAATGCCAGTAGGTGAAGGAGTATGCAATGCAAATTTGCAGGAAAAATTCAACAATTCGCTTCAGAATGTGTTCAGCAGCTGGGGACAACATATTTGGAAGTACCGTCTGAAGCTAATTCCAATGATATATTTTCCAAAAAACGGCCAATAAGTTAGATGCCTTCCCTGCTTAGCACAATTTTGAGACTGTAAATTTACTCAGTTGTGGTAATTTCCCGGTCCTCCCGGTTTTTTTGTAGGCAAAGAAGTTTCTCAAAATCTTACAAAAAGAGCTTTACTGCTCAATCGATTATTGGCTACACAACGAGCACTGCTTATGCGGTTACATTACGTTCTAGACTAACTATGGTTTTTCAAAATAGAGGATCTTAGAAGAAAATGTTTGACACTTTTGCGTGAAAATCCTTCTCGTTGCTGCTACAATGATTTTTGGATATGCATAGAATTGCCAAGGATTTGTAGATCGCGAACAATTTTACTTTAAAGATCATTTCTACAAGCGTTATGCTGAGCTGAAATGGGACTTCAGAAATGGGTAGAATTTTTGAAACAACCAATTACAAGCGAAACCTACTGCTAGCAAACTGCTGTGTGTTCAGGGAAAAGGCCAGATGACTACGTATTGGCTTCTTGATGCTGAAGGCTATGAGCTATCCGATGACGATGACGATCGTGAAGAGCCGGCGCTTGCCCCAGAGATCTTCCCCAGAAATCCGACCTTCAGGACCATGCGTGGTTCTGGATTCGGTCAGCGGTCCCTCGAATGTGATATTTTGACCTTGCTGTAGCTATTTGAAATTGCTCAATCATCTTCTATTTAAGGGCTCAATCGTGAATCAACCATATCTTTATCTACGCAAAAAGAGCAATCGTTTTTGAAGCGACTAATTGGCACTGTGAAGTCGTCGGCTCAGGTAGGCGTGTGTTAATATTCAGCTTAGCAAACATATCATAAGTTCCGCTCCTTATAGCCTAATGTCGAGTCGCAATCCAGTGCTTTTTACTCGGCGATGAATGGTGGAGTTGTATCCATGGGCAACTCATACAAAGAACTGCCTAGTGTGAACGAAGAAGACTTGCCGGGGAAATGCCAAAACGATGCACCCACTAATAAGTAAGTATCTGAACTCTTCATCCCCTGCATCGTGCTTTGTATTACCACATACTCGCAAAATCTCATTTCAATCACTTAGAAGAACGTTCAGCCGAAGCATACGAAGGCCTCCATTTTCATCGACGAGGAACTGCTTCCAACCGTCGGTCCGTTCATCATTCCCTAATGAAAATGATGTCGCTTTGAGAAAAAGGTAGTAGTCATCGTGTCTGGAGGAGTCATTCTCGCTTCGAAAGCTTTTTTCAGATCGACATCTCTTCCTGATGGCGAAGTGTTGAATTTGGATGTAACTGGGCCAATGACGGGTGCTAATTCTACCGCGCCTGTTTCTTCCTACTGCTCACCTTCTACCCGACACGGTGGACAGTATGAAGGCGCAAGCGTAGTAGGATCCAACATCGCTCACTCAAGGTTAGTAACAAACATTTTTCCATCGGAGTGTGCGGAGGAGCGTTTGCAAGATCTAGCCATGCTCTTTGCCTCGTGAGAGATTACGGGAACAGCAGTGCCGGACCGAGAAGGGCAGAGGGGGGGGGCATTTCCCGAAAATGGTTCGTGGAATTTCTGAAATTTATCGAAAAGTTATAAAGTTGTGACTGTTTTTGCTTGCAAATAATTGAAATAGTTTTTGAGTCCCATTTTATCAAATCTTTGAATCAATCCTGTCAAAATTTTTCTGGTAAATTTTTTCTGGTTGAGAAAACCCACCCACCTTGAACGAGATTCCTCGAACTGACTCTGCATAAACCTTCTAGAAATGGTTAGATCGTCACGCGCTCAGAAACTTCTGACAGGCGGCATCATACTTATCACAAGACTTTTTGTACTATCATAATGCGTAAACGCAAGGGATTTAGCTTTTCTTGAAAACGACTGCTGAAAAGGAAAGCTGTGTTCCCTCTATGCTCATTGCAAGAGCTAGGCAAATCTGTGCATCGATGGTGGCTCCGGCCACTAACGTGGGTGGTCTGAAAATAGGGAATCCAAAACGAACATCAGTATATCTAAAATCAACGAAAATTCGATAAGTATAATGAAGGGCGCATTCTCTACAGCTTTGGATACATTGAAAATCAGTTTTCTGCTTGTTATCTCTAAACTCCTTTAGTTGATAGGCGGAGCTACCACTGCGTCCTTTACTTTCTGGAGCGATTTTCTCGCTTTGTAGTTCATCTTCTGCAGCTGAGCTAGGGCAGTTACTCAGTTAGGGGCTGGGCTATTGTACCGCATCAAAATCTCATCACCTGAATTTTGGTGGAAGGCCCTTCCAAACTGTTTGAAAGATCTTTCCGTATTTTTTACTTTCGTCTTTCGATTATATCAATTTTAGTAGCTCCCGCACGATGCAGTCGTCCTCGCCAAGTCCAAGTCATTACCCTTCGTACAGAGATCTCGCTGATCTTCCATCTATACCAAGGTGCTTTAAGTGCTTACCTTTTTAGCTTTTATTAGGAGGTCGCTAACAAAGCGTCGCCGTCAATGTGATCTGTAGAATTCTGAAACGGAATTGAATCATGTTTGCATTCTTCTACAAAATCACTGCGACCAATATGAGAACATTTCAGTTCCGTTCCGGAATGGTTTAGGTGGAAGATGTGGTGTGTTAGAGCATGTGTAAAATTCATAGCTTCTTAGATATCTGTCTTCTACTAACCATGTGTTCAGGAAACAAGGTATGGCATTCATTGTGCGACCTTCTAGAAAGCGATCGCTGTCTGTTGGTGACAATGTGAAACACACGACGTCGACTCACTTTGACGATGGTTTATCAGCAAAGGTAGATCTTAACGATCCCTTGATTAGTCCGCCAAAACGACGCCAACGCCGACGTTTTAAGAGCAAGGTGGGTATTTGAGCACACTGCATGCTGGTCACTTCAATGTTGTGGAATGGGGTCATAGTATCTCACAAGGAGAGGATACCTAGTCAAAAGCACCAATTCAAAGGAGACATACATCATCTGAAAGCGCTTGAAACGCTGGTTCCAAATCTATAGTTTCTAGCTGCGGAACGGTTTTGTAAAAAGAGTTATGAGGGGTGTTTCCCTCTGGGGTTGAGGCGCCATTGAGATGTCGGCTCTTGTCTACGAGCATTATAGAAACACGAAATGGTGTAATGGTAAGTAATCTAAATGAAGATCACAGTAAGGATTATAATACTCATATTACTTTGGTTTTTTAACACTTCTAACTTTGATTAGCATCAATATCATCAGAAATGTCAGGCTTTGAGGCTCCAAAGCCATTTATAAGCTTAATTCTATTGCGATAAAGTGCATGCGAAGGGATTAAAACCTTGACACTTTCCCTATCAGGCAAGTCACTTACCAGTAGGCCAGTTGCCACTAGTTGCTACTCCTCTACAGTGCTCATAGATAAGGGGAGACCTGCTGGAGGTCGCCTCAAACCTAGAGGGGAACACCCTCATACCTCCTTCTACAAATCGTTCCGCAGCTAGAAACTATAGATTTGAAATTAGCGTTTCAAGCGCTTTAAGATGATGTATGTTTCATTTGAATTGGTGCTTTCGAGTAACAAGGGAAGTGTCAGAAGTCGCAGTGGCCTTTTGACATGGGATGGGTATCACCTTACCGCTTGAAATGCTGATTCCAAAACAAACTTTCTTAGCTGCAGAACTAATCTGGGTCGCGAGTTATGGGCATTTTAAACATTAAATTTTACATTGTTTGAAGTACTCTGTGATCACGGGAACTTTTCAAATGCTTGTTTAAGCACCACAGCATGACTTTGATGAAGGCGTAAGATTACGTTAAACATTGATGGACTGTTTCATCTATGTTTGAGCCCAAAAAAATGTTCGCTTCAATTTTTGGCTATTCCCAGCGTTGTAAATTTCCCGCAAATTAAATTCAATAACTCTCATTTTAGATTAGTTCTGTAGCTAAGAAAGGCTGTTTTGGAATCAGCATTTCAAGCTGCTTCAGATAATACTTATTTCATGTCAAAAGGCCACTGCGAGTTCTGACACTTCCCTTGTAAGTATCCTCTCCTTGTCAGTTGAATAAAACTTGGAGTTGCCAACACACTAAAATATGGAAATATTACGGAAGCAATGTCTAAAGGGTCCAAAAACAGCTAAAATTGATACTTTCTTGAGCTTTTCAAATTCATTACGTGAAATTTGGTACGAAGCTTCAGACCGGTTCTCATACAGAAGATACATAGCATACATAAAGTATAAAAGTATTCATAGCATTTGTTGAGTTTTTTTTTCAGCATCGAAATCGAGAAAAAATGATTTGAAAACAACTCCCCTCCCCCAGATCCCCCCACATACGTGATTGCATACCGCAAGCTTTAGTAAGCATAAGATCAATCTTAGAATTGTGCTTTTGCATGTGCTCTGATAATTAAGAACTGCCAAGTTCAAAAGTTGGAAAACAGAAAGAGTGAGAAAACCATTATTACATTTCGGGCTGTTTTTCTTTCTTATTTTGAGCCGCGAAAAAACCAAGCGAATGTAAGCCTATCTATAAGTATTACTGTGTGTCTACTGTATGATGACCAAGTTGAAGGTCCATAAAAATTTTGCAAGTGATCTGATTTCACTGAAAATTCCAGTTTTTAGGCTCTAGATTTACCTGGGATTACGACTTAAATGGATATTTATGAGAACTTTGTAGAGCTTACTTTGTTCTAGCGTGCTTTAAGTCTGGCAGAAAAAAACCACTTCGATTTAGGAAAGGGCTTTACTTTTGAAGCAACTTAATTGTTCGAAAAGAGCTCAAGCCTCAGTCACAGCCGCGTTATGCGCGCATCGCAGGCAACGTACCCTTTGCTTCAACCAGATCGGCGGTTGGAAGACGAGGTTTCATGACCTAGTAGGCGACGGCTCGCGTCCGCGACGCAGTCTGCGGCGAACATGCTCTCCGATCATTTTCTAGCCTTAATTAGGTCACGCAGTCCCGCCTTCCAGCCGCCGATCTGATTGAAGCAAAGGGTATACTTATGTGAAGCTCTCAATGGCACATACTGTAGCTGCTTAGGCATAGCTCATGGACCAGGGTAAAGCGGGGGGTGCGGCACGCCGCAGAGGGGGGTCGTATTGAGGAGTCAAATGGGGAGGGGTCGTAGTTAGGTGATCTGATTATAGCGATAACATGATATTCGTATCATATCCATAATTAGCACGTCAATTAACCCCTGTAGACAAAGTGTGAGCGAATTCTGAAGATTCAAGATACTAGGCTACCTAAGTGAAATGGTCAAATTCCAACATGGTTAACTTTGTTTTAAAGGTGAATTAGCTATCCGTTTTTGCACTCAAGACAAAGCACTACTCCTTCTTTGTCCACCTCAGGAATCCCGCTTCAGAAGACCTCCAAACTGTGGAATTAGAAGCCAACCAAAATCTCATTTTTCCCATTTTTCGCTTTTGATGGCTGTGCTTTCACCAAATATTACTCGGAGCTAAGAAGACGAATCAGGCTCAAAACATCCCTATGGAATCTACGAGGTCTAGGCTATCGATTCATATAAATATTGTCCGCTAAAAATGTTTTTTTGATATAGTTAATGGCCTGCGGCACCCCTGCGGCACCCCTGCGGCAGCCGCAGGTTTTGAGGGGGGGTGCCGCAGGCCATTAACTATATCAAAAAAACATTTTTAGCGGACAATATTTATATGAATCGATAGCCTAAACCTCGTAGATTCCATAGGGATGTTTTGAGCCTGATTCGTCTTCTTAGCTCTGAGTAATATTTGGTGAAAGCACAGCCATCAAAAGCGAAAAATGGGAAAAATGAGATTTTGGTTGGCTTCTAATTCCACAGTTTGGAGGTCTTCTGAAGCGGGATTCCTGAGGTGGACAAAGAAGGAGTAGTGCTTTGTCTTGAGTTCAAAAACGGATAGCTAATTCACCTTTAAAACAAAGTTAACCATGTTGGAATTTGACCATTTCACTTAGGTAGCCTAGTATCTTGAATCTTCAGAATTCGCTCACACTTTGTCTACAGGGGGTATTTGACATGCTAATTATGGATATGTTGTCCATTATGTTTGACAGAGCCTTCAGGTAATACTATCTTAAGTGTATAGTTTAGGAGGGGGGTCTTATTAAGACAGCAATCAGGGGGGGGGGTCGTATCCGACGGTCGAGTGCCGCACCCCCCGCTTTACCCTGCTCATGGACAGTACTTCTACTGGTGAATGATCGAGCTAAACGTACGCAAGATAATATCTCGAATCGGATAGGGGAAGCCAAATATCCAAGTCATCCGGTCTCAGAATCTCTCTTATCTGTGCTACCATCACGACTGTTAGCGCATGCCGATCGTGTACTAATTATCATATGGCCTCTGTCTAATTTGGAGTGAGCCTGACTTGAGCGACTCGGGTTCCTCACCGTGTGCCTTGTTTGCGAAAGGTTCTGACCAGTTTCCTAAGCCTGATTAACGATTACGATCGCCTCTGAGCTCAGCCGTGGGAAAATGATCAGATGACACGTTTGCGAACGCGGCGCAAGGTCCAGGCAATGCGACCGAGCGGGACTCGAGCCACTCGAATTCACTCCAATCGAGTCGATATATAGATATATCGCGGTGTCTTGCGTTCAAGCGTTTGCTGTCTCTAAGATATTCGGATGTACGCTTAATATTAACTTTATTCAAGTACATCCCAAGGTCCATTTCGCCTAAAAGCGTCGGTAGCAGTTGGCGTCGTAAATAGGTCTTTGTCACGTTAATGTCTTTGGTTGTGATATGTTCGTGGAGATGACGATGGTGAGTAAGCCAGCCAAACAAATGATTCTAGGAAAGGAAGTCAATTCTGTCCCTACAGCATTTGAGAGATCCGTCACCGCTGCAGCGGCTTCGCGATGCTTCACCGTTTGGCAGAAATCTTTGGAATGGAAGGTAAGCTGCTGTTTTTTTCGGGAAAATTTTGAAGCGTTTTGCCTTTTCTCGCCGCCTTTTTCTAAGCGTGCGTCATTACACTTCTCTCATTGCTCGGCTGTCATTCACTAGCTCACTCCACGTTTTTAGGGAACGAACTGCATCAGTGAATCGTTTCTTAAGGCGATTAGCCAATGGAGTGAGTTCACAGTATGTTGATCTCAACAATTCTACGGACGACACCTGCGACTATGTTGGAAATGAGATCAGCCACGGTTTGTTCAACACGCTGAACTTTTTCAGCAAATATTTGCATTCAGTTCCTCTCCTTCAATCGTGCGAAAAGGAAGCGGAAGAGAAGGACGGACAAGCCGATCCTCTCATTCCAGTGGTCACGCTGTGATTACGTAAAATCCAGCTGACCACTGGAATGAGAGGGAACTTTTTATTTTTATTCACTTTATGAATTGTTATTTTCTTTATTGTTGATTTCGGGTGAATCTCAGGTATTTCATTGATCTCTAATATATTGTTTTTCCATTCTTCTCTATCTTATACGCGTTAAGATGGGTACGCGTTTAACCTAGATAAGAATGGAAAAGTTGATAAAGGAATAAACGTTTTGATCGCTCATATATATAACATGCTATTGATGCGCTCGGAGACAGGACTGTTGGTTAGTAATTCAAAAGTTGTACGAACAGTGTTGTGAGAGGTTGTACAAGAATATGTGATATCTGCGATCATTCCGTGGTGACTATCAGCGCTTGTACTCGTGGGCAAGATCCTGTTGAATGTTGTTAAAGGCAGTGTCCGGGCAGAAACTCGACTTCTAAAAAATCAACTTATCTGGGGTTATCCGCAACGCTGAATCCGAAAATCCACATCAGAAGGCGCGAAAACGGCGAGAACATGCATTTTCCAAGTCCTCACATTTCGAAATTTGGGGATCCCCGCCAAGCTAAGACGCAGAGGTTGCAAAGAGCGCACGGTTTTTAACTGTGGCGGCATACGTACTCTGCCGTCTGGCAGGAATTCAAACAGCTCGGAGGACCCCGCCCCAAGGCGTAAGTTTCCCCAATTTGCAATCGTTTTTCTTGCTTTAGGTCGAACGTTTTATGCTCGCAGTTGCGCGATGTTGTGTCTCAGGGGGGCTACTTTCACGTGGCAGAGAAATCTCAGAACCCCCATTTTGCCCGGACACTGCCTTTAAAGGCTGTTTACAGGCAAATTGGGGCGCATGGGTTTTTTGCCTGGAACTGATGAGTGGGCCATAAGTAAGGCACTGCCCAATCGGCAGCGCATATGACTCATTCAGGCTGAGACATCCATCCCCTACCCCTTCGCGCCTGCGCCATGACCGTGCTCACTTCAACACTACGCGCTGGGACCCTTCTTGCCTTAATCGCAAGTTAGGTCACAGCCGCGGAGTAATCGGATCTTCTCAGCCGTGAATGAATGATATGCGCTGCCGTCTGGGACCCCTTCGTCATTTTGGGGGCGAAAACCCATGCATCTAGATTTGCCTGAACACAGCCTTTGAGTTTCGCTGAACTTTGTCTTCACTGACATTTTTCGGGAAAAATCTGCAGTTTCTGTTGTTGACAATGAAATGGAAGGCTTCGCTTTCTTTGTAAGCGCGACCACTGCTCACTTCTATGCTAATGGAAATCAGTTATGATAATTTGAAAGCTCAATCTATGTTAAGTAGCTGCCTTATGGCACAACTACTAAACTTTTCATACAAATACTTGAAACGACTAACCTCATCATTTAGCTGGACAGCAAACGGATACAGGCAAGGTCAAGCGTGGGATGAGACACGCCACGCCTGGGGGAGGAGTCGTATTGAGGGGTCAGAGAGGGAACGGAGCCGTAGTCGAGGTGATAGTGATGTTAACAATAATCTGATGTTAGTGGGGGTGTCAGATAAGCCCATTATGCAAAATAGAAGCACACTGAGGTATCCGAACTATCATGGTCGAACAGTAAGCATAAAGAAGTTCCATCAGACGTAATGGGTATCGTTTTCGTAATTAGCATGTAAATTCCTGTGGACCATATTTTACTAAATCTGAGGTGTCAGGTATTAGGGCGCTCAATGGTGTTTATTATCTAAAGTTGTAATTTTGTTCTAAAATGAGTTGGTCATTTCTTTTTGCCTCGTTACAAAGCATCGTTTCTTGGCCGAAAGAGCAAATCCCATGTCAAAGTACCGCCAAACTAAGGAATTGGAAGCCACTCAAAATCTCGTTTGTTCCTTTTTTCAGTTTTCAATAGTTGGCTTTCAGCAACCTTTACACAAATCGAAAAAGGCGAGTCGGGTTTAGATCTTGGGTCGTAAATTTATTTTATCTTCATCTAATGAACGTAAACGTGTGCAAAACCACTATGAGTAACAGTAACCACATTGCTAGGGTAAAGTATACTGTCTGTCACCTTAGCCATAGCAAACAAGCAGTAGATAAGGGCTACCACAGATTTGAGGAATACAAAAATTCTATCTGATTATGGGAGGTGAGGTGGTTGCATTGGAAATGCCACTGCCATTATCCTGGGCTGTCCAGAACGCGCGACTGGTTCCTGCTAGGTATCTAACAACCTGGCACCACAGACGCTTGGAGCCTGCCTTAATTTGAAGCCATTTTGCGATTCCAAACGCAACTTTCTACGGTCCCAAGGAGCAGTGCTGCTGTTCATCCGAAAATGGATGACAAGCTAGCCAAGTAATGGTTAGCAAACACGATAAGGTTCCTTTCCGTTATCCGCGCTCATGTTTTCAAAAAATGATATTGCTTTTTTTTGTGCCAAATTTGCTAAAAACCTTACAGGATAGAGAGTCAACCACCTGCCACAAGTAAAGGGTGTTGTATGCCAAGGTATGAACACCCGAATATATCAATTTGGTGCAAAATTAATTGTTTCGGAGTCTTTTTGCAAAACAACTGTTTTCATCTACATGTCTTTTCCGAACGAACTTTTGCACAATAATTATAATCCTCTTTTATGGTTTTTATGCTAATTTGAAAGGATTTTGGCTTTATCTGTCAAAGTATAAGAAAACTCTAAACACAACGTAAAGCATTCCAAATTCTGCAGTTTCTAAATCTTGGCATGGCGAATATTCGTGTATGTTATGTTTCAGCGACAACCGAGATTTTATCAGTCCTTTGTTGGCTAAGTTTCGGCGATTTCGCCTTCGTCAGAGCCAGCCTGATATTCGATCGAGATACGGTAACATCAAAGACCACGCCGCTGATACCAACCTCGAATGACAGCTCGAGAGCTGCAATAAATACGTTTTAACATGATCATTCCTCCGCTTTTTTATATGCGCTGAATCTGCATCAAATCCGCAAAAGAACGGATAGTACGTTAGCTCTTGCGTGATAGCAATGCACTCTCTTTAGCGTCCATTTTTAGGTTTTTCGCCGCTATCCAAAACGTCTCTAAAGTTTCGCGTGCCAGAACATCAGACCCAAACGATACGATAAAATCAGACCCAAACGATACGATCTTAACTCCATTTTGAAACGCTACATTATCGTTTCGTGTCATGCGGTGCGAGCCCAGGGGCGTGTTCGACTTGGTTTTTTGTAGCCCTTCTAGATGTTCTTTTACACGGCAGCAAAGAGGGCGTCTTGTTTCACCAAAGTAATATCACCACATGATAGACATGTGGCGATATAAACCACATCTGAAATCATGCAGTCACCCTCTTTGCTGAAAGGACAAACTACGCAATCTGGGATCAAGCACGTTCGATCGTATATGCAACTTCGTCAAGCGCCTTTTGAAATTGCTGGGCGGTAAATTGATAAATATAACATACACCAATACTCTAAACACCATTTACCAAAATATATTTCCGAGAATTAAGGGAACGAAGTTTGCTCAATTCGTTCACTTTCTCAGTCAGCATTCAATCACAAAGTTTTTATTTAAAAAATATAATTATTGAATATACAATAGGTTTTGTTCACAAGCTGCAGAGTTTGTATTTCTTGAATTTATTGAGACTGATAAGGAAGGGAATGTTGGTCGAAGTGGCCTTTTGAATTGAGATGTATGCTGTCTTGTAGAGCACAACGCTTATGCTCTTGTACGCTTATTCCAAATCTGCCTCCGCTACCTGCGGGCTTCTGGGCGAAAAGTTATGAAGGTTTTTGTGAGTAAAAAATGAAATGCAAGATCAATGTAAAACGCAATATTTTTTGTAGAGCTCAAATAATCGGGTCACTCGGTGATCAAATATTCTTAATTCAAAAATACGAACTCGCTGCTGCCTTATTTGAACGTTAAGAAAAGGTTACGATTTTATACTCATCGACGACTTTATACTAATCTTGCATTGAAATTTTTGCTGACAAAAACCTTCATAACTCCTCGCCCAGAAGCCCGCAGCAGATAACAAAGGTAGCTTTGAAGTCAGCGTTTCCAAGCTCTACAAGATAATACACCCAAATTTCAAAAGGCCACTTCAACAACCTTCCTTCTCTTATGAGAAGTCGGCGCAAGATTAACTGTCGCTGCGAGTATTCTGTGGACGAGAAATTACTCAAGTAACAGATCAAGGTTTGGCCCTTTTCGCAAGTGTGAAAGTAAAGCATCTCGTTGACATTTTTCGTAAAATATAGAGCTGCTGTTTTGCACGGAGTTGCAAACGGGTTTGGGACTTTCAAGGTTACAACAAGCAAGCTTAAAAAATAAACAAATTTACATTTTTTCTTCCCGCAAATCTTCTTCATTGACTGCTCTAAGTGAATGACCTGCAAGATACAAAAATGGCTGACACCAAAAGCAAATATGGGTTTTTAGAAAAAAAAGCATTTTTTTGTGCATAACATCCTTGTTTTTGGCAAAGGGTTACTGCTTCTGAGGGCCTTACTGCGCATGAGAGTTTATAATTTGAACAATGTTTAGCTCTTACAATGGAAGGAAGGTTGGTCGAAGTGGCCTTTTGAAATAAAACACTGATTGGTAGAGCTTGGAACGCTATTTCCAAATTTGCCCTCGCTATTTGCTGCGGGCTTCTGGGCGAAGAGTTATGAAGGTTTTTGTGAGTAGAAAGTCAAATACAAGATGAATGCAAAATCAGTCGTAACATTTTTTCTAGGTCTTAACTAATAGTCGGGTCACTTACAACAAATATTCTTGATTTAAATACACTAACTTGCTGCTGCCCCATTTGAATAGTAAATATTGATATGATGGGTTCTTTACGCCTGTTTCGCCTCTACCCCTATACAGGTTACTATAGTGTTAACCACTCCCGAGGCTCGTCAGTAGGGAAGAGTGGTGCACTGGGACAGATTGGTTTAAGGGGGGTATTTATACATGAGGGGTAGAGCAAATAGATCAAAAAAGTCAAAAAAATCAGCTGAGTTGCATTTTTGTGAGCATTTTAGTAACAAAGGTTTTAGTGATTTTGAAGGATTGTAGTTGCAAATACTTGTATGATATGTATTTATTTTTATTCAAACATTTGATCATGGCATTAGAAATGATGTTGGGAGTGTACTGTAGTGTTAAAAGTTGATCTATAAGTAATTCTAGTCTTTCAACAAAGTTTTCAAATTTAGTACAAGTCCTATAAATTCTCAAAATCTCACTGTAAATAATTGCAATTTTGACAGTCAGACTGATATGTGATCCTGAATGAGTAAATTTGTTAACTTTGAAGTTGAAGCTGTCCGTTTTGTTATATTGAGTTGTGATAATTCTGCCTTCAACTATACTTATTTTTAAATCCAGAAAATCACATTCGAAATTGCTACGGTTGGTGCTTTTCAGTTCGAGAATATTTTTATAAGTAATTTGTAATATTGCTTGTATTTGTGATTGCTCCATGTTGTGTATGATCAATAAATCATCCATGTACCTAAAAGGTATGAAAAGTTTATGAGATTTTTTATGAGTTGAAGCACAAGAATATTCCATATATGACAAAGTCAAATCTGCTAAAATTGGGCTAACACTGCTTCCTTGTGGGACACCCATTTTTTGTTTGAAAATGTGGTGTCCGACTTTACAGTAGCTGTTTTCTAGGAGGAATTGAGTGAGATACATTATATCTTCTATTTTATAATTTCTAAAATTAGTTCCATTCAGAGGTATATTAGAGTAATGTAAACTTTTGTTTTTGCTAACAATGTACCTACTATTACTATTCTTAAAACATATTTTGAGTATAGCGTTTATGTTTTTTAAGATAACATCATGTGGAATATTAGTAAACATGTTTGTGAAGTCTGCGGAATAGAGTTGCAAATTAGTGTCTACTATGTTACTAAGAATGTATGAGATATTTATGTCATTGATGGACCAGTACGTTGGTAAGCAATTTTTGTTATTGTATACTATATTTATATAATTTTTAAAATGTGTTTTCATAAAACATAAAATGCGCATAAGTTCTTCTGATAAAGGCTTGATACTGCTGTTTCTTGCACCAGTTATAAATCTAAATTTTATTGGATTTTTATGAAGTTTAGGGATGCAATAGATGTTAGGAATAATTCCGTCAGTATTTGGTTTTAGGTGAAGATTAATGGCTAGGCTGTTATGTCTACTAATGATATCTTGAACATTAAAATGTCGGAAAACGTTACGATCGATTTTATACTATTCTTGCCTTTGAATTTTTACTCAGAAAAACCTTCATAACTGCTTCATAACCTTCGTTTCCTAAGCCCGCAGCAGATAGCAAGGGTAGATTTGGAGTCAGCGTTCCAAGCTCTACAAGGTATATCTTATTCTAAAAGACCACTTCGACCAACCTTCCTTCCCTTGTTAGACAGAAACACTCCAAGACACGCACTTTGTGTCAAACTTTACCCGTAGTAAGTGGATGTTTTCTGAAGTTTAAGTCTGAACAGTAACATTCTTTCAAAACAACCTTATCGAGCTGAAACCAACAGCAAACGGCAAACCTTCAACTGTAACAAATATTTTCTTACTACTTGTACTTTTGTCTTCTTGAACGTAGTAATAGTAGCGCATTCATTTTCTGGCAATGGAAGGATCATGATAATCATGATATAAACTGCGGATGGAGACATTTTTGTCAGATTTTGCCACGTATGTGAGGGTTACGGTAGGTTTACGGCATCATGAAATTTTTTTAGATTATTTTGATTTCTGCTGAAACTTGGTCTATGAGGGTTATTCGACAAGCTGATCACAAAAATGGGGAGACGGTTAAGAGGCGCGATTTCTCCGGCTGTCACCAAATCGAAACTCTAATTCAGTGCTATGCGAGCCTTTAAAAAGTACCAAATAAAGTGCGTAAGCTTACTATGTGTCTGATGTTACCACTTGCTGAGTTTCATGGTTTTTGCTGTAAAACGAACTGAAATACAGGGTGTCCGTAAAGTATGTATGCACTGTTTGATCGTCAATATCTCCGTTCCCAGTCTTTTGCCGAGCTTTAAGCACCATACTGTAGAGCTGGCTTCAACTTAGATTTACAGTATGGAGCGAATCGCCGGTCTCCTCTCATTAGTGTAGGATTACGGTAGGAACTTCAAAGAGGGTTTTGAGCCATGAAAGGCCATATTTTGCCCCAGAAAGGAAATAAAACAGCCTGAAAACTTTTACACTAAGCTAATTAGAGTTGCTGATTATAACTGTAAAGTTCCCAATTTATTATGATGCTTCATTGAAGAATTATGCCAGGTAAGAGGTAGCGGCCATTTTTCAATGTTCCTGAAAAGTGCGGTTACACCGTTTAGAAAGCTTCGTAATCTTGTGAATAGTTGAGTATTGAACTCAGCGTTCATAAAAACCCTATTACACAAGTTTTCACATTATTTTTGGAAATTTTTGAAACGGCAGCTTTTTCCACATTGACACCATATGTTTCAAGTTTCTACCGTAATCCTACAGTAACAGTGAGTGATCGCTGATTCGCTTTATACTGTAAATCTAAGTTGAAGCCAGCTCTACAGTATGGTGCTTAAAGCTTGGCAAAAGACCCCCTGGGAACGGAGATATTAACGATCAAACAGTGCATACATACTTTACGGACACCCACTCAGACAATCTCTGGGGGCAGGCGGGCACCGGAAAAATAGATTGCTGATTTTTCGCACCCCGCTCGCGGATTTTTTGCAAAGCAATCAGGACTTTTTGGAAAACCGCTTGCTGAGTCAGCTAATTTTTGAGAGACCGCCTATTGAATTTTTTTTCGCTCTTACCTTTTGCAGATATATTGCTGAATCTCTGAGGAATCAAGAACTCAGCAAGCGGTCTTCCGAAAAGTCCTGATTGCTTTCCAAAAAATCCGCGAGCGGGGTGCGAGAGATCAACAATCTATTTTTCCGGTGGCCGCCTGCCCCCGGCGATTGTCTGAGCAGTATTTACGAGTTCGTTCTTAAATGCATTTTCATGGGTTTTTGACATCCAAAATTGCTGTTTTGGAATCTTTCCGAAATATTAAGATTGAACAACCACACAACTGTCTAATATATCTTTTTCTGAATTTCATATACTTTTAGAAAGTGCTAAACACTTATTATATGCTATTTGATGTCCAGCCGGCTATAAAAATTGCACCTCTTGACATACACCCACAAAAATGAGGCCCGTTTCTCATGAAAAGTCCTCTTTCGTGAGTTCAAGAAACGTGTTTCATGTTAGCGACAAGTGAATATGATATTCGTAATCAGCCTAGCGGACTACCATAGTGCAAAGATTTAGCAAAGCATTAGTTGTTGACATTGTTCAAGAGAAAAAAGTTTTGAAAAATTGCAAATTATGTGCCAACCTAATATTATTTCACGAATGGTTAATTTCACAGTCGCTTAGAGTCTTCTAGTTAAAGTTATGCATAAATGAACATCGTCCAATGGAAAAGTACACAATATTCCCAGAAGTCCTTTCATTCTTCAGAAGAGCTCTCGAGGTTTTTTCCTTTATTTTGATTGCCGATTCTGGTCTGCTTTGGTGATTCATTCACAACTGCTGTGCTTAATCATTCTAATCGCTATGTAAATATTGAATCGGTGTCATGCAAGCGAAGAACTTCGCACGCAAATCCTTTACATCAGTATCATATATACCCTAATTTCACGATTCACCTCTTTAGATTTTTTTAATGAGAGCAACTCATATTAAGTTGTGACTGGCGCATCGAGGAGGACTGACATACGGTTACGACCGTCTTCTAAAAGATTGCAAGTTGACGGAAAGTGCGCCTCAGTATTTCCGAGAAGAATTTGAAACGCATCCACAAAGACCACGAAAGAATCACTGAAAGAAAAAGACCTTTGCTGCAGATCCGAATAACCTATTTCGAACGACTGTTAAAAACGCCACCTTTGTGAACATCACGTGCCTCTAGCCGCCATATTAAACAAAGACGGGACCTCTACTTTTTTCCGATATAAGATGAAATCTATCGCCAAGAACTTCTACATTAATCTCTTTCGCTCATTAACAACCGTGCCGAGCCCGCTGTTCCCGCGGAAAAAGTACCACAACAGAATCTAGGTGCGCACCGCGATTTAGACCGAAAAAGTCTACGGCTGCAGGAGCAGACCATCTTTCAATCGAACTTCTGCGAGCCAGGGGACAACGCTTACATGAGATTTTTGTGTTGCATCTAACGTCTTCAAAAGAAAAGGATTTCTGACTAGTAAAAAACTTCAAGAACGTCCTTCTCTCTTTGAAGGACAGACGAGAGGATTTTTTAGACTACCGCCCAATATACCTGCTGAGCGTGTTGTACAAGCTTTTCACGAAGAAAACTCACTCGTATATCAAGGACACTGGGCAAAGCTCAGCCTAAAAACAAGCTAGATTACACAAAGCATTTAGCTGCGAGGACCACATCCAGCCAGTTTCGAGGGTCACAGAGGTTTTTTGTCGAGGGTACCACCTCTCGTATCAACCTTCGCCGACTACGAGAAAGCCTTTGACGAAGGCAACGCCATCTTGTCAGCGCTAGTCGATCTAGGAGTTGACCTAGCTTAGCTTACGTAGACGTTAACCGACTGCTAAAAGGACTGTACAAGGACGATGCAGCAATTCCTGCCCTTGACCATCCCTATTGGGAAGGCGACACAATTTTTCCTAATCTGTTCACCGCGGCCTTGCAGTAGATGATGAAGTCATAAGACTGAGAAGAAGGAGGCATACGAGTTGATAAAAAAACTCTTGTCGGACCTTTGTTTTGCGAACGACATCGACACTTATCCTGGAGAGGTCTCCGCATGTGTATCTCGGGCATTAAATGAACTTTGTAAACGAATGGAGGGGAAAATTAGCAGGAGAAGAAGAGCAGCCGAACCGCCTTTGGGTCTTAAAAGAAGCCTCCGACTAAGTGACCGACCTGCACCTTCGTGTCCAAAGCATCGGCTGGTTACATCTTGAAAAGAACAGGCGACAGGATGACATTACATGAATGGATTTCTCGCGAAGAAAAATGTTCTCGAGCAAGACCCCCAACGTGTTGGGTAGTCTGTTGTGACTGTATTCTCTAGAGCCTAAATTGTAAAACTCAATTTTTAGTTCAACATGATGAGTAGTATCTTTTTTTGTCGTTGTTATATGTTTTATAATTGATGAAGAAAAGCCGAATCGAGTCGATCCAAATTGAAAACGTTGCGTTTTTTACGGAGAACTTATTAAAACTACAGCTGTCAAACACGGTACAGGCAAGTGCTGAGCACAATTTTGATGGTAGAGGATCCAGTAAAAATTGGGGAGCTCCGTCAAATTGTGTTTCCAGATCTTGCATTTTGGGTTCAGATGTGTTATAGAATCCGTTGCAAAAAAGGAGAATTTAATTTGAGCAGCCGCATCATCCGCATAGCGTCTCCGATTGAATTCACAGCTGTACTTGCTTTAGTAGGAATATGTACAAGTAATGTGTAAATAACGCAAGTTCGTGGGAAATTTCACGCAACCTGGGAAGCAATGCATCAAAAGCTTTAACACATAAGAACAACCTTTTTGTTTTTGAAACAATGTCTCTTACTTAAATGAGCAGATTTCCTGTAACCATGAAAGCACACGTGCAAATTTGATTGCAGGTGATGACACTTTCTTCAAACACTGCAAGCGTGTTCAAAACTGATTTCTTCTTTGTTTTCATATAATTTCATCTCGTCATTGGCTCAAAACCTACACATAATCTAAGCTGAGTCGGTCAACAAATCGACGATACCAACTTCCAAATTACCGAGTCAAAATTTGCAGCATTTGATAAAATGATCAAGTAATTTACTTTCAGTTCAATGTTGCTTCCGATACTATCAGATTCACTTGTACTCCTGTGCTCCTAGGCTCAAGGCTTGCAGAAGTCAATAAAACGATAAAGTATTCGAAAAGTCTGAAAGCTGCAATGTAGCAGTTGGCATACACGGCTCCGACGGCTGTCAGTACACTTTCGAATGTCAACATAACTTCGTGCAGCATTTCTCTGTCTCAGTTCCGCTTCTATATGCCATTACCCTGCCCAATTTTGTTTTCATAGTCAGCATGCTTACGTCCCTGTGTCAACTGGCAGCCCCGAAGCTCAAAGTTTTTAAGAAATCGATGAAAGGATATAACGAGAAGTGACCTGCGACACCCGCCCCAGCCGCAAAGTGTATATGTGAAGAGTTTGGTCCAGATAAGTCCAGTAATGGAATTATCTACAGAAGACACAAAAGACACACATATAGACAGGCTTATAAACAAACAGACATTCAGCTTTAGGTCGGTGCAAAAGCTTTGTCAGTCTTTGAAACCCGAGCCCAGTAAAATTATAATAAGCAAACACTTCAAAGTGTATCCAGGCAGGATTTTTTTCTCTTTTCAACTGCCTCTCCCTGCCTGCTTTGTTATTGAGAGATTACTGAAAAATTGCCTGAGATTGTAACTCCTCGTTTTCATCATGTCTAACTTTGATGCTCATTCTCAAAATTTTTGTCTAAGACGCTTGAGGAAACATTAATAGCCATTAGGGCAAATCTTTTGCCGACTGGAGTATTTTTGGCAGGTCTGAGGCATGTCTGCTAGAACCAAAATTGTTGTCCCGAGTTCTGCCATTTTATTTTCAAAAAATGCGTAACTTTCGCTATCTCGACGGATTTGGTCCTTTGTAATTCTATTGGGAAGAAGCTCTTTGTAAACTTATCTTGATAAGCTTTTACTATGCGTAGTTGCAATGATAAAAATGAAAAAGAAGACCATTCAGTTTTGATCATTCTAAGTTGAGTGCGCTGAAATATGGAATTATCAGTACAGAAGTTCTACATTTTATCTTATGTAATCAAGAAAAAATTATGCTGTTTTGACGTTTTTGTAAGAAGTTAATTGAGAAAGGTAATATTAGGTCATCCCAAAAGTTTTTTCATCTTCGTACCTACAAAATGATATTTCTCCAAAACTAAGGCATCAAGAAGGGTGCAAAGTTGTGGGAGTATTCTTGAGTGAATAATCTATATAATGATACATTTGCGAGGAGCGTAGACCCATTACAGGCAAAGTTTAAAAATTGAGCGCTTTATTTTTTCTTGATTTCTAGCCGTCAGAAATATGCAGCAAGTGTATATATAAATGTCTGATGGGGAAAATATGTGCGTGAGGAAGTGAGAACTTTGCAAAATGTTTTTAAACTAAGATACGATTTTTTTTTTCGGAATTTTGGATTTTTTTCCATTTTGTCTTAAAACTCGATGCGGATCAAGCCTGATACGAACTTTTGAGAGTCGTATTGTAGAGCTTGCTTTACTCTTTCGAATGGTACTCCGATTTCCATCAGAAGTTTAAGAAGAGCAGACTCATGCTGGTGAAAAGTCTGATACGAAAAAACTTTTGGGATGACCCAATAATATTAGGTTGTCCGGAAATTAATGCCCGTTTTGAATTTCAACCGCAATAAGTCATACACTTTTCACTTCTAAATAGGTTGCAAAGTACCATTCGACAAAGCAAAGCAAGCTCTACAAGATGGCCATTTTGCTTTTGCAACAGCTCTCATCCATCTCGAGTTTTGAGCCAAAAACTAAAAAGACTCCGCAGCCCGAAAAATCGAAAAAAATCGTAACTCAGTTCATAAAAATCCTACGAAAATTCTTACTTGCTCACGAAAACACTATCTACATGAAACATCTATATACGCCTTTGCCGTATTTTTTCTTCTGTTAGGAATCAAGAAAACGGAAATTTTCGTGCACTTGCCAAAGTGATGTTGTGCAGTTCCCACATAGGTAGTTGTATACCACAAACGTGTAGAAGTACAGACTTAAATTTTCAGCTCTCTACAAGCTTTAGTTCTCGACAAGTACCGAACATAGCTTTCCCTAGTAGCTGGCCCAAGTTAAAGTTCAATTTTCTCGAGAACCAAAGCTTGTAGAGAGGTGAGAATTTACGTTTGCACTTCTACAGGTTTGTAGTATACAACTACCTATGTGGGAATTGCACAACACCACTTTGACAAATGCACGGAAATTTCCGATTTCTTGATTTCTAACAGAGGAAATACGGCAACGGCGTATACAGATGTCTTATGTGGATATTGTTTACGTGAGCTAGTCAGAATTTTTGCAGGATTTCTACGAACTGAGTTACGATTTTTCTCAATTTTCCGGGCTGCGCAGTCTTTTTAGTTTTTGGCTCAAAACTAGAGATGGATGAGAGCTGTTGCAAAAGCAAGATAGTCATCTTGTAGAGCTCGCTTTGTTCTATCGAATGCTGTTTTGCAACCTACTTAGAAATGAGAAGTGCATGACTTATTGCGGTTGGAATTCAAAACCTGCATTAATTTCCGGACAACCTAATATAGGTTGGTGCAAAAATTCTTTCCCACCAAATTCAAAAATTCATAACTTGTTGAATTCTCAACGAATCTGCAAGATCTAAATTTTATGTGAGAGGGGAACTCATGCTTTTTGCACCTGTACTTGAACTGTTCGTTAATGTGTACAAATGTACTTGAACTGTTCGTTAATGTGTACAAATGAAGGAGATAGAAGCTCAAAACCAAAATCACTCAAAATAGTAGGGTCATAAAAAATCGGAAACTTGCGATAAAAATCGGAGCAGTCAGTATTGTAGGCTCTCTCACAAGCTCTTTCCAACAGTGCAAAGTTTGCGCCGTTTGAGCGTCTCTGTGAAAAGTTACAAATTCTTTGAAAAATGCCAAAATAAATCAAATTCGCTCTTTTGTATTGCTTGCTCGAAAACCATAACTTTTCATAGGGACGTTCAATCGGCGCAAACTTTGCATTGTTGGAAAGAGCTTATGAAAGAACCTACAATACTGACTGCTCCGATTTTTGTTGCAAGTTCCCGATTTTTTATGACCCTACACGAAAAATTTAAATTTTGTGTGATTTTGGTTTTGAGCTTCTGTCTCCTTCATTTGTACACATTAGCGAACAGTTCAAGTACAGCTGCAAGAAGCATGAGTTCCTCTCTTATATGAAATTTAGATCTTGCAGATTCGTTGAGAATTCAACAAGTTATGATTTTTGAATTTGGTGGGAAAGAACATTTGCACCATCCTAATATATCAATTAGGTCTTTTCTAATGTAAGCTCGAAATTCATAAGCTTTCGAATGGAGGTCTAAACAACACAAATTTTTCGGCTGCACTCACAATTTCAGAATTTTGCCAACCTTCCAGATTTTTGGCAATTTAACTCGAAATGGTGGGAGCTTAAATGGTCTTTTTTTCTTTTTATCTCTGCGACAGTGTATGGTAGAATCTTTCAAAAAATTTACAACGAGAAGAAATTCTCATCTTATATATAAAGCTGAATGTCTGTTTGTCTGTATGTCTGTCTTTCTGTACATATGGATGTAAGTGTGCACGTATGTTTCAAATAAAAAATCCATTTCTAAACCGATCCGGACCAAACTTGGCACACATACACTTTGGGGCAGGGCGGGTGTCATAGGCTACTTTTTGTTCTCGATCGATATCGATTTCATCGACTTTTATCGAATTTTTGTAGAGTTTGACCTGCGGGGCTTGGAGTTTGCACAGGGGAGTAATCGAGCATGTGCTGATTACTAATACAATGATATTTGTAAGAATACTTGGTACATTTATTCTTTTCCAAACCTTGAACTAGAAAGGTGTGACTTGGTATGTGGTTATGCAGATTCAAATGAAGCAATCTTTGTTTTTCATCCTTAGGTTGGGTTCATACTGATTCCCATGTTTGCGAAGTGTTCCCGCACAGTTCCCGCACCGTTCTCGCACTGTGCTGGAACTGTTCCGGAACTGTGCTGCATGCGCTGGAGCCGCCCCGCACCGTTTCAAACGTCGGGAGTTGGAGAATTCCAACCGTTATCAACGAATTTTCTTTCAGATTCCTCTCATTTTGGCCTCATTCCTCCACGCCGCTTCCCTTTTTGATCAGCAAAACTTCGACCCCGAAGCGGGTCTTTTGCTCTGTGTGTGCGACAAGACGTGTGTTCTTGTGATCGTCCATTCTCTCTTCGCTATTTTTGTTCATACCTACTTCATGTGTTTTAGGAAGGCGCTGCATAGTCTCGCATCTGTACTGAAAATGACATGGACAGGTTTTTAGCACACATAGTAAGCATGAACAAAAATGGCAAAGAAGATGGACGAGCGCACAAAGGTCCATCTTCTCGGATACATGAAGCAGAGCAGCTTCCAATCCTCAACTCGCTTCATTTTCGCAGTTTTCTCATCAGAAGGAGAAACAGGATAAAAGAAAGAACGGCGAAGCAACCATAAGGAAAAAGGAAAGGGGCTGAGAACGCTCAAAAACGAAATTCATCTTAAACAGGAGACAACTCCCAATTCATGCAAATTCAAAATTGCTCCTACTCCCTAACTTGTGGCAGATGGCTATGGAAACTAGGCAGCGGCTTCCTGGAACAAATGAAGTAATTTTGAGCAAAAATTACGAAGAGAGATTAAACGAGCACAAGAACACAAGTTTTGTCGCATACGCAGAGCAGAAAAGTGCTCATTCTTCAACCCCGCTTCGACTTCGAAGTTCTGCTGATCAAAAAGAGAAGCGGGGTGGAAGAATAAGGCCAAAATGAAGGAAATAAAAAACCCGTTGAGAACGGTCAAAATTCTCCAGCTCCCGCCGTTTAAAACGGTGCGAGGCGGCTGCAGCGCATGCAGCACAGTTCCGAAACGGTTCCAGCACAGTGAGAGAACCGTGCGGGAACTGTGCGGGAACAGTTCCAGAACATGGGAATCAGTATGAACCCAGCCTTAGTCCTTCATCAATATATCGCTTCTGTTACGTGCTCAGACAATTGCCGGGGGCAGGCGGGCACCGGAAAAATAGATGGCTGGTTTCTCGCACCTTGCTCGCGGATTTCTTGGAAAGTGATCAGGACTTTTCGGAACGCCGCTTGCTGAGTTCTCGATTTCTCAAAGATTCAGCAATACATCTGCAAAAGATAAAAGCGAAGAAAGATTCAAAAGGCGCTTTCAAAAACTCTCTGACCATTTTCCTGAAATATCCGAGCGGAATGCGAAATGTCACAACGCTATTTTCCGGTGCCCGCCTGTCCCCATCGATTGTCCCAGGAGCTGAAAGCTGGGGCCGGGTTTTAAACTATTTAAAAAATGTTCTCAAAAGCAGTTTTTCAGATTTTTTTATTTTAATAGAGCTAGATTTTTGAAATTCTGCACTTTAATAGTCTAAATCCCGTATGCATGTACATCCCCGCTGGGAGGGGATGGGATCTGAAAGTGGATGCGTCATATCTCGCTACACTACATATCTTTCTTCTTCCTTTTCTATACTGCTTATGAAGTTCTTATACCCCTATACCTGCGCATAATGGATGCCAGGTTACTGGCGTGATTGTTTAGATTTTCACTAATTTGTGTGATCCCTCGGGTACCCCTTTCGAATTCAATGACATTTATTTCCCTGAAAACTCAATGACACGCTGTAAAATTGTACTATGGATATACTACTGTATATGCTAAAAATGATTATAGTAGAAATAAGAAAAATCTCAGGATATCGAAATCTTTGGTAATCTCTTAGAGATTACCAAAGATTACCTTCGATACATAGAGCCATTTACTCTGGTAACCTTCACTTTAAAAGTCATGATAGAACACAACCTTCACTTGGAGAGAAGTACAGAAGTTATTCGGGGCGAAGCTCCGGATTATGACATAACTAATGACATTGCCATATAGGGATGAATGTGAATGAGGCAGATACGCTAGGAAGATCCAAAAGAAGCTCAAAAAACCGCAGGATTGCGTTTTTACGGTATTTTTTGCTACTAAGGTTTTTTATTCAAAACTTCAATCAGAAATTAGGACAAAATTTTTCAACTGACCTTCCTCTAGACTGCGATTGAGCGTTGGAAGTTCATAAAAGCCGCTGAAGTTCAATAAAAACGAGAAAGTGCGCTCAAATCTTGCTCAGAGAGTGGCCACATAAATGCTGGTCTATCTCGTTATGGAGTGATTTTTAAGAGCCGAGACGTTGTCAGTGCTCCTGGCCGTCTCATGAGGACCACAACGATATATGGTGTTATAGGGTTTCGTTATGACCCCGCAGAGACAATGACCAGAGCCAAATGCCCCGCCGGCTCTGGTTCGTCTCCGCTGCTCGTCTGCGTCTCCGCGCGTTGCGCGCTACCTCGCTACCCCAAATGCGGAGCGCGGGGCATTTGGCTCTGGTACCCTTTTCTTCGTTGTTCGGAGCCCAATTGCGACAATCTATATATCGTATTTAAGCTCTTGACCTCTATTTTAACGCTGACAACGTCGCAAGACTACTTTTTATTATTTAAACGAGAAATCTGGAAAAAACGGCGCTTTCGAGAACCTCTTGTTTTTTCTTCACTTTAACTTTTTTCACTCGGTTTTTTGTGTATTCGATAGGTCTTGTTTCTTTCTATGATGTAGACAACGTCGCCGAGCTTACTTCTTTGCTATGCCTGGTTTTTTTGTGAAAATTACTAAAAAGTGTGTTTTTCTTTACCTTGTTCTCTTTCAGTGCTTTTGCAAAGAAATTTTTCCAGCTTGGACGATTCTTGCTCAGAATGATAAGTGAAGAATCCAGATAACGTCGCAGGATACGAAACGACTATGCGGGGGTGAAAAATCAAAGGGCGCATCAAAAATCAGATTGGCGTCGATGTGCAACATACCTTTTCAGAGATGTTTAAAACGTTCAATTCAGTTGTTGACAACTCTTTACTTCTTTCGGTCTCTCAACTACCGCCACGGCCAAACAGCGCTTTTTCATTGTAAAAAACTTTGTTTTTGTTGCCACTTAATTTAACCGGCAATCCTGATAAGGAAACTGTGCGTGGGAGACCACCAAGTTAAGGTTTCAAATTTGGTGATGTGCTAACCTCCGCTTTATGTGAATTTTTCAAGCTTCTTGGTTTAATGCATATCTCTAAATTTCCAACTATTTTTCTGAAGACAACCTTCACTTTTTATTGGGGGCAGGAACTCAAACAACTATCACTTTCTAGCCTCTCTCTCTTGACTATCGAAGGTATGACCCCAGGGAATCCCCTGGGAATCACACAAAGTAGCAAGAAACCATTCTTGTATGGAAGTAACCTGGCATCCATTATACGCAGGTATCGAGGATGTACGTGCATACGGGCTCAAAATTATTAGGTTGGTGCAAAAGTAATGCGCGTTTTGCGAGTTCTCACTTTGACGTGCTATAACTTTCTAAAAAATCCATATTTTTTAGCGCGGCAAAATCCATCAGAAGCACCAAACCTCTCTCTATACAGCGCACATTGAACTGTGCTAACATCGCAAAACGGTGAAAAAATATGGATTGATAAGCAAAAAATTTTTTTTCGGAAACCTCGTTTTTAACCGATCATAACTTCCTTCAAGATTTGTTGGTATAAATGAAAAGCTGACTGTCTTGTAGCCGCAAGCCAGTAGTACAAAAAAAAGCTGAAAGGGACTCAAACAAAGAAGATTTGAGAAAGGAAAAAAATAATATTTAAAATTGTCCGCTTTTTTCGACATTTTTTCGTAGCCCTCAAAATCCCAAAATATGGGGATTTTTCATTTTCTGTGTACTGAACAGCTTCCACGTTTCTGCAAAAACTGTCAACAGGAGGTCCACTCTTACGCTTACAGGAATGAGCAAAACTTTGGCGATTGCCCTCTTCAAAGGAAATCTATGGGCCACAGAATGTTCAAAACCATCACTCATGTTGGGGCACCGAAATCTCAGTCCAAATAATTTCTGAGAAAACAGCAAAGCGTGCGTAACGTAGAAAATTTCTACTATATACAGTAGTTAAATTTTCAAAAAAAATGCGATTTTTTGCGCTGAAATTCTGGCCAAAAAAATAAGTGCAGTGAAATTCTGGTTTCGAGTGCGGTTGTATGAAGCTCTATAAATTTTTAACGATTGAGGTTAGAAGCTCCTTTCAACCACCATTGAATAGAGCATGAAGCATGCTTCTTCAGGGTATGCTGTGTAAGTTTCATGGGAGAAACTTCGATGGAGAAAAGTTTCTTGAAATAAGGGCTAAAAAAACGCGCATTACTTTTGCACCAACCTAATACATACCACAGATAATCTAAAAAAAAACGGTTTCACAAAAAATATCTAACCAGGGAAGTTCACTTAGTCGAAGTGGCGATTCGGAAGGTGATTTATAGGATAGAGCTTAAAACGCTAATCTCAGATATACCTTCTATATCTGCGATGCATTGTTCTGAAAAAGTTATGAGCTTTTCTAAAATTTTTCTAAAAAAGCTTTTCTAAAAGCCAAATTTTCGTGCATTTTGAGCCGGAAAATCATGATAATTTCTACACAAAATTGTGCAATATGCGTATTGTGCGTATTGTGCATATTGTACATATTGCATATTGTGCATAGAATACCTGCGACGCGTTTTTTCTAGATGGAGCTTATAGTATTTTTCTAAATATACAATAGAAGTGTGATCTAGGAAGGAAATGACGACCTGTGAATAAACAACATGGTCGGAACATTCGTAAATCGTTCGGATGAACTCGAATTGCACCTACGATGCTTACTAGGTGGTTTGCTCAAGCTTGCACACTATTGTGTAAAGATTATCTTGATTTTGCGACTTAAATTGCACGAAAATTTGTTTTTAGGAAACTCATAACTTTCTTCACAACAATGCATCGCAGATATTGAAGGCATATCTGAGATCAGCTTTTTAGGCTCTATCTATTGGTGCAGATCACCTTCCGAATCGCCGCTTCGAATAGGTGAACCTCCCTTGTAAGTAGCACAGGCGGATTGGCCATCAAAAGTTAGCACATACTTTGAGCCAAGTTCCCAGGATGTCTCTGAAACTAGCTACAGGCATTTTTGATTTTTCTGTGAAAATTCCGGTTTCAGAATGTTGGTATATCCGTACGCTTCCGCCCTGTGAAGCGTTGGTTGTACCTTGATTGAAGTGGCCGGATGGTCACCTCCAGAGGTGTTGAGCCAGTGGCTCGATTTTCACCCGATGGTTGCCTTGGGACTGTGAATCAGATAAAGGACTAAGGATCTGAGAACCAAGCGATACCCAAAGGTTTCTTCTTCCTCGTGTGCCGAAAAGCCAACAGGCTTCACCTCGAGTAGAAAAGCTCGAAGGCTCTACTTCAAGCATCGAGAAGCCTAAGGGCTCTGCATATCCCGGGTATCGAGAAGCTTTTAGCATAAAAACTGTACTCATCAAGGGATACCGCCGAAGAAGCGTGCATCCATTGAAAAAGTTGATCCCTAGACCAAGAAAGCCAAGGATCAAAGAGAGGCTGAGACCTCCAAGCAGCGCTAGGAACGGCTAGGAGGCAATCGTGCCAAAATAGCCGAGGCGAGAGCAACGCAGTCGCTGGAACAGCGTGAAGCAAGTCTCTCGCAGACTCGCCCGCGGCTTGCTGCTCTGCACAAGAAAGTCGTGATTCTCGACTCGATGACGACCGAGCGAGACACGCCGAAGCCAGGTCTCGAGAGACGGCCGAACAGCGCGATTCTCGACTCAACAGCAGTCGAATGAGGATTGAGGCTTCACGAAGAGCGGAAACTGGTGCAGCGCATTCAGTACGGCTCGAACGTAATCGTGCTCGACACGTCTACGTTCGACAGACATCTGGGCGAGTAGATCTTTACCTCGCGGCTTTCAACTACAATACCCAGGTAGATTATCGACCCATCCGAAGGTACTAATCGGACAGATGGATGCCATATGTGGCGAGTGTCAAGCCAAGAAGTTCAGAGCCCAACCTTCTGGCATGTGCTGTTCCAGCTGCAAAATCGACCTTCCGCCCCTACGTGAGCCGCATGAGCCGCTTCGTTTATACACCTCCGGCACGAGTACTGTGTCCAGGCATTTCTTGCAGAACATCAATAAGTACAATGCATGCTTCCAGATGACGTCCTTTGGCACTATAGTCGCCACACCCGACGCTGATGAACAGGGTTTCATGCGAACATTCAAGGTGCAGGGATAATCTATCATAGGCTGGATCCCTGCTTCCTTATGACAATAATAGCCCCAAGTTCTTACTGCTGTACTTTGTCTGCAAGCGGATCAACGTTGCCGCATTATCGGTGGCACAAGGCCGGACGTCGTGCTAGAGCTGCAAAGAATATTGCATCAGCACAACGACCTGGTGAAGGACTTCAAGACCAACCTGGAGCGAATGCCTACAAACGAGTATAAGGTCGTTATCCGTGCTGACAGGAGGCCTGCTGGTCAGCATGAACGATGCTTCAACGCTCCGTCTGTAAGCGAGATGGCGGTGGTCTTGGTTGCCAAAGACGACTGCGACAGGCGTGACATTATCATCCAAAAGGTTGCGAAACGTTGCAGCGCATCTCTGAAGCCCATACAACCGTACGATGGCCTGGTACCCACTCATATTCTGGGATGGAGTAGACGGGTATCACTTCGAACTATGGCAAAGGAATCCTAGCACCTGTGCCCTCACCGATGAGAAGGTATCGGTCGTGGATTTTTATGCGCATCGCATGATGATAAGGTCCAGTCCTTCAACCACATCTTAAAATGTCGCCAACTATTTCACCAATTCAACGTGGACATGTACGCCAAGATTGAGAGTGAACGGCTCCTCTTCATTCGACGCAATCAGCGAAAGCTGCGTGCAGACGACCACATCCACCTGCGGGATGCCGTAGCCAAAGATGGAAATGTCACTGACCTCGGGCAAATGATCATACTAACATCTTCCTTCACGGGCGGACCCATGCCACATGCACGAGTACACTCAGGACGTGATGGCCTACGTTAGAGCGTACGGGCGTCCTGATCTGTTCATCACGTTTACGTGCAACCCGGCGTGAACCGAAATTGCGGAAGAGCTCATCCCTAATGAGGCGCCTTTTGACCGCCACGACATCACGGCGAGAGTCTTCAAACAAAAGCTCACGAAGCTTATATACGTGCTAACGAAAAGCCCCGTCTACGGAGACACTCGCTGCTGGATGTACACCGTGGAATGGCAGAAACGCGGTCTTCCGCATGCCCATCTTAGTGTTACTAAAGGGAAGATACGCCCAGATCAAATCGGCAGCATCATCTTGGCAGGGCTTCCCACTAGAGAAGAGGACCCTCTTGTATTCGATGTTGTCCTCAAAAACATGATTTATGAGCCAGACGGACCACTGCAGCCGAGGTCGCCTTGCATGAAGGACGGCAAATGCACCAAAAGGTACCCTCGGCAGCTGATCCGCGAAACCCAAACGGGGACTGATGGCTATCCTCACAGAAGGCGAAAACCTAATGACGGAGGACACACCGCCTTCATTGAAATGAAAGTGGACTCAGAAACCGCTGGGTTGTGCCAACACTCCCTTGCTCTCGAAAATGTTTCGAGCTATATCAATGTGGAGTACTGTAATTCGGTGAAGTCGATTAAGTACGTCTGCAAACATGAGAACAAGGGAAGTGAAATGGCAACCTTCGGCCTTGAGCACGCCACTGCAATGTTTGATGTGATCGAGCGATATCAAGCAGTTAGGTACATAAGCAGCGAGGCAGTTTGGCGTATCCTGGGCTTCAGGATACACGAACATTACCCCTGTCACCCATCTACATGTCCATCTCGGGAATGGACAGCGCGTCTACTTCACGCTGATGATGCGCGACAAAGAGCTGCGCAACCACCTCAAACAATTTTGACGGCATTCTTTCTTCTGTGCCAACATGATCCGTTCGCAACTTTGTTGTACTTAGAAGTTCCAAGATATTATACTTGGAATAAGTCAATAAAGAAGTGGGCCAGAAGAAAGCAAGGTGCCGAAGTTCCCGGATATGACGTTAGAGCAGCGGATGTGTTAGCACGTGTATATACTGTACACACTAACCAACCGAATGCTTCTACCTCAGATTGTTGCTTCACACAATCCGAGGGCCAACGTCATTCGCAGCATTGAGGACCATCGATGGAGAGGTTTGTGAGACCTACAGAGAAGCATGCCAAAGACTGGGCTTGCTTGAAGATGATCAGCACTGGGACAGAATTCTCGCAGAAGCATCTGCGACAAGTTTCGCTGCTCAACTACGAAGTCTCTTCGGCATCATCTTGACAACCTGTCAACCGTCGAATCCTCGAGCACTTTGAGAGAAGTACAAGGAGGCTCTGAGTGGAGACGTATTCAGGGAATGTCCCAGAGTGGCACCCTCTGCAGACACCGATTTTTCTCCCGAGATATTCAACCGAGCGTTGATATTGCTTAAGGATACTTGCGCGTCGATGACTGGTCAAACCCTCAGAGAGCTCGGTTTGCCGTCACCAATACACGGAGATGACCAAGCATTCGAGAACGATGTTCTCCGAAAGAGGTCCTATGATGTCGATAAGCTGACCACATTTGTAAAGCCCAACACAACTCTCGTTACGGAGAAGCAAGGGTTGGCTTACCGTGCTGTTCTGGACGCGATTTCCAGTGGCAACGGTAGGCTACTCTTTCTCGACCTCCGGGTGGAACAGGGGAAAAAAACGTTCCTCATCAATCTCCTACTTGTCGAGATTCACAGACAAGGAGGAATCGCACTAGCAGTGGCATCCTCGGGGATTACCTCAACACTGCTAGAATGAGGCCGAACTGCTCATTCAGCCTTCAAGCTTCCTCTGGATATTGCTCAGGTAAAGCACCCAGTGTGTGGGATAAGCAAAGGCACAGGGATAGCCAAGGTGTTACAAGAAACCAAACTCATAGTTTGGGACCAATGCACCATGGCACATAAGAAATCCCTAAAGGCCCTTGACTGCACACTACAGGACATAAGAAGAAGCGACAGGCTAATGGGTGGGGCCAGTCGTGCCGCTGGGAGGCGGCTTTCGTCAACCTCTGCCAGTGATTCGAGGTCGACTCCAGCAGGATGAGCTGGACGCTTGCCTCAACTCATCTCTGAAGGCATGTAAGATCACTGAATCTTACGACGAACATGCGAGTTCACCTCCTTGGCGATGAGACTGCCCGAAGCTTTGCGCAACAGCTGTTGCTTCTTGGCGGAGGCAGAATTCTGGTTGAACCAAGTTCTGGCTGGATTACCTTCCCTCCAGACTTCTGCAATATGGTTCAATCGATGGGAGAACTGATCGAAAAGGTCTCCCAAACATTGTCACCAACTTCAGCAAAGCAATAGGGAGTGGATTTGCGAGCGAGCGATTCTTGCTCCCAAAAATGACCAAGTTAATTCTATCAATGCTCAGATTTTGAACAGCCTACCTGGACCAGTGTCAAAGCACACATCCGTTGATACGATGGTTCAGCGTGAACAAGCTGTTCACTTTCCCGCTGAGTTCTTGAATTCACTCGAGCCCGATGGGATACCACTCACAGACTTGATCTAAAGGTTGGTTCGCCAATCATGCTCCTTCGTAATATTAGACCTCCAAAGATGTGCAGTGGTACAAGGCTTTGCATCAGAAATCTCATGCCAAATGTCATAGTAGCGACCATATTGGTGGGGAAGTTCAAAGGTGAAGTCGTTCATTTTCCACGAATCCCTTTCCCCTCCGATATGCCCTTTGACTTCAAGCAACTGCAGCTTCCATTCAGGCCAGCACTATGACAATCAACAAAGGGCAAGGGCAGCCCCTGCAAACAGTAGGAGTAGACCTGGAAACTCCCTGTTTTTCGCAGCTGTACGTGGCGTGTTCGAGGGTCGGGAGTTCGGCGAACCTGCACATATATGCGCCATATGGAAGATATATGGAAGCCGTATATGGAAGTACACCTAACATAGTGTATTCCAGGGCGTTAACACAATTGCATGCTGCAGTATAATACAGTATTCATCTTTGCATGGCATTCTATTGGAAAATCCAAAAAATGGAAAACATAAAATCCAAAAAATTGGAGTATACAGAATGTATATAGAATCCAAAAAATTGGAAAAATTCAAAAAAATTGCAAAACGAAAGCAAAAAAATTGGCGGCTACGGCGGTCAGGGCAGGTGGGTGGGACAAACAAGGAACTGAACAGATTCAGTCAATCTTCCTTCCTTACTGATGAATTCGGGGGAAAGCTTAGGACCTGTTTAGCCAAACCGTGTAGTAGTAACGAAACGGTACAATTAAAGAACCGAAGTTGTATTCCTCTTCCTGAGAAATACAACTTCGACTTTTATTTTTCACCGAAGTGTACGTGGAAGCGGAGCCAGCTAGTTTTCAAAAAAATTAGAAAAGAGGATATCCGTGGAGAAGCGAAAATAATAAATTTTTGAAAAATGAAACAACAAAACCTTGTGACAACCTAATATATTAAGTTGTCTGGAAAGTTTTGTTCGTTTTTTCAAGCCAGTATTAAACCACACACAATAAACAACTGAACGAGTTTCAACATGCATTTGATGCAGATTTTTCTCTTTCAAATTGCCAGGCTGCTCGAAAAGCCATGGCGATAACAATGCAAAACAAGGTAGATCAGGGAGCAAACGTAGCTGTAAGAAAGAGGATAATAATCTAAATCAAATGGGACCTAAGTCGTCCCTGGATTGGTATTCTATGAGTTTTAGTGAGCGGTGAAATAAACTTACAAAACTTTCGGGACGATCTAATATTTTTTTAAGGTATGAAATTTTGCATTTGACCAATTGTAACTTCAGAACATGCAGTAGTGGGCAAAAAATCATTTAATGCAACCTTGTCTCCTCTTTTTGACAATTGTCATCTCTTGGCGTGGCAGGCGAAATTTGCAGGAAAATCGCAGTATTTCTAGATGTCACGTGCTGCAATGACGAAGAACAGGTTTCAAAATTTTCATTTTTCAGAGCTGAAGTCGCTCATATGCTTTGTATGTGAATGATGATCTATTATCAGGGCCCGGCATAGGTCGTCTGGAAGCAGGCTGGACTTCGTTTTTGGAGCAAAAAGCAAAGGGAATATCGTTTTTGCGAAATCGGGGCCGAGACCAAAAGTAAGCGCCATTTAGTCAAACGCAAGCTTTTTGGACAGATTATCACACGTTTGACATGCTCTATAGTGTACGGCAAAAAGTGCGCGCGATTTGAAAGCAAGGCCAAAATAAACTTGCCTGTTTACAACGCACACAGAATCAGAATCACCAAAATCAAACCGTTTACATAGGAAATCATTTGCGGAAGAATTATGTAATAATATTTGAAAACTTATGTGAAGTACTACCTTTTCCAAAATCAATCCGTCTCCAGACGATCATCACCAGACGATCTCAGATCGTCTGCAGCATATATTTTCGTCACTTCACATAAGCTTCGGATTTCTTTAGCATGGACTGATGCCGCGGTCAAGAAATCTATCTCTGAGCGTAGGGACGTTTCATATGCGCCTCTGTCCGCCGTTATTTATACTCTTTTTCTGGAAAATCGCCTTGTGAGATATCGCGCCCTAGCGTCAACTTTTCTGTCCTCTCCCTTTGGATTTACATTTTCAGTTTCATCTTTATTTTCAATATTTTGATGATTTCTTTAATTCTTCTTTCTTTTTTGTTTTTTCCTCTTTAGCGATTTATCTTGATTTGTTATTTGACCTTTTAGGGCTTTATGAAGCAAAATTCTGTGATTTTGTGATTTTTCTTTGAAAGTTTGGCCTGAATTTGCGAAATCAGCTCGCAGCAGGTAAATGGTTTTGTCAAGTATGTGAGTATGCGGGAATCCATCAGCAATCGGAGGGTGGGGAGGTAGAGGAAGAGTCAAAGGGGACTTGTATAAATTTTCCGAAAGTTAGGGGGGACTTCGTTTTCGAAAGGCCTAGAAACGGACTCGTGCCCTGCCTAGTATCTGAAGATTTTGTGTTGTTTATTGTAGTAACAGTTACGCGTTTATTAAATTCAAACATTTCCGCTGTAGTTGGCAAAAGTGATCTATCCGCTGGCTACTGAAGCTTCTGTTTGTTCATCTTCACTCCACAGGGTTTGTGGGTCATTTCAAATTGACAAAACTTTTGCAACGACCTGTTGTATAAAATCAGCGCGTAGGATCGCTAGCAAGCGGCTTGCAAATACATGATGCATGTAAACTATCTACCCAAAATAAGTGTCACTTTTTTACGATTGCCTAGTGTTGAGATGGTAGTATGAGTACGACTCAAAATTGTTTGAAAACTCAAAGCTTTCAAAAATATCTATCTGCAAGAGTATGTGATTTGCGAAAACCACAGTTCCGTCTGTGAACAAAAAGCATTGATCGTTTTGAGCTCATGGGAAGAAAAAGCATAGAACGTTTCAGCAAGAAGATATAAGATGATATGAAATGCCTCTGTTTCATAAAATTTCCGTGATCTGAAATTAGTCTTGAAAAATATACTCGAATTCCACACTTTTGATCCTAGGAGGAAGAGCAATAAGCGAAGTATAGTCCTTTTGGGAAAAAACATTGAGAGACTTGCAAAACATTTTTCCAACAGTAGATTCTTTATTTAGAGAATGTTACTTGACCCGACAAAAAATTCACCTTTTGGGCATATGTCTTAAAACTCTACATCCACTCCTTGAAGAAAAGCAATGAACAAGTCTTGCTTTCGCGGAAGAAAAACGCTGAAAGGAAAGAATAGTTTGGTTTCTGTGAAATGCTTGCTCATTTCATCAAGAAATTTACGATACCGTTGGCAATTAGTTTGCGTTTCGAAGTAGATCATGCAGAACTCGGTGAAATTGCCTTTTCTGTGAACCTCCACTCTAGGAGAACTTACTTTCGTGTTTAAAAAGCAAAGCAGTAGGTGAATCCCAGTTTCGCTGAAAGTATTATTAAATATAAGTAGTGAAGGATTGTTCACGTACGTTTGCTTCTATGAAAGAAAGCATTGTGCAAGTCAACGTCCAGAAAAGAAAAATTCGATCTTTTATTCTAAAGGTTTCTATCGCCAATAAACCAATCTGAGTCTTGTTCTAATATATTTGATTAGTTCTGCTACATGTAATGGATAAAGCTAACGATGGCTTGGAAGTGTCGCATTTATTTCCATAAAAAAATTGGCAATCAATTTGGGTAGATAATTTTATACAGGGTGTCCCAAAAAAATGTATCGAACGTTTGATCGTTAATATCTCTTTTCCCAAGAAGTCTTTTGCCTTGCTTCAAGTAACGTTTTGTAGAGCTGGCTTCAACTTAGACTTGGATTATAGAACGAATCATCCATCTCTCTTCATTACTGTGGGATTACGGTAGAAACTTGAAACATATGGTGTCAATGTGGAAAAAGCTGCCGTTTCAAAAATTTCCAAAAATAATGTGAAAACTTGTGTAATAGGGTTTTTATGAACGCTGAGTTCAATACTCAACTATTCACAAGATTACGAAGCTTTCTAAACGGTGTAACCGCACTTTTCAGGAACATTGAAAAATGGCCTACCTCTTACCTGGCATAATTCTTCAATGAAGCATCATAATAAATTGGGAACTTTACAGTTATAATCAGCAACTCTAATTAGCTTAGTGTAAAAGTTTTCAGGCTGTTTTATTTCCTTTCTGGGGCAAAATATGGCCTTTCATTGCTTAAAACTCTCTTTGAAGTTTCTACCGTAATCGCAGTAATGAGGAGAGATGAGTGGTTCGTTGTATAATGCAAATCTAAGTTGAAACCAGCTCTACAGATTGGTACCTGAAGCAAGGGAAAAGACTTCTTCAGAAGAGAAATATTAACTATCAAACGTTCGATGCATTTTTTTGGGACACCCTGTATATACGATCAACGTATTTACCCCTGACCCACTCAATCCCTATAATAATAAAGCGCATCGGTCATTTTGTAACACCCCCCCCCTCGCAGCGGGAGACTAAAGAGGTAAACAAGTTTGTCGGTTTGCGCCGGCGCATGCGTACCGAGTTGATTACTCATCATGCAACTGATGCCTGTCTTAGATGATGTTGATCAACATCCAAAACTGACAAAGTGCAACCATCAAGTAGCTGAAACCAGTCGGTGGTAACATCGATTAAAACTGCCTGCAAAAGGGAAATTTGGGGCTTTGCTTTCAAATATCAGACACGAATTTGGAGGAGATTTAGCACAAAAACTTCGATACTGAAGAATTTGTCAGTAAGAGTTAATTCGTAGCGTTTTTCTTCGAAGAAAAAAGGTCGAGGAAACTTTCTTAACGGTTTAGGTAAGGGCCACAGACTGCTTATGCATGCGTTTTTGAGATGTATTCGACATGAAACTTCAAGGATAGGGTAAAGATTGTGGTAAGATTTTCGGAAATTCCGAAGCAGAAGAAAAGCGTCAGAAAGGATTGTGGACACTCTACTGAAGTTTTTCTGAGAAAAGGGTAGACACTTTAAATATGCCTTTCAGAGTAGGAGAAAGGCGTTGAGGAGAGGTAACGATAAGGATTCAATCTGTCAAAAACTAGCGATAATATATCCTTGAGCATTTTTCTGAAGCTTGAGGCCAGCAGAACGTTTCTATGTCTTCGAAATCTATATGGGAGAAACAAGTGACAAATTAAGAAAAGTTGGAGGGCCAGGTTACCTCATTAGGCTTTTGAGGATATCTTTGATCGAAGAACACTCAAAAATTTTGGGCACTTTATTAGGAAAGCCTTTTGAAATAAAAAAGACAGTTCTGCTTAATAAGCTTCGAGAGTAGGGTACGGGAGGTGGGGGAACGGGAGGAGGGGGGAGGGACTTTACGTGCATTCTGGCAAGGAACTATTTTCCTCCAGGTTTGGTTCGCCGAAAACTATCCTTTTGGTTCATGCCAGCTGCGCAAAAGTTCTGCCTTTTAGACACTACAACCCAAAAGCTGTGGCTCGGCAGAGTGACAGCTTTGGGATATTCGTCGCTTTTAGCTCCCCTGGATGAGCTGAGTCTTAAACTGTGCATTGCAGCTTTTGAACATATTAATAACTCGCTGCCGTGGAAAGTGCTGTTTGGGCGGATAGCGAAGCCCGTACGTTCGTAGAAAGGTTGGCTACTCGAACCATAACCTGCCGTCGAGATGGGTACGATGCCTCTACCCAACCGGGCTCAAGCCGATCGCTTCCTAGATGAGGCCCTTCGTCTTCCACCCGCCTTTTTTTACGTTTGGAAAAGCGAGTTATTGATATTTTTTTAAGCTGCAAAGCACATTTTGGAGTTTGTCGGGAACCGAGAACGACGAATACAAGTCGCCGATCTGTCGAGTGGCTGCCTTTAACGTCTCCAACTGCCAAACAGAAAGGACTGACATAGGTAAATTCTACGTCATTTCTTACGATAGCTTTAACGTTGTCTCACGATTTCGATAAGCGAAGTTATTACGGTCCTAAGAGGTCGTATACGCTAAGAGCAACAAACATGTAAGACTCATTTAGACTCCACTTGATGGAGTTCCCACGATCAGTAAGCATTTGTGAGACATAGCGTATGACGATAATCGCAACTTTAACGCACATTCCACTCCACACACGGCTAGACCAAATTGCCGCTTCGCGGCACTTTGGTCTAGCCGTGTGTGGAGTTTTAGAAAAATTAGTAAGTTTTAGAAAAGGCCAAAAATTCAGCGTTGTTGTGCGCATACCGTAGGAAGCCGAGGATTACTGTAGCAGAAAACTTTGTGATTAGACTTAGCACCCCCAAATACCTCAGTTTGACGTTCCCCGGGGTTTTTGGAATTTTTCAGAAGCGATTCTTGTCTGTCAGAAGCCTAAAATTATTCGGATATTCTTACCGTGTTTCTACAGTGACAAAGAAAAATCGGTGATTTGCTTTATAATGTAAATCTAAGTTGAAGCTAGAATATTGCGTGGCACTCAAAGATCAGCGAAAACTTCCCATATGAGGATATTTATGATCAAACATTCGATTCATTTTTTGTGACACCCCTGCATATTTTAAAAGAGCTACAAAACTTGCTCCATTTGGCAAAAGCTTAGCCCTAATTTCTGGCTATCAATTCTTCCCCAAATGATCTACAAGAGAACCTTCTAGACAATCGCCAAGGGCAGGGGTCAGCAGAATTTTGGGGCATGGCCAAACCTTCAGCGAGCGATACTTCCTTTGCTGTCGCATGTTCTGCCGGTGGTCAGCAATACAGAATTTTTTGCAAGCGGCCGTCAGATAATCTCTTTCAGCGAGCTTACGAAATTTCCAGCTGGTGCTAGGACGGTTCTAATCAGTTTCGGGCGTACGCCGAGCAAAGGTGAGACTCTACATGGCAGAGGTGTCGTCGATGGTTTAATTACCCGAGTTTGGGGTGCTTTCTCTTAGGCCCGTATGCACGTACGTCCCCGCTGGGGAGGGGAGGGGAGCTGGATCCCCAGGGGAACGATCCCCTCCGCCGAACCCCGCCATGACAGAGGGGAGGGGAGCGATCCCGTCCCCTGCACCTAAGCGGGGATGGTGTGAATGATTTCAGAGGTATTGATCGAGCGAACCCCAGTGCATACGGGGTCCGAGTGGGGGAGGGGATCCCTTCCCTTCCCCCACTCGAACCCCGTATGCGCGAATTCAACTCAATAACGCGGGGGAGGGGATCGACATCCCCTGCAACGAAGTAGGGGTTCGATGGTGTAGATCATGCCAGAGACGCGGATATTCTGGTTCTGCTCAGTCATTATCAAGCATTTCGTTCATTTTGATGGAGGATTTTCTTTGAAAGCCGGGTTCTTCTCTCAGCGACCTTTGGCTTGCAATTTGTCTTTCTTTTCTATATTCGCCTATTGAGAAGAAATCCGAGCAACAATAGCTGCCAATTTCGATTATTTGTAGGAGTTCTTGATCATTCAGGAAATTTGCGCATTTTTCATATAACATAATAGTTTTAACTATATAGGCTGAATGAATATAAACACTGTAACTTTCATATTTCATGACATGTTGCCATTATCTTGTATTTTAACATAAGTAGCCTCGAAAAAATCTAGAAAGTAGCATATTTGCCTATTTCTGAGTAGAAATCCCCTGGGGAGTGATCCCCTCCCCAGCGTTCCCCTTGTGCATAGCAGGGATGGCTGCTGGGGATCATTCCCCTGGGATAAACGACGATATGCGGCTGATAGTTACAGCGTTTATGGAGAGCTGGCACAATTTGCAGCTTCTGTTATGTGTTAGAATACTGCTTTGAGCGTCCGCGCGGCACCTCCCCCCCCTTTTCGGCAGCATAACGTCTTCTACCCATTCCCTTGCAGAGACACATCAACTTCTATAGTTCAACATTTTGACGCTGAAATGGAGCAGCATGAACGAAAGTGGGCAGCATCCAAGAAAGCAGGAACATAATGGGAGTAGAAAAAAATCATTCTTAGCGCCCCGAGCGCAGTCACTACATACGCACATTCCGCAACCCTAAATTAATTGAAGTGAGGAGATGAAGATGAGTTGCAGTCAAAATATGAAATAAGAAAGAGTTTTTCATAGAAAATTTGAAAGCAAGGTGATTTCCCCGCTTGATCCCCTCTTGTGCATAAGAGGGTTCACTTCCCCTCCCCACAGGGGATCCCTTGTACGATATTGTCTTTGTGCATACGGGGGTTCGCGCGGGGAGGGGAGGGGATCCCCAGCGGGGATCATTTCAATGGTTAAGCGCACATCCCCTCCCCGCGGGGATGTACGTGCATACGGGCCTTAGGCCCGTATGCACGTACATCCCCGCTGGGGAGGGGAGGGGAGCTGGATCCCCAGGGGAACGATCCCCTCCGCCGAACCCCGCCATGACAGAGGGGAGGGGAGCGATCCCCTCCCCTGCACCTAAGCGGGGATGATGTGAATGGTTTCAGAGGTATTGATCGAGCGAACCCCAGTGCATACGGGGTTCGAATGGGGGAGGGGATCCCTTCCCTTCCCCCACTCGAACCCCGTATGCGCGAATTCAACTCAATAACGCGGGGGAGGGGATCGACATCCCCTGCAACGAAGTAGGGGTTCGATGGTGTAGATCATGCCAGAGACGCGGATATTCTGGTTCTGCTCAGTCATTACCAAGCATTTCGTTCATTTTGATGGAGGATTTTCTTTGAAAGCCGGGTTCTTCTCTCAGCGACCTGTGGCTTGCAATTTGTCTTTCTTTTCTATATTCGCCTCTTGAGAAGGAATCCGAGCAATAGTAGCAGCCAATTTCGATTATTTGTAGGAGTTCTTGATCATTCAGAAAATTTGCGCATTTTTCATATAACATAATAGTTTTAACTATATAGGCTGAGTAAAACTTTGTAACTTTCATATTTCATGACATGTTGCCATTATCTTGTTATTTTAACATAAGCTGCCTCGAAAAAATCTAGAAAGTAGCACATTTGCCTATTTCTGAGTAGAAATCCCCTGGGGAGTGATCCCCTCCCCAGCGTTCCCCTTGTGCATAGCAGGGATGGCCGCTGGGGATCATTCCCCTGGGATGAAGGACGATATGCTGCTGATAGCTACAGCGTTTATGGAGAACTGGCATAATTTGCCGCTTCTGTTATGTGTTAAAATACTGCTTTGAGCGTCCGCGCGGCACCCCCCCCCCTTTTCGGCAGCATAATGTCTTCTACCCATTCCCTTGCAGAGACACATCAACTTCTATAGTTCAACATTTTTACGCTGAAATGGGGCAGCATGAGCGAAAGTGGGCAGCATCCAAGAAAGCAGGAACATAATGGGGTAGAAAAAATCATTTTTAGTGCCCCGAGCGCAGTCACTGCATACGCGCATTCCGCAACCCTAAATTATTGAAAGTGATGAGATGAAGATAAGTTGCAGTCAAAATATGAAATAAGAAAGAGTTTTTTATAGAAAATTTGAAAGCAAGGTGGTTTCCCCGCTTGATCCCCTCTTGTGCATAAGGGGGTTCACTTCCCCTCCCCACAGGGGATCCCTTGTCCGATATTGTCTTTGTGCATACGGGGGTTCGCGCGGGGAGGGGAGGGGATCCCCAGCGGGGATCATTTCAATGGTTAAGCGCACATCCCCTCTCCGCGGGGATGTACGTGCATACGGGCCTTAGCGAAATACCTACGGGCTGGTCTTTCACAAAGGACCGTGCGGCCCTTAATAAGTTTGCATATTCTCGCGGAAGGTCCGCGAGAATGCTGCCACTGCGCCGCAACTAATCTATAAAAAAACCGCAAATGTTCCTTGAGCATTCGTCTAGATTTTGGTCAACAATCTTCCAAATATCTGTAACAGACCGCAAGAAATCAACGAAATATTTTTCCGGTGACCGCCTGACCATAAATCGCATGGCCGTCTACCTCTCGCGATTATCTGTTAAGGGAAGGACCCTCGTCGAAGTGGGTTCCCACACTTGATGCATATCATTGTGCTGGTCTTGGGATACTAATGCCAAATCCGTGTTCCTTAGCTGCTCAATAATCTTCTGGGAAAAGTTACGAGTGATGGTTTCCCCAGGATGACCACGAATCGCTTAAGTTGACGGCGCCAAGAAATGTCGACTGTGGTTGGGTTGGAGTGGATAGCTGCGGAGATTATAGAGGAAGTGGTAAAACGTTCGGAATACTTATGTTGCAAACATTCTTGCATTTTTGCAAATTATGGTGCTGGTGCCGCGTGTTTCTTTGCCTTAGGGACCCCTAAGAATATATTAGGTTGGTGCAAAAGTTCTTGCGCACGATTTTCAAACATAACTTCCGATTTTTGAGCTTTGAGCGAGCGTCTCTATCAAAAGTTATGATTTTCGAGCAAGCAATACAAAAGGGCGATTTTGATTTATTTTGGCATTTTTCAGGAAAATCATAACTTTTGGTAGAGACGCTCAATCGACGCAAACTTTGCACCATTAGAAAGAGCTGGTAAAAGGACCTACAATACTGACTGCTCCGATTTTTCTTGCAAGTTTCCGATTTTTTATGACCCTACACAGAAAATTCAAATTTTGACCAATTTTCTTCTATCGCTCGTATCTATGAAACAGATGATCATTAGCAAGCAGCTAAGATGCCATTATGAAGCGCATGACTTGCTCTTTCACACAAAAATAAAAGTAGTCAAATCGGTTGGAAAAATCAGAAGTTATGAATTTTTGAATTTGGTGCGAAAGAACTTTCGGGCCAACCTAATATATTAAACATTACAATCTACAAAATAGAAGAATGTTTGGAACACAAGTATTCCGAACTGTTTACAATTTCCTTCATAGTCTCCACGGCTATCTGCTCGGCCACCCCTCCACAGCTGAAATTTGCGCATCATTGAGCAGCTAAAAAACACGGATTTGTTATTACTGCCTCAAGACTAGCACAATGATATGCATCACGTGTGGGAACCCCACTTCGACCGAGGGTCTTTACCTTGTGAGATTTTCATTTGAAGATAAAATGTAAACCATACTGTAAAGCGTGAAAACTGGTTCCAAATCCCTTTCTTATCTGCGAAGACGTTTTTTTCTGTACCCAAGAGCTGTCTGAAGAGAAAACACATGTGCAAGTAGGACAAAAATTATCGTGATGGTTTTTGTAGCGCTCTCATGGAGCACTGATAGTTATCAAGGGATTTTAATTGATAAATGCTCTTAGGCCCGTATGCACGTACATCCGCGCTGGTTGAGAGGAGGGGATCTAAGACGGGATGCGTCACATCTCGCTGATCTATGTATTAGGTCGATGCAAAAGTTTTGTCAGTTTTTTCAATCCATGGGCAATCACGCTAGAATGAAGATAAACAAAGTCTTCAAAATGTATCCGATGCAGAATTTCTCCCTCTTTCCAGCTGCTAAACTCACATTGTGTTTCGTTGTGAGAGTGACGAAATATTTGCTGCAAATTACAACCACTCGTTTTTACCATGTCCAATTTTCGCTAATTTTCAAAATTTTTGTATGAGACTTTCGAAGGAGCCCTAATAACTAGCAGATAGGACAAACCTTTTGCCAACTTATGCAATTTTTTTTCTTTTTTTCTGCTGCTTTTTCAGATTTTTGCTAACTAATTTTCTAAAAGTCTTGTGTTTTGGCAAAATAGCATGATCTGTTATTGCACCAAACACTGCAAAACCCCAAGAAAACTGAGATTTCAACATATGATTATTACTACCGCTACCATTACAAAGTAAATGAGCGATTTTCGCTTAAAATTATGAAGATTTTGAAACATAGCTTACGTCAGTGCGCACTCCTGAAATTGAGAAATACTGCGATTTCCCCCACAGATTTTGCCTACTTCGGCAAAGAAAGACAAGTGTTAGAAAGAGTAGAAAATTCTGCATCGAATGGTAACTGAAATGTTCAACATTTTATGTTCTACGAAGTTGAAATAGGATAATTGTAAAATTTGGTCACTTCAAAAAATAAATCGCAGAAATTCTCAAAGACAAGCTGTAAAGCTAAAAAAAATGCTTCTGTTAGCAAAAGGTTTGTTCTATCTGCTGGTTATAAGTGCTCTTTCGAAAGTCTCATACAAAAATTTTGAAAACTAGCGAAAGTTGGACATGGTAAAAGCGAGTGGTTGTAATTTGCAGCAAATATTTCGTCGCTCTCACAACGAAACACAATAAGAATTCAGCAGCTAGAAAGAGGGAGAAATTCTGCATCGGATACATTATGAGACTTTGTTTATCTTCATTCTAGCGTGATTGCCGATGGATTGAAAAAACTGACAAAACTTTTGCACCGACCTAATATTTCTTCTTCTTTCTCTGTCTTGCTTATATTAGATTGCACATAAGTAATGCAACTTTTTATAAAACTTTTATCTCTTTGAAAGTAGCGCTTTTGGTAAGATAAGGATTATGATGTAAGCTTCTAATGCACACATTTTTGCCGAATTTTACCATCTTATGTAAGGATTACGGTAGGTTTACGGTACTGCGGAAAAAATTCTAGAATGCATCAGATTTTGCTGAAACTTGACCTATAGGGCTTATTCTACATGCTAATCACAGAAATGAGATCCGTTTCGCATGAAAAGGCCTCGTTTGTAAGATCAGAAAATGAATTTCATTTTAGCGACAAATGAATATGATATTCGTGTTCACCGTATAGGATTACACTACAGTGCAAGACTGTAGCGAATTCTGACTTTTTGCAGCTTGATTATTGATAAATTGCCTTCAAAACTTGACGCTTAACTTGTTGAACTTCTCAAAGGCGCCCCACCTTGATTTGTGTTTAGATCTCAGCTCTTTCTTACTAGTTCTAATGTGTTCACTTCCAGCTACATGTTGCCTATAATTGCTTTTTGATATGTTTAATTCAAGTTTCGTAGGGCTTCATGTTTGCCAAAAAACCGTGAAACCTCGATTTTCAGCAGTTTTCAAAAAATGCTTAGATTTTTGTACTACGTCATCAAAAATCAAACAACTCGCACGAACTTGTAGATTGCATCACGGTTTACATGGTGCCGCAAAACGAGATTAGTACATCAAATAAGAGAAAAGTTGAGGGAAAAGTTGCAAAACTTATGTGCCAACCTAATAGAATTTTTCATATACTTATACCTGCGCATAATGGATGCCAGGCTACTGGCGTGATTGATTAGATTTTCACTATTTGTGTCATCCCCTGGGGATCCCTAGGGGATCCTCTGGAAATCACCTCTTATTTTCAAAGTAATTTATATTCCTGAGAATTCAATGAAAAAGCTGTAAAGTTGTACTGAAGATATATTACGGCATGCTAAGCATATTTTCGACAGAAAAAATAGAATCCCAAGATTGTGATTTTTTTGATGATCCCTGGCTCGCGAGGGGGATTAGGAATTACCGAAAACTTCGATATCCCAAGACTTGACTTATTTCTACTATAATCACCTTTGGCAGCGCCGTAGTATATCCACAGTACAATTTTATAGCGTTTCATTGAGTTTCAGGGAGATAAATGGCGTTGAAATTAAGAGGTGATCCCCTGGGGATCTCCAGAGGATCATCACGCCAGTAATCTGGCATTCATTATGCGCAGGTATAAGGGTATGAGAACTTTCATAAGCAAGATAAAAAAGGAAGAAGAAAGATAAGTAGAGTAGCGAGATAAGACGCATCCTCTCTCAGATTCCCTTTCCAGCGGGGATGTACGTGCATACGGGCTTTAGACAGAAATATGTCGCACATAGTTGCTTCATTCAAGAACTTCAAAAAACTCTTATCTTAGTACATTCACAGATTAAGTTTTTTGCTCCGAATAAAGCTCATCAGTCCCGTCTACAAACGTCCGCGGACTAGGAGCTTAGATTTGAAACAGCGTTTTATGCTCCCCAATATGGTTTACATCTTGTCTACGAAGGCCACTTTGACTAAACATGCTTTCCTTTTTAGATAAGAATTTTGAAAGTAAGAATTAGAGGAAGATAGACATGGTGAATACGAATGGATTGCAATCTTCAGCGATTATCTCAATAGTTTCTCAACCAAGCGAGCAAGGAGGTAGTTAAAAAGAGAGAAAAATTTGCATTGGATAAAAGTTGAAGTGTTTGCTTGTCTTGACTTCACGGTATCTTCGGCTTATTCCAAAAAAAACTCACAAAATTCTTGCACCAACCTATTGTAAAGTGGATTGTCTTTTGCTTATATGTTTTAGAGCAGAGATGTTTTCGACGCAACTGCGTCGAAAACATCTCTGCTCTGAAACATATAATGTGAAGCGCCAGCGTCGCGGATTTCGAAATTTCAAATTCTCACATATAAAACTGAGTCTACTGAAGACTCAAAAAATCGCAAAAAATTTATATCTTTGTTCAAAAAGAATCCTACGAATCTCCAACTTGTTCATAGCAATTGCACATTATATCAGACACTCATATGCTTTCGCTGTATTTATTCTTCATCTGAAAATCGAGAAAAGGAAAATTTTCTTGTTTTTACAAAAACGAGGATATGCCGTTTCTATTCATGTAGCTGCATACTACAAGCCCATAAGATGTAGCCGTAAATTTTAAGCTTTCCCAAACCCTAATTTTCGAGAACTACCTACTTTAGCATCAAACACCCGAGTGAAAAGTGCTAAATTCGGTTTTTTCCCAACTAGAGCTTCTGGAAAGCCGAACTTTTACGGTCACACTTCTAAGGGCTTGTAGTATACAGCTACATGAATAGCTAGAAACAGCATAGCTCCATTTTTGTAAAAACAAAAAAATTTTCTTCTTTTAATTTCTGGCTGAGAAAAAATACGGCAACGTTACATATAAGTGTCTGATGTGGTATGCAATCTGCGTGAACAAGTTGGAGATGCGAAGGATTGTTTTGAAGGAAAATATGAATTTTTTCCTAATTTTCAAGCCTTCAGTGCAACTCACATTCGGAATATTAACTTACGGTGGGCCAGAGCCGGTGCAAACTTTTGCAGGCTATCTTGTAGAGCTTGTTTTGCTCCATCAAAAGTTACCCCTGGAGCCCTAAAATTTACGAAGTTCACAACTTATTATCGTAAGAAATTGAAGTGTAACAGGACTTATGCAACAACCTAATAGTACAAAACAAAACAGGACAATTGCAATCTAGGAGGACGAGTAAAGAGAGTAGTGCGCGAGTAACATTGCGTAAAATTTTCATAACGTTATAATACAACAAAAACGAAGATAAGGCAACAATGAATCCAAAATATGGCGCATTAAACTTCCAATCTTGCGTGCCTGCACATCTAAAGTTCTTAATGCGCATCAACAGGGTCTCGAGAGGGCAACGATGTGGTTCCAGTTGACAGCCACAATACAGCGTTTCGAATCAAGGCTGCCGTCCCATAGTACTTAGCAGCTAGCTCACAGTAACCCTGCCTCTCTATCGTTCTCGGTCGCTGCCAGCTTGACGAAGTTGCTGCCTTCTCGTTGCCTTTTGGCTGTCTTTGCAACAATGGCGCTCTGCATTTATTTTCTGACACGAGGAAGATAATGGCTTCCCGCTGATAGCCCGTCGCTGCCCGCTCAGCCATTTTTGCAGCATCGCCGCCCGCTCACTACAACATTCGCATTATCGTTAACCGCTCAATGAACTGCATTTATCACCGCCCCATCATAGTTTTTGATTGTCCAAAGCCGCGAGAAATCGAGCTAGAAGGAGGATACCGACTGACAAACCGAGCTTCCCCTCCACGACCGCAGGCTGATGCCTACCCAACCAGTCATCCGTACCTAGTGTAATGGTCATGTGTCATTGTTGTTTTCTTTCGCATTGTGTGGTGCCTTATTTGCATTTAGAAGAATAACAGATAAACTGTTAGTCTGGTTAGGTGTACAGGTTTCCACCAGCCTTAGCAGCACCCAAGCGCCTACATTGAGTGGATTGATCCCAGATAATAAAAACTGTAAATAGTACCCGAAATAGTATCCGCAAATTATGAGAGGCAAAGGCACATACGCACGTTATAGTCGCGGGAAGGGAATAGGATTTGAGAAGGGGCGCGTCATATCTCTACTCTGGATACCCCTGAGTACTTTCATTTTTCTCACTCTCTCTCTATCTGGGTTATGAAGGCTGTAATACCCTGATACCTGTCCATAATGATTCCCGGGATACTGCATACAAAATCAGGTTTTCACTATTTTTTATGATCCTTTGGTGATCTTTGAAGGATCACCTCTCATTTTCAAAGTCATTAAATTCTACAAAGTTAGTGGAAACGTTGTAAAATTGTGCTAGAATATAATGCTAGAACAAGTGACAAATTAAGAAAAGTTGGAGGGTCAGGTCACCTCATTAGGCTTTTGAGGATATCTTTGATCGAAGAACACTCAAAAATTTTGGGCACTAGGAACCTTTTGAAATAAAAAAGACTGTTTTGCTTGATAAGCTTCGAGAGTAGGGTACAGGAGGTGGGGGAACGGAAGGAGGGGGTGTAAAGTGTGATTTTCTCAATAAGGAAACTCACACCCCATGGGCTCCAGCCTGAAGAGTGAGCGAGAAAGCTATTTGCACTCAAAATCGGCGCCAAAGCATAATTGCGTAAATGGTCGATGTGTCATGTCAATTTTTCATTTAACCCATCGACAACGACGCCTAATTTTGCGTGGCGGCGCTGTGGGACGACGCGATTTTGCACAACATTTGCGGCGCGGGAAATTTTTGTGATTATTTACGAAATGTAAGAATGTTTTGTAAGCAACTACAGCCATCTTCTTGGACGACGAAGTCTATAGGTTCCAGGAGTGCAAAGAACTGGAAAAAATGGTGAACTCTGGAAAAAATACTAGACCTGGAAAGGATATGATTTTGCAAGGTGTGTGGGCCACCGGTGGTCCACATCGTCCCTGGCGGCAAAAAGTGCGTGGGCCACCGGTGGTCCACATCGCCGTCAATGGGTTAAGAAGAGAAAGTGCTCAAAGATTTCACTTGCGGGGTCATTGTCTTTATGGCATGTATTCCATAATAACTCGGTAACTGATTAAATTTGCACTTATTTTTGGTTCAAAATTTCTTTCTCTCAAATCACCGTTCTTACATGAAAAGGTTTTTGGAATGAGTAGTTTTTTGCTTATTCGTGAAGATCAGCATGCGTTAAGTTTCAAAGCCATCACTGAACGATTACAGAAAGGCATGTGGATAGTAGAACGTTGACCATCTGCGAATTAGAGGTGACGCACTGGTGTAAATTACATCGTTGGATATCTTTTATACTTTTACCTCGGACTCTGGGTTGATGTGGATGGAAGCCCTCTATTTTACACTTGCATAAACAAAGAATGTTTACTGGTTTTCGACTTGCGCTCTTTTCTTGAAGCTGATTCAGAACGTATATAGGGTGGTCCATATGAAGTGTGACACAACAAAAAAATATTATAACTTTGCAAGGACTGAATGAAATCAGAAGCTTTTGTCCCCACCTGATAGAGAAGAGAATTCTGTATAAGAACTATAAATTAACGTTCGAGATCTTTGTCCCTGCTTTTTTTAAAATCGTTTTTTCTCCTTCAAACCTCTTCCAAAGATTCTTCGATTTGCGCGCAATGGTTTTTGCTCCCATGCTCTCACCGGGTTTCTTTTTGTTACATCAAATGACATGGGTTTTGAAGAGCAGACTTTTTCCTTTCAGGCTGACAGAAAAGAGTGTTTGTTGGTTCAAGGATGGGCGAGCAAGAGGGCCAAACGTCATTTTTTTTCCAGTGTCCAAACGATGGATTTTACACAACTTCAATTTCTTCTTTTCGCTGTAAATTGGTATCTAGTCATGCTAACAATTCCCAAGAGCGTCTATAGAATTTCCTGTGATCCAAGAAAGTGCCACAGCCTTCAGAGTTTGCTTTCAATGCTTTTTCCAAAATTTCGAATGATTGCGATTTTTGTTGCCACGGCGACTGCCTTCAATAAACCTTCAAGCTTGACCATGTTTTAGTAAGAACCGAAGTCGGGAACAAGCACAACGGGACAAAAGAATATGGAGAAAACGAATATCTTCAAAACCTGGAATGAAATAGACCAAAAAATGGTTTTTTCGCAATCCATCAAACTTCATATTTGCTACATACGAACAGACAATGTTGGCCTTCCGAATCGAACATTCTTAAACCCACAAATTCTCCGCCTTTCTATCTGTAAGCAAAAGGTCCCCTTTTCCAAACCCAAACCATTAGATTTGCTAAAGGAGACCTAGTGAGAGCCTGGGATGAAATTTCTGCCAAAAACCATTGCGCGCAATTTGGAAATTTCTCCGAGCAGAATAAATTCTGTCGTTAGAGTCGAAGATGGACTTCTTGGATGGAGTCTATGAGGACTTATACGGAATCTTCTTGTCTTTCAAATAGAAACAGAAGTTTTTAATTTCATTGAGTATTAGCAAAGCTTCTATGCGTCACATTTTATGTGGACCACCCTGTATGTCTTCGTCAAAAAGCAGAGCTAAGTTAGATAGCCTTCCTCTATTTACTAGTTTTCGATTTGCTCTCTTTTCTTGAAGCTTGTGGAGAAGACTACCTAACTCAGCTCTGCTTTTTGACAAGGGACATATACGTTTTAAATCAGCTTTAAACGCTGATTGCAAATATGCTATTCCTAACTGTCGAGCAACACCAAGCGAGTTATGGGCATTTTGCTCTTTATATGCTCTGGTTCACAAGAAATATCAACTTTAGCTTTCTTCACTCGGGTTTTTCACGCTTAAATCAACATTTCTCGGAAACCAGAGCTTATAGAGAGCTAAAAATCTACGGTAGTACTTCTAAGGGCTTGTAGTACACAACTGCTAGTGTAAGAACAGCACAGCATCACTTTGGTAAAAACATATAAATATTCGGTTTCTTGATTTCTAGATGATAAAAAAATACAGCAACAGCACATATGAATGTCTGATGTTGAATGTATATGCTTGAGCGAGTTAGAGGTCTGTAGGATTTTTTTGAACGAAGATAAAAAATTTTCGGTTTTCTGGGCATCCGAAACTTTCTCGATTTTGGTTTAAAATTTGAGATGGACCAAAGCCTGTGCAAAAGCATAAAAGCATTCCATTTTCCGCTCCCAATATCTTAGATCGGAAAAGAGACTAGGGAAAATTAGTCAGATTCAAATCACTTTTTGTGTGAATTACGAGGTCTAGGTTATCAAATATATTTATTCTTGTCTCCTTCGCTCGCGATTCACGTAGTAGCAAATTTACAACGCTAATTCAACTCAAAAATTTCACAGCGTTTTCCATTTGCGTAGGTAAAGAAAACCACTATATCTTTTCCTAGGGAACGAGTTTACATAAACTTCCTATTGTGTAAGGAAGAAGATTGAGCTGTAGCAAGGATACAAATCATTAAATTGGCTAAAAATTTCGTTTTTTCTCTTGCAAATCTCGCCAAAAAGTTTTGTTGTTCATCCTTTTTCCTCTAGAGAAAGTGGTTCAAACTCCTATCGCATATCAAGTGCTCAAAATTTTCTGCCATCAATGAATGGCTGTTTTGGCCCAATATGGCTAAATATCCGAAAGTTCCGCAAAAAAATCTTACATCCAAACTTCGTTTTGTGTTTGTTATAATGTGAAGAGAGTAATTTGATTTTTCGACACACTCAAGTTTTGAATATTCATAACGACAGAAATTGCGTTCTGCCATTTTGAAAATTTTGGAACAAAAAGAAAACAATTTTTTTACATCTGCGCACAGTGAAAAAATTGTGGTTAATGGCGACCGCGATTCGAGCTGACTTGAAACTACAAAGTTACAATTAGTTTTTATAGACAAGGCGAAACAACAACAAAAAACAGAAACACGCAACAAAAATGAAGAACAAACGAGTGCGATTGATGGTTCAAAACTGGCTTTTCATGTACGCCTTGGATCAAAAGGCCAAAGAACTTACACTATAGCACGGCAGCGAAGAACCTGAGCGCCCCAAAAACCTTAGTAAAGGCACAAAACGAAGAGATAGCGCGACTATCGCAAGCTACCTAGGCGGATAAGAAGCAAAGAGCTCGCAAAGTAACAGGTATACAAAGCAATAAAACGGACAACTGCGAATCAAAAAAGCTGTAAGCGCGGATTAGACCGCAAGCTCTTTATGGCTCACGGTTTAATTTTTATATACTATGCACGACCTATACCATTCACCTATAAGTTCTCAAATGACACTTCTCCCTCCATTAAGTGGCGTCCCGGCACTCAATACGGTGTGTAAAATCGTCCGCGTTTGAGGTATCTTTGTGACGAGACGTTGACACGGCTGGCTTGAGCAGCTTTGCAAAACGGTGCTCAAAATCTCAATCGTCCTCGTCAAGTGGTCTCCCATTCCTGCTCGACCCGCGCTAGTGCTCGTTATGAATTTTACTCTTCATAACATCCGTGATGATCTCGTCAGTTTTATCCATTTCACCTTTGGGAAGTATTTTTCTGTTGGTCGGATGACACATAAGATTTTGTGGCTTTTGTAACTTTTTTTTAGCTCAAAGCATACGTCTGGGAATCTTCTATAAACGAATGACTTCGTTGTGTCGCTGAATGACTACATATTTGTGGTGTGCGAAACTGTAGTATGGCACGCGCCATACTCAATCCGCTTGATCCGCTTGATCCGCCTTCATCCTCTTCGCCATTGATCAATTTGCTGAGAATAATTGATCTGCTTGAATTCAATTTTTCCTGTCGAAATCTGAGCGGCGTAAGTGCGATAATGACATTGTAAAAGGAAATCGTAGACTGATCCTCAGAGCAAAAAACTGTAACTGATATGATCCATTTTCTTGTCAATTTTGAAAAATTGTTCGGAAATCTCGCTTTTGAGAGCATTTGATCAGCTTTAAATATTTTGAGAGCAGTTGATTTTCAGTATGTGAGCTGAGCGCGAGAATGGCATCGTGGAAGAAAATAGTGGAGTGATTTTCAGAGCAAAACACCATTTTAAACTGATATGATCCATTTTCTTGTCAAATTTCGAGAAAATCCCCGAAAATCTCGCTTTTGAGACCATTTAATCAGCTTAAATTCTTTCTTGTCAAAATTTGAGCTGAGTGCGATAATGACACAGTATGGTGGCAAAATTATAGGCTGCCGCCAGTACGTTCAAGTCACGCGATAGAGGGCTAAGTTGGAGACGCAGCAAGAGAATCCCCAATTAATAACTTCAGCGTAGCCTCCTATGTGCCCTTTCCGTTCGTTCACAAACCGCCAAGAACCATTACCATTAGTAGACTACGTTTTCGGAATATTTTAACCTCAATATACAGCGTACCCTTTGATTCAACTGGCTTGGCGGCTGAAAGGCAGGGCTTCGGGACCTAGCTAGATAACGATCATAGAGCACGCGCGCGACAAACGCGCAGACTGCATAGCGGGCGCGAGCGGTCTTAATTAGATCAAAAAGCCCCACCTTTTCAGCCGCCGAGCCAGTTAAATCAAAGCTTACTTAGCATATACAGCAGCATGCGCCAAAAGCCCAACCTCACGTTAACTCAAATAAAGGGTATGATGGAAGTGCGAGATTTTACAGCTTCTACTAAAAATAACGGTCAAAAGGCGGCAAATTTGTGCAGTGTCTAGAGCGTTTGAGATTCAAATCACTGTGTAGCATCCATTTTGAGGACGCATTAACATTTTGCGAATCAACGGAAAAAGAATATTGGAAGCTTAATAAGCTTTGGGTAGCGTCAATAGCAATGCATCATATCACGCCTCAAGAATGACCTACGAGTATGTCTTATCCTGTACGTACTAATTACTAATTTTGCATAAGATACTGTCCGGCTTGATAGATTCCCTTTGAATTTCAAGGTTCGTCTTATTACTAATGTCGGCGGCCCAATGGATAGGATCTCCTAGCTACTAAACCTCATATTCAAACATCTGCTGCATTATATTCTTGCGCATTTCCTCAGTATGAGCGCCCTGTCAGAGAACTTGCGAAGCATGCGATTTGTTGGAAACAGAGTATTGATAAATTCACCTTGCATGATTTTACTATTCAGCAGGTCATGACGCTATTAGAATGTTGTCTAGACTGTCCACTATTCTGCGGGTCATACTTTGAACGGAACGGTGGGCTTGCTACAATATAACGTTTGGATCCTGCGATAGTTGTATGTTTCATGCTTGAAGTAAAAAAGCCAGTACTTAGCCGCAGTCCTATTTCCTAGTGCTAGTAAATTGATGACTCCCATCCTTTGCCTAACTCAAACGGAAATGGGCATATGCTTCGACCTATTCAATCTGCAATCAGCTGACATCCAATTTAATGATCTCTTATTTTTAACATTCACATATAACTGATAAGGAGAGTATAGAGATAATGATAAAGAAACCAACCAGTAAGAAACAAACTCAATTACTCTTCAAAGCAAGGCATCAAACGCAGCGTTATCGGTATGCTTCGCACAGCTAATATGGTGTCGTCGGACATTTAATTCAGTGTCCGGGCGAGAAGCTGTTGTGCTCTACTTGGCCTTCCGCGTCCAATTTCACATTAGAGAGCGCAAAAATGGCGAAAAAGGGTTCCAACAGAGGGAGGAAATTATGTGGGCGAGACCTTCAACTTTGTGAAGTTACTCTTTCAGCTTAAAAAGCGATCCTATCGCTTCCGCTAGCCCTGAAATTAGCACAGGCCAAGTGCGAATGCTCGACTTGAAATTGAAACCAAAAAACGCTTTTGCGGGGGATGACTTTACAGAGTGGAAGGCCCCTTTTACCTGATAATTACCCTTTCGCGTCAAAGCCCCTTTTCGTTGTTTTCGCGCTCCCTAGTATGATTTCTGGGTTCAGCATAACGATTAGGCACAGGTAAGCACAAACCAAAATCGTCTTCTTGTTCTTCTTGCCCGGACACTGCCGTCAAAGCCTCTTCCATTTGTAAGGCACTCCAGTGGCCGTACTTATCAACGAACCCAGTGAGTTCCCAACTCCATCGGGTTCGCGAACCCAGTGGGTTCCGTAGGTTCGCGAACCACTGGATAAGATCGGTTTTCACAAATGTCCGCTGGGTTAGCTGACCCATAACGTCACCCGTGTGCCTCTCCAGTCTGTGTACTTTTCTCTAATCTCTGACGCACACGGATCGCGCTAAACTAAAAGCGCCAGCACGCTTGACGCGCTTTCGGGAAGTCTTATGTTCATGAATGACATGAATCAGTGTCTTTTGTGCGGCAATACTTGCACTTTCTTTATTCTGTTCTTTATGTATTCTCTCAGACCCAGACATGACCGCCGACAATAATATGTGTGGAAATGGATGCAAAATGGCTCTATTCTTTTTTATTCAAGTGATTTTGGGTACTTTTCCGTTATCCGGACCCATTTTTTCAAAAGAAAATATTGCTTCTATCCTTGCACCATACCTTATCCCAGCCTCACAGGAAACAGCGTCAACCTTCTGCCACGTGTCAAAAAAATTTGACCTGTCATCTACATGTTTGACAGATTTTACCAAGAGTTTGTGTTACCCTACCTAGCGAGTAGCTTCAATCTGTTTTTTTAGTTAATTTTGACCTCATTTCGATCAAACAATTTCAAAATGAACATTTTCATAATGATGACGATATACTGTTATCGATGAAGAGCCTAACTTGCTCAGAATAGAGAAAATGGCTAGGATTCCGACATTCAAGAGGCTAAATAAGCAGCAGCAAAGTACTTTAAGCTATCATTTATAACCTTTTCTGCTAAATTCGCATGGTCAAAAGGGTTTGAAGAGAAAGATATTTTTGATCATTGCTGAAAGCAAGAAGATGTTCTAAAGTAAGTTCATGATTGTTTTGCTCTTATTAAAACAGTCGAACAGCTTCAAAATGATCACAAATTCTCCTTTATCTCACCTGAAATGGTTTCGAAAAAAACATGTCAAAATGAACCAAAACATGTCAATTTTTTCGTGACACGTGGCAAGGAGGTAGCCATCATAGAATCTACGAAAAATTATTCTTAGACTAAAAAACATATAATATGAGAGGTTTTTGATTAAATGGGTCCAGATAACGGAAAAGTACCTGATTTTGTTTGAATTTGTGCTTTACCTCATAAGGAATATCAGCCACATTTTCGAAATTGCACAACACAGCTGACATTCAAGAATCCGCATAGTTTCAACAATTGTCATGTTGCAAGGAATAACTTGCAAGGAGTAACTAAGTTTTATCCTAGATGCTTTTGTTATACATGACAAGTAAATCTATGCCTTTTCGAACACGTAATTTCAAACGAAAATTTTATCATCAGGGCAAGGTGCATAATTGCAGAAAGTACCCGACTCCTTTTGTCCATTTGTATTTCTTCTACGAAATTGCCCTAATAGTGAAGAAGTACGTTTTCCTTAGATTGGAATGCAAAGGGATTATTGACAGAGTTCTATTTGCGGAATAAACGAACATAGACAAACATGACACAGACAACTAAATACAAGGTGTCTTAAAAAAATCTACCTACTGTTTGATTGTAAATAACTCTCTTGAAATGAAGTGTTTCGAGAAGCATTAGGTACCATTTTGTAGAGTGAGGTTAGGCATAGATTTACAGTACGGGGCGAATTATCGATCGCTCTTCGTTGTTATAGGATTAGTAAGAACCGCCAGCATATGGAACCATTATGAGATACACCACCTAATAAAATTTTTCAAAAAATCTGAATAATCGTGTACTAGGGTTTCCGCACATGCCGTTTCCAGCTAACAACTTTCTACGAATGTTTTCAGCTTTTTTTGACGGTTAATTACATTTCTGACAAATGTTGGGGATTGAGTTATTGCGATTTACCGGGGATAACTTAGTAAAGAAGCATCAAATAAAATGGGAATTTCAAATTCGAAATTAGCGGCTCCCGTTACCGTAGCATAAGAGTTTTTGGCTTGTTTGGTTTTGTTCCGAGGTAGAATATAGCCTACAATGGCCTAAAATCCTTGTCAAAGTTCTTACCTAATCCTACAATAATGAAGAGCGATCGATAATTCGCTCCATACTGTAAATCTAAGTTTAACCTCGCTCTACAAAATGCTACCTAAAGCTTCTCGAAACACTTCATTACAAGAGAGTTATTTACAATCAAACAGTAGGTGCATTTTTGGGACACCCTGTACATAAACACGAATGCAGGCATACGCTCTGTTTCCTAAATGAGGCTTCTCTTTATTCGCAGCGGTATCAAAAAAAAGACAGCATGAGCAAACATTGGCAAGTGCTTAGGCTTTTTACAAATTGACGAAGAAATTAGACTGCAAATCATGACCGGCATTAAGTTTGCTAGACCCACATCTCAGTGGATTTCATTGAAATTTGTCCAACAAAAATTTCTGTGTTATAAAGAATATGGAAAGGTTTTTAATGTATATGTGTTGCTAGTAGTAACCATCCGTGCTTATATAACTGCATATAATATTCAGCAAAGGGACTGGCTTTGCATGTGACCCTTTGAGAAACTGTACCAAGAGAAACTGTACCATGCTTGAGTTCGCCAACCAACGCTCAGTGTGTTCTGGGACCCACGAGAACTGAATAATTTGTTTCATGAATGCCGGTATGCTCGCCTTTTGGGTTCGCGAAGCCACTGGGTACTTTGTGAATATCGGTTAAGTGACCATTGTGGATTTTGGAACCCACTGAGTAGGCTCCACCCACTGGGTTTGTTGATGAATACGACCACAGGTAACGCAGACTAACGGACACTTAAGAGGACGCGAGCGAGTTACATCAACAGATCATCTGCCGACGAGGTAGCAAGGTAGCATTCTGCTTCTCCTTCTTTTTTATGAGTTGATTGAAGTCATCAATATGCATGCGAAAATCAGGTTTGCGAGACTTATAGAAAGTCGTTAAGATATTTTCTCTTGCAAAATTTTTGGTCGAGGGAGCCTTTACGGACAAGCCCCACGTGATCTATCTTATATATAAAGCTGAATGTCTGTCTGTATGTATGTCTGTACGTATGTGCGGAGTAGAAGTTTTCATTTCTGAATAGATTTGGACCAAACTTGGCACACATATACTTCGGGGCGGGGAGCGTGTTATAGGCTACTTTTCGTCATCGGTCAATATCGATTTTATCGATTTTTTTGCAAAGTTTGAGCTACGGGGCTGGGAATTGGCATAGGGGATAATTGAGCATGCTGATTATGGGTATATTATTGCCAGGGCCGGGCGGTGCCGGGTTTGCCAACTAGTATATATAAAGCTCAAGATTGTGAGTTTGGAGGCTATGTGCGTTATAGAAACGCGCGCCGCTCAACCGATCCAGCTGAAACTTTGCACACATATGTTTTCGACCCCTGCGCAGATGATAGGCCACTTTTTGCAGCGATTTGTTGGGTCCTTCTAATGATTTATTGATTTTTGTACGTTTTCCAAAGGAATTGAAGGCCTATCATGTTCGATCAAGATTTTCGCATAACATGTAAAGGAGGGCGGTGAAGCTCATTTTCACCTCAGGATCACGAGGATGCGGTTTCGAAGCGGATGTTCCAGGGTAAGTTATCCATAACATATAAAAGGGGGGAGGGGTGGGCTCCAGTGCAGGAGAACAATGGCCCGGTCTGGACCGGGAAACCCAATTAGTTTTGTGTAAAATTAGACATTGATTCCAAATTTGCCCTCATTAGTCCATGTGCGGCTCTGGCTCTGCAGAGTTATGAGCGTTTTTTAATCAAAAAATTGAGCGAGCCACTAGACTAAAATTTTAAAATCGTTCAAATTGTCCATTTCTGGGTATCAGATCACATTGCGGATATCTTCTATTCAATCTCACTCGTCACTGCTGTATAGGGGCCTGCAGGATCGCGAGAGTCGGACGCGCGTACGGCCTTTGCGCCGCGCACGCCTGATATCGCTGGGTCGTAGTCGATTAAGGCTAGATAGGTAAGTTTTTTTGTTTTTCTTTACATTTCACGCCTTCTTTTCTTTTCAGACGGTGAGCACATGTTGGTGCGGAGGAGTTTAAGATCTGAATCAAGGTGAGGTGCAGCATTATGCTCAATACGGACTCAGTATTGCAGACCTTCCATGCCTGCTGGTTGAGATGTTGGATTTTCTGTCCTGGCTGCCCTGTTACAGCAAACTGTTCTATTTCTTCCGTCTATTCTACCTTATCTTGCATATTGCTTGTGATGATGATGATGATGATGACAATGATTATGATTGTGATGACGCGCATGATGCAAGATGAGGTAGAACAGACGTTGCAAATAAAACGGAGTTTCGTAACCGGGCAGGCACGACGAAAAATCGAACATAATCGGACAGCCAGAACAGAAAACTCAACATTCTTCTAAGCAGGGGTGAAAAGTCCACAATATTGGCCCGTATTGAGCGTAATCCTGCACCTCACCTTGATTTAGATCTTAAACTCCTCTGCACCAACATATGTTCGCCGCCTGAAAAGAAAAGAAGGCGAGAAATGAGAAGAAAAACAAAAAAATCTCACCTATCCAGCCTAAATCGAGTACGACCCAGTGACATACGACGTGCGCGGCGCAATGGCCGTACGCACGTCCGACTCTCGCGATCCTGCAGGCCCCTATACTTAAGCGTTGAAGAGAATGTCACGACCTGATTTTATTTAAAAAATGCTTCCATTTCTTGCACAAAACACTCACAACTCGGCGTCCAGAGGTGCGCTACAGAAACTGAAGACAGATTTGAATTCAGTGCCTGATTTTCTACAAAGTGATATAACGTTCATTTAGAGCAACCACTTTGATTAAAAAAAACATTCTTTGTTAATTTTAAACAGAGTCTAGGGCGCAACAGAACATATGGCCAAGCATGTAGCATTCCTTAATGCATAATTTGCGCATGAAATAGATTGTGCTCTGTTACGTATCTCGATACTTTTGAGCTATATGGAAAAAAATATGTAGGCGAGACGAATGTGGGTCAGGATCAGCGAGCACAAAGATGGATTGCGAAGACTAAGTTTATCAAACTCTTTGGGCACGCGTCATAAGTTGTGCCATTAAGACACAGAATTCGAGGTTTTGCTTGACATTCTGTTACAGGAAACGAGCTGTCGTCGCGAAAGACCTTCGAGGCGTGCTGGATTTCATCCAGGAATCCCAAAATCAACAGAAGAGAATGCATCACTCTTACGACTTGCTCCACTACTGTAGTTATGCAAGTATTGATCTATACATGCTCGCCCACTACTGGAGTCATTTAAGTATTGATCTATGCATACCCTTCAGAAATTTGCCTCGTTCGCTGTTAGCGCATCTCCGTGCGGTGGATCTTCCTCATTTAACAGCAAAGATGAGCTAGTAGTTCTCGCCCTCAACGAAAGCTTTTTCCACTTTTTAGGGTATTCCTGCATGTGATGGGATGTTTGAAAGGTTGATTTTCACTATTCCCTCATTTCATAGTCTCTGACGAAGGCGGTCCGACTAGGCAGAACGTTAGCCGAATAAATGCTTTAATTATTGGTGCTGGCAAAATCACTCAAACAGTTTGATGCTTATGATCTTCCTGAAAAAGCTATTGAACTTTTTAAATATGTTAAAAAACTTGAAATTTTACGGACAAGCTAAAATCCTCAAGCCATACTTTTTTACACTCTAGCTCAAAAACTGCCACGCGTTATGTTTTAAAATGTAGAAGATGTTTTGCCAGCCTTATTCTAGAGGATCGGAAATGATGAGATGAGAAATGTAAAAATAACGTTACTATTTTTTATTATAAATTCACATCAAACTCGTACCGTCTGCAAATTTTTGAACAAGTCGTACTTCCTTTTGATAATCTTGTTCTTTACTTTTTTTCAATCGCTCCAAATGTAAGTCAATGGTTTGTTTGTTCGTAACCAGCGCTGCTTCATGATTCCATATTTGTTTGCCTTAATTTCAGGTTTAAACTGAGAGCAACTCTGTACTCCAAGTGATTGAGCAAATATAAATTTCTGATCGATAATTTTAGCCATGAATTGTTAATGTTTCGGAAGAAAACGGCTGAGAGGAAAAAGCTAGATACAGCTGTTCTCATTATGTTGAGGCAAAGATTTTTTGCTGTGGAATACTTTGCGCGCTTCAGAAATGAGGTTAGAAAGTAGTCCTGCACATCAAATTTTGCCGAAGAAAGCAGGGTTCCGCAAGGCCGATGTAGAGCTGATTAAGGCGCCTTCATGATTAAACAAACATATTTGAGCTGTCTCATGCTTACACTCATAACGCGAGGACATTATCTTTAACAAGGAAATGATCCTATAGTTTAGTGGCGAATTGGAATGAAATGCATATTGTTAAATGCGCTGATGCTCATGCTCAACTGAGCTGATTTTAATCTTTTGTATGTGCTGAGTAATTCTCTGGAAAAAAGTTATGAGCGGTTAAAGTGTAAAGTCATTAGGGCTTTGACACATGATGTGGATTGCAATTCAACTTAAGAGTGCGTAATTGCCAGGGTATTCACATGACCACAAGGAATGCACACATTCACCAGAAACATAAATAAGCGCGTCGAATAACTAATATTCAAAATTGTGCTTGTGCCACTAATAGTTTGCCACAGAACCAAACAATCATTTCTTTCAGAAGATACCACAGCAGATAAGGAAGTCAGATATGTATTTAGATCAACAAGGCCGATCTAGAATGCGTTTTTTAGATCGCCACTGCGATTGGGATCCTTCCCCAGTTAGAGGCTAACTTCCTCGCTCTTCTTGAAGCGTCAGACCAAGTAGCACCCCTCTGCATAAAACGAAAATCAGAAAGAGTTCGACATGTGGCAATGGTATATCATCATCTACACTGAGAAAATTACGTCACAAATCGTAGGTGTTGGCTTTAGAGCCTGAAGAGTCCCAAATGGCATATAAGGCAAGCAGTCCGTCCAAAACGGTAATGGGGCCTGGTTTGAAGATGCATATCCCGGCCACCAGTGTGCCATTTGCACTACCGCTCAGATAATGCGTTCAGTTCCCAAAACCTGTTTTCAAGTAAGATCCCTTTGTCTTCAGTTTTTTGGACGCTGCCTGCAAGAGTTCCAACGTCGTTGCTGTTTCGGGTTTTAAGAAGAAGAGTAGATTTGTAATCAGAATGTTACTTTGTGTCAAACTTTGGATGCAAGATCTATGTATAAAATCATGGAAAAAATTTTATAAACTGAACTCCATCACCTCAGAGCGGCATTAAGTAATTTGCAAGAAAATTGGGCACGCAGTTCGTTTACATTTCTTATATAATTTCGTACTTTGTTACTGTTACTGACCCCCATTACCGCCAAGATTGGTGACATATTATTCCTTGCCGTTGCAGACGACCTATTTTCCATTTTTTACCAGTAAGAAATTTTTAGAAAAAAAAACTTGGTGTACAACTTTTTATGCACCATGCTCCTATTAACCTTGTCCGTTTATACACCAGATTCAGTTCATATATACAATAGCGCTCATAATTCGTCAAGAAAGTTGCCGGACTGCGGCGCACTCCGCCAGAGTCCGCTGCACTGCGCCGGAGTGCGGTAGAGTGCGCCACACTCCACTAGAGCCCGCCGGAGAGCAGCGGTGTGCGCCGCACATCACTAGAGTCCGTCGGAATCCGCGTCGCATCGCCATATCTCGCTTCAGAATGGACGAATTCTGAATCCGAGGACACCATTCGATTCAGCTCGGCGAGGCGCATCATCTAGTCTATGAGAGTGCCACAACCTAACAGGATATGATAAGTATACGCTAGAAGGAAGTTTTTGCTCAATTTTGCTGGCTTTTGTTTGGTTGAATTGTTCAGTGTGCTGATAACAGTATTGCCATTGATTTGTCGCTGATGACACATAGAAAGTATACTGTAGAAGTGTGGTAGAGAGTCACTCTGATCAAATTCGTTCTAAAATCTGCTCAAGATTACAATACCGCTCACAGAATTGCAAAATCTCCGTGAAATTCGCGGAATTAAGGGTTTTCCGCCAGAGTCGGCAATAATGCGGGAATTTCGCGACATTTCAGAATCCGCGGAATCATGGGAATCACGCAGAATACGCAACGCCATAACTTTCTTTGAAACAAGTCTTATATATAAAGCTGAATGTCTGTCTGTCTGTGTGTCTGTATGTCTGTATGTATGTGTGTACGTATTGTAAGGCCGGTACATTGTATTTCTTTGTGCGGCCTTAACCCATTATCATAAATTCCCATGTCACAATTCCGGGGCGTGACCGGAGAAAGTCCTGATGTTAGCGCAATGTTGCAACCTTAGTTTCTTTACGCTACGGGGCTAGCACATCATAAATAACCACCCAGGATTCTAGCCCTGCTGAAACGCCGCCAACATAGCTGAAACTACACCACCTCCCAACAACTATTTATTCCCAACTCAGAGTACACTTGTACACACACTACATAAATCCCCGCGCAAGGGCCTTGCATCATTGACAGGATCAATCAAGATAGTGAAATTAGCGGATGACATATCGGGTGAAAAGGAAAGGATCATCCATAGGAACAAAGAGGTAACTAGGTTAACTAGCGGGCCTCCGGAGAGGAGGCCCTCAGAGGAAAGATGAGGGAATATAAAATGGCAATTAAAAGCAAAACTTATACAATACTACTCCCTTACAACGAATTCTGTGATGCTTATATAGTGCTTTACAGACCGGGCGCTACAAGTTCTTTTACTCCTCTTCTCCAGACTTCCTTTCTGTCGTCCGCCATCAATTGTCCAAGTAGTACCATTAATTCTTCTGACAAAGGCATGAGTAATCTCTAGAAGCCACTTCTTCCTTCCTTCCAGTCCCATTGGTACTACGACTTCCAAGAAGCAGTTCGTTTTTCCTCCTTTACAGTCAGGCGCATGATCGAGGCTTTCAAGTACGATCAAAAGCATTTCGTGCATAATCGAAAGTTACCTTACATCCGCGGGGTATTGAAAGGTTGCGTCCCGCAACCTCCATTCTTGTCACCAGTAAAATATGTTGGCTCCAAAGATATCAATTGAAGAATTCCTGAGCGTTTGCTTCCGGCCTTGTCTTCCCTCGGCTATTTTCCTCACGAATATCGTACATCTACTTTCTATTTGCGCGCGCATTCGTATCATCTAATATCTCCATCTATAACCATACAACGTCTTGTGCGGACTCGCGTCGCGAGGTCAAGTGGAATGGTTGCGCAGCCGAGTATCCTCGACGCGATTCTTCATCTCCAATTTCAAATTTAAGTGCCATTTGCCTCCTGTGGGTTTCCTTAGTATCCGCACTCATGGGTACATCGCGCAACCATTTTCTTGTTATCAATGACCGCGGTTTTCGTAATTCCATAACTTCTGTCGGCCGATACCCTGGAAGATAGTGTAGAATCCATTAAATAACTGCCATCTATGTAACTAAGGATCCGATAATCGCGTTTGTCGTCGCCGAGAAAATTCTTGTCATGGACGTCTCCATGGCGAGTGAGTTGGGAAGCTGCCGTTTGTTTTCAATTTCCATGCCTTAATCGAAAATCAGGTAGGGGTTTGTATTCCATTGACTTGAGTTTTGTGTCATATGTCCTGAGTAAATTCCTTAGTTGGTAGCGCATCATAGAGGGGATCTGGGAAAAGCTTATTTGGTGTCTTCGGTGTTGTCCACATCTCTATGTAGTTTGGTGCGATCGACGTGAATGACTCTTTCGCGTTTTCCATCAAAGATGGTGATGTTGGGTAGTTCCATGTCAATGATTGGAAAGGGTCCTTCGAATCTCGTTGCAAGCTTATGCACACCGTCCTTCCTTATCCAAACCTTCTTCCCGATCTGATAATCCTTTTTCACCGGCTTCTTCTTCAAGTCGTAGTGATGTTTTTGTCGTTTCTGAGCTTCTACGAGATTTCCGTAAACCTGCTGATAAATGGCTTTCAAGGTATTGGTGAGATGGTTCACATAATCGTCAGGGTCGGCGTACTTCTTTGTTGGCAACTGCAATGCAAGGTGAAAGATATTAGTAGGTGTCCGTCCGTGAATAAGGAAAAAGGGTGAAAATTTCGTCGACGCATTCTCCATGCTATTACAGGCGAGTACTATGAGATAGAGAGCGTGATCCCATTCATCATTGCGTTAGCGCGTGGCAATCGCAATTTGTTCTTCCAAAGTCCGATTGACGCGTTCGACCTGTCCGTTTGATTGATGGTGATACGGTGTACTCGTGTGGTGGTTGACATGTAGACTGCGCAAAAGGTTGCGAAACATTTCACTCATGTAGTTTGTTCCTTGGTCCGTCACGAGAGTTTCCGGTAGTCCGAATCTGGCTACGAAGCGAGCAATAAATATGCGAGCTGTAGTGTCGGCCTTCTGGTCAGGTATTGGTTCCGCTACTATATACTTGGAAAACGAGTCTATACAATTATATACTTGTTTCCATCCAACGTCAGCGGCAGGAGGCCGATTATATCAGAATGTACTCGTTGCCATGGTCTCGTGGATACTTCTAGAAAGTGGAGTGGTTCTCTCGTCTTATAAGCCGTAGGGTCCTTCCTTGCTTGACAGAGTTGGCATGCGCCGATGAATTGTGCGATATCTTTCCGCATGCAATTCCAGATAGCAATCTTCTCAACAGCTGCGTGTGTCTTGTTAATTCCTAAGTGTGCTGACGCCATTTGTGATTGATGTGCCAAGGCGATAATGTCCTGTTTAATGTGAGATGTTTCCGGTAAGACTAGTTGTGGGTCTTGATAAAGGCGATTTGGTAGCCTATAAAGGATGTTGTTTATGAGGAGGTAGTTAGATAGTTCCGTCGTCTCCTCATTGTTTGCTAACATTGCCTTCAATCTCGCGATCCATTCACACTCATCTTGCTCCTGACGTACAGTGTCCAGTTGCAGGTTGTCCATGGTGACACTTGTAATGGCATTCGTTGGTAAATGTCGAGATAGCGCATCGCAGACAGCATTCTTCTTCCCCGGTCGGTATATGATGGTAACGTCGAACTCCTGAAGCACGATCTGATACTTGGCTAGCCTTCCGGTAAGATCCTTTCGATGCAGCAACGCCTTGAGAGGTGCATGATCCGTAACGATTGTGCACTTCGCTCCGTCGATATACGGTCGGAATTTTTGTACTGCAAAAACCAATCCTAATGCTTCGAGCTCGATTGCCGGATATCTTGCTTCGTGTTTGCTCAAAGTACGACTTGCATAGGCGATGACTCGTTCCAAGCCTTCCTGTTCTTGTTTAAGAACTCCCGCGATACCTTTTGCCGAACTATCCGTTTCTATAATAAAAGGCTTCCCCAATCGTGGTGCTGCGAGAATAGGTGCGGATGTCAATGCTTCCTTCAAGCAATTCATGGTCCTCGCACCGTGGTGTCCACTCAAAAGGGGTATTCTTCTTTGTCAATGCGATGAGTGGTGCTGCAATGGCTGCGAAGTTGTGCACAAATCTTCGGAAAAACGAGCACATTCCCAAAAAGGATTTGACGTCTGTCGGGTTAGTCGGCTGCGGGTAGTCGTCGATGGCTTTAGTTTTATTCGGGTTGGGCCTTATTCCTTCTTTGCTTGAGATGAATCCCAGAAACTTGATCTCTTCCTTTGCAAATTCGCATTTCGACGCCTTCGGCTTCATGCCAATTATTTCGATCTTTCCCAATACTTCATCGATATCTGCCAAGTGTTCTTCTGCGGTTTCAGAGGTTATGATAAGGTCGTCGATATAAATGAAGACTCTTGCGCGTATGTACTTTTTAAAGTCGTCCATTATCCTCTGAAACGTGGCTGGTGCTCCTTTGAGTCCCATTGGCATCCGGATATACTCAAATGCTCCCAGAAAACCGAATGCAGTCCTCTCACAATGTTCCTCTTCCAGTGGTATTTGATGAAATCCTTGCTGGAAATCAAGGGACGAATAAAGGCACTGATTAGCACACAAATCAATAATGTCCTGAATATTAGGCAAAATTGATTGCTGTGGCTTCGTGATAGTAAGTCCTCGAAAATCGATGGTGAATCTCCAGGCATTTGCTTCTCGCTTTTTCACCAAAACAATTGGAGCACAGAATGGTGATGTTGATTCGCTGATTATACCGTCTTCTAGCATCTGCGTTATCTGTTTCTCGATTTCCTGTCGCTTCTCGAGGGGCACGCGATAGATCTTCCTTGCTGGTATAGTGGCATTTTCAATAAGATCGATTTGGTGTCGTATGTTCCCTCTGTAGTGTCCAAGATGTCCATCCGGTCCTACAAAAGCGTTGGTGTGGCATCTAATGATGTCTCGTAGTTGATCTTTCTGATCATCTGTCAAACTCGATTGCGACAAATCGATTTACTTGGTGATGTCATAATTAGGAGGATTTGGTGTGATAGGGAATCTAGGCAGTCTGGACTCCCAATCTGCTTCTGGCAGAATATGCTCGTAGTTACCATGCTCATTCAGAGGCAGTTCACTGACATATGCAACAGTGGTAGCGACTGACTGATGTACGTTGTCTTCTGATGACTCCATCGAGTGTTGGACTTGTGGACATTCCAGCGGTTGAACTAACACTTCCGATTCACACGCTGGGTGTGCCCAGGCCACCTTGAGTTGCCTGGGGAGTATGATGTTGGTCATAGAGGGGTTAAGGATGTTGACGTAGCAAACTCCGTCTAAGCCTGGTGTAACGAGGGCTCGTCCAATGACAAAAATGTCATCCATTGGTCGGAGATTATCCTCAATGTAGAAATCCTTACATCTGGGCCATGTTAGTCCTTCGATGTAGGCTTCCACGACGTTGTTAGTTCGTGGGGGTAGAAATGTGTCCTTAGCGAGTCGCACGACGTATGGTGGTATAACGGCCAATGTAATATAGCTGATTGGCGCGAGATTGATTGTCTCCGGGCCTATACGTATGACATTGTTGTAGAGGTCGAGCGAGACCAAGAGCCCGTTTGCATTCAATGCCTGAATGAAGTCGGATCCTAGCAGGAGTGGAGCTGGGCAATCCTTCTCGTTTGATACGTAAAAACAATGCATGATAGTGTGTGTGCCACTCGAAGGGGCAAGGAGAGTGCGCCCACTAGTTGTATCATGGTGCCATTCGCAGTTGTCGCCATCTTTGATGTCCCCGTGAGCTGTTTCGGGTTTCCTATCATTAATAGTGTAGACATCCTTATATATGATATGGCTGCACCGCTATCCAATAGTGCTGTCACAGAGTTGTTCCCAATCTTGACTTCCAAGTAGGGTAGATGTAACTTCCGTGATTCCACCTCGACTGCATAGATGCGTGGTACGAAGAGTTGCTCCTGTTCGTCCTCTTCCTGCGGTAGTTCCACCATTAACATATTTATGCACGTGGTCTTCGACTCCTTCGCTTGGGGGTGAAGTTCCTTGCCATGCTGAACATAGCTGATGCGGCAGTTGATGTTGCTCGTCTGAGGAAGAAAAGCTTTGCGTAAATAACGCAAGCTGTTACGCAAAGGAAGATGACCGTAGCTGGTATGGCAATCCATAGTATCGTATATAGAATCGACCATTTGATATCTTCCACACCTTCCGAGAGCTTTTGCGTTGTCGACTCATATAGCGACAACGAGGACGGACATGCTGGTATTGCGTATCCGTGAAACGGTTTCTTCAATGATTCCTCGCTTCTGAAGTCGTACAGCCATGTTCAGTTGCTCCTCCTTCAGCACTTCCATATATGGGATAGCTGATAATGCGTAGTTGTCGAGGATGCGATAAAATATAGGTGAACTATCGAAGAGGAAAGGTCTTGCGTGATTATTGACGACGGTATTTGGCAGTAAGAGACTTCGCGTCATGTTGGCACGTTTAGGAGATGGATAAGGACATGGAACCGTACCGGAAGATTGTATTAAATCCTGTGTTCCAGGTACATTGAACCAAAGGTCGTTATTGATCCTTACTGGCATCAAAGTGTAACATGTTCCATCGATTGTATGATTAACATAGGTGCATGTTGTTGTGACGTGACGACATTTTGTAATCAACAGATTATCGGCAATCCGGATGGCAGCGATATCACTTCTTCCTAGTAAGATTCTGGCGGCCAAGGTGGGGTCCACTGAGCTCAGGAGACGTATCCTTTGTGACTCCAAGAATCTTCGTACACAGATATTATTGAAGTGACGTCGTGCCACAAAATTCCTTGTTGGGACATTTTCTGTTGCCGGGGATTGTGTGGGCACAGAAAATGTCGGAGGGGTTGTAGTGAAGGTTGTAGTTTCTGCTGTTGTTGAAACTTCACGGTACTCCCTTGTCGTCGTTTGTAGTATTGGTGATAAGACGGCGCTCATTACAGGAACAGTCCAAACTATAGGTACGAATCTTGTGGTTTGGGTGTTGGTGTTGGAGTTTGTAGTTGTATTGTGGTAGTAGCAGTAGACGTCGTAGGGAGTGCACTTGATGATGCAGGGTATGGTGGTTGTAGAGTAGGGAGAGGCGTGTGATAGTACACCTCCATTTCTGTAGTCGTTACTGGCTGAGACGTTATAACTTCCACAGTAGGTGTAGTAGATAATGTAAGAGAAGTTCCTTGCGTTGAAGGCATCGTTGTCGGACTGTCGGTTACCGTTGAGATTTTCCTTGCTGTTGTTGTCGTCACTGTTTGTTGTCGATGGTGTTGTTGATGATAGCGCTGATGTTGTTGTTGTTAACATAAGTGTTGTGGTGTTCTTCATGCCGGCTATAGTGGGTATAATGGTTGTCCTTTGTATGTCTCTTGTCGTCGTCGTCATCGGCTTGGTGATGTTGAAGTATGGGGCTATCAGCTTCCAGTCTTGGTTGGTTGAATCGGGCACATTGTATTCGGCTTTCCCAAACTCTTCGTTAAGGTATTCATCGAAGATTGTGGAGATCCCAAGTTCCAGATCTCGCCGGGTTTCGAGTTGTGCGTAGTTCAATGGCACGACCTTTTCCGATTGCTTGAACAAGCGTAGCTGCTTCATACGGTATTCACCGTATCTGATGGTCCGTAGTACAATGTGGCGCGGATCGTCGATTTTGTATAGTCGGGCTGTTCTTGAAAGGTCGTTATTACTGATATTCCATCGTTGCAATTCTGTGAGTATCTTATTCCATGTTACTGGGCGTGTATTGAAAGCTGGAATCCTTTTCAGTTTCTTTACGTTAAATAGTCGTTTGATCAACAAGATGGGTTCCGCTGCCACAATCTCCACGGGGGTAGGTATTTCCTTGTTTGTCCGTATGGTACCGAGTAGCACGCTTTGACCTTCTTCTTCTATAGGCGACACGTAAGACATAATCTTGGATTGTGAGGTCCTGGGGAATATAGGGAAAGGCGATAATGTGATTTGATGTCGTCAGGTAGTTGTTACCTAATCGGCAAAATTCGGTAAGCTGGTCATGTAAAACAGTATCTTCGGAGAACTGGAAGGTAAGGTCTGGATGAGGTAGGACGATATACTTCAGAGTAACGAAGGCTTCGAAGGTTCCCACATGTCTGTATCTGCATGACGGTATAACTTCAGCTGGTTCCCAGACAATTGTGTATTCCCGCGAGGGACAGACTCCTTGTGAGTATGAACAATTTGCCGTATCGCCCAAGGAGCTAATTATATGGTGACCATCGAAGGTAGCCATTTGTCCTTCTTCGACCGAGTACACACTACCTAAATAATTCCTCGTACCCCATAGTGGTATCGTCACGTCATTGTCTTCTATCTCCTTGGTGGTCCATAGTCCATCGGCCTGCGCAAACAGCTCATGTCCATGTATCTTCCCAGTTATACGAGCCATCTCACAGGCTTTCTGGGGTATTGATAGACGACGGCGTCGTAGGATAGTCGTGGTTGTACGAATTCGGAAGAAACTGCTTACAGATACCTCAATAGCGTCCCTGTAACATTTGGTAGCATTTTGCCAGGATGGATTGGGATTATCCGCAAATAGATGTGCTGTTGTTCGCAACATCGGGGCATTCGCCGGAGTTGAGCAGTCGATGGCTTGCGGGAGTGAGAAGATGTTCGAGTAAGAATTTATACCACATATCTGGTACTCCGCATTTGCAAAAGTGCTGCAGATTAGTGTCATGATGCAGAGAAGGTGTACTCCTGGAGCAGTGCTCATAGCTCTTGCAGAACTGGTGGTTGGTTGTACAGATGTTGGGTTACCGTATGCAAGAGGGACATTCTGTGCATAGCATGGGGGTGTGCCACAAGCACACGTCCTCATCCTCGGTCCGTATCCGTTATACATCGTAGTCGTGTTGGTGTATGGTACGCGGTTTGTAGACGGGAATGGACGTTGACGGAAGAAGGGACGTCTGGGGTAAAATCCACGCTGGTTAATAAAAGATCTTGGCGCAAATTTCGTCATCCTCTGTCCTTGCCTATACTTGTTTTGCGAGATATTTGGTTTCCTTAGTGGAGTTGCTTTCATCCGACTTAACTCTTGTTCGAGGCGATTAATCTTTTCATCAGTAAGAAGTGCATTGACCGCTTGAAGAGTCTCCCTGTCCTCGTTCCTCTCCTGTTCCAGAATCGATGTTCCTTCTCCGCTCTGCATACTATGGCTTCAAATTCGTCCGTATCGGGGAGTCTCCTAATAGCCTTCCTGATCTCCGGGTTCAGACCTTTGATAAAAAAATCAATAGCCATACGTGTCACAACCTTCCCTCCTTGTCCTTGAAATGCGATTTTTGTCTTATTATAGATCTTCTTCGCGAACTCTCCGACGGTGTCCTTTCCTTGAGTCATATGATGTAGCTCGTCACGAATATTACTGAGAAGCAAATCGTTCTTTAGTCTCGTGGCCAGTTCCGTTACTAGATCTTTCCATTTCATCTTGTCATGGTTAGGGATCTGCTGGTACTTGAATTTCGCTCCTCCCGATAAAAACAACGGAAGCAGCTTCTTCGCTACCCCATGGGAAATAGCAAAGCGTTTCACGATGTCCTTGTATTCATCCAAGAACTCTTCGAAAGTTTTGTCCTCATTACCGGAGAATTTATCCAGTCGGCTTCCCAGGATCTTGGAGGCTTGGTATACTTGTTTCGGGATCAGTTCCTCAGATTCCTCGGAATCATCCACGTCCTCCGGCATATTTGTTCTTAAGTGAATCCTTGCGAGTGATTGTTTTCTTAACTGATCTCTGCGCAACCGCCGTAGTAGCCTTTCGCTGACCTTTGGAGTTTCTACGCGCTCCAACGACAATTTGCTGTAACGAAATATTAAAAAAAAGAGAACAATGACCACAGAGCGGTGATGCTATCGTGCAAGATGTATTGGGGGCTAAATTTTACGTAGGGTCCTAGGAAATGATGAAGCGTCAGGCATCAAAAGGATTTTTTTTGGCGAATAGTATCTATCTTGGCGTGTGACTGACGGCTTTATAATAATTCAACGACAGTTATGTAGCTGAGTTCATTTTCCCTCAAGAAGGGGGGGGGGAGAAGAGAGAAGAAGGAGCTATTGACCCTTTACTATTACATGTTACGTAGCACGACAACACTGATGGTCTTGAGTAATTAACCCTTCCGAGAAAGTTTTTTTCCACTTCCTCAGGTTCATTTCTGGCTTGTAGTGTGTATCAGGGTATGTTACGATGATTAAATACACATAGCAAATTGAAATGAAGGAGGAAATTTCTGTGGCTGGTAAAAATAAATTTCCCCAAAAGCTTAGATCGAATCGCTTTTGGTCAACCGTATCTGTCATCTCAAAGGGAGGCGGTGGTAAAAATTTGTAATAGGGGTTCTGGCCGAAGGCGAAGATTAAGCTTTAGGCAGCTCTAGCAAAAAATTAGCATCAAAATAGCAGAAAAAAAAGTTGAAGTCTTTATTCCTAGTTTACTAATACTTACAGCAAAATATTTTCTATTGTTTCGGATCATTTTCCATCGCTACCGGCTATGAGTGGGCGGGAGGGCTTCTCCCTAATCACTTATCAAGCTATACCAGTTTAAACGACCGTAATCCTACTAACCGAATCGAGCACACGAATTGGACAATCACGACTTTTAACCATGGGCTAGGGATGTTTACGTGTTTTTATATGTGTGTATGTCTATCTATCTGTCACGAAATTCGTAGAACATATTCCAGCCAAACTCCTGAACTCAACCCCTGCACAACGCATGCTACCAACATGAGGGTCCGGTATACTAAAGCACTAGAGGGTCCACTGCGTAGATTCCTCAAGGAGTGAGCATCAACCAAATCTACTTAGCTTTTGGCCCGTGAAATTGGGCCTGAAGAGCAACTCTTTAGGGAGTCACGGATATGCTCAATAACTCAATGTGTAAACCATGTACTTTAGCCTAGAAAATTGAACTAAAATTTGTTATTTTGTTAAAAAGGCGCTAAGAGAGTTAGTGGCACAAATGTTTAATTTACCAAGGTTCTATTCGATCATTCGAAAAGATTTTACCTAGAAATGTAGCCCACGGTGATTATCGCATTTTATGTCGGACACCAAACCATGAAAAGTCCAGAACTGTTGAATTTACATTTGATCATGGGGAAGATTTCATCCACGCTAAATTGCCGATCTCACACCTATAAGCTTTTGGAATAACCAATTGCTTTCAAATCATCCATGCTAGTTTATAACGCCGTGAATTTCAGTGTCAATATTATACGAAAATGAATGATCCTTGCTGATAATACGACAGATGCATTATAAACCCTTGTCAATAACTGTTTTTTCTTTTCTTTGGTTCTAAGTACATCTTACAAGGAGAAGGTTTATTATACGATTGACATGATGAACACGGCCTACACAAGGTAAAATGCTCATCTTAGAGAAGCTAACTGTGGGGTGGGGTGGCCTCTTGTTGGCCACTCCCACCCCCTACTATCTTGCTTGGCCTCACTCCTCAGTGGTCCCACTCGTCCTCCGGGGGATCGTCCCAGACTAAAAAGTTCCGGGGGACGGTGACTGGCAAAATCTAGGAGGGGGGCGCCGGGGTAGGCCAGGGTTGCCCCAAACCTTAGCCTGAGGTGATCCCTCAGGCTATGCGTACCCCGGCGCATGGGGCATTTTTTACACGGGAAGTAGAAGTTCCCCGCGTTGCGGGCCATGATCCGATAGCGGCCATGGTCCGCAATATACATGCCGCAGCTTCCGTTGAACGCAGCGGGAGCAATCTCGAATATGACGGTACACCAGCTAGAGATGATATTGGTCGTCAGTTCGCTCAAATTGGTGCGGGTTAAAAACTCCAATATAGTGGCAAGACGATAGAACGTCGCGTAACGGTGAATGTCCGGGGCATTTTCGGGCAGGACTGATGGGCGTCCTGCCCTGGTTCGCTCATCCTCGGGGTCTTCTGGGGTCTCGTCTCGCAAATTAATAGTCAGGTAGAAAAACAGCTGTGTGGGGTTCATGATTGGCGCTATGAAGTTTAATCGCGCTTTTATAATATTCGCAGTTCTCGAAAAAGTCTAAGCCAGGCGCAACGGCTGTTGTAAATAGTGCTTAAGTTCGAGGCCGGAACCTCCATGTAAGGACGGTACATTGTATTTCTTTGTGCGGCCTTAACCCATTATCATAAATTCCCATGTCACAATTCCGGGGCGTGACCGGAGAAAGTCCTGATGTTAGCGCAATGTTGCAACCTTAGTTTCTTTACGCTACCGGGCTAGCACATCATAAATAACCAGCCAGGATTCTAGCCCTGCTGAAACGCCGCCAACATAGCTGAAACTACACCACCTCCCAACAACCATTTATTCCCAACTCAGAGTACACTTGCACACACACTACATAAATCCCCGCGCAAGGGCCTTGCATCATTGACAGGATCAATCAAGATAGTGAAATTAGCGGATGACATATCGGGTGAAAAGGAAAGGATCATCCATAGGAACAAAGAGGTAACTAGGTTAACTAGCGGGCCTCCGGAGAGGAGGCCCTCAGAGGAAAGATGAGGGAATATAAAATGGCAATTAAAAGCAAAACTTATACAATACTACTCCCTTACAACGAATTCTGTGATGCTTATATAGTGCTTTACAGACCGGGCGCTACAAGTTCTTTTACTCCTCTTCTCCAGATTTCCTTTCTGTCGTCCGCCATCAATTGTCCAAGTAGTACCATTAATTCTTCTGACAAAGGCATGAGTAATCTCTAGGAGCCACTTCATCCTTCCTTCCAGTCCCATTGGTACTACGACTTCCAAGAAGCAGTTCGTTTTTCCTCCTTTACAGTCAGGCGCATGATCGAGGCTTCCAAGTACGATCAAAAGCGTTTCGTGCATAATCGAAAGTTACCTTACAGTATGTTCCGAATAGAAAATTCATTTCTCAACCGATCCGGAAACTTGGCACACATACACATACTGGGCGGAGCGAGTGTCATAGACTACTTTTCGTCATCGATCGATATCGATTTTATCGATTTTTATCGATTTTACTGCAGGGTCACCTACGGGGCGGGGATTTGGCACGGGGGGGGGGGATAATCTAGCATGCTGATTACGAATACAATATTAGTTTTTAGAATTATCCATTACTTTTATCGATTTTTGCAAAGTTTGCGCTACGGGGCTGGGAGTTGGCACAGGAGATAATTGAGCATGCTGATTACTTAGGGCCGTATGCACTAACCCCCCGCTGGGGAGGGGATTGCAGCTTAAACGAAAGCTTCATATTCTGAAGCTCCAGATATCTGGATTTCACATTGTGTACCTATCCGTAAGTATTCCTACTACCCTTCACTATGAACATGTTGAACAGGAGCGAGAAGCTGTGCGAACCGCATTTTCCAGCTTTTGTATGATCCTGATGATCCCCGGCGCTTTTCTTCAAAGTCGTTTTTCTTTCTCCGAAGTTGACGAAAACCTTCCAAAGTTGTACTGAACATCTAACACAACAGTGTTAAAGGCAGCGGCTCGGCAGAATGTCAAATTTGGGATATTCAGCTGAGTCTAAGAGTGTAGTTTGCAGCTTAAAAAGATATTAATAAGCCGCTTTTCCAGACGTGAAAAGCGTTATTTGAGGGCGGATCGCGTAAGCCTGTCCTCGAGTGCGATTGGCTCGTGGGTACTGTAGGTACGGTATCTCCACTCACGAGCCAATCGCGCTCGAGGACAGGCTTACGCGATCCGCCCTCAAATAGCGCTTTTCACGTCTGGAAAAGCGGGTTATTAATATCTTTTTAAGCTGCAAACTACAGTCTTAGACTCAGCTCATATAGGAGAACCGAGAACGATGAATATCCCGAATTTGACATTCTGCCGAGCCGCTGCCTTCAAGCACGTTGCTGATGAGAACAAATGAGTTTTTGAAAAGTCGAATTTTTCGGTAAACCTCAAATTTCGACCTGTGGATCATCGAAAATTTCATGACTTCAAAACATCATTTGTTCTTATCAGCAACATGCTTAGCACTGTCGGGTTAGATAATACGCACAAATTTGGAGGTTTTCCGTTAACTTCGGAGAAAGAAAAATGACTTTTAAGAAAAGCGCCGGGGATCATCAGGGATTATGCAAAAGCTGGAAAATGTGGTTTGTACAGCTTCCCACTCCTCTTCAACATGTTCATAGTGAAGGGTAGTAGGAATACTTACGGATAGGTACACAACGCGAAATCCAGGTAACTGGAGTTTCGAAATACAAAGCTTTCTTCTAAGCTGCGATCCCCTCCCCGCGGCGATGTTAGTGCATGCGGCCCTTAAACAGCGGGAATAAGGAAATGGCATGTAGGCGTGGGCACAGGGAAAGGTTGTACAGGGAGACGAATGAGAGCTTTATCATAGTGTTTTGACAGGGTCGAGCGGAGCTGAACAAGCCAGCTAGTATATTCTAAACCCGGAAGCAGCATTTTGTTCAGGTTGTCGAGGCAAATCTTTTGATGTACGTTTCCAGTTTCCTCAAATTTTTTTATGGGGGGCTTTTCGCAAGGATGTAACGCAGTGTCTGTTTAACATAAAAGCTTCCAGTAAGCACTATTCGATAGTACTGTTCCTGTGTTATTTATCGTGCGTCCAAAAGTAGCTGCAGGCTGTCTTCCAAAAGAGGTAGAAGAGTAGGTGGAAAAAAAATCACGCGTTTCTAAATTCTACTCGCCGTAACTTCCTTCGAAATGAATATATTCTGAATCCGAACAAAGCTTTGTGCTCAGTTCACCAAGGCACTTTTGATATATTGCATGTCCTTGTCCGATTTCATTATTCTCAAATCTTTCTGTGGACGTCTTTTCGCAAAGGTGAAAAGCAGCGCGCATTGCCCCTAGTAGACTCCAGCAAGGACCATTCGATAGTATAATACTTATTCTGTAGACTATGGAGAGCTAAAAAGCCATTCCAGGCGTCTTTCCAATGGAGATAGAAGGGCTGGTAAATTGTAAAAAAATTTTGCTGTCCCAAATTCTACTCGTCCTAACCCTAGAATGAAGCTATCTTGCTAAGCCGATATGTTTGTAATCAGAAAGTCCGATAATCCCTATCAGCAAATTTTCAGAGAACTTCGGATTATTTGATTTTTTTCTCGTTTTACGCTCTGAAGCACGTCAGTGGGTTCTGTTCGAAATGTTGGTGATCTTGTTTTGAAACGAAACTCCGCTCATAGAATTTTTCGAACACGCTGTTCATGGAAATCGTGTGCTCTGTCAAGTACAGGGTCTTTTTGCAGAGATATGGCGAGGTTACTGTAACGAAGTCACGAAAGCTCGTAAATTCGACTGCACTTCTCGCGTATCTATCAGAAAACCTGCTTGACTGCTCATGAAGTTGAAATTTACTAGGCGGTTTGCCATCAAATGGTGCATATCTCAAGCTCCAGTATATAAAATTTGCCAATTACAAGCTTACGAAAACACGTCCTTAGGCATTTCGCCCAAAATGTACAGATCGCATACTTCGTCGAAATTCCAGCGTGACTGGTAATAATAGTTTAAATGCAAGTATTACGTTCACTTTGTTCAAGGGATCCCAGTGTACCGAATATGGTGGTTGAGTGTGTTTCAGCTGCTTAGTTGAATCAGCTTCTTGGCTGGAGCTCAGATGACTATATAACTATATATAACTATATAACTAGTTATATATAACTATATATAACTATCAAATCCACAGGAAGATCCATTGAGCGATTTGAATAGATTTGATCAGCTTTTTATGCAACCAGTCATGGCGGAATTCGACGAAGTATGCGATCTGTACATTTTGGGCGAAATGCTTAAGGACGTGTTTTCGTAAGCTTGTAACTTGGCAAATTTTATATACTGGAGCTTGAGACATGCACCATCGATGGCGCACTTCCTGTTAAAATTAACCTTTATAAACAGCCAAGCAGGATTTTTATTAGATACGCGAGAGGTGCAGGCAAAGTTACGAGCTTTTGTGACTCCGTTACAGTTGCCTCATCATACCTCTGCAAAAAGTCCCTATACTTGACAGAGAACAGGATTTTCATAAACAGCGTGTTCGAAAACCTCTATGAGCGGAATTTCCTTCCAAACCAAGATCATCAACATTTCGACCAAAACCCACTGGCGAGCTTCAAAGCGTGAAACGAGAAAAAATCAAATAATTCAAAGTTCTCTGAGCTTGTTCATAGGGGTCATCTGACTAGCTAGCTGATTACAAAACTCATATCTGCTTAGCAAGATAGCTTCGTATTCTAGGGTTACGACGAGTAGAATTTGGGATAACAAGATTTTTTAAAGTAATTTACCAGCCCTTCTGTCTCCATTGTAAAGACGCCTGTGACTACTTTTTAGCGCTCCATAATCTACAGAATAAGTACTATCAAAAGGTCCTTGCTCGAATTTACTCGGGACAATGCTCGCTGCTTTACACTTTCGCAAAAAGACGACCACAGAAAGATTTGAGAATACCGAAATCGGATTATCAAGGACATGAACTACATCAAAAGATTTGCCTTGATGAACCATGCATAAAGCTTTTTTCGGATTCAGATTATATTCATTCCGACGGTAAGTAGAATTTGGAAATGCGTGTTTTCCAAAATTCCCCACGTTTCTATCTCTTTTGGAAGACAGTCTGCAGTTAGCTTTAAACGCACTGTAACCTACAAGAACAGTACTATCGAACAGTGCTTATTGGAATCTTTTCTGTTACACAGACGCTGCATTACATCTTTGCGAAGGGACCTCCACAAAAAAAATTCGAGGAAACTGGAAACGGAACATCGAGAGCATGTTGCACATCAAAAAATTTGCCTGAACACAATGCTGCTTCCGGATTTAGAATATATTTATTCTGAAGGAAGTTATGGAGTTGCGTATTCTGCGTGATTCCCATGATTCCGCGGATTCTGAAATGTCGCGAAATTCCCGCATTATTCGCGGACTCTGGCGGAAATCCCTTAATTCCGCGAAGTTCACGGAGATTTTGCAATTCTGTGAGCGGTATTGTAATCTTGAGCAGATTTTAGAACGAATTTGATCAGAGTGACTCTCTACCGTACTTCTACAGTATACTTTCTATGTTTCATCAGCGACAAATCAATTGCAATACTGTTATCAGCACACTGAACAATTCAACCAAACAAAAGCCAGCAAAATTGAGCGAAAACTTACTTTTAGCGTATATACTTATCATATCCTGCTAGGTTGTGGCACTCTCATAGACTAGATTCACCTCGCCGAGGTGAATCGAATCTTTGGTGTCCTCGGATTCAGAATTCTTCCATTCTGAAGCGAGATATGGCGATGCGACGCGGATTCCGATGGACTCTAGTGATGTGCGGCGCACTCTGCCGCACTCCGGCGCATTGCAGCGGACTCCGGCGGAGTGCGCCGCAGTCCGGCGACTTTCTTGACGAATTATAAGCGGTATTGTAGTCATGTATGCGTTGTAAATGACAAAGTTATTACTATTTAAAAAAGATTGGGAGGAAGACGATAAGCGAGCAAGATTGTATTTACACGTCGACCGTTTAGCGAGTTGTTAAGGGAGTTGCGCACTTCATATGAACATTTGTTTACGATATCCTTTTTGATTTTCCCCAAAACGATTCTCAACTTACGACCGCCCTCTCCTGCCAAACTGTTTGATTCTTCCATGCCTGTCTCCCATTGTTCTCGCATGAGATTTTTACTTCTCCCGGCATCCTGCTTTTTGAATGCCATTCAGGAAACCATAAAAATTCCTCTACAAGACTGTTGTGTGAAAAATCGAGGTGCTATCAGAGTATATGATAGAATAGTTCGGATATGGGATCGGCAACGAACACCGCATCTTATTGGGCTTCTCTCTGCCGCACGATATTTCTATAAAAAATTATGTTAAGAAAAGGACAACGTAGACCTGTTCAACGGAGTAACTCCTGGGAAAACCGACCACATTTGCTGCCCAAATTTGGAGAATAACCAATGTTCTTATTGTAGTAGTTTCGTCTAGGCCAGGAAATTCGATATGCGGGGTTTGTCTCCATTTTCAAAAGTAGACGATTTTTTTCTCGGCAACAGACTTAGGCTATGCTCATGCCCTCCAAGACATGGAATAACGGGGAACCGCAAACAATTTTATCTACAGCACGAGGGTACCGTCTGGATCTATAACAACTTGGAAACCCTGCCTCAGTTGACACTCGCTAACTCCTTCTACAAAGCCGTTCCGCAGCTACATAAGACAGACTTGGAATCACCGTTCCAAGCGCTTCACGATGATATATGCCTCATCCGGATTGGCCGAGCTGACTCGGAAACCTTTTCCTGTTAAAACTTACTGTCGCGCGGGAATAAATAAGCGAAAAGAATTCTGTTCGAGGTTTTTAAAGGTAGTATGTTTTAGTTTTGATCTTCGGTCAAGAGTAATAAAAGCCTTACATACTTGCTGCATACGTCATAGATAATTCCTTTCCTACTGACATGCTCAAAGGGTGGCCGGAGTGCAAAAATTTATTAAACAATTAAGAAACACCCTTTTGAAATGCTTGTCCTAAATAACTGCTTCATTCTTCATCACCACAAATTTTCAAGATTTGATAAAGAACACCTTTCTGTACTACCATTCCCGCGCGACAGTAAGTTCTGACAGGGAAAGATTTCCAAGTCAGCTCGGCCAATCTAGATGATGCATATATGATCGTAAAGCGCCTGGAACGCTGATTCCAAATCTGCCGTATTTAGCTGCGGAACGGCTTTGTAGAAGGACCTATGGAGGTGCTCCCCTCCGGGGTTGAGGCGCCTTCAACATTTCGCTTGTCTACGTGCGATGTTGAAGAGTATACAATGGGCCTCATAATCCGTGGACCACATTAAGAGACTACGAAGCTATTCGTTTGTCCTGCCAGAGGAAAATGCTCAAAGATTAAGAATATTCCGCTGTCTACTTTTTTATGTCTCAAAAGCACGTATAAGAGATTTTCTCCTTCTTTTATAAACATGATATAGATTTTTCCGTTTATTGTAGAGATTCGGCACTAAAAACACTTACTAACACGGCAGAGTTTTGGCAATTATCTCAGAAACCACCAAATCAAGTGGTCCCAGATTATGACTGCTGGAAAGAGGAAGAAAAACTGCGTCGGTAATTTTGAGAGCATTTGCCTGCCTTTATTCCACCTGACTTTGTGGCAGGTTGAAAAAACGGAAAGAACTTTTGAATCGACCTAATATATGCCTCATCCTGATTGGCCGAGCTGACTTTCCTTATGAGAAGAAGAACAAAATTTCAGTACTTGCTCACTGCATGCCCCCTGTGTAGCCAGTATGAAGTATCTAGATTTTAAAGCGTCGAAAATGGGCTTTGGAAGTATAGTATTTAAAATGTATCCACTGTTAGTCACTCTCGTGAGCTGAAGCCGTGTCCGGACTAGAGCAGTTCCGGACTATGTGGAGGTTTTGGGTTTTACTGTTGCGCGAATGTAGCCACCCTGACATGCCCAAAGCCCAAGCGCGAGCACGTTTCGTGAAAACAGGAGGGCGAAAAATGGTCCACAAGTTGGGAGATTTACGCCACAATCGGAGAACTCAGCCCACCAAATGATAATTTGATAAGCTGAGGTGATTTGTCGCACACAGTCGAATGGTAGGGTCCCACAGGACTCTGCGTCTTAATCTCGGCGAAAAGCTTTCAAATCGGCTTTTAGAGTAGTCAGCTTTCGAGAGGTATTGATAGCCCGTTTTCGACATTTCTGCAAGCTGGATTTTCAAAACCAGCAGGAAGAATAAGCCCACATAAGCGAAAAAACTTCTGTTCGAAATTTTGCGAGGACACTGTCTTTAAAATATAAACTTTCTGCAAATTGGCTTCCTTGCAAATTAGTTGCAGTTTGAGCAACTTTTTGGAACACCTGAAATCTTATCTGATAAGGTTTTCTGGAGTGTTGATTTCAGCAAACAGGTTTGTAACGGTTTTGAACAACTAAGATGGTATGAAGATTTTTTCGTATCGTGATTTGAGTTTCAATGGTGCAAATCCGTTTGAGATTTCCTTCATAATCCTGCAGGGAAAATCAGTGATTTCTTTCAAAGTGTAGATCTAAGTTAAGTTAGCACAGAATGTACGAAGGTCATCGAAAATTATTAGGACACGAGAGATAATCAAACAGTGGGGAAATTTTTGAGACATTCTTCAATTTAAAATCCAATTTCACTAATTATTTGCCTGAATCCTTACCTTCTTTGCACTTGTCGAGCTCTAATGGTGTTTTTAAGGTGTTAAACCAAGGATAGAACTTAGGTCCATTGAGAACGCTGAAAAGCTTACTTTGAGTGTTTTCATTATAATACTTTCTAACATATCCTTACTTTTTTTGACCTATGTTAAAGCGTTTTTTATCTCTTTCCTTCAAACCATGAAACATAAAATCTCTTTGAGGATTCCAATGACTATTCGTCAGCCAACCATCTCTCACCCATCCTTTTCCCTGAATAAATTGTAGGATGACTTTCTTCTCAACAAAAACGCTTGTACGGTTTCTCGAGCATAAGACAGAGGACTCAATGCATGCTTATGCTAATCATTGAAACCAGATTGAAGCTTGCAAATATTTACACAAAAAATTGGGTATTTTGTATTCAAAAGGCATGATTCCTCGCTACTCACCCGCGGGAAATTTCTATTTCGGATCGTAAATTATGCCAAACATGGATAAAATACGGAAACAAATACAATGCAACGATAATCTGGAAGATCTGGAAGAAGCACCGAGGCCGGTGGTAAATATATCCTACCTGGGGCATCATAGATGCACATGAAATTTTATAACGCAGGCAGCCGCAAAAGTTACAACGAGCGCGATCGAACCTGCACGCGTCAACTTTGAGTGCCGCAGCACAAATTATTCAACGCGGTCAATTTCGTTGTGTGCGACAGCAATGACAGAAACGCACAAAACAGTCGCGCCTGTGAGAGCACAGGATCAATACATTGCGTTATATACATCGACCTGAAAGAACAGCTGATTGATAAGAGCAAGAGACAGGCGAAAGTGTTGCAAACAAGATTTAAAGGAATTGCAAGAAGATGGCGTTCTTTTTGGTTTTATAATATTACTATTCATTTTTTCAACAAATACTTCAAAATTATGAACAAGGAAAACACCCACATAATGACAAAAATAACGGTTTTTTGATGAAAAAAGAATTTTTCTGATCCTTCCGCTTGGCGTAAATTGTGTGCTATTGCCGCATTACTCGGTTTCACAGACGCCGTCGGCAAAGATGCCAGCATCTCAACGTAGCGAAATGCCGACAGCTTCCTCTCTCAAAAGAGCATGTTATTTCTCGTGCTTTCTGACCTGCCGGCAGCTGCCAACTCGCGGATATCGACAAGATGCCGGCATTGCCAGCAACTGACCTCGCGAAGTTGCCGGCAGCTCCTCATGCGCTTCTAGATATTTTCCTACAGAAAGATTTTTGGAATCGCAGTTTTCGATGGAGGTTTCAATAAAGTCGGGTCGGCATCTTCATCAAGAAAGATTTTTGGAAAAAAGCCTAGGGCGGCCTACATTTGGGGTTTTAGTTACTGGTCACCTCACGGAAAAATGCCAGCGACCTGTCGACAAAACCTGCCGTTAGGTCGGGGGATTTCTTCCGGAGCAGGAGCATGGCAGCACCAATCACACCAAAAGTGTGATCGCCTCAATAAAAAAACGCAATTTCTTCTTCTTGCAAATTTTTTTGCTTTTTTTGCAATGTTGTGGTTGTCCGTTATCAATTATTTTAGTGTGATCTGCAATCGCAGATCATATTAAAAACATCTGCAATTCAACCTAAAGACCCCAAAATGCCACATTCTCAAATTTTCGGCAAATTTCTACTTTTTTTTCCAGCCATAAAAAGATCGGCAAGCGCACATATGTCTGACATGTATAGTGCAGTTATAAGAAGTTGGAACTCGCAGTATAGATAGATTATAGACAGATTAGATAAAAATCTAGTTTCGATATTGAAAATCTCTTAGATTACGCCCCAAACTTCACACAAATCCATCCCTTCGCGATTGCTTAAAGGCACCGTCCACCCAAAATGGAGGTTGGCGAGATTACGATGGCATACAGTGTGGGCCCCCACACTAAGCAAACCCTCAAGCTTCGCCGCAAAAGACTGCTTCTGGAGCGAGAAATCCGCTCCGGAAGTTGCAAAGTAGGTACTTATATGCTTGATTTCGCCTGCGCTTGTTACAGAGGGTTCTCGAAACACGGATTTTTGGGAGTTTCGCGAATTTTCGACTCCATATTCGGAATCAGGGCTTTCAGAAGGCCTGAAGGCGACAAAAACATTGAATTCGAGATTTTGGGTGGACGGTGCCTTTAATATTATCTTGTAAACCTTGCTTTGCTTTATCGATTATTGTATTTTATTCATGAAGTTTCTTGCGAGCCAACTTTGCTAAGACAGTATTCAGTTCAGTCATTCTATTCAGTCTAAGTCATTGCCCTATATGATCAGATCTTTCTCTAGACTAGCTTAACCTCATGTCTCAAAAGAAATCAAGTCGAGACATTACACAACAAGTAGCATACCCAGGTCTCCACCGACAGCGCGACGACAGACTTTCAAGCTCCATTGATGGTAAAAGACTACAGCTGCCCGATATGGACAGCCTGTACTAGCGGAGATGATATGTATAAGTGACAGTATGACAGGAATGCATCAAGTCACTAGATGTAGAACTATTCAATCTTCCCATTAAGTTTCGATTTGCACAAGAGAATGTATGCCGCTTCAAACGCTTTGCGAGGAGCGATTCTTGGCTCGCAACCATGGAAGAGGCACCTGATAACAAAGTCGTTGCTATAATGGTCCATCTTCCTTGCCTTCCTAGCGGACCTGCTGTGCTTGGGCTGCTACCTCATTTGCCAACTCGACGGATTCTCGTCTTACACTTTCCCCACTGCGGACCTCGATTGCCATTTTATACATGTACCGCAGTTATCCGGTTGTTTAACCGCGACCGGATTACCCGAATTTGTATGTAAGACGACAGTCTTAGAGCTCTCCTTGCGATACTATCTCACTTGTATCGTAACGTTATTTAGCATTAGCAGGTGTTTAAGTAGAAAGCCAACCGTTTCAGGGTGCTTTTTGGTAAAACTTATGTACTGTAATTTCTGGTTTGAGCCTTAAAACAATCATCATTTCGGACTGTGTTGAAGTCATAATGCAACATTTTTCAATATATCGGTAGTATTAAGTGGGCAAATAGCACCGGTAATAGCACCGGTCTTTCCATTCTGCTCACAAAACAGATGGCATAGGTGCTAACCGCTAGCCCACTGCTAACCCCCTCAATTGTGAATAATATGCGCTTAAAGTTATTACTGTTGAGACATTCCTCAAAGTCATTAAACATGCTGTACTGACCTCATACATCAAGATGGTATTACAATGACATACATCGGATGACTACTTCACACAGGCCTGATGAAATTAATCATGATTTGATTGCTCAAGGTAATACTAGGTTGTCCCGAAAGTTTTGTCGGTTTTTTCAAACGACTATAAAACCAGGCACAATAAAGACTTGAATGAGCTTTACGTGCATTCGATGCAACTTTTCCTTCTCTTTCTTATCTATACATTTCGAACCATAATCTTGCATACTTTTGATAATTGCCAAACTTCTGCACCCATCAATTTTAACTGCTCAAAGTTTAACTAATATTTGGAAATTTCGTTTTGAGGACTCAGAATGGGTCAATTGTGAACCAAATAGAGCAATTATCGGACTACAAAAAAGTATTTTTGAATTTTCCTAACCTGCTGTTTTTAGCTCCAAAAGATTATTTCTTCGGAGGTCTCGATTTTTGACAAGGTCATGACACACGCAACTGCAGCAAATACATGAAACTTTTGAAGTTTCTGCAAATTGGAACAAATTCCTTATTAAACATTATTTATGCAACATAAAAAGTTTAGTTTGCTTTGGAAAAGCAGCTTTTGGAGTTCTTGGTACTTGGCTGGTAAACGTAGTCAAAGAAGCCCGGTTTTTATCAAATAAATAATCATAACGGACTTGGTAAACGTTGCCCAAATAATCTAATTGGCACAATGTAGCCAAAGGTTTGCTCTACACAATAGCTACCAGCGCTCTTGAAAACCCCAGCATAAAAATTTTAAAAATTCAGGAAAGATTCGGCGTTACTGCTAAGATGCTCAAAAAGCCATGGCGATAACATTCTTAAGACAGGGTAGATTAGAGAGTAAATATAGCTGTAGAAAAGAGAATAAAAATGTAAATCGAACGGTACCCAAGTCGTCCATGGATTGGTGTTTTGGAGTTTTAGTGAGCGATGAAAAATACGGACAAAACTATCGAGTACTCTGCGTTGATATCCGTCAAAGGGCCGGCACTATCTCGAAAAATTTTACAATTTTTCTTAAGAGCCATGACATCATCATTTAGCTAATGATTGGTTAAATTTTGTAGACTGAGGCCGGCATGGAGCTCGTGTAGCACGGAGAGCTTATGCATCCAGACTGGTGTAAGAATTCCATCAGAGCTGTATGAAGTAGTCATGCGATATATCGTCACTCTATACGTTTCTAACGGTCTCGCTTTTTGATGTACATGGTAATACCATCTTTGTATGGGGTCAATAAAGCACGTTCAATGACTTTGAGAATTGTCTCACCTGTAATATGTTCAAATGGTTAGGCGCATATCATTCGCAGTGGAGAGGGTTGGCAGTGAACCGAAGGTTAGCATCCACGTTTCCCATCTTTTTTGTGAGCAGAATAGAAAGACTTAGGTACTGCCAATATACTGACGATGTTGTATTATGACATCAACACAGTCCAAAAAGGCGAGTGTTTTAAGACTTAAATCAAAAATTACAGTACATAAGTTTTACCAAAAAGTCACTCCGAAACAGTTGGCTCCTCTACTTAAACACCCAGCTAATGCTAAATTAGGTACGATACGAGTGAGATACTATTGCAAAGGGAGGGAGCTCAAAGATTATGATCTTACACGCAAAATCGGGTAATTCGGCCGCAGTCAAACGACCGGATAACCCGGTTAAGTACTGCGGAACATGTATAATATGGCAATCGATGTCCGCAGTGGGAGAAGTGTAAGACGAATCCTACGACGATTCCCTCGAGTTGGCAAATGAGATCCAGCCCCGCTACTTCTTATCAAAACCAAAGTTTGCTGCAAGTGCTGAAGATCGCCGAACTGATGCAGGATTTCATTTGTACTGTACAACAGTGTTTCAACCTTTCGAGTTCTAATGTCGAGAAACATCAATCTAACCTAAAAACTCAAAAAATTGCGACATTTTTAAAATTTCGGCATATGTTGCGAGCCACATAGGTTTGCTAAGACATCTATTTAGTCTATCGTTTAAACAATGAAACCTTCCTTAGAGACCAGAAAGAAAGTCTCGCACTAGTCACTGCCCCATATGAAATCTCTCCTCTTGACTAACCTAGTTCGACGCCCCAGGAGCAAACAAGCGGAGACATTACACGACGAGTAGCATACCAAGATCTCCACCGACAGCGCGACGATAGACTTTCATGCTCCATTGATGGTAAGACTACAGCTGACCGATATGGACAGCCTAAGTACTAGCGGAAATGATCTGTATAAGTGACAGTATGGCAGGAATGCATCAAGTCACTAGATGCAAAACCGCCCATTCTTCCCTTTCAGTTTCGGTTTGCACAAGAGAACGTATGCCGCTTTAAACGCTTTGCGAGCAGCGATTCTTGGCTCGCAATCAAGGAAGATGCACTTGATATCAAAGTCGTTGCTATGATGGTCTGTCTCACTGCATTTTCCCGGCGGACTTTCCATGCTTTCCCGTCTGTTTCTCGTCAAGTGTTTATTGAATTGCACGCTGAGTTGCCAAACAGTTCCTTCTACGTGAATAGCGTGGTATGCCAAATAATCAATATCGTATATGTACAGTGTCAAATTCAGCACAGTCTTTCATTTTTCTGTGAGGGCAAGTGATGCAATTTGTTGTCATACACCTTGTGTCGTATAATCGATTGCGCACTAGCTGTTGCTTGATGTTACTTTGAGGAATATTTACGGCAACAACATGCCGCTCCCACTGCGAATGTACTATACAAATCTATAACGGTGCTTTACCTTGTCGGAAGTGAATAGTGTATAATGAAAATCACGTATCAGTTCGGCGATCTTCAGCACTTGCAGCAAACTTTGGTTTTGATAAGAAGTAGCGGGGCTGGATCTCATTTGCCAACTCGAGGGAATCGTCGTAGGATTCGTCTTACACTTCTCCCACTGCGGACATCGATTGCCATATTATACATGTTCCGCAGTACTTAACCGGGTTATCCGGTCGTTTGACTGCGGCCGAATTACCCGATTTTGCGTGTAAGATCATAATCTTTGAGCTCCCTCCCTTTGCAATAGTATCTCACTCGTATCGTACCTAATTTAGCATTAGCTGGGTGTTTAAGTAGAGGAGCCAACCGTTTCGGAGTGACTTTTGGTAAAACTTATGTACTGTAATTGTTGATTTAAGTCTTAAAACACTCGCCTTTTTTGGACTGTGTTGATGTAGTACTCTGCGTTGATACCACTGCTT